>CM055127.1:94026968-95461968 GCA_029206835.1 Rana muscosa
GACAGTTTGGATAAATTAGTCAGGCTTGGCAGCGCTCTAATCAGAGGATATTATTTCAGCACCTTGGATAGAGCGTGAAGAATGAGAGAGACTCATCTCTAGGTGTCAGATCGATTCACCAACTAAACACATCTAAGCGTCATACAGCTGCCTAATACAAGGCCAGGAACGCCACATTAAACAAGATTACATGGATCGACCCCTATATACACCACACATCTCACCAGACAAACACAGCAACACCATGTCTTCCAGGCTGCTGGGTGCACAAAGATATAGATGTGATAAAAACACCCCAACACACATAAAAGACCTGTAACATAGAGATATATGGGCAGCACAAATCCCCGGATGTGGAGGACTACAAGTCCCAGGATGGCTGACAGGGGACTTGTGGTTCTTCTTACACAGTTGGTTGGATTATGTTGGTTTGCTTGATATACGATAAATCTATCTTCTAGGTCAGTCTACATATTAACTTCTGGTATCTTTCTGTGAGTAGTTTTAGATCTCTCTCATAAAAGAAAAAAATCTTTCTTTCTTTCCTTCCTTCCTTTCCTTTCTTCCTTCTATCTTACCTCCCTTCTGTTTTATCTTTCTTTTACTCCCTTCCCTCCTTCCTTCCTTCTTTCCATCCTTCTTTTCTTCTTCTTATTTTCTACTTCTGTATATATATATATATATATATATATACCCTTCTCTTTATTTCTTTTCCCCCCCTCTCTCTCTGTTTCTTTCTTTCTTTAATTCCTTCCTTTTCTTTCTTCCTTCTATCTCACCTTCCTTCTTTTCTTTCTTTCGTTTCCTTCCATCCTTCCCTCTTTCTTTCTTTCCTTCCTTCTTCTCTCCTTCTTTTCTACTTCTGTTATCCTCCTTTCTCTCTCTCTCTCTTTCTTTCTTTCTTTCCTCCCTTCCTTCTTTTCTTTCTTTCCTTCTTTTCCTTCCTTCCTTTCTTCTTTCTTTCCTTCTTTTCTTTTCTTCCTTCCTCCTTTCTTTCTTTTTTTATCTTTGCTTCTTTCTTTCCCTCCTTTTCCCCTTTTTTTCTTTCTTTCCTTTGTTTCTTTCCTTCCTCATTTCCCTTCTTCTTTCTTTCCTTCCTCGTTTTCCTTCTTTCTTTTCTTCCTCCTTTTCCTTCTTCTTTCTTTCCTTCCTTCCTTCTTTTCTTTCTTTCCTTCCCTCTTTTCCTTCTCTCCTTCTTTTCCTTCCTTCCTTCCTTCCTTCATTCCTTCCTCCATCCCTCCCTTCCTTCCTTCCTTTCTTTCCTTTCTTTCCTTCCTTCTTTCTTGCTTTTTATCTTTCATTCTTTCTTCTCTTTCTTCTTTCTTTCCTGTCTACTTTCATTCATTCCTTCCTTCTTCCCTTTTTTTCTTTCTTTCCTTTGTTTCTTTCCTTCCTCATTTTCCTTCTTCTTTCTTTCCTTCCTCATTTTCCTTCTTTCTTTTCTTCCTCCTTTCCCTTATTCTTTCTTTCCTTCCTTCTTTCCCTTTCCCTCCCTTCCTTCCTCCCTCCCTTTCTTCCTTCCTTCCTTCTTTTCTTTCTTTCCTTCTTTTACTTCCTTCCTTCTTTCTATCCTTCTTTACTTTTCTTCCTTCCTCCTTTCTTTCTTTTTTATCTTTGCTTCTTTCTTCTTTCTTTCCCTCCTTTTTCCCTTTTTTCTTTCTTTCCTTAGTTTCTTTCCTTCCTAATTTCCCTTCTTCTTTCTTTCCTTCCTTGTTTTCCTTCTTTCCTTTCTTCCTCCTTTCCCTTCTTCTTTCTTTCCTTCCTTCCTTCTCTTCTTTCTTTCCGAAATTTCCTCTTTTCCTTCTCTCCTTTTCCTTCCATCCTTCCTTCCTTCCTTGCTTCCTTCCTTCCTTCTTTCCTTTACTTTCTTTCCTTCCTTCTTTCTTGCTTTTTATCTTTCCTTCTTTCTTCTCTTTCTTCTTTCTTTCCCTTCTTCTTTCATTCATTCCTTCCTTCTTCCTATTTTTCTTTCTTTCCTTTGTTTCTTTCCTTCCTCATTTCCCTTCTTTCTTTCCTTCCTCATTTTCCTTCTTTCTTTTCTTCCTCCTTTCCCTTATTCTTTCTTTCCTTCCTTCTTTCCCTTTCCCTCTATCTATCTATCTATCTATCTATCTATCTATCTATCTATCTATCTATCTACCATCCATGTCCATATTTTCCAATCCAGAGTGTATGTACTGCATGTAACTGTTTATCTTCTAACATGCACAAGCACACATACTTATCTGTATACATACATGTGCAGGGTGATCCACCTACAAATCTGTAGAAACACTTACATACATGCAGCCATATGATGTTGACTTTTATCTCATGATACATTTTTTGGGCCAGTTGTAAGTAAACTGTAGGGAACAGTCATAGAGAATACACCCCTCCCAGACCCTCTTTACATCTCAGTAGCCTCAGAAGCAGAATTACCAGTGAATCACATCAAACAAAATCACCAAACTAAACAATTTCAAACCTGCTCTAAAATATCCATTTAGGAATACATGGCAGTAATTATATAATTTAAAACCCATTTAGCTATGGATATCACTACAGTAAATATGCATATTGCTAATAAGATTTGCACAATTACTCCAGTCAAACAAAAAAAAAAGTTAAGTGTTTACTACTTCCTCAATTATAAATCTCTGTGAAATGGTTGATGTTGAATGACTGGATCTGTAGATAGTGGTCAGAATTATGCAAGTGTTTCTGTTTTGCTATCGGTGAAACTGATCCCAGCTTCCATTTCAGTAGTATATTAGATACGGAGCAATTGACTTTTATATGGTGTTTGTGGACTAAGGTTGGCGGTGCTTGTGATTGGATGTGTTGGGATTTTTTAGTTCAGTCCATTCTTCTCTAATAGGAGGAACAGAGGTGATTGGTCACTCCAAATAACTCCCTGACAGGCCGGTGCAGAAAAGTGCCAGATGGACATGAACTATTGTTTTTTTTTTCTTTGCCTGAATTTCTCACTTCCTGTTCCTCCTCGGTAAGCTTGCCCCTATCATCCGAGCCGTTCTGGATGGGGGTTAGTCAGCATGCTCGCCCCCTCCCTTGGGACTACATCCCTGCGGGGAGACGCTGGGACTACATCCCTGCGGGGAGACGCTGTGAACATTCACAGCGTCTCCCCACAGGGATGTAGTCCCAAGGGAGGGGGCGAGCATGCTGACTAACCCCCAGCCAGAATGGCTCGGATGATGGGGGCAAGCTTACAGGAAGTGAGAAATTCAGACAAAGTAAAAAAAAACATTTAGAAGGGAAATCAAAGGAAAAGGTAAGTGAACCAACAATGCACTAGCTGGAACCTATTTAGAAAAAAAAAAAAAACCTTTACAGCCCCTTTAAGGATGAGCTTGGGTCCAAACCCTCAGTGACAGGCAAACCAGCTGCTGGCGGGCAATTACCCCCCACACAGCTGCACAAATACAAAGGATTGGGGGTGCTTATGACTCCATTGACCTAAAAACCCCTGTTTTTAACACATACTGTTAGACGGGTCAATTTGGTTGATCACAGGCTGGTTGGTAAGTTGAGTTTGGAAGTTTCTCTGGTTTTGTTTTGCATGCGTTGCCCTTCCAGAGCTCCTTGCTGCATAGGCCAGTTATAGGTGGGGGCATTTGTATCATTGACCTAATATGGCCACAAGGCATCTTTGTGTACATTGTTGGACAATTTCTTCCCAGGTTCAGCCGAATATGGGTCCTGACTGAAACCAAGCCAAACCCAAGCTCGTACCTATACTTCATTGGCCACACAGACTATAAATCCACTTTATGTGCTCCAAATACCTTTTCTAACCCAGTTACTATCTTGTAAAAGTAGCAGTGACATCATCCCTGTGCTGTGCATAGCCTGTGCAAGGAGCAGAGCTGTGGGAGGGACCAAACAGGCCCTGCCCACTACAGACTGCCTGTAGAAAACGACTAGAGGGGTGGAGACCAGACCAGTCACCCTGCACATGGAGAAGGAGCAGCATTGACCAGTCAGAAAGTTTTCATGCTGGATTACCACAAAGATCTGGAAAAAGTACACAACCCACACAAAGATCCAAGTAAGAATACACATGCCCCATATATTTAGACAATATTTGCTTATCCCGGAGCTTTAACCATGTCTTTTAAACAACAAGTTTTCTGGTTGAAAATTCACAAACCTAGAAAAGCCATTCTGTTTTTACCTAGTGAAGGGCAGACAAAATGAAAGCTGATTGCTGATTGGTTGTTATGGGCCACTGCATTTTGCACATTTTTCTAAGCTTGATTACAATCCCTGTTTATATGAATCTGGTTTATGTGTCAGAATTGTGGATCTTCTGCCTTTCGTGTGCATTGGCTGTGAAGGTGGCTACATATACACTTTGCTGCCTTTTGTGCTGCTTTCAGGGTGAGGCTGAAATATTAACAAACTGCACTGTTTAATAACTGCTATGCAATCCCCTAAGGGCTTATCTCTGTGCTGTCTATATCCCGACACTGCAGAACACAGCTTGTAAGCAAATAACGTGTGTCATTGGAGCTGATTAAATAGTGCAACTTAAAATATAGCCCAGTCTGAAGAGGCCTTTAAATGACATCTTTTATTACTACTGCCAAATGAGCAAAAGTGGATTTCAGGGTTGTGTTTGTGTTTTTAATGTGCACAGGCTTGGCCCCTCAGTGTGTGACTCTGCCGTAGATAGGGGTAAGATATCATTATGACTTGCCCTCCCCATGTGGGGGACCATAGATTAATATTCGTGTTAAAGGATGGAAATCATATGAACACATTTATCACAGGATAGGACCATGGATTAGAAATACATTCGACATGGGTGTTTAAATTGTTATACTGTATGTATTTAGGTTATAAATACAATTTTATATATATATATATATATATATATATATATATATATAGTATAGTATGTGCATATATATATATATATATATATATATATATATATATATACTATCCCTTATCTCAAAAACACCCATCATTTTCATGATTCTATTTCTTAAGCCCTGTTCACACGATAGGTTTTACCGATGAAAACAGTCCGATGGACTTTTTTCATCGGACAAACCGATCGTGTATGGGCCCCATCTGTCTTTTTTCCAAAAAACCGATAGCAAAATCCGATCGTCTGTGTGGAACTCTATTGGATAAAAAACCCATGCATGCTCAGAATCAAGTCGACGCATGCTCAGAAGCATTGAACTTAATTTTTCTCGGCTCGTCTGAGTGTTTTACGTCACAGCGTTTAGGACAATCGGTTTTTTGACTGATGGTGTGTAGGCAAGACTGATGGAAGTCAGCTTCATCGGATTTCCGATGGAAAAATCCATCAGATTAGAATCCATAGGAAATCCGATAGTGTGTACACGGCTTAAGGCTGCATTTTTTACACTGAACCTATGGATGCTCAAGATTATGAAGTATTTAGAACCAAAACATTTTCTTTTTTTTTAATGACAGATTAGAACCTCATATGTAAACCCAACTTTTCTTATTCCTGATTAATGTCTGCTGTATCATGTACTTGTATAAAAAAAAGTATCCTGTTATCTTTGTATTGCTTCCTTTGTGTGAAATACCTGGTGTTCCTGCCAGTCCCTCTGCTTTCCTATCACAAACTGACCACACTATGTATGGTAGAACAGCCTGGCCAGTTCTCTAGCTATGCTGGGAACTCATCCTCCTCTCCTTCAATGATCAGACTTGTCCTGACATCCCCCCCCCCATCCCTGCACAGCCATCCAGTGGGAAAACCAGAGTGCTACTGCTTCTCCTCCCCCCAGCTCCTTTGCAGCTGGGAACAAAGGGAATGTGATCACTTATAAAAAAAGGGGAAACATGTTTTTTTTATATCTATACACATGTTTTGCCTTTCATTTCTATTTTAAACTGAATGGGTTGTTTTACAATAATTTTAAAAGGTGAGGGTTTACATATACTTTATTTTTTTTTTTTTTTGTCCAGGTGAAGTTTGCAGTGAGACAGAAACTGATGGCAAATCCAAAATTTTAAGGTTGTCACCAGAACTGGAGGAGATGGGAAACAGTGGCAGCTGGTGCTCACTATTTTGGGGGGGGCTGCACAACCAACGACCACCCCCGCACGGGAGATGGATGGCGGGTCATCCACCCCCCCTCCTCACAGCGCGAGACACAAATGGCGGCAATCAAACACCCCCCCGCAGGAGACGGGGATGGCTTAGTCACCCGAGAGGCGGCCTTACCTTATGGAGGTAGGGAGAAGGAAGAGCCGGGGCCGCTCCGACGAGCACACAGGAGACATTCTCCTTCAGGCCGAATAGAAACCGGAAGTGTGTCCTGAGACACGATTGGCCAGGGAGTCCTAAGACTCCATGGCAAATTGGGGCTTTCTTGATTCGCCGGGAGGAGAATGAGGAAGAATAGAAAAAACAATTATTCGCTAGTGTCACACAACTGGGTGGGATCAGGGCGCAGTGCCCTGCGCCCCGAGCCCACCCTGTTTTGAAGCCTATCAGATCCTCTGGCTCTAATCACGTGCTTCAAAAAATGCACCCTTGCCATTGGAATCTATGCGTCCGGCGTCCTGAATGTAGATCAGGGGCCCGGACGCATGGGGTTACAAGGAATACTCTTGCACCAGGCCTGGGTCCCATTGAGTCAGCAGGAGATGCTGGGTTTGACTTTGAAGCAGGAGTCCCGCTACAGATGATATATGGGAGTGGCAGTCTTGATTCACTGTACTGATAACAGATGAGGAGGAACAGGATTAGGAGCTACCAAGAGCTGCATGAGGAGGGACACTTTGGGATCTGGTGAGTGATTCACACCCTGGTCGGCATATCCTACCTCTGCGGGGGAGGCTGAGATTGTTGTGTATATTTTACAGGGCCCTATGATTTATGATGGTGGCCCTGTTTTCTAAAAGGGAAAATCCCCCTCACTTTGTAGAGATTTGCTCTCATTTTCTGTTCTGTATCTGGGATAAGAAGTGAATGGAAATCTCCCAAATAGGACGCAGACGGTAAAAAAACCCCGAAAAAAACTAAATGAAGGCTTTTTAATCGTCACCACCCTATCCAAAGCTGAAAAAAAAACAAAAAACATTTTGTCTTTCCATATGTAGCGGGGTGCTAAATTTAGGGGATGTGTTTGGGTGGTAGTTATGCCCAAACACCCTAATTGATAGAGTTCTTGATACCATTTTGTTCACAGGTGGAGTATTGGTGTACAGTTCCCTGTGGCCTGCAGGTGGCGCTGCCATAGTAGGCCGGGGTTGAGCCACTGATACCGTACTGTGCCTTGTGTGTCCCCTCTCAGCAACCATACAGTGGGTGTGGTCTACCTGCTGGGCATGCTGGGAGAGGATATAAAAGGGGCAGACGCTGCCTGTTCGGGGTTCTCGTTCCTGTCCGCCTTGGGCACCTTTAGCCCAGGGGCGGGTCTGCGGTTCGTTGTCAAGGGTCCCAGGCACTTTTAGCCCTGGGACTGCACTAAAGGTCTGGGCCCAGCACCTTCGGCTGGAGCCCATCGGGGATCAAGGAATCTCAGGGTGCCGCCTTGCGAGGGGACCCGTATCCTAGATGAGGAGGCCTGGGGAAGGAACCATTCCGAAGGACTAGTGCGGAAGTCACAGTGAAGAAAGGGTGCCGGTAACTCTCTGGAGGGATGTCTTCTCCTTGAACAGAGACCAAGTTCACCAGGTCTGTGGCAGAGACCAAGTTACCGGGTCTGTGGCAGAGACCAAGGGTAAAGTTCAAGCATCATTTTGGCTGCTAGTCCCAAGCTAGTAGGGAGACTATCCGAATGGGCTGAGTCTGCTTGAGAATCGGAGCAGTGAATTGTGTAACGTTTGTGCCTGGACCTCATCCATATCTTAAGCTGTCCTGCTCTCCCTCCAACCTTTCCTGTCAGAGACTGTATTTTATAAGAAATAAACCTCTCGTTGGAGTGCAGCTGGTGTGGACATTCAAGTTACTGTGGGGATACAAGGACTTGTCTTTATTGAAAATAGAGGTGAGAGACATTCTCTGGTTGTCTAAATGTGGAAGACCCGTCAACAACACCGCTCAACCTCTTTACATAGGAGGGTACGGGCTTGTGGTGCGGTGTGCCTCTCTCTTCCTGCGAGGAGCCAAAGTTAATGCAGGTAAATAAAGGGGTCTGTGTGCTACACGTGGGGGCTCGAGTCCGGGATTTCTGCAGCAGAAAGAAGCCCAGAGTTTGAACTTTCCCCTGTGAAGTTCCGTGGAGGTCGGCCATCTTTGGAGAAAAGTAACTGCGCCACAAGGAGAGCTCCAGCTGCGTAGTTCGTGGGCGTGCCTAAGGAAAGAAAGCCCGCGAACATTGCAGAGAGATGGAAGGAGCCCCACCATGTGAAGAGTTGCACGTGGTGACTTTGGCGTCAGAGAGACAGTGCGCGATGGATCGGCGAGTGAGTAACACGGCGTCTAATGCCGCATGGATTCCAAGTTCAACTACCATGAACGTTACTTCCTTTGCTGCTTCTGTTACCGATACGGGGATCCGACTGAAGCCTCGGGGTCGCTTTGCCCTCTATGTATGTAGAGAGGTGGAGGCCCTTGGAGTTGTTTGTCCCAGATGCCAGGGACTGGTGGTGCATCTTAAGCCTTTCGGGAGATGTGAGCAGTGTAAGGAGTTCTTATTCGAGGTGGAGCAGCCTACTGAAAAGCCTCTGGCCTTTCGTCTGAACTGCCTTACAGGCGTCACCACTTTGGAAGAAGGAACCAGAGCTTCTGCAGTCACCCCTATGCGCACTGTTGAGACTTCGGAGGAAGTCGCGGATGAAAATGTTCCGGTTGTTGAGGAACAAGAATCGGAGAGACCGGAGGATGCTGTTTCGGTCTTTACAGAGTCCTCGCTCCCAGCGCCCAAGAGGAAGGCCGGTTATGTTACAGCTTCCTGCGGCCGTGGTAGGGTCACACCCCAGCGCTTGCCCGGATCGGATGCATCCACAGGGAAAAGTCCCGGACATCCTGCTTCAGCTACAAGCCGAGGTAAACCGGGGAAAGGGACCTTGGCTAAGGTCCGAAGTGTCGGGGATGCATGGGCCAAGGACCCCAGGGCCCTTGAACTTGTTCGAGGTGGTGATTCGTCATCCACCCGGAGTTACCTGCCGGCGGAGGAATGTGATACCTCCGACCTGGAGTCAGTCTCCGATCCAGGGGATGATGTGGCCATTGATGAGTTATTTGAGCGGAATGGTTGGGATAAGGTACCCCTGTCCTTGTCCCGTAGGAAAAGGGACTCACCCATAGTCACTGGGGATGCTACACCCCGGGTGGAGGCCCCGAAGCCTGAGAAGTACTCTGTCCCGTTGTCTACCCTTCCACCACTGGAGATGCCTGTGCCTGTTGCTGAGGTATCGAGAGTGTCATTGCGGGCCCCTATGTCTGGTCCGGAGGCAGTGAAAGTGCCTCGACACCCGGATACCATAATTTTACCAGGGATGGGAGATCGAGCAACCATGCCGCCATTGTCCCGGTTACAGAGGTTGTTCAACTAGAAAGTTGCGAGTGAGTACGGATGGGAATACCCGTACCTGCCTAAAGAGTTGCTGTTTGAAGTGGAGGACTATAGATATCGGTGGTTTGCGGACTTTGTCTGGACTCATTTGAAGGTACCTCAGGCCCATGGATATTATTCTTGTTCTGCCGCAGCTACTAAGCATACAAGGAATGTAGAGAGTCATGGATGCTCGGCAGACACATACATGCCAATAAAGTGGTCATTTGTCGAAAAGATAAAGACAATGCTGAATATCACATTGACACCTTTGATAAAAACTGGAAACCATTGGTGTTGCCGTATCCGCAGTACTATCTTTAAGAGACTGAACTCTTTTGTGTTTGCCTTTGTTTATTCTGGAGTATGTTCTCCTGGAGCCCAAGAACTTTAGCCCTTGCATATGGGGTTGTCTACTTGTTGGAAGAGCGGGAGTAGTTGTTTTTCCCTTCCTCTCACAGCGCCTAAGAGACAGAGACTTTTGGGGTAGAAGTAGATCAGGGCCAGGGCCAAAGGAGAAGAAGAAGGAAGATTTACTCTCAAGAAAAAAAAAGTTTTAGGACAAGTGTCTTGACGGTGACGCTTCCACTAGGTGGCGGTGTTGCATAACTTTTATATTGCATTTTAAGTGTAACTTACTTTTTTAGAAGGAAAGGGTTTTTCCTTCGGGGAGAATTCTTTCACTTCTAGTGTAAATAGGTTGGAATGTCAATTATTGGTTGTATGTTTTCTTTTTCTTCCTCTGCAGGTGGACACCAAGCAAATCACTGAGAATGGGGTGGGTTTAGATATTGCAGAGGGAAGGAAAGATGTAAATGATAAATGTGTTTTATGTGACATTGAGAATGTGATGTACACATGTGTTTTCTCTGCTCTTCTTTCATTTCTGCATTTAACTCCCTTTCTCCATGTTCAAGTACCGGCACAAACAAACATTTTTTTTTCTCTTTTCCAAATTGTTTTTTTGTAGATAGTTTCTGGAATAGGTCTATGTTGACTCAGGCTTGAGGGACATAGGTTTGCTCCAGACACTGGGGACCAGTGTCTATTTAGTGGGGGGAGTATGTAGCGGGGTGCTAAATTTAGGGGAAGTGTTTGGGTGGTAGTTATGCCCAAACACCCTAATTGATAGAGTTCTTGATACCATTTTGTTTACAGGTGGAGTATTGGTGTACAGTTCCCTGTGGCCTGCAGGTGGCGCTGCCATAGTAGGCCAGGGTTGAACCACTGATACAGTGCTGTGCCTTGTGTGTCCCCTCTCGGCAACCATACAGTAGGTGTGGTCTACCTGCTGGGCATGCTGGTAGAGGATATAAAAGGGGCAGACGCTGCCTGTTCGGGGTTCTCGTTCCTGTCCGCCCTGGGCACCTTTAGCCCAGGGGCGGGTCTGCGGTTCGTTGTCAAGGGTCCCAGGCACCTTTAGCCCTGGGACTGCGCCAAAGGTCTGGGCCCAGCACCTTTGGCTGGAGCCCATCGGGGATCGAGGAATCTCAGGGTGCCGCCTTGCGAGGGGACCCATATCCTAGATGAGGAGACCTGGGGAAGGAACTGTTCCGAAGGACTAGTGCGGAAGTCACAGTGAAGGAAGGGTCCCGGTAACTCTCTGGAGGGATGTCTTTTCCTTGAACAGAGACCATGTTCACCACGTCTGTGGCAGAGACCAAGTTACCGGGTCTGTGGCAGAGACCAAGGGTAAAGTTCAAGCATCATTTCGGCTGCTAGTCCCAAGCTAGGGAGACTATCCGAATGGGCTGAGTCTGCTTGAGAATCGGAGCAGTGAATTGTGTAACGTTTGTGCCTGGACCTCATCCACATCTTAAGCTGTCCTGTTCTGCCTCCAACCTTTCCTGTCAGAGACTGTGTTTTATAAGAAATAAACCTCTACGTTGGAGTGCAGCTGGTGTGGACATTCAAGTTACTGTGGGGATACAAGGACTTGTCTTTATTGAAAATAGAAGTGAGAGACATGGGCTCGTACAAAGGGACTCAATAAAGAGAGAACACAACGATAAAAGGTGCAAATAAATTTATTAATAAATAATTCTTTGGCATTTTAAATGGCCACGGTGTATCCAAGGGGTAACCTGATAATTACTATAATTAAATTAAATAAGAAAGCCATCTTGGCTAATAATTAAAACGAGATTAACGGGGTCCATCCAGACATGCTGGACAACTACACCCCCACTGAATACACCATGACTTTAACAATAGGGAGGGCGGGTGGGCGTTGAGGTCCGGTTCAAACGGTCTGAGGCGCCCCGCTCACTGGTCCCTTATATAACCTCTCTCCGCGCGGGCTTTTCGCTTACTGTAGCCGACCAATCCTCTTCTGATCCAGGTAACCAATCCCATGGCTGTTGCTGCCCAGGGAAACTGCTAATATATCATACCTAGAAAATAAAGCACAATATCTGCGGTCCCCTTTGAACTCCCCCATGTTGGTCCAGCATATTGCTAGGACCTTTCATGGGCTCGTACAAAGGGACTCAATAAAGAGAGAACACAACGATAAAAGGTGCAAATAAATTTATTAATAAATAATTATTTGGCATTTTAAATGGCCACGGTGTATCCAAGGGGTAACCTGATAATTACTATAATTAAATTAAATAAGAAAGCCATCTTGGCTAATAATTAAAACGAGATTAACGGGGTCCATCCAGACATGCTGGACAACTACACCCCACCGGCTGAGGCCAGTAGGGAAACTACTGGTTGAAGCCCCCCTCCACCGTGGCCGACTCGATTAAACTTTGCAAACCCATACAAAAAATGTCCAAACCTATAGGGGATAAATGGATTGAATCCTCCCGGAACAAACCCGGAATGAAACCTTCCAGCTCCGAGTGCCGATAAGAGACACCACCTGACGCTCTAAGAAAACTATGGATTGTTCTATTTAGGCGCCTCCTTATCCTGTCCACGTAGAAGAGATTACTGGCAGGAGACCATACTAATCTCGGAATCATTTCCGAGAATGCCAAAATGGAAGAAGGAAACATCACCTTAATAGAACCTAAGTCTCTTTTCATTTCGCATAAAAGGTCCCAAGTCCTAACTTTACCTAAGTCGTTCGCCCCTGCGTGAATCACTAAAACCTGAGGAAAAGGCCAAATACTGGACAAATAAATCAAATGTTCCCTTAGGCCCCTCCATCTCAAACCCCGTACCCCTGACCATAAGACTAAATAAGACTTAGCGTCCAGACCTAAAGTGGTGGAGTAGTTCCTGTTTCCGGCATGTTGAGCAGCCCAGAAAACGAAGGAATGACCCACTATCCAGATAACTTTTCTGGAAATATCTGAAAGAGAAAATCATACAATTAGTAGATCAGGGCGTACATAAATTCTATATCTATTACTCTCCCAGCGACCAACTCTTTTTAACATTTCCGAAGAGAAACCCAATGCATCGGCCGTAGTGGCTGCTCCAATCCGAAAGGAATGTGACGAAAAGCAAAAACCTGACAGATTTAAGCGTTTCAAAGAGGAAGCCAGTACGGACGAGAATTGATATCTGGTAAGGGAAGACAGGTCTTGGTGAACAAAGAAGGAATCCCCAGAGGGAGGTCTGACCGCCAAATACCTCGCAACATGCCGTACTGGACAGATCACATGACTCGAGGATCTGGCTAGAGAGAACCATTGGCCCTTACCACCGGGCTGAGACTTAGACCTAGCCAGAAAAATGTGAAGAAAACCATTGTCTATACGAACGTGGTGAAAAAGCAGAAAGGCCAAAGATCTTTTATTGGCCGCTGTAAATTCACCCAGCCTCATAGCACCAAAGAAAGCCAACGCAAAGGATGCACGGAAAAGGAGAAGCTCAAATTTTGAAAAACAGACTTCCTCTATAACCCTTAATAAATCAATCAGCAAAGGGATTGAAATGGGACGCCGGGTATCCAAAGACGGACAGGACCTCCGAAGGCCTTTTAAAACTTGACTGACCTGAAAGAATGAGGTTAAAGCCGGTAAACCTGCAAACTTCAGAAAGAAAGATACTCCTGCTAGAATCCGGCTTATGGAAGCAGGACTTAAATTTGATTGAATCAGAGCGGACAAAAAGGACAAAGAGGTGTATGATGTCACAACTAAAGAATCCAAACCTGAATCATGACAAAAAGAGCACCATCTGTACCAGGAAAGAAGATAATCCGACCAAGTCTTCTCCGAAACTGAGTTCTTGAGATACGGAAGTATCAGCTCCGGATTAAGCCCCAGAGGAAATCTGGGCAAGGAGTTCCATGCAGGTCTGCCTCCGGCGCCAAGTCCCGAAATCTTTCGAACTGTAGACGAGACAAAGCGTCGGCGATGTTATTCTTTATGCCTGCTATATGTGCAGCTTTTAACCAAATATTATAACGCAAACAATGCAATACTAAAAAAACGTAATATGTTAATCACTGGTTCCGACTTTGAGGACAGGGAATTAACCGCAAAGAAAACACCTTTGTTGTCAGTGTAAACCAAAACTCTACGATTCTCAAAGGTCTCTTTCCAAATTACCACGGAAACCACAACAGGAAATAATTCCAAAAGCACAAGGTTATGGAGAATATCCTGGTGAAGCCACTCCTGATGCCACCGCTCTGCGCACCAGTGGCCATCGAGAAATGCCCCAAAACCAACAGATCCAGCTGCATCTGTGAAGAAATTCAGCTGAACACTAGAGACAAACTCCTTTTGCCAAATGGTCGTACCATTGAAATTACACAAGAAGGCATCCCAAACCTTCAGATCTTCTTTAATGGTTTTGGAGATGTAAACGTGGGAGTACGGGTTCTTAAGACCTTTGGTAGATAAAGAAAACCTGCGAGAAAATACCCTGGCCATCGGAATTACCCTGGCTGCGAAGGCAAATAGCCCCAACAGCGACTGAGCCTCTTTGAGAAAAACTTTTCGTTTAGATAGAAAGACAGAGATCATAGATCTCATCCTTTCTAACTTTTGCAGAGGAAGCCTGAATTCCATAGCAGAGGAATCAATGACAATCCCCAGAAACTCAAGAGACATAGTTGGAAGAACTGTCTTCTCTACAGCCAGAGGAACCCCGAAATCATCACAAATGGAGAAGAATGTTTGCAGGTAATTTAGACATGAAGGAGAACCCGGAGGGCCAACAAATAAAAAATCGTCTAAATAATGTAAAAAACCGCCTTCAGGACATCTCTGAGTCAATACCCAGTGCAAAAAGGTAGAAAATGATTCAAAATAAAAACACGATAAGGAGAAACCCATCGGCATACATTTGTCAAAGAAAAATTGATCTTGAAAATGAAAACCTAATGAATTAAAACCTTGAGGATGAACCGGGAGCAATCGAAAAGCAGACTTGATGTCTGCTTTTGATAATAAAGCACCCCGGCCGTGTTGTTGCAAAATAACCAAAGCATTATCGAAAGAAGAGTAGCAGACTGGAGCCTCCACACCCGACACTTCATCGTTCAAAGAAAAATTTACAGGATAAGAGAGGTGATGAATTAAGCGATAACAACCCGCCTCTCTCTTGGGGACTATTCCCAAAGGAGAAAGCCTGAAGTTGGAAAATGGAGGGGATGAGAAAGGGCCCGCTACTCTACCTTCCACCAATTCCTTGGAAATTTTTTCTTGCACCACTGCATAATTCAAGGCAACTGATTTCAAATTGTTGACCATAGAACAGCCAGGAACTTTGAAAGTGGGTACCAAAAAACCATCCCGAAAGCCTTCAATGAGCAGTGTTGCCATCTTGCGATCGGGGTATCGCTCTAACCACGGGAGCATGTTTGGTAAGCTCACTGGTGTCCGAGCTTTTTGGCCCAGCATCCCTGGCATGTGATTGAAAAGAGGTTGCAGAAGACTTGCGAAAACATCTGTTAGCTGCATGGCTACCATAGCAATTAGAACATTCGTGCCAATAACGGCAATTAGTAAGGAATTTACACTGCCCTTCATTAAAGGCGAAACATAAACCTTTGCGAAAAGGGGACTGCTGATTGGACGCTAACCTAGGAGCGAACTGAGGCTTTGGAGGTAGCATTAAATTCAACCACAATCCGACGTCCTTAGACCCCCAGTTTAGAGAGGGATGAACCGCCAATTTCTGGCGAAAATTTTCATCATAAGAATACCAAGCCGAACCGCCAAAGTGGCGGAATGCTTCAGCAATAATATCCACATGTTGAAATAAACCCGAGCACTTGCCTGGAAAGCGTTCCCCCAAAACCGCAGCAAAAATACAAAAGGCCTGAAGCCAGTTTTGGAAAGTTTTGGGAATCGCTCTTCTTCTATCCTCCTCAGATCTATCACCTGACAGCTTATCACTTTTAGCCAGAAATTATTTTGAAGCTGGCAACAATGATAATAGGTCAATGAAGTCACCTCTCCAAATTTTTTCTTTCACTGATTTTGACAAGTGAAAGCCCAGAGGTGATAATATACACGGTAGGGGTTCTTTAAATGAGGATTCACCAACCAAAGTAGCAGAAGGTCTTAGAGGCAAGGCAGGGTTAACAAACTGTGAAGGGTTAAAGCTCCTAATATTCGGCAATAAGGTAGCCTCATTATTCATAGATTGCTGCACATTCAAACCATGCCATACAGAACCAGCGTCAGCATCACCTTCATCCATAGCACCATATAAATGTGCACCTTCATATAAATCTTTAGAATCAGTCATATAACTGCAGCCTGCACCAGATACCTGTGCCCTCTTATTCTCATTAACCTTCATACGAGGATGAAAATTTTCGTTTTCACTGGGGACTTTGCCCATTAATTTACCAACCTCCTCCAATGATTCAGCACCAGAGACCTGTGCTCCCTGACCCAACAAAGCACCATATGAATGTGCCCCTTTCATCTTAAACATGTTAGATAGTGAGATAAAAAGCGCTGACATGTCAGCCATATGTAGCGATACCTCCAACTAAGGAGGCCGCAGAATTAGATTTTGGGCCCTGAGTGCAGCTCCGCCAACCCCCGGCAATAGGCTCTATCCCCTTCTGGCACAGCTAGTACTAACAATCAATGATATGTCCTATGCAATAGAATAACTAAGCAAGGACACAGTAATGAATTGTAATAGGTAAAGTGTTTTACTCATCAATTCTCAATATGAATAAAAGGGGTAACAATAATCACAGTTCTAAACAATCACTCCTAAGGGCAGCGTCCTGCCACTCTAACACACTATATAGTAACACACGCTACAAGTGCGCCATACGGGCGACCGTTAACTAAGTGCCCTATGGCGCAGCAATCAAACACGCTAGAATCCCCACCAGGCCTGGTTCTAATATTTAGCTTAGTCCTTCTTTCTTCACCGGCAGGTCTGTAATGGTGGTGCACTTAAACAGAGTATAACTTTGTAATCCAAGGGGTATGAAAATAACTTGTAGGCCACGGCAGTCTATAGGCCTATACACAGCAACAGTATCTAAGCTGGGCTTATGCCCTCTCACCCGCCGGACTACGGATCCAGTCCGGGAAAACCTCCACCGGCCGTGTCACACACTCTCGATCTCTCCAACGATCGGGTCCCCGATCCGACAAGGCGGTAGCTCACAAAGTCAGATGCCACCCAGGCTCGCAGAGGGGAGGATGGAAGGCTCTTCGGTGCAGAGCAAGGCCTCAGGCTTCAGGCCTTGCCCCTCCGACACATCCGCACAGGAGGATCCGTCCGTGAAGTCTCGTGTCGCCAAAGAGGCCGAGCCCGGCCCCGCCTCTTCCTTTTATAACCCCTCCCATGAGTCTCTGCGGTGGAACGTCACAACAAGAATGGGGTTATGGGTAATGTAGTTTCTTCCCAATATAGGGGAACACCCCGCTACACACTCCCCCCACTTAAACTCTTTGGTCCCCAAAGATAAATTTTAGCAACAACTATATACAACATTGGACAATTCTGAAAACGATGTTGGGATAGGGGATTCCCACCATAACTGAGGGGTTGAATTCCCTTGCCCACAGGTCACATTATCTTGGGTGGCCTAACTGTGCCAGAGAGTGAGCTGGGGTTGCCCTCCACCAAATGGACAGTGGAGGGATCCGGAATCTCAGCATTTCTCCTAGCAGTGACCACAGAGTCTTCCGAACTGTTCCCCATCTGGGGGTAGGTCAGCTTCTTAGGAGGTTGAATGACTCTTCGAGCTCTTTGCTCTCTTGGAATCTCTGGCTCTGGCGCCTCAGGCTCCTCTTCCTCGGAGTAACTATCATGGGCATCTTCCCAGTAATCTGTTGAAGGACTGAAAGGGATGAATTCTGTAGCCTCTGGGTTCAGCGTTTCATCTGTGGTATCTTGGGTGACTGGAAGATCTATGATAGAAGTTCCTGGAGTTGGGGAAGACCACAGCCAATCAAGCTCTCCTTCTTCATCCCCACTAAGTTGGGAGGCTTCTCCATTTCCAGCTCGGGAGGTCTGTGACCGAGTGTGCGGTCTAGGAGTATCCAAGATAGAGGCCGGTGCAGGGGAGTCTCCCACGGAAGGTATTCTAACTGCCTCCGTCAGTGGGAGCAGGTGGTTTCGATGCCATGTCTTCAGTGGGCCTACCTTTCCCTCTGGCTTCACCTTGTAGACAGGTAGGCCCGGCAACTTCCTGCAGATGACATAAGGTTCAGATCTCCATCTGTCTGCAAGCTTGTGCTTTCCGGGGACTCCCAGATTGCGCAACAGTACTCGATCCCCGGGCTGTAGGTCTTGTACCCGGACCTTCAGGTCGTAATTTTTTTTATTCCGAGCTCCCCTTTGATCTGAGGCCGCTTGAGCTTGTTCATAGGCTACTTTCAGGCTGTGTCTGAGCCTATCCACATATCCTCTGTGAGAGGTGACGGAGGAATGGTCCAGTCAGGTGCCAAAAGCCAGGTCCACCGGTAGTCTCGCTTCTCTCCCAAACATGAGTCGATATGGGGAATAGCCTGTAGCATCACTGATGGTGCAGTTGTAAGCATGTACCATGGCTGCTATGTGTTTGCTCCAATGTTGCTTTTTCTCGCTTTCCAGAGTCCCCAACATGTTGAGCAGGGTTCGGTTGAACCTTTCCGGCTGAGCATCTCCCTGAGGATGGTAAGGTGTAGTTCGAGTCTTCCTGATTCCCAACGAATCCAAGAGCTTCCGGATCAGCTTACTCTCGAAGTCCCTCCCTTGATCTGAATGGAGTCTCTGTGGCAGCCCATAATGGACAAAATACTTCTCCATAAGTACCTTGGCCACGGTGGAGGCCTTCTGATCTTTGGTGGGGAAGGCCTGGGCATACCGGGTGAAATGGTCGGTTATCACCAGAACATTTCCTAGTCCACTCAGGTCGGGTTCGAGGCAGAGAAAGTCAATGCACACCAGGTCCATAGGCCCTTGGCTCTGTAGATGGCCCATTGGGGCAGCTTGATGGGGCAAAGTCTTCCTCTGGATGCATCGCGCACATGAGTGGCAGTACTCCTCTACCTCTGCCCTCATGCAGGGCCAATAGAACCGACTTCTGACAAGTTGAAAAGTCCTTTCAGCCCCTAGGTGGCCATGATTGTCATGCAAGGCCATCAAAACAGTCTCCCGATGTTTCTCTGGGAGGAACATCTGCCACTTATCTTCTGAATCATCAGAGGGGCCCCTTCGGTAGACCACTCCCTGATGCAACTGCAACCTATCCCACTCCTTCCTCAGTAGGCGAGCTTCTTTGGAGGGTTGACGCATGAGTATGTTTGGATCCTGATTTTCCAAGGCCTCCAGGACCAATCTCCCCATGGGGTCTTCCAATTGGTCACACCTTAATTCCTTTTTGGACAATCTTGGTAGGTTGCCCTCTTCCAATTGAGCTACTCCACAGTAGTGTTTGGGGACTCCCACCGTGGTAACTCCTATTTCCTCTGCTCTGGAGCATCCTCGGGCTTGGAATGCAGCTCCTTGACAAAGGGCCTGCACCCCGTCCGGTGCCACTTGGGTCCAATCTTCTATTTCAATGGTCGGGGAATGAGATCTTCTGGACAAGGCGTCTGCGTCTCGATTCCCCACTCCTGGTCTATACTTAAGGCTGAAGTTGAATCCAGACAGTGCGGCTAGCCACCTGTGTCCAGTGGCATCCAGCTTGGCCGTGGTGAACAGGTAGGTAAGGGGGTTGTTGTCGGTCTTCACAGTGAACTCTGCTCCGTACAGGTAGTCTTTGAGCTTGTCTACTACCGCCCACTTGAGGGCCAAGAACTCCAGCTTGTGAGTGGGGTAGTTCTTCTCAGAGGGGGTCAGGCTTCTACTCACATAGGCAACAGGCCGCAATTGCCCCTCATGTTCTTGGTAAAGTACTCCTCCCAGACCGTCGTGACTAGCATCCACGTGCAGTTCATAGGGCTTGGTTGGGTCTGCATAGGCCAAGACTGGTGCAGTGGTCAGGCTCCTCTTCAATTCCTGGAAAGCCTCTTCACACCTCTGATTCCACTGATCTCTGATGGACTCTCCTGGCCTCCTGGGCCCCGATCCATCCTCCTCTCCTTCAGTCTTGAGCAACTCATTCAATGGTCTAGCAATTCGAGCAAATCCCTCCACAAACCTTCTATAGTAGGAGCAGAAGCCCAAGAAGGATCTGAGTTCTGTTACTGTGGTGGGCTGTGGCCAGGAGGTAACTGCCTCCAATTTCTCAGGGTCTGTGGCCACCCCTTCTTCAGATACTATGTGCCCCAGATAGTTCACAGAAGACTGGTAGAACCGACACTTCTCAGGCGAAAGCTTAAGCCCTTCCTCACTGAGTCTTCTCAACACTTTCTCCAGCCTCTCTTCATGTTCCTCCAAGGTTCTCCCAAAGACAATGACATCGTCTAGGTATACAAGGACTTCGATCAAGTTCATGTCCCCTACTGTCTTCTCCATGAGACGTTGGAAAGTAGCTGGGGCTCCAGACAGACCTTGGGGCATCCGGTCGAATTCGAAGAACCCCACTGGGGTTATGAAAGCTGTCTTCTCCTTGTCTGCTGGGTGCATCGGAATCTGATAGTACCCACTCTTGAGATCCATAACGCTGAACCATTTGGCCCCAGACAAGCTCTGTAGGGCATCCTCTATCCTCGATGTGGTGTATTGGTCAGGTATGGTTCTCCTGTTGAGAGTCCTGTAGTCTATACAGAGCCTCAATGATCCATTCTTCTTTCGGACCACTACTATGGGAGAGGCATATGGGCTTCTGGACTCCCGTATCACACCAGTCCTCTTGAGTTCTGCAAGTTGTTCCCTCAGATCCTCCAGATCTGCCAGCGGGACCCGCCTGACTCTCTCTCGGAAGGGCTTATCTTCTTGGAGGCGGATCCGATGGGTGGCACTTCTTGCACACCCCACATCAAATTCATCCCTAGAGAAGATCTTCTCCCATCTATTCAACTGGGCCTTGGCTCTCTCTTTCCAAGCCCTGGACAGATTCGGGTTTTCCATGGTCAGCTTCTCCCAAACATCCGCTTCTTCACCTGTCCTCTTCACTTCTGACAGGGTAACAGGGGCCGCCGGGCTCACCTGGCCTAGCAACATTCTGGCTGGGATGTCCATGGGGTCTTTGGTAGTATTCCTAACACTCACTGGAACTCTATAATGGGCCTTCTTCAGGACCTTCAGCGGAATCACTTCCGGTATCACCTCCAGGCCTGAGGATTCACCCCTTGGGTCTGACTCCAGCATGACAAAGGGACCAGGCTGTTCCCAAGTAAGCTTCACAGTGGCCCTGAGACAGGTTACTTCACCGGGCTGCAACACTACCCCTTCTCTTCCAAGTCTCCACAACTTCCCTATCCCCTCTCTAGGGGTCTCCCGCTCTTGGACCAGCCGTTGGTAGGCTGTCTTCAGCATGGGATGGATCTTGGTAGCTGCTTGTCTTTCTTCCGTCACTAGAGGGGTCAGGAGTCTTCGGACCAGGTCCGTGTTTGTCCCTATTATAAGGGAATTCTTGTTGGCTCCAGGCGGCCTAGGACACACAACTGCCAGGGTGTCAAACACTTCGGCCTTCCCAGCCACGGATGGGTCAAAGGTTATTTGGACGGGAAGGTAGCCGTCGTAAGGGAAACTCTGGGTTCCAATTCCCCATATTTCCAGCTCCTCTATCTTCTGGATAGGCAGATGACTCAGGTGCCTGTCGTAGAAGTCCCGGTATAGTAGGGTCACTTGTGCCCCGGTGTCCAGGAGGCCCCTGGTGTAGACTCCCTCCACTTGAATGGGCACTATAGGGGATGGGCCTACCAGCTTCTCTGGATATGGTCCGGCAGGAGCTGCCTTCTTCAGACCTTTTCCCTTTGGACTCTCTCTTGTCCTATTCCCTTTGGACTTGAACCTTTCTTGAGCCTGGTATGCACTGACTTCCCTCCTTTTAATGGGTGTAGGAACCCGCTGAGGTGTACTATTATTTTTCTTGGGTGGGCACCTCCTTTGGGGGGTGCCGTGCCTCTCCTGAGGGGTCTCCCCCCTTCTTCTTGGAGTATAGCTTTGTTGAGGGGTATTACGTTTCCCCTTTGGTGTTCTATCTCTCTTTTTGTTTTTCTTTGCATTCAGCTTGGAGTTTACTGAAGATGGTGGGCACCCGGTTGACTCCTTCACCGGGGCCCTCTGAAGTTTCCCGCCGGCTTGCGGTTGTCTGGTCTCTTCTTCTTCGGACTAGAACATGTGGCTGCAATGTGGCCAACTCCCCCACAGTTGAAGCAGACTATATCTCCCCATTCTTGTAAAGGTTCGGGTGCTGAGGCAATCGGGAACAATTCCTTCCTTGGACTTTCCTTCTTCTTGGGACACTCTGTGTCTTTTGCTATCAGAGAGGTCAATATCTCTAATACCTTGGACATCTGAGTTTTTAGGGTGTCTATCTCCGCCTCTCTTTCAGGGGTCATCACTGGATTGACCAGCACCTGTGCGGGTACAACACTTGTCTTATCCTTCTGCTGGTCCTGTTGCAGCGCCTCCTCATCTCTGATAATTTTTATTAAATCAGCATAAGTCAGCAACATTCCTCCACCCAAGGTTTTCAGGTGCAGCCAGACTGGATCGGAGCGTAGCGCTCCCTTTAAGACTTGCTTCATTCTTGCCGCATCGGCATCTTGGGGCTTCATCCCTTTCTTTAACACAATCTTGCACAGCAGCCTGTTTAGCCTTCTGACATACTCGGAAAGTTTCTCCTCCGGTTTTTGGAAAGTGTGTTCAAACTGGTAGACCGTCTCTGTCACCTTGTCTAATTGACCAAACTCTTCCTGCAACATAGCTAGACAATCCTGCGCCGTGCACCCTGCATTCCCAAACCGGAAACTTTTCACTGCTTCTGCTGCTGCACCTTTAAGGCTTTCTAACACTCGCTGCCTCTTCTGTGCCTCCGGCACCTCCCATGCCTCCACTGCCTGTAATGCCTGTTCCACCCAAGTATCAAAATCTTCTTCCCCTGCCGGGACAGGGAGCTTCCCTGAGAATATTTTTAGTCTCCGGTAGCTAGTTTCCACATGCACCGTACTTGTCTTCTGACATTTGGCTAGCAAATCCCCTATTGCATTTATCAGTTCTGGTGATATAGCAGTGGCCGATGCAGGTGCCACCGGAGGTGGCGCCCTGTCTTCTCTTTCAGGTGTAGTTCGGGCCGCAGCCTGTGGCGATCCCGTAGGGGATGGTTCCCTTTCTACAGTTATTGCGTGCGCCAGCCTAAATGTTCTGTTGTCTGGCGTCCGCAGACACTTGTGCTTACAGGCCTCTGGCATCCCGTCCCAATATTCCACTAATGCGTATTGATATGAGATGTTTGGGTCTGTCTTCATGTCTATCACCCACGGTGTGTGATCTGGGGACACTGAACTCAGCAGTTCCTCTACCGTCTCACTTGACCATTTCTCGCCAGGAAGGCTAATGGCTATCGACTGTTTTGGCTCTGTATTAGCGGCTTTGCACTACTCTTCTACCGCTCTTGGATCCATGGGGTCCATGCCGGCACTTCTGGCGTTCGCTTGCTGCATCAGGATCCCGGACGAGAACCCCCACGTGTAGCGATACCTCCAACTAAGGAGGCCGCAGAATTAGATTTTGGGCCCTGAGTGCAGCTCCGCCAACCCCCGGCAATAGGCTCTATCCCCTTCTGGCACAGCTAGTACTAACAATCAATGATATGTCCTATGCAATAGAATAACTAAGCAAGGACACAGTAATGAATTGTAATAGGTAAAGTGTTTTACTCATCAATTCTCAATATGAATAAAAGGGGTAACAATAATCACAGTTCTAAACAATCACTCCTAAGGGCAGCGTCCTGCCACTCTAACACACTATATAGTAACACACGCTACAAGTGCGCCATACGGGCGACCGTTAACTAAGTGCCCTATGGCGCAGCAATCAAACACGCTAGAATCCCCACCAGGCCTGGTTCTAATATTTAGCTTAGTCCTTCTTTCTTCACCGGCAGGTCTGTAATGGTGGTGCACTTAAACAGAGTATAACTTTGTAATCCAAGGGGTATGAAAATAACTTGTAGGCCACGGCAGTCTATAGGCCTATACACAGCAACAGTATCTAAGCTGGGCTTATGCCCTCTCACCCGCCGGACTACGGATCCAGTCCGGGAAAACCTCCACCGGCCGTGTCACACACTCTCGATCTCTCCAACGATCGGGTCCCCGATCCGACAAGGCGGTAGCTCACAAAGTCAGATGCCACCCAGGCTCGCAGAGGGGAGGATGGAAGGCTCTTCGGGGCAGAGCAAGGCCTCAGGCTTCAGGCCTTGCCCCTCCGACACATCCGCACAGGAGGATCCGTCCGTGAAGTCTCGTGTCGCCAAAGAGGCCGAGCCCGGCCCCGCCTCTTCCTTTTATAACCCCTCCCATGAGTCTCTGCGGTGGAACGTCACAACAAGAATGGGGTTATGGGTAATGTAGTTTCTTCCCAATATAGGGGAACACCCCGCTACACATAGATACAGAACACTTCTCACCATCTTCTGGATGTTCACAGTTTGTGGCCACTTGAGGCAGCGGAGTAGCGTCTTTATTCCTCACAGACTGCAGGCTCCCACCGGCTCTCTCCCTGTCAGGTACCTGAGGAGAAGCAGAAATCTTCCGTTTCTTGGCTCTGCCTGGCTGCTTGCGCGGACCGCTCTTCACTAGTACTGACTCTGGGGATGCGATAGCCACCTCCACAGGCAGAGCTGAACCGTGACCTTCATCCAGGCAACGAAGCAGCCACTCCTCACCGCCCTGTCCCTCCTGCCTTCTCTAACAAGCGGCGTAAGAGGGACTCGCGATCCACCGGAGAACTGCGCTGCATGCTGCTGCCGTTGAGGTCCGGTTCAAACGGTCTGAGGCGCCCCGCTCACTGGTCCCTTATATAACCTCTCTCCGCGCGGGCTTTTCGCTTACTGTAGCCGACCAATCCTCTTCTGATCCAGGTAACCAATCCCATGGCTGTTGCTGCCCAGGGAAACTGCTAATATATCATACCTAGAAAATAAAGCACAATATCTGCGGTCCCCTTTGAACTCCCCCATGTTGGTCCAGCATATTGCTAGGACCTTTCATTCTCTGGTTGTCTAACTGTGGAAGACCCGTCAACAACACCGCTCAACCTCTTCACACAGGAGGGTACGGGCTTGTGGTGCGGTGTGAGGTGCCAAAGTTAATGCAGGTAAAGAAAGGGGCCTGTGCGCTACACATACACTATAAAGTAAACCTGTAATGAGGATACCATTGCTGATCAACTCCAGAAAATACCATTTGCTTGGCTGTCTCTGGCTTAAACACCTCCTCAGTCATTGACCTGCAACAAGTATTTAGCCAGACAAGTCAGTCAAAAGTCCAAGTTACTGGAGATGTCAACAGTGCCAGCCTGTGTATTTCTTTTAAGAATGCTTCTTTTAAATAAAAACAACATTTTTATCTAAATGAAAGGCGTGTTCTCTGTTCACCCCTCTAAAACTAGTTTTACTTTCTTAACAGAAGCCTGACTTTCCTGACATTTGAACTAAAACTTGTATGCTGGCATTCCATGTTGAGTGCCCTTATTGGCCAAAGACAGTTAGAGAAATGGCAGTAGGTGGAAGATAGCCCAAAAATCAGGAAAGGCTTCTAGTAAAGTGAAACTTGGCTATGAAAGGTTAATCGAGAAAGTCTTTTCCTTGTTAATAGGACAATAGATGACAACTCGTGGTGTCCGCTCTGTGAAGGTCTTTTGTTTTTAAATGTTTAAAGTGAACAATGGGGTTACATTATCCTAGAAGTGCCAATGTTCATATACTACTATTGGAAGTTCTTGTTAGCAGCCTCAGCATTTCCCACGTAACTGGTTTGTCAAGGCTTCCTCTTCTCTATAGAACACCAAAAGCCCCCTTTAGTTTGCTGCATCCAAAATTTAAAGCGGAGGTGCCGCAGATTTTTTTTTATTAAAAGCCAGCAGCTGCAAATACAGCAGCTGCTGACTTTTAATATATGGACACTTACCTGTCCTTGAGTCCAGAGACGTCCGCAGCAGAGAAGGAGCAATCGCTCGTCACTCTGCTGCCCCCACCGCTATCCTCGGTGAGGGAACCAGGAAGTGAAGCCTTGCGGCTTCATGCCCGGTTCCCTTCGGCGCATGCGCGAGTCGCGCTGCGCCATTCTGAATGGTCCCCTGTGTTCTGGGAGCCGAGTGTCTCCCAGAACACAACAGGGAATCTGCGGGAAGTGACGTGCTTCCCGCAGATTTCCCGCAGAGAGGACTCCCGGAAGTGGGTGCAAATACCTGTCTTAGACAGGTATCTGCACCCCCCTCCCCCCTGAAAGGTGTAAATTGTGACACCGGAGGGGGGGAGGGTTCCAATCAGCGGAAATTCCACTTTAGGGTGAAGCTCCGCTTTAAGAGAGGAAGTCTGTTTGGAAAAAAGGTGGCCCCTCTATTGAGGTTAAGGAGAGATCTGCCTGTCACAGGTTATAGTGGCTCATACGTTGCCTTGCTAATGATGTGTCCAATTTCAAGGCTCTTGGAACCACTTTAGTGAGGTTGGTTTATTAAAGGCTTACCTTTTACCTTACACTTACCTTAGTGTATTAGCTGAAGTTGTTTTCAATACAATCAACCAATCCCTTGCACAGGATTGGATATTTAAAGTGAACAAAGAATCATTATAATCACTAAGCCAAGTGGCCAAGTTCTCTTCTTCAATAATTCAGTCCTATTACCTCACACTAGGATTTTCCAGGGGCTGATTAATTCCTTTACTGGGAAAAAGGGGAGCAAGACTGTTACCAAATATGCTCTCCATCTATATACTGGTCTAGTTGGGGGGAACATTGATGTAGGACCCAATAGCGGAATCAAGGACTGGCATATGTTCCACAAGCTATTTTTTTAGGTGGGAGATCTATCCTTCTGTGATAGCCTAACTTTGATGTAATGCATCCCATCGCTTTAGGGGAACATGTAAATCAGTAAGGTGGGATCCTATATAGGTTTAGTCCTACAGTGAGAAGTCTGTGGAATTTACAGGTATTCTTGGAGACTAGTAACTCTGGTGTGGTCGCTTTCAGATAAAAAAAAAGGCCTGTAGTTGGTACCTCAACTAAGGTGAGGTATAAGAAGAAGAGAGTGCCAGACCAGTTATTGAAAGTCCAAATCAAATTATTGATCAGAAATATCAAAAACAAAAGCCAACACATTTTTGGGGGATCTGAAGGACCCACTCCATCAGGATTTTAAACTAGCAGGAAAAGAGTACTCAACTCTGAGGAGTTCCGCGATAAAATATGCTACAACATTAGTGTAACGGCACCCCAAATATGAAAGGGGGTTAACGTCGCTCAAGCGATTCCCTCTCCTGGACACACATTTGCTACCGATACTCCACAGTCAGGCGACCACTTCCCATAGGATTAATCCTTCCGGAAGAATTAGACAACACGCTCTGTATCTTCCCAAGATAGACTCTGTTTATTGAAAAAACATTGCAACTTTTATACACATAGAGGGGAGTTTCTTATTTTCTTCTCACCATACATCTTTGACCAGAGCTAATTTCCATGATCTACTTAACTACAGCTTGATGACTCAGACATATGACATTTTAGGCTAGCTTTTGTCTCCCAATCCACATTTCAGTTTAAATGATTATGCATGACCTTTTAGGCTAGCCGTACTGTCTCCCATTTCTCAAAAGACTTCACACAATAGATACATAACGAGCTCCCAATACACATCTCACAATGAAAGGATCTGTAGCATAATTGAGGTTCATTAACATTACACAAGCAGACAGGTGACACATCAGCATCTCTTAATTTAACCTGTTGAGTTCAGGATCAACAAAATAGTTATTTACAGATCCTGGGAAATATTGGGGAATAATATTACAGACCCATTTTAAAACAATCCAATACATATTCTCAATGTCCATTATTTCCTGGCTCACCCTGTGCCCAAAATGACCCCTGTCACAACAACGTATATACAGCATTGAATCTGATTAGTACAGATCATAGTGGGGTTTTCATTCACCCTGTGCCCCTAATAGAGACACAGGGTGGTTTACACATAAGAGGCATTGGGGAAGCTGAAGCAAGGGTATCTCATACTTTCTAAGAGATTCTGGGTTCCCCGGGCCCTCCCGTTAGAATTAGCTGCTATAGCCATCTTGGCATATATTTAATTATTATATCACAGGCTGAACATGAGTTGGTGATCAAAGGAAATTGGTTAACTGCAGTGGAGAAAAGTGATATAATTGATCTAGCTATGTTGTATGTCAGGAGTGTCTGGATCACAGCAGTGGCTAAACAGAATTACATGTACTTTGCAGATTAAACAGTTCACATGTATGTGTTTTAATGAATATTTAACTATATGCCTTGGTTTCAGCTTTAAAGCCCCGTACACACAGTAGGACTTTTTGACAACAAACTTCAAAATTAGCACGTTTTCAAAAAAATCCTACCGTGTGTACGCTCCATCGGACAAACTTTTTCGGTTTTCATCGGACAAAAGTTCGCTCTGCAAACGGACAAACTTTTCGGCAACAAAAGTCCTACGGTGCAAAGTCCTATTGTGTGTACAGAAATCCATCGGACTTTAGTCCAAAGTACAAACACGCATGCCCAGAACCAATGTTAAAATCAACCAACAATAGCAGAAGTTGACCAAAGGGTGGCGGTAAAGAGCAGAAAAGAGCAGAAAAAACACGTGATTTTGGAAAAGTTTTGGGAAAGTTTGCAGAAAAGTCCTGCCGTGTGTATGCTATGGGTGTTCCCGGCCAACGCCCTTCAAACAAAAATCCACGGAAAAGTTTTGTTTGAAGTCCAATCGTGTGTGTGAGGCTTAAGAATGACTTTTCAAGTAACAGGTTCCATGTCACTGTGACTGCTCTCAGAGCATTGGTACATATACATTGGCTGCCAACATTGTATTAAAATTCACCTATCCTTGACAACTGTCAGACAGCCAGACTGTCAACATGATTCAAGAGTCCCAACTCTGTTCCAATCATTGCATAGCTGCATTTCTTTAATGTAGCTGATCTTTAGTATAATAATTCACAGTGTATTATTTTAAATACCAAGGGGTTGATTTACTAATGGAATAATTTTTTCACTTTGCTCATTGAAGCTGTCTTTGCTTCAAACATCCAGCAACAGGGGAATTTTTCTTTCTTTCCACTGCAAGTTGTTGAACATTTGAAGCGAATGCAAATTATGTGGTCTAAGTGAATATATTTCTTCTGTTATATGCAGTAATACACATTGGAGGTGACTGTGCTGAACAAAACTTGTCCTCCTTAAAGAGACACTGTAACCATGCCCATGCAGACTTTATAAAGGAAATGTCAATTTACCGTGAATGGGCAAAGTTTCATTGGGGGAGATTTCCGAAAACTGGTGTACACAGAACCTGGTGCAGCTGTGCAGGGTAACTAATCAGCATCTAACTTCAGCTTTCTCAATTAAGCTTTAACAATTAGCCCTCATTTACGCTGAACTCGCACAATTTCAAACTCGCATTTCAGTGCGAGTTCAGGGGCGATTTGAAAGACATCTGTGCGGGTTCATGCACAGATGTCTATTGAAATCACCCCCGAAGTCACCAGAAGTAGTGCAGGAACTACTTTTGGAAATCGGTGTGGCGCCGTTGCAAGTAGAAAGGGATCCCCCACCCTGCACAGCCAAGCACTGCAAATTTTCACAGTCTCCTTGAGACAGAAAACAGTCCAGTACTTTGTTTATTTTGTTTTATTAAGGGATTAGAAATTGGATGGGGATATTGACTTCAGAAAACTCTTAAAGTGGTTGTTAAGCCACTCTAACCTGTATACACCATCAGCAGTGCCTCCTATTATAGTATCCACCTCTGTGTATGATTTATAAAAATAAATGCTGCAAATACCTAATTTCACTGCCGAGATTGCGATCTCATGATCAGCCAGCTTTCTCCTTTCCTCCTCTGAGAGATGCAGCGGGCGGGGCTGAGATTCCTCTGCTGATGTCAGTCTGGAGGGGAGGAGGAGAGGAGGAGAGAGCTGGCTGGTCATGTGATTGCAATCTCAGCTCCTAAATGAGGTATTTACAGCATTTATATTTATAAATCATTCACAGAGGGGGACACTGGAATAGGAGGCAGTGCTGATGGTGTATACAGGTTAGTGTTATGAGAGCAGCAGGAGGGGGAGGGGCGGCTCACACACAGATAGAGAGGGAAGGGGGATGAGAACACAGTAGAAGAGAGGAGAGCAGATATCAGGCTGCTGATGACAGAGGCATGTAAACTGACGACAGTCAGCAGCCATGATACACCGTGGTCAGTTTACAGAGGGGTGGGGAGAAACTGGCCGGATCAGCCAGGTTTTTTAGGTGTTACAAGGGACCAAATGACACAGGACAAGCACTGTGTCACATAGCATGCTTTAAAGAAACAGGATCCAACGCTTTAAGGGACAACTCTTGGGTGTGTAGCAATATCCAGTGTCTACCTTAAATCCCTGTGGCTACTGATCCCAGCACCACCTCTTCAGGCACTGCCAGCCCACCTGGCTGCACCTGCCCCTCTCACTGGCCCTCCTGGCTACTTCTCTACAGTCCTTCCAGATTGTTCACTCACCAGCCCAGCTGGCTGACTCTGCTGGAGAACTCCTGGATGTGCAGACCTGCTCCCGCTGTTCTCTCCTTGCTCCCGTGCCTCCAGGAAGGATTTCCTCCATGTGTTGTAGAGGGTCCTTCCAGCACCCGAGCTCCAGGCCTGAGATCGCCCTCTCCCCAGACTAGGGGGCACCCTCAAGGGCCACCGACAGCCTCCTCAGCACTCCTTCTCCATCTTCCACCCGACTGCTCCTGCTGGCATGATTCAAGAGTATTTATGAGGTGGCCCATCCCCTGCCAGTCCAATGTGCAGGGTATTGGCTGGGGCCCTCATCAATTCTCCAAGCAGCTCCTCCCAGACTCCACCCTCTGCTTCTGGAAGCTTCTCCAATGTTCTAGAAAATCAGGGGGAGTCGCCAGAGATGCTGCTTGATGAGTCATCCAGCCTCTGAGTCATTCAGCTGTGACCCAGATTTAACCCAGGCCTGGCTCTTAGCCAAGCCAAATTTTCCTGCACTAACAATAAACTTATGTACAAACTATCTAGCACACTAGATGGTGCTACATTCATATTCACTTTTATGTGTATTGGTGCATTGAAGGCTCAGGTATGTTTCCCCCAAAACACATGTGTGATGCATGTTGCTGATGCCAATGATAACATGCATACTGCATATGTGAAACTCCAGTCAAACATATGTAGCTCTACCCCCGTAGGAGCTGCTGGTTTATATTTGGGCCTGTATATACCTTACTGTTCCGTATGCTCGTCTCAGGCGTTCTCCTTGAAGAGTGGTCCAGAAGAAGTTTGTACCAATACAAAGTCTCTTTCAAGGGTTTTATTGAATAAAGTTTCCAACAGAGGGGGGTTGAAGGGATAGGGAGGACTCAGGTACCCTGGTTGCGGATCACAGGAATTTTCCTAGGTCCAGAGGAACAACTGCCTCCACACTGGACTCACAAACACCGGATAGGCCCAATCTCACCGGCCTAGCAACCGATGTGTAGCTCGATCACATATAGTCTCTGCCACAGACTTGGTGTAAATGGAACAGTCTCGGCCACAGACTTGGTGAAAATAGAACAGTCTCTGCCACAGACTTGGTGAAAATAGAAAAGTCTCTGCCACAGACTTGGTGTAAATAGAACAGTCTCTGCCACAGACTTGGTGTAAATAGAACAGTCTCTGCCACAGACTTGGTGTAAATAGAACAGTCTCTGCCACAGATTTGGTGTAACCCTTCCCTGGGTTACCTTCTGAATAAAGAACAGTGCCAGGATCTTCCAGCCATTCCGGCAGCACTGTGAGGTAGATTATGATCCGGATGCATCCTCCAATTGAGTCCTTAATTGCTTGGTCCCTTCCAGCAGGTAAGGCGACACAGGATCATCCCTGGATCAGTATGCCCCCAGTAACTCCTGGGCCCACATCTCAGCAACAGAGCCTCAGGCCAACGTGGCCCCGAGGCGGAAACTGCCAGCACCTCCCTGAGGCCATGAGGGCCCTCAGGTCGGGATCAGGCGGGTGGTGCCCACACCACCAACGAACGACGACTCCACAAAATGGTGTCTGTCCCTTAAGTACCCCTTCCCAGAATGCACAGCAGGTCGACCACGCCCCCTGAGCCGCATCTGAGAAAGAGATACCCAATGCATTCAGCCTGCTGCCTTTCCTATCCCGACCAGTGGTGAAAGCGACACCCACTGTCAGGAGGAAAATCATGCAACCAGCTGAACTGAAACAGAGTATAATTTGTAACACAATCCTTCTGAGCCAAACCATTGCTCAGACAACTATAATTTTAACACATAGCGCCCACTCATTGGGAGCAGGGTGCTACACATAAAACTTCAACGATCACTCAATGGACCCACTGAATGACATTAAATAGCAATTTCCAGTGAAACCAGTCAGTGACCTGGTAATGCTCTCTAGCAAAACTGCCTCTGTACTAAACCTAGAAGGGGCATATTTCAAAGAGCTCCATACGTGGTATGTGTGTATCTGCTTCCTGAAGCTTGTGCTCTTCTTTTTCTGCTTGCTTTCTCAAAAGTCAAATCAAATTACCAAGGTGAATTTAAATCTAATTGGTGGCTGTGAGAAACATTCCACTTCTAACACTGATACAAAGGAAGTATATGAGATACAGAAAGGACAACACAGTGGGTGTTTTGGGATTTGCTCTCCTGCATTTCAAACAGGTCAAAAGAATTCCTAGATCACCAGATTGCTTACAAAACGGAGAAAGATGGACTGGTGCCCTCCAGATATGCCTGGATTAAAAACTGGATCCATGAGCAGGTAGGCTGTTTTTTCTATATGTCTCTCAAGGCTCAGTTTAAATTTTTACTGGTGTATGTTTTCTACTCTTAAATTTGACATTCATCTTATGCAGCATTTTAGCTGGCAGTATCCTCAAAAAGGACCAGAATCTTGACTTGTGAAAATATCTCTGATTATCTTTACCAGGCCAGCACAAACCTCTGAACCAGCCAGACCCACAAACACTGCAGCGTGAGAGGGAGGTTGCACAGAAGCATATTCCAATAATAATTATAATCAGAGAATAGGTGAAGGTACTCCCCCCCTTCCAAGTCATCCCTAGTCTTCACTCATACCCACCTCCGAGCAATGTCCCCTGGTTCCACCTTCTACCTGCCTCCCAATACCACTCCTTTTAGAAAATACAGAACCAAGTATCATTTTTGAGTGCTAAATAATGTGTATGGAATTTGCTAATGAAAGGCAGTAAAATAGATCACCTATTGCCAGCAACAATAGACCCCCTCAGCAACAATAGATCCTGCTCAGCAACAGCAGCAGTAAGGCTGCATCCACACCTGAGCGTATCGTTTTCAGGCAGTGATTTTTGCCACGATTTTTGCCGTGATTTTGTAAAGGTAAAAAGGTCACCAATGTAAAAAGCTGAAAAACGCCTGTAATCTGCCTAAAAAAAAGCTCATGTACTTTTTTGAGCTTCAGGCGTTTTGCTTCAGGCGACAGACACTCAGATGTGAACAGGGGCCATTTAAATTAATGGAATTTTGCTTGTTGGGCCTTTTGGAACTTTTGAGATGAGCGTTTTTCGAGCTGAAAACGCTCAGTTGTGAATGGGCCCTTATAGACCTTCCCAGCATCTATAGACCCCCCCTACAACTATAGATCCCTCACAGCAACAATAACACCTCAGCAACAATAGATCCCTCCCAGCAACTATAAATCACCCAACAACAATAGGTCCTCCAGCAACAATAGATCCCTCCCAGCAACAATATACCCCCCTCCCCCAGCAACAATAGCTCCTCATTAACAATAGACCCCCAATGAAAAAATACCCCCCAGCAACAATAGATCTGTCAGCAGCCAGCAACAATATACCCCTCCCTCGACAGTTAATCTATCTTATCGCCAATTGACGTCCCAGCAACACAAAATCCCCCCAGCAACAATAGAACCCCCCTAATAGCAATAGACCTCCCAGCAACAATAGACCCCCTAGCAGCCAGCATCAATAAACCCTCCAGCACATTTCAGCACCGCTAAGCATTACATACATTTAGTGCAGGAGGTGTCGACACTGTGTTCCCTCGTGTTCCTGCTGAAAAAAAGCCCTGATAATAATAGTGAATAAGCCATAATCTAAATTCCAAGCACTAATTATTTTATATAACTCACATCTCTGAAATGTTTTCTAAATCATAACTTTTCAGCTTCGGAAGAGTGGAGGAGAATACAATTTTCTGCCACGTTTTTATTTCTAGCTGTGAAGATTTTACATCACTTCCTATCCCTCGGGGCTATGACTGTCATGAGGATAGGAAGGCAAGCAATAAAAACACCAGCAAGTTCTCCCAACTCTACTAAATGCATGTGTGTGTGGCAGCAGGGTGGGTTGGCTTTAAAGCCCATGCCCATCTATGGGGGCTGAGAGCCCACTCACCGCACACTCTCAGCACAGTGACCGAGCTGTCATAGTCTGTTCCTGGTCTCTCTTTATGACCGGAAGCTGGTGGGAAGGTCTCCTGATCATGTAACCACTATGACAGCCATTCACAGCAATCACATGATCAAAAAGACAGTCCCGCCTCCCAAAGGTTTTGACCCACTTAAAGGGCTGATGGGAGGGGGGTGAAAGGGGGTAAGAAATTTCCCACCACTTTCTGTCATGACACATGAGAGGTAGTCTTCCCAATAAAGAGAGGAATCGAATCGAAACACCGTCCTAACTATGCAAGAAAACATATATACAAACAAACATACCCCCCAACATTTTGAGATGGGAATGAGGGACACCTACTAGCAAATGTATGTAGGCACAGGACACGCCCCCTGCCACACCCCCTTAAAGGAGAATTAACCAAAAAAAAAAAAGGGTTAATTAAATCCACAAGGGCTTTTTTTTTACCACTACTTTTTCTTTATATTGGCTTATAAAATTTACAAATGCAGCAATTTAGAATGTGTATGAAAGGTTTAGCGCTGGGAAACACTTTTTGAAAGATAAAAAGTGCATTTTATATACAGCTTTATAGATCAGACCAAAATGAGGGACAAATGAGGGGGAAAGAGGGACTGAGGACTTTGCTACAAATTAGGGACAGTCCCTCGAAATCAGGGACAGTTGGGAGCTATGAACAAACATCAAGAAAAATGAAAAGATTTTTTTTTTTTTTTAGGATATTAATATTATTCTTTTCCCCTTTTATTGGTTGAACTAGATGGACTTTTTCAACCAGACTAACTAGATTTTATTTAAACAAAAACAATATTTTCCAACAGGATCTTGCCCACACAGGACTGATGTATGGACTTTAGATATTCCCCCCCCGACATAAAAAGTGTGAGGATGGGCTGTACAGCACTTATGCGTATTTGTATGTAAGATTACACATGGGTAAAAATTTGACTAGCTTTCTTTAATCAAGAGACTGTGGCATACACGCATTTTTTTATTTATTTTTTATGGATCTATACGCAGCACCTTTGTATACAGGCCCATAAAAAACAATGGGCTGCATTTCAATCAGTAAAAAAAAATGACTAAAAATTTGGTGTTTTTTAGACTTTCATGTGCAAGAGTCCTTTCCATACTTATGATAGGGGAAAATAGAATATGGTCTATGGTACTATTATATTATGCATATATAATCTATCTCAACATTTATAATTAGTGCTGATATATCATCAAGTATAAGAACATTTTATACATAAAAACAAAAGAAAAAAAACTCAACCTTTAAAAAATATGCTTGCTTTTATCCGGCCCTTGTGGCATTATTCTTCCCACTGACACCGACAATGGGGCACTGTTCCCTCCACTGACACCACTGATGAGGCACTCTTCCTCCCACTGACACCACTGATGAGGCACTCTTCCTCCCACTGACATCACTGATGAGGCACTCTTCCTCCCACTGACACCACTGATGAGGCACTATTCCTCCCACTGACATCATTGATGAGGCACTCTTCCTCCCACTGACACCACTGATGAGGCACTGTTTCTCCCACTGACATCATTAATGAGGCACTATTGATCTTTTATTGAAAAGAATCAAGCAACCAATTTTTATACAAAAGTAAAAAACAAAACCATAGTACAAAACTTCAACAGAAAACAAAGGAATACACATCCATGTTCAGAATATATACAATATATACATAATCCACTACCAAAACATCCCTAGAAAACTATCTACATAAAGCAGCAGAGAGGGCCTAAGAGGCACAACCCATCACCTATGTATGCAGCCATTTATCAAAAATTAATCAAAAATACTGATAATCTAGGGTGATAAGAGACAGACAGCCACACCCGGGAAAGAGACTCCTGGCAGTCAGGGAGGCTTGAAACCCCTCCACGCCTTCAACCAAGCCCCCTGACCCCGCTTGTCTCTCTCAAGCTCCCGAATCTTCCCCACCTCATGCAAAATGTCATACACCACCACCTCAACAGGAAGGAGTTTTTGCCGAATGCTGACCTGACACCGTGCATTCCAGGTGAAATAACGGACTACTAGGCTAACTAAAAAAAGTGTATCCAAACAAAAAACTCCACCGGTATTGAATGCTCCGTACACCCACTCAGCATAACCCAGCCTGGAGAGGAAAGGAACACCGAGGGCCCGCCCCACCTGTTTGTACACCTCTATGTTAAAAGGGCAATGAAGCAGAAAATGGTCCATAGTCTCCTCCTCATCTGCACACTCCTCCCGAGGACAGCTACGATCCATCCCACTGCGGAATTTCAAATTGCCCCGAACATAGAGCTTCCCATGGAAGCACAACCAGGCCAGATCCCTAAATTTAGGGGGTACTCTATCCAAATTAATCAGTCTTAACCCCGCCCTCAAAACTGGGCCCGGGCAATCCCTTAAGGCCAGTGGGTCATGAAAGACTTCGCTCAAGACTCGACTCATAAGGACTTTCCTTGGAACCGATCTGAGATCTTCAGCCGACAATCGCCACTGCCGCAGTAACTTCAGGCACGGAGCGACATAGGCTGGTAGCTGACCACGATGACCCCTGCGATTCTTCACTTGGCCACCTTCTTCCCAAAGTCGTAGAAAAGGCCTAAACCAAGATCTAAATATGCCTACCCATCCAGGAGGTTCCACTGCAAGCATATTACCAATGTTAAACTTGAGAAATAGCAGTGAAAAGAAAAGAACTGGGTTGACCATACCTAAGCCACCCTCCCTCCTGGATAGGTAGGTGACATTCCTCTTGATGGGGTTCAGTCTGTTCCCCCACAGCATCTGGAAGAACACACTACTGACCCTAGCATAGAGAGACACTGGCAAGATGCAGACAAAGCTGACATACAAGAAGATCGGAATCAGGTAAGTCTTAATCAGATCAACCCTTTCCCTCATAGATAACTTCCATCTCTTCCAGCTGACCACCTTAGTATTGGCAATTTCCAGTCTGCCTTCCCAGTTTTTGAGGCCATAAACGCCGGGTCCAAATTCAATGCCTAGTATCTTAATTCTTTCCTGGGGCACTGGAAAGGTGTCCGGGAGATCAAAACCCTCACCATCCTTTCCCATCCAGAAAACTTCAGTCTTTTCCTGATTGATCTTGGAGCCTGATGCTTCAGAATACCGTGATGTCAGAGAGACCACCTCCTCCGCTTCATCCGTCCCAGTGACAATCACCGACACATCATCCGCATAGGCAACAACCCTCAATGGCGGCTCACCCGGGAGCCCCACTGGTACCCCACACAACATGCCGCTCTCTAGCCTCCTGATGAAGGGGTCGATTGTAAACACATAGAGCAGGGGACTCAGGGGACAACCCTGGCACACCCCGGAGCCAACCCCAAAGGACTGTCCAACCCAACCATTAACAAGAGGGAAGCTTTCTGCCCCCTTATACAAGACTTTCAGCCAATCGACAAAACCACCCGGCAGACCGTACTTACTAAGGAGCAACCACAGGTACTCATGGTTAACACGATCAAAAGCCTTTGCCTGATCCAATGTCAGCAAATACTTTCCCCAGCCTGCAGCCCTGCACCGCTCCAAGGCCTCCCGGGCAGCTAAAACCGCTGAGAAGGTGCTCCTACCCTGGACCGAACAGTGCTGATGGCGAGAAAGCAAAGACTCTGCCACTGACGATAGGCGCCAGAAAAATATCTTTGCCAGTATCTTTCTATCGACATTAAGAAGGCTGATGGGGCGCCAATTCTCAATCATCGAAGGATCTTTACCCTTTGAAAGAAGAATCACAGCCGAGTGCCTCATGGAAGGGGAAAGCACCCCCTCAGCAAGGCAACTGTTAAAAACCTCTACCAAATGGGCCAGAATAGACTTAAAGGCTTTGTAAAACTCAGCCGTCAAGCCATCCGGTCCAGGCGACTTTTTGATGGCAAGCTGTTCAATTGCCCTCATCACCTCTTCGACTGTGATCTCCTCTGTCAAATTCATCAATGGAACATCTCCACCATTTAGACCTGGAGTAGAGTCCAAAAAGCTTTCCATCTTGTCACGGCCAAGCTCTTTCCTCCCAAGAAGGTCGGCATAAAAGGACCTCACGACCTCCAGAATCCCTGACCTGGACTTTGTCAAGCAACCTGTACTGTCCTTAAGGCCAACGACCGTTTTAACAGCTACACCTTGTTTGCAGTTCTGGTAAGGGTCAGGCGAGTGGTACTTCCCATAGTCCCTCTCCAGAACCAAAGAGGCATGCCGGTCATATTGACACTTCCTGAGAAGGAGTTTCACTTCGGAGATTGCCCCAGGATCTCCTCCTCTCGAGACAAGAATATCCAGCTTCCTCCGTAAACGTTGGTAGGTCATGTATTTATTAAACTGATTTCTATTGGCTAGGCCCCTGAAGAATCCAGCGATCCTCTTTTTGGTCAGCTCCCACCACTCAGCCTTGCTGCTACAAAAGTCCAGGATGGTCACCTGTGCCTGAAAGAATTCCTCAAAGGATTGTCTAACATGTTCTTCCTTGAGTAGAGTCAAATTTAATCTCCAGATGCCCTTGCCCCTCTGAGGGGCGTCTGAAGCATTCAGGACCACAGATAGCATACAGTGATCAGAGAACTCTACTGCCTGCACCACTGGGGGCGAGAAAGCAGAGGCCTCCTTCAAAAAAAACCTATCTATCCTACTCTGACTATTACCACGATGAAAAGTGAACCCGGTGTCATCTGGGAGGTGCTTAATGTGCACATCCACAAGACCAGCATCCCTAACCATACTATTTAAAAAAACGCTATCATATCCCAGCCTGTCCTTGAAGTCCTTCCTGTCCTTGGGCCTAGTTACTGTATTAAAGTCACCTCCAAAGACCACTTGCCGGGATGTAAAAAGAAATGGCTTGATCCTTGTAAAAAGGCATTTCCTGTCCCATTTTGTGTGCGGCCCATAAACATTGATTAGGCGCAGGTCCTGCCCTCCCACAAGGACGTCTAAGACCATACATCTCCCAATCTCCACCTCAATAACCCGCCGGACAGTTACCATTCCGGTTTTAAACAACACCGCCACACCGCCGTAAGGCTCGGCCGCAAGAGACCAGTAAGATGGACCATACCTCCACTCTCTCTTGGCCATATGAATATCTGCCAAGGAGGTGAGCCTAGTCTCTTGCAAAAATAAAATTTCAGCATCTAATTGGCTGAACAAAAAGAAGGCCATAGAACGAGCTCTTACTGACTTAATGCTGGCGACATTAGTTGTCACCACTTTTAACGGAGGGGGAACCGCCATTTGGGTTATTGGGTGAATTGCTTCTTAGCTCCCCTCTGCTGCTCATCACCAGAAGCCTCTCTCTTTCTAGAGGCCGCCTCAAAGTCCATTTCGGAATCAGAACTTCTCTCAGAAGAAGCTCCGGATGAAGAAATATCCCACTTGGAGGACCTATGACGGCTGGAGACAGGAACCGGAGCTTCCCGTCCCCGTTCCGTCCTCACCGCCTGCCTCTTCCGCCTCCCAACCTTCCTTCTCTCTTCCAGGTACTGCAGGTCAGCCTCAGAGATGCCCTCATCTCTTACTTTTTTCTTTAAAGTCTTTCTAGAAGACTTCTTTACAGAGGAAGAAGCAACCTTTTTAGTACACGCTGGTGGGGGGGGGGTGATCCCTTTAAGTCAGACTCAGGAGGGATAGACTCCTGGGGGGTAACTGACTCGGGGGGCACAGACTTGGAAGGTTCTGACACAAGAGGAGAGGGTACAGTAGGCTGGGGGGACACAGAGACAGAAACAGAAGGAATACTTACAGACACAGGAGGGGTGGCCACAGGAACTGGAGAGGGATCCTGAGCAGGACCGGGGGAGGCGGTCACCGCAGAGGAGGATGGTACACCAGGGGTCTCACCCTCCATCCTGTCCAGCCTTGACATGTCCTCTACTACCTCCTTCTCCATATTGTGACAGGCTTCAGGACATCTGCTATAGGGGTGGCCAAGGCGCAGGCACAGGTTGCACCTGATCTTCCTGGTACAGTCCTTAGCCATATGACCCTGCCCCCGACACACTGAACACATCAAGGCTGAACAGGAGGAGCTCAAGTGCCCCTTTTCTCCACAGCGGTGACACAGCTTCGGCTGACCAGGGTAGAAAACAGTCATCCTATCCCTCCCTATGAAAGCTGAGGAGGGCAGGTGACGGACAACATTCCCATCCCTGGCCAACCTGACTGTTACCGACCATCCCCCAGTCCAGATGTTACGCTCATCATGGATTTTATTAGGTTTGGTCAAAACCTCCCCATAGTTCCTTAACCAGACCTCTAGATCCCGAGCAGGAACACTCTCATTAGTCAGGATAATGGTTATTTTTTTTACTGTTGACCTCTGAGACACCGCAACTGGGACCAGACCTTCCCATTCAGGTCTTGACCTGCACCAAGCCTCATATTGCTCCCAGAACAGGTCAAGACCCTCTGGCCTGGTGAAGCTAACTGTATAGTCCCTTGTCCCAGCTACGTGTATAAAGGCATACAGGTCATTTGCACCAAAACCCATCTCCAATATCAAGTCCACCACTGCACGCCGTGCTGGAGGGATGGCACCACCTTCCCATTTCAGAATAACTACATTCCGCCTGGGACCCCCAGCAGAAGCCAGAGACCCAAGACCAGATCTTGGGGTGCTCAAAGTGGCAGCTTGCAGTGGAAAACCCCGCTTGGGAGCGGGACTACCAGGAGCAGAGTGTGCCACCTGTGCAAAAGTAGGTTTATCAGGGCCAAGGGCCGACACTGAAGTCACATTAGTCTGTATATTATTATTATTATCATCATCAACTGTATGAACTGAAATGGCAGGATCTGTAGCAGGATTGTTCATCACACTGGTACTGGGGTGATTGTTATCAGTCACAGAACTATTCAAATTCCCATCAGGAATGGTCACAGTTGCTGCAATACCAGCTGTCTCCTGATGCTGCACTGTAGAGTCCTCAGCAGCAGTGGGGCAAACAGCTTTGGACTCAGCCAAAGAAGGGTTAATGGGCTGTGCTGACACTTGCAGTCCATCCACAGAAATGACATTTTTTAAACGTATCTCTTGCTGCATTGCAGCCTCAGCAGGCACAACATTGCTGCACACAGGACTAGCAGCCTGATTGTCATTAGGCACATTGTCAGTCACAGTGTTAAAAGGAACAAAAACAGTCTTATCCACAACATGGGACTTTATCAGGCACATCATCAGTAATGTCTTCCTCGTTAAATATCATCTGATCTCCCCGCATAGGAGACTTCATTACCTGGATGGCCTTCAGCATACCTCCTGAATCTTGGGAAGGCATGGGGCTGCTTACCTCTCCCTGGGGGGGCAGGGGGTCAGAACTGGGGGTCTCCTCCTCCTCCTCCACCTCCATCTTTGTCACCCTTCCAAACCTCCTGTCATTCCCAAACTTTTCCTTAAAGGGCCCATCTCTGCCTTCCATCATGGCCACAATGGTCTCCTGATGATCCACACGGACCTTGGCCAGCTGGATTTCCGGATCCATGGATCCCCGTTTCTGGCTATGTAAGCCCTCACGTTGCCTTCGCAGGGGCTTCAACTCCGCTCTCAGCTTGTACAGCTTGTCTCTCTCCCTATTCAGGACCTTAATCCCGGCCACCACTCGCTCCCGAATGGCCTCCGAGCCTTCATCCTCACCAGGGGTAGAGAGATCAGCTTGTGCAGAGGCAGGCAGTTCACCTGATGGCCCAGGAGATGGCTGGGAGCCTCCAGCAGGAGACGCCCTGCTGGCCTCCATGGCCTCCCCAGAAAGGGGGCCAGGGAGCTGGGAGAGATTTCACCACCACTCCCCTCTCACAGAGCAGCTTCAGAGGCACCTTCCTCCTGACACACCTGTGCTCCAATGATGGGCGGGGCACTATTCCTCCCACTGACACCATTAATGAGGCACTATTCCTCCCTCTGACACCACTGATGAGGCAAAATTATCCCACTGACACCATTGATGAGGCATATTTCCTCCCACTGACACCATTGATGAGGCACTATTCCTCCCACTGACACCAATGATGGGGCACCATTCCCTCCACTGACACCAACAATGGTGCACTATTCCTCCACCTAATACCAAAGATGGAGCATTGTTTACTCCCACGGACATAAGGACATTTTCTGCTGCTACTGACAACAGTCCGGCCCCCCTAAAGTTTGAAGGACAGTAAAATGGCCCTTTGTTTAGAGTCAAATATGTTTTTATTATGTTTAACAAAATAGAAGAACATAGATAATTACCAAATGTTCATTACAGAAAATTGTACAATGTGATACACGTATCCAGTGCGTGTCGAAACATAAGCCTAGGAGAAGTACCATTATGTAGGTAGCTTATAATATCAAGAGGCTAAAACCTTTACGTCTCATAGTAAACATATTAGAGTTGGGGAATAGGGCATTCGAATTTGGGGTGAGGGGACATAAAAATAGAAAAAAGTGGAAAAAGAGAGAGAAAAAGGAAAGAAGGAAGGGGGAAAGTTCAGACATAGAGCAAGAGGAGAGAGAATCAGAGATGGCCCTTTGTTTAAAAAGTTTGGAGACCCCTATATTAGAGTCAATTGCAAAAGCAAATGTCCTTATAAGTTTAACTGAGACCATGTATTCGAACCATGTATGTACAAGCTTAATGTACCAGCCTGTAGGATTTTACACGCGATTATTGCTAGTGACTGTAATAACCGCTAGCAATAATAACTGTGTTCTTCTGGCTTAACCCGTCCCCCCTGCTGGGAAAACACAATGGCTCTGTGGGAGGGATTCCCCTATCAACACTGCCTTCTTGATGGGGAAATTGAGCGATCTTCTTTCTTGCAATCCATGGTTGCATTAAAGAAAATCGCTCCACCTATGAAATCACCCTCCTGCATTGTATGTTATTAAGGGATAGCTACAGTTTGTGAGGGGCAAAGCTAATGTTAGACTCTTCAGAATCTCTTAGAATCAGCCATAATACCTTTTCCGTAGAATCATCTAAAAGGTAAGAAATAATTCAAATTTTATCAAATGTTTTTCTAGGCATGCTGTTTGAGTTGGAATACATAATAAACATATTGTAGGGTCTTCTAAAGTTTGACTGCAAAAGTGGAAATACGCTTTACGGTTTAGATCCAGAACAAATTCATGGGACATATGTTTCCATAAAGCAAAAATTCTCACAACCAAAATGTTCCAGGACAGTTGGTATTTCACTCCTATAAAACATCCATCAAATCAAGATAAAAACTTCAAAGATTGGGATTATTTATTGAAAGCATCCACCATTATTGATTATTGTACACCTGCAATACACCGTTGTGTCCACAACTAACTTGAAATAAAGGAGTAATATTGGCCAATGTATGTAAGGATCTGTTCAGATTGCCAGGTGGGTCTACTGGGCATAGATACAGGGTGACAATCTTGAATAAATCATGTGTGCCCAGGCCCGGATTTACTCCCTTTGCCGCCCCAAAGCCGGGTCCTTTAATGCCGCCCCCCCCCCCCACACACACAATCACATAGGGGGCATACTCAGCAAGGAATTAAATACCTTTGTGCCAGATGCAGCGGAACACTCCCGATGTCCGTGCAGAGGGGTGGATCTGCAAGGGGTGGATCTGCAAGGGGCGGGTATTACTGTTATATTGTGTAAGGGGCGGATGGCTACAGAAGAGGGCAAATTTTAAATTGATAGGCAGAGGCATCCCCTGTAGCCATTCTATAAGCATAATAACAATATACTGTGACAAGTATTGAAAACGCCCATCAATATTTTTATCAACTCTGTCCATCATTTTAAAATATGCCTTCTTCTGTAGCCATCCACCCCTTGCTCGATATAACAGTAATACACCCGCCCCTAGCAGAGCCATCCGCCCCGTACACGATATAACAGTAATAAACCCGCCCCTTGCAGATCCGCTCCTTGCATGAGATAACATTAATACACCCGCCCCTTGCTCTGCACGAGCATCGGGAGTGTGCCGCGGCATTGTGGTCATTCCGCAGGCGCCCTGTAACAGCTGACTTACAGTTATTCATCTTCGGCTGTGCAGAAAGGGGGGTCATTATCCGCCGGAGGATCTTTTTCACCCCCCTGTTGCTGCAGCGCCGCCCCTGCACCCACTGCCGCCCCAAAGCCTGGCCTCGGTGGCCTTGTCTGGAATCCGGCCCTGTGTGTGCCTTGACAGTAGTGTGTGTACACTTGTAGTCACACAGTCCATTCAGTTATAAAGGGGGTCTGTCATTTCTTTTGTGCCTGACGTACAAGTTATTGTTATTGTTGTAAATAAAAGAAAAAAAGTACACAATTTAAGCTGGCCATACATGGCTACATGGGTCCGTTTTTTCATTTATCCAGTGGGTTGAACGATAAAAAAAAAAAACTGACACGATTCCCCCATCAACACACTTGGATGAAGGAATCCTTCCTAGATGAGTCATTGTATTCTGATAGTGGGGAGACTTCCCCAGAATAATCAGATCAGCGCTGCAGTTTATAGGTTGCAGAGCTGATCAAGCACAAGAATACCAACAGGGTGGTTGAACAGAAGTTGATCGGTAGATCAACTTCTGTTTAACCACTGTGGCCACACATGGATCGACATTTGGTCGGTCCCTGCTGAACTGGCCAAATTTTGATCCATGGTCTTTAAATTTAGGCCTCTAGTCGTCAAAAGCACCGCTTTTTAGGGGCGTTTGACATTTTTCTTTCTGCCTCTAAATGCCCCTATGTGTTAGCCTATGTGTAAATGCACACATGGATGTTTACAGTTGTTTAGAGGCAGAAAAAAAACACCATCACCTGTGTGTTAACCTAAAAAAAAGACTGATGCACCTAAACACATGAAAACGCGTCTAAATGCGCTTAAGCGCCAGGCATATTTAACGCTTGAGCGTTCATTAATTTCAATGGCCAGAATAAATTAATATAATTTATAATTTCTCTTGTGTTCAACTTATTCAACACTTAAACCAATCATATTTACTTTGAACTATAGGCTTTGCCTTCCTTAAATAGATTGGTGATTGTCTCTTTACTGTATGATCCTGGCAGTCATTTGTAGTAAGGGAAAAGGCTCTCTCTTTTTACTTCCTGGAATTTGTTGCCGCCCCCTCCGCTGACATGCAGGAAGTTCCTGCGCATGTGCACTCAGCATTCTACCTGAAATAAATCATCCCAAAATCTTGTGAGATTCTGCAAAACATCACACAATCTCACATTTTAGAGTCAAGATCTCCCTAGAAGGCACTGGTGATGTAACCCTCCCAAGGGGCAGCCGTAAGGCCCTGGCTACATCACTAGTGCCTTGGGAAACCAGCACGAGTACTGAAGCTTAAAGGTAAGTACAGTGGAACCTCGGATTACGAGCATAATCCATTCCAGGAGAGTGCTCGTTATTCAAAGTACTTGCATATCAAAGCGAGTTTCCCCATTGAAGTCAATGGAATCGAAAATATTTTGTTCCGCATTGACTTCAATGGCATGCAATACCGCATGTGGCCAGAGGCGGGGGCACCGGAGAGCCTCGGAAATGGCTGGAAAGGCCCGAGGACAGTTTGGCTGACCTCGGCAAACCTCGGAAAGACTCCGTGAGGCAGACCAAAAGGAAGGGGCAGTGGTGGTAGAGGTGGGGGTAGAAGGGGACAGGGAAAACCGGCTCCTCAAATATCTTGAGCACAACCAAGCTGTAATAGGACATCACAGCTTCCAACAGACCAGATATGTCTGCCATTTCTTACACATATTTTGGGTTGAAGGCTTGGATGAGCAGAACGATAGACAAGGTGGGGACAAGGAGAAAGTGGCACATCAGCAACTTCAACTATACATGCTGCAGTGGCTCTCCCCGCAACTGAGATGTCCTGTGATACCTGATTAACTGGAAAGTGCAGATATTTTGCGGCTCTTGGATTTTTCACCTCTCAGGGGTGACTAGAGATCCATAATATGTGTCCTTTTAGCCCCCTGTAAGGAAGCGACAAAAATGATCAGTCATTAGCAGGCAGTCATCAGTGACACTGTCCCTGTTGTCTGCCTGCTCTAATAGACACGTTTAGGCTCAGAGATGGGGTAGTGGAGTCAATGGACCAAGTGGAGGAAAAGTGGGGAGCTGGTACAGGAGAAGAGGACAAAGGTAGTATGTGTGCTGCCAGACCCACAGGAGTCTGGCTCTTTAATGGTAGGAACTTTGAGGTACGTGAGTTACTTCATACCACTGTGTTTACAGACTGACCCTTGCATTGATCACATCAAAGACGCGATCATTACTGGGTATTCCACACCCCTTGAATTCATGCTACAAGGTTAAAATGGCAGAACTCACCAAAGTAGATGGAAGACAAAATGTATCACTATAAGGAAGTACTTTTGAGGTGATTCTGTAGAGCCTTCCCTGATGGCAGCAGAGATGTATCTGCGATCTGCTAGTCGCAGCTCTGTGAACCATGACAGACAGGAAGGAAGCAGCAGTTGCATCGCCACCAACAATGGACATCTAACAGAGTTGTTGCAATATTTTCTCAGGCCACAAAAGCCAGACCTAGCCCAAGGTAGCACTCACAGGCACCACTTGTCCATGATGGTCAATAAATATGTCAGCACCAGCTTGAATACCTACAACCTCAAAGGTTATAATCGCATGGATTATTGGGTGTACAATATGGACCAGCATCTAGCGCTTGCAGAACATGCACTTCAAGTGCTTGCCTTCCCTGCTGCAACTGTCTAAACAGAAATGGTGTTCAGCTCAGCTTGGGGGTGACCAGGGCCGTCCTTAAGGCATGGCAAAAGGGGCAGCTGCCCTGGGCCCTGTCATTGTTGTGGAGCCCAAAGCAGCTGCCTCATACTTGCCAACCATCCCAGTTTAAATGATTTCGTCCCTTGAGGTTTTAGTCCCATGCTGTGTCCTGAAATCTCAGTGTGAAGTTCTGTTACTAATGCTGCCCATCTCTGCCTATTGTTGTGTACAGATGACTCACCTGCAGACCCTGTGTTTACATGTAAATACCGACATTGATATGTAAATAGGGGCAGCATTCATATGTTAATAGCCGCGGACAGCATTAGTAACACTGAGATATCAGGACACAGCACAGGACTAAAACCTCAAGGGACAAGGGAATTCCAGGGTCCAATCAATATTAAAGACGGCCCTGGGGGTGACCAACAGACACATCTGACTGTCCACAGGTAGTGTGAACTACCTGGCTTTTAGCAAAATGAACCAGGCTTGGATCTCAGGGGATTTCCACAATCTCTGGTGGATTCCAATGATTATTTGCAGCACGCTGCCAGGCCTTTGTCTATGATGGGAGAAAATATTTATAAAATAAGTGGCGGTAATGCTGCTGTGACTGCTGCCTCCATTTTTCTCTCTGTACAGCTCAGCTGTAATAAGTCTGATTAATAAGGTATTGCTGCCGGGCTGGCCCCAATCTCAGTGCCAACATAACCAAAACCTGATATAGCCTTCTTCTAACCCACCACCCTCTCCTACTTTTCTTGCGCCAAAAAGTTCCCCAAAAAACTAAAAATAAAGATTTGCCTTAAGTTATAGTTACAAAAAATAGTGAATCAAACACAAGGTGACAAAAGTGAAGTAAAGACTGACTTCAATCATCCCATCACGAGCAAACTAAAGTACTGTTGTTTTTTTTTTTTTTTTCCTTACACAAGATTATTTAGCCACACGTCTCCACCTTACTTACTAGGTATAAGGTGCATGTTGATGTGCATTGTGTGGGGGGCATGCGATACAATATTGCAACACATTTTTACTTTTGATTTTTTACTTTACTGAAATGTCACAAAATTACATTTCATTTAACTCTATACATAACAGTTTGATGCAGCACACTGTAGTGCATTGTAGCGCGTTGCTTATAAATGCAGACATGCTGCATTTTTATACAGTGCCCACCAACCCATCTGTATAGAGTGAACAGGCCACACAGAAAAAAAAAAATCTCTGTGTCCTAGCATTGAGTCTCCATTGATCAAAGCTGAAAGTGGACTTTCACTTTGCTAAGTGAACAGCCTCTATTCCTTTAGTAAAGGTCACTGTCCAAAAAGAAGTCTTTAATAAATGAACCTCAATGGGCCAACATAAACAGGCAATGCTAATATAAATAAAAAAAAAAATGATAACATACTACATATCTCTTTGCACAAGTTTCTTCTTATCAGTATTGACAGCATCCCCTATGTAAAATTTCTGAAATATTAATACCAGTGAAGAACACATCTAAAGACTTACACCGATTAGCCATAACATTATTGACACCCACCATTACATGACCACCCATATATTATTGAGTAGGTCCCCCTTTTTCCACTAAAACAGCTGTGATCCATTGAGGCATGAATTCCTCTAGACCTATGAAGGTATGCTATGTTACCTGGTACTAAGTTGTCAGTAGCAAATCACTGCTACCGCTGGCTTGCCTTCTTCCTAAGGAGATGGCACCATACTGCATCCTGGTGCCATCTCCTTAGCAGTTAGGTGACACACCCAGTCACCCACATGATGTGAAAGAAAATAACCAAGCCACCTTCTACCATTGCCCCATGGTCAAGTTCTAATTTTTACAAGTCCATTGTTGGCACCTTTGCCTGTACCGTAGACATGGGTCCGCATGGGCACCTTGACTGGTCTTTGGAATGCACTTTGCTCTTATACCTTTCAGAATCAGCATTGGGAGACCTTCTATTGGATTGGACGGCACATGCCTGCTTTCCCTCCCACGTGCCTTCCTTCCTTGGACCACTTTTGGTAGGTTCTGACCACTGCAGGCCAGAAATATCCCACAAGGGGTTTTTGAATAGCTCTGACCCAGTTGTCTTGCCATTACAATTTGGCCTTTGTCAAAGTTGTTCAAATCCTTACTCCTGAGCATTTTTTCACCTTTCAACATATCAAATTTGAGGGCAGCATGTTCATTTGCTGTCTAATGGATCCCACCTACTGATGCCATTGTAATGAAATAATCAAATGTTATTCACTTTACCTGTCAGTGGTCAACGATCAATGTTATGCCCGATCATGGTATATCCATGTATACCTTATTTATGGGTATGCATAAATATGTTGTATGTACAGTATATATCCTGTAATAAATAAGAGTCCAAAATCCATTGTAGAAAGAAGCTGGCAACTTGGTGCTCCTCATATGAATATTTTTTAGCTACAAAGCATGGATGCGTTTTGGCCATTTTAACCTTTCCTCATAGCAATTGCTATGAGGAAGGCTGCAATGGCTGAAACGTGTTAGAACTGTATCCATGCTATGTAGCTAATAAAGATTTATAGGAGGAGCACCGAGTTGCCAGCTTCTTTCTACAATAGATTTCGACTCTTATTTTTTACAAAATATATACAGCTGTACTGTACATACAACATATTTATGCATACGCATAAATAAGGTATACCTGTATTTACCATGCTCAGCCATAACATTGATCATTGACCACTAACAGGTAAAGTGAATAACATTGATTATTTCATTACAGTGGCATCAGTAGGTGGGATCCATTAGGCAGCAAATGAACATGCCCTCAAAGTTGATGTGTTGAAAGCCTAAAAAATGGTTAGGAGTAAGGATTTGAACAACTTTGACAAAGGCCAAATTGTAATGGCTAGACAACTCGGTCAGAGCTACTCCGAAAACCCCTTGTGGGATATTTCTGGCCTGCAGTGGTCAGAACCCACCAAAAGTGGTCCAAAGAAGGAAAACCAAGGCACGTGGGAGGGAAGGCTGGCATGTGCTGTCCAATCCAATAGAAGGTCTCTTAATGCTAAATCTGAAAGGTATCAGAACAAAGTGCATTCCAGTGCATTACAAAGACCAGTCAGGCTGCCCATGGGGACCCATGTCTACGGTACAGATAAAAGTGCCAACAATGGACACGTAAACATCAGAACTTGACCATGGGGCAATGGAAGAAGGTGGCTTGGTTATTTTCTTTCACATCATGTGGATGACTGGGTGTGTTACTTAACTGCTATGGAGATGGCACCAGGTCTAGAGGAATTCATGCCTCAATGGATCACGGCTGTTTTAGTGGAAAAAGGGGAACCTACTCAATATTATATGGGTGGTCGTGTTATGTTGGGTGACAACTGGGTCAGAGCAACTCTAAAACTCCTTGTGGGATATTTCTGGTCTGCAGTGGTCAGAACCTACCAAAAGTGGTCCAAGGAAGCAGGGCTGGTACAAGGATTTTTGACACCCTAGGCGAAACCTAATTTTGCAGCCCCCCATGGCTCCACCCCTGACTCCACCCCCTTTGTCCTGCCCATGTATACCCCACATTTTTAATGAAGCACCCATCAATTGCAGCTCACCAGCGCCCATCAAATGCAGCCTCACCAGCGCCCTATCAATGCAGCCTCACCAGCGCCCATCAAATGCAGCCTCACCAGCGCTCATCAAATGCAGCCTCACCAGTGCCCATCAATGCAGCCTCACCAGCGCCCATCAATGCAGCCTTCTCGTGCCCATCAATGAATTTTTGCTTGCTTCCATTCATTCAGGAGTTGGGACACAGACACAGTCCTCCGCCGCCACTGCGCCTCTGCGCCTCTGACACTATGTACGAACGGAGCGGTTGCTGTCTGCTGATGCTGAGACTTAGTTGCTTGTTGCAGAGAGAAAAGAGTAGGGACACCAGTAGCCAGGCGCCCCTAGGCGGCTGCCTAGTTTGCCTAATGGTAGCACCGGCCTTTCAAGGAAGGAAAAACAAGGTTCTTTCTACAGTGGAATTGATTGCATGGGGCCATGAACACCCCAGCCTGTGCACCGTTTTTTTAGCATTTTCACTTCAGACACAAGCAGTTGAACTGGGGTATGTTTTTTTCTTCCAAAATCCATTGGACAAAAACTTTAGTAAAATGTAAAATCAGACTCACCATGGTAAAAGATAAAATAGTTTCCTTCATCATATTAATCATATATGTGTATATAAATATAGATAATATATATATATATATATATATATATATATATATATATATATATATATATATTTTTTATATATATTTTTATACTGCATATACAAAACACACATGCACGCACACACTCATGCACAAGCATAAAACCTGTAAACCTCCTGTAAGAAATGCAGGTGGTGTGCAATGTGCGCGGACATCTGGATTAAAGGACTTGCATCCATCCCACACCTCCTGCGCACGTATTAAAGCTTTTTAGAATAATTGAAATTTGCAGCTGCCTCGGTCCAATCTGTTTAAATAATTCTATGGGTGTCTTGTTGCGATAAAAGATTATCTAGAATTCTATTAAAGGAACAGCAGTCCGATTTGTAAATCCCATTTAGATACTTTCAATAACTATCAATAATCTCATCTACACAAAAGCCTCCTGCCTACAGGCTTTATCTGAAAGTTTGGAGCCTTTCTGGAGGATTTCATAATAAAACCGACAACCTTGAAAGACAAAAATAAAAATCTACCTGTCATTCAAGAGACGATAAAATGCAAATGTTCATATTGCACAAGACAGTCTCTCTTTATTTGTTATGAAGTGTTAGAGATGTATTACGATATTGTTTTTATTGTATAGTCTGTCATTGGTAACCTTAAGGGTTATTTTAAAAAAATTATAATGAATGCTATCTGGGCCTATAACATTATTAACTGACTAGATTTGAATAAGGCTTGTGCTTATGTAAATCAGACATAGATGACATATCAGGTGTTATTATTTGATATGGATATTAATCTATGTCACTTGTATAATGCAAACTTTATATCTTGATTAATATATCTGTAGTTAAATGAAAAAATGGTTTCCCTTGTCTGTCTTGGTAATACATACACATACATAGAAACCTAGCCTTGTACAAAGATGATTTCATGTTTTGTAAATGTGATATTTTAAATCCTATAGAAATTCTGTAATAAAATATATTATGGCAATGGGATTTATTTTTTAAAACTTTGGAGTATATGTATATTTTTATATATAATTTGTATAGTGCCATCAGACTTTCTCTTATACCAAGAAAAAAGAGGTTTTATGATCACGGCAGAGGTTTTATGATTTTATGATTAGCACCACATCCCTTAATTAGTTAGATGAAAAGAGAGGTCTTTGGGATTTTTAAGGTGCAGAATAAATTGAAATGGTATCAACTATAATGTATAAGAATTTTTTTATTTTAAAGAACAAAATAAAAAATTGTTAAAACATAACAATTGTCGAGTACAGTTCAACAAGATTTCATGGAGACAGCAATAAAGAGTAAACTTCACAACATGTTTTGCCCATGTATCGGGCTTCCTCAAGGGATGCTGTCCAATTAAAGGTACAAGCCTTCTATTAAAGAAATAAAGAAGAAAAACATATACATGTGATGGTTACATCACAGTTAATTTGAAGTTACATATCACATACATAATTCTTCATTTATTTAAAATATATAACAACTTAATATATGCATGTGATAATTACTACCAGAGCAGTGTAGCAATGTTGCTTACCTAAGTCTCTTCCCCTTTCTCCTATACCACTTTATAATAAATTTAAAATTTATAATAAATGTATACAGTTCCAGTAGACCTATTTTTTTTTCACGGTATATGCACACATACTGGGTACTATGCAAGTAAACACTTATAGGTATTGTTATCTCTCAGAGATCACAGTACTCCCCCTAAGAATGCAGTTTAATTATTTATTTTTTCCTGAAGGACAGCATTATCTTTAGGCATTATCCAGTGGACTGTGTTGGTTTAGAAATAACACAAAACTGCCTGTGCAGTTCTTGACTGTGCTCACAAATGTGTGGCACAGATCAGCCCCCTGCTGCAGACATTGTTTACCTTGTGACTTATTTATTAATTTCAGGTATTTATATAGCGCCGTCAATTTACGCAGCGCTTTACATATATATTATACATTCACCAAGGCTGGTGCTACCACTAGGCAAACTAGGCAGCTGCCTAGGGCGCCCGGCCACTGGTGTTCCTACTCTCTTCTCTCTGCAGCAAGCAACTAAGTCTCAGCATCAGCAGGCAGCTGCCACTCCGTTTGCACATAGTGTCAGAGGCCCAGCGGCGGCGGAGGATTGTGTCTGTGTCCCGACTCCCGAATTAATGGAAGCAAGCAAACATTCATTGATGGCACTGGTAGGCTGCATTGATTGGCGCTTGTTAAGCTGCATTTAATGTGCGCTGGTGAGGCTGCATTTGATGGGCGCTTCATTAAAGAGGTGGAGTATACATGGGCTGGGCAAAGGGGGTGGAGTCAGGGGTGGAGCCAAGGGGGGCAAAATGAGGTTTCGCCTAGGGTGTTAAAAATCCTTGCACCAGTCCTGACATTCACATCAGTCCCTACCTTCAAGGAGCTTACAACCTATGGTCCCTAACACACAATCATACATATACTAGGGCCAATTTAGACAGGATCCGATTAACCTACCAGCATGTCTTTAGAGTGTGGAAGGAAACCGGAGAACCCGGAGGAAATCCCACGCAGGCACAGGGAGAACATAAATATATAAAAAGTGTGGTGCTGTGAGTAAATAGAAATAGGAGAAGGGTATCCTATTTAAGATGTTGACTTATTGGGAATACCACATAATAAACTGTAAATGTGGCAGCTTGTGTGTCAAATAGTGATATGTAAAAAATATCAAAACGTGTAGTGAAATGATATCATCCAATCAAATTGGGAGTAGAAGCACACATGTGATCAAAACTAAGATAGATCAATCCCAAACAATATTATAATAAAGTGATCATGTGATCCTATAGAGCAGTGATGGCGAACCTTGGCACTCCAGATGTTTTGGAACTACATTTCCCATGATGCTCAACTACACTGCAGAGTGCATGAGCATCATGGGAAATGTAGTTCCAAAACATCTGGGGTGCCAAGGTTCGCCATTACTGCTATAGAGAATGTACATGTAATCAGAAGGAAATATACCGTATATATATCATGGAGTAACCCACAATGGTGATTACATAAAAGTCAAACAGCTGTTATAATAAAAACAGTCACAGGTGGGTGTATATAGAGTTCACAGGGTTCAGTATTATCTGGCCCTGAGATATTCGTCAATGGGCATCCGAGATAGAACCTGCATCAAATGCTAGCACGCTTGTGATGAAAACAGTTGCCTTAAATAGTCTTTGATAGACAGATAAGATATATACTCTAGAGCATCACCTGGGAGTGCCTTCACCTTGGAACAGTAGAGAAGTAGTAAATACTCTTAAGCCTCGTACACACGGTCGGGCTTCCATCGGACTTTTCCGTGGATTTTTGTCCGACTGGAGTTGGCCGGGAACACCCATAGCATACACACCACAGGACTTTTCTGCAAACTTTCACAAAACTTCTTCCAACATCGCGTGGTTTTTCTGCTCTTTTCTGCTCTTTACCGCCACCCTTTGGTCAACTTCTGATATTGTTGGTTGATTTTAACATTATTTGTTTTGTCCATCGGACAAAAGTCCGATGGTTTTCTGTACACACGGTCGGACTTTGCTCCATCTGACTTTTGTTGGCCAAAAGTTTGTCTGTTTGCAGACCGAACTTTTGTCCGATGAAAACAAAAAAAAAAAAAAAGTTTGTCCGATGGAGCGTACACACGGTCGGATTGTTGGTCCAACTTGCTCAAAATGAAGTTTGTTGGCCAAAAGTCCGATCGTGTGTACAGGGCTTTACCGAACAGTGTGGACCCAGCTCACCAAACGGTGGTGAATCGGCTACGCTTATGTCCACTGTGGGGACTCAAAGGATAGGGATCTGCGAATCTCCTCCTCTCTCAGCTGACGGAACCTCCAACTGCGTCAGAAACTCCAAAGCAGACAGCGAAACTCATGCGTGAAAAGGTCAGGTATCCAAGTATAGATTGCACCAAACATGAAATGGATAAAAACGGAAATCTTTCACATAGTGTAAATTCAAATGGTTTGGAATTATTAAAAATCCATAAAAAGTTCAAACAACTGAACAAGTACAAATCCGAAATAACAGATAAAAGAGCGTGGTATGGCCAGCTGGAGCTGGCGTGTAAACCCGATGCGTTTCGTCTGCAAAAGACATCAACTGGGTGGGGTACACGTCAGCCTATTACCCCCACGCTTATATAAGAAGAGAAATAAAAATCATACAGTAATTGTTAACATGTGTATCCCATTGTACATCCTGCTTCTGAGATCTCCACATCACGTGAGAGACGTGTTGACGTGTTACTATAGTCACGTGTACGCACGGACCAATCGCTAAGTCTGACACTTAAAATAACATGATGCTTCATCAACGGAGTGTTGTGAATACCACTACCGTCTCATAGGCGTATCAGAGCTGCATTTTCACACCTCGTGACCATCGGAGCTGTGCGCGGAGTGGACTGGGAAACGTAGTCCCGGAGTATGCCGCACAGGCTATACATAACAGAGCCTCGCAATCCAGCATGTTGAGGTGAAGTCACGCATTCCGCGTCAGCCCGTCATGTTCTCAAGGGGGGCGGAAAGCAAAGCATGCTGGGACACATAGTTCCATGGTATGCCATACGGCTAGGAAAACCCGGAGCAGAGTTTACCCAGTATAGTGATATGAATCACCTTGCAGTGCACCGCAGACCAAGAAAATGAAAGATTGCAAATAATTCGTGAAGTTTGTGTATCAATAGAGGAATAACATATGTCCCGGAATGCAATAAGGACAATGCATCACACATATATAAAATAGTAAATGGATACATTCTATTATGATAATGGACAACCTAAAATTAAAAACAAAAAACAAAACAGCCTATATGTCCTAATTAGTAATGAGAAAATATATCCATGGTAATAATTAACACTACCAATTGGCCAAGATCATAGGAAGTAGATGGCAAACTTTAATGCTGATCTTGTTAAAAAGAAAAAAGGAAAAAACGAAGGGATGACGATGTGGACAAAAGAGAGGGGGGGAAAAGGAAACTCCCCCTACACAGTGAAAAATGTGGAAACTAATAGTGTACGGTATTATGCTTGATTAATAAAGGCATTTATATCCCAGTCTATGCTAAGGCCGTAAGGCCTATAACTTTTAAGCTGGTATATCCAGTAAGTCTCCAATCTGGAGACCCCCTTAAGGCAAGATTCACCCCTCCAATTGGGGACGAATTTATGTATGATCTGAAACTTTGTGCCTGTGGGGTCCTTGCTATGAGACTCCAAGTAGTGTCTGGGGACACTATGGTTGGTTTTGCCTTTCTTAATACTGGTGAGATGTTCCTCTACCCTAATGGAAAACGTACAAATGGTGCGTCCCACATATTGCTTTCCACAAGGGCAGGTAAGCAGGTACACAATGTACCTGGTCGCACAGGTCGTAAATTGTTTCATCTTATAGTTGACCCCAGTAGATGTGGAACAGAAAGTATCAGTTTTCCGCCTTCCACATACATTAATTTGGCACACTTTGCATTTTCTACATGGGTAGTAAGCCTTCAGATGTGGGGAAAAAACTGGAATTACTGGGGGGTCCATAACATTTGGTGCAATCTGACTTCTCAGTGAGGATGCTCCCCTGTATGTCACTCCTGCTTTGTCAGGAAGTGTGGGGCCCAGAATTTGATCATTTTTTAGGACTTTCCAATGTTTTTGGAAAATGTCCTTAATCTGTTTGTGCTGGGCTGAGAATGTTGTAAAAAAAGACCATTTATATTTTGAGTGGGGTTAGAGATAAAATATCTCTGTATATTTCATTTCCGCACGTATTTGTGCACATCAATGAATGTAGCAAATGTATTCAATTGTTTGGAGGGGACATATTTCAATCCTTTATTTAGTACTGTTTTCTTAGCTTCGGTAAAGGTAGCTGAGCTCAAATGAAAAATATTGTCAGTTTTTATGTGCATTTTCTTTTTCTTGGCGCGCCATCCGCCTCTACATCCACGTTTGGTTCGGGGTTTCTTTTGTACCCATTCTGTTCCTTTTGAAAACCCCCTGAGTATGATGGTCCGGGGTGGTTCTAATTATAACTGAATGGGGATCTATTGTACTGATGACTTTCATCTCTGTCCCTGTAATTATATTGGGACTGGTACATCCCCCGTTCTTCCCTAAGGGGTGAGAACCTATTATAAGTTTGTACTGTAAGTGACGTCAACGTGTTTCACTGGGAAACCCCAGCTTCTTCAGGGCTCTCAAGGATGGCACCAGATCCTTGGAGAGGTAAGTGTCCTTTTATTAAAAGTCAGCAGCTCCAGTATTTGTACAGTATTTGTAGCTGCAGACTTTTCATTTTTTGTTTCTAATGTGAAGATCCTCTTTAAAATCAAATATTACTTACTTACTATATATATTTATATATATATATATATATATATATACACACACACAATATATTACCAAAAGTATTGGTCTTAGTCTGTAGGGCTCAATATTGAGTTGGCCCACCCAAGTTTGGGGTGGAGGAACTTGACCGGTCTGCACAGAGTCATGACCTTAACTCAATAGAACACCTTTGGGATGGTCCCGCCATTGGACCTGTGTTATGTCCATCATAGGAGCCTGGCCAAGAGGCAGGACTGGGCGGGACTGCGAGAGGAGCCGAGAGGAGCCGAGTACAGCCAAGTACACAGGACATCCGGCTCTGTCTATCTCTGCGCCGCGGCGGTAATTTTAAACGATCATGCTGCAAGGACACTGGGCAAGGCTGCAATGATACTGGGCAAGGCTGCAATGACACTGGACAAGGTTGCAATGACACTGGGCAAGGCTGCAATGACACTGGGCAAGGCTGCAAATTACATTGGGCAAGGCTGCAGATGACACTGGGCAAGGCTGCAGATGGACACTGATAAGGCTGCATTGATGGGCATTTAAATGTAAGTTTTTATCCTTAAACTTCCCTCCTAAAAGTTTTTTTCCTTAAAATTCCCTCATTTGTTCATCCTAACGACATTTATATATACTTTATTACCCTCATCACCTTTTCAATGTATAATACTGTATTATGAGGAGACATCTATTACTATTATATTTGAGATTGCTATATATTTCATACCCTGTAATCCTTGCCATCACAATATCCTACTGTATAACTCAATTATGTACCCCATTTCAACATATTTCTTGTACTATACCTCATACCTGTATAAACCTTATACTCTGTACTGAAACGTTTAACTTCTAGTCTTCCAAATTAAACCTTTTGTAAACCAAAAAAAATTCCCTCCTAAACTTCGGGTGCGTGTTATATGCCGGCGCATGTTATACGCCGATAAATACGGTACATTTATATATATATATATATATATATATATATATATATATATATATACCATATTTATATATATATATATATAAATATATATATATATATATATATATATACCGTATTTATCGGCGTATAACACGCGCAGGCGTATAATAGACATGTGCATTCGTTTTCGTCCGAATGCATTTTCGTCCGAATTTCTGCTATTTTCGTTATCGTTTTAACAAACGAAAACGAAAGCACAGAATCCGAAAACCGAAAGATCCGACATAAACAAATGCTTTATTTTCGTTTTCGTTGCTACAACAGTTCGATATAGATAGGAGATTCGACGTGACGCTGACAATAACAATCTGTGCCTATCGAACCTGTGGTCGAATGTGCCTAACCTTAACTCTATTAGTCCAAGATTATTCTACATAGGAGAGAAATGATTCGACATTACAGAGAGAAAAGATTCGACATAGGAGAGAAAAGATTCGACATAGGAGAGAAAAGATTTGTTATTATAGAGAGAAAAGATTCGACATAGAAAGAAAAGATCACTGCTGGAATTGGGTGGGGGAAGTAAAATAAAAATAAAGTTGATGATGAATGTTATTGGCTGATTGTAACCAAAGAGGAGGAGCAGTAAAATAGCTAGAATGACGAAGATTCGACAAAGCATCGAAAGTTAGAAGATTCGACGGTGCAGCAAAACTGTACGACGCTGCAATCGTACATTTCCGGTCAAATGCATCCGCCCATAGGCTATAGAAGAATTCTAATGTTGGTTGACTAGTAATAGTAATGAATAAATATAATTATTACTAGTCATACAACATTAGAATTCTTCTATAGCTTGTGGGCGGAACATTCGACCGGAAATGTAGGATTGCAGCGTTGTACAGTTTCACTGCTCCATCGAATCTTCTTTGAACATTCGACAGACACCATAAGCCTTCAATGACAGATTCGACCTTAATTAATTCAGATTTTCGGACGAATGCAATTTCTAACGAAAAATGAAATAAATAAAAACGAATTTCGGGAGTAACTAAATAAATTTATTTTTCGGACAAAAACGAAATTCCGAAACGAAATATTTCAGTGTGCACATGTCTAGCGTATAACACGCACCCTAACTTTAAGTGGGAAGTTTCAGGAAAAAACCTATCCACAGCCCCCCGCGTAGAACACGCAGGCACAGTTATATTCAGGGTAAAAAAAGTGAGTGTTATACGCCAATAAATACAGTGTATATATATATATATATATATATATATATATATATATATATATATGTAGCGGGTGGTTACATTTAGGGGGAAGCATCTGAGTGGTAACTAGGCTCAGATGCACTAATTGTTAGGTCTCATGGACCATTTCTATCCCTGGGAGATGGTACTGGTGTGTAAGTTCACTGGGGCCTAGGGGTGGTGCTGTTGTCATGGGCCCGGGTTGAAACGCAGTACAAGGTTGTGCCTTTTTTTGTCCCCTCTCGGCAGCAGTACGGCGGGGTGGGGAACCTGCTGTGCCTGTCAGGAGAGGATATAAAAGGGGGCGGCCATCTTCCAGAGGGGTCTGTTCCACGCTCAGGCACTTTAGGCCTGGGTGCGTGTGTGTCGCCTCCAGGTGCACTAGGCTCGGAGGCCTGGCCGGGTTGTCTCTGGGTGCCCTAGGCCCAGAGACGGAGCTGCTGTTCCATCTCAGACACCTTCAGTCTGGGGTGAGGTACTTTGGAGAAAGGCCCGGAGCCCAGCAGCCTTTGGCTGGGATCCGCCGGGGACCGAGACTCCCAGGGATCTGCCTTGCGAATGGACCCGTATCCAAGACGAGGAGGCCAGGGAGGTGACCCTTTCTGAAGACCCAGCGCAGAGTCGTGGTGACAGATGGGGCCTCTGGTAACTCTCCGGAGGGATGTTCTTGTCTTAATAAGGGGCCAGTTTACTAACGGAAGGAAGTGCGTGTTCTTTAAGTCACAGTGGCAGTGACACTACGCACCCAAGGTCAGTGGCAGTGACTTTCATCTTTTTCACCCGGTCAGTGGCAGTGACCAACTTCATGGTCTGTGGCAGAGACCGTGCGCCAAGCCTGTTTGTGCTGATCAGAGCAGGAGAAAACCCAATTCAAGTTTGTGCCTGGACCTCCTCCCACCTTATCTGACCTGTGTCTTGTCCCAACCTGTCTGCTCTCAAAGAGACTGTTTATTGTGCTAAAAAGAATAAATAAGAGTTGGACCTTTCAGTTGGTGTGGACAGTTGCTTACTGGGGAGAACTAAAGACTTGTTTCTGACTACCGCAGAAACGAAGTCAGCACTGGAGGTTTTTAACACTGGCTGCAAGCAGGCCCGAGAAACTAACACCGCTCAACCTCCCATTCAGGAGGGTACGGGCTTGTGGTGCGGTGTGCCTCATTCTTTCCTGCGGAGGAGCCAAGCAGGAGAAAAGCAGGTAACGTCTGGGGTTGGTGCGCTACATATATATATATAGATAAATATATATATATAGGAATAAAATGTAGTTTTCAGGCCATTTGCACTGTTTTCCTGGAACATGGCATGCTGGTATACCTAAAAGGTTTCCCACAGTTCTTCAACTTTAAATAGCCACTGACATTGTCTATAATACTTTGGTCTTGTGAAGTTGAATATCAGTGAAGGTTTCTCCTATTTATAAAACTGTGAAGTGAACCTTTGCAACGAAAATTGCAAAAGTAAAAATGTTTTATGATTTCTATTTTCCTAAGGTTACGGTAGAACGGTAGACTGTGACATAATTAAAATCACTCTTATGCCTCTATTTTGGGTACATTGAGATAGCCACTTGTGTGACAGAATTTGATTTCCCTCGGAGGTTAGGCAAAAACCGTTACAAATTCTGCTACTGCTTGTAATTATGAATTCTGAGGACATGGGGACTGCCCTGGCTGCTGTTGTGGCTGGCTGCAGGTGTTATGTGGCTAATCACAAGCCGACTACTATGGAGAAAGGTGAGAGATAAAGCCACACTGCATCAATAATTTTCAATATTGTTAAATTTGCAGCTTTCATAATATCTGATGATCCTGCCAGGAAGGATCACCAGATCAGCCACTTCCTATTACAGGGTGACAAAAAATTCATTAAGTTAGCTTTACATCTACTTTAAATTTTCAACACTTTTCATTTCTCAGTTATGCTTTTTTTTAAATGCCTAGAAAAAGCACAGGAGATAGCTTGGGTAATGAAGCCGAAGTACAGAAGAGAGTAATGTGCTAATTTCCACAATCTATATATATTAAGTAATTAAATAGTGATATAATTTAATAATAATATAAAATAAACTAATAGTACGTTTTTGGAATGTGGAAAGAGACTGGGCCACTCAAGCAAACCCCAGTGAAACACAAAAAGAACATGCAAGAGTTCCTGAAGGAGGATGAGGAATAGTGATGAGCCGAACACCCCCGGGTTCGGTTCGCACCAGAACCCGCGAACGGACCGAAAGTTCGAACGAACATTAGAACCCTATTAAATACAATGGATGCGAACGTTCGAATTCTAAAGTGCTAATTATAACAACTATTATGCATGTTATTGTCCTAAAAAGGGTTTGGGAACCCGGGTTCTGCACCAGGGGACATGTATCAATGCAAAAAGAAGTTTTAAAAACGGTCGTTTTTCGGGAGCAGTCATTTTAATGATGCATAAAGTGAAAAAAAAAAGTCAAATATTCCTTTAAATATCGTACCTGGGGGGTGTCTAAAGTATGCCTGTGAAGTGCCACGTGTTTCCCGTGTTTAGAACTGTCCCTGCACAAAATGACACTTCTAAAGGAAAAAAAAGCCATTTAAAACTGCTTGCGGCTTTAATGTAATGTCTGGTCCCGGTAATATGGATGAAATTCTTTAAGAAAAATGGCATAGCTACCCCATGACCCCCCCCCCTACCCCAGCCCATTACCAGCCCCTTTGGGTCTTGTATGGATATTAAGGGGAACCCCGCACATAAAATAAAAAAGGCCCTATATACTCTGAACAGCCCTATACAGGCGGTGCATACAAGACAGGGACTGTAGGTTTGTTCTTATGTAGAGTCTGTTTGTAATTTTGAACAGGTACATTGTTGAAGTGTAGCTCCAGACCAAAAATCTATTTTTAAACTTTTTGGAAAACATAGGTAAGGGTTATCACCCCTGTAACATTTGTTTTGCTGTCTGTGCCCCTGTTCAGAACATTTCACCTCACTTTCCGTCCCAATGACAACTGTTTTTGAAATGTGGTGTTTTTCTTGAAACAAGGATTGCTGATAAAGCATCAGTACAGAGGAGACACCTTTCTCCCATATTTATTCTTACAGGAGAGAATTTTCCTTCCTAGTGGTAGATTTCCTCTCACTTCCTGTTGTCTTCTTGCGTTTGCAAGTAGGAGTCGTTTGTAAGTTGGATGTTTGAAAGTAGGGACCTGCCGTATATACTCTGCAGAAATAGGCCCCTTAGTTGTTGGTGTTGGCACAACACTGTAAGCACTCACAGTTACTCTTGGTTGGTGCTGGAACGCCCTGCTGTCAACTATTATATCAGGAATTTTAATTACATATAATTGTTGAACAGTGGTAGTAAAAATTGGGCCTTTGATGGTGGTGCTGGTGCCACAACACTGTAAGCCCTGACAGTTACTCTTGGTGGGTGCAGCAATGGGCCCTGCTGTGAATTATTAGATCAAGAATTGTAATTACATGCCCCTGTTGAACAGGGGCTGAAAAATTGGGCCTTAGGCACTGGTGGCACAACACTGCAACCCCTCACAGATACTGTACTTGGAGCACAGCAATGAGCCCTGTTGCAAAGTATTGCTTCAAAAATTGTAATGACACGCCCCTGTTAAACAGGGGCTGAAAAATTGGGCCTTAGGCACTGGTGGCACAACACTGCAACTCCTCACAGATACTGTACTTGGAGCACACCAATGAGCCCTGTTGCAAAGTATTGCTTCAAAAATTGTAATGACACGCCCCTGTTAAACAGGGGCTGAAAAATTGGGCCTTAGGCACTGGTGGCACAACACTGCAACTCCTCACAGATACTGTACTTGGAGCACACCAATGAGCCCTGTTGCAAAGTATTGCTTCAAAAATTGTAATGACACGCCCCTGTTAAACAGGGGCTGAAAAATTGGGCCTTAGGCACTGGTGGCACAACACTGCAACTCCTCACAGATACTGTACTTGGAGCACACCAATGAGCCCTGTTGCAAAGTATTGCTTCAAAAATTGTAATGACACGCCCCTGTTAAACAGGGGCTGAAAAATTGGGCCTTAGGCACTGGTGGCACAACACTGCAACTCCTCACAGATACTGTACTTGGAGCACAGCAATGAGCCCTGTTGCAAAGTATTGCTTCAAAAATTGTAATGACACGCCCCTGTTAAACAGGGGCTGAAAAATTGGGCCTTAGGCACTGGTGGCACAACACTGCAACTCCTCACAGATACTGTACTTGGAGCACACCAATGAGCCCTGTTGCAAAGTATTGCTTCAAAAATTGTAATGACACGCCCCTGTTAAACAGGGGCTGAAAAATTGGGCCTTAGGCACTGGTGGCACAACACTGCAACTCCTCACAGATACTGTACTTGGAGCACAGCAATGAGCCCTGTTGCAAAGTATTGCTTCAAAAATTGTAATTACACGCCCCTGTTAAACAGGGGCTGAAAAATTGGGCGTTAGGCACTGGTGGCGGCACCCATAAACAAAAATGATCTTACAAGCTATCATCATCAATCGTATCATTGAGGACTCGGAGGAGGAGGATAGCCAGTCAACATAACAGCACAGGCACTCAGCATCAGCATCAGTCTTGAAGGGATGTGACATGTTAAAATCAATTAGTCTGTTATATCAGCATCAGGTGTGTGGTAGCTGGTGGTGATCCAAGACTGGTTCATCTTGATGAAAGTCAGTCGATCAACCGAGTCGGTGGACAGGCGCACCCTGTGATCCGTGACAAATCCTCCAGCAGCACTGAATGTGCGTTCCGAAAGAACGCTGGATGCAGGACAGGCCAGTAGCTCAATTGCATACTGTGCAAGCTCTGGCCAGTGATCCATCCTCAAGACCCAGTAAGCCAGAGGATTTTCGGTGGGGAAGGTGTCCAAGTCTGACCTTGCCCCTAGATATTCCTGCACCATGTTTATCAGACGCTGGCGATGGTTGCTGGAACCGATCATACTTTGGGGCTGCGGACTAAAGAATTGTCTGAACGCATCGGTCAGACGGCCACCTTCCCCACCGCTCCTTCTTTGACTGGCCGAAGCCTCAGCAACTCGTTGTCCAGGACCAGGAGTTTGCAACCTCCCAGTCTCTGGGAACGCGTTGCACAGACCTTTCTGCAAGGCCTCCCGGAGTTGTCTCATCCTCTGCTCCCTCTGCGACGGTAACATAAGGTCCGCAACCTTACCCTTGTACCGTGGATCAAGGAGAGTGGCCAGCCAGTAATGGTCCCTCTCCTTGATCCGAAGAATACGAGGATCCTTCCGCAGACTTTGCAGGATCAGGGAGGCCATGCAGCGTAGTTTTGCTGAGGCATTCGCTCCGGAGTCCTCTGGGTCACTAAGGACGACATGATCCGCAGCCACCTCCTCCCAGCCACGTACAAGTCCACTGGTTTCTTGGGACTGTAAATCATCCCTAAAAGACTGCTGCTGATGATGCTGAGTGCCAGCCTCCACCTCCATGCTGACACAATCCTCCTCCTCCTCCTCCTCCTCCTCCTCCTCCTCCTCTTCCTGTGCGATGGGTGGGACAGAAGGAACACTGTCTGGGTAAAGGGGGCCTTGAGAGGCAAGGAAGTCCTCCTCTTCCTGCCTCTGTTCTGCCTCAAGTGCCCTGTCCATTATTCCACGCAGCGTGTGCTCCAACAGGTGGACAAGAGGTACAGTGTCACTGATGCATGCACTGTCACTGCTCACCATCCTCGTGGCCTCCTCAAATGGTGCCAGGACAGTGCATGCATCCCTGATCATGCCCCACTGGCGTGGAGAAAAAAAACCAAGCTCCCCTGACCCTGTCCTGGTGCCGTAGTCGCACAGGTACTCATTGATGGCCCTCTGCTGCGTGTGCAGCCGCTGCAGCATGGCCAACGTTGAGTTCCACCTGGTGGGCATGTCACATATAAGGCGGTTCTTGGGCAGGTTCAACTCCTTTTGCAGCTCAGCCAGGCGAGCACTGGCATTATAAGATCTGCGGAAATGCACACAGACTTTCCTGGCCTGCCTCAGGACATCCTGTAAGCCCGGGTACCTGCCCAAGAAGCGCTGCACCACCAGGTTAAGGACGTGAGCCACACAGGGCACATGGGTCAGTTGTCCCTGTCGGAGGGCGGAGAGGAGGTTGGTGCCATTGTCGCAAACCACCATTCCTGGCTTAAGCTGGCGTGGCGTCAACCACCTCTCGGCCTGGCCCTGCAGAGCAGACAGGACCTCTGCCCCAGTGTGGCTTCTGTCCCCCAAACACACCAGCGCAAGCACGGCATGGCATCTTTTTGCCTGCGTACTTGCGTAGCCCCGTGAACGGCTACGGAGCACCGCTGGTTCATAGGACAAACCACAGGAAGAGGCCATGGAGGAAGAAGAAGAGGAGGGGGTGGAGGAGAGAGGTGTGTCACAACCAGTAGTAGCATTTTGGAGGCGTGGCGGTGGGACAACCTCCAACACTACTGCACCTTGTCCTGAATCCTTCCCAGCTGCCAAAAGAGTGACCCAATGGGCCGTGAAAGAAAGGTAACGTCCCTGTCCATGCCTGCTGGACCATGAGTCAGCGGTAATATGCACCTTACCGCTGACCGCCCTGTCCAGCGAGGCCAAGACATTGCCTTCCACATGCCGGTAGAGAGCCGGAATAGCCTTCCGTGAGAAAAAGTGGCGTTTGGGAACCTGCCACTGAGGAACTGCACATTGCACAAACTCACGGAAGGGGGCCGAGTCTACCAACTGAAAAGGCAGCAGTTGAAGCGCTAGCAATTTAGCCAAGCTAGCATTCAACCGCTGGGCATGTGGATGGCTGGGAGTGAACTTCTTTCGACGGTCCAGCAGCTGGGGCAGGGAAATTTGCCTGCTAGAATCGGACGTCGGTGTACTGCTAGCAGAGTGGGCGCAAGTACTTGGCTGTGACACACCTAATTCTACACCTTCATTCCTCTCAGTGCATGTTTCAGAGAGGACTGAAGTTATAGTGGGGTTGGAGATCCCAGCTGATGCGGTGCAAGGAGAGGTCCGCTTTGTTCTTTGGTGTGGGTCTTTGAGGTAGGCTTGCCAACGAGCTGCATGGCAGGTCAACATATCTCTGGTCAGGCATGTGGTACCCAAGCGGCTGATGTTTTGGCCACGCGATATACGCTTGAGACATATGTTGCAAACAGCAGCTGTGCGATCTGATGCACTAGCCTCAAAAAAGACCCACACCAAAGAACTTTTTGAATGACGGGCAGAGGCAGCGCCCTGCACAGGCGGAGCTCTGCGGTGTGATTCCGTCGGTGTACTGCCCTTACGCTGGCCACCAAAGGGCATCCTGCCTCGTTGGAGATGTGCCTCCTCCTCATCCTCCTCCTCCTCCTCTCTCCTATTAGGCACCCACGTGGAGTCAGTGACCTCATCATCCCCTCCCTCCTCATCACTGGAGCCAATCTGGCAGTATGCTGCAGCTGCTGGAACATGACTGCCAGATTGGTGTCCTTCTTGAGCATCCCCTCTGTCTGCTCTCACGCTACTGCCTTCCTCTAGCTGGGTTTCATCATCAGACCCTTCGAAACGCTGGGCATCCTCCTGGAGCATGTACCCAACACTGTGCTGAAACAGTTCGGGGGACTCCTCAGGAGGAGGACATGGTGGGTCTAGGGAAGGAGTGACTGATGATTTGTCTGACATTGATACCAGGGAAGACGACGCTTTGGCAGCTGCTTTTCCAGTACCCTGAGCCTGGGTGAGAGAGGATGAGGAGGAGGAGGAGGGCTTGGTCATCCACTCTACCAAGTCTTCGGCATGATGTGGCTCAACATGTCCAGCTGCCGAAAAGAAGGACAAGCGTGTCCCATGGCCATGTGCTGATGACAATGCACCGCGTCCACGACCAGCACTGTTGCCCCCAGACACAGAGCCTGCTTGCCCTCTTTTATTGCCTCCTGACTGTCTGCCTCTCCTTGTTTGCCTTCCAGACATTCTAATAGATGGCCTGCAGGGAGATGGGAAAAAAGCAATAAGGGCTACCTTCAGGTGTCCTTCTCTGTCCCTTGAAACAAGGACTTTCACAGTGAAAGAAACTGACACTCTCCCTACCTACAGTTTTCTGTCCCTAGAAAAAATGTTTTTTTTAATCACAATATAGCACAAGGACAATTCACTCACTGTCCTTACAGGTCCCTGGAAACAAGGACTTGCAGAGTGAAATAAACTGACACTCTCCCTACCTACAGTTTTCTGTCCCTAGAATAAATGTTTTTTTTAAGCACAATATAGCACAAGGAGAATTCACTCACTGTCCTTCCAGGTCCCTGGAAACAAGGACTTGCAGAGTGAAATAAACTGACACTCTCCCTACCTACAGTTTTCTGTCCCTAGAATAAATGTTTTTTTTAAGCACAATATAGCACAAGGACAATTCACTCACTGTCCTTACAGGTCCCTGGAAACAAGGACTTGCAGAGTGAAAGAAAAAAAACACTCTCCCTACCTACAGTTTTCTGTCCCTAGAAAAAATGTTTTTTTTAATCACAATATAGCACAAGGACAATTCACTCACTGTCCTTACAGGTCCCTGGAAACAAGGACTTGCAGAGTGAAAGAAAAAAAACACTCTCCCTACCTACAGTTTTCTGTCCCTAGAAAAAATGTTTTTTTTAATCACAATATAGCACAAGGACAATTCACTCACTGTCCTTCCAGGTCCCTGGAAACAAGGACTTGCAGAGTGAAATAAACTGACACTCTCCCTACCTACAGTTTTCTGTCCCTAGAATAAATGTTTTTTTTAAGCACAATATAGCACAAGGACAATTCACTCACTGTCCTTACAGGTCCCTGGAAACAAGGACTTGCAGAGTGAAAGAAAAAAAAACACTCTCCCTACCTACAGTTTTCTGTCCCTAGAAAAAATGTTTTTTTTAATCACAATATAGCACAAGGACAATTCACTCACTGTCCTTACAGGTCCCTGGAAACAAGGACTTGCAGAGTGAAAGAAAAAAAACACTCTCCCTACCTACAGTTTTCTGTCCCTAGAAAAAATGTTTTTTTTAATCACAATATAACACAAGGACAATTCACTCACTGTCCTTCCAGGTCCCTGGAAACAAGGACTTGCAGAGTGAAATAAACTGACACTCTCCCTACCTACAGTTTTCTGTCCCTAGAATAAATGTTTTTTTTAAGCACAATATAGCACAAGGACAATTCACTCACTGTCCTTACAGGTCCCTGGAAACAAGGACTTGCAGAGTGAAAGAAAAAAAACACTCTCCCTACCTACAGTTTTCTGTCCCTAGAAAAAATGTTTTTTTTAATCACAATATAGCACAAGGACAATTCACTCACTGTCCTTCCAGGTCCCTGGAAACAAGGACTTGCAGAGTGAAATAAACTGACACTCTCCCTACCTACAGTTTTCTGTCCCTAGAATAAATGTTTTTTTTAAGCACAATATAGCACAAGGACAATTCACTCACTGTCCTTACAGGTCCCTGGAAACAAGGACTTGCAGAGTGAAAGAAAAAAAACACTCTCCCTACCTACAGTTTTCTGTCCCTAGAAAAAATGTTTTTTTTAATCACAATATAGCACAAGGACAATTCACTCACTGTCCTTACAGGTCCCTGGAAACAAGGACTTGCAGAGTGAAAGAAAAAAAACACTCTCCCTACCTACAGTTTTCTGTCCCTAGAAAAAATGTTTTTTTTAATCACAATATAGCACAAGGACAATTCACTCACTGTCCTTCCAGGTCCCTGGAAACAAGGACTTGCAGAGTGAAATAAACTGACACTCTCCCTACCTACAGTTTTCTGTCCCTAGAATAAATGTTTTTTTTAAGCACAATATAGCACAAGGACAATTCACTCACTGTCCTTACAGGTCCCTGGAAACAAGGACTTGCAGAGTGAAAGAAAAAAAACACTCTCCCTACCTACAGTTTTCTGTCCCTAGAAAAAATGTTTTTTTTAAGCACAATATAGCACAAGGACAATTCACTCACTGTCCTTACAGGTCCCTGGAAACAAGGACTTGCAGAGTGAAAGAAAAAAAACACTCTCCCTACCTACAGTTTTCTGTCCCTAGAAAAAATGTTTTTTTTAATCACAATATAGCACAAGGACAATTCACTCACTGTCCTTACAGGTCCCTGGAAACAAGGACTTGCAGAGTGAAAGAAACTGACACTGTCCCTACCTACAGTTTTCTGTCCCTAGAATAAATGTTTTTTTTAAGCACAATATAGCACAAGGAGAATTCACTCACTGTCCTTCCAGGTCCCTGGAAACAAGGACTTGCAGAGTGAAAGAAAAAAAACACTCTCCCTACCTACAGTTTTCTGTCCCTAGAAAAAAATCTTTTTTTTAATCACAATATAGCACAAGGACAATTCACTCACTGTCCTTACAGGTCCCTGGAAACAAGGACTTGCAGAGTGAAAGAAACTGACACTGTCCCTACCTACAGTTTTCTGTCCCTAGAATAAATGTTTTTTTTAAGCACAATATAGCACAAGGAGAATTCACTCACTGTCCTTCCAGGTCCCTGGAAACAAGGACTTGCAGAGTGAAAGAAAAAAAACACTCTCCCTACCTACAGTTTTCTGTCCCTAGAAAAAATGTTTTTTTTAATCACAATATAGCACAAGGACAATTCACTCACTGTCCTTCCAGGTCCCTGGAAACAAGGACTTGCAGAGTGAAATAAACTGACACTCTCCCTACCTACAGTTTTCTGTCCCTAGAATAAATGTTTTTTTTAAGCACAATATAGCACAAGGACAATTCACTCACTGTCCTTACAGGTCCCTGGAAACAAGGACTTGCAGAGTGAAAGAAAAAAAACACTCTCCCTACCTACAGTTTTCTGTCCCTAGAAAAAATGTTTTTTTTAAGCACAATATAGCACAAGGACAATTCACTCACTGTCCTTACAGGTCCCTGGAAACAAGGACTTGCAGAGTGAAAGAAAAAAAACACTCTCCCTACCTACAGTTTTCTGTCCCTAGAAAAAATGTTTTTTTTAATCACAATATAGCACAAGGACAATTCACTCACTGTCCTTACAGGTCCCTGGAAACAAGGACTTGCAGAGTGAAAGAAACTGACACTGTCCCTACCTACAGTTTTCTGTCCCTAGAATAAATGTTTTTTTTAAGCACAATATAGCACAAGGAGAATTCACTCACTGTCCTTCCAGGTCCCTGGAAACAAGGACTTGCAGAGTGAAATAAACTGACACTCTCCCTACCTACAGTTTTCTGTCCCTAGAATAAATGTTTTTTTTAAGCACAATATAGCACAAGGACAATTCACTCACTGTCCTTACAGGTCCCTGGAAACAAGGACTTGCAGAGTGAAAGAAACTGACACTCTCCCTACCTACAGTTTTCTGTCCCTAGAATAAATGTTTTTTTAAGCACAATATAGCACAAGGACAATTCACTCACTGTCCTTCCAGGTCCCTGGAAAGAAGGACTTGCAGAGTGAAAGAAACTGACACTGTCCCTACCTACAGTTTTCTGTCCCTAGAATAAATGTTTTTTTTAAGCACACTATAGCACAAGCACAAAACACACTGACACTCTCCCTACCTATCCTTCTCTTTCCCTAAACTAAAGGAATCCAGGTTAAGCAAGAAAGAAATAACAGTCACTGTCCCTGCCTATGCTGCTCTATCCCTGCTCCGGAACACACTACACTAGGCCGCCGTGCTGGCGGCCTTTTATAGTGTGGGGCGTGTACTAAACACCCTCAGCAATAATTGGCCACAGGCATCCTGCCTGTGGCCAATCATTGCTCTCCTCGCTGCCGGCGCTGTGATTGGCCAAGCATGCGGGGTCACAGTGCATGCTTGGCCAATCACAGCGCCTGGATGACACTGCGATGGCGTAGTGCATTGTGGGCCGTTCGCGTCACTCGAATTTGGCGCGAACGGCCCAAATCGTTCGATCTTCGTCGAACGATCGAACAGCCGATGTTCGAGTCGAACGTATGTTCGACTCGAACACGAAGCTCATCCCTAATGAGGAACAACTCAGTTTTTTAAATCTAAATGATGGAAACAGTTTATTTTTTGGCGCCGCCATTCAATGGCTGCACACATGCCCAGCTAACATGCTGGTGGGATATTGACACTCTGACTGCATAGGAACCAATATTTTCAGATTTTGGCTTCTTGTTTGCCTTGATATATCCTTTCATATTCAGACTTTCACTGTTGAACACATACACTTTTGTTCTCTATTTGGATGACTATACAAACTTTTTTAGAAAATTTACTAATAGCACGTTATCCAGCACATTCTAAGCCTGTGTGACAATCTATATGGGTTGGAGATCCTTTTCTCCAATGGTTATTGATACATATCGGGATATATACCAGTCTACAAAATACTAATGCATCAGGCAAAAACATATTTGCAATACGGTTGTGGTCACAATTCAAGATAATAAATCTATCAGTAATGCAAAGTGGATCCTGAAGAAGCCCCCTATTTGGGCGAAATGCGTTGCTCCAATATCTACTGTGCTATACACTGAGGCACAGAACGGTCATGTCTTGAGTGTTGATGTAATATGTTTTTATGCATTTGTACTTTTAAATTTATATTAATAAAGAACTTGCAGGTATTATATATATATATATATATATATATATATATATACATATATTGCAGTCACCTTAAAAATCCCTTTTTTCCCCCATGATTTCTCTTTGTGAGGAATAATGAGGACTTTTGTTCTATAACAGTTTATTTATTTGTGCTGATTAGCTACAATTAGTGCTGGGTATTTTTATTTTAAAGCGGAGCTCCACCCTAAAGTGGAACTTCCGCTGATCGGAACCCTCCCCCCTCCGGTGTCACAATTGACACCTTTCAGGGGGGAGGGGGGTGCAGATACCTGTCTAACACAGGTATTTGCACCCACTTCCGGGAGTCCTCTCTGCGGGAAATCTGCGGGAAGCACGTCACTTCCCGCAGTTTTACCGTAGTGTTCTGAGAGACACTCGGCTCCCAGAACACAGGGGACCATTCAGAACGGCGGAGCGCGACTCGCGCATGCGCCGTAGGGAACCGGGCATGAAGCTGCAAGGCTTCACTTCCTGGTTCCCTCACCGAGGATAGCGGTGGGGGCAGCAGAGTGACGAGCGATTGCTCGTCCTCTGCTGCGGACGTCGCTGGACTCCAGGACATGTAAGTGTCCTAATATTAAAAGTCAGCAGCTGCTGTATTTGCAGCTGCTGGCTTTTAATATTTTTTTTTCTGCGGCACCTCCGCTTTAATTATTAATGTATTATCCAATACATGTGCATCTTTTCTATGTTAGTTATACATTATTCCAAGAGGCTGCAAAGTTTAGCTTTGTTGGATTTGGTACAGACACAGACACCGACTGGGGCTTTTCAGCTCCTTTCTGCAAGTCTGGACATCTATACATACAGACATATACAGGGGATGTACTGAAAGTAATGCAAAAGTGAGCATAAGTTTTTAAATAATTTTCATTGGTCATTAAAATTTCACATTTTGGTAGAGTTATGCCTTGTACACACGATCGGATTTCCGATGGAATAAAATCAGATGGAATTTTCCATCAGAATTCCGATGAAGCTGACTCCCATCAGTCTTACACTGTCAGACTAAATTCCGACCGTCCAAAACGCGGTGACGTAAAACACTCAGACGAGCCGAGAAAAATGAAGTTCAATGCTTCCGAGCATGCGTCGACTTGATTCTGACCATGCATGGATTTTTCTCCTATGGAATTCCACACAGACGATCGGAATTTCCCATCAGATTTTTTTACACCAATGGACTTTTTTCATCGGAAAAAACGATTGTGTGTACAGGGCATATATAACTCTTTCTTCATAGTAACTTTTTTTCTCTTTCTTTTCCATTGCAGGTAAAAAAATGGATTCCAAGCAGAAGCAACATGCTGTCATTGAGTTCTTGATGAAGGAACGGTGCAGGCTATCCTTCATCCACAGAAGGCTTCAGAATGTTTACAGAAATGTATACCATTTAAGCTTCTTCACAGTGCACTTTGCTCTTGTCAGTGGTGTCATCTCCAAGAACATTCTGTAGTCTTCTGTGTCAGACAGCCTGCACCCCTTCTTCATCAAGAACTCAATGACAGCTTGTTGCTTCTGCTTATGCCCCATACACACGCCGTTAAAACTGCCATTTTAAAAAATGGCCCTGAAAAATGATCGTGTGTATGCTCCAGAGCATTTTTAATGACGTGAAAAACGGCCATTAAAAATTTCGGACATGCTCTCTTTTTTCACGTCGTTTTTCATGTCGTTTTTTTTTAACGACGTGAAAAACGATAGTGTGTATGCTTTCACGACGTGAAAAAAAACGTGCATGCTCAGAAGCAACTATGAGACGGGAGCGCTCGTTTTGGTAAAGCTAATGTTGGAAATGGAGATGGCACATTCGTCACGGTGGAATTATTAGCATCGTTTTAATGCTGCGCATTCCGTTCTTCTTTTGATAATGCTTAAAAATTACCTTTGTTTGATAATGACATTGAGAGTTATGCCAAACTTGTTTCTAAAGTAATTCCAAATTGCTCTAATGATTGTAAAATATTTTTTCTAAGCCGCACCTCCCTCCTAAATAATACTAATAATAATAAAATAATGTAAATATCCTTTTTTTTGGAAATTCTATTTTACTATTGTCTTTTTAATTTTTGGGGCCTTGTTATTTTTTTTTTGGCTTAAATTATTCTTGTGTAAAGTTACCACACCAACCTTCAAAAAGTGTCTCATTTGGCCTCAGGGAGGTTTGTGTCCCTTGATAATAACAATAATATTATTTGAGATGTCCCTGCCTGCTCCCTAGCAAGCTCTCTTTTGAAATACAAATCACATAGTCAAGTTTTTTAAGGCCAAAAAAAAAAAGTTTATTTCGGAACATTAACAAATTAAAAGGGGAAGGCAGCACTGGAGAGCCTGCTTGCATTTGTGCATCCCTTTGACCCCACAACAACCATCCAAGATGTGAAAACCAAAATAGAGATTAGATCCCCAAAAAAAAGGAGCCCAATCTTGTCTTGAGCTCCCAGAGGTCAGGAGCCACAGCAGATAAGTCCTATATGTCCCCAGTCTGTGGTACTACAGCAGGCATTATTTTCTCCTCTTCCTTGTAGCCTTCTCTCCAGCCTTCTCTGCAGCCTTGGTTGGTTTATTCCTTGGAGGCTGGGGATCAGGAGGAGAGGTTGTGGCAGGAGGAGTAGTAGGAGGAGGAGGTGGAGGAGTAGGGACAACCTCCGTTATATCGGTGTACATGGTGAGTTCACCCAGCACGCCCTTATTGATGACTTTTAAAAGCAGGGTCTCACTATATATCTTTTGCCGAAAGTCCATTTGCCCTAGTTTGTGTACGAGGACTGCGGCAAATCCCTCATCAACAGAGGGTGCCTCTCTGAGGGCCGCTGTTGCCTCTCTGATGAAGGCCCTGGTTTCCTCCTCCACCTGCCTACCTCTCCTTGGCCCTCGTGGTTTAACTACCAGGGGAGGCATCTGGGCTCTTGTGCTGGGCCCAGCCTCCTCCTGGGTGCCACTGGGCCCTGCCTCCTCCTGATCCCCAACATCACCCTCTTCCTGGCTCTGCTCTGGCTGTAAAAAAAGAAAGGGACATTATTTATTTTGGCCCACAATCATTCACAGACATTGTTCACCTCTAGACATTGTTGAAATCAATGCCAAAAGTTATGTCATTTTCATTGATTCCGCATCCTGGTTTTGTTGCCTTGTCCACATAAAATTAGGCCACTACTGTATCTTGCTCTTCACAAACTTTATTGGTAGAAGTGTACATACCTTTAACAATACTAACATCTATTTAAATTCTACAATTTTGTAAGATATAAATATAGATATCAATACTTTACTTGGCTCCATATATCCAAATCTGCCTCCTCTAGGACCTGATCTTGATCCTCAGAGGAAGCCAGAGCAGGGATGCCAGGAAGGCAGGAGGACTGGCTGCAGGGAAGGCTGGAGGGTTGGCTACAAGGAACGCTGGATTGACCTCTGGGGGGAAGGGTGGAGAGAGATTCCCACACTTCCAGCTGGTCATCCAGAAAAGAAAGCTTACTGTAGTACCACAGACTGGGTTTATAAACCTTATCTGCTGGAGCACCTGACCTCTGGGACCTCAGGACCATAGTCCTCTGGGTCCTGTATGTCCCTCTGATGGTCGCAATTTTGGTTTTCACATCTTGGAGAGTTGTTGTGGGTATCTTGGTTTGCACAAATGCAAGCAGGCTCTCCAGTGCTGCTTTCCTGGCGTCTTTATTTTTATTTGCGCCACTTTTGGTTTGCCATAGTATAGGTAGCTCTTGCCATTTGTCTATGAACTCCCCCATGAATTCCGGGTTTTTAAAAGTATTCATGATATCTGTAAAAGCGAGAAACCAAAAAATAGATATATTTCAGGCAACATTCCTCAAATGTGCATTTTCAACATATTTTTAGCGCACAAATCTTCTCGTCTGATGAACCTCAAATACTTAAATTGTTAGGTACCTTCGTCAAGACGTTCGTTGCTAACTCCCTCTCCCGCCAAATGAACGTATTTTCGAGACATGGATCTTCACTTGATATACACTGCGCATGCGTGACACTCCGCACGCTTTCCCCGCCCCTGACGTTCGATATTGCACTTTCCCCGCCCCTTCTCGCTCGTCGTAGTGCTTAACAAAACATGGCGGAGACACAGGTGGCTGAGATTACCTCTACAGAGGAGGAAATTCCAGAGGAGCCCAAATCCAGATCCAGGAGATATAAGGCATCCAACATGTCATTCGATGAAATGGTGGAGATGGTCGCCATTTTAAAGAAGGAGGATTATGATGCCAAGCATGGGCCGTATAAAAGGCCTAATCTGGTCAAGTCAAAAATTATGGGCAAAGTGGTCAAAAGTCTTCACAAAAAATTCGGGGTGTGCAGAACGAAGGAACAGCTCAGAAAACGATGGTCTGATCTGAAGTTGCGGGAGGCCGACCAATACAAAAGAATCAAGAAAGTTTTAGGAAAAAGTAAGTTCTTTTTGAATATTTTCCATGGTACATATTATTTACTTGTATTCTGTCGTGTATTTTTTACTTTCATATAGTACAGTGAAAGATACCATCTTTCAGGTTAGTCCGCACAGTAAACGGACGTATTAAACCTCTTTCTCCGTACAGTTCCTCAAACGATGTTTTCGGATCATCCAGTGTGAACACCCATGTATTTTATTTTATTTGGGGGAGTAAATTTTGGCTTCACTTATTTTTTCGGTCCTAATCCAAAGGACATTTGTTTGTTTTAAAAAAGGATATGCATGGTAATGTTAAGGGAGTGAATGCTCAGCAGCTGATGAAACATCTGAGCGCAGTAGTACAAGTGTGGGCCTAAAGCCAAAAAGCTTGAGGGTGTCACACACAGGTGATCCTGTGTAGATACTTTGGGGTGTTACAATGTGTCAAATTCGTGTTTTTAAAGTAGATGATATGGTTTTGGCTATGTATCCAATCATTTGTCCCGGTTGGCACAGGGGGTACATTTTAAAATGCAGCAGGCTTCAAAAGAATGATTACAAAGTATTTTATCATGTTTAGTTTAATTGAAAAATTGAGTCGCTACTAATGAAACTATTCCTTTTATTTCAATCTCCCTAGGGATTCGAAAAGCTACCTCAGATGAGCCGATAATTGCAACACCTACAACAATACCCCCAGAACCCCAGGATGGAGAGGAACGTGATGTTGTGGAAGTGGAAAGTGGCACCACCACAGGTCAGAGAGAAACCAGACACATGCATGTTAAATAGATGTAGGCCTACATATTCTATCCTACATATTTATTTTTACATTTAGGTGCAGTTCTGGCCGAAGACCCCAAAAAGTTGACACATCACAGTACCCAGATCCTGATCCAATACCTCATGGTCTGCTGTCGTGACTTCGAAAAAATTAAGGGAGACTTGCTAGAGATCAGGGCAAATACCAAGCGGGTGGAGGAAAGGCTCCAAAATATCATGGCTGTGCTTGGGCGTGTCTAATGTTTTTACACCAAAGAACGTTTAAATTGCTGAGTTTTGGAAGGTTTTTTTACCCTTTAATGACTAGCACATGTTTAGCTTTTTCACAATTTTTATGAATATAGTTTGTTTATGCATGGCTGGTCATGCGTTTTAATACCCAAAAAATTAAGGGAACATCCACATTTCAAAGGAAGTTTCCCAACGAAAAAAGAAATAAAGGTATTTTTACATTCAAAATAATTGTGGCTTCATTATGTAAATGTGGTGCAGAGTGAACTAATCAATGTTTTGTGTTTACATTGACAATGAAGGCTAATTAAGAATGTTAAATACACATGGCAATACAAGTGCACTAGGTAAACCTACATGAAACATAAAACATTATACAATTAAAACACCAAACCAATCTTTACTTCATAAAATAATTTATTTTTTTTGAATAAAAATTTTAAAGATTTTCTGGCGTTTCAATGGCCCCCCTACCCATAAAATATTCAAGATATTGGTTACGGACCTCACGTCCGGTTGGGGGGGCCAAGCCAGGACGGCCAGGTTCCAGGGCCACTAAAGTTTCGGAATTGAGTAAAGAGGCCTCAGGCCCACTCAAAGCTAGATAACTGGTGGAATGCACCCGTAGGAAATTATGAAGCACACTGCAAGTCATTACCACATGGTTTCATTTGTATGGGGCAAGGTGGATGGAGGTCAGGAAGAGGCGAAATCGGCTGGCCATGATGCCAAACGCATTTTCCACGCAGCCGATAATTGAACACCCTCCTCTCAGGGGTGAGGGTGCGTTGCTGGAATGGCCTCATCAAATGGGCTCCCAGGCCAAACGCCTCATCCGCCACAAAGACAAAAGGTAGTCCCTCAACATTCTGCTCCGCTGGTGGCAAGGCCAGCAGATCCAAAAGGAGACGTTCCCCAAACTCCGTCTGGCCAAATACTCCTCCATCAGACATCCTGCCATTCTTGCCAACGTCCACATAGAGGAACTCGTAGGTGGCCGACACCACTGCCATCATCACGATGCTGTGGAACCCCTTATAGTTGTAATAAAAGGATCCCGAATGGGGTGGTGGGCTGACCCGAACATGTTTGCCGTCGATGGCTCCTCCACAGTTCGGAAAGTTCCATCGCTGGGCAAACTCGGAAGCCACATTCTGCCATTCATGTGGCGAAGAAGGGAACTGTGGAATTAAAGAAATAAAAAATTAATACTTTGAGCCAGAAACATTGAAAGCTTATTTCATACCAACATTCATGGCCAACATTGGTAGAAACTGTAATAAAAAAAAAAGATTAGTAAGCAACAACAAACCTAAAAAATCAAATACAAATTTGGGGGGGTGTTGAAGATGAGTTGGGAATATCACAAATGAAGGCTGTAGCACTCTGTATGAAGTTACAAAAAAATGACACATTCCTAGGCAATCTTTAGGGTGTGTTTTGGGCAAAGCACTACGATGGGACATAGAATAAAATACATGGAAATGACTAGGCAAGGTAGGTATGGCCCCAGGATAGCATGCTGGAGAGGTTAGGTAAGCCAAATTTACAGGTAGGCCTCAAACACAAAAATTTTAATATTAAAACATGGGGAGAAAGGGGACATTCCCTGCAGCTAAGAATCATGTGAATTAGGGACTGCTAATAAAGCAAAATAAAAAGTATCCAAAACCAAAAAACATACAATGTGAAGTTATTTTAGAAGAACACTTACCTTAATATAGTCCTCCTGCAAAACTTGAAGGATGGCAGAACAAGTCTCTGGTATAATGATCCCCAGAGCCTGGGGGGATATGCCTGTGGAGAACTTAAGGTCCTGCAGGCTTCTCCCAGTCGCCAGGTATCGCAACGTGGCGATGAGCCTCTGCTCAGCACTGATGGCTTCCCGCATAACGGTGTCCTGCCTGGTAATATAGGGGGACACCAAAGCCAACAGATGCTGAAATACGGGGTCAGACATCCTGAGAAAATTCCTGAAATCATCAGGATTATTCTCCCTGATCTCCCGCAACAAAGGCATGTGACAGAATTGGTGCCGCTGGAGCAACCAATTCTTGGTCCATGAACTCCTCCTGACCCTGCTCATGGCATAGAGTCGGGATACAGCATGAACCCCTGCACCAACTACAGCACGAACTCTACGACGAGTACTTAGCTGCAACATGGCTAGATAACGGTCGGCTGAACAGAACGAACTAGAAGAACGCACAGAAGAACAGCAAGGCCAATGAAGAACAAGCTGAAAAACAGGAACGAGCAGAGCAGACCGCACTGAATAAACAGATACGAACTGACTACACGCAGTGCCAAACAGATACGAACCCACAGGCACAAACTGAACTCCACAAAACGATCTTCAAAGCACGAAGACTGAAAAGCGCGAATCGTCTCTCACCAAACTTTTACTAACACGCGGTAACATGGAATTAGCAAAAGCGTCCCAAAGGGTGGCGTCATTAGAACGGAACTTCCCCTTTATAGTGCCGTCGTACGTGTTGTACGCCACTGCGCTTTGCTTCATCGTTTTTTAAAATGATCGTGTGTACGCAAGACAGGCTTGAGAGGAAACATGAAAAAAAACGACGTGAAAAACGGCAAGAAACAAAATGGCAAGAAAATCGATCGAGTGTACGCGGCATTAGAGTCCATTATATACCTGCAATGAAAAAAAGAGTTACCATAGAGGAAGAGTTATTTTACCAACATGTGAAATTTGAAAGACTTAAAGTGTTACTAAACCCAGGACCCTGCATTCACTACATCTGGTCTCCCATAATACACAGAACATGGAAATGCAATTATTTTAGTAAATATAAACTACTAAATACCCTTTCTCATCAACAGCATATAGCAGTCTTATGATTGCTATCAGTGTCCGGCCGAGCACTGGTTAAAATGTGAAGGAGGAGTTTTCATTATCCTCTGACTGTCTTATGAGGATGCATGACCCCTGATCCTCTGTCTGGACAGTGCTGATTGGCTCTGTGCTGATCACATGCACCCTCCAAAAAAATAATAATCTCCAGCAATACATATCAAACTGAGCATCTACAGAGTGCCCCCAATGCTCTGTACTATCTGCAGATGGATTGGGGAGAGTAAAAGAAGGGGGGTATCAGAGAAAACAAGATCAAACAGCCTTTTTACACAATGCAGAGGATTAACCCCTTAGGTTCCACAGCAAGTAGCATGCTTTACTGCATACACAGACTGATTTTATTGTTGTGGGTTTAGTAACACTTTAACTAAAAAAAAAAAGTGTTGCCTTTAGTTATACTTTAAACCCCATGAGGGTAGTTTGGGCAGCGTTTGGAGAGTAAAGCTGTCCATACAGCCAGCAGATTTCCACAAAAACACTTGTGTGAACATTTGTGCGAAAATCTTCATTTGATGACTTGAAGATTTTTTTTTTTTAAAGTACTAAGTAAGTACTAAGTACTAAGTAAAAGTTTGCTTTTAACATTTCATTTTGTAGAGTTTAGACATTTCCAAATGAAAATCACATTTACTGTTAGAAATTCATTCTTTCAGATAAAATTTTCTATGCAGCTCAATTTGACCTCACTAACCATTAGAAATGTGAATAAACGATCTTAAAGGAACATTTTCTAATTAAATTCTACCAATGTATGGCCAGCTTAAAGGAGAAGTATGGGTTTCCAGGTTTTTTTGGATTCATACTTACCTCTGTCCCCCGCCGTCTGTGCACTGAGAACCGAGCCACCGAACATCGCCGCTGGCTCGGTTCTCACAGATCCCTGAGAGGAAAGAAGCTGACTGTCAGTCAGCGTCTTTCCTCTCTGCTTCTCCACGCTCATTGGAGCGCTGAGCCGTGGAGGGGCGGGGAGAGGCTGTCTCAGCAGCTCGCTGAGACTGCCATCAATCAGGGCAGCTGGCGGATCCCAACTTGGGAAGTCGTGATGACGCGCTGCCCCGACTGATGGCAGTGACATCAGCGGAGAGATCTTCAGACCGCTCTCTGCTGAAAACGAATTGCACTCCTGTGACCCAGAGGAGAAGCCCAGCCTAAAAAGCTTAGGCTGTACTTCTCCTTTAAGGCTGAAAACTCAGAAAAGAGGAATGCCACTCACTGGATATAATGTAGGTCCACAGTGGATATGATTTTATTTTGGGATACTTCTCTTTGTTTTGTGGACTATGTAGCTTTCTTTTGGTGGTATTTAATCACCACTAGTTTTTTTTTTGCTAAATAAAGAAAAAAAAGACTGAAAATTTTGAAAAAGTTACAAAATTTTGCAAATAAAAAATCTTTCTTCATAAACTTGCAATAAAATGTATTCTGCTACATTTCCTTTGGTGAAAATAACCCAAATCAGTGTATATTATTTAGTTTGTAGGAAAGTTATAGAGTCCACAAACTATGGTATATATCAGAAAATCGATCAATTCTGATGTACTGATGGCCTATCTCATTTCTTGAGGCCCGAAGGGACAGTACAAACACCCCAACATGACCCATTTTTGGAAAGTAGACAGTCCAAAGTATTTAGTAAGAGGCATGGCGAGTTTTTTGAACTTGTAATTTTTTGACACAATCTTTTGGAAAATAAACAACTAAAAACATTTTACAATTTTTTTTTACATGCTGTCACCAGTGAAGTACAGCGTCATCATATAACTGGTGTGGTGGTGATTAGGGACACTGACTGGTGACAGTATGTAAAGCAAAAAAAATAAAAAATGTTTTTTCAATTATTTTTTATTTATTTTTTTTATTTTTTTTTTTCATTTTTTTTTTTAAACACATGGTGACCAGAGCAATCCACTGTTACCATAGTACAGGAAGTGATCAGGATTGTTTATTATTTACTTATTTATTTTTTACACATTATGATTGTTATACCAATGAATTTCAGAATGAAACTGATAAATTCAGTGTCTTTTGTTGTGATTAGCTATGCCTGGCCAAAGATAATCACATAGTACAGACGGGCTGTGATTGGCCCTGTCTGTACCATGTGATCACTGTGACCAATCACAGCTATCAACACAATTGTATACAATAAATGGCATGAAAGGAAGCCACCCTTTGTTTACAATGATCTGTTAAAGGCTGTATAGGCGTTAACCGTCTTTTTTTTGTTGTACTGATTGCTTGGATTGAGTGCTGGGAAAGAATTGTATTGTCCTTGAGGACAATTAAAGTATGTGAACCAATACCTTCTAAAATAACCCATTCAGTTTAAAATAGAAATGCAAGGCAAAACATTTGATTATATTTAAATATAAAAAATTATATATACTTTTTTTTCTTTTTTTTATAAGTGTAGCACCACCCCCGTAGGAGTTGCAAACACTGCTGCATAGCCAGTCACACAGCGCTTCCTTCCTGCATCCAGACACAGAAAACAATCCTCTGGTTTGCTTTTGTTTTTCCATTAGGGGATGACAACCCGGATGGGGTAGGGATCATGGAATTCCCAACCTGACAAACAACAATAAATCCAGGAACAACTCCCTCCCCATCTACAGCTTCCACTTCCTCCTCCTGCGCAAATCTTGCTACTTTGCACAGCTCTGCTGGGTTCACTCTTTTAGGAGCTAACAGTCTTTTGTCAGCTCAGCCCATCACAGACCAGGAACTCTCAGTCCCCTGGGAAATCAGCACACGTGGAGCGAACTGCATCCTGCAACTCCCTCCGCTCCCCTGTAGATGCTGATCCCAGCTCCACCTCTGCAGAAACTGCTAGCCCACCTGGCTGTCACTTCACCAGTCCACCTGGCTGCCTCTTCTTCCCAGTCGACCTGACTGACACACACTGGAGACCTCCCAGGGCAAGGTTAGATAAAGACTTAAAGTTTTACTAAACCCACAACAGTAAAATCAGCCTGTATATGCAGCAAAGCATGCTTGTTATACTCACTGTGGAATCTAAGGGGTTAATCCTCTGCATTGTGTATAAAGGCTGTTTGATCCTGTATCTCTGATGCTCCTCTTCTTTAACTGACTCCAATCCATCTCTCAATAGAACAGAGCATTAGGAGTCAGTCTGTACATGCTCAGTTTGGTGTGTATTGCCAGAGAGTTTTTTTTTCTTGGGAGAGTGCATGTGATCAGCACTGTCCAGACAGAGAATCAGGGGAGAATGAAAACTCCTCTTACAAGCTTAAGCAGACACTGATAGAAGTCACAAGGCTGCTATATACTGCTGATGAGAAAAGGTATTTAGCAGTTTATATTTACTAAAACTATTACATTCCCATGTTATGTGTACTGTGGGAGACCAGATATAGTGAATGTAGGTTCTGGGTTTAGTAACACTGCTGTCCTCGAGAGAGACCTGCATAAGCTGGCAGTCTCTCCCCCTTTCTGTCCCCCCACTGTGCTGATCCACCTACCCTGTCTCTCCTGCTGGTATTGTTCATGTCTATTTAAGTGCTCCTTAGCTCCCTGCCAGGCCCACTTCCTGGGAATATGCTAAGGGCCCCTAAATATGCAACACAACTCTCCTAGCGTCCACCCACTAATTTATAGAATATTCTCGAATATTCTAGAACCAGGGGGAGGCACCAGAGAGCTGCCAGGATGAGTCATCCAGCCCTGAACTCTAGTGACCCTGACCCAAACTCCATGGCTCTGACTTAGACCTGGGCCAGACTAGAATTTACCTTTACTACCACTAGTAGCACACTTCAGGGTGCTGCATAAGTGATCACATAATCTCTGTTGATGGCTGTGTAAGGGGCTTGAAGAGGTGGAGGTGCAGCGCAGATCAGTATATTGTGACAGTGGAGTAATCCCTGCTGTCAAAATTCAATAGCAATTTGGGGAGGATTTCTCCACCCACCTTGCTTGTGTAAATGGGGGATTCCTTCTCTTATTTTTCCAATCAGCCTGTGTGCTGATCGAAAAAAAAAACTATATATGCATGGCTGCAGGGCAATAGTCCTAAACGCCTTGTCAATCGTTTAGTAGCAGAGACTGAAGTAAAATAGGAAGTTGCATTGCTACCTATGTATATATTGTTTTTTCAAAGTTTTAACATAAATATTGTTAAGTGTTCTTTGTCAAGAAAGAGGTTGTATTGTGGATATTACACCCAACTTGGCTACCTCTACCAGTAGCTTCTGAAATTTCTTAATGTTATCACAACTTCTTGGTGAATTATTTTAGTCTCCAAAATACTTATTAGCATGGCAATATATCTTGGCCTACACATTTTTTTCATGGCTAAGTCCATTCAAAACTTGAGTTGCGTTTAGGTTCCCATTGCAGGGTCAAAGTCACAACTTCAGGCTAGGTCTCTCCCGCAAAGGGGACAATCCACTCACAGACTTCTTCTACATATTGGGTCCTCTCCAGTTCTACACCCTCCCGTGTCTTGAAAATGGGCAAAAAAACCTCTTTCTCTCTCTGCTTACAGGGTGGGTTACACTGTAGAAGGAAAGTAACCCCTTCATACACACTACTACAGTAACATATCATACAACACAGCTACCTGCAACTTTCCTCATAAACAGTGTCCCTCATAATGAGGCCCAGAGAAGCTTTGGTAACACAGGTGAAAGGCTAGAGGGATCCAATGCTCCTGGGTTAAGTGCTATCCATCCCACTGCAGTACTTTGGTAATGATCAGAGAGGTGCTGCCCACAATAGCTGGGTCTTTGGAAGGGGCTGCATGTTATTAAGCTCTGGCTCGCATGTCAGTTTTGACAGTGGAGGTCTTCTAATACAATACCAGTGTGCCCTTAAAAATGTGAATAAACGTGGCTGTCCCTTTATAGGTGAAAAATGACACCTCTGAATATGCAAATGATAATATAAGGGAGGCGCTCACATATAAAATATATGAATCAAACTGGGAGAAAAAGGGCTTACATGCTTCGCTGGGAAAAGATATTGGGTGAAGAAATCCCAGAGACGACGTGACAGACGATCTGGTCTCAGACGGCTAAGAGCTCTTTCTGTATGCTCTACAAGGAAAACGCCTGTAAAATTCTTTATTTCTGGTACCTGACTCCAGACGTGCTCCACGTCATCTACCCTTCTAGCTCCGATCGATGCTGGCGATGCCATGGGGACAAAGGCACCCATTAACACATTTACTGGAGTTGTCACTTTATAGTGCTATTTTGGCATTCAACGCAGCACCTGCTGTCCCGCCTCTTTGAGTTACCGGTCACTATGACGCCAACATTTTTCCTGCTAGGTGTGTCACCACTAAAAATGGCTAAACCTTACAAGATGCTACTTACACACAACCTTACAGCTGCATGCTGCTTAGTTGCCCTCAACTGGAAACAGCGTTCCCCATCTTCCTCAGACGCCCTGTACGCCAGAATAAAAGATGTGGAGCTAATGGAAAAAATGACAGCTAGACTACAGGATAGGCTGGAAATGCATGATAGGGTCTGGGAGCTGTGGCATCTTTGGGAGGACCTGACTTGAGCTGGTGGATGAGCTACTATGCTACTTTTCTACTTCTCTCTTATTTTCCTTTTCCCTACTTCCTTCTCCCCCTTTTTTTTTTACCCTTTTTTCTCTCCCCTCTTACATTACATTTTATATTCTATAAGTCTTAACCTAAACTATAGAAGACTCCATTTATCAGTTAATAATATGGCCTAGAAGTGACATTGCGCCATCTGAAACTACAATTGTAGTTGTAACTGACTATGGAACGTGCACTGTGAACACTGTAACTGTTCCCTTTCTTTTCCCTGCTGTTCTTTTACTACCGTATTTTCCGGCGTATAAGACAAATTTTTAACCCATAAAAATCTTCTCAAAAGTCGGGGGTCATCTTATACGCCGGTACCTGACATGTAGAATCTCAGCCAGACCACGGCCGTCCATTTTTCAAAAGCCGCGCCTCCTCCTCGTGCTGTTCTGTGATAGGCGGAACACTCAGCTTCCCAGCAGAGCCTCTGTTCAGTGTTCCGCCTATCATGGATGCCCTCTCGTCCTCGGCCTCGGATGAGAGGGCATCTGTGATAGGCGGAACACTGAACACAGTGTCTGCTGGGAAGCTGAGTGTTCCGCCTATCACAGAACAGCACGAGGAGGAGGCGCGGCTTTTGAAAAATGGACGGCCGCGGTCTGACTGAGATTCTACATGTCAGGGATAAGGTATGTGATTGTCGAGGCATGCAGGGGCACAGTGAGGTATGAAATGGCACAGTACAGTGAGGTATGCAATGGCACAGTACAGTGAGGTATGCAATGGCACAGTACAGTGAGGTATGCAATGGCACAGTGAGGTATGCAATGGCACAGTGAGGTATGCAATGGCACAGTGAGGCATGCAATGGCACAGTGAGGTGAGGCATGGCTAGTCGGAAGGGGGGTCGTCTTATACGGCGAGTATATCCCAAAACCAAAATTTTAGCTGGAAAATTAGGGGGTCGTCTTATACGCCCAGTCACCTTATACACCGGCAAATACGGTATTCCTAATTGGAGTTTTTTGTATTCTGTTTTTTGCCTCTTTTCTCTGCTGAGATAACCAATAACAATTGTTATTTGAAAATATATGAATCAAAACAACACCTTTATCAATGGGAAGCCATCGATATCTGCACAAGTTGTAGACACTAGTTTCTGAGTTGCGTTCAGGTTAAAGCTCCTGCCAGCTCCTTAAGGCTCCATTCCCATGGTGGTTTTGCCACTCTGCAAATTCCATCAGCAAGAATCTACTGGTTCCTGCAGCTGGGCTGGACAGCTGTGGCTGTGCAAACAGCTATCCACATACAACTGCCAATTAAACTCTCAAAAAACAGTAGATTCTTGTAGCTGGGATTGGTGGTGGCACAAAATGCCCATGCAAATGGAGTCTAAATCTTTATGGGATCCATAAAAAATATGTAACTGGAGGACCTCTTAGCCCTTTAGACACTATTGTCACTTACCTGAGTCTGAGTGGTGTGGGCAGGGAATACTGGGAGATTAAGTAATACTTTTTGTGTGGGGGAGCTGTTTTGTTGAGGTAAAGGAGATCTAAGGTCAAGGTCCAACTATACACTTTCTTTTTTTAACCTCTGCATTGTAGTAACATTACAATAAATAGCTATTATTGACAATCCAGTATAATTTTATTTTAAAAATCTATTTTTATGTTGTAAGTGTTGCCTGTCTGCTGGCCACCTCTTTATATGACTTCCCAGCATGCTTTGCAGCTTCCCCTCTACTATTTACTTTTAAATTCTAAGGACAATATATCCCATGGTGCCCTGCTGCCTGGAGGCAGTGATTCCTGTACTGACTCTGCCTTCTGAACTCCTCTTCTCAGAAACTTTGCAGTTAAGAAGGCAGGCCCTGTGAAATCTGTGACACAACACAGAGAATTCAAGGAAATGTGTAGGAATCTTATGAAAGTAAGTTGACAAATTTCTATATTGTTCAGAATATTAGGAGAAGGCTAAAAATAATTGAAATTCAATATGTAAATCAATATAATACATTTTTAGAGCAGGAGGTAGCCTGGAGCACATGGGGAAAGAAGCCATGAGGTCCACCTGCTGTTTCGATATATATTCATATGCAATGTATAAGATTAAGATAAGAAAAAATATATATTTTAAATTGTATTATTTAATCCTGATCATAATAAATGAGGAAAGAAAGTATATGTATAAAACAACTATACATTTTCCTTAAAGAATAACTAAAGGCAAAACTTTTTTGTTCTTTGTTTTGGACAGAGGGGAGAGGGATTAATACACTTGTCTTTTATGTATTGCTTTCCGTGTCCCCGTTAAGGAAAGACTCACCCTTTTTATTTGCCATGTTTAAAGTTATTGCCAAAACTGAAAGAAAATCCCAAATTTTAAGTTGTCATCTGAACAGGAATACAGGGTAAATTCTCCAATGTGGACACTAGGTCTAGTGACCCTGGTGACAACCAGGGATTTCCATCACTTTGGAGAGATTTCTTGGTTATGGGACAGGAAGTGAAAAAAACTCTCCTGAATGGGACACAGATGGCAAAAATATAACTGACAGTGGTTATAACTCTCCTTTACTCTACCCAAATCTTATTTTTAATTTTTGCCTTTAGTTCTACTTTAAGCCATCTTTAAAGGAAAGCTATTCTCTAAGTACATACCTGACTAGGTAACCTCCAATACCCACAGTACTGCCTCATAGCCCAACTGTATACTAGATTTGGGCTGGCATGTCACTTGGCAAAATACACTGGACAGGTTGGTCTCGACTTTGCAGCTAGTATAGGATCAAGGGGAAATAGCAGCTCCCCCTTTCAATCATGGGGCCATTGGTCACCAGGACAAAGATCCCTGGTCTTCCCGGTTGGGATACAGAACAAAAAAAAACTGTCAGAGGGTCTAATATATCACCACTCCTTCTCACTTCTCACTCACTTCCTGCCTAGGTTGCCTTGTCCATTATACAGCTTTGAAGTTCAGTAAATTTGCCTGATTTGCCTGACTGATGACTCAAGTTGCTTATTTTTAGAGACTATGCAATCACAAATCTGTAGAATGACAAGTGATCCCAAACAAGGGTGGTACTCTAACAATGTCCAGCACAGTGGACGGAGGGGACATTGTGGCACTCACAATTACCATTACATTTCCTTAGCTTCTTTTTGGGATCCTATTGCAGGGTCAAAGTCACAACTTCACACTATGCCTCTCCCCAAAGGGGACAATCCACTCACAGCCTTCTTCTACATATTGGGTTCTCTCCAGTTCCACACCCTCCCATTTCTGGGCAAAAAACTCTCTCTCTCTTTGCTTTCAGGGTGGGTTACACTGTAGAAGGAAAGAAACCCCTTCCTACACACTGCTACAATAACATATCATACAACACAGCTACCCGCAACTGTCCTCGTAAACAGTGTCCCTCATAATGAAGCCCAGGGAAGCTTTGGTAACACAGGTGAAAGGCTAAAGAAATCCAAGGCTCTGGGTGAAGTGCTATCCATCCCACTGCAGTACTTTGGTAATGATCAGAGAGGTGTTCCACACAGTAGCTTGGTCTTTGGAAGGGTTGGCCACTCTGAACTGCTAAGAGAGGGAAGCAGAGAAATGTATCTTCTTTGGGCCTGTCTAGGAAATCAGGGAGTTGTAGGAAAAGGAGTTAAAGGGGTCTGTGCCTGCATATTTCTGAATTCATTCTCCTACTCTCTGCTTTCTAGCAACAAAGTGGGCCCCAAGGTCCCACTTGTTGGTCTTGACTTTCCACAGCTTCTAAGTGGTTAACTATCTTGTCAATGGCATCCTGGTCTCCTGCTGGGTGGTGCAAAATTAACTTTCTTGTTTTACCCTCTAAGACATTAATGGCTAGTTCTGCCTGCTGAGTGGGCTGGATCCCATATAATCAAATCAGGCCCCTTAATCTTTTGACCCAATCACCCAAGTCACGACCTGGCCCTGTGTACTCAGGCAACAGTTGTGGCAAGAATCCTGCCAGGAATAAGGGGGTTATTAATGCAGAGGCAGTAGGTTCTTCTGTTTTCTTCTGGAGTAGTACTACCGGGCACCACTGTCATACCACACCCATTACCATTGTCTGACATGGCTCATCCTGTTTTAAGACTATGGGGTTTGATTTATTAAAGGCAAAAAAACTGTGCACTTTGCAAGTGCAGTTGCACTCTGCAAGAGCATTTGCTCCAGAGCTTAAAAAAATGAGCAGAAGCTCTGTTGACTTCCATCATCCAATCATGTGCAAGCAAAAATGCAGTTTATTTATTTTCCTTCATTTACTAAGCTCTGGAGCAACTGTTCTTGCAAAGTACACAGTCTATTTGCCTTTCGTAAATCAACCCCTATGTGTGACAGAATGGGTAATTGTCTGAATGATAAGGCAGAGAGTAAATTTAACCTAAAGTTTATTAAACAGGTGCAAGGTTAGAATAAAAAAAGCAAAACAGGGTCACAATAGCAAAGAGCATGCATACACTGCAAAATAATAAAAACAGGCTTAACCAAGGCAATATAATATATGGCTGCTTAATATAGTTGCTGTAAGACCATATATCTGAGAGTCATGCTTAAAATCACCCCTTCGGTAAAACAGCACAGAACACAACTCCTTGTGATCGTCTTCATAAACAGTGTTATAGTGAAGGCCAGGGTAGCTCTGGTAACACAGACAAACAGTTGGAGGTACCTGAGACCCAAAGACAATTTGCCACCCCACTGGAATTGCATTACTCTGGTAGCAACCAGGGATGTTTTCACCATGGTAACTGGGTCTTTCAAAGAAACTGCTTGCTATTAGACTCTGGTCTAGCTGTCTGCACGCCGGCTCTGACAGTGGAGAGCCTCCCATCAATTGCAGATCGCTGTCCAACTTCATTGGCAAAGTTCATCAAAGCTCCTAAAGGAAGGAAGCAGAAAAACGTATCTTTCCAGGGCGTGTTCAGGAACCAAGAGAGTTGTGAAAGGACCATGTCCCTTACAACTGTGCATATTGAGTAAATGGGTGCTCTTTTATTGTTAATTTTGATATTCTTGCAAGTTATACCAAGTATAAAAAACATGAGTTCAGTTGGTTGCATCTCTTGCTAATATTGAGTTGTATATGGCCAGCTTCACACATATATGTGTTTTTCCCCCTTTCTCTTGGCCAAAACAAACTGACTGGCGAAACGCACTCTGTGTTTATCAGCGATGCTCAGTCATTAGTGTAATTTCATGGAATGGACTTAGGCTGGCTCCTGCTGCTATTTCTGATAGCGATGTGATTAGATACAAGACACACACGCAAGATCTATTTCCAAAACAAAAGTCGCTTCTTTAACTAATTCCCTCGACCAAAAATAAAATAAAAAATCAGATTCCATTCTAGTAATCAGACAGCTAGCAGTTACTATCTGTAGGGTGTCTCCTTCCTTCTAATTATCACCTTATGAGAAGTGTTTCATTAAGAAATTCTGCTTTTGATTAATTATCGACAGAATGCTGACCAAGAAAAAAAATATGAAATTAATCCATGACCCTGTCTAACTAACACTAGAAATTCATCACACATCCTTTTAATATTGAAACACGGCTCAGAATTTTAATAGATAATATTGTTTTTCCCCTCCTCAAAACCACCAGTCTTTATTAATGCCCCAAGGTAAGAAATAATATTGCTTTGCAGCAAGGCAGTCATTGTTCATTTGAAATTTATTAACCAGAATGCACTTCATCTTGGTGATTTTACGGTTTCTTTTTAATTTCACCCAGTGTAAGAACAGAATATACCCTTTTAAACATTTAAGATATTAAAATTCCGCATATGGGCATGTCAGATAAAGGCTACTTCGATTAATTCAGATTTAAGTAGTTCATTTGTAATTTCAGCTCCCAACTCACCATACTATTTCAACTTGGAGTTATTGAAATGAAAAAAAAAATAGGTTTATAGAAAAACAAAAATAGTATTTAATAGACTATATGATGTAGTTAGCAATGATTTTCTTACTTGGTCAATGGTAACACATGCTATATATATATATATATATATATATATATATATATATATATATATATATATTATTTTTTGCTCTAGATGTAGAATAGTCAAATATACATTATTATTATTATTATTATTATATATTGCCAACAGTTTGCACAAAATGGAGATAGACTGTACAGTTACAACACAATTCAATACAAGAGGGATCAGTAAACCTTGCTCATAAGAGTTTACAATGTAAAAATCACAGGAAGAACGCAATCTGTAACCCCAGCAAAAAAATTGCTCTTATGCCGCGTACACGCGAACGATTTTCTCGACGGTGAAAACACCGTTGAGAAAATCGATGGGAAAAACGAGGAACGGCTTGTTCCCCTACACACGGCCGTTTTTCCCGACATTTTTTCTCTTGGTCGAGAGAAACTACCGTATGTGGGCTCCCTGGCAGTGTTTCCCTATGGGAAAACTGCAGCGGAAAGAAATGCCGTGAATCACGACGAGAAAAATTAGAGCATGTTCTAATTTTTCTCGTCGTGATTAATGCCGTTTTTCTCGTCGGGAAAAATGACCAAAAGCTCACACACGGTCGTTTTTCTCGTCAAAGAGAAAAAATGTAATTTTTCCCGACGAGAAAAATGGTCGTGTGTACGCGGCATTAGTTTCCCAGAACCACCCTTTCGCAGTCATTGGAGCCATGGGAAAAACTTGTTTTTTCAGGGTATCAAAGTGGATGTAAACCCACTCTTATCCTTTCTAAACTACTGCCATAGTGGTAATCTATAAGGATATAGATGCCTCCTGCATGTATCCTTATCTGTCAAATTTCTCCCCTCTGTCTGTTATGAGATCCAAAAAACTGCAGATTCTGTGAGTGGGTCTGTTGTCCGGAGCTCGGTGGGTGGAGTCGTGATGTCAGACTCCCCGCCCATCTCTACACTCCCCTTGTCAACATGCATTTTCTCCTGTGTATTTCTTACACTGAACTTCTGCTATGATCACTAACATCCAGTCAAAACCCAGAAAAGTCACCACATGACTTAAGCATGCCCAATCATGCTGAGGTGTGGAGCAGCCAATCCTGGGAGAGCTGGAGAACAAAGGAGGGGGGATGGGAAGTACACAGAATGCCGCCCTCAGGCTCCTGCATGAGGTATGTAAATCACCTGTCACTCACAGCAAGGGGGAGAAACTGACTCCTATTTCTCTGTGTGTCAGTTTTTATCTTACTGAAGAAAGATAAGAGGATTGCTCAGAGCTGGATTTACTCTTCGTGGCAAGACTGGGCACAGATGACATAAAATCCTATACTGTACAAGTTAGAAACCTTAATTAAAATAAAATTATTCGGGTTTACATCCACTTTAAGCTCACCAGTGCACTACATGCTGCCTCCCAAAATGCAGTGCTTCTTTCCTCAGCAACCAATCACCACATCCAAGTACTGTTACATGGGGGTTTGGTGGGGGAGAAGGGGGTTGCATGCTTAGCCTCAGGGCCATCTTTAATGTTGATTGGACCCTGGGCAAAACATTTTTTGGGCCCCCCCCCATGCAATTTTGCTCTCCACCTGCTCTGAGACATGCAATAAACATCAGCTAGGCTTAAAATCAGTTTACTGTATCAGATCAGGCAGTGATTGTGATTGGTTGCCAGAGGTTACAGCATATCATTACCACTTACTGACTGGTTGCTAAAGGTTACAGCACACATTACAGCTTACTGATTAGTTGCTAAAGGTTACAGCACATGATTTCTTCTTGTTGATTGGTTGCTAGAGATAACTGTACAGTAATACTTCACACTGATTGGTTGCTAGAGGTTACAGCACATCATCTCTTCACTGCAGAGGGGCATGGTATACATATGAATGCCACCTTTATTTACATATGAATGCCGCCGGCCTCAGCTATTTACATATCAATCCCACTGCTATTTACATATGAATGCTCCCGTTATTTACATATGAATGACGGTTATTTACATGTAAACACAGGGTCTGCAGGTGAGTCATCTGTACACAATAGTAAGGCAGAGCTGGGCAGCATTAGTAGCAGCACTTCACACTGAGATATCAGGACACAGCACAGGACTAAAACTTCAAAGGGACAAGGGAATTTAAACTGGGATAGTTGGCAAGTATAAGGCAGCTGCTTTGGGCCCCACAACAATGACAGGGCCCAGGGCAGCTGCCCCATTTATTTGCCCTGCCTTAAAGACGGCCCTGCTTAGCCTTACTCCAATGCTGACTTTAATGGTTAATTGGAGAGGAAGCCTAGTAAAGTAGCTTCATTGGTTATATTGTTTTAGCTGAGTTTGAGTTTATTTAAATTGTAATGGTTCTTTAAAGTAGAACTAAATTGTAACATTAGTTATGCTATACATGGGCATACATTAGAGGTAGTGATGGTAGAGAATGAGATTACAAAAGTGTGTAGGTCATTTCACATTGTATTTATGAGCTATATGACCTCAATATGACCTAAAGCTGCATAGGCAGTGACTGGGGCACTGACAGCAATGGGTCAAATCAGTCAAAGCAAATAACACCCACAATGCATTGTTGCTGCTGGGTGTTAATTTTGTCGACGAAAATGTTTTTGTCATAATTTTCGTCAGCTGCATTTTTTACAGTGACGAAAAAAAAACTAAAAACAAAAAGTACACCACATTTTCATCCACTGACGAAACCTATGAGGAAAATCAATTCCGTTTACGAACAAAAACTAAACAAAGAAAAATGCTTTTATTTGAATTTTTTGGTCCTTTTTAAAATTATTTAGCAAGAAATAAAAAACAATCTGTGGTAATTAAATATCACCAAAAGAAAGCTCTATTTGTGTGAAATAAATGAAAAAATTGAATTTGACCGCGCAATTGTCATTCAAAGCGTGACAGCTCTGAAAGCTGAAAATTGGCCTGAGCAGGAAGGGGGTGAAAATGCCCATTATTGAAGTACTTACGTCTTGGCTGAATGTAAACTGTCTTGCATATGACTGAATTTTTATAGAATATTAGAAAAATAAAATCTAAAGAATGGCAGGTTTATCTCTAAACCATTTTTGAAAAAAAAAAACAATCAAAAATATAATTGTTTTTTTTTTCTTACACACAAATACCATAAAGAGCTCTAAAGGTCAAAAACAAAGAGGGATTAGAAAAACATACATTTATTAATTCTGAGGCCAACGTGTCTGTTTTTCACTTAACCTTTCTATGAGTTGGCAGACAAGAAAATCTGAAGGAAGGATTTTATAGAAGAAATGGAGACAGGCTGAAAAAAAAAAACAAAAAAAACAATCAAATCACATGCACAAATTAACAGATACTTTTTTCTCTGCTGCAAAATTGATCTGTTGTCAGAAATATGATGATGCATTCTACCATAAATTCTTGATCCCCATAGGCTAAAAATTATTTTACTTCGATTTACATGCCTTGCTGCATTAAAACTCCCTGGGGGAATCTTCCTACAGTATCCAAATAGATTTTGGGGTGCGCGGCCCGAACTCTCCTCTGTGTGTCTTTCCCATTCTATAAGATCTAATACCATTTGCCTTCTTTTAGTAAGTATTAATTTAGGTTATTGTTGTTATTGTTGTAGAAGGTTTTACTTTTCCACAGCTTTCCGCACTATTATTATATGGCCATATTTTATCTAGAGATTTGCAAGTTCTTTCTTATTTGTGTAAGAAGGTTTTAGGTTTAGTGGTCCATTAACAGAATATGGTAAGCAAAACTCAAAGTTCAGTGCATGTGAATCACTTTTTAACCAGATCCACTTTTTGCACACACTCTTTAGAAAATAAACATGTTTTAAAAATTTTGGACGGAAGGAACTAAAGCCAGTGCCAAAATGTTGCTGCTATTACTAACCATTGCACACTCTGCATTTAAAGGAAAACTGCATAGGGAGCTTTTGGGGGAAAGCGGGAGATAAACAGAATCCTGGGGGCTGCAGACCACAGTAGGTGAACACATTGCTCCCTTCAAATAAACTACTACAGTCCTACATATTTTTTTTTTTTTTGCGATCTGCACAGAAAATAGCAGATAAAGATGCTGTACTGATAGTAGAGGAGGTATTGTTAAAGTGGTTGTAAACCCACTTTCTAAACAAAGACCTACAGGTAAGCCTAGATTAAGGCTTACCTGTAGGTGCATGAAATATCTCCTTAACCTACACGGTTAAGGAGATATTTGCATTTAAAAGCGGTGACGCTGACGTCACGCGCATGCGCATGGGGTTAACCCCATTCACAAATTCGGCTAGGTCGCAACATTCGACGACGTAGCCGAATTCGACGGCTCACGCGCGCATGCGCGGAGTCACGTCTTCGCCACTCCGGCCAATCACTGCGCCGGAGCGGCGCTGTGATTGGCTGCAGCGGCGATACCCGGAAGTAACATTCCGGCTATCACCGCAGCGATGGATGCGGCTAGAGGAGGGACACGGACGACTTCGGGGGCCCCGATCTAAGGTAAGTGGTACATAATGAGCTAGTATGCTAGTCATACTAGCTCATTATAGCTTTGTCTTGCAGGTTAGTTAAAAAAAATATATTTCTCAACAGGGTTTACAACCACTTTAAAGCCCAATACACTCTATAGTTTTTTTTTTCGTGCAACCCCACGGGTTGCACGAAAAAAAGTGACAGCTCTGGTCGGGAACCGATGTACTAACCATGCAAGGTTAGTTCAGCGATCTTCCCCACTAAGCTGTTGTGTTCTGACATGGAGACACCCCCCCCCCCCACCAGAACACTCTGATCAGCGCTCAGAGTGGTTTTCCAGCATGCTTGTCCGACAGACCGACATACACACAGGCAGAATGTCGGACGGTATTTTTTGTACTGGCAAATGTCTCCCGACATTCTGCCCGTGTGTACAGGGCTTTCGTTCCAGCAGTCTAGGCCATCTCCGTCTAAAGCCTAGTACACACGGGCCGAATGTCGGATGGCATCGGCCGGTTCAATGGAAACAGTCAGTCATACAGTCAAGCAGTCGACCGTTCGGCGGGCTTCTGTCGAAGGGGCATGACCGAAAAAGCACTCTCAGCTGAAAACACTGATTGGAGTGTTCTGGCTGGGGGGGCCATCTCCCTGTCAAAACAAAATAGAACAGCAGGGGAGATCAATGTACTAACATCGGATAGTTAGCACAGCGGTTCCTCCTGAGCTGTCAGTTTTTTTTTTTTTGTTCAGCCCTGTTGGGTTAAATGGAAAAAAAAAAAACTACTAGTATGCAGTGGCGGCTGGTGCTCATTTTTATGGGGGGGGTGGCAAACCACCCACCCGTGAGGTCCACACTCACCTCATCTACAGTTGCGGCTTCCCCAGCTTCTGCTCCCAGCTAATCCGGTCTTAAGATCCGCCTCCTGTCCTGATTGCCCGGGAGGAGAAGCCGCAAGACAATAGCGAATATTGATTGCCTAATGTCACAAGTGGGTGGGTTTGGGGCGCAGTGCTCTGTGCCCTGAGCCCAACCTTTTTGAAGCCTCAGTCTCTAATCATGTGCTTCCAAAAAAAAAAGAAAATGATGAGTCCAGCGCCCAGCATGGAAATTAGGGGGACGGCGCCCCTTATGGTCCAGCCACTGCTGCTAGTGTGTACTAGGCTTAAATAATGCTCTCTTTGTAAACCCACATTTACCTGCTAGGAGTTGGCATACCCATCTAAGTGCATATACTACTATGGCTCACAATCAAAAAAAATAAGCAGGGGACTGATCTTTATCAGATATTTGTGAATTGCACAGGCACCAGGGTGTACATGGTAGTGTATCCTCCTTGGCAGCAGCCCAAGTAGTAGATGCTGATCCTCAGTAGGCTTGTGCAATTCGTTTCGTAACGAATTGAAATTCGTCCGAATTTAGCAACTTTCGGACATTCGGAAGCATTCGAATTTCCGAACAAAGCAATTACGAATAAGACCGAATCCGAAATAAATTATACCGCAAATAGCGAATGCCCGAATGTCTTCGGCATAATTCGTTATGAAAAAGTTACGAATGTACGAATCCATACGAAGCACAATAACACTCACTCTGCTCTGCTCTCTGCTTCTCCCACATCGTGCTGAACTCCCTCTCAAAATGGTGTACAGGGGCGGAGGTTATAGCCGCATGTAAAAAACGAAAGTAAAATACGAGATTTCGAATCCATTCGAAGCACAATAACACTCTGCTCTGCTCTCTGCTTCTCCCTCACCGTGCTGAACCCTCTCAAAATGGTGTACAGGGGCGGAGCCTATAGCCGCATGTAAAAAACGAAAGTAAAATACGAGATTTCGAATCGTTACAAATAACCGCTATGTATTTAGAAAAGTACAAATTCATTCGAAGCACATTAGGCATAATAGGCAGCGTCGTTGTGAGAGAGACACGGAAAATTACGAATCAACGAACCCAAAAAAAGTTACGAAAGTAGGAGTTGTGTCCAGAATCAACGAAAAACAACGTACTCTACCGAAAGTACGAATTATAAAGCAACAAAAAATTCAACGAAAAATGTCGCTTGCAAAAATACGAATGAGTCCGAACACGAAAAATCCCGTCTAGCAAAATTACGAATGATTACGAATCAACAGGACCGGAAAGAAACGAACCGAAACGGAACAAATTTTTCCGTTGTGCACAAGTCTAATCCTCAGTGATACCTGATGAAAGATGGCTACATTCTTCTGGAGAGAGAAGCTGATAAGGGCATTGAAGGTAAGTACTGTAATCTCTTATGTTTTACTTATACATTACAGAGCATGCATGCGGGTATCATGGGAAAATATAGCTAGATGCTTGGCCAATTTAAAAAGTTATATTAACAGATTGCATCAACACATTTATACACTGTATTTACAAAAAGGCAGAATTTTCTTCCTGCAAAGAGGTTGCTACGCTGATGCTCTCTCTTAACTGAGGTTTTCACATCAGGACTTTCCCAGTTAAAAAACACATGCAGGGGGTGTCCAGATTAAAGAAAAGTTAATTAGCTATTGGTTTAACAGAATAGGTAATCAGCGGAATGATCAGCCACAGAGTAACTGTAACTTGCAGTTTACTAAACAGGTGCAAAGTTAACAGCAATAATGCAAAACAAATAATGAAAGCTGCACAAAAATATGAAAGCTGCAGAAACATGGCCTCTTCACAGCAATGTCTATGTGGCTTCATCCAGGTAACATGTTGCTGCATAGAATAGTCTATATAAGGCTCTATAACAAAAGAGAGTCTAGTTGTGAAAAGGTTTTTCATGGTGGTGCATGGAAAGAGAGCTGAGGGGAAGCAGGACTGGGAGTTGATAAGGTAGAAACATGGGTGACAGTAGTTAAGGGGGATATGGGAATTAATGGTGAGTGGAGAATAAGAACTGATGGTGAAGGTCCATGGGAGGCAAGACCTGGTGGTGTTCCTCTCTCTTGTGTACAAGAACAAATGTTCATACCATTTTTCTACTTGTAAGAATGCTTTTTGCACAAGCCAAAATACAATTGGTATTTATGCGTGGGGTTTAGCAGTAATGGCCAGAGTTTAGCTCTAAGTGAACTCCAACACATAGATATGTCAGATGATATTTATTTTGTCTCTAATGGTCTAGCTCCAGTGCTATAGTGATAAGAGGCTTCTGTAGATGAGCTGTGCATTGCCTCTGACATTAAAGCGTTTATTAACCCCAAAAAAAAAAAAGGGATCCTACTCCTTTAAAGCACGTTATATGACACAGTGCTTGTCCTGTGTCCATTGGCCCCCTGTAACACCTAAAAAAAACCCTGGCCGATCCTGACAGTTTCTCCCCACCTCTCTGTAAACTGACCACTGTATATCATGGCTGCTGAGCCCTGACACTGTGGCCAGTTTACGTGCCTCTGTCATCAGCAGCCTGCTATCTGCTCTCCTCTCTGCTCCTGTGTCCTCCTCCCCCTCCCCTCTCTGTCTATGTGTGAGCCACCCCTCCCCCCTGCTCTCATAACACTAACCTGTATACACCATCAGCACTGCCTCCTATTGCAGTGTCCCCCTCTGCAAGTGATTTATACATATAAATGCTGTAAATACCTAATTTAAGAGCAGAGATTGCGATCACATGACCAGCCAGCTCTCTCCTCCTCACCTCTTCCCCTTCAGACTGACATCAGCAGAGAAATCTCAGCCCCGCCCGCTGCATCTCTCAGAGCAGGAAAAGAGAAAGCTGGCTGGTCATGTGAGCGCAATCTCGGCAGTAAATTTAGGTATTTATTTTTTATAAATCACACACAGAGGGGGATACTACAATAAGAGGCAGTGCTGATCTGTTAAAAAAAAAAAAAAAAGAGGCAGTGCTGATGATGTATACAGGTTAGAGTGGCTTTAATGAAGCCTCTTATGACACTTCTTTCATATACCTGTGCCGTCAGCATTCTCATTTACTAAAAGTCTAGGTCAGAAGATCTGCCTACTACATGGGATGAATAAGGAGAGCAGTGGACAAGTAGAGAATTCATGGATACCAAGGAACAAAGCACAGGCACTAGGAATTTTGGATAGAAGGAACACGGGGCGCAGAAAACATTGGTAGAAAGAGAATAGGGGATAAGAAAAGGAGAGCAGTGAGTGGCCAGTGACAGTGAGGTGGAAAGTGAAAAGATTATAAGGGATCTTGCAAAGAACAGATACAGATCAAGAGAGCAGGTATATTAAAATGTTAGTAAACCAAATCTCAAAAAAAAAAAAAAAATCAGGCCCCGGGCAGTTTAAGTCATAATGTGCTAATATGCATCGCATACTAGCAAATTATGACAGACTTACCTGAAAATGAAGCCCTCCAACGGCATGCTGTCACTGCTGAAGGTGCTTCCATCTTCACCCAGTCTTCTTTCTGGGTTTGCAGGCTTCGGCTATCTGATTGGCTGGGCCGCCAATTATATCAGTCCCGTGCATGTGCATGGGAGTCCCTGTTTATGGCACGGCTTTGACGAAACGGCACGGGTATGCGCCGGTGACGTCACCGGCTGCATCTAAAGTAAATATCTCCTAAACGGTGCTGATTTAGGAGATATTTACAGTACTTATGGGTAAGCCTTTTTATACCTATAGGTAAAAATCATACATGAGAGTTTACTGCCACTTTAATAACAAGTGTGATAAAACAAGGCTGGAGAAGAATGGCCAAAAAACTAAGTAGTAGAGACACTAATGCCGCGTACACACGATCGAGTTTCACGGCGGTGAAAACACTGCCGCGAAACCCGACGGGAAAAACGAGGACCGGCTTAGTCCCCTACACACGGCCGTTTTTCACGACATGTTTTCTCTTGGTCGAGAAAACCGGCCGTGTGTAGGCTCCCTAGCAGTGTTTCCCTATGGGAAAACTGCCGAGGAAAAAAATGCAGTAATTCACGACGAAAAAAATTAGAGCACGTTCTAATTTTTCTCGTCGTGATTCTCGCAGTTTTTCTCGTCTGGAAAAATGCTGAAGAGCCTACACACGGCCGTTTTTCTCGTCCAAGAGAAAAAATGAAATTTTTCCCGACGAGAAAAGTGATCGTGTGTACGCGGCATAAGGGGCAGAGTGGACAAGCAAACAAAAACAGTTGAAGAGAAGGGACCACAGTGGAAGAATTCAATTTGGAGGCTGGCAACGGAGAGCAGAGAGAAGGGGTCGCTAAGAAGAGGGTGTAATATTTAAAAAGAGCTGAGAAAAGAGGAGTGGAACACTAAGTAGGAGAGTAGGGAGGGAGGTGGTGCATGCTCAACGAGGGCGTAAAACTTGATGTGTGCAAGAATCCTTGACTAACACTGACAATAAAAATAAATGCCCTTTCCTCTTCATATTATACAAGATGAGAAATGCTACATTGAGTGTTGTCAAGGTTTCCTATGTAATTATTACTGCTATTTTCACCTTGAGTTTACCAAAGTAAGCATCTAAACAAATTAGAGTGTTTTTCCCACCTCTGGCTAGACAGCAAAGATGTCTCTTCATCTGTGTATTTATAGAAGAAATGGGAAATTGCTGGTATGTATGTTGAAATGCTCAGTGAACCACGGTACAAACAAGAAAAACACACTTATAATTAGGCACATTTACAGAATATCATATCTACTACTACCTGGAATGTGGTTACAATGTGCTTATGAACAGAGCAACGTTTCTACATGCAAACCATTTTAAAATATCCCTACCTTCAAGACATATGTGTCTCACACAGATGTCTTAATTGTGCTCACATATTTATTAAAAAATTAGGTATGTGTCTCATCATTGTCTTTTTTTTAAAATCTGTGTATTGTGTGAATGGAGCTGAAATAAAAAATAAATAAAAAATCTTCATGATTCAAATAAGAATTGTTTCTCTTGTGAGACCACTGCGATCTCAGCTCTTTAATGCTGTAGGATACAAACTGAATGGGTTGATTCCTTTTTGTATTTGCCTTAGCAGCAAACCCCTACCTAAAATTTAGGTGAAAACAGCACAAGGGAAGGTACTTGAGAAATGTCCCTTGTGCTGGCTGTCCCAATCTAAATCTGAAGTCCGCTTCTCCCCTATATCCCCACAACTGTCAATTTCCAGTGCTCTTGGGGTTTATATAGCCACTGGACCTGTCAAGAGTGCCAAATCTGCCCCCCCCCCATATTTATACAAGCTGTACTATTGTACTATAGCATTTGTTTAAATCAGAATTGCTTCCCATGTAAAGCTATAGGGTTTAAAATCAGTGGGAAAAAAGGGTTTAGAAGCTCCTCAGAAGGAACTCAGAAGTACAAATGCATCTAATTGCATACTAAACATCTGCTGATTTTTCCTGTCTACACAAGCCCTTGATTCTGATGAAAAAAGATGGCTGTTTCTGAGCACATTTACTATAATAGATGCATTCACATTCACCAGATTTATAAAGCTGTCCCATAAATGTTTCAGATTGTGAATATCGGCAAATGCAAATGAGAGAATCAAGTTTATCTTTGGCAAATTCTTAACACAGGTATGGTGAATATGCTTGAAGTCTGGGACAAATGTAGACCTAAATAGAACCTATCAGGATAGAGCCTATGGAAGCTCCCACTGTTAAATTGTTTCTGAAGGTGTAGGGTTTCTTGTCACTACTTCAATGACACCCGGTATAAATTCAATCCCTATTGGAAAGCTAAGGATTAGAGCCCTGGAGCTTCATAAAGTGGCTGCTAGACGTAATCAGTTTAGCTACTACTGTACAGTCATTCTTCTTCTCTGCTTAGCAGTTGTTTCGATACAACATAAGATACATAAGTAGTGCATGGTTATCATTAGGTCAGCTGATTTAAAGATTTGCTTTGTAAAATGGAGCAGTAAAGCAGTTGTGTTGCAATGCAGGAAGCAGAACCAGAGTATGTAATGGGAAAATATGGCTTCCCCCCATGTACATACTCTATATTGTTACAGATTTTACATAGTGGTTTAAAAAACAAATACACAATGGTAAAATATTTAAATCCAGCCAATTGTTTTTACAATTTACATGTACAGTATATCTAAAAAAAGCATTGGAAAGACTTAGCACTTTGGTTCTCCCAATACTGCGTTGTTGGATTCTCCTCTCAACTCATAGCTCTCTACTCAAAAATGAAGACTTAACCTCCTAAAACCTAACCTCATCCTTCACCCTTAGGTTTTATTCACACTGAGCTTAAAGTGGTTGTAAACCCTGCCCCGGAAGTTACACCTACAGGTAAGCCTAGATTAAGGCTTACCTGTAGGTGTTTGCAATATCTCCTAAACCTACACGGTTTAGGAGATATTTGCCAAAAGGTATACACCGCTGTCGCAGGCACAGTGAGAGGCACAGTGAGAATCCCATTGATAAAACCGGTAAAGCCGGATTTGATGGCTCCCGCGCGCATGCGCGGAGTGACGTCTTCGCCGCTTCGGCCAATCACAGCGCGGAGCGGCGATACCCGGAAGTAACCTTCCGAGTATCTGTGGAGAGATGTCTGCGGCCGGAGGGGGAGATGAGGATGGCTTCAATCTAAGCTAAGTAATGCATAATGAGCTAGTATGCTAGTCATACTAGCTCATTATGGCTTTGTCTTGCAGGTGGGTTTTAAAAAAAAAAAAACATTTCTGCGTTTACAACCACTTTAAAAACGCCATATTTACAGACTTTTTTTTTTTATCCTGTGAACACATCTCTATATTAGCCTAGGTGGCCATGCACACAATAGCAATTAAGGGCGCATTAAAAAAAAAGAATTTAGAGGCTGAAAAAAAACCATCACTTGTGCGTTCACGAGAGGAACTTTTACGCACACCTGAGCGACTTTCTGCTTGAAGCTCTAAAACACTCAACAAGTGAAATCACATTCATTTCAATGGCCCCTGTTCATATTTCAGCATTCTGTCGCATGAAGCTCTCACCTACAGGTAAGCCTAGATTAAGGTTTACCTGTAGGTGCAACAATATCTCCTAAACCTACACGGTTTAGGAGATATTTGTAAAAGAAAGGCACCGATGACTAGGGCGCATGCGCCGTAGATAACGGCGCGCAGGCGCACTTAGAGAGAGCCATGAAGCCGTGAATGAAGCCGCAAGTGCAGTCACCCGCGCGCAGGCGCGGGAGTGACGTCACGCGACTCCGGCCAGTCACAGAGCCGGAGTTTGCGGCCCCTGGAAGAAGAGCGGTGAAGATGGACGCTCGCTACTAGCGAGGAAATCGGGGACATCACGGGCTTCTCCTGCAGGTAAGTGACACATAATGGGCTACTATGCTATGCATAGTAGCCCATTATGCTTTACCTTTGCAGGGAAACAAAGAGGAAGTAAACCCATCAGGGTTTACTTCCTCTTTAAAAAAAAACGCCCAAAAACCGTCAGTAAACCGATAAGCTCAGATTTGAATGGAGGCTAAACATGAGCATGCTTGAGCATGCATTTATTTCAATGGCTGGAATAAATAAATATTCTGGCCAATGAAATCAATGAACGGCCAAATGCTTTGCACGCCCAAACAGACGTGCAAAACATGGCTTTAGGCACATTTTTTAAGCTGTTTTTTTCCTGCCAGGAGCAAAGGTGTCCAGAGGAGGAGAAGAAACATCTTGTGTGCATGAGGCCTTAACCACCCCAATACCACCATCCATATATATATGGCCTCGTATTGAGGTGGTTATGCTGGGATCATGGTTGCAGCTACAACCATGATCCCTGCACTGTTTTTTTTCAGCCAACGATTCTCCACAATATACTACCCTCAATAACTTTTACAGGTGGCAAAAGGGACCCCCACTGCCACCACCTTTCCTGGGCTCTTCCATCCCATCATGGAGCTCAGAACCAATGCGTCCAGTTCCTTCCTCTCTTCTCTGACATCAGAAACCGTAAGTGATGGGGATTTAGTCACTTCTGGTTTCAGTTTGTTGTATACAAGCCGTTACTGGCTTGCAAAAGCATCTGATCAAACCAATCTCAGTTTGATCGGATGCTTTGGAGGAGAGGGGAAAGATCTGGGGTCTAATAGACCCCAAATCTCCCCAAAAAGTGGACCAGTCATGGCCCATGCTATCACAAGGGATGTTGTTCATAGCTATAGTAATAAAGTTGATATAATTTTTTTTTTTAAATAAAGTTGCAGTGTAAAAAAAAGGTACATTCAAATAAAATAAATAAATTTTCTTAAAGTGCCCCCACCCCCCTGTAGTTATGCACAAATACGAATGCGCAAGTAGATCCGCATACATATGTAAACAGCGATCGCAACACACATGTGAGGTATCGCAGTGAACGCCAGAGTGAGAGCAATAATTCTAGCACCAGACCTCCTGTGTACTACCTCTAAACTGGTAACCTGTAAAGGCTTTTAAAGTGTCCCCTATAGATAATTAAATATACTGTAGTTTGTTGCCATTCCATGGGCATGTGTAAGTAAGTTCAGTGAAGTGTATTTTTTTCCAAAAAGTTTGTGTCATGTCATATTGTGTGACATAAAAAATTGCAACAAGCACCATTTTAAATATATATATATATATATATATATATATACATATATATATATATATATATATATATATATATATATATATAAATAAAATGTTTGGGGGTTCTAAGTAATTTTATAGCAAAAAAATGCTGATTTTTACAGTTATGAGAGAAATGTCAGAAAGGGCCTAGGGTTCAAGTGGTTAAAGTTATACTAATGGCTAACAGGGACACTTAGATCATTTTACCCATAAAATAATACCTATTATTAAAATAACCCCGTTTGCAGCAGTGGCACCAAATCCTCCCATTGTCCACGTAGAAAAGAAACAGCACCAACATGTCAGCACCCATTATGGGTGCTCATGATCAATGCAGGACTAGGTCTCCTGGCACCCAAGGAAGTGCCAAAGTGCATACCTAAAGCTGAGAAAGACTGAGATTGTACATCCACACGTACAGTGGCTGACATAGTGTGCAGAAATTACAGTCATTGTCCACTGGTCTTAGGGTTACCACATTCTGGTTCATAGAAAACCAAGCTGGATGATTAAACCAGTGTAATTTAGTCTTACTAAGCATGTTAAGACAGAACCAGGTTTTCAATAAAATTATAAGAAAAATATGTTCTTCCTTTTGGGAACTAAAAAAGCTCATTAAAAGCTCATATAAGTCATTAACAGTGCAACATTTATTCTGCAATTTGTTCCTTTGTAAAGACACTATAATAATTTTTCTGGTACATAGCTTTTTAATTTGGTGCTGTGAAGTGAATGAACGAACAAACACAAACTTTAAAAGTTTACATATAAACAGGAAGGCTAGGTTCACATCTATGCGTTTTGCGTTATTGAACAAGCGCTTTTGATGTGTTTTTGCATGTGTTTTGCATTTTTTTCCTCCTTAACAAACTCTGAATAGCCAGTTGTTAAAGAGCGGGCGGCCTTTGCGTCCTTAATGACCAATGACTCATCATTTACTGAATGTAAACAAAAGAATGCCGACATTAAAAAAACTTTTAAAAAAACCTGCATGAAAGTCATATCAGGTCCTTCAGGTCTGGTACAGATTTTAAGGGGAACCCCACACCAAAGAAAAAATAAATGTTGTGGGGTCCCCTGCAAAAACGATACCAGACCCTTATCCAGCATGCAGCCCAGCATGCCAGGAAAGGGGGGTACAAGCGAGCCCATCCTTTTGGACCATACCAGGCAACACGCCCTCAACATGGGGGGTGCTTTGGGGCTCTGCCCCCCCAAGCACATTTTCCCATGTTGACAAGGGCCTCTTCCCCACAATTCTGGACAGTGGTTGTAGGGGTCTGTGGGTGGGGAGCTTATAGGAATCTCGAAGCCCCCTTTAACCACTACAGCCCGAGCCTCTTTCTGAGTTTTGTTGTTTACAAGTTAAAAACTGTTTTTTTTTTTTTTTTGCTAGAAAATTACTTAGAACCCCCAAACATTATATATTTTTTTCTAACACCCTAGAGCAGGGGTGTCAAACTCAATTTCATCGTGGGCCGCATCGGCATTATGATTGCACTCAAGAGTGCCAGTTGTATCTGTAAGATTAGATGTCCAGTACTTCCCCTCCCCTTTACATTAGATGTCAAGAGCCCCCCACTCTCCCTTACATCAAAATTGACCCCCCTTTCCTTATGCTGCTGCTGGGAAGAAGCTGGATAAATTGTTTGAAAGCAGAAAGTAAGGGTCTGGAGTAGGACCAGAGGAGGGCTGGAGCTCTCCTGCAGCTGCAGGAGAGGAGTCGAGGGCCACATGAAATGGCCTGGAGGGCCGGATTCGGCCCATGGGCCTTGTGTTTGACACCTGTGCCCTAGAGAATAAAATGGCGGTCGTAGCAATACTTTCTGTCACACCGTATTTGCGCAGCGGTCTTACAAGCGCACTTTTTTGGGAAAAAATAAACTTTTTTGAATTAAAAAATAAGACAACAGTAAAGTTAGCTCAATTTTTTTATTTATGTGAAAGATAATGTTACGCCGAGTAAATTGAAACCCAACATGTCATGCTTAAATTGCGCCCACTCGTAGAATGACAACAAACTTTTATCCTTAAAAATCTCCATAGGCGATGTTTAAAAAATTCTACAGGTTGCGTCTTTTGAGTTATAGAGGAGGTCTAGGGCTAGAATTATTGCTCTCGCTCTACCGATCGTGGCGATACCACACATGTGAAGTTTGAACACCGTTTTCATATGCGGGCTCTGCTCACATATGCGTTTACTTCTTATTTATTTTACCTTTTATTTTTAATTTTTTCACTGTTCTTTAAAAAAAAAAGAAAAAATTGTGTCACTTTCCTTCCTATTACAAGGAATGTAAACATCCCTTGTAATAGAAAAAAAACATGACAGGTCCTCTTAAATATGAGATCTGGGGTCAAAAACACCTCAGATCTCATATTTACACTAAAGCCCCGTACACACGATCGGTTTGACTGATGAAAACCGTCCGATGGATGGTTTTCATCAGACCAACCGATCGTGTATGGTACCCATCGGTCTTTTTTCCATCGGTTGTAAAAAATAGAACTTGTTTTAAAATTTTCCGATGGATAAAAAACCGATGGGAATTTCCAATCGTCTATGGGCAAGTCCATCGGTTAAAAAACCCACGCATGCTCAGAATCAAGTCGACGCATGCTCAGAAGCATTAAACTTAATTTTTCTCGGCTCATCTGAGTGTTTTACGTCACCGCGTTTGGAACGGTCGGTTTTTTGACTGATGGTGTGTGGCCAAGACTGATGAAAAACAGTTTCATCGGATTTCCGATGGACAAATCCATCGGACGAAAATCCATAGGTTATCCGATCGTGTGTACGGGGTTTAAAATGCAATAAAAAATAATAATATTTTTTTGTCATTTGAAAAAAAAAAAATGTCCCTTTAAGAGCTATGGGCAGAAGTGACGTTTTGATGTCGCTTCCGCCCTGCAATGATTTGGAGACGGGTGGGGGCCATCTTCCCCTCACTCGTCTCCATGTCAGGCTAGGAAGAGGATCCGATCGCCTCCACCGCTGCCGACGGCCACAGTAAGCGGCGGAGGGCACCAGAGTGCGGCGGGAACCTCTCCCGCCACCGATAAAAGTGATCTCGCCGCAAATCCGCCGCAGAGACCACTTTTATCTTGTAGCGGACTGCTGGCAGAAGAAGAGGATACCGGGGGCCCCCCTCCTATGTGAATGAGTATGGGGTACATTGTACCTCTACGCATTCTCCCAAAAAATGAAGAAGAAACGAAGATGCTTTTGCCTAATTTCCTGCAATTGCTAGTACAGTAGAGTCTGGGGTCCTGGTTGCCAAAGACACAAAGCAAAACAGGGCTTCATAACTACAGTCAATAACCCTTGAGGAGAATTTATGGCAAAACATTAATTTTGCTTCCATATAAATGTACTCTGCAGTTACATAAATCATTTAAGATTAAAGGCCCAAAACTGTGACTTCTTATCAAACAATGAAATTGTTCTCTTCTGCACGTTCCACACTTATTTATATCCATTTTTATGTCTATTTATATGTATGGTCATTTTAATAAACTGTCTGCTTAGTTCTCATATATTTGTCATGTGAGTGCCAGCACTATGTATCTTCAATTATCAGATTGCTTATAATAGTCACATATATTACTAATGCCATTGAAGTTAATTTAAAGAATATTCACTTTACAAAGTAAATTTGCACTTAGCTTAGTGAATGTAATGAAAGTTCTGTTGACTTAAAAAATTCTGTTATTTAAAGTCAGCAAAAATTTATATTTTCCTTGCATATGATAGGTATCCTTTGAAAAGTGAATTTTCACTTAGATTTTACTCATTTGCTAAGATAAATGAAAATTCAATTTACAAAGTGAACATGCTCTATTCCTTTAGTAAATGAACCCCATTGTGTTTTTCTTCTGGTACCTATTTCATGAACTATGAATCTGTCAAAATGTCGTTTTTAATTCAGAAGTTTTATTGATGGACAAAAGCTTAAAAAAGTCTAAATCTACATGTCTCAACCTGATTCTAATTCTGATCCTTAAAGTATACCCTCCTCTAAACTAACCACTAAAATGTTACCTAATCCTTAGATTAACTTGAAGGGTCAGGGCTTGTTTATACCACATAGTGTATAATGCACGGCACATAATGCACAGAATGTATGTAAGCTGGTGTGAGATGCGAACATGCGCTGCAATGCGTTGGTATCTGCAGTGCTCACTTTTTCCCTGCCCTAATTTTTGCTGGATTTCAGATAATATCAAATAAATTCAAAATTCAACAAGTCCAAAATTCACTTAAAAACATAAGAAATGCTGTCCCCCGAAGAGTAACTGCTCCCACCTGCTGCTGGTCTTCTAAGTTGAATGTTGTTGTTGCCCAACACACTGTATATATATATATATATATATATATATATATATATATATATATATATACACAGTGGGTACGAAAAGTATTCAGACCCCCTTAAATATTTCACTCTTTGTTATTTGTTATATTGCAGCCATTTGCTAAAAACACAAGTTCATTTTTTTCCTCATTAATGTACACACAGCACCCCATATTGACAGAAAAACACAGAATTGTTGACATTTTTGCAGATTTATTAAAAAAGAAAAACTGAAATATCACATGGTCCTAAGTATTCAGACCCTTTGCTCAGTATTTAGTAGAAGCACCCTTTTGATCTAATACAGCCATGAGCCTTTTTGGGAAAGATGCAACAAGTTTTTCACACCTGGATTTGGGGATCCTCTGCCATTTCTCCTTGCAGATCCTCTCCAATTCTGTCAGGTTGGATGGTAAACGTTGGTGGACAGACATTTTTAGGTCTCTCCAGAGATGCTCAATTGGGTTTAAGTCAGGGCTCTGGCTGGGCCATTCAAGAACAGTCACTGAATTGTTGTGAAGCCACTCCTTCATTATTTTAGCTGTGTGCTTAGGGTCATTGTCTTGTTGGAAGGTAAACCTTCGGCCCAGTCTGAGATCCTGAGCACTCTGGAGAAGGTTTTCGCCCAGGATATCCCTGTACTTGGCCGCATTCATCTTTCCCTCGATTGCAACCAGTCGTCTTGTCCCTGCAGCTGAAAAACACCCCCACGGCATGATGCTGCCACCACCATGCTTCACTGTTGGGACTGTATTGGACAGGTGATGAGCAGTGCCTGGTTTTCTCCACACATACCGCTAAGAATTAAGGCCAAAAAAATCTATCTTGGTCTCATCAGACCAGAGAATCTTATTTCTCACCATCTTGGAGTCCTTCAGGTGTTTTTTTTAGCAAACTCCATGCGTGCTTTCATGTGTCTTGCACTGAGGAGAGGCTTCCGTCGGCCTCTCTGCCATAAAGCACCGACTGGTGGAGGGCTGCAGTGATGGTTGACTTTCTACAACTTTCTCCCATCTCCCGACTGCATCTCTGGAGCTCAGCCACAGTGATCTTTGGGTTCTTCTTTACCTCTCTCACCAAGACTCTTCTCTCCCGATAGCTCAGTTTGGCCAGATGGCCAGCTCTGCCACAATTCTGTCTCTAAGCTCTTCAGGCAGTTCCTTTGACCTCATGATTCTCATTTGCTCTGACATGCACTGTGAGCTGTAAGGTCTTATATAGACAGGTGTGTGGCTTTCCTAATCAAGTCCAATCAGTATAATTAAACACAGCTGGACTCAAATGAAGGTGTAGAACCATCTCAAGGATGATCAGAAGAAATGGACAGCACCTGAGTTAAACATATGAGTGTCACAGCAAAGGGTCTGAATACTTAGTACCATGTGATATTTCAGTTTTTCTTTTTTAACCACTTGACAACTGGGCACTAAATCCCCTTCGTGCCCGGACCAATTTTCAGCTTTCAGTGCTCTCACATTTTGAATGACAATTACTCGGTCATGTAATACTGTACCCAAATGATTTTTTTGTCCTTTTTTTTCATACAAATAGAGCTTTCTTTTGGTGGTATTTGATCACCTCTGGGTTTTTTATTTTTTGCGCTATAAATGAAAAAATACGGCAAATTTTGAAAAAAAAAGGCTTTTTTTTAGTTTATGTGATAAAATTTTGCAAATTATTAATTTTTCTTTATAAAATTTGGCCACAATTTATACTGCTACATATCTTTGGTAAAAATAACCCAAATTAGTGGATATTATTTGGTCTTTGTGAAAGTTATAGAGTCTACAAGCTGTGGTGCGGATCATAAACAATTGATCACACCTAATGTACTGGTGGCCTATCTCATTTCTTACGACCCGAACAAGCCAGCAAAGCACAAATACCCCCCAAATGACCCCTTTTTTAAAATTAGACATTCCAAGGTATTTAGTAAGATGCATCGTGAGGTTTTTGATGTTGTAATTTTTTCCCACAATTCTTTGCAAAATGAAGATTTATTTTTATTTTTTTATTTTTTCCACAAAATTGTCATTGTAATAGGTTATTTCTCTCACATGGCATGTGTATACCACAAATGACGTCCCAAAATACATTCTGCTACTCCTCCTGAGTATGGCGATACCAAATGTGTGAGACTTTTATACAGCCTGCCCACATACAGAGGCCCAATATTGAAATAGCACCTTCAGGCATTCTAGGAGCATAAATTACACATCTCATTTCTCAACCACCTATTACACTTTTGAAGGCCCTGGAGCACCAGGACAATGGAAACACCCACAAAGTGACCCCATTTTGGAAAGATAACACCCCAACGTATAATCTATGAGGCATAATGAGTCTTTTGAATGGTTCATTTTTTTCCTGAAGTTTTTGGAAAATGCGGGAAAAAAATGAAAACGCAATTTTTTTACGCAAAGTTGTCCATTTATAAGATATTGCCAACACATAGCATGTACATAGCAAAAATGACACCTCAAAATACATTCTGCTACTCCTCCTGAGTATGGTGATACCAAATGTGTGAGACTTTTATACAGCCTGCCCACATACAGAGGCCCAATATTGAAATGGCACCTTCAGGCATTCTAGGAGCATAAATTACACATCTCATTTCTCAACCACCTATTACATTTTTGAAGGCCCTGGAGCACCAGGACAATGGAAACGCCCACAAAGTGACCCCATTTTGGAAAGATAACACCCAGACGTATAATCTATGAGGCATAATGAGTCTTTTGAATGGTTCATTTTTTTCCTGAAGTTTTTGGAAAATGCGGGAAAAAAATGAAAACGCAATTTTTCTACGCAAAGTTGTCCATTTATAAGATATTGCCAACACATAGCATGTACATAGCAAAAATGACACCTCAAAATACATTCTGCTACTCCTCCTGAGTATGGCGATACCAAATGTGTGAGACTTTTATACAGCCTGCCCACATACAGAGGCCCAATATTGAAATGGCACCTTCAGGCGTTCTAGGAGCATAAATTACACATCTCATTTCTCAACCACCTATTACAATTTTGAAGGCCCTGGAGCACCAGGACAATGGAAACGCCCACAAAGTGACCCCATTTTGGAAAGCTAACACCCCAACGTATAATCTATGAGGCATAATGAGTCTTTTGAATGTTTCATTTTTTTCCAGAAGTTTTGGGAAAATGTGGGAAAAAAATGAAAATGCATTTTTTTTACGCAAAGTTGTCCATTTATAAGATATTTCCAACACATAGCATGCACATAGCAAAAATTACACCCCAAAATACATTCTGCTACTCCTCCTGAGTATGACGATACCACATGTGTGAGACTTTTACACAGCCTGGCCACATACAGTGGCCCAAAATGCAAGGAACACCATCAGGTGTTCTAGGGACACATAACATGCACATACCAAGAATTACACCCCAAAATACATTCTGCTGAGCAAATGGTAAACAAAAGATTACCTGTTTTAGAAGCGCAGTTGTCCGCAGGAGGATAGCACTGGTCCAGGCAACAGGCAGGGACTTGGTCAGCAAAAGCGAATGCAATTGTCCAGGCAACAGGCAGGAATACTGTCCATAGTTCATACAGGCAGCTGGTGAGCATTCTGCAGTACTCCAATAGTTAACAGTCTTTTTGTTATATACAGTCCAGGGTCAGTGCAAGCAGAGATTGTCAGCGTGACAAAATATTGGTCCTGATAGTAGGCAGGTCCATGTGGTGTGGTCAGTTCATGCAACAGGCAGAGGCATGATGGCATAGGTCCTACAGGCAGCAGGCAGAAGTAGGGCCTCGTTCAGGACTGAATGGGGACAGGGGTAGAGGCTTCTCCCACCCAAATCTCTTTGAAGCCTCCGAGTCTCCAGACCCTAATCTAGGAATGAGAAAACAAAAACAATTGTTTTCTTCATCCAGAAAAACAATTCTGGAGCCCCTCGCATATGTGAGACCCCTGTGTTATGAATCCCACTAGTCCACTGGCAGGGTAAAAGATCAGTCCAAGAGGCAGGCAAAAAGCATGGTCAAACATTCCAGGGTCAGTTCCAGATCAGGCAGAGGTATGTACAGAATTGGTAGGCAGAAGCGTGGTCAAATAACAGTCCAGGGTCAGTTCCAGATCAGGCAGAGGTATAAACAGAATCGGTAGGCAGAAGCGTGGTCAAATAACAGTCCAGGGTCAGTTCCAGATCAGGCAGAGGTATAAACAGAATCGGTAGGCAGAAGCGTGGTCGAATAACAAGCCAGGGTCAGTTACAGAGGAAGCAGATGCATAAGGGGCATAAAGATAAATGGCAGGAAGTGAACTAATAATTTATTTTGGTATGGTAACGGCGGAAACAATCAATCATGCAGAGGCCTGGTTCTGAAGGACATTGGGAACAATAATAAATGGTGTCTCTTCTCTCTCCTCTTTTGGAGCACACCCGGCATTTTTTCTGGCGTTTTTGGCCTGTTGGTCTGGGAGGGATTTTATCTGGGAAGTGGCGCTCAGAGAGTCGGCTAATGACATCGGATCTAATGTTTACTGGTGGGCTGTTCGGATATATAAGGGCAGTGGTGATTTCCTCCTGGAAGAAAAGGAAGGATTTGGGTCTTATAGTGGATTTTTGATATATTACATATGAGTTGTACATGGCCAAATTAAATAAATAAATGGAAACTTTCTTATACCACTGGTATGTTCTTCTTGTGGAAAGGTAGGGTTCGAGCATCTGGTCGTTGAAGTCGACACCCCCCATGAACTTATTGTAATCGTAGATGCATTTGGGTTTTTGTATCCGGCCATTCCTTCTGGTGATTTCAACGAATTCATTGTTGTGGATGGAAGAAAGCACGTAGACATCTCTTCTGTCCCTCCACTTCACAGCCAAAATTTCCTCATTCCTCAAACTCGCCGTCTCCCCTCTTTTCAATTTTTTGGTGACCAGGCTTTGAGGAAAGCCCTTCCGGTTCGTCCGTACGGTGCCACATGCTGGAGTCTTCATTCTGTGCAAGTTTCGGAACAGGGGCAAACTTGTATAAAAATTGTCCACATACAAGTGGTATCCTTTCTCTAGGAGTGGGTTTATGAGTTCCCAAACTACTTTCCCACTGGTTCCAATGTAGATTGGGCAATTAGGGGGGTTCAGTTCGGTGTCCTTCCCTTCATATATGATGAAGCCATACACATACCCAGTTTCTCTGTCGCACAATTTGTACAGCTTCACCCCATAGCGGGCCCTTTTGCTGGGTATAAATTGTTTTATGCCCAGCCTGCCAGAAAATTTTATTAGGGACTCATCCACGCATATGTGTTTGTCTGGGGTAAACAACTGGGGGAAGGTTTCAGAAAAATAATTTAGTAGCGGCCGAATTTTATAAAGCTTATCAAAATTTGGGTCATTTCGGGGAGGGCACTGGGTATTGTCGTTGTAGTGTAGGAATCTCATAATCATTAGATATCGGGACCTGGGCATTACTGAGGAAAAGATGGGCATATGGTAGATGGGGCGGGATGACCAATATGAACGCACTTGATTTTTTCCGTTTAGTCCCATGCAGAATGTGAGGCCCAAAAAGATTCTAAACTCCTCCACTGTGAGGGCTCTCCACTGGTAGGGACGGGCATAATAGGACGTTGGGTTGCTTGCTATGAACTGTTGGGCGTATAGGTTGCACTGGGCCACAATTGATGCAAGCATGTCGTCAGTGAAAATTAAATTGAAAAAGTCAATCGGGGCAAAATTTTCTGTGTCCACCTGGACTCCTGGCTGGGCAGTGAAAGGGGGAATGTTGGCTTCTCCTGAATTAGGAGGAAGCCACAAGGGGTTCTGAAGGGAATAGGGAAGGCTGGCATGGGACCTAACCCTTTGGGACTGAGATGACACCCCACTGGTACGTGGCCTTGCTTGCCTGGTGGATGGCACTGCAGTGCTGGTGGATGGCACTGCGGTGCTGGTGGATGGCACTGCCTGCTCAGCAGAACGCCTTCGTCTGGCGGGCGGGCCCTCCTCCTCCTCCTCCTCCTCCTCTTCTGAGGCTGTCAGTGTTCCACTGCTTAGGACAGGCTCGTAGTCCACGTCAGACTCATAGTCAGGCTCATAGTCTGAACTTGCGGAGGAATCCGAATCGGAGAGCTCCCTGTTGCTCTCGTCGGCCGCAAGAATATTGTATGTCTCCTCGGCTGAAAATAATCTTCTAGCCATTGTTGGCACTGACGACACGTGGCACTGATACGTGGCACTGATGACACTGATACGTGGCACTTATACGTGGCACTAATGGCAGATGGCACGGGCAGATGGCACTTGCAGATGGCACTTGCAGATGGCACTTGTAGATGGCACTGGCAGATGGCACGGGCAGATGGCACTGGCAGATGGTACTGGCAGATGGCACGGGCAGATGGCACGGGCAGATGGCACTGGCAGATGGCACTGGCAGATGGCACGGGCAGATGGCACGGGCAGATGGCACTGGCAGAGGGCACTGGCAGATATGGGACTGGCAGAGGGCACTGGCAGATATGGGACTGGCAGAGGGCACTGTTTTTTTACTTCACTTTACTTTGATTGTTCTTACAATAAACTCACTGACAGCAGCAGCAGCACAGATCTCTCTCTCTCCTCACACGCGGTCTCTGTGTGAGGAGAGAAAGCCGGCAATGAGAGATGATCTCATATGTTTACATTTGAGATCATCTCTCATTGGGCAGTGAGATCGAGTGCTGAATGGCCTCTGTGATTGGCCATTCAGCACGATCTGTGATTGGCTGTGTCCAAGGGACACGGCCAACACAGATTTTCCCCGATGCGCGCTCTCGGGAGCGCGCGGGGAGAGTGTAAATACAAGGACGTCCTGGGGACGTCCACTCGGCAGTTAAGGTCCGCGCTGCAGCCGTCTTTCGGCTATAGCGCGGATCTGAAGTGGTTAATAAATATGCAAAAATGTCAACAATTCTGTGTTTTTCTGTCAATATGGGGTGCTGTGTGTACATTAATGAGGAAAAAAATGAACTTAAATTATTTTAGCAAATGGCTGCAATATAACAAAGAGTGAAAAATTTAAGGGGGTCTGAATACTTTCCGTACCCACTGTATATATATATATATATATATATATATATATATACACATGTAGCGCTACCCCCAGTTAAGAGAGCCGCTGATATTGATTTGGGCCCTGCAGTGCACCGCCGTCAACCCCCGGCAATCGGCTCTAACCTCCCGTGGCACAGCTGGTGATAGAGAGATAGGACCGCGTGACCGCAACTGTTGGTGACGCAGTCCTATAACAAACATACACAGAATATACTTTAAAACTCCTATTAAAGTAAGCGGAACTGACACCAAATGTACTTTACCCAGATATTTTACTGAGGCTAATGGGCAAGTAATAAACAACAGTATAACAAGTTGCAGATCCCTGCAATAAACAGTAATAAAGATAAACAGAGTAATCAGAATAATAAAGTATTGCTATGCAACTCTAGCGCTGCCCTTTTACAGCTACTTCCCCTCATGGGTAGACTAACACCCAGCAATGTCTACCTATGCAGTCAGGCCTGACTGATCTAAATGGAAGTTCAGTGAAACAATATTCGCTAGCAATCTCTCGGTGGTGCACTTGAAGAACAACTTTGTAATCCCAACGAATAGTAAAGATAAAGTATCTGTCTTTAAACAGCTCTCACCACCTGGACAAGTCCAAGTCCCTTTCCTCCATCGATTCGTCTAGGAACAGGAATCCGCCGACATCCAAGTCTTCAATCCTTCTGGTGTACTGCAGCAAGGAGGATTAGATGTCTCTAAGGCTCTGCTAGGCTGGCAGAGGGCTCTTTGGAAAGGAGCACACGGCCCAGGCTTCAGGCCTTGTGCACACAGCAGTTCAGCACAGACATCCTCTTGCTAGGAGAGGGGTGTCCCAAAGAGGCCGACCAAAACTCCGCCTCCCCTTTATAAAGTCTGCCCCAGCAGTCTCTGTTCTGGAGCAATGCACCCTGGGTGCTGCAAGATGTACTGGGAGATGTAGTCTCTCTCTCCTCTGCTTTCACTTCCATAATGTCTCTTTACTTCCTCCCGACTCACCTCTCACCTGGAACTTCTTGTCTCTCTGCATTAAAGGGGAACACCCCGCTACACACTCCCCCCACTTGAACTCTTTGGTCCCCAAAGATAAACTTCAACAAATGCTGTTTACCATTTTGGACAATGTCGAGCATGATGTTGGCATAGGGAATTCCCACCAAAACTTTGGGATGGAACTCTCTTGCCCACAGGTCACACTACCATGAGTGGCCTGCCTAACTGTGCCAGAGAGTGAGCTGGGGTTGCCCTCCACCAAATGGACGGTGGAAGGATCAGGTTGTTCAACACTTCTCCTAGCTGTTACAACAGAGTCCTCTGAGCTCGTCCCCATTTGGGGGTAAGTTAGTTTCTTGGGAGGCCTGATGACTCTGCGAGCTCTCTGCTCTCTTGGTGCTTCTGACTCTGGCACCACAGGCTCTTCTTCAGGAGTAAGTCAGGTAACATTGCTGGTTCTGGAACCTCTGATTCAGAAGTCGACTGACGTATGGAATCTCTAGAGTCCTCCTCTGCGCAAGTGTCAGGAACATCTTCCCAGTAATCAGCTGAGGGACTGAAGGGTATGAATTCAGTAGCCTCCGGATTCAGCGTTGCATCTGGGGTATCCCCTCCATTTGGGAGATCTATGGCGGACGTTCCCAGAGTCGAGGGAGGCCACAGCCAGTCCAGTTCTCCACCTTCTTCTGTACTCAATTGGGAGGCCTCCCCATCTTTGGCTCGAGAGGTCTGGGACCGAGTGTTCGGCCTAGGAATATCCAGGATAGAGGCCAGTTCAGGGGAGTCTCTCACGGGAGGTATTCTGACTGCCTCAGCAAGTGGGAGCAGGTGGTTCCGATGCCACGTCTTCAGTGGACCCACCTTTCCTTCTGGCTTTAGTTTGTAGACAGGCAAACCGGGCAACTTCCTACAGACAACATAGGGCTCAGATCTCCACCTGTCGGCAAGCTTGTGTTTTCCAGGGACCCCCAGATTGCGTAGCAGTACTCGGTCCCCGGGCTGCAGATCTTGCACTCGAACCTTCAGATCAAAATTTCTCTTGTTGCGGGCCCCCCTTTGATCCGAAGCCGCCTGGGCTTGTTCATAGGCCACCTGCAAGCTACGTCTAAGTCTGTCCACGTATCCCTTGTGGGATGTAGCTGAGGTATTGTCTATAGAAGTGCCAAAGGCCAGGTCCACAGGTAGCCTTGCTTCTCTCCCAAACATAAGTCGATAAGGGGAGTAGCCAGTGGCGTCACTTGTGGTACAGTTATAGGCATGTACTAGGGCTGATATGTGCTGACTCCAGTGTTGCTTCTTCTCTGTTTCTAAGGTTCCCAACATGTTGAGCAGGGTCCGGTTAAATCTCTCCGGCTGAGCATCTCCTTGTGGGTGGTAAGGCGTGGTTCTGGTCTTCTTTATTCCTAATGAATCCAAAAGTCTTCGGATCAACCGACTCTCAAAGTCCCTTCCTTGATCTGAGTGGAGTCTCTGTGGTAGTCCGTAATGGACAAAATACTTCTCCATAAGTATCTTGGCCACGGTGGATGCCTTCTGGTCTTTGGTTGGGAAAGCTTGAGCATAGCGGGTGAAATGGTCGGTTATTACCAGAACATTCCCCAATCCACTCAGGTCGGGTTCGAGGCAGAGAAAGTCAATGCATACCAGATCCATTGGGCCTTGACTCTGTAAGTGGCCCATTGGGGCAGCTTGATGGGGTAGGGTCTTTCTCTGAATGCATCGTGCACAGGAATGGCAATACTCCTCTACTTCTGCCCTCATGCAGGGCCAATAGAACCGATTTCTGACAAGCTGGAAGGTCCTTTCTGCCCCTAGGTGACCATGATGGTCATGCAGGGCAATTAGTACAGTCTCTCGGTGCTTCTCTGGAAGAAATAACTGCCACTTATCTTCTGAGTCATCAGAGGGGCCCCTTCGGTAGACCACTCCCTGATGTACCTGTAGCCTGTCCAATTCCTTCCTCAACAGGCGAGCCTCCTTTGAGGGGTGATGTAGGAATTTGTTGGGATCCTGATTCTCCAGGGCTTCGAGGACCAATCTCCCCATGGGGTCTTCCAATTGGTCACACCTCAACTCCTTCTTGGACAGTCTCGGTAGGTTGTCTTCCTCCAGTTGAGTTACCCCACAATAGTGTTTGGGGACTCCTACCATGGTAACCCCTATTTCTTCTGCTCTGGAGCCTCCTCTGGCTTGGAATTCAGCCCCTTGACAAAGGGCCCGCACCCTGTCCGGTGCCACTTGGGTCCAATCTTCCCAGTCATTTGTCGTGGCATGAGACCTCCGGGACAGGGCATCTGCATCCCTATTTCCGGCTCCTGGTCTGTACTTCAGACTGAAGTTGAATCCAGACAATGCGGCCAACCACCTGTGTCCGGTGGCATCTAGTTTCGCGGTGGTGAAGAGGTAGGTCAGGGGGTTGTTGTCTGTCTTCACAGTAAACTCTGCCCCATACAAGTAGTCTTTTAGCTTGTCTACTACCGCCCATTTGAGGGCCAGGAATTCCAGCTTATGAGTGGGGTAATTCTTTTCTGAGGGGGTCAGGCTCCTGCTCACATAGGCCACTGGTCGCAGTTGTCCTTCATGTTCTTGGTAGAGTACACCACCTAGACCCTCATGGCTGGCATCCACATGTAATTCATAAGGTCTGGTAGGGTCGGCGTAGGCCAGGACTGGGGCAGTGGTTAAGCTCCTCTTCAGAGCATGAAAGGCCTCTTCACACCTTGGGTTCCACTGATCTTGAACTGACTCACCAGGCCTCCTGGGCCCTGAGTCATCCTCTTCCCCTTCTGCCTTTAGCAATTCATTCAACGGGCGGGCAATCCGAGCAAACCCCTCCACAAACCTCCTATAATAGGAGCAGAACCCCAGGAAGGATCTGAGCTCTGTTACTGTGGTGGGTCGTGGCCAGGAAGTGACTGCTTCCAACTTCTCAGGATCTGTGGCCACCCCTTCTTCAGACACTATGTGCCCCAGATAGTTCACAGAAGACTGGTAGAACCGACACTTCTCGGGGGAAAGCTTAAGTCCCTCTTCGCTGAGTCTTCTCAATACTTTCTCCAACCTGGCTTCATGTTCTTCCAAGGTTCTTCCAAAGACAATGACATCGTCCAAGTACACAAGGACTTCTATAAGATTCATGTCTCCAACAGTCTTCTCCATAAGGCGTTGAAAGGTAGCAGGAGCTCCAGACAGACCCTGAGGCATCCTATTGAATTCGAAGAATCCCACCGGGGTTATGAAGGCTGTCTTCTCCCTGTCTTCTTGGTGCATAGGGATTTGATAGTACCCACTCTTGAGGTCCATCACACTGAACCATTTGGCTCCAGACAAACTTTGTAGGGCATCTTCTATCCTTGGCGTGGTGTATTGGTCAGGGATGGTTCTCCTGTTGAGAGTCCTGCAATCGATACAAAGCCTCAACGACCCATTCTTCTTTCTGACCACCACGATTGGGGAGGCATAGGGACTTCTAGACTCCCGGATCACACCAGTCTTCTTTAGTTCTACAAGTTGTTCCCTCAGATCCTCCAGATCTGCCAGGGGGACCCGCCTGACCCTCTCTCGGAAGGGCTTATCTTCTTGGAGGCGGATCCGATGGGTGGCACTTCTTGCACACCCCACATCGAATTCATCTTCGGAAAAGATCTTCTCCCACCTGGTCAGCTGGGCCTTGGCTCTTTCTTTCCAAGCCCTGGGTAGGTTCGGGTTTTCCACGGACAGTTTCTCCCAAACATCTCCTCCGTCACCCGTCCCCTTGACTTCGGACCAAGTGACCGGGGCAGCAGGGCTCACCTGACCAAGCAACACTCTGGCAGGGATCTCCATGGGTCCTCCCGTAGTGTTCCTAACACTCACCGGAACTCTGCCATGGGCCTTCTTCAGGGCCTTGAACGGAATCACTTCTGGTATCACTTCCAGGCCTGAGGACTCTTCCCTTGGGTCTGATTCCAGCATGACAAAGGGGCCAGGTTGTTCCCATGAAAGCTTCACAGTGGCCCTAAGACAGGTTACTTCTCCGGGCTGTAGCACTACTCCTTCTCTGCCAAGTCTCCACACCTTCCCTATCCCCTCTCCCGGGGTCTTCTGCTCTAAGACCAGTCGTTGGTAGGCCGTCTTTAGCATGGGATGGATTTTGGTGGCTGAATGGTTTCTCTCTTTCACTAGAGGGGTCAGGAGTCTCCTGACTAGATCCGTGTTTGTCCCAATGATCAGGGAAATCTTGCTGGCTCCAGGCGGCCGGGGACACACAACTGCCAGGGTGTCAAACACTTCAGCCTTCCCAGCCACGGATGGGTCGAAAGTCATCTTTATGGGCAGGTACCCCTCATAAGGAAAACTCTGGGTTCCAAGTCCCCATATCTCCAGCTCTTCTATCTTCTGGATAGGCAGATGACTCAAGTGCCTATCATAGAAGTCCCGGTATAGTAAAGTCACCTGTGCTCCGGTGTCCAAAAGAGCTTTAGTATAGACTCCTTCCACTTGAATGGGCACAGTAGGAGACGGGCCCACCAGTTCCTTTGGGTATGGCCGGACTGTGGTCACCTCTTTTTTTTGGCTTTCGACCCTTGCCCTGCTCCTTTTGGACTTTAATTTTTCCTGAGCCTGGCATGCATTGACCTTCTCTCTCTCAATGGGGGCACAAACCCGCTGAGGGATGTTATTGTTCCTTTTAGGTGGTTGTTCCTTCTTTGGGGTGCTGTACTTCCACTGAGGGGTCTTGCCCCCTCCCTCTGGGGTACATCTTGGTGGGGGTGTACTATACCTCCTCCTAGGAGTTTTGTCTCCTCCATTCTTGGCCTTTTTTTTTAGTTTGGAGCGCACTGAAGATGATGGGCACCCGGTTGACTCCTTCACCGGGGCCCTTTGGAGTTTCCCGCCGGCTTGCAATTATCTGTTCTCTTCTTCTTTGGGCTGGAGCATACGTTAGCAAAGTGGCCACTCCCTCCGCAGTTATAGCAAATCACCTCTTCTCGGTCCTGTAGGGAGGCCGGTGCTGAGGTGTTCGGGAACAACTCCTTTCTTGGGCTTGGTTTCTCTCGTCTTCTCTGATCTTTCTCCATCAAAGAGGTCAGCATCTCCAACACTTGGGCCATTTGCGATTTCAGAGTGTCAACCTCCGCATCTCTTTCTGGGCTCTTGACCGAATGGACCAACACTGGTATAGGTGTGACATTCGCCTTGGCCACCTGCTGATCTTCCTGCAGCGCCTCTTCGTCCCTAATAATTTTTATTAGATCAGAGTAGGTTAGCGACATTCCTCCTCCTGAGGTTTTCAGGTGCAGCCAGACCGGGTCTGAGCGCCGGGCTCCCCTCATGATCTGCTTCATGCGTGCTTCATCTGCATCTTTGGGCAGCATTCCCTTCTTCAGTACAATCTTGCATAACTGCCTGCTCAGCCTTCTAACATATTCTGACAGTTTCTCATTCGGCTGCTGGAGAGTGTGTTCAATTTGATAAATCATCTCTGACACCTTCTCCAGCTGACCAAACTCTTCCTGCAGCATGGCCAGGCAATCTTGAGCTGTACAGTTTTCATTTCCAAACCGGAAGCTCTTCACCGCTTCTGCCGCGGCACCTTTCAGACTTTCTAAGACTCGCTGTCTCTTCTGTGCCTCAGGCACCTCCCATGCTTCTACTGCCTGCAATGCCTGTTCCACCCAAGTGTCAAAATCTTCCTCCCCCGCAGGGACGGGGAGCTTCCCTGAGAAGGTGCTAAGCTTCCGGTAACCGGCCTCCACATGCACCGTACTGCTTTTCTGGCACTTAATTACAAGGTCTCCTAGAGCATTCAACAATTCAGGCCCTATAGCGGCCAGCGGTGATCCCGGGCTTAATAGTTCCTTAAGCTTTTCTGCTTTAGGGGATAGTGGTGGAGATAAATGTGGGAGTGATGGCTTTGGTGTCTGAAACCATTCTTCCTTCACTGGCAGCGTATGTATCAAGTGATAGATCTGATTATCTATGGCTTGTATACTCTGACTTTTAAAATGCTCTGGGATTTCGTTTTTCCATTCTACCAGTGCGTATGTAAACGAGATCACTGGATCTGGCCTAAAATCCATCACCCATGCTTTGTGGCTCGGAGACAGTAACAATACGAGCTGTTTTATCTCCTCTTCCTTCCATCTTTCCCCCGGGAGTACAATGACTACCGCCGCGGTTGGATCGGCGCCAATCGCTGCGCACCACTGTGACATTGCCAGCGGGTCCATGCTGGTACTTCTGACCGGCTTGATTGCAGCGTGCAACGTACAAGGATCCCGGACTCGAGCCCCCACGTGTAGCGCTACCCCCAGTTAAGAGAGCCGCTGATATTGATTTGGGCCCTGCAGTGCACCGCCGTCAACCCCCGGCAATCGGCTCTAACCTCCCGTGGCACAGCTGGTGATAGAGAGATAGGACCGCGTGGCCGCAACTGTTGGTGACGCAGTCCTATAACAAACATACACAGAATATACTTTAAAACTCCTATTAAAGTAAGCGGAACTGACACCAAATGTACTTTACCCAGATATTTTACTGAGGCTAATGGGCAAGTAATAAACAACAGTATAACAAGTTGCAGATCCCTGCAATAAACAGTAATAAAGATAAACAGAGTAATCAGAATAATAAAGTATTGCTATGCAACGCTAGCGCTGCCCTTTTACAGCTACTTCCCCTCATGGGTAGACTAACACCCAGCAATGTCTACCTATGCAGTCAGGCCTGACTGATCTAAATGGAAGTTCAGTGAAACAATATTCGCTAGCAATCTCTCGGTGGTGCACTTGAAGAACAACTTTGTAATCCCAACGAATAGTAAAGATAAAGTATCTGTCTTTAAACAGCTCTCACCACCTGGACAAGTCCAAGTCCCTTTCCTCCATCGATTCGTCTAGGAACAGGAATCCGCCGACATCCAAGTCTTCAATCCTTCTGGTGTACTGCAGCAAGGAGGATTAGATGTCTCTAAGGCTCTGCTAGGCTGGCAGAGGGCTCTTTGGAAAGGAGCATACGGCCCAGGCTTCAGGCCTTGTGCACACAGCAGTTCAGCACAGACATCCTCTTGCTAGGAGAGGGGTGTCCCAAAGAGGCCGACCAAAACTCCGCCTCCCCTTTATAAAGTCTGCCCCAGCAGTCTCTGTTCTGGAGCAATGCACCCTGGGTGCTGCAAGATGTACTGGGAGATGTAGTCTCTCTCTCCTCTGCTTTCACTTCCATAATGTCTCTTTACTTCCTCCCGACTCACCTCTCACCTGGAACTTCTTGTCTCTCTGCATTAAAGGGGAACACCCCGCTACACACACATATACATATATGCTTTGTATCCTGCATGACAAAGGATTCCCAGAGCAACATGGTTTCTGATTTACTTGGTCTATTTGAAACTGCTTACAAAACCCTTGGGGGGGAGAAAGAGCGAGGTATTCACATCACACAGTAGGCATGTGTTTTGTGAATGAATAAGCGTAGATGGACAGGTATATAACACCATGTCTTTCATACCTTCAGCTCTGAAGTCAGCATGGGGGGAAAAGTACAGGGAAAGCTGTACTATCCAAAGTATATAAAAGCCATCCTTTTAAGCTGTATGAGGAAAGCCAGCATGCAGTAACTACACGGCAAAGGTAAATACATAACATCCTCTCTAAAGCTAATAAAATGATGGTGTCCAGACTTAAGTTTTCATTTTGTTGTCTGTCCATCGGTCCAGCCTGTGCAAATAATGGTGCACATTCTGCCTATTACCATCAATGGCTTAAACCATCCCCGGACAGAACTTATTTCAATTTACTCCTTATTTTATATACAAGGATGTTTTGAAGTAAAGGACTATGGATGTTGGTAAAAGCCCTTGACATTACCTAGTGATCGATAATCATTATCAATTACTGCTTTGACCCTACCTTTTTTCAAAATCAGCTCATGTATACACAGTGAATTAATTTTCCTCTTATATGCTGTTGTGTTTATTGTATTTAGTAAAGTATTGACTGATTTCTTACAATTAGATACAAGGAAAAAAAAAAAAAACATGCACTGCTAAAGATCTATTGTGATGTTCTAAACGCAATCTATTTACGGCATAATAAAACACAATCTAGTTTCAAAATCCATATCATCATTCTTCCATGGCCTATACAAAAACACCAAAGATCATTCATATGGGAGTTCAAATTTAACCATATTTAGGCTGATATAATAAAGCAGGGCAGAGTGCAGTAACCTAATAACAGCCAATCAGTCTTCAGTTTAAAGTCTTTAGATCAGCAAAAGATGAATGCTCTACTACGGCTGTTCAAAATTACTGCACCTAAACATGCGGCAATTTTTTTTATTTTTGGTATTAGAGAGGGGGAACACCTGTCATTAAAGATGTTTTCTCCACTTTCTGTTCTGATAAAAACTGTTTCACAAGCCAAGAACTGATGTTAAATCTGCAGCAGTATCAAAGACATAAACACATGGCTAACACCCCTCTCAGCTTTTTATGGCTGGCTGGGTCCCTGTTGCAGAATTGTCCTCAACTACTGTCTAGTGAAAGGACAAGAAGTGAGGGGAAATCTATATACAGTGGGACCTTGGATTACGAGCATAATCTGTTCCAGGAGAATGCTCGTAATCCAAAGCACTAGCATATAAAAGCGAGTTTCCCCATAGAAGTCAATGGAAATGAAAAAAAATTGTTCCACATTGACTTCAATGGCATGCAATACCACATGTAGCCAGAGGTGGGGGGCGCCGAAGAGCCTTGGATACACTCGGAAAGGCCCGGGGACAGCTCGGCTGAACTCAGAAAACCTCGTAATGGCTCGGGAACTGAGTATTTCCGAGTTTTTCCAAGCATTAACGAACGGCTCCGCTCGGCTCCGCTTGGATCTGGCGCCCTCCCACCTCGGGCCAAACGCGGTACTGCACACCGCTGTGGCTTGAATCCTGCTCGTTTTGCAAGACAACACTCGCAAACCGAGTTAGGATTTAAAAAAAACCAGTGCTCGTATTGCGAAACGTTTGTTAACCGCGTTACTCGCAATCTGAGGTTTCACTGTAATAAAGTCCTAGACACAAGTATAAACCTGACATGGATTCTAACATTTCTCTAATTAATTCAAAGCTAAAAAAAAAGTTTTGCCAGGTCATACACTTACCAAAAACAACCACATTTTGTAAAAATGTAAAGAGCACACTTTGTGACTGGAGCAAGAAAGGTTTCCTCTTGATCAGTATGGAAACTAGCAGTCTCAATATTATGGAAGCCTTTACAAGTACAACCCAGCAAAGTTTAAAGTGGAACTTAACCCCCCAAAAATTTGTTCGGTTTAAATATCCCTTCCACCCCAAGCAGACTTGTGGATCATTTTTTTTTGCCATCAATTTTTTGCCCTGTCCTGTGCCACCATTCCTTCCATGGCTGGAATGAAGTGTTCCAAGTCCTGCAGCCTCCTCAAATACTTACAGTACTTCTCCCAGAAGGCTGAAGGATTGGAACACAGAGTGGTGATGGTGCCAGGTGTGTCATTAGAGGTAGCTACCTGCAGTCGGAGAATGCAGCCAGCTGAAGAGGACCATGATGGTGGAACAGAACCTACTGTATTGCTGCCGAACAGCAGATTACTGCAGGAAAAGGGCTGGATTCACTGTGGAAGTAAATATGTGGTTTGAAGAGAAACTATGATACAAATAAGAGCGAAAATTATGGGGGGGGGGTTTGAGGGAGTTGGGTACCAATTTATTCATTTAGTCTATGGGGTAAGGAATTAGCAGAACCTCTACACTCTCACCTGCTCCCTGTTTGTGGGCAGGACCTCATTGTCCCCATGTGCAATGCAGGACGGACAGACAGGCCAACTGCATTACTCCCTGGACTCAGCGAGCATTAACCTCTTGCTGTGTGGCCAGTACATACTCATTTTTTGTGCTAACTGGAGTTTAGCTTTAAGTTGTCAATGCTTTGTGTACCCCTAATAACAGCCAATCATATTTCAGTTTAAAGTTTTTAGGTCAGCAAAAGAAGAATGCTCTAAGGCTGATGTACACATAGGCTTTTAGCAGAGTTTAGGAGCTGCTGCGGTTAGGTAAGCTTCAACCTCCCTCCCTTGAACGCAGAAGGATCGTGTTCAGGATAGGAATGTTTTTGACCGCAGCAGTGGTTTTGCTGCATTTTGCGTTTTCCCACAGCTGCTGTTAATGTAGGCAGAGTGTACATGAAGCCTAAGGATGTAATTTGATAATGACAGGAGGGTGACACTGTTCTTCCAACCACCACCAACTCTGTGGTCAACCAAGTTTGCACCAAACACTTCACAGTTAAAATGATTCTGCTGATTCTATCTTGGGTCCTCATTGGATAGATTGATAGCAGGAGGAGCCATTGGCTCCCGCTGCTGTCAATCAAATCCAGTGACACAGGAACCAGGGGCGGGGCCGAGTCCTGCTGTCTGTGTCAATGGACCCAGCAGCAGGAATCATGAACGGGTGCCGCTACGGAAATCGGCTCTCTGTGGGGGCACACGATGAAGAGGAGGAGCCAGAAGCGCCACTGAGGGACCCCAGAAAAAGAGTATCGGGGTCGCTCTGTGCAAAACCCTTGCACAGAGCAGGTAAGTATGACATGCTTGTTATGTATTTAAAGCGGTGTTCCGGTGGAAATTATACTTTTTAAATAAAAATACCCCTATAATACACAAGCTTAATGTACTCTAGTAAAGTTAGTCTGTAAACTAAGGTCCGTTTTGTTAGTTTATAGCAGAAGTTTGTTATTTTATAAACTTACAGCAGGCCGTGGCCATCTTAAGTGTGGGTATCTGAAGCCAGACTGTATTTCTTCCTGGATATCATCCTTGCAGATCTCCCACATGCTCAGTGCAGCACAAGCAGTGTAATAGGTTTCAGATCAGGTTTCCACAGCAACGGCAGTGTCAGAGGAAGTTGCCGCCTCTTAGCTATGGAAATCTCTCCTCCCCCTCCAGGAACTAGGAAGTTTATCTACATTTACAAAGATTATAAATCTAGAAATATAAAAAGCTCCTGCAAAAGGTACCGTATATACTCGAGTATAAGCCGATCCGAATATAAGCCGAGGCACCTAATTTTACCACAAAAAACTGGGAAAACGTATTGACTCGAGTATAAGCCTAGGGTGTCCATCTGCATGCCTCACTGTGCCTCACTTTGCCTCACTGTGTCCATGTGCATGCCTCATTGTGTCCATGCCTCACTGTGCCCATGCCTCACTGTGCCCATGCCTCACTGTGTCCATGCCTCACTGTGTCCATGCCTCACTGTGTCCATGCCTCACTGTGTCCATGCCTCACTGTGTCCATGCCTCACTGTGCCCATGCCTCACTGTGTTCATGACTAGACTGACGTATAACATGGGAGTCTATGGAAGGGGTGCCCGGGTTTGAAAAATCAGTGCTCCCTGGCCGTAGGTCCCCCAGACAAATAACTTTGCACACTTATATAGGAGAAATGGGGCTATATGTGAGCCAAGTACCGGGTCCCCAAAGTCACCGGAGAAATGACCATTTAACATGGGAGTCTATGGAAGGGGTGCCCGGGTTGAAAAATCGGTGCTCCCCGGCCGTAGGTCCCCCAGACAACAAACTTTGCACACTTGTAGAAGAAGAGTGAGGCTACATGTATGCCAAGTTTGGGGTCCAGGGAACTTAGGGTCGGCCGGTACCAGGTCCCCAATTCCGGGAGAAAGGTGACTCGAGTATAAGCCGAGGGGGGCATTTTCAGCACAAAAAAAGTGATGAAAAACTCGGCTTATACTTGAGTATATACCGTAATTACTTTTTAAAAGATGCTAATTGTAAATGATATCCCTTGTTTCTGTGCAGAGAAATATTTTTATATATATATATTGTGACAGCAGGAAGGTAAAGTCACCTGGTTGCATCCAGGGGGGTAGATATATTTCTCCCAGATTCAGGCTTTATGCTGACTTATACAACTAGGGAGGGAGTTGATGAAGCCCAGCTGAGGCTAGTGGGCTCATGGATGACTCATACCTCTAGGGAGAGTGTGGGGCGTCGTACAGACAGGGAGTTGATGAGGCCAGCTGAAGCTTGTCAGCTCATTTAGGCCTCTATAAGAACTCCCAGATTCATTAGGTGTTAGCTCATGCCTGGACCCAGACCTGTGTGGACTGTCTAGGGAGAGTGAACCCCTGTGCGGTGAGGCAAAGCCTGTGTGGCTATTTGTTTGGACTTTTACTAAACCAGGGACTTAGGGACTAGGACAGCACCAGGCTGATCCCAGTTGTTAGTTTAGGAAACCTGCATGTTTAGTCAGAGGTCAAACTGACCAGGATTTATTTTGTTTGTTTCTTTTTGGCTTTGCTGTGTTTTTGTCACTGTACATAGAGAAATAAACCGCACCTTTTGATTTTGAAAACCACAACCTCCGTCTGCTGGCCCTGTTTTTGTGTGGGGAGCCCAACCAGGGGGTCACACACACCCGCTACCGAGGGAACCCCCTCACAGTTGGTGGAGAACCAGTGGCAGTTTTTTTTAAGCCAGCATGGAGGAGATACTGAAACAGCTGGCTCTAGCAAATGCCAATCAACAGCAGACAAATGCAGGTTTGCAAAGGAGCCTTGCAGCCCAGCAGCAAGCTCATCAACAAGCCCAGCAGCAATCTGAGGCCCGCTTCATAGACCTGTTACAGAAGCAAGAGCAGAGACTACAACAAATGGAAGCAGTAATGCAGCAACGTCCGCAGACCAGTGAGGAAAGCCGTCCCACTAATACCGCGTCCTTTGGGGTGAGTCGTTTATTGACAAAAATGACTGGAGAGGATGATCCAGAGGTATTTTTGACCACATTTGAAAGGACTGCTGAAAGAGAAAAGTGGCCTGAGGAGCAGTGGGCTGGACTGGTGGCTCCTCTGTTAACTGGTGAATCGCAGAAGGCTTACTATGACCTAGAGCCTGACCAAGCAAAAGACTATGTGATGCTAAAAGCTGAAATATTGGCAAGGCTGGGTGTCACCCTGGCTGTCCGGGCTCAGCGTGTGCATAACTGGACTTTCCAGCTTGGAAAACCCCCCAGGTCTCAAATGTATGATCTCATTCACCTGAGCAGGAAGTGGCTACAGCCAGAGACTTTGTCCGCACCGGAGATTGTGGAACGTGTTGTGATGGATCGTTTCTTGAGAGCTCTTCCTACCGCCATTCAAAAGTGGGTAAGCCATGGAGACCCAGAAACGGCCGGTAAACTTGTGGATCGTGTAGAGAGATACTTGGCTACAGAGAACCTGACGGCCTCTTCCAGAGACTCTCGGACTTTCCACCCTAAGACCAGACCATCCCCAGGGGCGGATAAGAGGATTCCAAGGGGTGAGGGTGGAGAGAGTGAGAGGGTGGGAGCTCTACCCAAAGTTTGGCGAGAACAGCCTGGGAAGTCAGGGGCTCAAGAGGCAGCCAAAAGGATTGTTTGCTACCGCTGCCGGCAAGCGGGACATATTGCAGCAAATTGCCCGGTTGTGGAGGAACCCATGCAATGTGACTTTCTGATGGACAGACGTCAGTCGCTGTGTGCGACAGTGGCATGCACTGCCATTCGGGGAACTGAGAAACATTTATGCAAAATGTGTATTAATGGTAGAAATGTTGTGGTATTACTGGATTCAGGTAGCCTTGTGACCCTGATAAAGGCTGAATTAGTTAAAACAGAGGTCTCTGGGAATAGCAAGGTAGCTGTTATTTGTGTGCATGGGGACACCCGAGAGTATCCAGTGACTACAGTGTGTTTCGAGACCCCCAAAGGTACCCTCTCTCATCCAGTGGGCTTAGTATCTCAGTTACCGTATGACGCCATTGTGGGAAGGGATTTTCCGAAGTTCTGGGAACTGTGGGATGATCCTGAGCCCCCCACTGGTGCCCCTATGTACCAGGAATGTGATAGCCAGAACTCCTCTGAGAGTGGTGAGGACTCTCCAGAATTTCCCTTGTCAGTATTGGCAGGGGAGACTCAAGAAACTGGAGAGGAGCCCACCTCCTCAGACGAAAACCTACCGTCTGTGGAGTTTTCTGATCTGGAGGTTCACAGGGAAAATTTTGCCACAGAACAGTTAAAAGACCCCGCCCTAATAAAGGCACGGGAAAACGTAGTGGAAATAGATGGCGAGTTAGTGAACCCAGATAATACCTGCACTTACCCATACTTCAGCGTAGAGAAGGACCTACTGTATCGGGTGGCAAAAAGGGCAGAAGAAACCGTTGAGCAGCTTGTGGTGCCCAAACCTTACAGGAAGTTGGTGTTGGAGTTGGCCCATGGGCACATTCTTGGAGGTCATCTGGGGACAGAGAAAACCCGAGAGAGGGTATTACAGAGATTCTATTGGCCTGGGGTGATGAAGGACATAGAAAATTATTGTTCCTCCTGCCCTGTGTGTCAGAGGTCGGCCCCGATGCCACATTTCCGTAGCCCGCTGGTCCCTCTACCCATCATTGAGGTCCCGTTTGAGAGAATCGCAATGGATTTGGTAGGTCCTATAATCAAGTCCGCTAGGGGGCACCAGTACATATTGGTTATAATGGACTATGCCACCCGTTATCCAGAAGCGATCCCTCTCAGAAATACCTCGGCCAAAACCATAGCCAAAGAGCTATCTCTTGTTTTTAGCCGGGTGGGTATTTGTAAAGAACTGCTTACGGACCAAGGTACACCCTTTATGTCCCGGGTTATGAAAGAGCTGTGTAAATTGTTCAAAGTGACGCAATTGCGTACATCTGTGTATCACCCCCAAACCGATGGGCTGGTTGAAAGATTCAACAAAACCCTAAAACAAATGTTGAAGAAAGTGGTGGATAGAGATGGAAAGGATTGGGACTGTCTACTTCCTTATTTGATGTTTGCTATTAGGGAGGTGCCCCAATCCTCTACGGGATTCTCCCCCTTTGAGTTACTGTATGGGAGACACCCAAGAGGGCTGTTGGATATTGCCAAGGAAACTTGGGAAAGTGAGAGTTCTCCCCACAGGAGTGTGATTGAGCATGTCGCCCTGATGCAAGATCGAATTGCACAGGTAATGCCCATCGTGAAGGAACATTTGGCCCAAGCGCAGTTGGCACAGCAGAGAGTGTACAACCGTGGAGCAAAGACCCGTACCTTTTCCCCGGGGGATAGGATATTGGTACTTGTCCCTACGGTTGAAAGTAAATTCCTTGCCAAATGGCAAGGCCCCTACGAGATAATGGAAAAAGTGAGCGAAGTGAATTACAAGGTCAGACAACCAGGAAGGCGAAAGCCCGAACAGATATATCACGTTAATCTGTTGAAAGCCTGGAGGGATAGAGAGTCCCTAGTCGCAGAAACTTGGTCACCAGCTCAAACTGGTTGCGTGATTCCGGAGGTTGGAATAGCAGCCACCTTGTCACAACCCCAACAACAGGAGGTTAAGGAGTTTGTGCTTCGCAACAAGGAGGTGTTCTCTGAGCTGCCGGGACAAACATCTGGGGTAGAGCATGATATTATTACCCCGCCCGGTGAAAGGGTGAAGTTAAAACCCTATCGGATCCCAGAGGCCCGACGGGAGGCAATACGGGAGGAAGTACAGAAAATGCTGAACTTAGGGGTGATAGAGGAGTCCCAAAGTGATTGGTCTAGTCCCATTGTGTTGGTGCCTAAACCGGATGGGAGCTGGCGATTTTGTAACGATTTTCGTCAGTTGAACAAAGTTACAAAATTTGACACCTACCCCATGCCACGTATAGATGAGTTGATCGACCGGCTGGGAACAGCCCGATACATGACGACTCTTGACCTCACAAAAGGGTATTGGCAAATTCCCCTGGCCAAGTCGGCCAAAGAGAAAACCGCATTTGTAACCCCAGACGGGGCGTTCCAATATAAGAGAATGCCGTTCGGGTTACAGAATGCGCCGGCCACATTCCAGCGGAAAATGGACCAGATACTGAGGCCCCATCGGAAGTATGCTGCGGCTTACCTGGATGACGTAATTGTCCATAGCACAGATTGGGCCTCACATCTGCCAAAAGTGCAAGCAGTCCTAGACTCTATCCGGGAAGCGGGGTTTACGGCTAACCCCAAGAAGTGTACCATTGGGCAGGAGGAGGCCAAATATCTTGGGTACACCATTGGCAGGGGAGTGATAAAACCCCAACTCAACAAAGTCGAGGCCATCCAGAGTTGGCCACGTCCCAACAGCAAGAAGCAGGTACGGGCCTTTCTGGGAATCGCGGGTTATTATCGGCGCTTCATTCCCCACTTTGCTTCTAAGGCTGTGCCCCTAACCAACCTGACGAAAGGGAAAGGGTCGGTCATGATTAAATGGACCCCCGAGGCTGAGGCAGCATTCCAATTCTTGAAACAAGCCTTATGTAGCCAGCCAGTGTTGTACTCACCCGACTTCTCTAAAGACTTTGTCGTACAAAGTGATGCGTCAGATGTGGGGTTAGGAGCAGTATTGTCCCAGGTCTGGAACGGGGAAGAGCACCCAGTCATTTACCTCAGCAGGAAGTTGAAGTCCCATGAGGTAAATTACGCCACGGTTGAAAAGGAGTGTTTAGCGGTGAAGTGGGCTCTAGATTCCCTTCGGTACTATCTGCTAGGTAGGCACTTTGACATGGTTACGGATCACGCTCCGTTAAAGTGGATGGCTCAAAACAAGGAGACAAATAGAAGAGTGAATAGGTGGTTCCTGGCCCTACAGGAATTCAACTTCACAGTAAAGCATCGCCCTGGCGTTCAAATGGGGAATGTGGATGCTTTGTCTCGAGTACATGAATGCCTGATTGCTGGTGTTCCAACCCCAAGGTTAAAACAAGAGGGGGGGGTATGTGACAGCAGGAAGGTAAAGTCACCTGGTTGCATCCAGGGGGGTAGATATATTTCTCCCAGATTCAGGCTTTATGCTGACTTATACAACTAGGGAGGGAGTTGATGAAGCCCAGCTGAGGCTAGTGGGCTCATGGATGACTCATACCTCTAGGGAGAGTGTGGGGCGTCGTACAGACAGGGAGTTGATGAGGCCAGCTGAAGCTTGTCAGCTCATTTAGGCCTCTATAAGAACTCCCAGATTCATTAGGTGTTAGCTCATGCCTGGACCCAGACCTGTGTGGACTGTCTAGGGAGAGTGAACCCCTGTGCGGTGAGGCAAAGCCTGTGTGGCTATTTGTTTGGACTTTTACTAAACCAGGGACTTAGGGACTAGGACAGCACCAGGCTGATCCCAGTTGTTAGTTTAGGAAACCTGCATGTTTAGTCAGAGGTCAAACTGACCAGGATTTATTTTGTTTGTTTCTTTTTGGCTTTGCTGTGTTTTTGTCACTGTACATAGAGAAATAAACCGCACCTTTTGATTTTGAAAACCACAACCTCCGTCTGCTGGCCCTGTTTTTGTGTGGGGAGCCCAACCAGGGGGTCACACACACCCGCTACCGAGGGAACCCCCTCACAATATATATATATATATATATATATATATACAGTGGGGATCGAAAGTTTGGGCACCCCAGGTAAAAATGTGTATTAATGTGCATAACGAAGCCAAGGAAAGATGGAATATATATATATATAGCTCTTGTTATGTATGTATGAGTATATATCTGCACAGAAACAAGGGATATCATTTACGATTAGCATCTTTTTAAAAGTAATTACCTTTTGCAGGAGCTGCACCATAAAAATTGCCCCATCAAAACTGCCACCATTAAACCTGCCCCATCCTATTGCCCCCTCATAGTACTGTAGCACATGGACCTTTTCCTGCCTTTGGTTCGCTTGCAGGTCAAGGCACACCGAGCTATATGCCCGTATCCTCCCTTCAAGAGGTTGACCGGTGTTAACAGATGCTTGGGTCCTGAAGCTAGGTTCATCTTCAGTTGGTTCTCGTCTCCTAGAGTATAGGGACAAGTCTCTATTTTTCCCAAGTAATTCCAATGTCCAAACCACCTTAAACTCCAACGTTAAGTTTATTATAAATGATTAGTAATGCTGTGGCCGTGCTCTCCCCCAGGCTCTGTAATCAGAGCTGAGATGCTCCAGCCGCCTCCCCGACCCGCCCATCACTGTGTATAAGAAGCTTTGGTAGCTATGGCAACAAAAGCCCAGAAATGCCCATTGCCTCCTGGGATTGATGACACATCTCCCAGGAGGCATTGCAAACAGGAAATGATGCGATGGGCCGCGGCCAGGGAGGAGAAAGTGAAGAATGAATACAGCAGATATACAGTAAGTGCTGAGAAAAAAAAAATATCCAATTCGTTTACAGTGTACAGTTTAGTGAGGGATGCTGAGGAGTTGAAAATGTAGGTGGAACTCCACTTTAAAAAAAAAAAAAGATGAACCTTTACAATCACTTTAAATATGTTGCATTTTTATAGTTACAACTTCAATATCTTCACTAGAATTCATTAGGTGAGAATAAGTAGTGTTAAAAGAAATGCACTGTCATTGAAACAAGTGACATTTTCCCGATAATTAAAAGAGATCTTGGCATTCATTAGCCATAGGCTTTAAACATCAAGTACGATAATCATTTCTAGTGATAATTTTTGGACTGGATGCTACAGCTATACCACAATCCACTAGGAATGTTAACAAGGCCATCTGATTTTTTTTTCTCATTTAGCCATAAATATCTTTAAAGTCTCATGCACACTGGTTTATTGTAAAATGCTGTTTCTCCTGACAGGGGAAAATCTGCGTTAAAAACTCACCTAACTTGTGTTTTTTCAAACTAGAAAAATTTAGCAGTGTTCGCGCATTTATTTATCTTATTGAAAAAAAATAGAAAAGACCGCGCTGACTCTAAAGGGTTAATTACATAAAACCTAAAGAGAGGCAGCAGCTTGGGTGGGATAAACACAAACAGCAGATAAGGAAAGATGAAGCTGCGCCAAACATAAAGTCCACAAAAAATCCTCAGATGACAAGAGGATTAAATTAGTATAGATGTCCTCTAGGCATATACCACTCAAGGTAAGTAACCGTACAACAGTCTATATACGAGGCATGGTTCCATAAACATTAGTTGAAACAACACCGCAGTGAATCCACAGAGTAAGTGAGAGCCCACCACCATATATAAAAGCCGTTTACCAGAGGGCAAGCATGAATGAGCATTCGGCTATAACCCAGCCGCGGCCTTTAACCCCTGGGGAATGGTGACACTGAAGTGGACTCACTCAGGATAGATGTTCCGGGTGCTAGGCTACCTCCGTGCACATGCGGTCCATAGGATCAGTAGTATGCAAAAAGAAGGGGGGACCATAGCGTAACTCCGCAACAAGTAGCGTTTATTTATAAAAGTAAGTTATACTTACAACAGTTCAAGTTAAAAATCACATGTAATAAGAGATGCCGGCCGGCAATAGGAGCCCTTCCTCCTCAAGTTGACGTGGTGACGTCACTACGCGTCCTCCCAGACGTGTTTCGTCATACACAGACGTTCTCAATGGGGGTAGGGTGACACAATGACTCACCACTTAAATACAGCCAGACCCCGTTGTGAAATGCGAGAAACAGCCGATATGCGCCATATTGGCTATGGGCAAAAATGCCAATACCGTAAGCTAAATCATTACGGCTTATGGCATACTCAAAATGAACTAATAAAAAATGTAAATTCATTAGGACAAAGAAAGGAATCTCTGTCTAAGCAACCCACGACCAAAAATAGTGTATGCAACTCCTGGGCATCAGAGCAATTCTTCCGAAGCCTAAGGTATTGGCTCTTTGGAACCGCCCTGAGCCAGAAATCATGATGGCAGCTATCAACTGGTATAAACGAATTCCTGTCAGTTCCCTTAAAGAAGGTGGAAGTCACAAAACGATTACCACTAATACCAATTTTTAAGTCCAAATAATGAATCTCGGACTGGCTGGCCTTGTATTTGAGTTGTAAGCCTCTCTGGTTATGGAGGGTGCAACCTAACAATTTGTGCCAGTATAGGTGTAGGGTGTTGTTCATGGGGACTATCTATTAATTCAATTATAATATATAATTAATCATTCTGTATCTTATATATTCATTATGGAATATGGATCTAAATATAATTCTAACATATATATATATATATATATATATATATATATAGTGTTTAGTTATTATATTACATTTACCTTTTCACAGTGTTATTATCAGCACAACACATTTGGTTGTCGCTAGATTTGTTAGCAATAATCTATGGATAATTTTCACTTTTCACTTTCCCCTTGGGAACATTTGGGATAGTAATTCTGAATGTCTCCATTAGGGGTCACTAGTTCCTGGTTTGGCCGCCGCTTTGTGCTGCGGGCTATTCTGGAATATTTCACCTTTATTTTCATTTTATTTTTACACTATTTTTGGTCGTAGGTTGCTTAGACAGAGATTCCTTTCTTTGTCCTAATGAATTTAATTTTTTTATTAGTTCATTTTGAGTATGCCATAAGCTGTAATGATTTAGCTTACGGTATTGGCATTTTTGCCCATAGTCAATATGGCGCATATCGGCTGATTTTTGCATTTCACAACGAGGTCTGACTGTATTTAAGTGGTGAGTCATTGTGTCCCCCCTTCTTTTTGCATACTACTGATCCTAAGGACCGCATGTGCACGGAGGTAGCCTAGCACCCGGAACATCTATCCTGAGTGAGTCCACTTCAGTGTCACCATTCCCCGGAGGTTAAAGGCTGCGGCTGGGTTATAGCCGAATGCTCATTCGTGCTTGCCCTCTGTTAAGCGGCTTTTATATATGGTGGTGGGCTCTCACTTACTCTGTGGATTCACTGCGGTGTTGTTTCAACTAATGTTTATGGAACCATGCCTCGTATATAGACTGTTGTGCGGTGACTTACCTTGAGTGGTATATGCCTAGAGGACATCTATACTAATTTAATCCTCCTGCCATCTGAGGATTTTTTGTGGACTTTATGTTTGGCGCAGCTTCATCTTTCCTTATTTATTTCATTGGCCAGAATTCTATTTTATTCTGCAAGTGAAGTTGCTCCAGAGCTTAGTAAATGAGCAGAAGCTTTGCTAACTACCGTTATCCAAAGATGTGCAAGCAAAAATGCTGTTTTCTTTTTATTTTCCTTGCACATGATTGGGTATTCTTTGCAAAGTGAAGCTTTATCTCATTTACTAAACTCTGGAGCAATTGCACTTGCAGAGTGCAACTACACGTTTGCAAAGTGCAAAGTCTATTTGCCTTTAGTAAATAAACCATTATGTGTGCATGGACACATAGGCTAACATGCAGGGGAGTTTAGAGGCAGGAAAAAAAAAATGGCAGACATCCCTTAGAGAAGCTGAAAAAATGTTCCGTGTGCGTGAGGCCTAAAGCAAAAATGTGAACAGTAAAGAAAATAAAATGAAATGATGTCCAACACTATTCACATAATAAAGAATATGAGCATAGTGAATAAGTAAAAGAGAAGAGCTAACCTATGAATGACCAGAAACTGGAACCTAATGCTAATATTTAACAAAGCCCTTGCTTTATGATCAGATTAATATACCGTTGTCTTTAATCAATATTCTGTTATAGCTTAGCAGACATGGAAAAGGGTCCTATAGCACTCCCATGCCCATCATGAGCTGTGAATTACTTAAGTAGGTTGTGGGTCCTGCCCTATTTGCACCCCACATCTGCGGAAGCTTCCAAGTTGCTGCCTCTTCTGCCTATTCCTTGTCCTCTGTCCAGCCCTGTAGTTTAATATAATTACAAATTAGAGTTAGTAGTGCTATGCTCTGGTCCAGATATTCCTTGAATTTATAGTAGGAATGCACACCAAACAATCCAACCACTTATCAAGATGGCCAAGGGGTGACGTCATACAAGCATGCTTTGCTCCTATACGCGTGACTTCATCAGTAGGGGTCTACGAAGTTTACGCCCACAAATGGAAAGCGTATAGGGGGCGAAGCCTACTTGTCTGATGTCCTCCAGCGACCATCTTGATAAGTACAGGCTTCACCCCCTATACACGTTACCTCTCTGGGCATAGACTTCATCAGTAGGGGTCTAGGAAGTCTACGCCCAGAAACGTAATGCGTATAGGAGGCGAAGCCTGCTTGCCTGACATCATCCTGCGGCCATCTTGATATGTGAGGATTTCATGATATGTGTTTTAAAGCCAGTATTGCTTAAGTGATCTATGTGTGAGTGTACTCTTATACCCTTTTATTGAAATTAAACCTTTTATCAAACGGAGAGCACTAGATCCTGTATTTTGTTCCTCTTTATATATCCCTGAGTGCACCTGAGGTTCAGGGAGCTGGCAGGAGGCAGTAGGAGATACGGAGGGACAGCACAATATACAGAGCTTATATTTTTCCTGAGGGAAACAGCTGATAATGACCCGCTGGTGAAACAGGGGTCTTAACGTGAGGTGAGCAGCCAGAGCACACTGGTGGAGAAGAGCACTAGAACACTGTGGATTTCATTTCTTCGCATTGTGGTGGAATAGCACTTTTTGCAAATTTTGTAATGATCAAAGGACTTTTTCCACTGATATTGATGAATATATGGACACTTTGAAGTTTTTTATTACTTATTAATTATTTTTGATTACCCTATATTGGCATATCACCAATGTCACAGGATTGCGGCACTTTATAATATATTAATTAATTGTATATGGTATATAATCCTGCACTGTATGTAGATAAATAGTTTATTACTGCACAGATATACATTGTAGTCAGTTAAGTAGCACAGCACCGATTTTTGGGGTTTTATATATTAGATAAGGGCCTAAAAATTAAACATACACACCATTGTCACTGAAATGGAAGTAAGAGAAAATTCAAAATTTTGAGTTACAGGGGGTCCCCGACTTACGAACATGTTAGGGACTTCAGGTTTGTTCTGAAGTTGAAAATGTTCATAAGTCGGAAGCGCATGCGCAGAACGGCAATTACGTAATTTTCCAATGTTTTCCGATGTTCCGTTGAGTGCGCAGAACGGGAGATACGTAGTTTTCCGATGTTCCGTCCAATGTGTCCACCGCCGAAAATGGCCGCGCATGCGCAGAACGGAAAATACGTCCCGCTCGTAAGTAGGAGTTGTTTGGAAGTCGGGCGTACGGAAGTTGGGGACCCCCTGTATCACTGAAACAAGAAAGTCTTCCAAAAAAAGGACACTTTTTTGGGTGGCCACTCTGTTAGAGAGGATTCTTCTCACTATTGAAAAACTTTTAATTACCTCCTGTTGTATCTTTTTTTTTAAAGATATGTTTTATTAAATTTTTTCATAACATACAGACATAGAAAGACAATATGTGGGGGCCTAGCCAGGCCTGTCCCACACACAACATATACAACTTGCTCCTATATCAGTCTACACAGAAGAAGATCTGCACATCCATTTAAGCAGCATAATATAATATAAAGACAAATTACAGCAACATAATAGACCTACTAGACAGTCATAGCTGGTAAAATTGCATAGGAGTATAGTTATGGTTCAAGGTATGCTACAACCTACCTACTCTTTCATGGCAGTATGGGGGAAAGGGTCAGGGGGCTAGCCAGCCACCTGCCCCAAATTTTATAAAATGTTTTCTTCCTTTTGCGGATCTCAAAAGTGAGTTTGTAAAGTGGAAGGGCATCATTGACCAGTTTCAACCATAGCCCCACTGTTGGGGTTGCTGCTCCCCTCCAGGTCAATAAAATTGATTTTTTAGCATAACAGTAAAGGATCCGAAGCAATCGTTTGACCTGGGAGGGAACAGTGAGGTCACCAAAGACCCCCAGGAGGCAATTCTTGGGATTTAATATGTTGGGAAGCCCCAGCGCTGAAGAGAGAAAGGAGTCTACTCTCCTCCAAAACTCCTGCACTATGGGACAACTCCAGAAGCAATGAATGAAGTCAGCTGTATATCCACATCCTCGAAAGCACTCAGCCGAGGACAAAATGCCCATTTTGTGCATCTTCGCCGGGGTGAGATGCGATTGGTGGAAGATTTTTATTTGGATGATCCTGTCCCTGGAGGATACAACAGAAGCCTTGAAAGTGTCACAGAATTCGGACCAGTCCTCCTCTGTTATGGATATATCTAGGGAGTCCCATTTACGTTGTGATGCCTTGAATCTAGGGTTGGAGCCCACCGCCAGTGCTAAATAATAAGTAGAGATAAGTTTCGTGCGGTCTGGGGATCGTAAGAGTTTTTCTAAGTCAGAAATCACAAGCGGGTTGTCTAGTGAACCAAACTGTGCTCGCACAGCGTGTCTAAGCTGATAGTAAAAAAATAAGTAGGTATGTGGTAAGTCAAAGTCAGTTCTCATCTGCGCGAAAGATTTAAATCCTTGAGGTGAGTATATGTGACATAAGTATTTTATCCCCCGAGAGGTCCACCTTTGTGGGTCAGGCAGGGAGCCAAATTCTGGTAGTGTAGGGTTAAACCAAAGTGGACTATTAGGGGAGACTGACCAGGAGCCAGGGGCGTGTTTAAGCGTCACTGTTTTAAATAGGGACAGAGATGTACGTAAAATAGTCAGTCCAGGTCCCGGGGGCGTGCATCCACGATAAACGATGTTATGCAATGTTTCGAATGATGAGACCATGGCACCTTCAGTGGTGGTACAGGCATTATTTGGGTCAGGGTGCAGCCAATCATGAATATTAACCAGTTGGGATGCTTGATAGTAAAGGTAAAAATTAGGGAAAGCTAATCCTGCCAAGTGGGATGGAAGGCGCAGAGTTTCCAGTGCCATTCTAGGGGGCCTACCATTCCAAAGGAACTCTATACAAATCGAATCAATACTCTTAAAGATTGTTTTGGGAATTTTGCAGGGGGAGTTAGCCAGGACATACAAAAGTTTAGGAAGATATATCATCTTTAGGATGTTGGCTCGCCCCATCAGATCCAGGGGTAAGTTCTTCCATTGTTTAGTTTGGGTTTGCAGTTGGAGTAGTAAAGGGCCTAAATTATTGGTAATATATAGGGATAATGGCAATTGAACTATAACACCTAGATATCTAAAGGAGGTGGCTATTTGTAGTCTAGAATCCGAGTGAACCTGTGGAGCAGGAGTCTGATCTATGGGGAAGAGGGTAGATTTCTCCCAGTTCACTCGGAATCCAGAAAAGTCTCCAAAGGTGGTCACCGTGGTCAACAGACTAGTAAGTGAGTCCTGAGAGTCTTCTAAGTAAACCAATGTATCATCCGCATAGAGCGAGATCCTTTCTTCTATCTCATTTATGGGCAATCCGTGAAGGAGTGGGGAATTACGGATCCGAATAGCAAGGGGTTCCATGGCCAGGGCAAACAGGAGGGGCGACAAAGGGCAACCCTGTCGGGTGCCTCTGGTGATCTTAAATGTGCCAGTGATCAGAGAGTTAATGCGAATGCGGGCGAGTGGCATGGTATAGAGTAGTTTGATCCAGGCTATCAGCCGTGGACCAAAGCCATACAACTGCAAGACCCCAAACAGGTATGGCCATTCCACACTGTCAAAGGCCTTGCAGGTGTCCAAGGACACCACAACTCGGGTCGCTGGACAGTCATGTGGAAAAGGCAAGTTGTGGAACAGTCTACGAATGTTCATCCGGGTTGATCGACCGGGTATGAAACCACCCTGATCACTCCCCACTAGTCCTGGAATCACCCTGTTCAGGCGGTTCGCCAGAGCCTTGGCTAGAATTTTGGTATCAACATTAATAAGCGATATCGGCCGATAGGAGTCACATTTTAACGGATCTTTTCGCGGTTTAAGAAGTAAAACAATAAGTGCCTCTCTCATAGAGGGAGGAAGTACCCCCTCCTGCAATGCTGCATTGTATGTTTTAAGCAAAATAGGGCCAAGAAGGTGCTGAAATTGCTTATACCATTCCACTGGGAACCCGTCCAAACCTGGCGTCTTATGAGCCGGCATCTGTGAAATCGCCAATGAAAGTTCTTCCACAGACAGCGGCTCATCCAACTCTCCCCGGACCTGGTCTGTCAATCGGGGGAGCGACACCTGGCCTAAATAGTCATCTAGTTGTGCCTCTGAATAAGTAGCTCTGGAAGTATAGAGGTCTTGATAAAAGGAGAGAAAGGCTTCTGCTATATCCTGAGGGACAGTACTAATCGTAGTTCCTAAAACTAATATCCTGGGGATAGAAATAGGGGCATGGTCAGGTCTGGAAAAATATGCGAGTAGGCGCCCTGCTTTGTTACCATGCTCAAAAGTCTTTTGCGTGACATAGAGTAAACGTTTTTTAGTGAGATCTAACAAGCGAAGTTCGTATTCCCTGCGACTATGAAGCCACGGGGCTAACGTGGCCGCAGAGGGCCTTTCAGAGTACTCTGCCTCCGCCTTCACCATAGTCTGTTCTAATTCCTCAGTACGTTGTAGATTATTTTTACGCAGAATACCCGTAATTGACATAAAGGTACCTCTCAACACTGCCTTGGAAGCATCCCAGACAGTGGTGAGTCCAGTAGTACCCTGATTCAGTTGCCAGTATTCAGTCACACCTTTCTGGCACTCTGCCTGTACAATCTCATCCTCAAGCCAATGTGAGTTCAATCTCCAGACCCGGGGGCCCGATTTTGGCAGGAGGAGAAGACCAATCAGCAAAGGACCATGGTCCGAGATGCCTCTAGGCAGGTAAGCTATGGAATGAACCAGGGGGAGTACATCCGCCGGGGCAAATGCCATATCTATGCGAGACATAGTATGGAAGGAGTCCGAATGACAGGAAAACTGTCTGTCATCCGGATGCTTCCAACGCCATAGCTCGGTAAGGGCAAATACCTGGGTCCAGTCAATAAAAGAGGGGTACGGCCTGCCCCCACCCCGCAAGCGGTCTACTGAAGGGTCGAGTACAGCATTGAAATCACCTACAAAGAGCAGGGGACCCGGGGATCGGGACAGTAACATGAGAGACAAATGGGAAAGGATTTCTGAGGAAAACTGTGGAGGAATATATATGTTCACCAATGTAAAAATTGTGGAGGCTATACGGAGGGTGATTATAATAAATCGTCCCGCAGGATCCGACTTCACAAGCAAAGTCTCAGCCGGGAGGGACTTTGCCAACAAAATCGAGACCCCACGGGAGAAGTTAGAATAAGAGGCATGATAGTGGCTGGCCAGCCAGGGCCTTTTAAGGGACTTAAGCTTAGAGCCAGTAAGGTGGGTCTCTTGGAGACAAATGATATGGGGTCTGTATTTTTTTAGATAGGAAAACAGCAGGGACCGCTTGTGAGGTGAGTTCAACCCCCTAACATTCCACGAAATCAGTTTTAAAGTGTCAGCCATGAGTAAGTATAAGTAATACAGGAACAATGCAAGGATAATCATGTGATGCAGCATACCACAAACAGTTTCTATGACACTGTCTATAATAGGTGTGCAATAGTGGCAAAAAGTACATTTTCCTAGGAGCAGCTATACCAACCAAACACCAAAGAGGCCAGTCCTTCTCAATACCTAAAACTTGTGAGAGGACCACCGAAATAAACATCCCACCCTTAACCCACCCCCCTCCCTGCTCTACCAACCCAAACACAGTGAGCCTTGAACCCCAAAACAAAAACATTCCCCCCTCAGCAACAGTCTGGGGAAGAAGCGAAAAACCCTGTGGCCTCGCCACCTACTGGTATGGGGGGAAGCAGCAGTTCCATAATGGCTCACAACTGCAGTGTAAAAGTCCCTGTTGTAGAATCTGGAGGAAAAAAAAATAAAAAAAATTATATAAAACTTTTCCAATAGACATTTTTTTTTTGAGATAGAAAAATAAATCAAAAGAATCTCCCTTTCTCTTTTTTTTTTTTCTTCTCCCTCCCCTTTTGAGAATTAAAGGCACAGACAGTAATAAGTGCAAGAGGCACAGTGATAGTAATCTGCAGTTCAAAGGGCAGTGATAATAGGAGCTCTTATCCGGATTATTAATAGTGCAAGAGTGACCTCCGTAGGGAAAAAAAAGGGGGGGGGAAAGGCAATTAGGTCCAGCCTCTGACCAGGGGGAGAAAGTCACAGTAACAAGTTGATTCCCAGAGGACCGAGCCCCTGGGAAGCAGATAGGGGAAATGAAGGGTCATCTGGAGACTCATGTTCCTTCACTCGAGGATTCAATTGCGGCGTTGTTGTCTGGGTTGTTTCCCAAATCTTGAATCTAACCAGGACATAGCTTCTTTAGGACAAAAGCAAAAGTGGGCTTTGCCTTCATGGATGATCCGCAGCTTAGCAGGGAACAACATAGCATAGGGAAGACCTTCATTACGGAGACGATCTTTCACTGCTGCAAAGGATATTCGCTGGCGCTGTACTTCAGCAGAGAAGTCAGGATAGATGGATATGTTGTTGCTGTTGAACTTGAGGGGACCTTTTTCTCTGGCCAGGCGTAGAATAGTAACCTTGTTCCGGAAGTTAAGGAATTTTGCAATGAGAGATCTCGGGGGGGGGGGGGGCCCAGGTTGTGGGGCACGCGGGGGGTGCGGTGCGCCCTCTCAATTTCAAAGGTGTTGGAAAATTCTTCCACCCCGAATACATCGCGCAGCCATTTGTGCAGAAATCTTTCCAGGCGGGGACCCTCCGATCTTTCCGGGAACCCCACAAATCGGAGGTTGTTCCTTCTGGAACGATTCTCCAAATCGTCCAGCTTAGCTCTGAGGACCCCCAACTCATCCGTGGCTGTGCGTACAGTGGCAGATAATGGATGCACAGTGTCTTCCAGGGAGCTGACACGGCCCTCTACCTCCCCAGTCCTGTCCCTCAAATTCTGAACATCCTGCTTCAAAAGGGAGAAATCAATGTGGATGCTCTCTATTTGTAAAGTGAGGGAGGTTTTGACATCTTTAATGGCTACCAGGATTTCAGCCAGGCTGGGCTCAGCAATGGAGGGGCTCGGGGATGTAGATTCCTCTGAGTATGCTGGGGAGTCTAAGGGTTCAGTGTGCACAGCCTGGGTGCGAAATACAGCAGGGACAGAGCCACTCACCCCCTGATAGGAATCCTGTGCTGCAGATGTAGTTGGCTGCAGCGCGGCCTCGTGCACTGCCGGAGGATCGGCACCATCTTGCCTTCTAAACCGGGCCAGTTGTTCCGCCGCTGATTGGGGCGCGGGTGGCCCGTATTTATTCACCATCATGCCTGTATCTGATGCCCGCCGTCCTTAGGAGAAAAACTGTGCCTTTAGGTAGCAGATTGAGGGTAGGATGCCTGCAGGATGGATATGTGGAGCCGGAGCTATGAGATTAAGCAGCCGCTCTCATGGACTCTCAGCCACGCCCCCCCTCCTGTTGTATCTACAGGACAGGAAGTGAAGGGAAAACTTCCGAATGAGACTAAAATAAAAAAATAAAAAAGTAAAAAGATTGTGACAAGAATTGTATGCATTATCTACTCTATATAAAAGTTCTGTACTCTTGCACTATCCTTTCATATGGTAACCCCTGCCATATTGAAATAATCCCTGCCATATCCACCCCCACAGATGCAGCAAAGAATTTCAAAAAGACAACCTGGTGTGAAGTTTGTTTATATGTTAGGAGAATTGCTGTGTTACCATTCATTCCTTTCTTCAGTTTTCTCTGTAATATGTTCCTCTTTCCTTCAGAATATCAATGTAATGAGTTTGCAGCTCCCACCTATCTTTTGTAGGAAAATGCTAGTTCCCCCTGTTTCTTCTCTGGTCTCCTATCCTAGAGGTTGGACATACTATTCCTGGGCACACCTACATCCTCTACTGGATGAATACATTGCATGCAGGTAGGTTGTCAATATGTCTGACACATCTCCCAAACAGCTAATTTAAAGTTTGTTCCGTGTACTGTATCAGAGCCTTTAAGTTGGTTTTTATGTTGACTGGTACTCTTTGCATGCCATTCTGCCCTTGGATCTTCCTGACCTCACCTTTCTTTTGCTCACCTTGATCTCTGACCACAATCTGATTATACATACCTGTCTCCCTTGGACTTTGGTGCTTCAATTGGCTGGTCATCAGCTATTTCTAGTTTGGCAGACCTAAGGATCACATCCTTGTTATGCCCGGCAGCTAGTTTTAAACCACTGTATGGGGAGGAATAAGTAAACTACGGGTACTCCTTGGGCTCTGTGCCAGTGGTGACATGGTTGCATTACCAATAATTGTAAAAATTACATACAATGAAGTGGAGCTTAAAGTATAACTAAAGGCAAAAAAATGTTTTTTTCAGTTTTGAATAGAGTGCAGAAGGATTAGAACACCTGTCGGTTTTTATTGCAGTCTGTGTCCCCGTTAGGGAGATTCACTCTCTATTAGAGTTGAGCGGACACCTGGATGTTCGGGTTCGACGGGTTCGGCCGAACTTCGGAAAAAAGTTTGGGTTCGGGACCGAACTTTAACCCGAACCCGAACCCGAACCCCATTGAAGTCAATGGGGACCCGGACTTCTAAGGACTAAAAAGGCTCTAAAAAAGTAATGGAAAGGGCTAGAGGGCTGCAAATGGCAGCAAAATGTTGTTAAGAGCATGGCAAGTGCTCTGCAAACAAATGTAGATAGGGAAATAACTTAAAATAACATAAAAAAAATAAAAAAATAAAAAAATAAAAAAATATGCTGGAGGCCCCCTTTTCAGCAGAAGAGGTACAGAAACTCAACGGCACGATGCCACACATATGGTGGGAATGCCCCAGAATATGCCCTTTCTGGAATAAATTATTCAATTTAATGGATAAGCTAGTGGGAAAATAAAATACTTTGAAATAAAAATGTAGCGGGGTGCTAAATTTAAGGGAAGTGTTTGAGTGGTAAATAGGCTCAAACACCCTAATTCTGTAGGATTCATGGACCATTTTGTCCTCGGGGGACAGTATTGGTGTGCAGTTTCCTGCGGCCTACAGGTGGCGCTGCCATGGTAGGCTAGGGTTGAACCGCCTATACAGTGCTGTGCCTTTTGTGTCCCCTCTTGGCAGTAGTACAGCGGGGCAGGGAACCTGCTGTGCATGCCGGGAGAGCATATAAAAGGGGCAGACCTTTGGCCTGGGGGCTGATGTCCAGTGGGGTCCGCGCCCAGGTGCCTTCGGCCTGGGTGCATGTGTTCCTGTTCCATCTCGGGCACCTTTAGCCTGGGGTGAGGTACTATCCTAGAGTTCCTGCTGCCCTGGGTATGGAGGCCTAGGGGCGGAAGTAAAGCCTGGAGTCCAGAGCCTTCGTCTGGAGGCCGCTAAGGGTCGAGGAGTCTTAGGGTGCCGCCTCGTGTAGGGGACCCTGTTCCAGGGAAGGGAGGATCATTCTGATGGACCGATGCGGGATTCACGGTGAAGGAAGGGTCTGTTGACTCCCTGGAGAGATGTCTTCCCCTTGATATGGGCTAGGTTCGTAGAAGGAGAAGCTCAAGGTCATCTTGACTGTATCAGAGGCCTTATTCACCCGGCCCGTGGCAGGGGCCTTATACACCCTGGTCTGTGGCAGAGACCAAAGTTCTCCAGGTCCGTGGCAGGGGCCTTGTACACCCGGTCTGTGACAGAGACCAACCTCAAGGTCTGTGGCAGAGACCGTGCACCTAAAACTGTTTGAGAGTGCGCATGCGCGGGGACTCGGAGAAGGACGTGTGCTGACCGAGCTCCCGGCACCCCGACCCACCAGAGCTAACGATAGCGCAGGCACTGAGGTCCGTGAGCCAGGACCGATCCCACACCAGCCCCGAAGTGGCGATGAACCGTAGGGCACAGGGGCAGCCGCGGAAAGGACACGATACGCAAACTACAGCCCAGAAGAGAGCAGGGCCTTCCCCTACAGCACAGCCGCGATCCAAGATGGCGCCGGGTAAGCCAGACACACGAGGCAGCACGGCAGCAGCCAGATCCGACGGCGCTACACAGAGAGGAGACAGGCAGCTAAATCTGGAGCCAACTAGGGATCCATTCTCCTCACAATCCTCGGGAGAGGTGGAGACCGGACAGCGGGGTGAGTCACTATCACATCCCCCATCCCCAGCCATATACGCTGATAGACATGACTCTCCAAACTCCCCTGCCTCCCCTGCCTCCTCCATGGATAGGAACATGGCAGACTTAGCAGAAGTCCTCATTAGCCAATCCAGCCAATCCAGCCAGGATATGCCAATTCCCCAGCTCTCACACTATTCCCCTGATGCTGTACTGTTGGGCAGATTCTCCACCATGCTGCAGCAGGAGCTCTCTAAGGCCTGCACATTAATCACCACTGACCTGAAAAAAGACATCCATAGCTTGGGAGAGCGTTTTGAGCTAATTGAAACCAAAGTGGATGGAGCCATCAAAAGGGTCAACCAGAACTCAGCCATGGTGACAGACCTCCAGGATAGATTAGAAGAGGCATTCACAAAAATTGAAGATTTGGAGAATCGTTCTCGTAGGTACAATGTCCGCGTGCGTGGCCTCCCTGAAACTCACACAGATCTAGAGGGGGCTGTAAAAGACCTGATGAAAACCCTTATCCCTGATATAGCCAACCACCACATGGAAGTTGATCGCGTTCACCGAGCACTGACAGCCCCAAGGGCCGACGGCCTACCACGAGACATTATTGTTAAGCCACATTACTACCGCATTAAGGATAAGATGATGCTTGCGGTTCGCAACAGGCCGGACCTGTCGCTATTTGGAACACCAATACAGCTCTTTACAGATTTGGCACCATCAACGGTCCAGAAACGCAGAAACCTACGGCCATTACTCCAGCAACTTATGGCCAAACAGATTAAGTATCGATGGTCGTTCCCTTTTAGGTTATCATTCACTTACAACGGAAAGTCCCACTCCTTTTCCACGTTCCAAGCAGGCGAAGACCTACTGCTTAGTCTCGGCATCATTGCACGGGACTCTCCGACTCCGATTTCATCTCCCCCTTGTCTGGATCATCGTCCCCTCTCCCCGATATGGCAGGATCGCACACGCTCACAGGCCAGAAATGCTCGCCGGAATACCTGAGTATTATTGCTCTTCTCTCTTTTTGCTTTTTTGCCCCTTTTGGGAACTGTTAGTGCTTGATTGCACGTATATGGCCTGGGCCCATGGTGGACTATGGGCCTGATGGGGCCATCGTTACCGTTCACAGTTCACAGGTTACAAAGTCACGGGTTACAAAGTTACTGGAGTTCCTGGTTCTTCGGACTGGCTGCCAGCCGAATATTTTACAACCCCGACGGGCCCAACCTGGTCGAAGAAATTTTGCTTTTTGCTTTTTAGCAGTCTGGGGGCCTTAGTCGGACCGCAATGTGTTCCCCTGTTGGGCTGTGGCTCGGGGGCCGGAACGACCGATGGGGACCCTTCCGGCCCCGGCGCCACTGGCCTTGGGAATGCATGTTCCTATAGACAGCCTGTTATGTTAAAACTGTATTGATTGATTTTGTCATTTCCGATATGACCTCGAATAGCCTGCTCGTACAGAGTGTAATCATATTTGGGTCGGGGTGGTCATGCTTGCCACCCAACTGCAAGACTACCTATCCTACGACAAGGATGGTACCCTTGCACCTAATTTGCCGGATGTTGTCTCCGGCAGGGGTTATTCCCCATTCCTTCATTCATCAGCTAGGATTGAGTTATATTGATTGTTTGGGCCTAAGGCCTATGTATATGTTTTTTTGCTTTTATTTTTGTTTCTCTTCTTCTCTAATGCCTTTTCCTTCTCTCCCTTCCCCCTCTTTCTTCGGAGCCTCGGTTCAGCGCCCTTCCCTTATGTCATGGTCTGAGAGGTCACATAGCCAAACAGTCATCATCATCGGGACCCTTCTCGCTTCATTCATTATGCAAGGTAAGAGTGCTCTGCCCTACCACGATGGCCACCACATATAACACAGACTATTCGATAGTTAGCCACAATGTACATGGATTTAACTCCCCTACTAAAAGAACTAAGGCTTTCCAGTTTTATCATAAACAGAAGGCTGAAGTCCTGCTATTGCAGGAAACTCATTTCTCCAATGTCTCAGCGCCCCGTTACCTCAATGGGAAGTATCCACAGTTTTACTTGGCAGGGGGTCGGGAAAAGAAGGGCGGTGTAGCCATCTGCTTTTCGAAACGGACCCCCTTTACCCCCATCGCTATCGTTAAGGACAAGAGAGGTAGATATATTATGGCAGTGGGGCGGCTCCATGACCAGGAGGTGTCCTTTATATCATACTATGCCCCGAATACTGGACAGCCGGAATTCTTTTGCAAAATGCTGAAGATTCTTATGCCCAAAGTCCAGGGTCAGGTCATTATGGGAGGCGATAGTAATATTCCCTTGGACAGAATTATGGATAAATCGGACTCCTCTAGACCAACATTGAAACGCCCACCGACTGGAAGCAGCAAGGTTGCACGTCTGTTTCATTTCTATGACCTCATCGACGCCTGGCGAGAAAATAACCCTACGGTCAGAGACTTTACACACTTTTCACAAGCCCATCATACTTACTCGAGGATAGACCACGTTCTAGTACGTACGCCTTTGCTACCATTTATTAAGTCGGTTAAGATTTTATCTACCCCTTGGTCTGATCATTCCCCGATAAAACTCTCTACTTCAGGGCTATGGACTAAATCTAGACCCTCCCCGTGGAGACTTAATGTGAGCTTGCTGAATGACCCTACAATCTTTTTAGAGATTCAAAAGGAAATACAGGAATACTTTAGACTTAATAAGGCATCGGACACATCCCCCGCAATTAACTGGGTAGCTCATAAAGCAGCGATTAGGGGCATATTGTTACAAGTGGCAGCCAGGATTAAACGCAATAGGGAACAGGCAAATAAGATTCTGGAAACTAACTTAGATAACTTACTTAGTGAACAGCACAGAAATCCCCTGGTAGATATAAGGCATAAAATTGACGAGGCTCGACTAGCACTAAATCTTAGCTTGACTACTCAAGCGGAGAAACATATTAGTTGGTCTAAGCACAGGTTCTATACGATGGGTGATAAACCTACCACAATGTTAGCTAGAAAACTGGTTCCTCGACCGTACACACCGACTTTGCCTAAACTACGACTATCCACGGGCCTAACCTCCCAGAACCCCGAACGGATAATTGGAGAATTTCACAAATTTTATGCTAAGCTGTATGGAGTGCAGGACAAGTTCGATTCATCTGAAGCGAGCACATTCTTTCGCGACTTACAGCTGCCTAAATTGACACAAGCCCATGCGGAACTGATGGACGGTGCTCTTACAGAGCCTGAAGTCAGGGCTGCAATCAAAACCCTACACCCTACCAAGGCCCCTGGGCCAGATGGATTCCCGGGTCACTACTATAGGAAATATCACGATCTTCTGGCCCCACATCTCTGTACTTACTTTAATGACCTGAGAAGCGGCAGCAAGCTCCCCAGCCATGAAAATGTAGCCTATATAAGTGTTATCCCGAAACCAGGAAAGGACCATACAGACTGTTCCAATTATCGCCCAATTTCTCTGATCAATACGGATCTTAAGATTCTAACCAAAATACTGGCCCAGAGACTTAATACTTTTCTTCAGTGTTATATCCATCCTGACCAAGCAGGTTTTGTCCCGACAAGACAGGCATCGGACCAAACCCGCCGGATAATTAACCTTATCTCGGCAGTTCGGTCTGATTGGGATGGAAAGGGGACTAGGAGGGGAATGTTACTTTCATTGGATATCCAGAAGGCGTTCGATTCTATCTCCTGGGACTATCTTTTTGATGTTCTCACACGCTTTGGATTTGGGAGACGCTTTCTGGATCTCCTTCACATATTATATGATTCCCCCAGTGCCTCGCTAATGCTCAGAGGATATACATCCCAAACATTTCCTATCAGGAGAGGAACTAGACAGGGCTGCCCGTTGTCGCCACTATTATTCGCCCTGGCGATTGAACCACTAGCGCTCAAAATTCGCGCCTGCAGAGATATACAGGGCATTTATTGCGGAGACTATGAACACAAATGTTTACTTTTTGCGGACGACTTGTTGCTGACCTTGACCTCACCGATCACATCCCTACCTAACTTGTATGCTATTTTGCAGCCTTTCTCCAACATTTCCGGGTTGGCAATTAATCATAGTAAGTCAAGAGCACTGAACTTATCTTTGCTAAGCTCCACTCAGGCTACGCTTGAAAAATCATTTCAATTCCGATGGGAATCCACAGCTCTCCCTTATTTAGGCATACAGCTGACCTCATCTATTGGTGAGTTGTACAAAGAGAATTATCCAGCCCTTTTCAAACGGCTAACAGCTGACATGGCTAAGTGGCAGGTTCACCCGCCATCGTGGTTTGGCAGACTTCACTCAATTAAAATGAATGTTCTACCTCGATTATTGTATTTCTTCCGTACCTTGCCAGTTTCATTGGCCCGTGATGACCTTAAACGATTCCAGAATAAAGTACTACAGTTTATTTGGGGTGATAAGAGACCCAGGGTGAATAGGAGCACTCTATACACGTTGAAGCGGAGAGGAGGACTTGGTCTTCCAGACTTATTAAAATATTTTTATGCTGCCCAGATAGCACAACTTACAAGGTTTCACTCCCAACAGGCACAGGCCATTTGGATGGCTATGGAATCTTATTCCTGCCGTCCCAAACCTATTTCTTATATTTTATGGCTCCCTATCAAGGAGCGACCTCCTATACTTTGCCCTACTTTATCCATGTCACTGGAACTATGGGACAGACTCTCCAGATCTCACAAATTCAAATCTCCTCATTCTCCACTGACACCTCTGCTTCAAAATAAAGCATTCACCCCGGGTCTCACTCCACTAGCGTTCGAATGGTGGACTAATAAGGGTTTTAAGTGTATTGCTGACTTGTGCGATCATAGAGGTATGCTGACCGAACGGACTATGGCTGACAGGCATCAAATGCCTCCAGCGGAGGGTTATAGGTTCGCCCAAATCTCACATTATGTACAAACCCTGGCTCGCAAGAGCAACCTAGCAACCCAAACTCCCATGGAACATCTATGCAAAAATTATGATAAAATTAAAGGACATTTATCTGCTATATATTCGATATTGCTGAGTGTATCGACAAAGCTGACTTATATGGTCCAATGGGAGACCGACTTGCAGGAAACCCTGGATCTGGACGAATGGCATAGGATAGCCGAGACAGCATCTCGTTCGCTCGTCAATACTTCAATAATTGAGGCCAATTATAAGGTTCTACTGAGGTGGTATATGGTGCCGGTCAGACTGGCAACTTTTGTCTCAGGAGCTACCCCGTTGTGCTTTAGAGGATGTGGCCAGATGGGCACCACCTATCATATTTGGTGGACATGCCCAAAGGTCCGGAGGTTTTGGATCAGGGTGTATAATTTAGTTTACTCCCTTACCCAACTAAACCTAACTAAATCAGCTAAGCAAGCACTACTGGGGGGAGGAGATGTGGAAGCCTCCAAGTCCTGCAAGAGGCTCTTGACATTTATTTTTATTTCAGCCAAAATCACTATTGCTAGGAACTGGAAATCGGCAGCTCTACCATTCGATCAGCTTAAAGGCAAATTGTCTTGGTTGATGCTAAACGAATGCTTGACCGCTCTGGCCCAAGATAAAATGAAACTGTTTCATGGAGTTTGGGACCCATGGCTTCGTTACCTAACTAATGACCCGGGGATGTTTACAGCATAGCCTAGGGGATTAGGTTGAGATGTCTGGATGCTGAATCGGGGCTCCTCCCCCCCTCCCTCCCCCCATTCCCCCCTCCTCAACTGTCCTTTCCTTACTCTGTCTCCTTCCTTCTATTCTTTGTCACTGTCCTCTTTCCTCTCTTTTGAAATTTGTTTATTGTTTATTTTTGGAGTCAGATCCAGACCTTAGAGGTTTGTGCTGCTCCCTGTTTTCTCAGCTCCTACGGGACCATTGTCAGTCTGATCAGACCTCTGGGCTGCCCACACGGCCGGCTGAGTTGCGCCCCCCCCGATAGATGGATGGGGGGGCGGCTCATCTGGGTGGACGGTTCAGATATGATCTGCGATGCTAATAGGGGTTAACGGCTCTACGGAGCTTCGGACTACTCCAAGGACCCCTACACTTGGTGATCTTCATTGTGTTACCCCAAATGTTGATTGTGACTGTACAATGTTATGTGGCGACTTTTATACATTTTGTATGACAAAACTTGAATAAAAAGATTGAAACACAAAAACTGTTTGAGAAACCTAAGCAGTGAAGTGAATGTGCTACGTTTGTGCCTGGACCTCCTCCACACCTTAAGCTGTCCTGTTTCTTTGCTCTAACCTTTTCTATCCGAGTAGAGTTTATTTTGCCATGAGAGAATAAGAGTTGTAGTTTCAGCTGGTGTGGACATTGACTTTACTGGGAATTAAAGGACTTGCCTCTACCTACAGTAGAGGTGAGAATCATCCTCTGGAGGAGTTTTGACTCCGGCTGTGGACACGTCCCGGACACGTCCCGTCAAGTACACTGCTCAACCTCTTTATATAGGAGGGTACGGGCTGGTAGTGCGGTGTGCCTGCGAGGAGCTAACAACATAAAGGCAGGTAAGGGGGAAAGGATCTGTGCGCTACAAAAAAATAAAATAAAAATTATAATCTTGACCTAGGAGGACGAGGTCCATTTGGAGTAGGAGGTTGAGGTGGCGGTGGATGTGGCTGTGTAGGTGGAAGCGGCGGTGGAGGAGGACGAGGTAGCCAACACTGGTTCAAAAATACAACAATGGCTGGGTAAGGCCGGTGATGTGTCGAATTCTGTCCCCCGTCGAATAGTGTCCACCCTGTACTGCGCTTGCTCAGTATGTAGGACAAGGGGATTTTGAAAATCTCCCAAGACGAACGGCGCCTGCGTGGTGAGTTCAGGTGAAGGCCACACCATCCGTGGTTCAAGCCGAGCCAAGTGAGGCCGTGCCCGAAGCGTGGCGATCGAAGCGAGCCCGTGAGGGGCCCTGTTACTATGTGCTACCGTATGTCCACTTGGATGGTGGGGCTTGAACCTGCACTCACGGCGCAGGCACCGTTCATCTTCGGAGATTTTGTGAATCTCCTTGTCCTCTGTACTGCGCAAGCACTGCGCCTTCGCAGTACGGGCCGGACACAATCCGATGGCCGGACAGTTTTTGTCACAACACCGGTATACATGTCTATTCTGCAGAAGGTACGGACAAGTCCTGTGGGATCCATGCCTGGTTCATTTTAATGAACGTGAGCTTGTCCACATTGGCTCTGGACAGGCGGCTGCGCTTGTCTGTGATAACGCCCCCTGCCGTGCTAAATACACGTTCAGATAATACACTGGCTGCAGGGCAGGCCAGCACCTCCAAGGCATAAAGGGCAAGCTCAGGCCATGTGCCCAATTTGGAGACCCAGAAGTTAAAGGGGGCAGACCCGTCATCCAGTACGTGTAGGCCTGTGGACACATACTGCTCAACCACGTTGGTAAAATGCTGCCTCCTGCTAAGACGTTCCATCTCAGCTGGTGGTGCTGGTTGTTGTGGCGTGCTGACAAAGCTTTTCCACATTTCGGCCATGCTAACCCTGCCTTCTGAGGTGCTGCCGGTGCCCCGGCTGTGTTGGCGACCTCTTCTTCCTCCTCTGCCTTCGCCTTGTGCTTCCACCGTACGCCCGCTGTCAGGTGGGAATGCCACCAGCAGCGCGTCTACCAGCATGCGCTGGTAGTCGCGCATCTTACAATCCCGCTCCAGTGAGGGAATTAAGGACGGTACGTTGTCCTTGTAACGAGGATCCAGCAGGGTGGCCACCCAGTAATCAGCACCAGTTAAAATGTGGGCAACTCGGCGGTCATTGCGGAAACACTGCAGCATGTAATCGCTCATGTGTGCCAGGCTGCCCAGAGGCAAAGAAAAGCTGTCCTCTGTGGGAGGTGTATCATCTGTGTCCTCTGTATCCCCCCAGCCACGCACCAGTGATGGCCACGAGCTGGTCTGGGTGCCACCCTGCTGTGAACATGGCTCCTCCTCTTCCTCCTCCTCCTCCTCCATCTCCTCCTCCACCTCGTCATCCTCCAGAACTGTGCCCTTTCTTTGTTGGTGCAGGAACCCACCCTCGGAGCCACTTGTGAAAGACTGCCCTGAAAGCCTTTGAAATGATCCCGCTTCCTCCTCCTCCTCCTCATCCTCCTGTGCCACATCCTCTTCCATCATCGCCCGAAGCGTTTTTTCAAGGAGGCATAGAACTGGGATAGTAATGCTGAGAACGGCGTCATTGGCACTGGCCATGTTGGTGGAGTACTCGAAAGAGCGCAACAAGGCACACAGGTCTCGCATGGAGGCCCAGTTATTGGTGGTGAAGTGGTGCTGTTCCGCAGAGCGACTCACGCGTGATTGCTGCAGCTGAAACTCCACTATCGCCTGCTGCTGCTCGCACAGTCTGGCCAGCATGTGCAAGGTGGAGTTCCACCTTGTGGGCACGTCACATATGAGGCGGTGAGCGGGAAGCCCGAAGTTACGCTGCAGCGCTGACAGGCGAGCAGCAGCAGGGTGAGAACGCCGAAAGTGCACACAGACAGCCCGCACTTTCTGCAGCAGCTCTGGCATATTGGGGTAATTTTTAAGGAACCTCTGGACCACCAAGTTCAGCACATGCGCCAGGCAAGGGATGTGCGTCAAACTGGCTAGGCCCAGAGCTGCTACGAGATTTCGCCCATTATCGCACACCACCAGGCCGGGCTTGAGGCTCACTGACAGCAACCACTCATTGGTCTGTTGTTCCATGTCCCTCCACAACTCCTGCGCGGTGTGGGGTTTTACCCCCAAACAGGAAAGTTTTAAAACTGCCTGCTGTCGTTTACCCCTGGCTGTGCTGAAGTTGGTGGTGAAGGTGTTACGCTGACCGAATGAGGAGGCGGTAGAGGATGAGGAAGCGGAGTAGGAGGAGTTAGCAACAGGAGGCAAACTGAAGCGCCCTGCAATCCTTGGTGGTGGAAGGACATGCGCCAAACTGCTATCTGCCTCAGGCCCAGCCGCCACTGCATTTACCCAGTGTGCTGTTAGGGAGATATAACGTCCCTGACCGTGCTTACTGGTCCACGCATCCGTAGTTAGGTGGACCTTGCCACAGATGGCGTTGCGCAGTGCACACCTGATTTTGTCCCCCACTTGGTTGTGCAGGGAAGGGATGGCTCGCCTGGAAAAGAAGTGGCGGCTGGGCACGACGTACTGTGGGACAGCCAATGCCATCAGGCTTTTAAAACTCTGCGTCTCCACCAGACGGAATGACAGCATTTCAAAGGCCAGGAGTTTTGAAATGCTGGCATTCAGGGCCAGGGATCGCGGGTGGCTAGGGGGGTACTTCCTCTTCCGCTCCAATGTTTGGGAGATAGAGAGCTGAACGCTTCCATGGGACATTGTGGAGATGGTTGGTGACCCAGGTGGTAGTGTTGCTGGCAGATCCTCTCTTTGCGGGGTGGCAGGTGCCACTGTCACTACAGAGGTGGATGAAGAGGCCGAGACTGCAGCAGAAGAGGAAGCAGGATGAGCCAGAGACCTTTCTTGGTTTTTGAGGTGTCTACTCCACTGCAGCTTGTGCTTTGCACTTAGATGCCTGGTCATGCAGGTTGTGCTCAGGTTGAGAACGTTTATGCCTCGCTTCAGGCTCTGATTGCACAGCGTGCAAACCACTCGTGTCTTGTCATCAGCACATTGTGTGAAGAACTGCCACGCTAGGGAACTCCTTGGACCTGGCTTTGGTGTGCTCGGTCCCTTGCTGCGTTGGGCAGTAGCAGACGTACTGTCTAGGGGACGGACGCTCCGCTTTTGCACCCTACTCCCTCTTCTGCTGTGCTGGTGGCTCTGTGCGACCACCGCCTCTTCCTCCAAACTACACTGGTCACCTACATAACGTTGATTCCATGTGGGGTCGAGGACCTCATCGTCCTCCACATCATCTTCCACCCAGTCTTCACCCCTGCCCTCCTTGTCTGTCTGCACAATTGCGAAAGCAGCAGCAGTTGGCACCTGTGTTTCGTCATCATCCGAGACGTGCTGCGATGGTCCTTCCATGTACTCATCATGAAACATAAGTGGTTGGGCATCGGTGCACTCAATCTCTTCTACTTCTGGGGCAGGGCTAGGTGGATGGCCCTGGGAAACCCTGCTAACAGAGTAATCGAAAAGCAGAAGAGACTGCTGCATGATTTGGGGCTCAGACTGCTTGGCTGATTTGCAAGGGGGTGAGGTGAAAGACTGATGGACATGAGTTTCAGGTGCCAACTCTGATCTTTTATCAGAAGAGTGGGTGGAAGACAATGTGAAGGAACCCGAGGCACTGTCAGCAACCCAATCTACTATCGCCTGTACTTGTCCTGGCCTAAACATTCGTAAAGCCTCATTAGGCGCGACAAAATACCGCCGCAGGCTCGGTCGCCTACTCGCACCTGAGGAAGGTGTTTCACTTGTGCGTGTAGTTGGCACAGATCCACCACGTCCTCTCCCTGCAACAGGAGCTCCACCAGCAGCACCACGACCGGGGCCACCACGTCCCTTTGACCTTCTCCTCATATTTTCCAAATTTAGGATCTTGTCCTAAATGGGTGTTTTTGAAAGAGCAGAACACACCCACAGTATGTAACCGCTGAATCGCACAACTACAGAACTGTGGAAAATGCTATTTTAAAAAAAAATGTTTTTTTAGTATAGCACAGTAGAAGACAAATATATAGAAATTGTTTATTTCACACACCTCCACATATGTATAACACACTGCAAAATATTTTTTGTGGCCCTAAATGGCGTTTTTTGGAAGACCACAACACACCCACAGTACGTAACCGCTGAATCACAGAGCTACAGAACTGCAGAAAATGCTATTAAAAAAAAATGTTGTTTTTTTAGTATAGCACAGTAGAAGACAAATATATAGAAATTGTTTATTTCACACACCTCCACATATGTATAACACACTGCAAAATATTTTTTGTGGCCCTAAATGGCGTTTTTTGGAAGACCACAACACATCCACAGTACGTAACCACTGAATTGCAGAGCTACAGAACTGCAGAAAATGCTATTAAAAAAAAAATGTTGTTTTTTTAGTATAGCACAGTAGAAGACAAATATATAGAAATGGTTTATTTCACACACCTCCACATATGTATAACACACTGCAAAATATTTTTTGTGGCCCTAAATGGCGTTTTTTGGAAGACCACAACACACCCACAGTACGTAACCGCTGAATCGCACAGCTGCAGAACTGCAGAAAATGCTATTAAAAAAAAATGTTGTTTTTTTAGCATAGCACAGTAGAAGACAAATATATAGAAATGGTTTATTTCACATGCCTCCACATATGTATAACACACTGCAACATATTTTTTGTGGCCCTAAATGGCGTTTTTTGGAAGACCACAACACACCCACAGTACGTAACCACTGAATTGCAGAGCTACAGAACTGCAGAAAATGCTATTAAAAAAAATGTTGTTTTTTTAGTATAGCACAGTAGAATATAAATATATAGAAATTGTTTATTTCACACACCTCCACATATGTATAACACACTGCAAAATATTTTTTGTGGCCCTAAATGGCGTTTTTTGGAAGACCACAACACACCCACAGTACGTAACCACTGAATCGCAGAGCTACAGAACTGCAGAAAATGCTATTCCAAAAAAATTTTGTTTTTTTAGTATAGCACAGTAGAAGACAAATATATAGAAATTGTTTATTTCACACACCTCCACATATGTATAACACACTGCAAAATATTTTTTGTGGCCCTAAATGGCGTTTTTTGGAAGACCACAACACACCCACAGTACGTAACCACTGAATCGCAGAGCTACAGAACTGCAGAAAATGCTATTCAAAAAAAATTTTGTTTTTTTAGTATAGCACAGTAGAAGACAAATATATAGAAATTGTTTATTTCACACACCTCCACATATGTATAACACACTGCAAAATATTTTTTGTGGCCCTAAATGGCGTTTTTTGGAAGACCAAAACACACCCACAGTACGTAACCGCTGAATCGCACAGCTGCAGAACTGCAGAAAATGCTATTCAAAAAAAATGTTTTTTTTTTAGCATAGCACAGTAGAAGACAAATATATAGAAATGGTTTATTTCACACGCCTCCACATATGTATAACACACTGCAAAATATTTTTTGTGGCCCTAAATGGGTCTTTTTGCAAGAGTACATGAAAGTGCAAATTTTTATTTATTTTTTTGCCCTAAATGGGTCTTTTTTTGCACGAGCAAAATAAAATGCAATTTTTTTTTTTGCCCTAAATGGGTCTTTTGGAAAAGAGCACAATAAAGTGCCTTTTTTTTGCCCTAAATGGGTCTTTTTCCAAGAGCAGAATACACCCACAGTATGGAAACGGTGTATCTCTCAATGTAATATATGCAGTGCTGGTGCACTGAGCTTGCAGATAAAAGTTAGATTTCCTCTGACACTGGGCTCATGGCAGTGTAAAAAGACTGTGCACTGCAACACAAACAGGTAAACCTATGCAGATCGCTGAGTTATATCTCTGAATCTGGACTCCTATTCCTATATAATAAATCTCTCTCCCTGAAAGCACCAACAGGAACCTGGCCCTACACTACACTGTCTCTCTATCTTTTCCCTCAGATTCCAGAATCAGGACTAACTCATGTATTTTCAATCTCTCCCAATAAGCAACAGCAGCAGACAAGATCCTCTCCCTATCTATTCTGAAGCAGAGTGACGTGTGTGCTGTGTGCCTCTAGCTTATATAGAAGCTGGGTCACATGTTGCACTGACCAATCACAGCCATGCCATTAGTAGGCATGGCTATGATGGCTTCTAAGGGCACACCAGCTAATCAAAAGGTGATTGGCTGGCCCCTGAAGCATTTCTAACTGCACCATTAGATTGCCGAACCCGAACTCGAACACGGACTTTCACGCAAAGTCCGGGTTTGGGTTCGGGTTCGGGAAAAAGCTAAAGTTCGGTACGGATCCGAACTTTACAGTTCGGGTTCGCTCAACACTACTCTCTATATCATATCTCTATTTGTCCTGTTTACCATTATCATTGAAAGTAAAAGTGTGATGGAGTTTATAAAATGATTATTTTATATGAATGATCTTTCTCTCTCTATTATCTACTCAAATATGGTTTTAGAAATTTAGTATAGGTTAATGACTCTTGTATACAGCTGCACATATGGTTCACTGTCCCCCACCCCAGGAATTTAGAGTAACTAATATCCTTTTAAGAATGTGTTTGCAAGGAGCAAGACACAAAGACACACCAAGATATATGTATACAATAAGAAGCTTATTGATGTTTATACTGGGAACCAGAAAGTTAATGTATGCCAACTAAGGATATAAGTTAGAAGTATTATCATGTGTGTGTTCTAATATTAATGTAGCAAGATGAGAAAACATTAGTACTATTTTCCTTGATTGAAAGTTATGACAGAGATATTCATCTCAGAGTGAAGACAAGAAACAGATGTCCACTCCTTCAATCTCCCCCTCCCAGCATGTAAAGCAATATGGCCCCCATGTTCTTGAATGTGAAGACACGAGGAAGAAGCTGACGTCACAAGAGAAGCACCATATATGGAACCAGCCAATCATATGTACATGTTTGTGATGACGATTGCCTATGTCACATTGTCTATATAAGCTGAGTTTTGAATAACAGAGCTACCCATTGAGCCACAGATGGGGAAGAGATTGCACTGTCCAGAGTGTGCAGTGTAATTCTTGAAGCATGCATGCCTCCATATTACCATACATTAGAAACAGCGTCAGAATAAGAGAATCATTTCTGGTATTGGGCCAGAACCAATCTATTACAAAAGAAACCCCAAATTTTGAGTTGTCCCCAGGAAAGTAATAGAGGGTTAATCTTCCAATGGGGACACTAGTTCTGGTGACCTGGGGTTCCCCAAGGAATTCCTTTAACCACTTGACCGAAAGATTTACCTCCCTTCATGACCAGACTATTTTTTGTGATGTGGCACTGCGCTACTTTAACTGACAATTGCATGGTCATGCGACCTGTACCTAAGTAAACCTTTTTCCCACAAATAGAGCTTTTTTTGGTGGTATTTGATCACCTCTGCGGTTTTTATTTTTTGCGCTATAAACAAAAAAAGACAAACAATTTAGAAAAAAGAACAATATTTTTTACTTTCTACGATAAAACATAATACAATAAAAAATGTAAAAAAATCAAATTTCTTCATAGATTTAGGTCAATATGTATTCTGGTACATATTTTTGGTTAAAAAAAAAGTCTTAATAAGCGTATATTGATTGGTTTGCGCAAAAGTTATATTGTCTACAAACTATGGAATATTTTTATCTGTTTTTATTTATTTATTTTTTACTAGTTATGGCAGCGATCAGTAACTTTTAGCGGGACTGCGATATTGCATCAGACATTCTGACACTAACTTTGGACACATTTTGGGGACCAGTGACACTAATACAGTGATCAGTGTTAAAAATATGCACTGTCACTGTACTATTGACACTGGCTGCGAAGGGGTGTGCCTAACCAGTGTTTATTGGAACTGTGTGAGGTGCTTTTACTAGGGGAAGAGATGGAATTTAAACCGTGTTTTGCAGGGACACACATTCCATCTCCCCCCCCCCTGCCAGAATGGCAATCTGCCTTGTTTACATAGGCAGATTGCAGTGCTGTCTCTCTCCTCGACGATCGGTGGGTGGCGGTGGACTAGGGTTGCCACCTGTCCAGGATTCACCCAGACAGTCCAGGTTTTGAATCATGTGTCACCTGAAATCCGGACACATTATTTAGACAGGAATATTGCTCAGAACAGGGCTTGACAGGAGGGTGAATGGGCACAATGTGTGCCACATTACTATTCTCTTTGCAGTGCCCAAAGGTGTCCCAGGTTTATTACAATACTATAGTGTATGCAAAAAAAGAAAAATTACTGTTCACCGCTAAAGTGTTCGGGTTTGACGTGAAGAAAAAATGGCAACCCTACGGTGGACATCGGGTACCGTGCACTCAACGATCGGCTTCCGCTGTGTATAACGACAGCGGAAGCTACCCGGGGATGCCGGATCGCGTATATATGTGATCTGGTGCACAGATGCCGCCCTGTAGCATACCTCCCAACTTTTTGAGATGGGAATGAGGAACACCTATCATCAAAAGTATGCAGGCAAAGGACACACCACATGCCACACCCCCTTAAAGGAGAATTGTACAAAAAAAACGAAATTGCTTAAACCCACAAGTGTTTTTTTACCACTACTATCCCATTATATTGGCTTTTGGAAATTACAAATGCAGCAATTTAGAGCTCAGATGAAAGGTTTAGTGCTGGAAAACACTTTTTGAAAGATAAAAAGTGCTTTTTATATACAACTATATAGATCAGACCAAAATGAGGGACAAATGAGGAGGAATGAGGGACATTGCTCCAAATCAGGGACAGTCCCTCGAAATCAGGGACAGTTGGGAGTTATGCTGTAGCAGTAAAACTTCTAGAGGGCGGTCCAGAAGCAGTTAATTTGCAGAGATTTTCTTACTTCCTGTTATGGCTATGGGACAGGAAGTGAAGGTAAATCTCCCCACAGATGGCAAAAAATAAACTGACAAGGGTTCTAACCCTCTTTTACACTAGCCAAAAAAAAAAGAAAAAAGTTTTGCCTTTAGTTCTGCTTTAAATGTACAGGTAATGAAGCAAGTATCGGTACTAGGTTGGACCTAGCATAGTTTTTACAAAATGAATAAGAACCTTCGATAAGAGGAATGCATGTATCCCATACTCTCCTTTTTTGCTTTACGTTATAATAAATCTAAAACCACGGCGCACCATAAAGATGATGCCGTACACTCACCAATTTCCACCAGGATCAATGTATCTAATCCCTCCCTGCACCAGCTTTCTACAATACACATTTCAGAGCTTGTAAAAAGGACAATTCAGTTCAATTACACTGTTAGTGGTCATCACACAAGAGTGATACAGGACATGAATTGAAAACACCACTTCTCCACCGAGAGATTGCTTTTTATTTCTTCTCAAGTCAATGTAGTGCCCTATTTCACGGCCCCAGAATACAGAATATTACGTTTAAAACACTATGAAATATGAGGTTCCTTTCTCAAAGCTATCTGAGCGAATTCAATTTTCAGCGAGTTGTGTTTTCTTGAGCTTGCTTCCTTTAATGTAATGTAAGAGTTGTACTTAATGAAAACATGCATGGAGTCCGTGCATTATGTTCTAAGATGCCTATTAGACTATGTGAGCAGGTCATAATGACCTCTCTGATCTGAGCACTTCTCCTATTTAGAACAGTTTGCTAATCAAATAAATTCATTCTTCTTTAGTGGTGACATTGCATAGCCAGTATGATGTTACTTACAGATGGCGTCAAAGTGATACACAAATCAATCGGTAGGCAGTCCGAAGCTCTAAGCTTCCGCTCTCACACGTGTGTGACTTGTCATGAGATTTGACAGTTCCTAATCGCATGACAAGTCGCAGCCTATTGCCGGCATTGGAACTGTTTATGTCGCCGCTGCTCATGTCGCAGCGATTATTAAAAAGGTTCCTGCACTACTTTTTTAATGAATTAATTGCGACTTGCTCAGACTTCTGTTAAATACTTGCCAACCGACTTATAGCAGTTTTACTGCTATAGGGCAGCCACGCAGGATCACCTATATATACACATGATCCTGCATTTCCTGGGTAGCGGGCAAGAGTGAGCGCCGCCGGCGTCTCGCTCCTGCTGCAGTTCTACACAGCGGGAGTCGATCAGCAGGTCCCACAGACTCAATGTCTGCCGGCACCCGCTGATCATTCATTGCACAGGCCTATGTAAACAAGGCAGATTGCCGTTCTGTCAGTAAGAAAGGCATTGATCTTGTGCTTCTGCAACGCAGGGACACGGATCCATGCCTTCCCCTAGTAAAAGTACCTCCCCCACAGTACACTAAAACACTGGCTAGGAACACAGTTAACCCTTTGATCTCCCACCTGATGTCTAACCCCTTCCCAGCCAATGTCATTTGATTTTTTTTAGCACTGATCACTGTATTAGTGTCACTGGTTCCCAAAAAAAGTGTTAGTGTCCGATTTGTCCCCCGCAATATCACAGTCCTCCTATAAGTTGCTGACCGCCTCCATTACTAGTAACAAAATAAACATTACATAAATATATCCCATAGTTTGTAGACGCGGTAACTTTTGCGCAAACCAAGCAATATACGCTTATTGGGATTTTTTTTCCCAAAAATATGTAGCAGAATACATATTGGCCTAAATTGATGAAGACATTTTAATTGTTTACATTTTTATTTTTTATTTTATTGGATATGTTTTATAGCAAAAAGTAAAAAATATTGTTTTTTTTTCAAAATTTTTGGTCGTTTTTTGTTTATAGAGCAAATAATAAAAACCACAGAGGTGATTAAATACCACCAAAAGAAAGCTCTATTTATGGGAAAAAGGACATACATTTTTTTCGTGTACAGTGTCGCACAACTATGCAAATTTAAGTTAAAGTAACGCAGCGCCGTATCACAAAAAATGGCCTGATCATGAAGGGTGGTAAATCTTCCGGAGCTGAAGTGGTTAAAAGGGTTGTAAAGTCAGAAGTTTTTTTTTATTATAATGCATTCTATTGCCTGGTCATGAAGGGGGTAAATCTTCCAGAGCTGAAGTGGTTAAAAGGGTTGTCATTTTTTTTTATTTTAATGCATTCTATTCATTAAGATAAAAAGCCGTCTGTGTGGCAGGTGAACCCCCCCCCGGCCCCTCTAATACTTACCAGAGCCCCATCTCTGTCCAACAAGTGTCTCCACTGTCCGGGACTCTCCCTCCTGTTTGGCTGAGACACAGCAGCGGCGCCATTGGCTCCCACTGCTGTCAATTAAAGTCCATTAGCCAATCAGGAGAGAGATGGGGCGGGGCAAAACCACAGCTCCGTGTCTGAATGGACACACTGAGCTGTGACTCGGCTCCGGTGCCCCCATAGCAAGCTGCTTGCTGTGGGGGCACTCAACAGGAGGGAGGGGCCCGGGGCACAGAAGAGGGACCCGAGAAGAGGAGGATCTGGGCTGCTCTGTGCAAATCCACTGCAACAGAGCAGGTAAGTATAACATGTTTGTTATTTTTATAGAAAAAAAATCACTTTAAATTACAAGTCGCAATGAAATCGGCAGTGCAAATCACACTGATGTGTGGTTTTGAAATCGGTGTGAACCAGGGCTAAATGTTCAGTCGGCTAACTTTGCCTGCAGCCAATCACAGTAGAAGACTATTTATTGGATTAAATGAATCTGCAGCCAACCAGGTCATTAGAATGTTCATTAGGCAGGATTATTCAATAGCCAATTAGAGCATTAGATGTTTCATAAGACTGGATTCACTGCGGCATGAAAATGGCGTGATGCTGAAAAAAATTATACTTGCTTAAAGCTTGTCATGTATAAACTATACCTCAAACAAAGGTATGCAAACAAAGACTGACAAAGGCTTCCTTCCCAGTGGAAAATGGCAGGGCAGACACTAAATATAAGACCATGGTTCAAACGGCTAGCAAAATGCCAAGATCTCCATCAGTTTCAATACAATCAGAGTATTTGAATGAGTGCTGTAATACAAATTAAACATGACTCAGTGGGTATGGCAGCTTTGAAAATTGGCCAGCAAATGTCAGAGAAACATAATCCCACCTGCATCTCCTCTAGATTTCTGGCCTGTTAGTGGATCTTGGGTATTAGAGGCATCAGATGCCTCTGCTCCCCTGAGCTGAGAGCTGACCACTAAGACCTGAACAAAGATCCACGCTATTTACAATGCAGCCAGATGAAAAGCTAGGCCTGGCTAATAGCAAAGGGATTAATTAGACACATAATTAATCATATCAACTAAAATAACCTGATTCGTGTTTTGAACAGCTCAGCAAGGCCCACGCTGAAGGTGGCCATCCAGGGCCTTCGTTGTAGCAGCAGTCACCTGGTGTGATCTTTTCAAATAAAGGATAAGAAAAAAAGGAAGAACAACACATTAGAAAAGCTAACAGGCCTGCAATCACGGCAGTAAGGCTATATCTAAGAGAACGATCGCAAGATGAATAAAACATGAGACCATTTAAAAGGGAAATCCCGATAACTGAGGAAATCCACACAGTGATAAAGCGAATGAAATTAGTAAACAAATAAAAGAGGTAGGAGATTTGAGTTTGTTTGACCTCTGTGAGTAAAGAGTAAGGTAAAGAATGGTTTGACGATACAGCGTTCCACAGAAACCAATCCCACCATTTAGAAACACCAAGACAAATTCAGATTTTTTTTCTCTCTGTTGTAGTTAAAAATACATCACACGGGTCTTAAATAATTTTTAGATCCTGCTAAAAACAATTATATCTACAGCGTTGGTACATTTGTGTAATCAGTAAGTTGTAGAAGGTTCTAAATAAGAGAATAAAGAATGTGGTTTAGCTACAGTATTTGACATCCAGGGCAAATCATTTTTTTTTAAACACCACCTGCTGTATACGACAAAATATTTTTGGTAAATCACTTGATACATATTGGCCTAAATTGATGAAGACATTTTTAATTGTTTACATTTTTATTTTATTTTTTAAACAGTAACTTTTTTTTTTTTATTATTATTGGATATGTTTTATAGAAAAAAGTAAAACATTTTTTTTTTTCCAAAATTGTTGGTAGTTTTTTGTTTATAGCGCAAAAAATAAAACCCACAGAGGTGATTAAATACCCCCAAAAGAAAGCTCTATTTGAAATAAATTATGGTATGTTAAAAAGAATTGTCCCCTAACATTTGTGGTCTGTGTAGAAATTACTCCTTACATTGGTAGTCAGTGAAAAAATACCCCTTTGTATTGGTGGTCAATGTAGGTGAGTTATCAGTTCAAATAACCCCTAGCAACCTCAAGAAGAACCCTGATGCCGCGTACATACGATCGGACCTTTTTCTGACCAAACTCCCATCGGAATTCCTACGGAATTCCATCGGAAAAAAATAGAACAGGTTCTATATTTAAAATCCGATGGAATTCATCGGAATTTCTCCGATGGGGCCCACACACGGTCGGAATTTCCGATGAAAAAACACCGTCGGACTCCATCAGACTTTTTTCATCGGAAATTCCTATCGTGGGTACAAGGCAGAGAAAGGCTCACACTGCTTGTCTGTTATCTTTGTTTATTTTATATGATCGCTGTTTAACAAATATTATGTAACCTCAGTGCTCAACAAAATAAAAAAATACATGCTTAAAAATGCATTAAAATATATATTTATGTTTCAATATTTTTTATTGTTTTGGAAAAGCACAAACATATAAGGAAGACATAGTTCTGAATAAGGTACTAAACCGCGTAAGTCACATGTGTAAAAATGTCATACAATGTGAAGTTATGCAAATTGTACGAAATCCAAAGTTCCAAAGCCCGGCCCCTAGCATTGCATACGATCCATTCACTCAAATGGAGCATAAACTGTGTTTTTGTCAACAGCACCATAAAGAAAGTGTTATAACATCTGTATATTAAGACCCTCCCTCCGTATCAAATACAGCCCCAAATTTGAGTTGTGTTACTGCGCCTTATAAACAATCTTCAAACCAAAAGTCAAGGAGAAAGATAGGGAAAGATAAAAAAAGGGGGGGGGAGTGGGGGGGAAAGAGCAGAAGCAATTAGAGTAGAGAAGCTGTGTCCCTGTTGGTAGACCCTCCTTCAGGACCTGGGCTTCAAGTCCTGCCTCCTTCACTGTATCAGTCTGTACATTGCAAATATCAAAGCCAAGGTCCCCAGATCTTGTCAAATTTTGATTGTTTCTCTAAAAGGATGCTGCATAATTTCTCGTTGATCATAATCCATGAGAGTTTATTCTTGGCTGAAGTCAGCAGAACCACTGAGCTCTTCCCCGCCTTGGTAATCGTAATTTTTGGTGCCAGAAACAAAAAATAAATTATAGTCTAGGTGTGCTTGGGTATATCTGTGACCGACTGGTTCAGGAGCGCTACCCTGGCACTCTTGGTTAAATTGACATTGGTCAAAATGTGTATAAGCGTGAATACTCTGATCCATAACTGCCGGACTTTGGTGCAGGTCCGCCATGTATGGTACATGGGGCCATTAATTTATATATTTAATCTCAAAACTGCATCTACCGTATTTATCGACGTATAACATGCACAGGCGTATAACACGCACCATAACGTTAAGAGGGAAGTTTCAGGAAAAAAACTTTCCACAGCCCCCTACGTATAACACGCAGGCACAGTTTACCCTCTATTTTCAGGGTAAAAAGTGAGTGTTATACGCCAATAAATACAGTATTTATATTTTATATCTGCCTGAACAAAATTGAAATCATCCAACAATCATGTAGCAAGACAAAGAATATACTCTCAAACAAAAGAAAATATAATTCTGTAATTACTATTACATCATTAATCAGTGTAAGTACCCAAATTTGATTTGATTTGGATTTGATCAACCTCTTGCACGCTACTGTATGTAATATACTACAAAGGTCAGAGAGGCAGTGGGAAAAGCAGCACAAGCAGCCAGTTAGATGTGCTGTAGTGCAAGGAACCATGCTTATAGAATTGGGGAAGGGTGGAGATCAGGTTACCTCACCTGCTAGATGGAGGTGTGTGGCAGAGCTGTGTAAATCTCCGGACTGGTTTTACAGAAATGCAAATCCTTTGACAGGTACAATGTGTACAACACAAGGAGGGAGAGACAATGCTAGCTAAGTGTCCCAGTCCCCCTGATTTGTGCCTATTTTCATTGTCTTTGTTACAACGAGTACAACAGTATGTATTTCATTCATGTATTTAACTATTTGTCTGTAGTTCAACTGAAGGTGTAGGTTACCCCAAGAACAAAAAAATTATATAGTGTAGCTTAAAGTTATTGTAAACCTTTGTGTTTTTTTTTTTTTTAATAGTAAACATGTTATACTTACCTGCTCTGTGCAATGGTTTTGCACAGAGTAGCCCGCACCTCCCATTCTGGGGCCCCCTGTTCAATAAACAGTTGCTTATCTCTGCTTTCAGAAAACAAATGTATGAGGGCTTTTAAGTAATCTTCAGGCCTAAAAAAGTGAATTTTAACATGTGCATTTTGTAAATGGGGGCAGTGCCGAGCAGGGACTGTGGTACCACAAGGCGAACTAGGCAGGTGCCTAGGGCGCACTGCCACCTAGGGCGCGGCCATGGCCATTGCCACAATCATCTTCTGTCACCTCCTCACCCTCTGTGGATGTCACCTCAAGAGCCGCCATACAAACTCTGCTGCCAGGTGGAACCGTGGAAGTACTAAGCCAGTTGGCAGGACTGAGTAGGGACGAACAGACCAGGTACTCCAGCCATGCGCTGCTTGTTGTGTCCGGCAAGGCAGCTCAGGTCAGTTCAATAAGGGGGCAACACACATCACAGAGGGGTATAGTCTATACAGGGCAGTGTGCGCCGGAAGGGGGTAGTTTGTGTGGGAAGGGGGTGTAGGGTTAATGGGGGGCAGTGTATACAGAAAGGGTGGTGTAGGGTTAAATGGGGGCAGTGTATACAGGAAGGGGGGTGTAGGGTTAAAGGGGGGCAGCATGTGCAGAAAGGGGAGTGTAGGGTTAAAGGGGAAGTGTATACAGGAAGGGGGGTGTAAGGTTAAAGTGGGGCAGTGTTTGCAGGAATGGGCAGTGTATACTGGAGGAGGGTGTAGGGTTAAAGGGGAACAGTGTGTACAGGAAGGGGGGTGTAGGGTTAAAGGGGGATAGTGTATATAGAAAGGGGGTGTAGCGTTATAGAAGGCCAGTGTGTGCAGGAAGAAGGTGCAGTGTGTACAGGAAGGGGGTGTAGGGTTAAAGGGGGGTTGTGTGTATAGGAAGGGGGTGTAGCGTTAAAGGAGGCCAGTGTGTGCAGGAAGAAGGTGCAGTGTGTACAGGAAGGGGGGTGTAGGGTTAAATGGGGGCAGTGTATACAAGAAGGGGGGGTGTAGGGTTAAAGGGGGCAGCATGTGCAGAAAGGGGAGTGTAGGGTTAAAGGGGGGAAGTGTATACAGGAAGGGGGTGTAAGGTTAAAGGGGGGCAGCGTGTGCAGAAAGGGGAGTGTAGGGTTAAAGGGGGGAATGTATACAGGAAGGGGGTGTAAGGTTAAAGGGGGGCAGCATGTGCAGAAAGGGGAGTGTAGGGTTAAAGTGGGGAAGTGTATACAGGAAGGGGGTGTAAGGTTAAAGGGGGGCAGCATGTGCAGAAAGGGGAGTGTAGGGTTAAAGGGGGAAGTGTATACAGGAAGGGAGTGTAAGGTTAAAGGGGGGCAGCGTGTGCAGAAAGTGGAGTGTAGGGTTAAAGGGGGGAAGTGTATACAGGAAGGGAGTGTAAGGTTAAAGGGGGGCAGCGTGTGCAGAAAGTGGAGTGTAGGGTTAAAGGGGGGAAGTGTATACAGGAAGGGAGTGTAAGGTTAAAGGGGGGCAGCATGTGCAGAAAGGGGAGTGTAGGGTTAAAGGGGGGAAGTGTATACAGGAAGGGAGTGTAAGGTTAAAGGGGGGCAGCGTGTGCAGAAAGTGGAGTGTAGGGTTAAAGGGGGGAAGTGTATACAGGAAGGGAGTGTAAGGTTAAAGGGCGCAGTGTGTGCAGGAAGGGGGCAGTGTATACTGGAAGGGTTAGTATGGTTAAAGGGGGGTAGTGTGTATAGGAAGGGGGTGTAGGGTTAAAGGGGGCAGTGTGTACAGGAAGGGGGGTGTAGGATTAAAGGGGTGGCATTATGTGCAGAAAGAGGGGCAATGTGTACAGTTTTTTTGGGGGGGGGATGGGGTGCAAGTAACTGGTCTTGTCTAGGGCGCAAAATAGTCTAGCACCGGCCCTGGTGCCGGGCGAGCAACCCATAGAAGTTTGCAACTATTAATGTAGTAGAGCCGACTACAACAGTGATTGTCAGTTTCCCCAACTGCCCCACAGGTATGATATATGCATACTTACATTGCTGCAAGTTGTACATTAGCAACAAGATTATACCAGGAGTTCAGCTTTAACAAGGAGCAAATGCAATTTTAAACAAGTCTTCTCTGAACTTTGTAGCTGCAGGTACTGTGGAGAAATTAATTCTTTAAATTTCACAGCAGAGTCTCTTTAGGTCACTTTTGCTTTGGCCATACTTGCCCATATGTTTGGTGTTGTGGGCTGGTATCTTTTTACTAAAAAAAGAAAAAATATATAAAATCTGAATAACAAAAAGCCAGTGGAGTCCAACCCCTTCTATCAGATCGCAAAAACAGAATGGGCAAAACAGATTTTTAAAAATGTGCTCATCTGTTTTCGTTACTTTCCTTACAGCGTAATTTTTTATAGTGTATGTAATTTTTCCTCTGTGAATTATAGTAATGATTGCTGGTCCCCTGTGTTTGTTGCAGTACACAAATATTGTGACACTTTTTATTTCCTACAACACAAGAACCTGTTACTGCTTTGCTGGTAACAGACTCATTTGCAAATATTCAGGGAAAATAGAGTGGAAATCTCTTTGGTCCCAGATGAACTGAATCAGATCCTTAAATGCATAAAATACTATTTTATTTCAGTAAATATATTTAATTATTATCATTTTTATAATTTCCAGTTCTTCAGCAACAAGGCAAAATAACATCAGCCCAATCCTTCAAGAGCTTCAGGGCTACTGAAGTCCCAATAAGCTGATCAAGAAGGATTGCCTGCTGCTGTGCATTACCCAAAGTGGAGAACCCTGTTAAAACCCGCATTTAGCTTTTTTTTTTTACATCCTCACATTCATTGTGAAATCCATATTTACCTTAAAATATTTACAGTTTCAGTTCACCCAGAAGTGATATTTAATTTGTTTTAGGTGTGGCAGTGGTAAGCCGCTATATAGTTTCTTAGATCCCTAAAACTCCATATAAAATATCTGTTCTTGAACTTCGGGGTCTGCACACTTGTTGTGGCTCTTATTATGGGTCTCATTATCCTTGTTGTTATTTCTATTTTATTTTATAGGATTAAAAAAAATGCAAAATGTACTGGTACATGCAAAGGAGGGTGGGAACAGTCAAGTTTCCTAGGTTAACAGAATTAGTTGAACAAGATCTTACTGTTGGAGATCCAGCTTGGAGTTCCAGCTTGTTTTTTTTTATATAAAAAATTAATAAATAACTCCTGTGATGGTCACACCTAATGCTATTCATAATGGTCTATGTATCACATGTAGGTATTATTAATCTCTTTGTTGTCCCCAGTGAGCACGCTCCCATCTTTAGTGTGGGCATCTGAAGCCCATTTGTTTCTCCTTCCGGTTTACGGCGCTGCTGGCTACCCAGCATGTGCCTCCCGATCTTGCGCTTGCGCATATAGTACAAAGCGCAGCGCGATGCTACAAGTGGCGGATGCCCATTGACTCCTGGGATTGATAACACTCATATGGGCCACAGCCAGGTACAGCGGAAGCAGAGGATTCAGCATAGATATAAGGTACAGTGGAACCTTGGTTCACGAGTAATGCAGTTAACGAGAGTTTTGAATAACAAGCAATTTTTTTTTTTTTAAATCCTGACTCGGTTTGCGAGTGTTGTCTCGCAAAATGAGCAGAATTCAAGCTAATGGGGTGTGCAGTACCGCATTTTGCCAGATGTGCGGGGGCACCGGTGACACTCGGAACGGTTCGAAGCCGTTCGGAAATACTCGGAATCACTCGGAAATACTCGGAAATACTAAATTCTTGCGTGTTTCCGAACCTTTCCAAGAGATTCTAAGATCAGCCCAGCTGTCCCCTAGTATTTCCGAGGCTCACCGGTGCCCCTCCCACCTCTGGCCATTGACTTCTATGGGGAAACTGGCTTTGATATGTGTTTGGATTACAAGCATTCTCCTGGAACGAATTATGCTCGTAATCCAAGGTTCCACTGTATATACATTGCTGCGAAAAAAAGTCCAAATAGGTGTGTTGTAGAGTAAAAATGGCCTGGAACTCCGCTTTAAAGGGGTTGTATGTTTTTTTTTTTTTTTAAATAACTAACATGTTATACTTACCTCCACTGTGCAGTTCGTTTTGCACAGAGTGGCCCTGATCCTCCTGTTCTGGGGTCCCTCGGCGGCTGTCTCGGCTCCTCCCCGCAATAGCTAACCCCCCTCTGGGAAGCTCTCTCTCAAGGGGGTTAGCTTGCGGGCGCTCTCCCTGTCATACATGCTGCGTACATAGACACAGAATTTTGGACTCGGTCCCGCCCCCCGGCGGCCACGTCATTGGATGTGATTGACAGCAGCACGAGCCAATGGCTACGCTGCTATCAATCTATCCAATCTATCCAATCAACCGCCAGACTCCGTGGAGAATAGGACGGCGGGGACGCGCACAGCAGGTGAATGGGCTCAGGTAAGTAAAATAGGGGGGCTGGGGGGGGCCGTCATTGCCAGGTGTTTTTTCACCTTAATGCATAGGATGCATTAAGGTGAAAAAACACGAACCTTTACAACCCCTTTAAGATATACAGGGGTCTATTTATCAATATTTCCCTCCAAGATTTACACAACTTTCGCCCAGAATTTACCCATTTTGTTAAATCGAATCCTCTGAATGTGAAAATGGGCAAATCTTGGGTAAGAGTTGTGTGAATCTTGATACATAGACTCCGTAGTATATGAAACTTTTAAGCTTTAGAAATTATTATCTTTTGGTGGACTGATCAATAAAATTACATTTCTTTCTTCCTTTTGATGGTTTACATGCTGCATCCTTCTGCCTTCACCCACTTTTTTAAATTATCCCAGTTTGACTGACACCACAGCACATATACCAGGGACCTCTACATGAATAGACAAATAGGTGCTGGTGATTACATATGCATTTTAATCTGCATTCTAACTTCAGGGAAGTCTAAAGACCAATTTTTCTCACCACCATAAGAACACCAAGGCTAAATGTATTTGTAAATCTAGAAAACTAAAACAATAAAATACTGATGTAACTTAAACAATAATAATTAAATGATTACTTGGGAAGCATCTATTCTTTTAATACAGTGTGAAGTTTAAAATTAAACTTCAGACGGTAATGAACAAACACCATTTGATCCATTCATTAATGTAGAATTTGCAGCACTTCATTATAAGTACATTTGCACTTATAGTTTTCTCTTATACCCTGTACACACGGTCGGAATTTCCGATGGAAAAAGTCAGATGGGAGATTTTCATCGGATATTCCGACCGTGTATGCCCCATCTGACTTTTCCCGTCGGAAATTCCGACGGACTTAGATAGAGAACATGTTCTCTATTTTTCCGGAAAATCCGTTCGTCTGTATGCAATTCCGACGCACTAAAAACCATGCATGCTCAGAATCAAGTCGACGCATGCTCGGAAGCATTAAACGTAATTTTTCTCGGCTCGTCGTAGTGTTGTACGTCACCGCGTTCTTGACGGTTGGAATTTGGTGTGACCGTGTGTATGCAAGCCAAGCTTGAGCCGAATTCCGTCGGAAAAAACATCCGACCGTGTGTACAAGGCATAAGTCTCCCTAGAAAATCTCACAAATACCTGTTGATTCTGCCAGTGAAATCCACTTCCTCTGATGGTGTGGCAACGATGCTTCACTGTTCCTAAATTCAGAGCAGAGTTGCCACTCCCATGTAGGCTGTGCCTACTTGCACTACAATGGGATGAAAAATGTGACTGTCAGCATTGTCACTGTTGAATCACAAGCCTGTAGCTTGTCAATCAGCACCTCGCCACACCTAGTTCTGCCCACTGCTTTCTGAATTGACAGCACTGTGAGCTGCAGTGTCTGGGAGGGAGAGAATAGTATTTGGTTCAGCTAGGGAAGGTAAAGAAAGCTTTTTGTTTACTTTTTGAGGCTTGTCCATTATATAATAACCCGACTGTCATAGTATGTTGTCAAAGTAGCTTAACCACTTCCCTACTGGGCACTTTTACCCCCTTACTGCCCAGGGCAATTTTCAGGTTTCAGCGCTGTCACACTTTGAATGACAATTGCACAGTCATGCAACACTGTACCCAAACAACGTTTTTATCATTCCTTTCACACAAACAGAGCTTTTTATGGTGGTATTTAATCACCACCACCACTGGGTTTTTAATTTTATGCTAAATAAACAATTAAAGACTGGACATTTAAAAAAAAATAATAATAATTTTTCATAGTTTGTTATAAAATTTAGCAAACAGGTAATTTTTCTCCTTCACTGATGTACACTGACGAGGCTGCACTGATGGGCACTGATAGGCTAGACTGATAGGCTATGATGGGGCAGCACTGATGGGCATTGATGGGCACTGAGAGGCTGCACTGATGGGCTATGATGAGGCAACACTGATGGGCATTGATCGGCACTGATAGGCACTGTTGATGCAGCACTGGTGGGCTCTGATAGGTGAAACTGATGGGCACTGATAGGCAGCACTGATAGGCACTGATAGGCGGCACTGATAGGTGACACTGATGAGGCTCTGATGGGCACTGATTGGCAGCACTGGTGGTCACAGAATAGCAGCACTGGTTGGCACTGATTGGTAGTACTGGTTGGCACTGATAGGCAGCACTGGTGGGCACTGATTGGTAGCACTGGAGGGCACAGATTGGCAGCACTCGTGGGCATTGATTGGTAGCACTGGTGGGCACTGATAGGCAGCCCTGGTGGGCAGTGTTGGGACTGCACTGAGAATAAGGCCATTGATAATCAGTGTAGATGTCCTTTTTAGAGAAGTCAGTTAACGTCCCTCTTCTCCTCTCCTCATGCTGTCAGCATGAGGAAAGGAGTGCCGATAACCGGCAAATATATTTACACCGTGATCAACTGTGATTGGACACAGCTGATCACGTAGTAAAGAGACGCTTTTTGGCTCTTTACCTCAATCTGTGATCAGCAGTGTCCTCCAGACACTGTAATCACAGGGCGCGTGCCATCATATGAAGGCCTTCACAGAACTAGCCCGCTGCGCTGTAACCATCATTTGGCTATAGCACGGTCGGCAAGTGGGTAAAACAAACTATAGCTTGTTTTAAAAACAAATTGCAACCAGGAAGGTTTTTTATTGCAGAACCAGAACCAGGAAAAGTGACAATCCCAGCATGAGACAGGTGCTGGGACAAAAGAACTCCTGTGCATATGCACAGACGTTACTCCATCCTGGAATGGTCAATCAAGATGATACATGATGGGTTGAAGATGCTGGAGCCGGTAACCAAGCTTGTGGATGGCACATCACTGGACAAAAAAGTAAGTATGGTTCTGATTTAACTACAGTAAAGAGCAAAGTGAGTCCACTGACCTGGCTACACTGTTTGGTAGGGATGCCCGGGTCACAAGACTGGGTGAACAGGATTACAAATATTTTGACAGGTGAAACAGCTCTCACATATATATTTTCCATTATATTATGCCGGATAACTTCTTTGTGATTGGTCAGGTTTTTGTTTTCTATTTTTTTAAAGAAAGTTTTGAAGGAAAATGAATCATTGCTGAATTGTTTTTGTGGAGCATGTTCTGGGTCTGTCATCTTAAATTCTTTAGTGGGTCACTTTCCTGGAACAAGCATACAGGTGGGGGCTGGGGCACTGGTTTTTCTTCCTTCACTGGCTTTTTTAGGGCCTTTAAATGTGTCGGCAAAATATGTTAAAAATATTACCATCTCTGATTTAATTATTTTTGGCTGTGACAACAATTTCCAAGATATTCCCTTTTTTTAAATACATATTAAAATCATTTTCACTACTTTGTAAACCTCAAATTCTGTTATATTTTTGATTACATATAGTAAAATACTTTAAGCTTTACCATGACCCTTCAATATATAGTAATAGGGGTCATGGGGTAATATATTTTATGTATAATCTTTGCCATAGATTTTTTTTCTTTTCTGTAATTAAACTATAAATCCCCAAAAATTAGATTAAACTGAATTCTCATTAATATTCATGAGGCCATAATCTCCTTTAACGCATGCGTACAAAAACATGCTTGCTGCCAACTTAAATTTTATTCTATGAATAACTAGAGATCTCAGTGAAAGGCTAGTAAATTTTGGCATACAAAGATAGTTCCATCAGATAGGGTAAGTACAATCGCTTTGGGTCTTATTTAGTGTTAGGCAAAAGGTTATTGGGAAGTGATACTGGTTTTGTATATATTTATTTATTATGATCAGGAGGAAAAAGAATGTTTAAAATATGAAATATTGCATGTACCGTATATACTCGAGTATAAGCCGACCCGAATATAAGCCGAGACACCTAATTTTACCACAAAAAATGGGAAAACGTATTGACTCGAGTATAAGCCTAGGGTATCCATCTGCATGCCTCACTGTGCCTCACTTAGCCTCACTGTGTCCATGTGCATGCCTCACTGTGTCCCTGCCTCACTGTGTCCATGCCTCACTGTGCCCATGCCTCGCTGTGCCCATGCCACACTGTGCCCATGCCTCACTGTGTCCATGCCTCACTGTGCCTCAATGTGTCCATGCCTCACTGTGCCCATGCCTCACTGTGTCCATGACTAGACTTACGTTTAACATGGGAGTATATGGAAGGGGTGCCCAGGTTTGAAAAATCGGTGCTCCCCGGCCGTAGGTTCCCTAGACAGAAAACTTTGCACACTTGTAGAGGAGAACTGGGGCTACATGTGTGCCGGGTCCAGGGGACCTACAGCCGGCCAGTACCGGGCCCCCAAAGTTACCGGGAAATTACCGTTTAACATTGGAGTCTATGGAAGGGGTGCCCGGCTTTGAAAAATCGGTGCTCCCCGGCCGTAGGTCCTACGGACAACAAACCTTACACACTTGTAGAGAAAGGGTAGGGCTACATGTGTGCCAGGGTTCGGGTCCAGGGGACCTACGGCCGGCCAGTACTGAGTCCCCAAATTTACCGGAGAAATTACCATTTAACATAGGAATCTATGGAAGGGGTGCCCGACTTTGAAAAATCGGTGCTCCCCGGCCGTAGGTCCCCCGGACAACAAACTTTGTACACTTGTAAAGGAAGAGTGGGGCTACATGTGTGCCAAGCTTGGGATGGCCGGTACCTCGTCCTCAAAGTCCGGGAGATCAGGCGCAAAAAGTTGACTCGAGTATAAGCCGAGGGGGGCATTTTCCGCACCAAAAAATGTGATGAAAAACTCGGCTTATACTCGAGTATATACGGTAAATGTTTTGTATTTTCATATGCATCCAACAGATAGAGCTCTGCTTATCTCCCCTTTTGAAAAACAAAACACAGAGCTCAATATATAAGGCTAAAATGTATACAAACATACAGTATAAATGAGTCATAGCAAAGATTCATCCACATCTTCCTCCCTTCAGATTGCTTCCTATGGAGACTCATTTGGGGACAGGGTGTCTTAAAGGAAACACTATCTGCTGTGCTTTTGCTTTAGAAAACCCATAGTGCTCTGGGAATCCTGTATCATGGTTGCATCCTACAAATGTTGATTTGTAAAACAAAGATTATTTATATCTTACAAAAAATATAAAACATCACTTTCAACAATAGAAAATGCTAATGAAATTAACCCAAAACCACTATACATTTCCTTTCTCCTAAATGTTAAGGTCAGTTTATAGAGACTCTGGGCACGCTCGGCGACATATGAACATTTTTATTGTCCATACTGTGAGGGGGTTAGCTCGGCAGCGGGTGTGTGTGACCCCCGGGATGAGCTCCCCACACAAAAACAGGCCCAGCAGACGGAGGTTGTGGTTTTCAAAATCAAAAAGGTGCCGTTTATTTTCTATTTACAGTGACAAAAACACAGCAAAGCAAAAGAAACAAACAAAATAAATCCTGGTCAACTTGACCTCTGACTAAACATACAGGTTTCCTAACTAACAACTGGGATCAGCCTAGTGCTGTCCTAGTCCCTGGTTTTAAATGTCCAAGCAAAATATAGCCACACAGGCTTTCTCTCACCGCACAGGGGTTCACTCTCCCTAGACAGTCCACACAGGTCTGCTTCCAGGCATGAGCTAACATCTAATGAATCTGGGCTTTCTTATAGAGGCCTAAATGAGCTGACAGGCTTCAGCTGGCCTCATCAACTCCCTGCCTGCACGACGCCCAGCCCTCTCCCTAGAGGTATGAGTCATCAATGAGCCCACTAGTCTCAGCTGGGCTTATACAACTCTCCACCTAGCTGTATAAATCGGCGTAAAGCCTGAATCTGGGCGAAATATATCTACCCCCCTGGATGCAACCAGGTGACTTTACCTTCCTGCTGTCACATACCCCCCCCTCTTGTTTTAACCTCGGGGTTGGAACACCAGCAATCAGGCATTCATGTACTCGAGACAAAGCATCCACATTCCCCATTTGAACGCCAGGGCGATGCTTTACTGTGAAGTTGAATTCCTGGAGGGCCAGGAACCACCTATTCACTCTTCTATTTGTTTCCTTGTTTTGAGCCATAGACTTTAACGGAGCGTGATCCGTAACCATGTCAAAGTGCCTACCTAGCAGGTAGTACCGAAGGGAATCTAGAGCCCACTTCACCGCTAAACACTCCTTTTCAACGGTGGCGTAATTTACCTCATGGGACTTCAACTTCCTGCTGAGGTAAATGACTGGGTGCTCTTCCCCGTTCCAGACCTGGGACAATACTGCTCCTAACCCCACATCTGACGCATCACTTTGTACGACAAAGTCTTTAGAGAAGTCGGGTGAGTACAACACTGGCTGGCTACATAAGGCTTGTTTCAAGAATTGGAATGCTGCCTCAGCCTCGGGGGTCCAATAGGGTTTTAACTTCACCCTTTCACCGGGCGGGGTAATAATGTCATGCTCTACCCCAGATGTTTGTCCCGGCAGCTCAGAGAATACCTCCTTGTTGCGAAGCACAAACTCCTTAACCTCCTGTTGTTGGGGTTGTGACAAGGTGGCTGCGATTCCAACCTCAGGAATCACGCAACCAGTTTGAGCTGGTGACCAAGTGTCTGCGACTAGGGACTCTCTATCCCTCCAGGCTTTCAACAGATTAACGTGATAGATCTGTTCGGGCTTTCGCCTTCCTGGTTGTCTGACCTTGTAATTCACTTCGCTCACTTTTTCCATTATCTCGTAGGGGCCTTGCCATTTGGCAAGGAATTTACTTTCAACCGTAGGGACAAGTACCAATATCCTATCCCCCGGGGAAAAGGTACGGGTCTTGGCTCCACGGTTGTACACTCTCTGCTGTGCCAACTGCGCTTGGGCCAAATGTTCCTTCACGATGGGCATTACCTGTGCAATTCGATCTTGCATCAGGGCGACATGCTCAATCACACTCCTGTGGGGAGAACTCTCACTTTCCCAAGTTTCCTTGGCAATATCCAACAGCCCTCTTGGGTGTCTCCCATACAGTAACTCAAAGGGGGAGAATCCCGTAGAGGATTGGGGCACCTCCCTAATAGCAAACATCAAATAAGGAAGTAGACAGTCCCAATCCTTTCCATCCCTATCCACCACTTTCTTCAACATTTGTTTTAGGGTTTTGTTGAATCTTTCAACCAGCCCATCGGTTTGGGGGTGATACACAGATGTACGTAATTGCGTCACTTTGAACAATTTACACAGCTCCTTCATAACCCGGGACATAAAGGGTGTACCTTGGTCCGTAAGCAGTTCTTTACAAATACCCACCCGGCTAAAAACAAGAGATAGCTCTTTGGCTATGGTTTTGGCCGAGGTATTTCTGAGAGGGATCGCTTCTGGATAACGGGTGGCATAGTCCAATATAACCAATATGTACTGGTGCCCCCTAGCGGACTTGATTATAGGACCTACCAAATCCATTGCGATTCTCTCAAACGGGACCTCAATGATGGGTAGAGGGACCAGCGGGCTACGGAAGTGTGGCATCGGGGCCGACCTCTGACACACAGGGCAGGAGGAACAATAATTTTCTATGTCCTTCATCACCCCAGGCCAATAGAATCTCTGTAATACCCTCTCTCGGGTTTTCTCTGTCCCCAGATGACCTCCAAGAATGTGCCCATGGGCCAACTCCAACACCAACTTCCTGTAAGGTTTGGGCACCACAAGCTGCTCAACGGTTTCTTCTGCCCTTTTTGCCACCCGATACAGTAGGTCCTTCTCTACGCTGAAGTATGGGTAAGTGCAGGTATTATCTGGGTTCACTAACTCGCCATCTATTTTCACTACGTTTTCCCGTGCCTTTATTAGGGCGGGGTCTTTCAACTGTTCTGTGGCAAAGTTTTCCCTGTGAACCTCAAGATCAGAAAACTCCACAGACGGTAGGTTTTCGTCTGAGGAGGTGGGCTCCTCTCCAGTTTCTTGAGTCTCCCCTGCCAATACTGACAAGGGAAATTCGGGAGAGTCCTCACCACTCTCAGAGGAGTTCTGGCTATCATATTCCTGGTACATAGGGGCACCAGTGGGGGGCTCAGGATCATCCCACAGTTCCCAGAACTTCGGAAAATCCCTTCCCACAATGGCGTCATGCGGTAACTGAGACACTAAGCCCACTGGATGAGAAAGGGTACCTTTGGGGGTCTCGAAACACACTGTAGTCACTGGATACTCTCGGGTGTCCCCATGCACACAAATAACAGCTACCTTGCTATTCCCAGAGACCTCTGTTTTAACTAATTCAGCCTTTATCAGGGTCACAAGGCTACCTGAATCCAGCAATACCACAACATTTCTACCATTAATACACATTTTGCATAAATGTTTCTCAGTTCCCCGAATGGCAGTGCATGCGACTGTCGCACACAGCGACTGACGTCTGCCCGTCAGAAAGTCACACTGCATGGGTTCCTCCAAAACCGGGCAATTTGCTGCAATATGTCCCGCTTGCCGGCAGCGGTAGCAAATGATCCTTCTTGCCGCCTCTTGAGCCGCTGATTTCCCAGGCTGTTCTCGCCAAACTTGGGGTAGAGCTCCCACCCTCTCACTCTCTCCACCCTTACCCCTTGGAATCATCTTATCCGCCCCTGGGGATGGTCTGGTCTTAGGGTGGAAAGTCCGAGTGTCTCTGGAAGAGGCCGTCAGGTTCTCTGTAGCCAAGTATTTCTCCACACGATCCACAAGACCATCGGCCGTCTCTGGGTCTCCATGGCTTACCCACTTTTGGATGGCAGTAGGAAGAGCTCTCAAAAACCGATCCATTACAACACGTTCCACAATCTTTGGTGCGGACAAAGTCTCTGGCTGTAGCCACTTTCTGCTCAGGTGAATGAGATCATACATTTGAGACCTGGGGGGTTTTCCAAGCTGGAAAGTCCAGTTATGCACACGCTGAGCCCGGACAGCCAGGGTGACACCCAGCCTTGCCAATATTTCAGCTTTTAGCATCACATAGTCTTTTGCTTGGTCAGGCTCTAGGTCATAGTAAGCTTTCTGCGATTCACCCGTTAACAGAGGAGCCACCAGTCCAGCCCACTGCTCCTCAGGCCACTTTTCTCTTTCAGCGGTCCTTTCAAATGTGGTCAAAAATACCTCTGGATCATCCTCTCCAGTCATTTTTGTCAATAAACGACTCACCCCAAAGGACGCGGTATTAGTGGGACGGCTTTCCTCACTGGTCTGCGGACGTTGCTGCATTACTGCTTCCATCTGTTGTTGTAGTCTCTGCTCTTGCTTCTGCAACAGGTCTATGAAGCGGGCCTCAGATTGCTGCTGGGCTCGTTGTTGAGCCTCCAGACTCTGTTGCAAAGTTGCGTTTGTCTGCTGCTGGGCTGCAAGGCTCCTTTGCAAACCTGCATTTGTCTGCTGTTGATTGGCATTTGCTAGAGCCAGCTGTTTCAGTATCTCCTCCATGCTGGCTTAAAAAAAAACTGCCACTGGTTCTCCACCAACTGTGAGGGGGTTAGCTCGGCAGCGGGTGTGTGTGACCCCCGGGATGAGCTCCCCACACAAAAACAGGCCCAGCAGACGGAGGTTGTGGTTTTCAAAATCAAAAAGGTGCCGTTTATTTTCTATTTACAGTGACAAAAACACAGCAAAGCAAAAGAAACAAACAAAATAAATCCTGGTCAACTTGACCTCTGACTAAACATACAGGTTTCCTAACTAACAACTGGGATCAGCCTAGTGCTGTCCTAGTCCCTGGTTTTAAATGTCCAAGCAAAATATAGCCACACAGGCTTTCTCTCACCGCACAGGGGTTCACTCTCCCTAGACAGTCCACACAGGTCTGCTTCCAGGCATGAGCTAACATCTAATGAATCTGGGCTTTCTTATAGAGGCCTAAATGAGCTGACAGGCTTCAGCTGGCCTCATCAACTCCCTGCCTGCACGACGCCCAGCCCTCTCCCTAGAGGTATGAGTCATCAATGAGCCCACTAGTCTCAGCTGGGCTTATACAACTCTCCACCTAGCTGTATAAATCGGCGTAAAGCCTGAATCTGGGCGAAATATATCTACCCCCCTGGATGCAACCAGGTGACTTTACCTTCCTGCTGTCACAATACATATACTTTAATATGATAAGAGAAGCACAATGTCTGTGCAGTGCTGCTACTAATTAGGAAACACAACATGCATTAAAAAGAAGCACAGCATTGATTACAAGCAATTTGCAGAGACAGTATACACAGTACAATATACACTCATCTGCCAATTTATTAGGTACACCTGTTCAATTGCTTGGTAACACACATTGCTAATCAGCCAATCACATGGCAGCAACTCAAAGCATTTAGGCATCTAGATGTGGTGAAGATGACTTGCTGAGGTTCAAACTGAGCATCAGAATTGGGAAGAAAAGGGATTTAAGTGACTTTGAACGTGGCATTGTTGTTGATGCCAGACACGCTGGTCTGAGTATTTCAAAAACTGCTGATCTACTGGGATTTTCACGCATGGTCGACCATACAAGTTGAGTACACGTGCTCACCGTCATATCCAGAGGTTGTCTTTGGGAAATAGACATATGATTGCTGCCAGCATTGCTGCAGAGGTTGAAGGGGTGGGGGGTCAGCCTGTCAGTGCTCAGACCATATGCCGCACACTGCATCAAATTGGTCTGCATGGCTGTTGTCCCAGAAGGAAGCCTCTTCTAAAGATGATGCACAAGAAATCCCGGAAACAGTTTGCTGAAGACAAGCAGACTAAGGATATGGATTACTGGAACCATGTCCTGTGGTCTGATGAGACCAAGATAAACTTATTTGGTTCAGATGGTGTCAAGCATGTGTGGCGGCGACCAGGTGAGGAGTACAAAGACATGTGTGTCTTGCCTACAGTCAAGCATGGTGGTGGGAGTGTCTTGGTCTGGGGCTGCATGAGTGCTGCCGGCATTGCAGAGCTACAGTTCATTGAGGGAACCAAGAATGCCAACATGTACTGTGACATACTGAAGCAGAACATGATCCCCTCCCTTCGAAGACTGGGTTGCAGGGCAGTATTCCAACATGATAACGACCCCAAACACACCTCCAAGACGGCCACTGCCTTGCTAAAGTAGCTGAGGGTAAAGGTGATGCACTGGCCAAGCATGTCTCCAGACCCAAACCTAAAGGTGATGTCATGGAGGAGTGGAAGAGGACTCCAGTGGCAACCTGTGAAGCTCTGGTGAACTCCATGCCTAAGAGGGTTAAGGCAGTGCTGGAAAATAATGGTGGCCACACAAAATATTGACACTTTGGGCCCAATTTGGACATTTTCACTTAGGGGTGTACTCAGTTTTGTTGCCAGCGGTTTAGACATTAATGGCTGTGTGTTGAGTTATTTTGAGGGGACATCAAATTTACACTGTAAGTGCCGGTTTACACTACAGCGACATGAAAGTCGGCACGACTTTGCGAGGCAACTTGAGGCAACTTCGAGGGAACTTCAAGTCGCCTCCAGGACTGGTGACTTTGCCAGTGGCCAATCAAATAATAATCAGCTCTGTGGGAGGGAGGGGTTTGTGCCTGTAAAGTTGCTTCAGTTAAGACATGGGATCCGACTTTGGAGGCAACTTCCATTGAAATCTATGGGTACAAGTCGCCTAGAAGTCGCCTTGAAGTAGTACAGGAACCTTTTCTGAAGTCGGAGCGACTTCAGTAGTGTGCATTAGGACAGCTCTCATTCACTTTAATGTCATTTCTCATGTCGCGCGACTTGGGGCGACTTGGGGCGACACAAGTCGGATCCCAAGTCGTGGTAGTGTGAACGGGCACTTATACAAGCTGTACACTCACTACTTTACATTGTAGCAAAGTGTAATTTCTTCAGTGTTGTCACATGAAAAGATATAATAAAATATTTACAAGAATTTGAGGGGGGTACTCACTTTTGTGGGATACTATATACATATATATATATATATATATATATATATATACACCCTGTGTGTGTGTTTAGCAATTATTTAATGTATATATGAATGACTACTAAGCAGGCCAGGCATTTTTATGTTTCCTACAAGATTTGCTTGGTGTTCTTCTTGGATTCAATCTTTTTTTTTTTTTAATTGCATCAAATTCATAATAACGTCATAAGCAAAGTTAGTGTAGTCTTTTTCTTCGGTAATAGTTGCTCAGCGATGCATAGAAATTCAAATTAATAAACTATTTTTTTTTTATTATTATTCTACTTTGTGTTATCTCCAGAAATCATTCATCACAGGACTATCCCCAGATTTTGCATTTCAGTCCGCGGATTACCATATCCAGTCAGTCTGCTCTGCTTATCTTCATGTATGGCTGCCTCGTGTTTAACACACAATTACATTTTCTCACTCCAACTCCATTACAAATGGAATAAGGCAGGCATTGTTTAAAGAGATGTACTGCTTCAATTCGAGTTATGCCATGCAATTCACTGAGCAGAGAAAAAGATAGACAACAAGGACACAACATAAACACGAATTCCACCTCGGCTGCTGGAAAAATGAATGAATTCAAATAGGCTTTAAAAAAAAAAAAAAAAAAGAAAGAAAAATATTACGTTTGTTTACTGTAAGCAAAACATTTCCCCTGGATTGGTGAAGACAGGCAAGAGCGGATAATACACTGGTTAGAGACTAATTGCATTATTATTGAGTGCCTGTCGTGTTCAATAGCTATGGATCTGAGAAACAACAATGGTACAATTGATGTCAGCTTCCCAAACGACTTAAATGAAGAGCAAATTGGACTAATTTTCCAAATCAGCAGCGCTCACGACCGAGATATATGGGGGACCAGAGCTTACTATTTACTTTTGGATAAATGGACCTGTTAGTGAAAAAAACATCCATTTTTATATTATAACAGGTGCATTTACCTTTATATAATAAACACTTAGGTTCACACTTGCCCATTCTCTGAATCGCAATCTGCTGTCAGGCGTTCAGGTGGCAATCTTACCATCTCCTGAAAGCCTGTTTTATTTATTTATTTTTTGACAAATGGCAATTTTCAATATGAGTAGGAGTCGGTTCACACAGGGGCGACTCGGGATCCAACTTCAAGTCGCCCCAACTTGCCCCAAGTCGCGCTGTTTTTAAAACTTATGGAAGTAAATGGAGTCGTCTTAATGTACACGACTGCAATCGCTCCTACTTCAAAAAAGGTTCCTTCAATCCGACTTGTAGGCGACTTGCACCCATTGATTTCAATGGAAGTCGCCTCCAAGTCGGATCCCCGTTCATAGAGAGGCATCTTTACAGGAAGTCGCCCCTCTGTGAACCGGCTCTAAGGCAAACCCCTCCCACGGAGCTGGTATTTGGTATGAATCATGAGGGGGAACTCCGCGCCAAATTTTAAATAAAAAACCGGCATGGGTTCCCCTCCAAGAGCATACCAGGCCCTTAGGTCTGGTATAGATTTTAAGGGGAACCCCCTACGCCAAGACACCCACCCCCCCCATGTTGAGGGCATGCGGCCTGGTACGGTTCAGGAGGGGGGGGGGCGCTCGCTCGTCCCCACCCCCTTTCCTGACCGGCCGGGCTGCGTGCTTGGATAAGGGTCTGGTATGGATTTTGGGGGGACACCCATGCCGTTTTTTTTCGGCGTAGGGGGTTCCCCTTAAAATCCATACCAGACCTAAGGGCCTGGTATGCTCTTGGAGAGGAACCCATGCCGTTTTTTTATTTAAAATTTGGCGTGGAGTTCCCCCTCATGATTCATACCAAACACAGGGGGCAGCCTGTCCTGGAGGCGACTTCAAGTCGCTCCAGGTCGCGCTGTGGTTTAGGCTCAAGTCGTGTCCAAGTTGCTTCGCAGAGTCGCGTTCAAAGTCATGTTGCCCCTGTGTGAACCGGCTCTAATGCTCCACAAGCGCGAGCCAAACATTTGACTTGTGGTTTCAGTGCAGTCCCATTGACTTGACTGGTCACGTTTGACAGGCAGTGCCGCCTGTCAACTCAACATGCCACATTAAATTTGCTGCCCCCCAGAAATAGATTATAGCAGGTATAATTTACCAAATGGTTTGAATTAAAGTGATTGTAAAGGTTCATTTTTTTAAAATAACAAACATGTTATATTTGCCTGCTCTGTGCAAGGGTTTTGCACAGAACAACGCCGATCCTCCACTTCTGGGGTCCCCCCGCAGCACTCCTTGCTCCTCCTCTTCATCAGGTGCCCCAACGGAAGGCCGCTTCCCATGGGGGCTCCCGTGCAGGCGTGCTTACAAGTCCTGCTGCTGCATCCATTGACACAGACAGCATGACTCGGCCCCGCCTCCCACTCTCGTGTCACTGGATCCCGCTGCTTTCAATCTATCCAATGAGGACAAAGACATCCGCTGGGGCCGCTGGGCTTGTGTTCGTTGCTGAAATGGACAGGTTCAGGTAAGAGAAAGGGGGGCTCTGGGGGGCAGCTGCAGCACAGAAGGGTTTTCATCTTAATGCATAGTATGCATTAAGGTGAAAAACCTTGAGACTTTACAATCACTTTAAAGCTGAGCTCCAGCCACACATTTAAATACACAGATTAAAGTGTTACTAAACCCAAAACAGTAAAATCAGTGTGTATAAGCAGTAAAGCATGCTTGTTATACTCAGTGTGGAACCTAAGGGGTTAATCCTCTGCATTGTGTGTAAAGGCTGTTTGATCCTGTCTTCTCTCCTCTTCTTCTGCCACTCCAAAGACATGCTGGTAGGTTAATTGGATCTTGTCCAAATTGGCCCAGTATATATGTATATATGTGTGTACGAATGTGTGTCCCAAGCGTGTCAAGATCCTACGGGGAAAAATAACTGCACCAGCCAAGCAGACACTGGCTGCAAACAGCGCCTAGAGGCGATTCAGTTCGCATGTGAGCGCTATACAAGTCACTCATTCATTCATTCACTGTCCCCTAATTATTTCCTAATAATACAGAGCTCAGGGGACAAGCTGCACATGCTCAGTTTGGTGTGTATTGCTAAAGAGTGCATGTGATCAGCACAGGGCCAATCAGCACTGTCCAGACAGAGGATCTGGGGAGAATGAAAACTCCTCCTACAAGCTTTGCTAGGAACTGATAGAAGTCACAAGACTGCTATATACTGCTGATGAGAAAAGGTATTTAGCCATTTATATTTACTAAAATATTTTCATTTCCATGTTCTGTGTACTGTGGGAGACCAGATATAGTGAATGCAGGTTCTGGGTTTAGTAACACTTTAAGTACAAGGGTTCTTCAAACATTTTCCACACTTTAAAAAATTAAATAAAAAATTAAGAATATAAAAAACAAATTACAACTCTTTTATACTAAACAGCCAGCTTGCCAGGCAGACTTGTCACATGACACTCTCAGGCACGACCAATTACTACTCCCCACATAGCAAGCAATTGAGCTGCAAGTTTGAAAATGACTTGCTAAGCTATTGCTAGACTTACCAGTCTTCACATGTTTGTTGCACAATTGCAGCAAGTCCACATTATATGACTCCAGATCAACTTTCTTTGCAAACATTCTGCAAGTCCACTGCGACTTCTGGTTCAGTTATGTTGTACTATAGTCATCCCACCACAGGGGTCACTGTGACTTGCAGAGCTCTTGCTGTAGACTCACCACTGCAACTTTGCTCTTGCTAGAGACTTGCCACGTAAATTTGCTACACATTGGAAAAGTATCAACTAGAACTTGTGTTTCAAGTGCTCTGCAAGTATACAACTTGCCAGTGAAAATGGGAAGCAAGTTTACAAGACTTACAATTCAACAAGATAGCAAGGAAACGTGCCACATATTTGTGGCAGTGTTGAATTGTAAGTCTTGTTAACTTGCTGCACATTTTCACTGGCAAGTTGTATACTTGCAGAGCACTTGAAACACAATTTCTAGTTGATACTTTTCCAATGTGTAGAAAATTTACGTAGCAAGTCTCTAGCAAGAGCAAAGTTGCAGTGGTGAGTCTACAGCAAGAGCCCTGAAAGTCTATAGCATGAAAACAGTCACAGTGACCCCTGTGGTGGGATGACTATAGTACAACATAACTGAACCAGAACTTGCAGCAGACTTGCAGAATGTTTGCAAAGAAAGTTGATCTGGAGTCATGCAATGTGGACTTGCTGCAATTGTGCAACAAAATTGTGAAGCCTGTCAAGTCTAGTAATAGCTTAGCAAGTCATTTTCAAACTTACAGCTCAATTGCTTGCTATCTGGGACAGCACAAACTTGTGGCAAGTTATCCTTGCTATTAGACATGTGCACTGCCGAAAAATTAGTTTTTTTCGTTTTCGTTTCATTCATTTTTTTGCTTTTTTCGGAAATTTGAAAATTCAGAATTTGGGAAATTCGAAAAATTTGTTTTTTTTGTTTTCGTTTTATTCGTTTTTTTGCTTTTTTCAGAAATTCAGGAAATTCGGAAATTCTGAATTCCGAATTTGCGAAAAAAGCAAAAAAACGAATAAAACAAAAACGAAAAATGTTTTACTTTTTCGAATTTCCCCAATTTACGAAAAAAGCAAAAAAATGAAAAAAAAAGAATTTTCGAATTTCCGAATTTCGGGAAATTCTAAAAATTCGGAATTCGAAAATTCAACTTTCCAAATTTCCCATTTTCGAATTTTAGTGCTTCGAATTTTAGAGTTTCGAATTTTGCAATTTCGAATCTCGAATTTTTGAAATTTTCTAATTTTTTTATTTTTTAATTTTCGAAATTCCGAATTTCGGAAATTCGAAATTTTGGAAATTCGAAAATCCGAAAATTCGGAAATTGAAAAATTCGGAAATACGTAATTTCGGAAATCCGAAAATACGAAAATTCGGAAATTGAAAAATTCGGCAATTCGGGAATTTCGGAAATAACTAATTTCTCAAAATTTGTTAAAAACGAATTAGACGCTAAACAAATTGCACATGTCTACTTGCTATCTGGGTCCTCCCATCCTCACTGTTTCCAACAAAAATATAAAAGTGCAGAAACTTTTTGAAGACCCTTCGTATATTTATGGGAGCTGTTTTATCTGGCAAAGGATTTGTATTTTTGTCCATCCAGTCCTAAGATTTACACAGCCTGCCTGACAGCAGGTGGATGACCTTATGTACATTTGAGGAATACAGTGGTATCTCTATACTCAGTCCGCTGAATGGACAATGAAGGAGCAGCAGCAGAGTATTGAGGTCACCCCTCTACTCACTCTGTTCTCCCCTTCTATCAATGTGTCAGATCATTTGCATGTGGAACACATAATTGGCTCCCAGTCCTGCACCTTTGTCATTCAGCCTGAATGTTCTTGTAAAATTACAAGAGCAAATACCAAGTCAAATTCAGGTACTTACATTAAAAAAGTAAATGTAATTATATTTATTAATAAATACAAAATTGCATTCATTTGTGTATTTCACCACTTGTCTACCAAGGTAGGTTTATAAATGTCATGGTAGAAAAATAGTTACAGTTTCACAACTGCTGCTACACTGGCTTTAATAGACCCCCAATGTCTCCATAAAGCGTATCTGTCATCTGCCCAGGCTATCCCCTTGTGATAGCAAAAAGTAAAAAAAATATATATTTAAAAGTGTAAAAAAATGATATAAAATGCATAAAACAATTTTTTTTCTAAGTCACCCTTGCACATACCCCATATAAAAAGTGCAGTGCAGGGCCGGCATGCATATAAAAACGGCAATTGCGTTACATTTGTGACGCATGATTGCAAATGTTGGAGTGAGAGCAATAATTCTAGGACCATAGTTCATGGTTAACTGAACCTTGATAACCTGTAACGGCTTTTAGAGCTTTACCTATGGAGAATTATGGATACCATCGTTTTTTTTTTTGTGATTACACAGGCAAGCACAAATTTAAAGTGTTTGTTACCCCAGCATTTCATATTCCTAATATGTGGCTGCTGTACCATGTATTTGTATGAAAAAGTATCCTGCTCTATTAATATTGCTTCCTTTGTATGACATCTCTGCTGTTCCTGACAGTTCCTCTGCTTTCCTGCTAAAAACTGACCACACTAGGCAGGAGATCTCACCTTCGTCAGTTCTCTAGCTGCACTGGGAACTCAGGCTGCTCTCCTCCAATGATCAGACTTGTTCTGAACCCCCCCCCCCTCTCCATGCACAGCAATTTACTGGGAAGATCCGTGTGCTGTTGCTTCTCCTCCCCCCAGCTTTTATTTTTTATGCAGCTGAGAATGTGATCACTTATAAAAAAAAGGGGAAAACTATATATTTATATATATTTTTTATATATATATATATATCTATACACACATTTGCCTTCCGTTTCTATTTTTAACTGAAAGGATTGTATTACAAGGTTATTAGTTGAAATCACTTTAAAGCCCTGCACAGACGATCGGATTTCCTATGGATTCTAATTCGATGGATTTTTCCATTGGAAATCCAATGAAGCTGACTTCCATCAGTCTTGCCTACACAGCATCAGTCAAAAATCCGACCGTCCCAAACGCCGTGACGTAAAACACTCCGACAAGCCGAGAAAAATGAAGTTCAATGCTTCTGAGCATGCGTCGACTTGATTCTGAGCATGCGTGGGTTTTTCGTCCGATGGAGTTCCACAAAGACGATCGGAATTTGCTATCGTTTTTTTCCCCATCAGATAAATTTAAAACATGTTCTATTTTTTCTCACCGATGGAAAAAAAACGATGGGGCCCATACACGATCGGTTTGTCCGATGAGAAAAGTCCATCGGACTGTTTTCATCGGTAAAACCTATCGTGTGTACACGGCATAAGACTTGACTTGTATGGTATCTATTTACACAACCCAACCCCATCTTTTATATTTTGCTAAAAAAAAAAAAAATGGGTATGATATTGTATTTGTTTGCACTAAAATTCATTTTAATGTATTTATTTCTTTTTTTATTACATGAGAGGGGGATTTGTAGTCTACAGAAGATAGCTTGTAAGGAAGACAAGATTGTTTGTGTTTTCAGTTTTATTTTTACGGAAGGTGACAAGGACGGGGCATTTCTGGTAAGATGAAGGTATTTTCTCTACTTGGAAAAAATGTTCTTAGCCTGGAAAAGAAAACGAAGGCAGTCATCACATCTAAAGAATGGTAAGCTGTAAAATGTATTACATTTTTGTTCTTGGGTTTAGGTAAGAAACGATAGGGCCACACAAAAACAAACAAAAAAAAAATATTTTCCCTTACCCAGGGTCCAGTCTTAAATAGCTTTTTAAATCATCCTTTTTTTTTCTTTTTTTTGGACAGATCTTGATAAAAATACCCCAATATAGATTATTTTTTTGTAAAGTGGATTACATAAAGGAGTTTTAAAAACATTTATGGGTTGATATGTTTTAGAAGGTTATCAGAGCAAATTATATTTAAAATAAAGCTATTTGAAACCCCAAAATGTAATATATTGCAGCTTACCAATCCTTAGATGTAGTGGCTGCATTTGTTTTCTTTTTTTGGGCTTTTTTCACCTTTATTTCACCTGGTGGTTCTGCCATTAACACACTTCTTGTCTTAGGGTGTCTGCATTCTGAATGAAGTAGTAAAGCAGACAATAGAAGGTAAATCCACACATCTCCTCATTAGGAGGAGGTAATGTGGAAAAAGGGAATTTTTAGGATCCACACCGAGTACCACATTTTATTTATACAAAAAGTCAGTAAAACATATGCATCAGAACATATTAAAAGGTACAATCAACATGTTTTATGACCATTTCATGCAGTTAAAGCGTGGTTGGATAAATATGGATTGGGTATATCTGGATTGACGCGTTTCACCCAAATTCAGGGCTTCCTCGGGATTCATTTTTCAATATCAACAAATCTAAATATATTCAAATCTGATTATAAGAAGCAACAAAAGTGAAGTGAATCAAAAAAGAAAGTTGTCATCCTGGAGAAGCCAGAATAAATGCCTTAAACAACAAGGATCCAAACAATTGGACCATGCAGGAACCATTGAGGAAGAGACATTCCAGGTTCCAGTATAACTAGGGAGAGAAACTTTTACCGACCTGATACTGAGACCACGCGTGACGAACAATGCGTGTCAAACAATCCAAAGAAGACACCTTTGGACAGCAGCATTGTCAGTGTGTGGAGAGGGTAGTGATAGACTAGAAGATTTAGATGGACTTGACTAAAGTTTGAAGCTGAACTCCAGCTAACACTTTATAAGCAGTTACAGCAAACATTGTTTTTCGTTTTTTCTTGATAAGGGTTATACAGTCATGGCCGAAATTGTTGGCACCCCAGAAATTTTACCAGAAAATCAAGTATTTCTCACAGAAAAGTATTGCAGTAACACATGTTTTGCTATACACATGTTTATTCCCTTTGGGTGTATTGGAACAAAACAAAAAAAAGGGAGGAAAAAAATCTAATTGGACATAATGTCACACAAAACTCCAAAAATGGGCTGCTCAAAATTCTTGGCACCCTTAACTTAATATTTGGTTGCACACCCTTTGGAAAAAATAACTGAAATCAGTCGCTTCCTATAACCATCAATAAGCTTCTTACACCTCTCACCCGGAATTTTGGACCACTCTTCCTTTGCAAACTGCTCCAGGTCTCTCTTATTGGAAGGGCGCCTTTTCCCAACAGCAATTTTAAGATCTCTCCACAGGTGTTCAATGGGATTTAGATCTGGACTCATTGCTGGCCACTTTAGAACTCTCCAGCGCTTTGTTGCCATCCATTTCTGGGTGCTTTTTGACGTATGTTTGGGGTCATTGTCCTGCTGGAAGACCCAAGATCTCGGACGCAAACCCAGCTTTCTGACACTGGGCTCTACAGTGCGACCCAAAATCCTTTGGTAATCCTCAGATTTCATGATGCCTTGCACACATTCAAGGCACCCAGTGCCAGAGGCAGCAAAACAACCCCAAAATATCATTGAACCTCCATCATATTTCTCAGTAGGTACTGTGTTCTTTTCTTTGTAGGCCTCATTCCGTTTTTGGTAAACAGTAGAATGATGTGCTTTACCAAAAAGCTCTATCTTGGTCTCATCTGTCCACAAGACGTTTTCCCAGAAGGATTTCGGCTTACTCAAGTACATTTTGGCAAACTGTAGTCTTGCTTTTTTATGTGTCTGTGTCAGCAGTGGGGTCCTCCAGGGTCTCCTGCCATAGCGTTTCATTTCATTTAAATGTCGATGGATAGTTGGCGCTGACACTGATGTTCCCTGAGCCTGCAGGACAGCTTGAACTTCTTTGGAACTTGTTTGGGGCTGCTTATCCACCATCTGGACTATCCTGCGTTGCAACCTTTCATCAATTTTTCTCTTCCGTCCACGCCCAGAGAGATTAGCTACAGTGCCATGGGTTGCAAACTTCTTGATAATGTTGCGCACTGTGGACAAAGGCAAATCTAGATCTCTGGAGATGGACTTGTAACCTTGAGATTGTTCATATTTTTCCATAATTTTGGTTCTCAAGTCCTCAGACAGTTCTCTTCTCCTCTTTCTGTTGTCCATGCTTAGTGTGGCACACACAGACACACAATGCAAAGACTAAGTCAACTTCTCTCCTTTTTATCTGCTTCCAGGTGTTTTTTTTATATTGCCCACACCTGTTACTTGCCCAGGTGAGTTTAAAGGAGCATCACATGCTGGAAACAATCTTATTTATCCACAATTTTGAAAGGGTGCCAAGAATTCTGACCAGCCCATTTTTGGAGTTTTGTGACATTATGTCCAATTTGCTTTTTTTCCTCCCTTTTTTTATTTTGTTCCAAAACACACAAAGGGAATAAACATGTGTATAGCAAAACATGTGTTACTGCAATACTTTTCTGTGAGAAATACTTGATTTTCTGGAAAAATTTCTGGGGTGCCAACAATTTCGGCCATGACTGTATATAAATGAATAAAATCTGACCACTGTAAGCACCTTTTAAAAAAACATGCACTAATGGAAAGAGTGCCAGACCATAAGATAAAAGAGTATAAATTCATTTATTAGTGTATACTTAAAAATATCCAATGCGTTTCGGGAATCAGAAAAACCGCCAACTTTATCAGGTCTTCAAATAAGACCCTTGAATGGACTCAAAATAGAGCTTTCCTGCGTGGATCTGTATAGGGAAGCTAATTGGTAGATCAGAAGAGTTACTGGCCAGCAGTTTCTGTGCAAGCAATCAAAATAAGAACCTTACAGCTTGGTCTGTTAAAGTTAGTTGAAAAAGAACAGACTTACGGACAGGATCACCAGGTGAAAAAAAGGAATAAAGCCTAAAATGGAAGACTAAATGAAAACCAGAGCGGCCACCACATCTAAGAATTGTTAAGCTGCAATTTAATAACTGAATACAATTTTACAAGGTGTTGGGTTTAATACCCCTTTAGGGTGGTATAGTTGGGGTTTAGGGGCCAGTATTTTCAAACAGCCCCAGCTTCCTATCCATTTATTCTAATGATTTGATTTAGTGCCACTTTTCCCTCTATATTCCAGTATACCAACAGGCTGTACAGCAGTGGTCTCAAACTGACGGTCCTCCAGCTGTTGCGAAACTACAAATCCCATCATGCCTCTGCCTGTGGGAGTCATGCTTGTAACTGTCAGCCTTGCAATGCCTCATGGGACTTGTAGTTTCACAACAGCTGGAGGGCCGCCAGTTTGAGACCCCTGCTGTACAGCAATGCTGCAGTCAGAGTTTCAGGACAAATGTAAAACACCTAAATAATGGGGCTAATTTATCACTGATCGTTTTCTTAAAGTCGCATATTGCTTGATTCAATGGGGAGCAAGACACCTGCACTTTATATCTTGCAGTTTTAATGTCTTATTCATACATTTTTATTATTGTATAAGAAAAAAAAACTGCTCAAGTGCTCTTGAAAGTTTTTGCCTGTTCTAAGCTATTGTTTTTTTTCTTTGCACTAGGTTTGAAAGCCATCTAAACTTTATCTTGAAAGGTTGCTTAGAAATTCTACATCTACTTTGCAGATGGTTACTACATCCTACATCTGTTTAAAGGTTTCTATCAGAGCCTGTGCTCTTTATCTCTAGTAAATTTGGGCCAGCCTTGCTCATTAAAACGGTCCTGCTACAGCCCAATTTTACACTGCTGTATTCTTTACATATTTCTGCTGGCCTCCTGCTGTATCATCACCACTTTAATCCTTAAATCACCACTTTAATCCTTAAAGTGGAGGTTCCGCCATTTTTTTTTTTTTTAAAAGCCAGCAGCTACAAATACTGCAGCTGCTGACTTTTAAAAAATGGACACTTACCTGTCCAGCGTGCCCGCAATGTGGGCAGACGAGGTCGAGCAGTCGCTCGGTCCTCGAATGCTGCCGCCGCCATTCTCGGTGGGGGAATCAGGAAGTGAAGCCTTGCGGCTTCACTTCCCGGTTCCCCTACTGCGCATGCACGAGTAGTGCGGCGCGCCGTCACTGGTCCCCGCTCTCTCCTGGGAAAAGTGTGTTTCCCACAGAAGACAGCGGGGGGGGGGGGGGGGTGACGCGAACCGGAAGTGGTGCAAATACCTGTCTTAGACAGGTATCTGCACCCCCTCCCCCCTGAAAGGTTCCAAATGTGACACCGCTTTAATGACAGCTTAAAACAAGATTAAACCAAAAACCAAAAATGTAATATATTGCAGCTTAACAATGATTAGATGGTGGTGGCTGCATTAGTTTTAATTTTTAGACTTTTCCCCCGTCTGTTTTTACATGGTGGTCTGGTCAGTAGCACACCTCCTGTATTAGAGTGCCTACCTACACTCTGGATGAAGAAGAAACAGAGACATCCTTGGACAGCACCATTGTTAGACTGGGGGTGGGGGAGTGTTAAATGGACTAGCAGATTTAGATGCACTAAACAAATTAAAGTGTTACCAAACCCAGGACCCTGCATTCACTATATCTGGTCTCCCACAGTACACAGAACACGGAAATGCAATTTTATTTTAAATATAAACTGCTTAATACCTTTTCTCATCAGCAGTATATAACAGTCTTGTGACTTCTATCAGTGTCTGGTTAAAGCTTGTAGGAGGAGTTTTCATTCCACTCTGATTGTTCTATAAGGCTTCAGGAGCCCTGACCCTCTGTCTGGGCAGTGCTGATTGGCCCTGTGCTGATCACATGCACCCTTACAAAAAAAAGAAACTCTCTAGCAAGACACACTAAACTGAGCATGTGCAGAGCGCCCCCAAGGCTCTGTACTATAAGCAGATGGATTGGGGGACAGTAAAAGAAGGGGAGGATCAGAGAAAACACAATGCAGAGGATTAACCCTTTAGGTTCTACAGCGAGTATAACAAGCATGCTTTATAGCAGTGGTTCTCAACCTCAGGCCGCTCTGCCGGACCTTCAGCCGGGCATTCAGAGCGCATGCGCCGCTGACGTCAGGGGCTGCATGCAAAGGTAATATCTCCTAAACCGTACAGGTTTAGGAGATATTCATTTTACCTACAGGTAGGCCTTATTATAGGCTTACCTATAGGTAAAAGTGTCAAATTTGGGTATACAGACACTTTAAGTACCCTCAACGGGCCATGTTTCAGGTTTTGCTTTACTTTGCCCAGCTGCTTTAAGCACTTGCTTACTGGGCACATATACCCCCTTCCTGCCCAAGCGAAATTTCAGCTTTCGGCACTGTCATGCTTTGAATGACAATTGCGCGGTCGTGCGACGTGGCTCCCAAACAAAATTGACGTCCTTTTTTTCCCACAAATAGAGCTTTCTTTTGGTGGTATTTGATCATCTCTGCTGTTTTTATTCTTTGCGCTATAAACAAAAAAACAAAAAAAGAGCGACAATTTTGAAAAAAACTATATTTTTTACTTTTTGCTATAATAAATATCCCAATTTAAAAAAAAATGTTCTTTCTCAGTTTAGGTCGATACGTATTCTTCTACATATTTTTGGTAAAAAAAAATCACAATAAGTGTATATTGATTGGTTTGCACAAAAGTTATAGCGCCTACAAAATAGGGGATAGAATTATGATTTTTTTTTTATTATTTATTTTTTACTAGTAATGGCGGTTATCTGTGATTTTTGTCAGGACTGCGACATTATGGCGGACACATCGGACACTTTTGACACATTTTTGGGACCATTCACATTTATACAGCTAACAGTGCTGTAAATATGCACTGATTACTGTATAAATGTGACTGGCAGGGAAGGGGTTAACACTAGGGGGCGAGGAAGGGGTTAAATGTGTTCCCTATGAGTGATTCTTACTGTGGGGGGAGGGGACTGACTGGGGGAGGTGACCGATCTGTGTCCCTATGTATAAGGGACACAGCATCGGTCTTCTCTCCCTGACAGGACATGGATCTGTGTGTTTACACACAGAGATCCACGTCCTTGTCTGTGTAACAGCCGATCGCGGGTACCTGGCGGACATCGCGGCCGCCAGGCACGTGCATCGGCACCTCAGTGACGCGGCGGGTATGCACGCACCCCCCAGTGGCCGGAGGAGCGGAGGCCGTCAATAGACGGCCTCCCGGCCCTGAGGAGCCGCCTTGTGGCCGTCATTTGACAATGACCCGAGCTCCAAGTGGTTAAATCAATATCAATGACATGGTATTGATAGGAACTATTTTATCTAAGGGAAGTTCCCAAAACATGGCCCATTGGGGGTAATTGAGGACTGCGGTTGACAACCACTGCTTTACAGCATATGCAGACTGATTTTACTATGTGGGTTTAGTAATACTTTAAAACCAAACTCCAGCTAACACTTTATAAGCAGTTACAGTAACACTTTTATTCCTTTTGGGATAAAGGTTTTACATAAAGGAATACAAGTTGATCATTGTAAACACCCCTGTCAGTGTTAATGGTTTGTCTCATCCTTCTAAGTGCTACATCTGCAGGACAGCTTGTTCTGTTAAAAAACAACAGACATACCTGCTGAATCACCAAGTGAAAATAAAATAAAGTCTAAAAGAGAAAACAATTGCAGCCATTACATCTAAGAACTGGTAAGCTGCAATATAATAAATGTATGCTTTTGGGTTTAATACTGCTTTAATAGAAAATGGGCAGCAGTAGAACAGTTTTGCATTAGCAAGAACAGAGATGGCCACAATGAACTACTGACCAATTTCTATCTGCCTGAAAAAGCAGGTATATTACCACTTGATGCTTCTGCTGCATGTAAGCCAAGCTAATTGAAAAAGAAAAAATCATCTCCACCGCCAAATATGTGCTGCCAGTGAACGCTGTTGCTGATACAGGTTGTGAAAATTGCAGTTCTGTAACCCCATGTACAGATTTAGGGCATCCCCCAAGCATGTATTTAAAAGATTTGCATATTTTCAATGTTGGCATAAACTTTCTCCCTGCTGGGCAGTATTGTTTCAAAGTTTTTATTGCATTTGTATGTAGCATTACCCCCCATAGGGGTTGCAGATGACAGTCCCCTCAGCACTCCATCTCCATCTTCCACCCTCCACCCGACTCTCCTTGCCAGCATTATTGCCAGGAACGTAGAGTGGTGGGGAATAGGTGGAGTAGTCCAGAAACAGGACTGACTACTTAAGCACAAACAAGGAGCTAGGAGTTGTTTTTTAGTAGATCCCTGAATGTTGTTTTTATTTTAGACTAACATTCACGTTGATTTCCAAATATTGACTGTCCCTATGGGCAGCTATAGGTAGGAGTTAGTAGTCATTTACACATATGTTCATCTACTAATATGAACATATACACATATGTTCATATTAGTAGATTTGAATGATGCCACATCTATGCCCTCCGTATTTTTTTATTTACTTTTACACCTACGCTGTTTTCTACATCTAGCAAATAAGGGTGCCTATGCCAGTATATGTAATAGAATATTAGCAGCTGGTTGTAGATAGCTAGTAGCATAGCTACACTACCTAGTGTAGGGAATCACTGGGCAGGCAACATTATTATCTCCCAGGTAGGGTGACCACGTGTCCCGGATTGCCCGGGACAGTCCCGCATTTTGCAGGTCTGTCCCGAGCACCTTCATTCCAGGACAATGCAGTGTCCCGGAATGAAACTGACACAGCCACCCACCAGGCCAATCTGATGTCCCCAAAAAAGGCCACCACATCACCGCTTTACTCACTGACAGTATTTGTCCTGGCCGGGAATACCTGGAGTAGCACAATCCCCGCCCCCCCCCTGCTTGTGATTGGAGAAATCATAAATCCCACCTCTTGTGTCCAATCACTGTGCTGTGATTCGTTACAGCACAAGTTGATTTTAGGGAAGGGAGGGTGTCCCTGAATGGTAGTTTGGAAATGTGGTCACCCTACTCCCAGGTGAAGAGCAAGCTTTGTGGCAGACCAGTGGACATTGTACATTGCACTCCTGTAACCCAGACTTATATGGCTGCAAATCCCAACTTGTAATATATCTCCATAGGATAATCAGGATTTTCACTTCAATTTAGTAACCAGTATATGGAGCAAGATTGATATAAAATTAAAAGGATTAATTATATCACTATCTGAAAACAGACATGTGGCAAGATTAAAGTGGAAGACCGGTCAAAACCTAACTAAGCTTAAACCTGCTCCCACACCCATTCTAAGCCCTATACTAACTACACTGTAAAGGAAAGATCTTTATACTTAGCTAATTTAAGGGCGCTGTGGTCTAGTCATGTGATCTGCCCGGCATCAGGGAAGAAGAGAGCGCATCAATAATGGCTACAGTGCTTGGGCGGTGACATCACCCATAGACTTACTATGAGTCATCCGCTGTCCATACTCCCTCCTCTCCCCTGAAGCCGGTGCTTAGATTAGGTACATATAAGCATCGTTCCTTTACAGAGTAGTTAGTGTAGGGCTTAGAATGGGGGTAGAAACACGTTTAAGCTTAGTTAGGTTTTGACTGGACTTCGGCTTTAAGTAGAGAAAAAACACGTTGGTTGCTGATTTTCTTAAAAAAGGAATAACATCCTTAATGGACGTCTTGATTCGTTTTTGTAATTGATTTTGCATATAAACAACCGGTTTTATTGTTACTTAGTAATCTATTGTTATTACCATAAACTGTGTTAATTAGGGATTTTACCACTCAAAGCTTGAGAGTCACATGAAGCGTTTATAGTTTTGAAGCATACTGTGCCAAAATCTGATGTCCATTAAAACATCAGTAGTCTGATTATGTTGTGACACTTTTCTCATATGGGAACAAATAAATGATTGTATTTAGGTACTGAGTCACGTAGAGGAGTCTTGCAGAATTAAAGTGTAACTAAAGGCAAAACTTTTTTTTTTCTTTAGATTTGGATAGAGTGGAGGTGGATTAGAACACCTATTTTTGCTGTCTCTGCCCCCATTAGGGAGATTTACTCTCTCTGTTAGTCTTGTTTACAATTATCGAAGGTAAACCATAAAGAACATCCCAAATTTTGGGTTGTCCCTAGAAAAGTAATAGAGGGGAAATCTTCCAATGGGGACACTTGTTCTGTTAACCTGGAGGGCCCCAGGGGATTCACTTAATTTGCATGAATTTTTTCTCACCTCCTGTTTGGCTATGGGACAGGAAGTGAAGGTAATGTTCCCCAATGGGACACAAATGGCAGAAAGAAAACTGACAGGGGTTATAACTTTCCCCCATTGAGAATGTTTGTGTATGACAAAACGCGTCTGGGAGGGCGCGCAGTGACGTCACCACATCGACTTGAGGAGGAAGGGCTCCTATTGCCGGCCAGCATCCTTTTACATGTGTTTTTAAAACTGGAAATTTGAGCCTAGCACCCGGAACATCCATCTTGTGTAAGTTCACCTCAGTGTCATCCTCCCTCTGATGTTAAAGGCCGTGGCTGGGTTAAAGCCGAATGCTCATTTGTGCTTGCCCTCTGGTAAGCGGCTTTTATATACGGTGGTGGGCTTCTCACTTATCTGTGGATTCACTGCGGTGTTGTTTCAATCAATGCTTATGGAACCATGCTTTACTTATAGACTGTTGTTGAGCAGATTTACCTTGATTGGTATATACCTGGAGGACATCCATTATACATTTAACCCTCTTGTCATCTGAGGACCTTTGTGGACTTATTATTGGCGCAGTTTAATTTTTTCCTATAACTTGCCCTTACTCTATCCAAAAAAAAAAAATGCCTATAGTTCTACATTAACTTTACTTTGCTAACGTAAGTTCAGAAATTTCCCCAAGAATATGGAACACTCTAGATCAGGAGTACTGTCTTGAAATTCACGGAGGTCCAATCTGTAAAATTTTCTTCCAACCGAGGACCAAATCGCATGTTTGTGTGATGACTCAGATCCTTCACATCACAGCCTCCTCCTCTGAAATCACAATCCCATTCTTAGATCAGATCTTGAGCCCCTCCTGCATATCACAGTTTCCCCTTCATATACTCTGCCCCTCCTTCACATCACAGCCCCCACATCGGTATCCTCTGCCCTGTCTTCACATAACAGCCCCCACAGTGGTGTCCTCTGCCCCCTTCACATCACCCCGCCACAGCAGTGTCCTCTGACCCCTTCACATCACCCCCCCCCCACAGAGGCGTACTCTGCCCCTCCTTCACATCACAGCCCCCACAGCGGTGTCCTCTGCCCCTTCACATCACACCCCCACAGCGGTGTCCTCTGCCCCTTCATATCACACTCCCACAGCAGTGTCTTCTGCCCCACTTCACATCACCCACCCCCCCCCCCCCGGGGTGTCCTCTGCCCCCTACACATCACTACCCCCACAGTGTTGTTCTCTGCAGCAGATTGAAGATTCACTTCAATTATCCAATTGTGTAAAAAACAAATCCCTGTTTATTTTTTTCACATGGACATGATTTGAGATGTAAATTTTTTTTTTTTTTTAAGTGTTGGAAAATTTGAAAAAAGTGTGCAGTAGTTTTACCAATCGAAAGTCATTTGTTACACTGAGAACGTGAGATGCAATAAAAGTACAGCTTATTCTGTAAATAAACTAAACTTGCTTTTTCAAATTACATTTTTTATTATAAATGGAATTATAAGGACTGTATGTGTTAAAAACATCTGAACTATACACGAGAACAGGTAAACACCTCCCTTTCCCTCAAATACAATAATAATAATTAAAAAAAAACTATTAAGGTAAGTAACTGGCGTTATTTGTGCCAGAAGAACATTGGGGGTGTAAGGTTTACCTCAATATTTAAGCTCCAAAGCTAGGTTTAACTTTTGAGTGGCACTTTATCTATAAATGATGATATGGTGTATTTTTCTAAGGCAGTAGTTTGTAACACTTCCTTACTTGAAGATGTTGCCGGTGAAGAAACACTTTGTGGTGATTCAGAAGCAGCAGAAAAAGTGTTTCTGGAATGAGAAAAGCTACTTGCACTTTCATTCTGCCCCTCATCATTTAATTCCATCAAGTATTTGTAATGCCTTTAGGGCACCTCTTGCATGCAGAATGTGTTTTATCATCCTTGTAGCATTTGGAAAAGAATATTTCTTCTCACAATATTTGCAAATTGTAGCTTTTCTCTCTGCAGAATTTGCACTGTGGAAATGTTTCCAAACTCTAGATGTTGGTCTCACCCTTTTACTGAGAAGAGGAAAAGAAAAAAACAATTTACTAACCAGACTATAGATAAACATTATGCTGAGATGGTGGAGAACATTATTAGGAATAATTTAAAGGTTATAAAGATAAACTAGTTTGTCAGACACTTTTGTCCTCTTACCTGTCAATTAAGGCCAGAGAGGACAGAAACTATAGTTTACTGTATCCCAACAATCACCCAACTATAGGAGGTGCAAGATGGACCCCACAAGCAAACTAAACTGGAGCCTTTCTTCTGAAGTGCCCCCTAGTGGCACAAATACATATGTCTCTTGTTTGAGAACTGCATTGAGAAGTACAGTGTTACAGTGTTACTTGAATTGTATTCCAGGATTTGCTTGCTTAAGGTCTTCATGTTATATAGTTTGAATACCATGTTATAGATATATACACAGTATATTATTTATCATTATAAAATAACATATTCCACACTCTTTTTAAATTTTTCCAGAAAAACACCAAAAAAAAAACAAACTTTTTTTTTCACAATTTTTTGGGGGGTTTTTTCCCGGGCCTTTCCATCTCTAGGCATGATTGGGTGTCAGGGAAATAAACAGCTTCTATCTGTTCAGCGTGTCACATGACATCCTGGCTGCCTGTCAGGAAGTAAACAGCCTCAATCTGATTCAGCGTGTCACATGACATCCTGGCTGCCTATATAAGCTGAGAAAATCTCCAAGCAAATTGCTGTTTTGTCTTCAGCTTCCTGTGATTCTGAGTTCCTGTTAACTGCCTGCCTGATTTACTGCTGTGATCCGGATTGCCTTTGGACTACTCTGATCTCTCCTTACCTGACCCTTGGCTTTGCTTATTGGACTTCGCTGCTATCCCCTGTGTTTGACCCCCTGCTTGTGACCCAGACTTTGCTGCCAGCCTCCTGCACCTGACCTTCCAGCCTGTGACCCGGGTTATCTCCAGTCTCCAGTACTTGACCCTCTGCTTGCCTTTGGACTTTCCTCCTTTTGGTTGTTTGACCCTCGGCCTGTCCTGGACTTTTGCACCACCATACCAGCTGAGTTCTGTTCTCCACCAGTTCATGCACCTGTCCTCTGAGATCTTCTCGCAAGTCCTGCTCAGCCTATCGGTAGCTGGTGCCTCTTTGTGCCATCCACCCTCTGTCCCATCTCCAGGGGGTGGAGTGCACTTAGTCGCAAAAGTGAGCCGCTCTCTGCATCTCGGCCTCGGCGAGTACCCTTTTCTGACATTGGGTAATTGATGTGAGTCCTCAGTGAGTGAACATTCTCAATTCCATTAGTATTATGTATCCACCACTTCAAAGTCCTTCAATAATTTTTACTTTCTTACAGTATGACTGTAACTTTTAATAGCCAAAGTCTATTAATTAAAGCAAGATAATCAAGAACAAAATAGCTCCCTTAGAATTTCTGTACTCCAAATGCAATGTATATTCTCCATGTTCAATGGGGATGGTCTGAGTTATACTCCGTAGACAGGTGCACTATAACCCTAAAAGCTCAAATGTATTAGTGTATCTTAACCAAGTTTTGTTGCCACTGTGGTATCAAGCTGCATCTGTGGATCCCGTGATCGTTTGATTGTATGCCCCATTCTCTGCCCTTAAATCTCCACCACGCCTCTAAGAATAGTGCCTTTTTTTGTGGATTACTTGTAGCCCTGGGCTTTTTCCCTTAGTTCTTTCATGGTGTTCTCATTAGGTCTTTCACTCACCATGGGAAATCAAATGAAGCTTCTTATAACCCAAATCCTGGTGACCTTTTTTAAAAGAAAAAAATCACTTCCTACAAGATGTCCTTAGTCTTCTGGATTAAATGAAACTCACCATCGTTCAACCTGGACATACTGTGCCCCTTGAAAAAGCACTCACAGTGTACACCCATCACAAACATTGGCAATTTACACCGAGCATATAAGGAAAAAAGCATAAGCAAAGGGTACCTTCTGTTAAAACACGTCAAAAGGCCCTGTGGTTCCAAAGGTAGCTGAGGTTACTAATTTTGACTTTTCCTGTAAATGTTGAGCTTAAGCTTCTCCCAAATTCAAAGCTTTCCTATTGACCAAAGAAGCCACCGGCTTCATTAAGGGGACAACTGGGAGGCAATAGGGAGTGGGTCTAAGCTTGGCTTTAAAGAGGTTATCACTCCATCTGAGCACCACAAACCAAAAACACAATTTAATTAATTCTTAATATTCAAAGCAAACTCCACCATCCAGCCATGTCTCCATGCTCTTTTTGTTGAGAAATCACTTTGAAAAACAACCCCCTGGCATTCCTGTCCGAGGCCATTCTAAGTAAGGGGGAAATGATTCATGTAGCATTTACTTCCTGGAATCCATCTGCCCTTAGATCTAGCATGCATGCAGGAGAATGTGCTTGGCTGAGAAAACCCCTCCTCTTCTCCTCCCCTCTTGAAGACAAATGGGATGTATGACACCATTTGCCTAGGCAAGAAATCAGGAAGTAACTAAAGAAATGCAAAAATAATTTAAAACAAGTAAATATGATATACTTTTCTATCTATTTGCTAATGCTAGCAGCATAAGTATTAAAAAAAATCAATGTTGATTGGGAGAGTGGAGTTCCACTTAAAGGCCTCTCTAACTTAGGAGTTTCTCTTGGTTTAAGGTCTCTTATTTCATCTTTTAAAAAAACTTTTTCCTAACAATTTAGATTAGTTTTGTGCATCCATGGAGCACGTTCAACATTTTCCCTTCCCCTTCTCTCCAATACTGGGGCTAACTGACTCCAATTGTTATGGCATTGGTATAGCAGGCTTCTAAAACTTTTCAGGGCTGGGCTCAGCCCTTCCTTCTCTGATCTGGCCGCTCAGCTGTCGGCTAATTGCCAGCTCCTATCTCTCCACAGTGACTCACCTGCTGATGATCCTGCTCATCAGTCCTGCCTACTTAAGCCTTTCAGTTCAGTTGCTCTCTGCCTTTACCTTGGTCAACATCACAGAGACTATCTCCTGCGTTCTTGTTGAAGACTTGCTTGGCTGACGTCCCTTCTGGCTCCTGATCCCGCTTGCTGTTCTACACGTTCTTCTCTGGCTCTTTCACATTTGGCTTGGCTGACTATCCGATCCGGTTCCTGAACTCTAGCTATGTTTTGACTACGATTACTCTGTTTATCTTTTTATTATTAAACAAGTGTGATTTAACTGTACTTCTGTCTCGGTCTGATTCATGGTTTCTGACAGCTACAGCCATTGGTACCATTCACTGGCTGTACTGACCTACCCAATGGTTGCCCATGTTTGGGCTCTTCTTGAGCAGTCTTGGGCAATCTACACATGCACTATAGATTAGACTTAAAGACAGAAGACTTGTAGCACCCAAATCCAAGTCAGCAAACACTACAAGGCCCTGCTGTGACTTCGCAGCCAGAAAAAGAATAATAGTAAGTACACCTTTATGACATATCAATCAAGATTACTAAGTGCTTTAAACGTACAGATAGTCCATAAAAATACAAAATAATGGCTGTCTATAAAGCCAATAAAAATATCCATAACAAAATTGTTCTTTTCCTGTTTTCAGCAAGTCACAATGTACTATATGTCTCACATCTAAATGCACATTTGAAAATATATATGGCTCTAAATAGCAGGGAGGGCTCTGTGTTTCAAATAGTTTTCAACATTATGATGCCAACCTACCTGGGTTATTTAGGCAGTTGACAAAAAAAAAATACATTTTGGCTTTTCAACTCTAATTATACACTTAACGCCCAACTGAGCTTTTAGTTTACATTAGCTAAATAGATTCCAGTTGCAGCCGAATAAAAGTTCAAAATCTTACAATCTATTTTGTTTAGAAAGCAGCCACATCCTGGGCAGAACATCTTCTCCCCTCCCATCATGCTGTAGAAAAGGGATCCTTGCTCGCTGTGTGGAAGTAGTGGTCTCCCTGCAGAGGTCTGACATACCACCTGCTGAGTCAGAGCTAGTGCTCTCCAATCAACAGAAAGCATGAGCTTTGTAGATTGTTAAACTATAGGTCTGACTCAGCAGGGGGCTGATCAGACATCTGCGGAGAGACCTCTGATTCCATTCAGGGAGCAAGGGTCCTTCTATACAGCAGGCTATAGGTCTGACTCCGCAGGGGCCTGGCAGAGGACTGGATTTTCTACTCCAGCTGTGGCTGCTATCTAAAAAAAAATTATAAAAAAACTTTCGCATTTTTAAAATCTTTTGTTTTGATGCACCTTAAATTTATTTAGCTTATATAACCACTTGCTGACTGCCTCATTTAGAGGTACGGTGGCAAAGTGTCATCGCTGCGCTGGATCACGTATCTGATATGTGATCCAGCACTTCCGGGTAGAGGGCGCATGCATGCACACCCGCCGCCCCTATTGTGATTGGTCACAGCACAAGTCGATCAACGGGTGCCGGGCAATGATTGACCGCTGGCACCCGCTGATTGACTCTGTTGTTCAGAGAAGGGAGCTCTGTGATGTAAACAATACAGAGCTCCGAATAATAACAGGGGATCTTGCTGTTTTTTTATTCCTTGCAAAGCAGGGAAAAAAAACTGCAAGATCTAGTAGTAAAATCGCCACATAACACACACTTTACACATTGTTAGGCACACATTTAATCTCTAGAAGTTAACCCCTTCCCTGCCAGTGTCATTAGTACAGTGACAGTGTATATGTAGTGATACCCCCAGCTAAGAGGGCCGCTGGTATGATTTGTTTTGGGCCCTGTAGCACTCACTATCAACCACCAGCAATTGGCTCCACCCTCCCTTGGCACAGCTAGCAGGGATGACGGGATCGTGTAACCTGCGATTCCTGGCAGCACAATCCCACAATAAAGGCACACAACAGTATGGTATGGCTATCACTAACCGTTTCTCCTGCACAGTAAATGACACAAACAACTGATATACTTAACCCTGGTACTTTACTGGGAATAATGGTTAAGCAGATAAAACAGTATACATAAACATATGCAGAGCCCTGCAATGAAAGAGTGTTTTAGCACACAGACAGATATACAATCCTATGACAAGGAACTAACGGACCCCGCTGCAGCTCTTCTCCCTCGTGGGCAAGATGGCACCCAACAATGTCACTAGTACTAAGTCAGGCCTGACTGTACTATGTGAAAGTTCAGCAGAGAAAGATCTTTGCTAGCAAACGGTGGTGCACTTCTGGAACGATTTGTAATCCACAAGAATAAAGGAATTTGATAACTTGGTGAACCCAGAATAAATCTACTGGCGTTATTCAATGCACTGTCCCTCCGGCGTGCAACTGCAAACACTAAGTTAGTTCCGAACAACAGTTACTGGGTCTAGAGATCCTGTATTATTCTCATGAGCAGGTGCTCTCTCAACCAACCGGACCAGTCTGTGTCCGTATCTTCCGTTGCTGTGTCTTGGTACACAGATTCCACGACACCCGGGTCTTCGGTCCTCCTGGTAGTGGCAGAACAGCAGCAGGATGCGACGTCCCTCAGGCTCCTCAGTGGGTACGGAAGGCTCTTTGGAGTAATACAGGCCTAGGCTTCAGGCCCTGTATTCTCAGCAGACTCAACACAGAGTTCCATTTGCGGGGCGGGCAGTGTCCAAAGAGAGCGTGCTCCAGCCCGCCCCCTGGTTAAATACCCCGCCCCAGCAGTCATTGTGCGGGGAAATGCATCCTGGGTATGGTAGTCTCTGGGTCTTAAAGCAAACACCCGCTACATATAGTATTAGCAATATTGATGTCAGTGTCAATTAGTCAGTTAGTGTACCCTCCCAGCCAGCGTCAGCTAGTGTCAAATTGTCCGCCATACTATCACAGTGCCATTATAAGTCACTCATCATCGCCATTACTAGTGTAAAAAAAAAAAGAATGCTATAACTTTCACGCAAACCAAATAATACCTGTATACACTTATTGTTTTTTTTTTTTTTAACCAAAGGCATGTAGCAGAATACATTTTGGCCTTAAATCATTAAGAAATGTGATTTTATAAATTTTTATTGGATATGTTTTATAGCAGAAAATAAAAAAAATATATTTTTTTTTCCAAATTTTCATATTTTTGGGTTTATATTGCAAAACAAAAAGTGGTAATCAAATACAACCAAAAGAAAACTCTATTTAAAATAAATACATTTTAATTTAGTTTGGGTACAGCTTTGCATGAGTGTTCAATTGCCAGTTAAATTAGAGCAGTGCTGAATAGCAAAAAATGCTCTTGTCATGAAGGGGATAAAATCCTACAGAGGTCAAGTGGTTAAACTGAAAGTTCCATTGAGCTTTATTTTTATTTTTTTATTTTTTTTATAATACATGTTGTTGGAATCATGGAGATGTACTTGTACCCTTTACACTCTTTTAGCCATCTAGCAAACAGGATCCAGTTTTCATGAACCAGGTACATTATTTGTTGGAGTAGTTGTAAAGGCAGGAAGACCAACATTCCACCAGATTTGAATGCTCTTTGGCCTTATTATGTATGCATCCATACCTCTCCCTTCCTCCCTTCAGTATTCTCCCATAATGCTCCTAGAAAGCTATGAGTTATAGTAAAAACAGCAGCTCCATTTTCAAAAGAAACAGTTCAAAGCAACCCTGTAATGACAGCTGCATTTAGAGAGAGCGGCATTGTGTCTTCTGTGGAAATATTAAGTTTGCAAATCCGGTTTTATGAGTCAATTCCAAAATCCGTTTTTCTATGAAAGCGGTGGGTGGAAATCCTAAGTGCCAAACATCAGCTATGGAAATGACTTCAAATCATGCGAGGGGTGCAATAACAGCGGCTTTAAAGGGGGGCACTTGCTATTATACTATCACAGCGACAAATTCCAGGTCTTCAATACACACGAGATACAATATGAGAGGTTTAGGCTTTTTCTTCCCCACTTGCGACTTAGTATAATACATAAGAAATGAATCCATTCTTAATGTGTATGCACCTCCTCCATATACATAGATCCCTCACCATAATAATCGTATTGCAGTGAGAAAAAAAAAGGGCAAAAAATAAAAAATAAAACCAGGGTTGTATTTAAAACTTCTCGAAAATACTGATTGTTACTCCAGGTCCAGCCTGTGAAGAGTTTCTTAATTTATTTCTCTATTTATTCATTTGCAAAGTGTTTACTAACACGTAACATTTCATTTACAGTATGGCCCTGGGCAGGAAATGCAATTGCCGGCAAAAAAAAGTAACACAGGAAAACGGCAGGGGATAAAAAAAAAAAAAAGATTAAAAAAAAAAAGAAAACGATATCTTATAGACAAGAGGAGCCAAAATAAATACATAAATTTACTCTCTCAGGCCTAACTGGTGTGCAGAGCTCTCCTAACTCTCATAAATATCGAACATACGCAGCTTGAAAATATGGTCACAATTTTGAAGGTACAAAAGAAATCAATTATTTTTTCGGTTTATATTCCATTTTTCTCATTTCCAGGCATTAACCCCTTTATCACGGACAAAAAAAGCATGTCCTTTCCGTTAAGATAGAAATACATATAAAAACAAAAGAATGCATGTTTTGTAGGTAAACATGTACGGGTTGTGAGTGTATAGGAGTAAAAAATGTAATTGTTTTGGCCTTGGCATAACACGTTGTGTCAAAATAAAACTGAGAATAAATTATGTTTTTTATATGTGTGCGTGCGGTATGGGTGATGTGGGTTATGTCAAAGGTAAATATATAAATGTACATTTGTATAAATATAAGAAACATTTTATGTGAATATAAATATTTGTGTTAGTTATTATTAGTATTGTGTTTTGTTACAACTTTTTTCAGATTAGAATTCATATAAACACAATGTGCTAATCCAGTATAAATTGTATATTTTTAAGAAAATTTATTCTTTATATGATTTAATATTTTATACATTTTATATTATATGTGTCCATAGAATTATTCATATAAAATGTGCTGTTACTCGCACCTAACCATAACACCTATATTAGCTTGTTGGAAATTGCATTAAAAAACCATAAGCATTAATGTGATTTGCCCCTTCCTTTCGCAGCTATAACAATTTCCACCCTTCTTGGAAGGCTTTCCATAACAATTTGGACAAGGTCTTTGGAAATTCCCAATCAGCCAAAAGAGCATCTGTGAAGTTAGGTACTAATGTTGGACAAGAAGACTTGGCTCACAATTGGCATTCTTATTCATCCCAAGTTTAAATAGAGTTATGATCAGGCAGGGCTGGACTGGGACAAAAATTTGGCCCTGGACTTCATCGAGACCGGCCCACTTAAATTATGTGTGTCCCCATTAGCAGCCCCCTTACATTAGAGTGTCCTAACAGCAGCCCCTTACATCAGTGTCCCATCACCAGCCCCAGTGTTGCCAACCGTACGTCTTTTTACGTACAGCCCGCAATTTAACCCCTTTTCCGGGCTGTACGTTAAAGTCCGTTTATGGGCACCGGCGCCCATAAAAAAGATGGCCGCGAGCCGGCCATACAACTGCGCATGCGTCGTTCCGAATGCACCGGCCGAGCTCAGGGAAACTTGTTCGCGCTCGGCCAGGCGGCGCAAACGCAGTAACGCGATGGCGCCGCTGGCGCCATTTTTGAAAAGGCCACAGCGGCTGCCGGCAGTGGCGGGACACCTGCAGTGAGTGCATGCCATACACTCATCATAGGTGGTCGGTGGAGGACTCGGAGCACTGACAGGGCCCAACCAGGGGTGATGAGGACGGACACGAGGTCAGTGAAACTGGGGGGATACAAGGGGACAGCGTCATCAGTGTGCTGTGTCCTCCTCTGGTTCCTGTGTCCTTTTCACCTCTTCACAGGTCAGGGCAGCACAGTGCTGCCCTGACCTGTGGAGTGGTGAAAGGGGCACAGGAGGAGGACACAGCACACTGATGATGTGCAGAAGTAATATGGTGGTGGACAGAGGAGGAGGCTACTGTGAGGGGGTGAGGAGGGCACCATCATGTCCACAGCCTGTCTCCACCAGCACCTCCTGTAGTATGTCCGCAGCCTCTGTCCCCCTCCTGTAGTATGTTCGCAGCCTCTGTCCCCCTCCTGTAGTATGTCCGCAGCCTCTGTCCCCCTCCTGTAGTATGTCCGCAGCCTCTGTCCCCCTCCTGTAGTATGTCCGCAGCCTCTGTCCCCCTCCTGTAGTATGTCCGCAGCCTCTGTTCCCCTCCTGTAGTATGTCCGCAGCCTCTGTCCCCCTCCTGTAGTATGTCCGCAGCCTCTGTTCCCCTCCTGTAGTATGTCCGCAGCCTCTGTCCCCCTCTTGTAGTATGTCCGCAGCCTCTGTCCCCCTCCTGTAGTATGTCCGCAGCCTCTGTCCCCCTCCTGTAGTTTGTCCGCAGCCTCTGTCCCCCTCCTGTAGTATGTCCGCAGCCTCTGTCCCCCTCCTGTAGTATGTCCTCAGTCTCTGTCCCCCTCCTGTAGTGTGTCTGCAGCCTCTGTCCCCCTCCTGTAGTATGTCCGCAGCCTCTGTCCCCCTCCTGTAGTATGTCCGCAGCCTCTGTCCCCCTCCTGTAGTATGTCCGCAGCCTCTGTTCCCCTCCTGTAGTATGTCCGCAGCCTCTGTCCCCCTCCTGTAGTATGTCCGCAGCCTCTGTCCCCCTCCTGTAGTATGTCCGCAGCCTCTGTCCCCCTCCTGTAGTTTGTCCGCAGCCTCTGTCCCCCTCCTGTAGTATGTCCGCAGCCTCTGTCCCCCTCCTGTAGTATGTCCGCAGTCTCTGTCCCCCTCCTGTAGTGTGTCTGCAGTCTCTGTCCCCCTCCTGTATCGTGTGTCCGCAGCCTCTGACCATCTCTTGTCATGTCTACAGTCTCTGAGGGGATCCTAGAAAGGAGTCAAGAGTGGGAGTGCCGCCGGGATGGGGGTTACGGCCCAGGAAGAAACAGACTTGTGAACTGGAAAGAGGAGATCAGAGCCACCAAGCTGGAGCCGTCTGACTGAGCCCCACACTGCGCACCTGAGAGGAGGTCAGTGACAGTGCCGCCAGGCCATTCTGAGGGGGGGGGGGGGGTCACTGATGTAAGGAGGTGAATGAATACAATAATGTAAGGGGGCACTGATATAAAGGTTTCCCCCTTATATTAGTACCCCCCCTTACCTTAGTGTATTCACTCTGTGGAAGGTGGTCTCTATTCACCAGAGCCCCCCTCCACATCAGAGTTCCCCCTTACATCATGATCTGCAGCGTTCCCCTTTACATAAGAGTTCCCTTGCACTGTAAGGGGGCATCCTGCAGACTCTGATGTAAGAGGGAACTCTGTGCTGGCTGGGTTATAGTAACCTAACCTTCATGTGAATTGAGAAATATGTTTTTTTACTTTTGTTTAACTTAAACACATTGATATTAGCATTAGCTGTGTGTTTATAGTTGAAATATTGATATTTGCACTGCTTAGCACTAAAAACAGTAATTCTAGGTACTTTTTTGCAGCGTCAGTAAAAAATGCGGCTCTGCCAGTAATCTTCATTATTTTTGCCAGTAAGAAATTGGTGCCGTACAGAAATTTTGGCATCCTTGCCAGTAAATTTCACTTCAGGGGGTTGGCAACACTGACCAGCCCCCTTACATCAGAGTGTCCCATCAGCAGCCCCCTTACATCAGAGTGTCCCATCAGCAGCCCCCTTACATCAGAGTGTCCCATCAGCAGCCCCCTTACATCAGAGTGTCCCATCAGCAGCCCCTTACATCAGAGTGTCCCATCAACAGCCCCCTTACATCAGAGTGTCCCATCACCAGCCCCCTTACATCAGAGTGTCCCATCACCAGCCCCCTTACATCAGAGTGTCCTATCTATCAGCAGCCCCCTTACATCAGAGTGTCCCATCACCAGCCCCCTTACATCAGAGTGTTTTATCAGCAGCCCCCTTACATCAGAGTGTTCCATCAGCAGCCCCCTTACATCAGAGTGTCCCATCAGCAGCCCCCTTACATCAGAGTGTCCCATCAGCAGCCCCCTTACATCAGATTGTCCCATCACCAGCCCCTTACATCAGAGTGCCCCTTACATCAGAGTGTCCCATCAGCAGCCCCCTTACATCAGTGTCCCCCCTCTCCTCCCCCTCCCACGTGTACTCACAGTTCTGACAGCTTCTCTTCTTCCTCTCTCCAGTCATGTGATAAGTGACAAGTGATAAGGGGAGAGAGGAAGGAAAGTCTGCTGGCTGTCTATCTCCTCCTGCAGGCTGGAGGGAGCAGAAAGCCTAATCCTCACTCCAGCAAGTGACAGAAGCTGCTCCTCCTGACAGGAGTGAAATTGCGATCACTCACTGTCAAAGAGGAGCGGCTCCAGGACTGCACCTGATCGGACCACTGAGCCATCGGCCTACCTGGAAACTCCCGGTAGTCCCGATGGCCAGTACATGCTTGTGATCAGGGCTCTGTGGTCACTGGAGTTCCTCCATAGCAAACTTCAAACATGGACCTTTACTGTATGGACCCTTATGGACCTGCTTTTGTAAACAGGAGCACAGTCATGCTGTAACAGAATATGGTCATCCTTAAAGCAGCAGTAAACCACCAGAAAAAAAAAGGAAAAAGGCTGTTTGATCCTGTCTTCACTCTTCCTCCCCTTTTTCCACAGTTCCCAATCCATCTTCTGATAGAACAGAGCCTTGGGGGCACTGTTCAGATGCTCAGTTTTGTGTGTTTAGCTAAAGAGTTATTTTTTCTTGGGAGGGTGCATGTGATCAGCACAGGGCCAATCAGCACTGCCAAGAAAGAGGGTCAGGGGTCATGCAGCCTCATAGGACAATTAGAAGAGAATGAAAACTTCTCCTACAAGCTTTAACCAGTGCTCGGCCAGACACGGATATAAGTCACAAAACTGCTATATACTGCTGATGAGAAAAGGTATTTAGCAGTTTATATTTACTAAAATAATTGCATTTCTATGTGTACTGTGTGAGACCAGATATAGTAAATGCAGGGTCATACAGTGGAACCTTGGATTGCGATCATAATCCATTCCAGGAGAATCCTCATAATCCAAAGCACTTGCATATGAAAGCGAGTTTCCCCATAGATGTCAATGGAAACAAAATTAATTTGTTTCGCATTGACTTCTATGGCATACAATACTGCATGTGGCCAGAGGTGGGGGGCGCCGGTGAGCCTCGGAAATACTCGGGACAGCTCGGCTGAACTCGGAAACCCTCGGAAAGGCTTGGGAACAGAGTATTTCCGAGTTTTTTCAGAGTATTTTCGAACTGCTCTGATCGGCTCCGGTGCCCCCTCACCTCTGGCCAAATGCGGTACTGCACACCTCTGTGGCTTGAATCCTGCTTGTTTTGCGAGACAACATTCGCAAACCAAGTCAGAATTTTAAAAAAAAATGCTCGTATTGCGAAATGCTCGTTAACCATGTTACTCGCAATCCGAGGTTTCACTGTAATCATTGCATACTAGCACATTATGGCAGACTTACCTGGACATAGAGCCTTCCAGCACAGTGCTGTCACGGCTGCTTGGCTGTCATGGCACTTCCATCTTCACCTAGACTTCCTTTCCGGGTTTGCGGTGTGCCGGTGACATCACTGACTGCATGCTGTGTGAAAAACAGTGCAAGTTTAGGAGATTTTCAGTGTACCTACCTTATCATAGGCTTACCTGTAGGTACAAGTTAAAAAAATTGACTTTACTTCCACTTTAAACAGTTGCCACAAGGCTGGAAGCGAAAAATCATCAAATATGTCTTTGCATACTGTAACATTAAAGAGGAAGTAAACCCTCTTTTTTTTTCCTGAAAAAAAAACCCCTGCAAGAGAAAGGCATAATGAGCTAGTATGCATGCATAGCATACTAGCTTATTATGTGGCACTTACCTGAGATCGAAGCCCCTGAAGCGCTCCTCATTCCCCTCCGCCGCTGGCGCCATGTCCCCCCGAGCGGTTTCCGTGTATCGCCGCTCCGGCGCTGTGACTGGCCGGAGCGGCGATGACATCACTCCCGCGCATGCGCGCAGGACCGGCAGATCCCCGCGCATGCGCACGGTCCCAGCAATATCCCATTCAGAAAACCGGCACGCTCAGTGCGCCTGCGCCGTTATCTACGGCGCGCATGCGCCGTAGACATCGGTGCAGTGTTTTCTGCACATATCTCCTTAACCATGTAGATTAATTGCACCTACAGGTAAGCCTTAATCTAGGCTTACCTGTAGGTGCAAGTTGTCAGAGTGAGTTTACAACCACTTTAACAGTACCCTTCTCTGGGAACACATGAACTTAATAATTTGAAGAGATGTTTTTTAACCACTTACAACCCGCCCACAATACTTTCACAATACTTGCACAAACAGACTCAGCAAAGTAAATATACACTGCCTGGCACATGCGCACTGGCGCAGCCCCTGTGGGCAGAACGGGTTATGGTTCGGTTCCTGGTAATGCAGCCGGGGGAATCATGTGATCACAATGCAATCACACGATCACAATGTCAACAAAGCTGTTTTGAATCAAAAAAGTGATATAAAAGATATGTTTTAAACATAAAAACATTTTTTTAAATGATCCAAAATTTATGAAAAATGTATTATATTTTCCCTTCAAATTGAAATACATTTCATGTTCCCAGTGTGATTGGGAATGTAGTGTGAGCTTACTAAAATAGCATTGTTTTATATTTTTATCCAATTTTATCTGCTTTGGGAAAAGGAAATTATAACACTATATGCTTTATGCAACTCCCCAATTTTACCACTATATGAAAGTGAAATGTGAGAAGCAATAAGTGATCAATATAAACTGAGATGTCCCTAGTTAGAGGCCAGTTAGAGGCCAACGTGACAAGAGGGCTTCTCTTACACCTCTGGTCCAAACACCCCTAATATGGAGCACATGGAACGAAAGGGCACAGAGTGACATGGGTGCAAGGATTCCAGTTCATACAGGCTTCTTTTTTAAGGCAGGCTTGGATGTAATATTCTCATGTAGGCCATTAGGAAGGCAACTGACTGGTAAACAGGAACATACAACAGGCTAAGAATGTAGTCTGGACAGGTAGTGTTTGACAGCTGAGAAGCACATGGCAGGCCGATTGGTGGACTCAGGAGCAAGCCAAGCTCACACTAGAGAATCTGCAGCAGTGACTGGACATCAGCAGGAACAAACCTTGGTCAGGAACTAGCCGAGGTAAGCAACAGGAAGGCATAACAGGGACAAGTCCAAGGGCAGGCCGAGTCAGTATCAGAAAGGCAAAACTGAGGAACAGCTAAAAGTTGTGGGGTAATAACAACTCGCTAGGTCTACCAGCAACTTCCTAGGTCAAATCTGTTCTTTAAATAGGTTGTCTAGTTCCAAGTCTGGAATTAGGCATGCAGTCCATGAGCTTGCACAAAGAAGCATGCACACATGACCAACCAGCAATGATCCTTGTTCTACATGTTGATGCACATGCACTTATCCTTCTGAAGTCATCTTGACAGGGGATAAGAAGTGTTTTGGCAGATCATTCATTTCAACAACAATTTTTCGATAAGAATCAGTATCCTGGATTATGACTGTCAGATGCTGCAGAGCTTTTGCTGCCACACATTCCTCTCTCCTTGCAGTATGGACAGAGATGAAAGTGAATGTATCCTTAATATGGAGCTGAAGTGGCCATCTTGCAGAACAGTGGCTAAGTGGTTAGCACACGGCCTAGCAGCACTGGAATTGTCAGTTCAAACCACAACACTACCTGCCTGGAGTTTGCATGTTTTTCCTGTACCTGGGTTTCCTCCCACACTTCAAAGACATGCTGGAAGGTTAATTAGTTCCTATCTTATTTGGCCCTAGATTAGAATATGTATGTATGAATGTGAGTTAGGGGCCTTAGCTTCTAAGCTCCTTGAGGGCAGGGACTGATGTGAATGTGCAATATATATGTGTATAGAGCTGTGCAAATTGATGACACTATATAAGAACCCATAATAAATAAATAAGACCAAGTGGCAGGGGCCATGTGGGGGGAGACCATGAACAATGTTTAGCTATAGAGAGTGTTCAACCCTGGGGGTGGCCAACTAGGGTGATGGATGTAATTGGCTGGAAAGAGTGGAGAGGAGGATGAAGTAAAAAAGAGAGAGAGGGGGATAGGCACACGTGGAGAGTCCCAGAGGGCAATAGAGGTGTGGGACCAGTACATGTTGCATTTATTACTGACTACAGATTCCAAGGTGGACTTAGCCCCTCCTTCCTTGGGGCATTGGCCTGATTGAGACACCATCCAGACTAGGAGTGTAGGTCAAAGTCCAAAGCAGTGACTATCCAGAACTGTTCAAGTGCGACAAGGTTTTTAGAGCAGAGGTCCCGACCTTTGGACCGGGGGGGGTAGGGTTAGGGGTTAGGTTGGGGGATGGAAGAATGTAGTCTTTGGGTTGACGGGAAATTTGACGGCTGGTGATTTGATGGGCGAATGGCTGGTGTTAGCACTTAAATCCTCCCGACACCATGCTTAATATGGTGTCAGGATGATCAAATCACATTATTTCTATTACTACATTGTAATATATAATGAAATAGTTCAACTCACCATAATACAGAATCAGTGGGAACCTTGAGCCACTGTCGCCTGCCCCCAGATGCAGCGTGCCACCGTCGCCTGCCACTAGGTACAGCGTGCCACCATTGCCTGCCACTAGGTACAGCATGCCACCGTCGCCTGCCACCAGATGCAGCTTGTCACCTGCCACCGTCATTTGCCACCAGTGGCAGCGTGTCACTTGCCACCGTTGCCTGCCACAAGATGCAGCGTGTCACTTGCCACCATCGCCTGCCACCAGGTGCAGCATGTCACTTGTCCCCGTCACCTGCTGCCAGATGCAGTGTGTCACTTGCCACCAGATGCAGTGTGTCACTTGTCACCATCACATGCCACCAGATGCAGTGTTACTTGCCACCCGCAGCCTGCCCACTGTGCAGTGTCACTTGCCACCAGCAGCGTGCCCACTGTGCAGCGTCATTTGCCACCCGCAGCCTGCCCGCTGTGCAGTGTCACATGCCACCCGCAGCCTGCCCACTGTGCAGTGTCACTTGCCACCCGCAGCCTGCCCACTGTGCAGTGTCACTTAATCCCACAGCCTGCCACCAGTCTAACACACCAGTGCCCCGGCCTCCCAGGGAAGGTGAACACCCCCCCTGCTGCTGTGGCTCTTCCCAGTGGCAGTGTAGCACAGGGGTTGGGGAGTTACCTGCTTTAAAGCATGCTGAAGCTCGGAGATGATAGAGGAGGTTTGTTCCAGCGGAAATACATGGTGGAGGCGGAGCTAGCCCGGAAAAGATAGAGGAGGTGGGTGGGTGCCATACGTCTATGGTGGAGGCAGAGCCGGCCTGGAGCCTCCAAGAGGTATAGTTATCCCATTCAGCTTCATGACGCATTCCTTGGATTGGGTCCTTGGAAGGAAACACAGCAATTTTCGTATTCTCATGTAAGGTAAACATATTCACAGCTTTATTGGCTATGCAAAAAAAATAACTATAGGAATTACTTATAAAGTGTTAAAATAATTTTATATATAAAAAAAGACTATTGAGAATTTCACCCATTTTTAAAGTGGTGCAGAGAAGTGTTTGAATGTTTTTTAATTTATTCCGATAATTTTCTCAGTGTCAAATCTTTTTTTCTATACAGATTTTTCTGATTTCTAAAGGCTCGGGATTAATTTCCCCCCTTTTTAGGAAAATTCTTTTTGCTTAGGTTATTCAATCCTCTGAGCCTGGAAAACAGAATTTCATAAATGGGGAATAATCCTTTTCTTGTGCCTGATGTTTTTTTTTTTTTTAACGATTTTTGGTGCAGCTCTGCATAGAATCCATAAAGCTTCCAGGTTTTGTTGTCAAAGCTTTACCAGTTCAGCTCTTTGGGCGTACTATGTATAACCTATGTATACTATAGCTAACGATCACTTTCACACAGCCGGCCACGAGGTGCCCCCCCACCTGCCGGCGGCCCCCCTCCTCCCGTGGTTCCTGGGCTGTCCTGTGCTTACCGACGCCCAGGAACACATCTGCCGTTTGGGGGAGAGAGACTGCAGTGAGAAATCCCTGCCTTGATCTCGCATGCAAACAATGAAACCAGAAGTGATGTCACTTCCGGTTTCATAAGCACCATTTCCTGGTCAGTACAGCCAGGGGACACATCTAACCAAGCTGATCTGTGCTTTGTTAGATGGTGTGAAGGGCAGGGGAGACATTGGGGTCTATTAGACTCCTAATTTCCCCAAAATGAGTACCTGTGACCTGCCCAATGCGATCATATAGGGGTTCATTAACACCTTGTGATAGCAATCACGTAAAAAAAAAAAGGGTAAAAAATAAATAAAATGATAATAAAATATATAAAAAGAAAAAAAATTTGACAAAACCCCCGTTGCTCCTCACACCTGCACAAACGCAAGCCCAGGGTGTGTACATGTATGTAAACCGCGGTCACACCACACATTTGACATATTGCCACCAGCGTCAGAGTGAGAACAATAATTCTAGTACAAGAGCTCCTAGTTACCTCTAACTTGATGACGAGATATAATAGCTTTTAAAGCGTCACCTGTGGTGATTTTTGGCGATGTCACGGGTGCACACAATTTTAAAACATGGAATGTTAGGTGTCTATTTACTTGATGCAACCTTCTCTTTTATATTTTAACCAAAATGGGTATTATATGGTGTGGTTTTGCACTAAAATTCATTTTATTATGTTTTTTCTGGAATAAATAAACAGTTGGGCAAATATCACGAGAAACAAAAATTTGCAACTATCACCTTTTTATTCTACAGGGCCTCTGATTTCACAAAAGATATAATGTTCTGTGGTTTATGTAATTTTATTGCTAAAAATTTTGAATTTTACATATATCCAACTGTGACGAACCCTCTGTCCTAAATCAGATCTAGGTCAATGCTTCCTCTGTCCAGAACCAGCACCCTCCAAGCTTCTTCAGCCCCTCAGTCCACAAACACAGTATAGGGTAAAACAAAACTGCCTTTATTATCACACATAGACACACAGATATCTCTCCTCAAAAACACTTTCTTCCCACCCTTGGAAAACAGGGCGGGTCAAACTGTCCAATGACAATGGCCACACCGGTCAGGTGTGTTCAAACTTCTCAATACACAGTCTTATCAGCAGGGGGGTTGAAGGAATCCCCCCTCCCTTTTTCCTCACAGCAAAACACACTTGCACATCCCATAATAGTTAAGACAGCCACAATAGACAATAGAATACAGTCCCACCCCAAAGCATCACAGCAAATAGTCCAACAGCATGGCACAGAACACATTAGTCTCACTAACCCCCGACCCAAAGTCAATCCTGTCACACATCTCCCCTTTCAGCAGGAGACTAAAGCCCTGTACACACGATAGGTTTAACCGATGAAAACAGTCCGATGGACTTTTTTCATCGGACAAACCGATCGTGTATGGGCCCCATCGGTCTTTTTTCCATCGGTGTTTAAAAATAGAACATGTTTTAAATTTATCCGATGGTTAAAAAACCGATTGCAAATTACTATCGTCTGTGGGGAACTTCATCGGATAAAAAACCCACGCATGCTCAGAATCAAGTCGACGCATGCTCAGAAGCATTGAACTTAATTTTTCTCGGCTCATCGGAGTGTTTTACGTCACCGCGTTTGGAACGGTCGGTTTTTTGACTGATGGTGTGTAGGCAAGACTGATGAAAGTCAGCTTCATCGGTTTTCCAATGGAAAAATCCATCGGTTAAAAAACCATAGGAAATCCGATCGTGTGTACAGGGCTTAACACAGGAGGAGACCCCAGACGGGTTGACTCCGAAGTTAGTCAGTAGTTCCATTCCCTCAATGCCGGGATCCTCACAGTACCCCAAATAAATTATCTCAAGCCGAGCATTACTTACCCAGCCAACCTCTGTCTCTCTCAGAGAACATGCCCTCCGCTAGGAAGAGGCCTGGACTGGCCCTTCTCCCTGGAGTCCTTTCACCCGCTGGAGAGAAGACAGGGTGACTGGGCTCCTCGTGCCGCTGGGTGGCTTCCCAGTGGGCTTGATTTCGCGGGACGGCCCCGACAAAGTGACACTGGAGGTCACCGACATCATTCCCAAGAAGCACATCTGCAGGTAATCCTCCCATTACTCCGACATCACAGCGCTTGGGCCCCAGTCCATAGTCCAGGGTGACAGTAGCGAGGGGAATGAAGCATTTGGTGCCGCCTGCCAATCGGATCACCATTCCTGGGCCGGGCTGGAGAGCACCAGGGCTCACAACTCGTGGGTCCACAATAGTGAGGAACGCACCTGAATCTCGGAATCCCACCGCCTTTTGACCATCCACAGTGACCTCTTGTAGGTGCTTTCCTTGGAGAAGCGATGTACGGGCCTCAGCAGGTTGTAGGCCAAAGATACCTGGAAGGGTGTCCCGGTCGGCAGAAGAGGAACACCAGTCTGGAGGGGGTGGCGGCAGGTCCTCAGGAGCTTGGTTCCGATCCACATAATGTACTGGAATGCCAGGGCTAGGTCCGAGAGTCTTGGTTCTGGCAAGGCAGCTGGCCTGATAGTGACCAGGCTGCCCACAGCCAAAACAGCGCCTTTCCAAGGTGGGTCTTGCGGTCCACTGTGGGGAAATCGGGTGGTGTGGTAGCGGGACCCGATAGGTTGGTGCTGCCTGGGAGTTCATTTGACGATGGGGAGGCATGTAGGGCCCAGAGGTGGGGCTGGACACCTTGGGAACTCGGGGTGCCTCGGCAGGAGGCTTCCGCCATTGTGTGTTGATCAAGAGGGCCTTATCTGCTAAGGCTGCAGCTTCCTCTAGGGTGGCAGGTTTTCGCTCCAGCACCCACTGTCGGAGCTCAGGGGGGCAATTTAAAAAGAATTGTTCCTTCAGGACAGCCTATATGATCCCCTCAGGGGAGGTTGCCTTCTCCCCTTCCAGCCATCGGCGGCATGCTACGGACAGCTTGTGCGCAAACATTTTGAAGGAGGTCTCGGGGACCCGAGGGGTAGTCCGGAACTGGGCACGATACGCCTCTGGCGATACAGCGTAATAGTCCAGTACTGCCTGTTTTAGGTCCTCATAGCTACGTTTCTTGAGAGGGTCCATCATTCGATAAGCCTCAGTGGCCCCCCCTTTCAGCAGTCCTACTACAAGGCGGGTCCAGTCTGCGGGTGGGACCCCCAGTAGTTCGCATTGATGTTCAAAGTCCTGAAAGAACCCATCAACATCCCCTGTATTGTCTTGGTAGGGCTTAAAGTCTTATCCGGAAATTCTTTGGGTCTCCGAAACAGCAGGGAGAGACACGGGGGTGGAGAAAAAATTGGTATGGACAGCCGCACTCCAAAAAAAACTTTTGGCTGCCTTTATTGTAAAAAAGGGTCAGTATTGATCAAGTTTTTTCATACTTTACTATATATTAGAAGTGTTTTTGTATACATGCTAGCTATGAGTAAGCACTAGATTATAGTGTGAAATGCATCAGCTGTTTTTCCCTTACTTGCTGTGCTTTGTAGTGCATTTTATTCTTTTTTTACAATAAAGGCAACTGAAAGTTTTTTTTGGAGTGCGGCTGTCCATACCAAATTTTTCTCCATTTGTCTTGTGCATTGCGAGCACTCACGGTTTCCTGAGAGAACATTGATTGCTGCAGCATATTCACCTGGAGCGGTAACTCCCTTCCTTTATTCGTCTAGAGACACAGGGGTGGTGGCTCGATTTTTTGCAGTCTCCCATTCCGTTTTTATTTTTTGTGCCTTTTTAATGGCTGCAAGCTTTCTTTCGGTGGTGGCATCCTTCCCCAGAATGGCCATCTCTTCCTCATACCAGACAACCCAAGGGCTCCTGGTGCCTGGGTTGGGAGGCTCTGCTCTGTCTTCGCTAGGAAGTGCCTGACCTCCATCTGTGGTCAACTCCTCCCGCTGACTGTTTTCCTCCAGCAACTGGACCAGCTGGTCCTTACTCAGTCTCCTGTGGTTGAGACCCAACATTCTGGCTCTTTCTTGGAGACTGCTTGCTGTCCAATGGTGATACTCTAGGGCTTCAGTGCTCCTGGTGTGCAGACTTTCATCAGCTATCTTGAGTGCTCTCTTCCCATTGCTGGGGTGACTGAAGGCTGCTATCCGATCTTGGATCCAAGTGGAGGTCTTCACAGCCAGGAAGCACGATCCCGCTGCTGCCAACCAGTTGTGACGAACCCTCTGTCCTCAAACAGATCTAGGTCCACCGTCAATGCTTCCTCTTTCCAGAACTAGCACCCTCCAAGTTTCTTCAGCCCCTCAGTCCACAGACACAACACCCAGTATAGGGTAAAACAAAACTGCGTTTATTATCACACATGGACACACAGATATCTCTCCTCAAAAACACTTCCCTCCCACCCTTGGAAAACAAGGCGGGTCAAACTGTCCAATGACAATGGCCACACAGGTCAGGTGTGTTCAACTTCTCAATACACAGTCTTATCAGCAGGGGGGTTGGAGGAATCCCCCCTCCCTTTTTCCTCACAGCAAAACACACTTGCACATCCCATAATAGTTAAGACAGCCACAATAGACAATAGAATACAGTCCCACCCCAAACCATCACAGCAAATAGTCCAACAGCATGGCACAACACACATTAGTCCCACAAACCCCCGACCCAAAGTCACTCCTGTCACAGCGACAAATATTTTTTTTTTATCTGGAGCCGACCCGGGTAATTGAACAAGCTGAAGTTAGAAGCTGATTGGCTACCATGCACAGCTGCACCAAATTTTGCACTCTCCAGTTTTAGTAAATCCATCCCACTGTGACCAGAATAGTACAGTGGTACCATAGCGACACTGTACTACTCTGGGTAAGTGATCAGGATTTTCTTTTACACTATGATTGCTTATAACAACGATGATGACTTCATTGTGTACTATTGTGAAAGCTGTGATTGTGTACAGCTGTCATGTGAACAATCACAGCGATCACATGGTACCGGGGCTGGCACAATGATCTGTAATCTGCGGTGTCTAGCCTCTAGGACGCGTGCGAGGCGAGTGACTGGGAGGGCTTCATGTGACGTCCGCCCAAGATGGGAAAGCTCCCTCTTGCTTGTCATTTGACTATAGGCCAGGGAGAAAGTAGTTAAATAGACATTCTTATTCTTGTGTTAGAGCTTTATGAATTTAATCTATTAAAGTTATTGTCACAATGTGATTTCAATTTTGTTTGTGATGGGTTGCAACATGGCTGTGAAGTAAACTACAATATACACTACCAGCGCTATAAACACACAATTAAATAGTTAAACAATTCAATAACCACTTGACCTTAGGAAGATTTACCCCCCTTCATGATCAGGCCATTTTTTTTCGATGCGGCACTGCGCTACTTTAACTAACAATTGCATGGTCGTGAGACTCTGTACCCAAACAAATAGAGCTTTTGTTTAGTGGTATTTGATCACCCTAGTGGTTTTTATTTTTTTGTGTCATAAACAAAAAAAGACCAACCATTTTGAAAAAAAAATAAAAACAATATTTTTTTACTTTCTGCTATAAAACATATGCAATAAAAAAATGTAAAAAATCGAATTTCTTCATCAGTTTAGGCCAATATGTATCCTGCTACATATTTTTGGTAAAAAATCCCAATAAGAGTATATTGATTGGTTTGTGCAAAAGTTATAACGTCAACAAACTGGGATATTTTTATTTATTTATTTAATTATTCTTACTAGTAATGGTGGCTATCAGTGACTTATAGTGGGACTGTGATATTGCTGTGGAGAATTGAACACTAACTGACACGTTTGACACTTTTTGGGGATCAATGATACTAATAAAGTGATCAGTGCTAAAAAAATATGCACTGTCACTGTACTAATGACACTGTTAGGGAAGTTAACATCAGGGGTGATCAAAGGATTAGCTGTGTGCATAACCTGTGATTTAGTGTAGTGGGGGAGGTGCTTTTACTTGTGGAATGCATAGATCGTTGCTCTTGCTTTACAGGAACACACAAGATCCATGCCTTCTGTACTCACAGAACAGCAATCTGCCTTGTTTACATAGGCTGACTGCTATTCTGACTGTGTAAGGAACAATTAGTGGCTGCTGGCGGATGTCGAGTCCTTCGTACTCGCCGATCTGCTCCGGCTGTGTAGAATCACGTGCCCCAGACCTGGACATGTCAGATCACGTACTAGGTACGTGATCTGGCACAGAGCAGCCACCCTGCCACAGTAAATGTACAGTGGTTGGTCTGCAAGTGGATAATAATAAAAAAAACTCATAACATTTTGGAAAAACATGTATGCAATCTTGTGCAAATGGAAAAGTGTCCACAAACAACATGATAAGTATTCTTCCTACTACTTAATTTACCACCTTGCAGCAAACTTCATTTTAACCACTTCCCGCCCGGTCAATAGACAATTGACGTCCGGGAAGTGGTTTAGTAATCCTGACTGGACGTCTATTGATGTCCTGAAGGATAACAGCTGCCGCCCGCTCGAGGGGGCGCGCATCGCGGCGATCAGTGGAGCGGTGTGTCAGTCTGACACACCGCAACACTGATCTCGGTAAAGAGCCTCCGGCGGAGGCTCTTTACCACGTGATCAGCCGCGTCCAATCACGGCTGATCATGATGTAAACAGGAAGAGCCATTGATCGGCTCTTCCTCACTCGCGTCTGACAGACGTGAGTAGAGGAGAGCCGATCGGTGGCTCTCCTGACAGGGGGGGTTTGCGCTGATTGTTCATCAGCGCAGCCCCCCCTCGGATGCCCGCCCAGGACCACCAGGGAAGCCGCCAGGACCACCAGGGAAGCCCCTAACATGTGGATGGCCAGGTACATCCCCCATGGCCATCCACATGTTAAAAAACATGCCCAATACCATAGTAGCACATAAAAACACAGTGATGCCCAGCAATACCCCCCACCAAAGTAACCAGTGCCACTCATCGGTGTCCCTCAGTGCCAACTATCAGTGCCCATCGTGCCCATCAGTGCCCACCCATCAGTGCCCATCTGTGCCACCTATCAGTGCCACCCATATTTACCCATCAGTGCCACCCATAAGTACCCATCAGTGCCGCCTATGAGTGCCCATCAGTGCCACATACCAGTGCCACCTATCAGTGCCCATCAGGGCCGCCTATCAGTGCCCATCAGTGCTGCCTATCAGTTCCCATCATCAGTGCTTATCAGTGCCACCTCATCGTGCCACCTCATTGGTGCCACCTCATCGGTGCCCATCGGTGCCATCTTATCAGTGCCCGTCAGTGCAGCCATATCAGTGCCCATCATTGAAGAAGAAAACATATTTATTTACAAATTTTTTTTTTACAGAAACAAATAAAAACATATTTTTTTTCAAAATTTTCGTTTTTTTTTTTTTATTCGTTGCTCAAAAAAAATCAAATCGCAGAGGTGATCAAAGAAAGCTCTATTTGTGGGAACAAAATGATAAAAAAAAATGTGGGTACAGTGTAGCATGACCGCGCAATTGTCATTCAAATTGCGACAGCACTGAAAGCTGAAAATTGACTTGGGCAGGAAGGTGCGTAAGTGCCTGGTATTGAAGTGGTTAAATAGGCTCTCCCCATCTAATAAGACCCTTGACACGTTTTGGCACATTTATTTGCACAAAATTGTATACACATGAACTGCTTTGGCACAATGTTTCATAATTTTTCAATATAAGATTTATTACTGTTGCACAATTTTTATGAGTTTTATTATTTTTGTATGCTTTAACTATTTATTAGTTTTCACTGTACTGATACTATATATTGTTTTTTTGCTGTCCAGGGGGACAGGGTTGTTCCAGCTGCTAGGGGTTGGGAAAAAACATATTTATTCCCATATTGGGAGGTTTGTCCTGACTCCTGAGCACGGGTTGCTTGCTTGTAGTTGTTGTGTAGTAAACTAGTAGCATAGTTTGTCCATGCATGAAATGATATGGCACAATTTTGAGTGATATAGCAAACTTTTCCTATTTATGTTTAAAATCAAATATTAACACTATCTAAAGCATAGCCTATAAACAATGCTGGTAATGTATCATGGGATAAAAGCATAAGTATTCCATAAGTTCCCATGACACCACCACTCCTCTAAAAACCTGTGAAACAATTAAACTAATATGATTGACAGCACAGACACATTTATGAGACTAGAATGCATGTGAAAAGGATGGGAGGTAGGGGCCGGAAGAGAATTGCACAAGCAAAACTGTGAGGTGAGGAGAACTTGACGCTAGTAGAAGATGTAAAGATTAAAATGTAATGAACTTATTTCACTTGGTTTTACTGAAGCTTGCAGAAAAGTGAAGGGTGTCTACAAAGTCCTATGCAAATATATATATATATATTTTTGTGTTCGTTAGGCCTTGCTGACATTTTGGTAATAATTCTTTTTTTTGGGTCCCAGTATATTAAAAAACAAATATTTGGGTCTATGGATTAAAAAGTTTAAATGGAAAAATCAGTTTGTAAATGGATAGAAAACTGATAAAAGATATATGGTCTGGGATTAAAAGTAACATTTCTGTCTTTGCAGATGACACTAAGCTATGCAGTGGAATAACGTCCTTACAGGATGTCTCCAATTTACAAGCCAACCTCAGTGCCCTGTTTAATTGGGCAACTAAGTGGCAAATGAGGTTTAATGTTGATAAATGTAAAGTTATGCACTTGGGGGCTAAAGCCCCATACACACGGTAGGACTTTTTGACAACAAACTTCAAAATGGGCAAGTTTTCAAAAAAATCCTACCGTGTGTACGCTCCATCGGACAAACTTTTTTGGGTTTTCATCGGACAAAAGTTCGCTCTGCAAACGGACAAACTTTTCGGCAACAAAAGTCCTACGGTGCAAAGTCCTATCGTGTGTATGCTATCGGTGTTCCCGGCCAACTCCCTTCGGACAAAAATCCATGGAAAAGTTTGTTTGAAGTCCAATCGTGTGTATGAGGCTTAAGAATATGCATGCATCATACATGCTAGGGGGAGTACAACTGGGGGGATCCATAGTGGAGAAGGATCTTGGGGTTTTGGTAGATCGTGAGCTTAATAATAACATGCAATGCCAAGCTGCGGTTTCCAAAGCGAGTCCTTTCTTGTATTAGGAGAGGTATGGACTCCAGAGAGAGAGATATAATTTTGCCCCTGTACAAATCATTAGTAAGACCTCATCTGGAATATTCAGTTCAGGTTTGGGCCCCAGTTCTCAAAAAGGATATTGGGGAAGTGGGGAAAGTGTAGGGAAGAACAACCAAACTGATAAGAGGCATGGAGGAGCTCAGCTATGAGGTAAGATTAGAGGAACGTAATTTATTCTCTCTTGAGAAGAGGAGAATAAGGGGGGATATGATCAACATGTATAAATATATAAGTGGTCCATATAGTGAACTTGGTGTTGAGTTATTCACTTGAAGTTAATCACAGAGGACAAGGGGGCACTCTTTACGTCTAGTGGAAAAGAGATTTAATCTCCAAATACGGAAAGGTTTCTTCACAGTAAGAGCTGTGAAAATCTGGAATAGACTCCCTCAAGAGTTGGTTCTGACCAGCTCAGCAGATTGCTTCAAAAAAAGGCCTGGGTTCTTTCCTAAATGTACAAAATTGAACTGGATACTGACATTTATAGGTAAAGTTGATCAAGGGAATATTCAATTGTCTCTCGGGGGGATCAGAAAGTAATTTTTTTCCCCCGATGGAGCAAATTGGATCATGCTCTTCTGGGGTATTTTGCCTTCCTTTGGATCAACTGTGGGTATAGGATTGTGTATATGAGATTGTATGATATTTTTTTCCCTTTCCCTTTTGTAGGTTGAACTAAATGGACATGTGTCTTTTTTCAACCTGACTACCTATGCAACTATGTAAGGCCTCATTCATGGGGCATACATAAGTGTACCGCCGCTGAGGGCAGGGGTACGCTTTTGAATGTACGTGTGAACGCGGCAGTAGAACACCAGCTCTAGGTGTTTTTTTTTTGTTTTTGTTTTTTTAACAGTAAATTGTAACATTTTGGCATGGTGGACGGGGCAGAATTGAATAAGCAGACCTTTTACTTACCGTATAAGGAAAAGAAATGAAAATACAGGAGTTTTCCTTTGCACATGATTGGATCACTGAAGTGAATACAGCATCACTGAAAAATGTACTCCTTTAGCAAAACAACCCCTATAAATCTGTTCGCTGTCTCCGGAAAATTGCAACTCTAGCCATTGCCTTCTGATGACCAAAAAATACTTCTCTGGGGCTCACATTGCGCTTGATAATAAAATACACGAAAATCAGGAATAAAACTCTGATGAGGAAAGTTAAAAGAAAATAAGGACATTTTGAGTTGGAAACGGTTGGCCAGTAATACACTTGCTTCATTTCTTCCTCTGCCATCAAGTACTCTAGGTGTAAGTTTAAGAGGACGACTGCAGCTTTTTTTTGCCTCAGTGATTTCTCACGCCCTATTGAATAGAGACACATTAGCTCTGGTGAATTGTTGTGAACACAGGGAGGGACAGCTCAATGCTGGAAACAGGCGTCAATAAATCTTCCTGCAAGAACTCCAACACCTGCCGGATCCACTTCAGCCAATAATTGTTTAACATGACAGTCGAAATACTCGGCAAGGTAAGCTAAATGAAATATCAACATGGGGGGATGTCTGCTTTCCGAGTATCAAACTTCGTTATCTGTGCCTTGGAGAGGTGCTGTCAGTGCAATATAAACAAGAAAAAAAAAATACATTGAGGAATACAAAAAGAGTGGTGCGGAAAAAAGGAACACTGAAGTACAAAAAGTAGAGCAGATCATAAATTTCACATCTACAAAAAATTAAATATGTAACTGATAGACAATGTATTAGACTATTACTATCTATGAATGCAACTATATATACAGTATATAAAGATGAAAACGGAACTGTTGCCTTTGGAAACAACTCTAATTTCTTTATTTTGTTTTTCTTTAGAATAAAGGATGAAACTTCAGAGGCAATGGCTCCTCTTTTCCTCCAATTTTCATGTACCAGCCCCGGTATATAACTGCAAATAAAAAAATACATTATATTATATTGTATTGCATTTTTGTATTTGTAATCATTACATACCTCTTATTTTAAAGCATACCTGTTACCATCAAAGCAGGACCCTCCTATACATTGTATCCAAACCCCCAAAAAAGAAAAAAAGTTATATAGTGCAGCATACCAGTCCTTAAATGAGTGCCTGCAGCGTGCACAGTGTAAAGTTAAGAGTGGGGGTCAGGAGTGCGTAATGCAGAGAGTGCCGGGGTTTAGGAGTGTGTAAGGCACAGAGTGCAGGGCTCAGGAGTGTGTAAGGCAGAGAGTGCAGGGCTCAGAAGTGTGTAAGGCAGAGAGTGCAGGGCTCAGGGGTTTGTAAGGCAGAGAGTGCAGGGCTCAGGAGTGTGTAAGGCAGAGAGTTCAGGGCTCAGGAGTGTGTAAGGCAGAGAGTGCAGGGCTCAGGAGTGTGTAAGGCAGAGAGTACTGGGTTCAGGAGTGTGTAAGGCAGAGAGTGCAGGGCTCAGGAGTGTGTAAGGCAGAGAGTGCAGGGCTCAGGAGTGTGTAAGGCAGAGAGTGCAGGGCTCAGGAGTGCGTAATGCAGAGAGTGCAGGGCTTAGGAGTGCGTAATGCAGAGAGTGCAGGGCTCAGGAGTGTGTAAGGTAGAGAGCAGGGCTCAAGAGTGTGTAAGACAGAGTGCAGGGCTCAGGAGTGTGTGAGAAGAGAGTGCAGGGCTCAGGAGTGTGTAAGGCAGAGAGAGCAGGGCTCAGGAGTGTGTATGACAGAGTGCAGGGCTCAGGAGTGTGTGAGGAAGAGAGTGCAGGGCTCAGGAGTGTGTGAGGAAGAGAGTGCAGGGCTCAGGAGTGCATAATGCAGAGAATGCAGGGCACAGATGTGTGTAAGGAGGAGAGTGCAGGGCTCAGGAGTGTGTAAGGCAGAGAGAGCAGGAGTGTGTAAGACAGAGTGCAGGGCTCAGGAGTGTGAGGAAGAGAGTGCAGGGCTCAGGAGTGTGCAAAGCAGAGAATTCAGGTGTTAAAGTGTTGTTTAAAGTGATTTCTCAACAAAATAAAGGGGAGAGTTGGCTTTGAAAATTAAAAATGAATTAAATAGCGGTTTTGGTTTGTGGTGCTCAGATGAAGTGTAGTTTTACTTTAATTGTGTGCAGTGTTGCTCTAAACAGAGAGAATTGTGGCCTTATCTATCCTCTTTTACACATGTGTCAAGATAATGGTAGTCTCTGTCCGTATTGTTGGACTCCTCTATGGATGTTTCCAGTCATCAAGATTCAGAGGAATATACTATGAGACATTAAAGGTATAGGGGCTTATGAACATCATGCTTGCTGAATTTGGCATGAGGGTACATTGTCCTAGGCCCCATACACAGCTGAGCACTTTGTAGCTTGAAGTTTGAAGCTCCAAAATGCTCAGGGAGAAAAAAATCAATGCATCTCAATGGTAGGTGGTTCATATCTCCACTCCAAAATGCCTGAAGCTAAATGCGTGAAGCTCAAAAAAATCTTAGAGCTACATTTGTAGTTCAGCCTGGTCAGATTGGTATGTTTTGTGGAATTTCGAGTCCTATTGAATTATATTGGTACATGCAAAAACCTGCAGTGCGCACATTTTGTTCTGCATTTTTAAGCTGATATGTCCACACAGCAACATGTGATGTCACAGATTATACTGTTTTCTACAGGCTAATACAAAAACTCCTGAAACTCAAGTGCTGTAACAAAATGTACATAAACGCACAAAAAAGTGCATAAAAATGCACAACAAAATGCGGAAAAATTTGGGGAAAAAAATGCACTTAGTTGTGAATAAATGTTAGTGTAAATACTCCTGCGCTGCCAAATTGCTTATGTGATTTGTGATAAAGTGTGAAAGTGTTAAAAACATAGACATAAATAGAAACTTAATGTTATGCTTGCTGCTAGCACTGATTGTGTTCCCACAACTAGCTAATTCAGTCTAAATAGTGTAAAGTGCTGCACTGCTATAAAGTGCAAAAGTGCTTGTGCTATATATACCTGTGTCAATAATTCATATTACAATCACACAAAAGCTGCATACTATTAAATCCTACTCTTTTAAAAAACATGTCATCGATGGCGTGAAAACATCATAATTAATCGTGACTAAAGTCCATATTATCATTGGATAATCAATAAGTAAATAATAGTGATTCCCGTGCTGATCGCTTGACCCTCCACTGATAAAGTTCAACCAAATTAGGTATATACAAGACACCATGTGCTGTTTGTGGGCTCCCAGAACTCTCACCTCAAATATCTGTAAAAGGGGGGTAGGTGCTAGAGAGGGTCTAGAGAGTAGGGTTATCCCACATCCCAGTAGTCATGTGAAAGGAAAGGGTTCCTCTTGTAGGACTTTTAAGGGAGAAGCTACTCTGGTAGGGATGAGTATGAGATTGAGTAAGGGTATAGGATGTTTATTTATCAATAGACAAGGTAGTAGATGGATAAGATCTGCAGTACAATTGAAAAAAATCATATGACATGTATAGGATGCATACACAATGAACATGCAATACAATAACTGACAATCATGGACTCCGTTGTATACAAACATAAACGGGGAATAACCGACGCGTTTCGAATGTTTCTTCTTCAAGGGTTATGATTGAGATCAGCATGGATTAACATGTCTATAATTGAAAAAGACAGTAATGAACAACAGGTATACAGGCAATCTGGTATACAGTGTCAATGTTCTTACCATATTAATATGGTTCTTACCATATTAATATGGTAAGAACATTGACACTGTATACCAGATTGCCTGTATACCTGTTGTTCATTACTGTTCATTACTGTCTTTTTCAATTATAGACATGTTAATCCATACTGATCTCAATCATAACGCTTGAAGAAGAAACATTCGAAACGCATCAGTTATTCCCCCTTTTATGTTGATATACAACGAAGTCCATGATTGTCAGTTATTGTATTGCATGTTCATTTTGTATGCATCCTATACATGTCATATGATTTTTTTCAATTGTACTGTAGATCTTATCCATCTACTACCTTGTCTTTTGATAAATAAACATCCTGTACCCTTACTCAATCTCATACTTATCACTACCAAAGTAGCTTCTCCCTTTAAAAGTCCTACAAGAGGAACCCTTTCTATTCACAAATATCTGTAAATAGCGCTTGTATCAATTAGTATTTCCTTTTGGATGGGTGCCACTCTCTCCTCCTGTCCTTGGGGGTCCCTCTCCAAGTCACTCCTCTTTATTACCCAGGATATGTGTATGGCTCCTTCCTACTCTCAATGTAGGAAGTGAAAAATACAAAGCTCCCATTGTGTAGTAATTTAAAAACTAGCATCCGTTTATTCAAAAAAGTTTACACTCAAATTTAAGTAGTTAAAATCAAGCATAGATCGTTAATGAAACTGAAATCTATGAGCGTCCTATCCTGTCACTTCTGGTCTGCGTCAGCCTCTCCTCTTGCCCTACACGTTACGTCACACTCGCGTGACTTCATCAGCCCCTACCTCAAAGTGAGTGTAAACGTTTTTGAATAAACGGATGATAGTTTTTAACTTACTACACTATGGTAGCTTTATATTTTTCACTTCCTACATTGAGAGTTATGCAGAGTGGCAGCATGAATCCATAAGTCAAATTTAAAGGAGCCATACACATATCCTGCATAATAAAGAGGAGCGACTTGAAGAGGGACCCTCAAGGACAGGAGGAGAGAGTGGCACCCATCCAAAAGGAAATACTAATTGGTACAAGTGCTATTTACAGATATTTGAGGTGAGAGTTCTGGGAGCCCACAAACAGCACGTGGTGTCTTGTATATACCTAATTTGGTTGAACTTTATTGGTGGAGGGTCAAGAGATCAGCACGGGAATCACTACCTTATTGATTATCCAATCATAATTTGGACTATAGTCACTAATAATTAGACATGTGCATTCGTTTTCGTCCGAATGCATTTTCGTCCGAATTTCAGCTATTTTCGTTATCGTTTTAACAAACGAAAACGAAAGCACAGAATCCGAAAACCGAAAGATCCGACATAAACAAATGCTTTATTTTCGTTTTCGTTGCTACAACAGTTCGATATAGATAGGAGATTCGACGTGACGCTGACAATAACAATCTGTGTCTATCGAACCTGTGGTCGAATGTGCCTAACCTTAACTCTATTAGTCCAAGATTATTCTACATAGGAGAGAAAAGATTCGACATTATAGAGAGAAAAGATTCGACATAGGAGAGAAAGATTCGACATAGGAGAGAAAAGATTCGACATAGGAGAGAAAAGATTCGACATAGGAGAGGAAAGATTCGACATAGGAGAGGAAAGATTCGACATAGGAGAGGAAAGATTCGACATAGGAGAGAAAAGATTTGACATAGGAGAGAAAAGATTTGACATTATAGAGAGAAAAGATTCGACATAGGAGAGAAAAGATTCGACATTATAGAGAGAAAAGATTCGACATAGAGAGAAAAGATCACTGCTTGTGGGCGGAACATTCGACCGGAAATGTATGATTGCAGAGTCGTACAGTTTCGCTGCTCCGTCGAATCTTCTTTGAACATTCGACAGACACCATAAGCCTTCAATGACAGATTCGACCTTAATTAATTCAGATTTTCGGACGAATGCAATTTTTAACGAAAAACGAAATAAATAAAAACGAATTTCGGGAGTAACTAAATAAATTTATTTTTTGGACGAAAACGAAATTCCGAAACGAAATATTTCAGTGTGCACATGTCTACTAATAATTGTGTTGTTTTCATGCCACTAATTAAAAGTTTTTTAAAGGAGTATGATTTAATAGTATGCAATTTTTATGTGATTGTAATATGAATTATTGGCTTAGGTGTGAATGCAGTCTTAAAGAGACTCTATCAACAGAAAAAAAGGCAGCGCAGGTAACTCAACTTACCTGCAGCTTCAAAAAGACTGCAGATACAGAACAATGCCAGGTTGTTCTGACATTTCCAGATAGTGTCACAGCATACCCCTAGGTTCTGCCTCTCACATTCCTATCAGCCCCTCACTATGATGGGCTGCCACACTGGCCAAAAGGAATATGGTAGAGTCAGGTAGGGGTGGGCCTCTTAGTGTCTGTACTTTATGCCTGCAGAAATGTATACTGTTTTTCTAGAAACTGAGTCTCTTTAGGTATACAGTGAGGGAAAAAAGTATTTGATCCCCTGCTGATTTTGTACATTTTCCCACTGACAAAGAAATGATCAGTCTATAATTTTAATGGTAGGTTTATTTTAACATTGAGAGACAAAATAACAACAAAAAATCCAAAAAACATATTTCAAAAAAGTTATAAATTGATTTGCATTTTAATGAGTGAAATAAGTATTTGATCCCCTATCAACCACCAAGATTTCTGGCTCCCATGTGTCTTCTATACAGGAAATGAGCTGAGATTGGGAGCACTCTCCTAAAGGGAGTGCTCCTAATCTCAGCTTGTTACCTTTATAAGACACCTGTCCACAGAAGCAACCAATCTCTCCACCATGGCCAAGACCAAAGAGCTGTCCTAGAATGTCAGGGACAAGATTGTAGACCTACACACGACTAAAATGGGCTACAAGACCATCGCCAAGCAGCTTGGTGAGAGGGTGACAACCGTTGGTGTGATAATTTGCAAATGGAAGAAACACAAAATAACTGTCAATCTCCCTCCGTCTGGGGCTCCATGCAAGATCTCACCTCGTGGAGTTTCAATGATTATGAGAATGGTGAGGAACCAGCCCAGAACTACATGGAAGAAACTTGTCAATGATCTCAAGGCAGCTGGGACCATAGTCACCAAGAAAACATTTGGTAACACACTACACTGTGAAGGACTGAAATCCTGCAGCGCCTGCAAGGTCCCCCTGCTCAAGAATACACATGTACAGGCCCGTCTGAAGTTTGCTAATGAACATCTGAATGATTCAGAGGAGAACTGGGTGAAAGTGTTGTGGTCAGATGAGACCAAAATCAAGCTCTTTAGCATCAACTCAACTCGCCGTGTTTGGAGGAGGAGGAATGCTGTCTATGACCCCAAGAACACCATCCCCACCATCAAACATGGAGGTGGAAACAATATGCTTTGGTGGTGTTTTTCTGCTAAGGGGACAGGACAACTTCACTGCATCAAAGGGACAATAGACGTGTCCATGTACCGTCAAATTTTGGGTGAGAACCCCCTTCCCTCAGCCAGGCATTGAAATTAGGTCTTGGATGGATATTCCAGCATGACAATGACCCAAAGGAGTGGCTCAAGAAGAAGCACATTAAGGTCCTGGAGTGGCCTAGCCAGTCTCTAGACCTTAATCCCATAGAAAATATGTGGAGGGAGCTGAAGGTTCAAGTTACCAAACGTCAGCCTCAAAACCTTAAAGTGGTTGTAAACCCTTACAGACCACTTTTTGCTACAGGAGGGCCTATATTAAGGCTTACCTGTAGCTACCCTGGATATCTCCCAAACCTGCACGGTTTAGGAGACATCCCCTGTATCACCATGTGCATGCCATTGCTTCAGTTAGTGTGCCGTTACTGGCGGCTCCCACGTGCATGCGTGGGAGTGACGTCATCGTGGCTCCAGCGCTTTGATGTCACCGGAAGTAACTCCGGGAGCGATGTCGCCGGCCGGAGCGGTGTGCGGGGACCGCTACATGGGAGCTTCGATCTAAGGTGAGTATTTCATAATGAGCTAGTATGCATAGCATGCCTTTGTCTTTTTTTTTTTTTTATTGTGGGTTTACAACCACTTTAACCACTTTGCGCCCGTCATACGACTAATGACGGCCGCAAAGTGGTTCTACAATGCCGGGAGGCCGTCTTTATACGGCCTCCGCTCCTCCGGCCACTGGGGGGCGTGCGAGCGCCGCCGGCGGCACGAGCGCATGCCCGGCGCATCACTGGGATGCCGATGCGCGTGCTTGGCGGCCGCGATGTCCGCCAGGTACCCGCGATCGGCCGGTACACAGACAAGGACATGGATCTGTGTGTGTAAACACACAGATCCATGTCCTGTCAGGGAGAGAGGAGACTGATGCTGTGTCCCTTGTACATAGGGACACAGATCGGTCTCCTCCCCCAGTCAGTCCCCTCCCCCCACAGTAGCAATCACACATTAGGGAACATATTAACCCCTTCCTCGCCCCCTAGTGTTAACCCCTTCCCTGCCAGTCACATTTATACAGTAATCAGTGCAGTTTTATAGCACTAATCGCTGTATAAATGTGAATGGTCCCAAAAATGTGTCAAAAGTGTCCGATGTGTCCGCCGCAATATCGCAGTCCTGACAAAAATCGCAGATCGCCGCCATTACTAGTAAAAAAAAAAAAAAAAATGTCAGAATTCTTTCCCCTATATTGTAGACGCTATAACTTTTGCGCAAACCAATCACTATACGCTTATTGGGATTTTTTTTAACCAAAAATATGTAGAATAATACGTATCGGCCTAAAATGAGGACTTTTTTTTTTAAATTGGGATATTTATTATAGCAAAAATCCAAAAATATTGTGTTTTTTTAAAAAATTGTCGCCCTTTTTTGGTTTATAGCGCAAAAAATAAAAACCGCAGAGGTGATCAAATACCACCAAAAGAAATCTCTATTTGTGAGAAAAAAAGGACGTCAATTTTGTTTGCGAGCCACGTCGCACAACCGCGCAATTGTCATTCAAAGCGACACAGTGCCAAAAGCTGAAATTTCGCCTGGGCAGGAAGGGGGTTTATGTGCCCAGTAAGCAATGGGTTAATGAGATGTGTGCAATCCTGGTGGCCAACTACAAGAAACGTCTGACCTCTGTGATTACCATCAAGGGTTTTGCCACCAAGTACTAAGTCATGTTTTGCGGAGGGGTCAAAGACTTATTTCACTCATTAAAATGCAAATCAATTTATACATTTTTTGAAATGCATTTTTCTGGATATTTTTGTTGTTATTTTGTCTCTCACTGTTAAAATAAACATACCATTAAAATTATAGACTGATCTTTTCTTTGTCAGTGGGCAAACGTACAAAATCAGCAGGGAAACAAAAACTTTTTTCCCTCACTGTAGGGAGAATATCTCGGGTAAAAATATAAATTGTAACAAATGAGGGGCTTATGCTTTTTAAAATGAGATCTCATGTGATCCTCAGATATCCTTCAAAAAAGTTTTTTTAGGTCACTATTTTTCAAGTTTGCCTTATTATCCCCATTTCTAGCAGACAGAGTATAGTTGAACTTATTGTCCCTTATTTTATGTCTCTACAGCTCTGTCTCCCTGTAAGTATTGTACTACATACTATATATATTATATAACATTATGTAGCGGCCTCACCCTCTCTCCAACTTCTTCATCTGTTACACACCAACTCATGTCTAGGGGTTTCTGAGTTGTGAGAGTGAGATGCGCCACGGCCCATGTCCTCCCCATTACAATAGGGAGGTGAAGGCCACTTCCTGATGTTTCCTCGGGCCAATGTGTTCTGCGAATGCACTGAGTCTGTAATTGCAAGCTCACCAGCCTCCCCTCTGCTTCCAGTAACTGGAGTTCACACACCGGAGAAAGGTCCAACACTTGTTTATTTGGCACTCCAATAGCAAAGCACGATAAACAGTTCTTTTAACAGCAGACTGGTTGGGACCTATAACCTTGCCAACGGTGGGATGAGCAGATCAAGGCACTTCCTAACGTTTCAGTTCTATGCCACTGTACTATGACCAGCGGCGCCTAAGCCAATCCGGCTGTTACAGAACAGGAAGGATGGGGTCTCTTCCAGCAACCCCTATGAACAGCAATGGAGCCCTCTTCGATGCTCTGTGGCCCCTATCAGGGGGATGTGTCCTCCCAAGAGAGTTCCCAGAGGCCCACTGTCACCGGGTTGGTGCTGCTCCGGGTCTCCAGTGGGTAACCTCCCCGGCCTCCTCACCTCAGGTACGAGTCCCTCCGCTCAGGGACCCTCGGACAGTCCACCCTAGCGGGACCCAGTCGAAGGTACTGGGCCCCAGGCCTCCTCGATAGTACCTCACCCCAGGCTAAAGGTGCCTGGGATGGACGCCAACATGACTCCGGACCAGGCCATGGGCACCTGGACCAGACTCCTGGATCTCCCGCACCCAGGCCTAAGGGCCCTGGGTGCGGACCGCAACCCTCCTCCTCCGAGGACCTCCTTCTCCGCAAGACGACGACCTCGTGGTCAGGGCGTCTCCCCCTTTTATCTCCTCCCTTCAACGGCCCGGCGGGTTCCCCGCCCCAGCCATACCATCTCCGGGAAGAGACCAAACAGGGAGCACTGCAGGGGATGATTCTACCTGAAGCCCGTGGGTACCCCGCCACCCACAGGCAAAGGAGAATATTACATCCTCCAATCCTCCACGAAACAAAAAGGGGTCTGAATCCTAACACAATTATACACCTGGGTCACACTATTGCCCAGGTGTATCCCATCAATTTGAGGACCCCGCTACACACTCCCCCCTGTAATTTGACGCTGGTCCCCAGCGTCAGGTGCACACCCATGCCTCCCATAAAGTGGTGACATGGAGTGAAACCCCTGAAGCAATTCCTCTAAATTTTCCCAAGTGCCAAGACCTGCTCAGGGAATGGGGAACATATAAAACAACTTATGTCATAAAACACTTTAAACATCTGCCTAGTCACAGCCCCTCTCCCACACTGTCTAAGAGCCACCCACTCTCAATGATCTTGATTGACGATTCTCCTGCAGGGGAAAGAAAAAACAACATCCTAACATAATTTTGTGTCATTTGGGATGAGTGGGCCCGTCAGCCGAGAGACCCACTCACTCCAACAAGCAAGGTGATGTGTGGGTGAAATATTTTCAAACATTTGTTGCGCAACACTGCCACCTGGTGACAACGCCGCGGTCATGACACTCAACGAATCTTCGTTCTTCCAGCTTTTCCCTACTCTGCCACTATTCCCAAATGTCCTTGCCTTTGGCACATGAAGAAAAGGGGAAACACGAAAACACAACAGTCCCCAAGTCTCCAACGAGAAAAAGAAAAGCCCAAACAAAAACAAAAACAGGGCACAGTCCTGCGTGTCTGGGAATGGCTCTTCCAGAAAGTTCAAGTGCACAAAAGAAATAAACAGGAGTTCTTTTCTCCTATAAGTAAAACTTTGGATCCGGCAGGTACAGGGGTTTCAGGTGTTTGTCAAATGCCTCTATCGAATACTCGACATCTTCTCCTTCTCTTCTGCAAATGACTATCTTGTCAGCATGGATATGGCGCCCCAATTTCCATTCAGCTTTGCAGTCCTCAAACCTCTTAGACACTGCCGGCACACATTCCAGGTACCTGCGGGCATGGGGCACCTTCAACTTGTCCCACACAAACTCGTCATACCATCTTGTTCTCCAGACTTCCACCTCATACAGCAAGTCCCGGGGTAGATACGGGTACTCCCACCCATATTCCCGAGCTACTTTGTGGCAAAACAGTCTCTGCAAGCGGGCCAAAGGTGGCATAGTGGCTTTCTCTCCAGTTCCGGGCAGCACAATAGCTTCTGGATGCCGAGGTGCCTTTACCAGCTCCCTGGAACTGACTTTCGGCGCTCTCACAGAAGCGCGGGGTATCCCCACAACCAAAGTAGGTGGGGTAACAGTAGATGAGGACACAGGTGGAGGGGTAGGTTCCCTCGTAAGCTGCGGGTCTTCCACCCGAGGCGTGCTGTCTCCTGTGTACATAGGTGAATCCCGTACCGCACGGGAAGCAAGAAGTGGCACTCTATCCCAGCCCTTGCGGCTGAACAGTTCGTCTATCTCGCCATCATCTCCGCAATCAGACAGCGACTCTAGGTCGGAGGTGTCATACATCTCCGCAGGCAGATATCTACCGGTGGACACAGAATCATCTTCTCTGGGGGGTTCCACCTCCAATGGGCCCCCGACACCTCCAACCACCACCACAGTCCCAGCCTCTGGCTCACCTGACCCTTGTAGAAGACTGGGATGTCCGGGACTTCCATCTCGACCGGCGCCATCCAGGCCAGGCAAGCAGCGGGGTGAAGCTCGACCACGTCCATAGGATGCCTGTACTAGGCCAACTTTCCTCTTCGGTGGTGGAAGCAAAGAACTTGTGGCGACCGAAGCAGCATCTTCGGATTTTTCTCTGTTGGGCAGTCCATCGCCGTGGTCAGCGCGCACAGGAACCTCGACAAAGGCCTTGATCTCCCCTTCCGGAGTAGCAGTACCCGTGAGGTGATTGAGGCGAAGGGCCCGGGGCCTTGCTGTGGACGACTCGACCTCAAAAAGGAATTCTCTGCACTCCTCACATCGCCCGAATGGCTTCAGGGTGACCACCAGTCCCGAGCAGCCGGGACAGATCACACCGAGGGCCTCCGTGTCTCTGCAGGTGTACAGAGCCAACCGCCCTCGGGGCCTAAGTCTTATCCCCGTGTCTGTGATGGGGGCAGCAAAGGAAGTCATTCTCGTGGGGTGAGGAACCATAATCCACGGGGCACTTGAGGTCATCCCGACTGTTTGCTGCTCCATCATGCACTGACCCCGCGCCGGAGTCTCCACGTGTATCCCCACACTTGGCCAGACTCCTCCCATGAGCTGTACATTTTCGCGGGCTTCCTCTTGACTCCGCCCACGAACGATGTCGCCATGGGGTGCCTCGTGGCGCAGTGCGTTAACAGTCCCCACGTGCAGTACGTCACACGGCTGGACCTCTCCCTTTTTCCGCTCCTCCGCATGGGCCTTTCCCGTGTTAGGGTCATTTCCACAACTCCGAGCAGGGACGCACTTTGGCCAGTAATTTGGCCGATCTGCTCGGAACTCCTCTGGGCAGCAAAGTTCAAATGTAGACATTCTCAAGTCCATCTTTAGAACACACTCTATCCCGGACTCACGAGCCCCCACGTGTAGCGGCCTCACCCTCTCTCCAACTTCTTCATCTGTTACACACCAACTCATGTCTAGGGGTTTCTGAGTTGTGAGAGTGAGATGCGCCACGGCCCATGTCCTCCCCATTACAATAGGGAGGTGAAGGCCACTTCCTGATGTTTCCTCGGGCCAATGTGTTCTGCGAATGCACTGAGTCTGTAATTGCAAGCTCACCAGCCTCCCCTCTGCTTCCAGTAACTGGAGTTCACACACCGGAGAAAGGTCCAACACTTGTTTATTTGGCACTCCAATAGCAAAGCACGATAAACAGTTCTTTTAACAGCAGACTGGTTGGGACCTATAACCTTGCCAACGGTGGGATGAGCAGATCAAGGCACTTCCTAACGTTTCAGTTCTATGCCACTGTACTATGACCAGCGGCGCCTAAGCCAATCCGGCTGTTACAGAACAGGAAGGATGGGGTCTCTTCCAGCAACCCCTATGAACAGCAATGGAGCCCTCTTCGATGCGCTGTGGCCCCTATCAGGGGGATGTGTCCTCCCAAGAGAGTTCCCAGAGGCCCACTGTCACCGGGTTGGTGCTGCTCCGGGTCTCCAGTGGGTAACCTCCCCGGCCTCCTCACCTCAGGTACGAGTCCCTCCGCTCAGGGACCCTCGGACAGTCCACCCTAGCGGGACCCAGTCGAAGGTACTGGGCCCCAGGCCTCCTCGATAGTACCTCACCCCAGGCTAAAGGTGCCTGGGATGGACGCCAACATGACTCCGGACCAGGCCATGGGCACCTGGACCAGACTCCTGGATCTCCCGCACCCAGGCCTAAGGGCCCTGGGTGCGGACCGCAACCCTCCTCCTCCGAGGACCTCCTTCTCCGCAAGACGACGACCTCGTGGTCAGGGCGTCTCCCCCTTTTATCTCCTCCCTTCAACGGCCCGGCGGGTTCCCCGCCCCAGCCATACCATCTCCGGGAAGAGACCAAACAGGGAGCACTGCAGGGGATGATTCTACCTGAAGCCCGTGGGTACCCCGCCACCCACAGGCAAAGGAGAATATTACATCCTCCAATCCTCCACGAAACAAAAAGGGGTCTGAATCCTAACACAATTATACACCTGGGTCACACTATTGCCCAGGTGTATCCCATCAATTTGAGGACCCCGCTACAATTACATAACATTTTTTGGAGACCCAACATCGTTTTCATTATAACCCATCCAAAGTAAGCTCTGTAATTACAGACACAGACAGCAATAAAAATTCAGAAGATCAAATTTCCGAAGATGCCAGATTTTCATGATACTGGAAATCCCTCAGTGGAATGGACAAGATTTTCAGTTCTGTAATATAGTTTTCATGGATAGATGTTTAATGTGCTTCATCACTATAATTTCAAACATCTCGCTCCTCTCATCAGACAAAAATTACACAATTTTAGCATCGCTGCTGCTAACGGTGTATCTACAGACTGGACCCATGTGTTCTTTCACCTCTGCAATGACCCTCTCGTCTTCTACTTTTACCTAAAGCCAGCTACAATCATTGGCTCCTGATTTCATTTTTGACTTGAAAACATATAAAGCGCTGTACAAACACATATGGCACACAGCAGCTGTGTATTACTGTATGGAAGGCCCTGGAGGAATGACCATGGGGAGATAACATCCTCGTAAACTGATAGACCACATTTATTTCCATGAATAACGTGTCTTATCATGCAATTTGTTTCCCTTGCAAGATCTGACCAATTATAAGATCTATGTATCATGGCAGAGCTGATGGTAAATTGGCTTTTAGTGTTAGACAATTGTTTTATCTTGTGCATTAGATTTCACTAACCGTCTACATTCAGAAAAGTATTTCCTAGGGTATTAAGACAGAGATGATATTTTCACTTGTTAGAAATAAGGAAGATAAAATAATATTTTCAACTGGTTGACATGTAAGTTATTTGTGGTTGTTTGGAAAATAATATACAGAAATGGGATCAAATACCCATCATACGTTATGTTTTTTAGCTGGCCACCCAGGATTGATAGTGATTTGATATTGGGCTTTCAGTGAAAATTTAAAAAATCTCACTGATATCTAGCCTATCCCTAAAATATGACCTCCACTTTACCTTTAAAGGACAGGCCTATCTCTGAGGAATGCAGGCAGCCTGAGCTTATACTCACCTATGCCCCCGATCCACCACTGACATGGACCCAGACGACTCTTCTTTATTCATTTATATAGAACTAGGTAGTTGTACTCATGGTGGCCTCCATTTGTAACGGAAATTATGACTCTCCCCATTAAAAGTGAATAAGCACTAGCCAGATCCATGTTGTCGATGAGATCACTGGATCAGCACTGAAGATACTTAAAGGCCAGGCTTCATACACATAGGGAGTGTTAAAGTGGAAGTAAACCCTCCTATAATTTTCAGACAAGGAATCTGCCATCTTGGCCTCTGTTTAATCTTCAACTGCCATGATGCTGCACATGTGATCAGTTATGACACCAGCCATTGGATGGTTTGACAGTTTGGTTGAGAGCACAACCAAATTGACAGTTGGCATTCACGGCATGCCGGGAATGTAACTGCTTTTTGAAACTGTTAAATCAATGGGTTTACTTCCGCTTTAATAATAGACAGCTTCAATTTTGGTCTTAACCACCTCAATACCTGACACTTTCGTCCCCTTCCTTGCAAAGATTATTTTTAAGTTTTCAGTGCTGTCACACTTTGAATGACAATTACTCATTCATGCAACGCTGTACCCAAATAAAAGTTTTATCATTTTTTGGTACAGATAGAGCTTTCTTTTGGTGGTATTTAATTGCCACTGAATTTTTCTTTTTGCTATATAAATGAAAAAATACTATACATTTTGAAAAAAAAAAAAATGTTTTTTCTTACTTTCTGTTATAACATTTTGCAAATAAATAATCTATCTTCAGAAATTTAAGCCAAAACTTATTCTACTACATTTCTTTGGTAAAAATAACCCAAATCAGTGTATATTATTTAGTCTGTGTGAAAGAGTCTACAATCTATGATATATACTGTATGTTTGAAAATTGATCAGTCCTGAAGTACCGACTGCTTATCTCATTTCTTGAGGCCCTAAAATGCCAGGACAGTACAGATGCCTCCCAAAATGACCCCTTTTTGGAAAGTAGACAGTCCATGGTGTTCAGTAAGAGGCATGGTGGGTTTTCTGAAGTTGTAGTTATTTTGTCACAATTTTTGGAAAAATGAAGAAATTAAATAAAATGTGTGGTTATTTTAACCAGTTATGTCTCACACACAGCATAGGCATATTTAGAAATACACACCAAAACACATTCTGCTTTACCTACCAAGTATGTTGATACCACAAATGTGAAGCCCCATACACACTATCAGTTTTTCTGCAGGTTTTTGTATTCAGGTTTACCAAAACCTGATAAAAAGAGGTCAAACCTTAAGAGTTTCAATTCGTATGCAATCAGGCAGGTCCTTGCACTACGTGGTTTTGGTAAACCTGAAGACAAAAACCTGCAGAAAAACTGATAGTGTGTATGGGGCTTCAGACTTTTTCACAGCCTAGATGCATAGAAGGGCCCACAATCAAAAGAGCGCCTTTGGGCTTTTAAGGAGCATAAAATAAAAACAAATAAATTACGCATACATTCTCCTGACTACCTGTCACAAAAGCACCACAAAATTACCCAATTTTGGAAAGCAAACACTTCAGGGTATTTTCTAGACATGTGCATTCGTTTTCGTCCGAATGCATTTTCGTCCGAATTTCAGCTATTTTCGTTATCGTTTTAACAAACGAAAACGAAAGCACAGAATCCGAAAACTGAAAGATCCGACATAAACAAATGCTTTATTTTCGTTTTCGTTGCTACAACAGTTCGATATAGATAGGAGATTCGACGTGACGCTGACAATAACAATCTGTGTCTATCAAACCTGTGGTCGAATGTGCCTAACCTTAACTCTATTAGTCCAAGATTATTCTACATAGGAGAGAAAAGATTCAACATTATAGAGAGAAAAGATTCAACATAGGAGAGAAAGATTCGACATAGGAGAGAAAAGATTCGACATAGGAGAGAAAAGATTCGACATAGGAGAGAAAAGATTCGACATAGGAGAGAAAAGATTTGTTATTATATAGAGAAAAGATTCGACATAGAGAGAAAAGATCACTGCTGGAATTGGGTGGGGGAAGTAAAATAAAAATAAAGTTGATGATGAATGTTATTGGCTGATTGTAACCAAAGAGGAGGAGCAGTAAAATAGCTAGAATGATGAAGATTCGACAAAGCATCGAAAGTTAGAAGATTCGACGGTGCAGCAAAACTGTACGACGCTGCAATCGTACATTTCCAGTCAAATGCCCATTTAGTTACTCCCGAAATTCGTTTTTATTTATTTCGTTTTTCGTTAGAAATTGCATTCGTCCGAAAATCTGAATTAATTAAGGTCGAATCTGTCATTGAAGGCTTATGGTGTCTGTCGAATGTTCAAAGATGATTCGACGGAGCAGTGAAACTGTACGACGCTGCAATCATACATTTCCGGTCGAATGTTCCGCCCAAAGGCTATAGAAGAATTCTAATGTTGGTTGACTAGTAATAGTAATGAATAAATATAATTATTACTAGTCATACAACATTAGAATTCTTCTATAGCTTGTGGGCGGAACATTCAACCGGAAATGTATGATTGCAGCGTCGTACAGTTTCACTGCTCCGTCGAATCTTCTTTGAACATTCGACAGACACCATGAGCCTTCAATGACAGATTCGACCTTAATTAATTCAGATTTTCGGACGAATGCAATTTCTAACGAAAAACGAAATAAATAAAAACGAATTTCGGGAGTAACTAAATAAATTTATTTTTCGGACGAAAACGAAATTCCGAAACGAAATATTTCAATGTGCACATGTCTAGTATTTTCTATGAGGCATAATAAGTCTTTTGAAAAATATCATTTAATATCAAATAGTGCTTGAAAACTGCCTCCCATTCATTGCAATGGGTGCTTTCACACCCGGGCAGTGCGCTTGCGGGACGTTAGAAAAAGTCCTGCAAGCAGCATCTTTGGGGTGGTTTGGGAGCGCTGTATACAGCGCCCCCAAAATACCGCTGCCCATGGGCAGTGCTTCCGAAGCAGGAGTTTTTAACCCCTTCATTACCGCTAACAGCCAGCGCTTTTAGTGTGAAAGCAGCCTAAGAGGCATAGCAAGTCTTTTGAAGACTTAATTTTTTGCCACAAGTTTTTGGAAATTGTGGAATTAAAATAAAATTATTTTTTTACACACGTCAATTGAATAAGATATTTCTCACACACACAGCATGGAAACACTTAGAATGTGTGTGAGACTTTTTTTTACAGCCTAGCCCCATGTATGGGCCCATAAATTACCCGTAAATTACACATCTAGTTTCAAGACTACCTATCAAAATTTTGGAGGCCCTGGAGCATTATCACAGTGGAACACTCACAAAATGACCACAGTTTAGAAAGTAAACACTCCAATGTACACAAAGCTGTCATCTAATAATAATATATTAGTATAAGATATTTCTAACACTCAGCATGGGAATACTTAGAATTACACTCCAAAATACATTCTGTTACTCCTGAGTAGTGATGAGCCGAACACCCCCGGGTTCGGTTCGCACCAGAACCCGTGAACGGACCGAAAGTTCGTACGAACATTAGAACCCTATTAAATACAATGGATGCGAACGTTCGAATTCTAAAGTGCTAATTATAACGACTATTATGCATGTTATTGTCCTAAAAAGGGTTTGGGAACCCGGGTTCTGCACCAGGGGACATGTATCAATGCAAAAAGAAGTTTTAAAAACGGTCGTTTTTCGGGAGCAGTCATTTTAATGATGCATAAAGTGAAAAAAAAAAAGTCAAATATTCCTTTAAATATCGTACCTGGGGGGTGTCTAAAGTATGCCTGTGAAGTGCCACGTGTTTCCCGTGTTTAGAACTGTCCCTGCACAAAATGACACTTCTAAAGGAAAAAAAAGCCATTTAAAACTGCTTGCGGCTTTAATGTAATGTCTGGTCCCGGTAATATGGATGAAAATCTTTAAGAAAAATGGCATAGCTACCCCATGACCCCCCCCCCCCCTACCCCAGCCCATTACCAGCCCCTTTGGGTCTTGTATGGATATTAAGGGGAACCCCGCACATAAAATAAAAAAGGCCCTATATACTCTGAACAGCCGTATACAGGCGGTGCATACAAGACAGGGACTGTAGGTTTGTTCTTATGTAGAATCTGTTTGTAATTTTGAACAGGTACATTGTTTAAGTGTAGCTCCAGCCCAAAAATCTATTTTTAAACTTTTTGGAAAACATAGGTAAGGGTTATCACCCCTGTAACATTTGTTTTTCTGTCTGTGCCCCTGTTCAGAACATTTCACCTCACTTTCCGTCCCAATGACAACTGTTTTTGAAATGTGGTGTTTTTCTTGAAACAAGGATTGGTGATAAAGCATCAGTACAGAGGAGACACCTTTCTCCCATATTAATTCTTACAGGAGAGAATTTTCCTTCCAAGGGGTAGATTTCCTCTCACTTCCTGTTGTCTTCTTGCGTTTGCAAGTAGGAGTCGTTTGTAAGTTGGATGTTTGAAAGTAGGGACCTGCCGTATATACTCTGCAGAAATAGGCCCCTTAGTTGTTGGTGTTGGCACAACACTGTAAGCAGTCACAGTTACTCTTGGTTGGTGCTGGAACGCCCTGCTGTCAACTATTATATCAGGAATTGTAATTACATATAATTGTTGAACAGTGGTAGTAAAAATTGGGCCTTTGATGGTGGTGCTGGTGCCACAAGACTGTAAGCCCTGACAGTTACTCTTGGTGGGTGCAGCAATGGGCCCTGCTGTGAATTATTAGATCAAGAATTGTAATTGCATGCCCCTGTTGAACAGGGGCTGAAAAATTGGGCCTTTCGTGGTGGTGGTGGTGGTGGTGGTGTTGCCACAACACTGTAAGCCCTCAGAGTTACTCTTGGTGGGTGCAGGAATGGGCCCTGCTGTGAATTATTAGATCAAGAATTGTAATTACATGCCCCTTTTGAACAGAATAGCACAATAACAATTTCCCTGACTGTCCAAAAAACAAGGATTTCAAAGATGGTTGATGAGGAATGCTTTAGCACAGTATAGCACAATGAGAATTTCCCTCACTGTCCTTCCCTGTCCCTACAAACAAGGTTTAGCACAGTAAAACACACTGACACTCTCCCTACCTAGAGTTTTCTGTCCCTATAATTTTTTTTTTTTTTAAAGATGGTTGATGAGGAATGCTTTAGCACAGTATAGCACAATGAGAATTTCCCTCACTGTCCTTCCCTGTCCCTACAAACAAGGTTTAGCACAGTAAAACACACTGACACTCTCCCTACCTATAGTTTTCTGTCCCTATAAATTTTTTTTTTTTTAAAGATGGTTGATGAGGAATGCTTTAGCACAGTATAGCACAATGAGAATTTCCCTCACTGTCCTTCCCTGTCCCTACAAACAAGGTTTATCACAGTAAAACACACTGACACTCTCCCTACCTATAGTTTTCTGTCCCTATAATTTTTTTTTTTTAAAGATGGTTGATGAGGAATGCTTTAGCACAGTATAGCACAATGAGAATTTCCCTCACTGTCCTTCCCTGTCCCTACAAACAAGGTTTAGCACAGTAAAACACACTGACACTCTCCCTACCTATAGTTTTCTGTCCCTATAATTTTTTTTTTTTAAAGATGGTTGATGAGGAATGCTTTAGCACAGTATAGCACAATGAGAATTTCCCTCACTGTCCTTCCCTGTCCCTACAAACAAGGTTTAGCACAGTAAAACACACTGACACTCTCCCTACCTATAGTTTTCTGTCCCTATAAAAAATGTTTTTTTAAAGATGGTTGATGAGGAATGCTTTAGCACAGTATAGCACAATGAGAATTTCCCTCACTGTCCTTCCCTGTCCCTACAAACAAGGTTTAGCACAGTAAAACACACTGACACTCTCCCTACCTATAGTTTTCTGTCCCTATAAAAAATTTTTTTTTAAAGATGGTTGATGAGGAATGCTTTAGCACAGTATAGCACAATGAGAATTTCCCTCACTGTCCTTCCCTGTCCCTACAAACAAGGTTTAGCACAGTAAAACTCACTGACACTCTCCCTACCTAGAGTTTTCTGTCCCTATAAATTTTTTTTTTTAAAGATGGTTGATGAGGAATGCTTTAGCACAGTATAGCACAATGAGAATTTCCCTCACTGTCCTTCCCTGTCCCTACAAACAAGGTTTAGCACAGTAAAACACACTGACACTCTCCCTACCTATAGTTTTCTGTCCCTATAATTTTTTTTTTTTTTAAAGATGGTTGATGAGGAATGCTTTAGCACAGTATAGCACAATGAGAATTTCCCTCACTGTCCTTCCCTGTCCCTACAAACAAGGTTTAGCACAGTAAAACACACTGACACTCTCCCTACCTATAGTTTTCTGTCCCTATGATTTTTTTTTTTTTAAAGATGGTTGATGAGGAATGCTTTAGCACAGTATAGCACAATGAGAATTTCCCTCACTGTCCTTCCCTGTCCCTACAAACAAGGTTTAGCACAGTAAAACACACTGACACTCTCCCTACCTATAGTTTTCTGTCCCTATAAAAAATGTTTTTTTAAAGATGGTTGATGAGGAATGCTTTAGCACAGTATAGCACAATGAGAATTTCCCTCACTGTCCTTCCCTGTCCCTACAAACAAGGTTTAGCACAGTAAAACACACTGACACTCTCCCTACCTATAGTTTTCTGTCCCTATAAAAAATGTTTTTTTAAAGATGGTTGATGAGGAATGCTTTAGCACAGTATAGCACAATGAGAATTTCCCTCACTGTCCTTCCCTGTCCCTACAAACAAGGTTTAGCACAGTAAAACACACTGACACTCTCCCTACCTATAGTTTTCTGTCCCTATAAAAAATGTTTTTTTAAAGATGGTTGATGAGGAATGCTTTAGCACAGTATAGCACAATGAGAATTTCCCTCACTGTCCTTCCCTGTCCCTACAAACAAGGTTTAGCACAGTAAAACACACTGACACTCTCCCTACCTATAGTTTTCTGTCCCTATAAAAAATGTTTTTTTAAAGATGGTTGATGAGGAATGCTTTAGCACAGTATAGCACAATGAGATTTTCCCTCACTGTCCTTCCCTGTCCCTACAAACAAGGTTTAGCACAGTAAAACACACTGACACTCTCCCTACCTATAGTTTTCTGTCCCTATAAAAATTGTTTTTTTTAAAGATGGTTGATGAGGAATGCTTTAGCACAGTATAGCACAATGAGAATTTCCCTCACTGTCCTTCCCTGTCCCTACAAACAAGGTTTAGCACAGTAAAACACACTGACACTCTCCCTACCTATAGTTTTCTGTCCCTATAAAAATTGTTTTTTTTAAAGATGGTTGATGAGGAATGCTTTAGCACAGTATAGCACAATGAGAATTTCCCTCACTGTCCTTCCCTGTCCCTACAAACAAGGTTTAGCACAGTAAAACACACTGACACTCTCCCTACCTATAGTTTTCTGTCCCTATAAAAATTGTTTTTTTTAAAGATGGTTGATGAGGAATGCTTTAGCACAGTATAGCACAATGAGAATTTCCCTCACTGTCCTTCCCTGTCCCTACAAACAAGGTTTAGCACAGTAAAACACACTGACACTCTCCCTACCTATAGTTTTCTGTCCCTATATTTTTTTTTTTTAAAGATGGTTGATGAGGAATGCTTTAGCACAGTATAGCACAATGAGAATTTCCCTCACTGTCCTTCCCTGTCCCTACAAACAAGGTTTAGCACAGTAAAACACACTGACACTCTCCCTACCTATAGTTTTCTGTCCCTATAATTTTTTTTTTTTTAAAGATGGTTGATGAGGAATGCTTTAGCACAGTATAGCACAATGAGAATTTCCCTCACTGTCCTTCCCTGTCCCTACAAACAAGGTTTAGCACAGTAAAACACACTGACACTCTCCCTACCTATAGTTTTCTGTCCCTATAAAAAATGTTTTTTTAAAGATGGTTGATGAGGAATGCTTTAGCACAGTATAGCACAATGAGAATTTCCCTCACTGTCCTTCCCTGTCCCTACAAACAAGGTTTAGCACAGTAAAACACACTGACACTCTCCCTACCTATAGTTTTCTGTCCCTATAATTTTTTTTTTTTTAAAGATGGTTGATGAGGAATGCTTTAGCACAGTATAGCACAATGAGAATTTCCCTCACTGTCCTTCCCTGTCCCTACAAACAAGGTTTAGCACAGTAAAACACACTGACACTCTCCCTACCTAGAGTTTTCTGTCCCTATAATTTTTTTTTTTAAAGATGGTTGATGAGGAATGCTTTAGCACAGTATAGCACAATGAGAATTTCCCTCACTGTCCTTCCCTGTCCCTACAAACAAGGTTTAGCACAGTAAAACACACTGACACTCTCCCTACCTATAGTTTTCTGTCCCTATAAAAAAAAAAAAAATTTAAAGATGGTTGATGAGGAATGCTTTAGCACAGTATAGCACAATGAGAATTTCCCTCACTGTCCTTCCCTGTCCCTACAAACAAGGTTTAGCACAGTAAAACACACTGACACTCTCCCTACCTATAGTTTTCTGTCCCTATAATTTTTTTTTTTTTAAAGATGGTTGATGAGGAATGCTTTAGCACAGTATAGCACAATGAGAATTTCCCTCACTGTCCTTCCCTGTCCCTACAAACAAGGTTTAGCACAGTAAAACACACTGACACTCTCCCTACCTATAGTTTTCTGTCCCTATAAAATTTTTTTTTTTAAAGATGGTTGATGAGGAATGCTTTAGCACAGTATAGCACAATGAGAATTTCCCTCACTGTCCTTCCCTGTCCCTACAAACAAGGTTTAGCACAGTAAAACTCACTGACACTCTCCCTACCTAGAGTTTTCTGTCCCTATAAATTTTTTTTTTTAAAGATGGTTGATGAGGAATGCTTTAGCACAGTATAGCACAATGAGAATTTCCCTCACTGTCCTTCCCTGTCCCTACAAACAAGGTTTAGCACAGTAAAACACACTGACACTCTCCCTACCTATAGTTTTCTGTCCCTATAATTTTTTTTTTTTTAAAGATGGTTGATGAGGAATGCTTTAGCACAGTATAGCACAATGAGAATTTCCCTCACTGTCCTTCCCTGTCCCTACAAACAAGGTTTAGCACAGTAAAACACACTGACACTCTCCCTACCTATAGTTTTCTGTCCCTATAATTTTTTTTTTTTTAAAGATGGTTGATGAGGAATGCTTTAGCACAGTATAGCACAATGAGAATTTCCCTCACTGTCCTTCCCTGTCCCTACAAACAAGGTTTAGCACAGTAAAACACACTGACACTCTCCCTACCTATAGTTTTCTGTCCCTATAAAAAATGTTTTTTTAAAGATGGTTGATGAGGAATGCTTTAGCACAGTATAGCACAATGAGAATTTCCCTCACTGTCCTTCCCTGTCCCTACAAACAAGGTTTAGCACAGTAAAACACACTGACACTCTCCCTACCTATAGTTTTCTGTCCCTATAAAAAATGTTTTTTTAAAGATGGTTGATGAGGAATGCTTTAGCACAGTATAGCACAATGAGAATTTCCCTCACTGTCCTTCCCTGTTTCTACAAACAAGGTTTAGCACAGTAAAACACACTGACACTCTCCCTACCTATAGTTTTCTGTCCCTATAAAAAATGTTTTTTTAAAGATGGTTGATGAGGAATGCTTTAGCACAGTATAGCACGATGAGAATTTCCCTCACTGTCCTTCCCTGTCCCTACAAACAAGGTTTAGCACAGTAAAACACACTGACACTCTCCCTACCTATAGTTTTCTGTCCCTATAAAAAATGTTTTTTTAAAGATGGTTGATGAGGAATGCTTTAGCACAGTATAGCACAATGAGATTTTCCCTCACTGTCCTTCCCTGTCCCTACAAACAAGGTTTAGCACAGTAAAACACACTGACACTCTCCCTACCTATAGTTTTCTGTCCCTATAAAAAAAAAAAAAATTTAAAGATGGTTGATGAGGAATGCTTTAGCACAGTATAGCACAATGAGAATTTCCCTCACTGTCCTTCCCTGTCCCTACAAACAAGGTTTAGCACAGTAAAACACACTGACACTCTCCCTACCTATAGTTTTCTGTCCCTATAATTTTTTTTTTTTTAAAGATGGTTGATGAGGAATGCTTTAGCACAGTATAGCACAATGAGAATTTCCCTCACTGTCCTTCCCTGTCCCTACAAACAAGGTTTAGCACAGTAAAACACACTGACACTCTCCCTACCTATAGTTTTCTGTCCCTATAAAAATTTTTTTTTTAAAGATGGTTGATGAGGAATGCTTTAGCACAGTATAGCACAATGAGAATTTCCCTCACTGTCCTTCCCTGTCCCTACAAACAAGGTTTAGCACAGTAAAACTCACTGACACTCTCCCTACCTAGAGTTTTCTGTCCCTATAAATTTTTTTTTTTAAAGATGGTTGATGAGGAATGCTTTAGCACAGTATAGCACAATGAGAATTTCCCTCACTGTCCTTCCCTGTCCCTACAAACAAGGTTTAGCACAGTAAAACACACTGACACTCTCCCTACCTATAGTTTTCTGTCCCTATAATTTTTTTTTTTTTAAAGATGGTTGATGAGGAATGCTTTAGCACAGTATAGCACAATGAGAATTTCCCTCACTGTCCTTCCCTGTCCCTACAAACAAGGTTTAGCACAGTAAAACACACTGACACTCTCCCTACCTATAGTTTTCTGTCCCTATAATTTTTTTTTTTTTAAAGATGGTTGATGAGGAATGCTTTAGCACAGTATAGCACAATGAGAATTTCCCTCACTGTCCTTCCCTGTCCCTACAAACAAGGTTTAGCACAGTAAAACACACTGACACTCTCCCTACCTATAGTTTTCTGTCCCTATAAAAAATGTTTTTTTAAAGATGGTTGATGAGGAATGCTTTAGCACAGTATAGCACAATGAGAATTTCCCTCACTGTCCTTCCCTGTCCCTACAAACAAGGTTTAGCACAGTAAAACACACTGACACTCTCCCTACCTATAGTTTTCTGTCCCTATAAAAAATGTTTTTTTAAAGATGGTTGATGAGGAATGCTTTAGCACAGTATAGCACAATGAGAATTTCCCTCACTGTCCTTCCCTGTTTCTACAAACAAGGTTTAGCACAGTAAAACACACTGACACTCTCCCTACCTATAGTTTTCTGTCCCTATAAAAAATGTTTTTTTAAAGATGGTTGATGAGGAATGCTTTAGCACAGTATAGCACGATGAGAATTTCCCTCACTGTCCTTCCCTGTCCCTACAAACAAGGTTTAGCACAGTAAAACACACTGACACTCTCCCTACCTATAGTTTTCTGTCCCTATAAAAAATGTTTTTTTAAAGATGGTTGATGAGGAATGCTTTAGCACAGTATAGCACAATGAGATTTTCCCTCACTGTCCTTCCCTGTCCCTACAAACAAGGTTTAGCACAGTAAAACACACTGACACTCTCCCTACCTATAGTTTTCTGTCCCTATAAAAAATGTTTTTTTAAAGATGGTTGATGAGGAATGCTTTAGCACAGTATAGCACAATGAGAATTTCCCTCACTGTCCTTCCCTGTCCCTACAAACAAGGTTTAGCACAGTAAAACACACTGACACTCTCCCTACCTATAGTTTTCTGTCCCTATAATTTTATTTTTTTTAAAAGATGGTTGATGAGGAATGCTTTAGCACAGTATAGCACAATGAGAATTTCCCTCACTGTCCTTCCCTGTCCCTACAAACAAGGTTTAGCACAGTAAAACACACTGACACTCTCCCTACCTATAGTTTTCTGTCCCTATAAAAATTGTTTTTTTTAAAGATGGTTGATGAGGAATGCTTTAGCACAGTATAGCACAATGAGAATTTCCCTCACTGTCCTTCCCTGTCCCTACAAACAAGGTTTAGCACAGTAAAACACACTGACACTCTCCCTACCTATAGTTTTCTGTCCCTATATTTTTTTTTTTTAAAGATGGTTGATGAGGAATGCTTTAGCACAGTATAGCACAATGAGAATTTCCCTCACTGTCCTTCCCTGTCCCTACAAACAAGGTTTAGCACAGTAAAACACACTGACACTCTCCCTACCTATAGTTTTCTGTCCGTATAATTTTTTTTTTTTTAAAGATGGTTGATGAGGAATGCTTTAGCACAGTATAGCACAATGAGAATTTCCCTCACTGTCCTTCCCTGTCCCTACAAACAAGGTTTAGCACAGTAAAACACACTGACACTCTCCCTACCTATAGTTTTCTGTCCCTATAAAAAATGTTTTTTTAAAGATGGTTGATGAGGAATGCTTTAGCACAGTATAGCACAATGAGAATTTCCCTCACTGTCCTTCCCTGTCCCTACAAACAAGGTTTAGCACAGTAAAACACACTGACACTCTCCCTACCTATAGTTTTCTGTCCCTATAATTTTTTTTTTTTTAAAGATGGTTGATGAGGAATGCTTTAGCACAGTATAGCACAATGAGAATTTCCCTCACTGTCCTTCCCTGTCCCTACAAACAAGGTTTAGCACAGTAAAACACACTGACACTCTCCCTACCTAGAGTTTTCTGTCCCTATAAAAATTTTTTTTAAAGATGGTTGATGAGGAATGCTTTAGCACAGTATAGCACAATGAGAATTTCCCTCACTGTCCTTCCCTGTCCCTACAAACAAGGTTTAGCACAGTAAAACACACTGACACTCTCCCTACCTATAGTTTTCTGTCCCTATAAAAAAAAAAAAAATTTAAAGATGGTTGATGAGGAATGCTTTAGCACAGTACAGCACAATGAGAATTTCCCTCACTGTCCTTCCCTGTCCCTACAAACAAGGTTTAGCACAGTAAAACACACTGACACTCTCCCTACCTATAGTTTTCTGTCCCTATAATTTTTTTTTTTTTAAAGATGGTTGATGAGGAATGCTTTAGCACAGTATAGCACAATGAGAATTTCCCTCACTGTCCTTCCCTGTCCCTACAAACAAGGTTTAGCACAGTAAAACACACTGACACTCTCCCTACCTATAGTTTTCTGTGCCTATAATTTTTTTTTTTTTTAAAGATGGTTGATGAGGAATGCTTTAGCACAGTATAGCACAATGAGAATTTCCCTCACTGTCCTTCCCTGTCCCTACAAACAAGGTTTAGCACAGTAAAACACACTGACACTCTCCCTACCTATAGTTTTCTGTCCCTATAAAAAATGTTTTTTTAAAGATGGTTGATGAGGAATGCTTTAGCACAGTATAGCACAATGAGAATTTCCCTCACTGTCCTTCCCTGTCCCTACAAACAAGGTTTAGCACAGTAAAACACACTGACACTCTCCCTACCTATAGTTTTCTGTCCCTATAATTTTTTTTTTTTTTAAAGATGGTTGATGAGGAATGCTTTAGCACAGTATAGCACAATGAGAATTTCCCTCACTGTCCTTCCCTGTCCCTACAAACAAGGTTTAGCACAGTAAAACACACTGACACTCTCCCTACCTATAGTTTTCTGTCCCTATAAAAATTTTTTTTTTAAAGATGGTTGATGAGGAATGCTTTAGCACAGTATAGCACAATGAGAATTTCCCTCACTGTCCTTCCCTGTCCCTACAAACAAGGTTTAGCACAGTAAAACACACTGACACTCTCCCTACCTATAGTTTTCTGTCCCTATAAAAAATGTTTTTTTAAAGATGGTTGATGAGGAATGCTTTAGCACAGTATAGCACAATGAGAATTTCCCTCACTGTCCTTCCCTGTCCCTATAAACAAGGTTTAGCACAGTAAAACACACTGACACTCTCCCTACCTATAGTTTTCTGTCCCTATAAAAAATGTTTTTTTAAAGATGGTTGATGAGGAATGCTTTAGCACAGTATAGCACAATGAGAATTTCTCTCACTGTCCTTCCCTGTCCCTACAAACAAGGTTTAGCACAGTAAAACACACTGACACTCTCCCTACCTATAGTTTTCTGTCCCTATAATTTTTTTTTTTAAAGATGGTTGATGAGGAATGCTTTAGCACAGTATAGCACAATGAGAATTTCCCTCACTGTCCTTCCCTGTCCCTACAAACAAGGTTTAGCACAGTAAAACAGACTGACACTCTCCCTACCTATCCTTCTCTTTCCCTAAACTAAAGGAATCCAGGTTAAGCAAGAAAAAAAAAATGTCACTGTCCCTGCCTATGCTTCTCTTTCCCTGCTCCGGAACACACTACACTAGGCCGCCGTGCTGGCGGCCTTTTATAGTGTGGGGCGTGTACTAAACACCCTTAGCAATAATTGGCCACAGGCATCCTGCCTGTGGCCAATCATTGCTCTCCTCGCTGCCGGCGCTGTGATTGGCCAAGCATGCGGGGTCACAGTGCATGCTTGGCCAATCACAGCGCCTGGATGACACTGCGATGGCGTAGTGCATTGTGGGCCGCGAATTAGGCGCGAACGGCCCAAATCGTTCGTTGTTCGGCGAACGATCGAACAGCCGATGTTCGAGTCGAACGTATGTTCGACTCGAACACCGAGCTCATCCCTACTCCTGAGCATGGTGATACCACATGTGTGAGACTTTTTCAATGCTTGGACTGATTATATACTGGACATTGTACCTTGTGTATCACACAAATCAACCAATGGTATCAAAACCAATGTACTTGAATGGATGCCTCTATATGAGCAGTCAGGGAATATAGCTTAGCATAGTGTAACCTATAGCAGTCCTTGTTCCTATAAGCCAAGCAAGCCTAGCCTACTGGTACATGGCTGCCCCCAGAAATGCCATGTTCACTGGCCAAGAAGTTATCTGCAGGGGATGGCTGGGACTGGTGTCTTGCAGGAATGTAATCAGCAGGATGTGCAGATGGGTGAGTTCAGGCGCAGGCAGAGACATGGTCAACAAACCTGCAAAGGATCGGTCCAGGCAACAAGCAGAAATGTGGCCAATAAACAGTCCAGGGTTAACACATGCCATAGCTGCGATGCTTTGCTTAGCAGCTGTGGCAGGAAGTATACACCCTGTACTCCTGCCATCTGTGACCCATTCGAGTGAATGGGGTTGCTTATGTGGTATCCAAGGGGTTAAAGCAGGAGATGAGTAGGCAATACAATGCCTCCTCACTACCTGTCAAATGCTCTCTGAAGAGCGATCTGAATATGGATGGTTTACAGCTGCCGCTGCTGTTCGCATGTAGCCGCACACAGAACAGTTAGCTGTGTTTTGGGACAGATGTCTGAGCCTGAGTGCAGCTGACTGTGACCAACAGGGATGAGCTTCGTGTTCGAATCGAACATACGTTCGACTCGAACATCGGCTGTTCGATCGTTCGACGAAGATCGAACGATTTGGGCCATTCGCGCCAAATTCGAGTGACGCGAACGGCCCACAATGCACTACGCCATTGCAGTGTCATCCAGGCGCTGTGATTGGCCAAGCATGCACTGTGACCCCGCATGCTTGGCCAATCACAGCGCCGGCAGCGAGGAGAGCAATGATTGGCCACAGGCAGGATGCCTGTGGCCAATTATTGCTGAGGGGGTTTAGTACACGCCCCACACTATAAAAGGCCGCCAGCGCGGCGGCCTTGTGTAGTGTGTTCCGGAGCAGGGAAAGAGAAGCATAGGCAGGGACAGTGTCATTTTTTTCCTTTACTAATCCTGGATTCCTTGTGTTTAGGGACAGAGAAGGATAGGTAGGGAGAGTGTCAGTGTGTTATTCTGTGCTAAACCTTGTTTGTAGGGACAGAGAAGGTCAGTGAGGGAAAGTGTCAGTGTGCTATTCTGTTCTAAACCAATCTTGCTGAACCGTATTTGAAATCCTTGAGTTTAGGGACAAAGAAGGACACTCGTGGAAACTATCAGTGTGCTATTCTGTGCTAAATCTTGTTTGTAGGGACAGAGAAGGACAGTGAGGGAAACTATCAGTGTGCTATTCTGTGCTAAACCTTGTTTGTAGGGACAGAGAAGGAGAGTGAGGGAAACTGTCAGTGTGCTATTCTGTGCTAAACCAATCTTGCTGAAGCATATTGCAAATCCTTGTGTTTAGGGACAGAGAAGGATAGGCAGGGGACAGTGTCAGTGTCATTGTTGCTAAGCCTCCTGCACAGTATACACCTGAAGGTAGCCCTTATTGCTGTTTTTCCCATCTCCCTGCAGGCCATCCATTAAAATGTCTGGAAGGCAAACAAGGAGAGGCAGACAGTCAGGAGGCAAAAAAAGAGGGCAAGCAGGCTCTGTGTCTGGGGGCAACAGTGCTGGTCGTGGACGCGGTGCATTGTCATCAGCACATGGCCATGGGACACGCTTGTCCTTCTTTTCGGCAGCTGGACATGTTGAGCCACATCATGCCGAAGACTTGGTAGAGTGGATGACAAGCCCACCTCATCCTCCTCATCCTCTCTCACCCAGGCTCAGGGTACTGGCAAAGCAGCTGCCAAATCGTCCTCTTCTCTGGTATCAATGTCATCATTAGTCAATCCTTCCCTAGACCCACCATGTCCTCCTCCTGAGGAGTCCCCCGAACTGTTTGAGCACAGTGTTGGGTACATGCTCCAGGAGGATGCCCAGTGTTTCGAAGGATCTGATGATGATACCCAGATAGAGCAAGGCAGTAGCGTGAGAGCAGAGAGAGGGGATGCTCAAGAAGGACACCAATCTGGCAGTCATGCTCCAGCAGCTGCAGCATACTGCCAGATTGGCTCCAGTGATGAGGAGGGAGGGGATGATGAGGTCACTGACTCCACGTGGGTGCCTAATAGGAGAGAGGAGGAGGAGGAGGATGAGGAGGAGGCACATCTCCAACGAGGCAGGATGCCCTTGGGTGGCCAGCGTATGGGCAGCACACCGACGGAATCACACCGCAGAGCTCCGCCTGTGCAGGGCGCTGCCTCTGCCCGTCATTCAAAAAGTTCTTTGGTGTGGGCCTTTTTTGAGGCGAGTGCATCAGATCGCACAGCTGCTGTTTGCAACATATGTCTCAAGCGTATATCGCGTGGCCAAAACATCAGCCGCTTGGGCACCACATGCTTGATCAGACATATGTTGACCTGCCATGCAGCTCGTTGGCAAGCCTACCTTAAAGACCCACACCAAAGAACAAAGCGGACCTCTCCTTGCACCGCATCAGCTGGGATCTCCAACCCCACTATACCTTCAGTCCTCTCTGAAACCTGCACTGAGAGGAATGAAGGTGTAGAATTAGGTGTGTCACAGCCAAGTACTTGCGGCCACTCTGCTAGCAGTACACCGACGTCCGATTCTACCAGGCAAATTTCCCTGCCCCAGCTGCTGGACCGTCGAAAGAAGTTCACTCCCAGCCATCCACATGCCCAGTGGTTGAATGCTAGCTTGGCTAAATTGCTAGCGCTTCAACTGCTGCCTTTTCAGTTGGTAGACTCGGCCCCCTTCCGTGAATTTGTGCAATGTGCGGTTCCTCAGTGGCAGGTTCCCAAACGCCACTTTTTCTCACGGAAGGCGATTCTGGCTCTCTACAGGCATGTGGAAGGCAATGTGTTGGCCTCGCTGGACAGGGCGGTCAGCGGTAAGGTGCATATTACCGCTGACTCATGGTCCAGCAGGCATGGACAGGGACGTTACCTTTCTTTCACGGCCCATTGGGTCACTCTTTTGGCAGCTGGGAAGGATGCAGGTCAAGGTGCAGTAGTGTTGGAGGTTGTTTCACCGCCACGCCTCCAAAATGCTACTACTGGTTGTGACACACCTCTCTCCTCCACCCCTCCTCTTCTTCTTCCTCCATGGCCTCTTCCTGTGCTTTGTCCTCGGAACCAGCGGTGCTCCGTAGGCGTTCAAGGGGCTACGCAAGTACGCAGGCAAAAAGATGCCATGCCGTGCTTGCGCTGGTGTGTTTGGGGGACAGGAGCCACACTGGGGCAGAGGTCCTGTCTGCTCTGCAGGGGCAGGCCGAGAGGTGGTTGACAAAGTATTTATAAAAATTAAAACCCGCGCTTACAGACTGTGCAGTGATAATTGATAAATAAATTGATAGCTCCGCAGCTGCTGCAACAAGAGGTCTATCACCTCAAAAAGGAAAAAATATTGGGTATTTGCAGCGCTTGCAGAAAAGTAAGTGAGCAAAGAAAATGTGTCACAAATGCTTGTAGCACAAACATCTATAAGTAAATGACTTATATGACATATCAGCAATTATGGTATAAAACAATAGTGAACAAACTTAAAGTTCATTAAATAGCAGTTATATCACTCCTGGAGAACTGTGTGTTTCCACACCAGAAATCAGTTGTTGGTTCCTAGATGAAAAATCCCTTCTAATGGCCCCGCTCATCAGATAGGGAAATAATAAGAGATCTCACCAACTAAAGTCCAGGCAGACTTCATCTCATGTAGATAGGCTCCATAGTACCAGCAGCAAAGGCATTTAAATGACCATATGGAAAGAAAAGGAAAACATTCATGTGAAGTACCGCTAGTGAACAGACAGCATGGCGCTTCTCGCAAAGAGACTCACAGAACTGTAGTGATAAACGAGCGTCAGTGTTGTTTCCCGGGTACACAGCGTGCGTTCCACCGAAACCGGAAGTAGCGTAACTGGTTCTGAATTGGCCGGAAATTACGTCTGGTTGAGGTGGTTGACGCCAGCTTAAGCCAGGAATGGTGGTTTGCGACAATGGCACCAACCTCCTCTCCGCCCTCCGACAGGGACAACTGACCCATGTGCCCTGCGTGGCTCACGTCCTTAACCTGGTGGTGCAGCGGTTCTTGGGCAGGTACTTGGGCTTACAGGATGTCCTGGGGCAGGCCAGGAAAGTCTGTGTGCATTTCCGCAGATCTTATAATGCCAGTGCTCGCCTGGCTGAGCTGCAAAAGGAGTTGAACCTGCCCAAGAACCGCCTTATATGTGACATGCCCACCAGGTGGAACTCAACGTTGGCCATGCTGCAGCGGCTGCACACGCAGCAGAGGGCCATCAATGAGTACCTGTGCGACTACGGCACCAGGACAGGGTCAGGGGAGCTCGGGTTTTTTTCACCACGCCAGTGGGGCATGATCAGGGATGCATGCACTGTCCTGGCACCATTTGAGGAGGCCACGAGGATGGTGAGCAGTGACAGTGCATGCATCAGTGACACTGTACCTCTTGTCCACCTGTTGGAGCACACGCTGCGTGGAATAATGGACAGGGCACTTGAGGCAGAACAGAGGCAGGAAGAGGAGGACTTCCTTGCCTCTCAAGGCCCCCTTTACCCAGACAGTGTTCCTTCTGTCCCACCCATCGCACAGGAAGAGGAGGAGGAGGAGGAGGATTGTGTCAGCATGGAGGTGGAGGCTGGCACTCAGCATCATCAGCAGCAGTCTTTTAGGGATGATTTACAGTCCCAAGAAACCAGTGGACTTGTACGTGGCTGGGAGGAGGTGGCTGCGGATCATGTCGTCCTTAGTGACCCAGAGGACTCCGGACTGAATGCCTCAGCTAACCTACGCTGCATGGCCTCCCTGATCCTGCAAAGTCTGCGGAAGGATCCTCGTATTCTTCGGATCAAGGAGAGGGACCATTACTGGCTGGCCACTCTCCTTGATCCACGGTACAAGGGTAAGGTTGCGGACCTTATCTTACCGCCGCAGAGGGAGCAGAGGATGAGACAACTCCGGGAGGCCTTGCAGAAAGGTCTGTGCAACGCGTTCCCAGAGACTGGGAGGTTACAAACTCCTGGTCCTGGACAACGAGTTGCTGAGGCTTCGGGCAGTCAAAGAAGGAGCGGTGGGGAAGGTGGCCGTCTGACCGATGCGTTCAGACAATTCTTCAGTCCGCAGCCCCAAAGTATGATCGGTTCCAGCAACCATCGCCAGCGTCTGATATACATGGTGCAGGAATACCTAGGGGCAAGGTCAGACTTGGACACCTTCCCCACCGAAAATCCTCTGGCTTACTGGGTCTTGAGGATGGATCACTGGCCAGAGCTTGCACAGTATGCAATTGAGCTACTGGCCTGTCCTGCATCCAGCGTTCTTTCAGAACGCACATTCAGTGCTGCTGGAGGATTTGTCACGGATCACAGGGTGCGCCTGTCCACCGACTCGGTTGATCGACTGACTTTCATCAAGATGAACCAGTCTTGGATCACCACCAGCTACCACACACCTGATGCTGATATAACAGACTAATTGATTTTAAAATGTCACATCCCTTCAAGACTGATGCTGATGCTGAGTGCCTGTGCTGTTACGTTGACTGGCTATCCTCCTCCTCCTCCTCAATGATCCGATTAATGATGATAGCTTGGAAGATCATTTTGGTTTATGGGTGCCGCCACCAGTGGCTAAGGCACAATTTTTCAGCCCCTGTTTAACAGGGGCGTGTAATTACAATTTTTGATGCAATACTTTGCAACAGGGCTCATTGCTGTGCTCCAAGTACAGTATCTGTGAGGGGTTGCAGTGTTGTGCCACCAGTGCCTAAGGCCCAATTTTTCAGCCCCTGTTCAACAGGGGCATGCAATTATAATTATTGATCTAATAATTCACAGCAGGGCCCATTGCTGCGCCCACCAAGAGTAACTGTCAGGCCTTACAGTGTTGTGTCAACACCACCACCACCACCAACACCACCACCACCACCAAAGGCCCAATTTTTCAGCCCCTGTTCAACAGGGGCATGCAATTATAATTATTGATCTAATAATTCACAGCAGGGCCCATTGCTGCGCACACCAAGAGTAACTGTCAGGCCTTACAGTGTTGTGGCACCAGCACCACCATCAAAGGCCCAATTTTTACTACCACTGTTCAACAATTATATGTTATTACAATTCCTGATATAATAGTTGACAGCAGGGCGTTCCAGCACCCACCAAGAGTAACTGTGAGTGCTTACAGTGTTGTGCCAACACCAACACCTAAGGGGCCAATTTCTGCTGAGTATATACGGCAGGTCCCTACTTTCAAACATCCAACTTACAAACGACGCCTACTTGCAAACGGAAGAAGACAACAGGAAGTGAGAGGAAATCTACCCCTAGGAAGGAAAATTCTCTCCTGTAAGAATTAATATGGGAGAAAGGTGTCTCCTCTCTACTGATGCTTTATCACCAATCCTTGTTTCAATAAAAACACCACATTTCAAAAACAGTTGTCATTGGGACGCAAAGTGAGGTGAAATGTTCTGAACAGGGGCACAGACAGCAAAACAAAAGTGAAAGGGGTGATAACCCTTCCCTATGTTTTCCAAAAAGCTTAAAAATAGATTTTTTGGCTGGAGCTACACTTAAACAATGTACGTGTTCAAAATTACAAACAGATTCTACTTAAGAACAAACCTACAGTCCCTGTCTTATTTACACCGGTCTTGTTTACACCGCCTGTATACTGCTGTTCAGAGTATATAGGGCCTTTTTTATTTTGTGTTGCGGGGTTCCCCTTAATATCCAAACAAGACCCAAAGGGGCTGGTAATGGGCTGGGGTAGGGGGGGGGGGGGGTGATGGGGTAGCTATGCCATTTTTCTTAAAGATTTTCATCCATATTACCGGAACCAGACATTACATTAAAGCCGCAAGCAGTTTTAAATGGCTTTTTTTCCCTTTAGAAATGTAATTTTGTGCAGGGACAGTTCTAAACACGGGAAACACGTGGCACTTCACAGGCATACTTTAGACACCCCCCAGGTACAATATTTAAAGGAATATTTGACTTTTTTTTTTCACTTTATGCATCATTAAAATGACTGCTCCCGAAAAACGGCCGTTTTTAAAACTTCTTTTTGCATTGATACATGTCCCCTGGTGCAGAACCCGGGTTCCCAAACTCTGTTTAGGACAATAACATGGATAATAGTCATTATAATTAGCACTTTAGAATTCGAACGTTCGCATCCATTGTATTTAATAGGGTTCTAATATTCGTGCGAACTTTCGGTCCGTTCCCCGGGTTCTGGTGCGAACCGAACCCGGGGGTGTTCGGCTCATCCCTAGTGACCAATCACAGCGATCTCATGTTACCTGGGAAAATCACAGCATTATGGTACCGATTGTTCAGTTCTACTGTGTCTGGTGGACACAGCAGTCGTAGATCGTGTTGCTGTACGGCCCAGGGGACGAGCTCAAGTTGCGCAACTGGGAGGCTGTCATATGATGTCCACCCAGTATAGGGAATTTTACAATAGGCATTTTACTATAGGCCAGACAGGAAGTTGTTAAACATATCAGGACATACACACACAGCACTCAGGAACTAAATGTAATGGGCAATATCCATAGTTTTACACTAGATGTATGTTGAAAATGATGAAAGGAGGAACTACCATTGAAGTACAAAATAACACATTTATTCTGACATGGGGATAGTCTTAAAAACATAAACCAGCACATGCAATCCAATTACCAACTCACTGACTGTGACCAGAGATCAACCGCTCCTCAGTGTGCAGTCCATGTGAAGAATGTGAAGAAAGACCAACTCCTGGGTGTACGGGCTGCCACTAGTGTCGGGGTGGCTGAAAGAAGAGATAACAGTGTCTGCAGTGTTTGCAGATGCCTGGCCAACAGGCTGGGTGGGCGCGCCAAAGATGACACAGGTTACAATCTGGCAGGAAGACAGAAGAGAGTCATGGAGGGCTGGAGTGGATCGCAAGCCCTGGGGTTGCCGTGACGATGCGTTTTGTGTGCATGCGCTTTATCAAGTCTCCGCTACTACTCCTAGTGCTTCCACAGTTGCCTGGGGCTTTTTATGACATTTTCATCCATGACATTTTCACCCATGTGATTATATGGATTTATGGTCTCAGCGCTTGGTGTTTTAAGCTTTTGAGTTGTTAAACATACAGTCAGTAAAATGAGGCATTTCCTGTACAATATCGCTCTTTACTCAATGGACTTTAAATGCCAAGTCTGAAAGATTGTACTAAGCCATTTAGATTGCGCCTCTCCATAGAAGTCCATTTTAGGCCCCCTGGGACAACATTTAGAGTGGTAACACATAATCATTAAAATTTTATAAACAAAACGTGTTGCGCTGTCCCTTTAAGTCATAAATCTTACCACAGTTTAATCCAAGTAAAACCTGCATTATAAATAGCCACATAATTTGCCCATTGACCAACTAACAGTTCACTCATGAAGCATTAAATAATGTGCAAATCAATAAAGTGATCAAAAAGTGAATCAATAAAGTCTAAACGTGGAAAAATCACAAAATAACAGAGCATTATCTTCAGTGCAAATTGCTCCAGTGCTCCACCAACCTCACACACAACTGCTTACCAGAAGCTTAGACCCCAGAGCATAAGATGTCGAACAGCACTTCTTATAGTCCACATGGGTCCCTGATGGATGGATGAATCTCTCCCACCTTAGGACTCCTAGTATTAGTATCCAGTACACGAGGTGTAGGGTGTTTCATTTTCTAAGGTAAAAAATAAACTGTAAAATTTTTGGAGACTTTGCTTATGCCCCGAGTCTCAGTGATGTAAAAGATATATATGCTAAATTTAAAGAAGATTGGATAATATTTAGAGGTTGCACACTTTGATCTGTTTTGTAAAAGTAGGCAAAAAATATGATTTTTCAATGTTAATTACTTTTATTGGGAAAACTAGAAATCACAAACTTAAAATACTGTTAAAACTATACACTAAGATTAATAGGTAATATGATAGGCAAAACATGTGTTATATTAATCAACTTTGAACGAAACAATCCCTTGTTTTGTTTGCTTGGTGACGACTTTTCTGTGATGCTCGACTACCCTCAACAAGAATTGTTTTTGTTGTTCATCCCTGACCGATTTGTTCTACTTTTTTATCAGAGCAATTCCTCTTTCTGCGGTATCATTGACAACCTTAAGAGCATTCACATGGCTTCTTAGAGAATCACTGCAGTATTCTGTCACGTCGTGGATCCCAAACAATTCAAAGAACGTCTTTGTTTTATTAGTAACGAAATGGCTCAGGTCTTTTCCTTCAAAAAACATGTTTTTACCCTCTAATCGTTTCACTTCCTTTTTCTGGATGTCAGGACCACTTGATGGTATGCCACAACAATCCTCAAACACTCTTTTCAATATTAGTTCATGGATGTGATGATGGCAAGCCAACAACAACAATGTTCTTCCGATTTCCCTTTCAATTCTGCTGTAGTATCAAAAGATATACCGATTATATTGTCACGTAGCCCAAATCGGTCCTCTTCCCGAATAACTACTTCAGCCATCTGCTCACCAGTGCCTTTCAGGGCAACAGGTACGACAAGCAAATGCTCAAAATCTTTGCCAGTCACTAGACCTGCAACTCTATCTTCCAAAGTTTTGACATTCCCATGGGCTACTGAGGGCAACAGTTTACTATCCCAATGCAAGACCAAATGAGGAGGATTTTCAAAGAGTGACTCTTCGATTTTCTTTGCCATTTTACTTCTATTGATGGCCCGAGCTCGGTAAACGGTAGCTGGAGATATGGACATTTTTGAAACATCGTGGCCAAGGCTTTTTGCAGTTGCTATAAATGAAGTACTTGTTTGTCGAATAGATAGCTGTTCTCGATCCCAAGTAGACGCGAGTGTCTGATCAAGAGGTTTTAATCTAGGACTTGAATGTAATTTTTTCGTTGCTGGAGGTGAAAACTCAGCCTCTGCGTCACTAGGTGCTTGTGATGATGGAGATGAGTCTTCCAGTATAACTGTCTTATTGATTTCAGCAATAGCTTTGTAATGTTTTATCTTATATGAATCTTTTTTTTCTTCTTTTGTACACTCAATGTTAGAATTTCACTAGTTTGTGATAAAAGTGATCAATGTGTGCAACCACTAAATATTATCCAATCTTCTTGAAATTTGGCATATATATCTTTTACATCACTGAGACTCGAGGCGTAAGCAAAGTTATATGAAAATCACATCTTTGGAAAAATTAAACACCCTAACGAGGTATGTCCAAAAAGTTTGGTGAATGGTCCGATATCTCAATGGCAACATGGGCCAGGTGTGTGCGTATGCACATGGCTATCCAGAGACACCCGCTGCAGTCGAACGTAGTCAGTGTGAGAAGTAGAGTGAGGGTCACAGTGCAATGGAGCAAAGAATGAACATCATGTTCTGCTACAAATTGTGAAAAACAGTGACAGGGATGCATGAAATGTTAGTGCAAGTGTATGGCACAGTAGCCATGAGCAGAAAAAGTGTTTACGACAAGTTCAAACGCTTTCGCGAAGGGAAGAAAATCACTGAGAATGAGCCATGTTCGGGTCGTCTGTCGACAAGCAGAACCCCAGACATGATCGAGCGAGTGTGACAAATGCTGGCACGAGATTGGGATTGATGGCAAAGAAATTGGGCATTAGCAAGGACACGGTGCGCACCATCGTCCTTGAAGTTTTGGGTAAGCGGAAGATCTGTTCTCAGTTTGTGCTGCACAAGCTGACAGACAAACAGAAAGCAAAATGGATGGAAACCTCTGGAGATTTCATTACCATGTGTGACCAGGATCCATCCTTTCTCTGAACCATTGTCACAGGGGATGAGACCTAATGCTTCCAGTTCTATGCAGAATCCAAGCGGCAATCGATGGAATGACATTCACCGTCTGACCCAAAAAGAGTCACCTGAAAAAGTCCAAAGTCCAACGTTGATCGTCAATTTGTAGCAGAATTCAATGTTCACTCCTTGCTCCATTGCACTGTGACCCTACCTCTCACACTGACTACGTTTGACTGCCCGCAGCGGGTTTACCCTGACTGTCACATGTACTCTACGCTAGGTGGTGCTTCTCGACCTGTCTCTGGATAGCTATGTGCATGTGCACGCACCTGGCCCATTTTTCCGTTGAGATAACAGACCATTCACCAAACTTTTCAGACACACCCGTAAATTAGTACTTGAAATATAGGGAACATAAGAGGAACTCACTAGTGTAGTAAATTAATACATCATTAATTGAAAGAAGGACAGGTACTCACAAAACACAAGTATAAATCCAGCACATCACAGCTGCTCCACTCAACCAGTTGTAATGATGTCACCACTAAGATCTGCCCCTACAAGTGTTGTCACAAGGATACCTAGATGCAGATAAGCAGAGAGGAGTATCTTATTCCAAGTATGTTAGGTTAGTAAGACCACGCTACTCCCCCTTGTATTTTTGAGACAGTAGAATGGGGAATGAAGGGTATTATGTGAAACATTTTCTTTGAATACCATTAAGTGGAACTGTTATTATAACATGTTGAAGTTCAGTAAAAGAAGCATTCTGCAACAAATCACTGTATTCTTCTGTCAAACAAGGGATTGTGAAGATGGAACTCAGTAGGCCGTAACAAAGCCTATGAAGATAAATAGGGAGAAAGAGTAACAGTTGTCATCCAGCTTGGGACAGGAGCAGGTGATGGTGATGGTCTGGTGACAGGGGGTCATGGTATTGCAGGGGGTCATGGTATTGGGGTGGCCACTTGCTGACCGCCTAACTGGGAAAAAACATCATTACTTTGACGTTTAAAACCAGGGGTTATGGCTGCAGCTAGATGCCATAACCATAACCCCATAGCCCCAGTATAATTTTCTTTCTGATAAAAGTTGTCAGAGTGGCGCATTCACCGCTGAATCACTTTTAGAAGCGTTGGGATGGGTCGCCCACCTTCTGCCGCTTTCCGGTGGTTCCCAGGCTTACCTGGGTGATCTGTAGCACCGGGAATCAATTTTAAAACATGACATGTTAGATATCTATTTACTTGGCGTAACATCATCTTTCATATTTTCCTCAAAAATTGGATGTATACATTGTGTTTTTTTTTAAATAATTAAAGTATATTTTTTTCCAAGAAAATTGAGTTTGAAAAAACTCTGCGTGAAAACTGTGTGACATACAAAATTGCAACGATCGCCATTTTATTCTCTAGGGTCTCTGCTAAAAAATATATATAATATTTGGCGGATCTAAGTAATTTCCTAGCAAAAAATACAGATTTATACTTGTAAATAATAAGTGTCAGAAAAAGGCCTGGTCAGCAAATGGTTAGAGAAGGTCCTTGATGCACCACCATGGATGACCCGTCTATTACAATGCGTTCCTCAATTGCATACCTCCCAACTTTTTGAGATGGGAATGAGTGAGACCTATTAGCAAAAGTCTGTAGGCATGAGACACGCCCCGACACACCCCCTTAAAGGAGCATTATACAAAAAAAGATTAGGTAAACCCACATGTGCTTTTTTTATCCACTACTATTCCTTTATATTGACTTTTGAAATGTACAATTGCAGCAATTTAGAAATTGGATGAAAAGTTTAGCACTGGGAAACACTTTTTGAAAGCTAAATAGTGCATTTTATATACAACTATATAGATAGGACCAAAATCAGGGAAAAATGAGATGGAAAGAGGGACAGAGGGACTTTGTTCCAAATCAGGGACAGTCCCTTCGCGATCAGGGACAGTTGGGAGCTATGCAATTGTAGTGCAAGACAACCTTAGAGACCAGGCCTGTGACTATGAGTAATGATAGTTATAAGGACTCATGTTCTTGCCTGAGGACAGAAGACTGTTAAGAACCTTGTGTTTTACAGTGAAGAGCTGATAGGCCAGCAACCTGGCTTTGGTAAAGACATTTACCCCCAATGTAAGAAGAAATGCCACAACAACCTCCGGCAGCTAGGGGGAGCCGACATTCAGCACAGATGGAGAACACAGGAAGCATACCTCCCAACATTTTGAGATTGGAATGAGGGACACCTACTAGCAAATGTATGTAGGCATAGGGCACGCCCCATGCCACGCCCCCTTAAAGGAGAATTTAAAAAAAAAAGGTAATTAAATCCACAAGTGTTTTTTTTTAACCACTACTATTTCTTTATACTGGCTTTTAAAACTTGCAAATGCAGCAATTTAGAAATTGGATGAAAGGTTTAGCACTGGGAAACACTATTTGAAAGATAAAAAGTGCATTTTATATACATCTATGTAGATCAGACCAAAATGAAGGACAAATGAGGGGGGAAGAGGGACAGAGGGACATTGCTCAAAATCAGGGACAGTTGGGAGCTATGCAGGAAGTAATCCACTCACAAAATGTCTGGTGGGATCAACAGGCACTTTATGAAGAAATATAACATAACACTCTCAATAGTATATTTAACAGACCTAATAGAAGCAAACAAGAGAAGGGCTCTGTTAGGGTTAATTGATCAGTAATGAATCTGTGCAGTCCAGTGATGAACTTTACCTGCACCAAGCTGTAGGAAGCCTAGAACAACTGTTCCAAATTGTCCATAATCTTCCATGCTTAGAAAGTCTGAAATGAAAAAAATAAAAAAAAATTTTTTTGATGTTTAATGGGCAGCTCTGGAAAATCTACTTTTTACTTTTGCTTCTTCACTTTAAATTTCCAACCTTATAGGAGAAAATTGCATAGACTCAGGGGCTCTTGACACTGCTTTGTACTTGGACGTTGGGGATAATATTTTAAAATAGCTGTGCCCAGAATAAATTAAGAATTGCATTGTGACACTAATCTGGACGCAGCCAGACTAGGTGGAAAACCTGCTATTTTATCTAATTAGATAACTGCTACATGCTCAAGTGCTCTTTTCTTGGTATAAGTTTCCCTTTAAGAAGCAATTCTAGACAAAAACATCAAGATGGTGCTGCAATAGCCTTGGAGAAAAGGGGCAGCTGTCTCACATGCAGTTAAAGGTACACTCCAATCAAAATTCTAAATTAAGCTGCATTATATTACATTTTTGGTTTTGGGTATTAAACCCAAAACCAAAAATATAATATATTGCAGCTTGCTAATCATTAGATTTGGTGGCTGCATTAGTTTTCATTTTTTTTCATTTTTTTTCCCCTTATGTTGTCACCTGGTGATCTGGCCAGTTACAACCTCCTGTATTACCCTAGGTTCACACCTATGCGTTTTTTAGTGCGTTTTGCAGTTTGCAGAAACATACTACAGTAAGGTGACCAGATTTTTTAAATGAAACCTGGGGACATATTTTTCTTTTATTGGCAAATGGTAAACTATTTTATACGCATATTTTCCTTAAATTATATATGCAGTCAGTGGTGTAGCGTGGGTTGTCAGTGCCCGGGACATGGCAAGAAATTTGCAGCCAGACTTTTAGCACTCCCTGAGTCCCCTCCACTAGTACGGTAGTTCTGACTAACTTGATTCCTACACTGACCTACCTGACAACTGCACTAACCTACCCGATTCCTACACTGACCACTACACTGATCTACCTGATTCCTACACTGACCACTACACTGACCTACCTTATCCCTACACTGACCTACCTGATTCCTACACTGACCACTACACTAACCTACCTGATTCCTACACTGACCTACCTGATTCCTACACTGACCACTACACTGACCTACCTTATCCCTACACTGACCTACCTGATTCCTACACTGACCACTACACTAACCTACCTGATTCCTACACTGACCTACCTGATCCCTACACTGACCACTACACTGACCTACCTGATTCCTAAAATTGACCACTACACTGACCACTACACTAACCTACCTTATTCCTGCACTGACCTACCTGATTCCTTTACTGATCACCACACTGACCTACCTGATTCCTATAATGACCACTACACTGACCTACCTGAGTTCTATACGGACCACTACACTGACCTACACTGACCTACCTGATACTCACACCCCCCCTACATGAACAGTGTAGATCGGTTGATTCTTCTCACCTCTCCATGGCCTCCATGATAATCCATCAGAGCAGGGCTCTCCCCAGCACCAGGTACTGTTTCCGACACCCAGCCGCTCCTCAGTATCCCCTGCCAAGAGCTTCTCCAATAGCCGCTGTATGCTGTGCACCTCCCCTCCCCTCCACCGTTCTCACACACACATGGGCCGCCCACACCAGAGGGATCATGGGGGACAGGTGGGCCACAGGAGTCCCTGGGCGGGGGGGGGGGCAACACAGCACACTTGGAGGGGGGAACAGTAATGATTTTGCGCCCACCTAAATGTTGCACCCGAGGCGAGAGTACCAGATGCCCCCCCATGCCACTTCAATCTGGGGACAAATCCGGGGACATACTGGCTCCGGGAACAGTGTCCTCAATCCAGGGGCTGTCCCCGGAAAACGGGGATGTTTGGTCACCCTACACTACAGTCCATTTAACATGGTTTCCTATGGTACATGTTCACATCTATCACATATATGTGTTTTGCGGCCCCTAGAGTTTCCCCATACTGGATGATTGAGCAGACAGCAACATTGTCAGTGTGGGGCGGGGGGGGAGTGTTAGATGTACTAGCAGATTTAAATACACTAAGTAACTGAAGCCAAACTCCAGTTAATAATTTATTACCAGTTACAGCAAACAGTTGTGTTCCTTTAAGAATAATGATTTTACATGAGTAAATACAAGCTGATCATTGTAAGCACCCCAGTCAGTGGTAAATGATTTGTCTCATCCCTGTAAATGGAGACATCTGTAAGAGAGCTTGTTCTGTTGCAAAACAACAGACTTACAGGTCAGATCACCAGATGAAAAAAGAAGAAAGAAAGCCTAAACAAGAAAACTAATGCAGCCAATACATCTTAGAATGGGTGAGCTCTTGAGGGGGAAGCTGTTGGGAATGGAATGCACATTGGCCAATATTTATTGCCCTAATAAAGGCCCAACCGTATATTTGGGGGGAGCCCTGGAAAAATTATCGGAATTTAAAAAAGGGAAAGTGTTCATGGCGGGGACCTGAATTTTTGTATGGATCCAAAACAAGACAGTACGTCCCATGTACAGGGGACGAGGAATGCCCATTTGAAGGCAATTGAACAGAAATTACACCACCACCAGCTAGTAGATATATGGAGAATACAACATCCCAGGACACAAGATTATATGTTCTACTCCCCTGTACACGGGACATATACCAGGATCGACTATTGGCTGATAGAACATAGAATACTAGACTTGGTAGTCTCCACCAATATAGAAATAACTACACTATCTGACCACGCGCCAATGACCATGAAAATAAAGATACCAGAAACTCAGATACAAGCGTATTCATGGAGGCTAAATGAAGATCTTCTAGATAAACAAGGGGAGGAGATAATAAAACAAGAATTAGAGCAATATTTTAGTTTAAACTGAACCAGTGAGATTGCGGACGATACCCTGTGGGAGGCTCATAAAGCCTACATAAGGGGAATCCTGATCTCAATGGAACTAGGAGAAAGAAGGAAAGAAGAAAAAAGAGGGAAAAATTGATAGAAGAAATATACCTATTAGAGCAAAGACACAAAAAAGGGAGAGGGCAAGATCAGGAACTGTCACAAGAACTAGTAATAAAAAGAGATGAACTAAAGGAACTATTAGAACAGCAAATAAGGTAAACCTTCAATAAAATATCAAAGGAAAGATATCAATGGGGGAATAAAAACTGCAAGTGCCTAGCAAGGATGTTAAGAAAAAAAAAATCAATGAACTTCATAGAAAAAATACAAAATAAAAAAGGGGAAATTATCTAAAATACAAAGGACATAGCGACGGTCTTCCGAGACTTTTATGAACAATTATACTCAGGAAATCGGAAAGGACAATGGGACGAGGGGAAAAAAGAAAGAATAAAAGAATATTTAAAAAAAGCTAGGACCCCACGGATAACAGAGGAAAGAGCAATATCCCTAGAAACACCAATAATGGTAGAGGAGATCAATTGGGCGTTAAAAGAATCATCACCAGGAAAAAGTCCAGGGCCAGATGGATACACAACGTTATACTTAAAAAGGTTTAAAGAAATCCTGACCCCAAAACTGTGCACATATATGAATGGATTGGGAAGGGGGTATGAGATGAGTAAAGAAGCCTTATTGGCATCAATTACCATTATAGCAAAATAAGGCAAAGATAGCACTAAGTGTTCAAACTATAGACCTATATCATTGTTAAAAGTGGACACAAAATTGTTCGCGAAAATATTAGCAACAAGGATGAAAAATTTAATGATGGAGCTGGTCCATCCTGATCAAGTGGGCTTTGTACCAACGAGGGAGGGGAGGGACAATGGGGTAAGAACACTTCTGTTACTTCAAAAAATAAATGAAGGGAGAGTTCCCGGTCTACTCCTGTCGATAGATGCCGAAAAGGCGTTCGACAGGGTAGACTGGGGATTCATGATGGGCACACTAGAAAGCATGGGAATAGGACCAAGGATGATGCAGTGGATACAAACATTATACAAGGGCCTTACAGCCATGGTGAAAGTAAATGGAACACTGTCACCCCCCTTTATGATGAATAACGGGATGAGACAGGGATGCCCCTTGTCTCCGCTCCTGTTCGTGCTTGCGCTGGAACCTCTTCTGGCGACAGTACGAGGGGATGCGGACATAGGGGGCTTCAAAGTCAGAGAAGAGGAGCATAAATTAGCGGCATTCGCAGATGATATATTATTCTATATATCAAACCCCCGAATTACAATGCCCAATCTTATGAAATCACTAAAGGAATACGGAGATCTATCTAATTTTAAGATCAACCCGAGTAAATCCGAAATATTAAATAAAAATATGAAATTGAAAGAGGAACTGAGTCTACAACAAGAGTTCCCATTCCCTTGGAGGAGGACGGAAATAAAAAAACTTGGGATTAAATTAACGGCATCACCGGAGGAAATATATCAAGCAAACTATATCCCACTGAGGAGATAAAAATAGAAATAAAAAGGATAGCTGCACGCCCCTATCATAGATGGGCCGGATTAAGATGATAATACTTCCGAAGATCATGTACAAGTTTCAGATGCTCCCCATATATATACCCCCCAGCATATTTTAGAACTTTAAGAATTGTAATCACTAAATTAATATGGCACAATAAGAATTCTAGAATTTCTCTGGCAACTCTGAAGAAAGTAAAAAAACAAGGGGGATTAAATGTACCTGACTTTCAAAAATATTACGAGGCGGTTTTGTTAACACGCGTGGTGGAATGGACTAAATCAAATAATGAGAAACGGTGGGTTAATATAGAACACATAATGGCTATTACACAATTAGGAAGGAATATATGGATACCACCACATTATAGGACATTTGGAGAAAATACACACACACATTGGCACGGATAGTATTAAAAAATTGGGATGCACTACACAAGAAAAATATATGGAAATATAATTCACCATTGATGGCACTAAAGGACAATAATTTATTTGCACAGGGGAAAAGTTCGATAGAGGGGAATTGGATTAAAAAAGAAAATGCACAACTACGGGATATAATACAAGGGGGAAAAATTTGCACTTTACAAGAATAAAAAAAAAAAAAAAAAGATGTGCTGGAGATTAAAGGGGTTGTAAAGGTTTGTTTTTTTATTTTCTAAATAGGTTCCTTTAAGCTAGTGCATTGTTGGTTCACTTACCTTTTCCTTCGATTTCCCTTCTAAATGTTTTTTTTCTTTGTCTGAATTTCTCACTTACTGTTTCTCCTCAGTAAACTTCACACCATCATCCGAGCGGTGGTTAGTCAGCCAGAACAGCTTACTGAACAGCTTACTGAGGAGGAACAGGTAGTGAGAAATTCAGACAAAGAAAACAAAGAAAAAAAACATTTAGAAGGGAAATCGAAGGAAAAGGTAAGTGAACCAACAATGCAATAGCTTAAAGGAACCTATTTAGAAAATAAAAAACAAACCTTTACAATCCCTTTAATGAATGGAGGTATTTTCAGCTCAAACACTTCATAGCAGCACTTCCTCACCCAATGAGAGCAGGAAAAGCACTTATGGACTTTTCTCATCGGACAAACCGATCGTGTATGGGCCCCATCGTTTTTTTTTTCCATTGGTGAGAAAAAATAGAACATGTTTTAAATTTATCCGATGGGAAAAAAACGATAGCAAATTCCGATCGTCTGTGTGGAACTCCATCGGACAAAAAACCCACGCATGCTCAGAATCAAGTCGACGCATGCTCAGAAGCATTGAACTTAATTTTTCTCGGCTTGTCGGAGTGTTTTACGTCACGGCATTTGGGACGGTCGGATTTTTGACTGATGGTGTGTAGGCAAGACTGATGGAAGTCAGCTTCATCGGATTTCCGATGGAAAAACCCATCGGATTAGAATCCATAGGAAATCCGATCGTGTGTACAGGGCTTTACACTGATAGAGCGATTATGTACCATTTAAAAAAAAAGTGGGAATATATCTAGGATATATAAAACTTTGATAGAAGTGGAAGAGCTGGAAGTTCCGACATTTATAAAAAATAGGGAGAGGGAATTGGGGAAACGAGGAAGGAACCAAGAAGTAGGAAAAATCCTTAAACTAGTACATGGATCATCAGTAAACAATGGGATGGTGGAAATGAACTATAAGTGCGTAACCCGGTGGTATAGAACTCCAGAAACACTAGGGAAATATCAAATAGGACAAACAATGAAGTGTTGGAGGAGCTGTAAACAAACGGGAACTATGGCCCATATATGGTGGGGGTGCCCCAAAATAAAAATGTACTGGAAGGAAATACTGAGTTTTATCAAGGAAATCACTACTATAGATATACGTGAGGAACCATGGACATGTCTATTTCATGGGGTAGATATTCCGACAAAAGAATATAGAAACTTAATGATTGTACATATGATGAACGCTGCAAAAATCTTGATACAGAGGAAATGGAAGGAAGTAGAGAGCCCAAAAATTAGAGAGTGGTTTGATAAAATAGAAGAAGATATATAACATGGAATATCTAAGACATAGCCATGAGGATACTAGAGAGGGATTCATTAAGAGATGGGAAAAGTGGAAAAAGTGGAAATTAACAAAGAAATATAGTGAGATTAAGATTATTTAGAGAAGAGGAGAAGGAAGGGTCTAAGAATGGGGTGGAGGGGGGGGGGGGGGGTAAGGGTAGACAAAGGTTTGGAAATAAAATTTGTTAATGTATGTCCCTATTGAGTAGCGAAAATGTTTTTACTTCTTTGTGTATAATAAATTTTGATAAAATAAAGAATATATATATATATATATATATATATATATATAAAAAAAGAATGGGTGAGCTCCAATAGAATAAAATTTTGATTTTTGGGTTTAATACTGCTTTAAGAGAACACAATCGGCCTGCTTAGGATTTTTGCTTCTCATTCTGGAATGACTTTAGCACACAAGGCCAACACAATACTAAAAACTGCTGTACTGCTACTACACTAAATGCAAAGCCATGTGAAAGGACAGATCCCTCGCTACCATCTCCTATTACTGAAGGCGGTTTGCTGTCCCTAAAGCTGATGACACACTTTACAAAATCATTTTACAGTCTCTGTACAATCTTCCTTAGATTACCCAACAACTATGTTCTGTAGGGGCCTGCCTAAATAATCCATTTATTTTTGTATCCAATACGGTAGGCCTCCATTCTACAAAGTTTTTGGTAGATCCATAGGAGATTATACAATAAGATTGTAACGTAGTTGCTTTAGGCAAGGAAAGAATTTATATAGCACAGTATCATGAAACAAAAGGCCACATCTACACCCAAAAACATATTTTATCTTGCTTTAAACAAAATGTCAGCTAAAGAGTTGAAACACACATGTGAGTGCTGTTTTACCTGCCAAAGGATCTTCCTGGAATATAGTTTGACAGTGGTATTAATCCCAAAAGCAAACATTTATTATATTGTAGTTTACCAATTGTTAGATCTAATCTCTGCATTCATTTTCTTTTTCAGGTTTTCCTTCCTTTATTTTCACCTGGTGATCCAGCCAGCAAGTCTGCTGTTTTTCAACAGGACAAGCTGTCTTGCAGATGTAGCAGTTATAGGGTGGAAACAAATCATTCACCACTGATAGGGGTGCTTAAAATGATCAGCTTTTATTTATTTATTTATGCAAAACCAAAAGGAAAATAACTGTTGTAGCTGTAACTGCTTATAAAGTGTTAGCTTGAATTGGGCTTAGTGTATCTAATGCCCTGTACACACGATCGGAATTTCCGATGGGATAAAATCCGATGGTATTTCCTGTCGGAATTCTGTTAAAGCTGTTCAAGCTGTCTTGCATACACACTGTCAGACCAAATCCTGACCATCCAAAACGCGGTAACGTAAAACACTACGACGAGCCGAGAAAAATGAAGTTCAATGCCTCCGAGCATGCGTCGACTTGATTCTGAGTATGCGTGGTTTTTTCTCTGTCGGAGTTCCACACAGACGATCCGAATTTCCATTGGAAAAAAATAAAGCATGTTCTATTTCTAAACTTCTAAACTATTTCTAAACGGTCGGAATATCCGATGAAAAAATTCCGTCTGACTTTTTTCATCGGAAATTCCGATCGTGTTTACAAGGCATTAGGCTCGGTTCACACTGGGGCGGCTTTAAAGTCGCCCGACTCTGAAGCCGCCCCACACAGCGTGACTTCAGAGTGGCTTGCAAACAACTTCTTTAATAGAAGTCAATGCAAGCCACTCCGAAGTCGCCCCCCAAGTAGTACAGGAACCTTTTTCTAAGTCGGAGCGTTTTGAGTCGCTCTGATTAGAACGGTTCCATTGTGCTAAATCGAGAGCGACTTGTCAGGCGACTGAGCCCCCTGACAAGTCACCCCCTGTGTGAACCGAGGCTAAATCTGCTAATGCACTCCCATCCCCCCAGACTGACAATGCTGCTGTCCAAAGGTGTCTCAGCTGCTCCTTCATCCAGAGTGGGGGCATAGGAGGTGTATAAATGGGCAGATCACCAGGTGAAAACAGAAGTAAAAAAAATCCTAAAAAATAAAAAAATAATGCAGCCACCACATCTAATGATTGGTAAGCTGCAATATATTACATATTTGGTTTTGGGTTTAATACCTCTTTAAGTTGATTAGGGAAGACTTAAACATTCCATCAGGTTTTTGTCTGTCTGTGACCCTATTGGGAGAATTTTTCATCACTTCCAGTCCATATGATTCAATAGAACAATGAGGGGTGTGCTGTTGTCACTGGGATAGGAAGCCACAGATAACAATATACAATAATAACAAATTAAGACATTTGCATCAATTTAGTTAAAAGTTAAAATACCAGGAAAAATATATTTAATTATTTAAGTTACAGTTGTTTTCAGTCTAATGAAAATCAGTCAGATAGTTAAAATTAAGATCTTTTTAATAAAGTTTCATGAATGGAGCCTAGGGTCAGAAGTTCTACCCTCTACTAAAAATGTGTTTTTGTTTTTGTTCATGGCACCATTGGTGAGGTTTGTCCACTCCTGACGTTAAAACCTGATTGACTACATACAAGACTACACATTAAAGGGTTTGTTACCCCAACATTTCATTTTTTCCGATATGTGGCTGCTGTACCATGTAATTCTATGTGAAAATATCAAATTCTCTTTGTATTGCTTCCATAATGTAATATATTCCTGCCAGTCTCTCTGCTTTCCTATTAAATACTGACCACACAGAGCACAGCATGGTCAGTTCCCTACCTATGCTGGAAACTCTGTCTGCTCTTCTCCAATGATTAGCCTTGTCCTGACACCCCCCCCCCCCCTGCAAAGCCATTTACTGGAAAATTCAGTGTAATGCTGTTTCTCCTCCCTTAGCTCTTATGCAGCTGAGAACAGAGGGAATGTGATCACTTATAAAAAAGAGGAAAAAAGGTATGTATATTTTTTTTATATCTACAGTGCCATGAAAAACATATTCATACCCCTTGAAATTTTCCACAACCAAAAACGTAAATGTATTTTATTGGGATTTTATGTGATAGGCCAACACAAAGTAGCACATATTTGTGAAGTGGAAGGAAAATTATTATTGGCTTTAAAAAAATTTAAATAAATATTTCAAAAGTGTGGCGTGCATTTGTATTCAGCCCCCTTTACTTTGATACCCCTAACTAAAATGTAGTGGAACTAATTGCCTTCAGAAGTCGCCTAATTAGTAAATAGAGTCCATCTTTGTGTGTAATTTAATTTTAGTATAAATACAGCTGTTCTGTGAAGCCCTCAGAGGTTTGTTAGTGAACATACAGCATTATGAAGGCCAAGAAACACAACAGACAGATCAGGGATAAAGTTGTGGAGAAGTTCAAATCAGGCTTAGGTTATAAAAAATATCCCAAGCTTTGAACATCTCACAGAGCCCTGTTCAATCCATCATCCGAAAATGGAAAGAGTATGGCACAACTGCTAACCTACCGGGGCATGGCCATCTAAACTGGCAGGGCAAGGAGAGCATTAATCAGAGGAGCAACCAAGAGGCCCATGGTAACTCTGGAGGAGCTGCTGAGACCCAGAGTTCAGATGGGAGAATCTTTTCACAACTATTAGTCATGCACTCCACAAATATGGCCTTTATGGATGAGTGGCAAGAAGAAAGCCGTTGTTAAAAGAAATCTATAAGAAGTCCCATTTGCAGTTTGTGAAAAGCCATGTGGGGGACACAGCAAACATGTGGAAGAAGGTGCTTTGGTCAGATGAGACCAAAATTGAAATCTTATGCCTAAAAGCAAAATGCTCTGTGTGGCCGAAAACTTACACTGCACATCACCCTGAACACACCATCCCCACCGTGAATCATGGTGGTGGCACCATCATGTTGTGTCAAAGAAAAAAGGGAACATGTGGGACTTTGAATGAGACGCAACGGGGGATATTGCACCTCCATCCCTGGTTGCTTTGTAAAAAAGAGGGGGGAGGGTGGTACTTTAGATGAGGTGCATGGGGTAGAGCCAGACAAAACCATATACATATGTAAAAAATAATATTTTTTATTAGACCAATATGGATCAACCCATATAATAGCACATTGGCATATAAAATACAAAGTATCAACATACATATTGAGGATAGTAAGAACTGATAATGAGACCATGCGATTCCACCTGCCGGAGGTCAGCCAGATAAATATGTCCAGCACGGGAGCTGAGGAAAGGACCCAAGCATGAACCAGGAGCACAAGAGCTTGCTATGTATTTACCCATGTAGGTCCTGATGGGATATGAACCAAAAATGGAGTGCAGCGTGGGACTGCTGAGAAACGGTCACTAAAGGGGAATTGCACGGTGAACCAAGCGGCCAGGGTCCCATCCAATGTCACACTGGCATGACAACAAAGGAGAGACAGTACGGCAGCAGCCGGACCTACTCCCCGTGCGTCAGCCAAGCTGAAATAGCACACGCCTGCGTGAAGGGACGCCCACTGGGCGTCACACACATGGCGCGAGAGGTGTGGCGCTGATGCATGGTGAAGACTCCTGCCAAATCCCCCACCCCCATAGTGTATGGGAAGGAGGGGAGAGGGAGGGCATCCAGCGTGCACCCAGCGGGCGTCCCTTCATGCAGGCGTGTGCTATTTCATCTTGGCTGACGCATGGGGAGTAGGTCCGGCTGCTGCCGTGCTGTCTCTCCTTTGTTGTCATGCCAGTGTGACGCTGGATGGGACCCTGGCCGCTGGGTTCTCCCTGAAGTTCCTCTTCAGTGACCGTTTCTCAGCAGTCCCACGCTGCACTCCATTTTTGGTTCATATCCCATCAGGACCTACATGGGTAAATACATAGCAAGCTCTTGATACATTTTCAATTCCTCTTTTTCTATAACAAACATCATTACCATTTCCTTACTCTAGCTTTTTTCATTTTCTCCTGATTTCAGGAATCTCATCTTCTCTTCCCTATTCTCACTATATGAACACCCTATTTTTTCATTCTGTTCACCTTGTTGATATGCTCCACAATATACTTTTATACTGTGGTGATGGGCTTACTCTATATGACATTTCTTTTTATTTATACCAATATGGTAACAAACCATTTACTTTATTGTATACAATATAGAAACCCCATCTACAGCTACATCAAGATTTTTCCATACAAACAAACTTTTTGGGGGACTGCATGTGTGCTCCTGGTTCTTGCTTGGGTTCTTTCCTCAGCTCCCGTGCTGGACATATTTATCTGGCCGACCTCCGGCAGGTGGAATCGCATGGTCTCATTATCAGTTCTTATGTGAGTACTTTCTGTTATGGCCGTTTATCTGTTCATCATTATCCTTAATCCCTCCACCCCCCCCCCCAGTTTGTGGTTATATCAAACTATAATGGTGATTTTTATCCCCTTTTTAGTATATCGATGCACTTGCTCCTGATGAGTGGATAGAAGTCCATGAAATGTTGTCGAGCTTATTTTGATGCATCCATTTCATATTTATGATTTTAGATGGTTTTATTTCTTTACCACCCTGATATAATATTATGTCTACTCCATTTGGGGGACTGTGATGTACAATATTTACTTTCTGTGTCATGTTGGTTACTATCCTCAATATGTATGTTGATACTTTGTATTTTATATGCCAATGTGCTATTATGCATTTATATGGGCTGATCCATGCCCTATTCTTGGTCTAATATTTATTTTTTATTTTTTTACATATGTATATGGTTTTGTCTGTCTCTACCCCATGCACCTCGTCTAAAGTCCCACCCTCCCCCCTCTTTTTTCCATCATGTTGTGGGGATGCTTTTCTTCAGCAGGGACAGGGAAGCTGGACAGACTTGATGGGAAGATGGATGGAGCCAAATACAGGGCAATCTTAGAAGAAAACCTGTTAGAGTCAGCAAAAGACTTGAGACTGGGGCGGAGGTTCACCTTCCATCAGGACAATGATCCTATACATACAGCCAGAGCTACAATGGAATGGTTTAGATCAAAGCATATTCATGTATTAGAATGGCCCAGTCAAAGTCCAGACCTAAATCCAATTGATAATCTGTGGCAAGACTTGAAAATTGCTGTTCACAGCTGCTCTCCATCTAATCTGATAGAGCTTGAGCTAATTTGCAAAGAAGAATGGGCAAAAATGTCACTCTCTAGATGTGCAAAGCTGGTAGAGACATCCCCCAAAAGACTTGCAGTTGTATTTGCAGTGAAAGGTGGTTCTACAAAGTATTGACTCAGGGGGGATGAATACAAATGTACACCACACTTTTTAAATATTTATTTGTAAAAAAATAATGAAAACCATTTATCATTTTCCTTCCACTTCACAATTATGTGTCAGTTTGTGTTGGTCTATCACATAAAACCCCAATAAAATACATTTACAATTTTGGTTGTAACATGACAAAATTTGGACAATTTCAAGGGGTATGAATACTTTTTCAAGGCACTCTATATACAAATGTTTTGCCTTTCTTTTAAACTGAATGGGTTTACAATCACTTTAAACTCTGGGTAAAGTTGAATTGAAAATATGCTCTTTTTTATGTACAGACCAGCTTGGTATTACGCTCAAAATAAAATTCAATAAAAATAATTTACAAAAAAAAAAAAAAGAGTGTTGCAAATTAAATAATTAACCAAATTTAAACTGACAAAGCTATTATTAATTGGTCGTTTTGAGTTATGTTACTTTGCACAATTTTTACATTTACATTGTTTATTTGCAGTGTATCATGGAGTATAAGACATTTCGCAGCACTTCACAGAGTACATGGAATTTCACGTCAGTTTCTGCTGCTTAGGAGCTTACACTCAAATGTCCCTACCAAATTTACATAGACACAGCATCAGGGCCAATTTTAGGTTTAACATGAATGAATTTATTACAATATTTAGGTATCAGTTAAGCAGCACTTTCACCATGGCAACACAATTCTGGTGAACTGGAGTGGTTAAAAAATAGAATGTGCCTGAGACAACATAAATATAATGCAAAGAAAACAGAAACAGTTATTATAGACCTTTTGACTTCCAGAAATGTACTTTAAAATATGAAATGTTTATTGGTGTTTATAAAACTTCATTACAACATGAGAAATACATGGGCCCCCATTTTCCGCACAAACTATTATTATTTATTGGTGTTGATTTTTGATAAATAGAACTGAAAAAAATATTTAATCCTATTCCAGAAATGATTTTTGTCGTTATTTTGGAAACCATATTAGTATTAGTTGTTAAATTTGGATACATTTGTAACATGGAGATATTACAAATGTATCCACATTTAACAACTAATACTAATATGGTTTCCAAAATAACCACAACATTTATTTTTCCTGGAATAGGATTAAATATTATTTTCAGCTTTAAACTGTCCTCCTTCACATATACAATGCAGTGAACCCCCTGAAAGTCCAAACAAATAAGCATCCTAATTTTTAAAACAGCATCCAATAGCATATGTTCTTTAGATGTTTATCATTTTTAAGGTTTTCTTTTCCAAGTAAGGATAATGTGAAATTTTGTCAAAGTGGAAACTCAAATTTACTCATTGAGCTACTCAGGCAAAATTTTATTAAAAAGGAAAAAAGGATTTACTTTTAAAGTTTTTTAAAGAGTATGTGTGTTTTTTTGTGTATTTAGGGTAGTTTTTTTATTTAGTGTTGTTTGAATTAGTGTTTTTTTGGGGTATTTGGTTGTTATTTAGGTACTGTTGCATTATTTAACTTTTTTCGGTCTATTTTTTTCTCTCTGTGAAAATAATAATTAGGCTAATTTGAGGCCATTTGTTGGCACAAGAAAATGTCTAGGATATTTGAAAGGAGCTTCTGTAACCCAAAGCCCATTGCACAAAAATCTCCTTTTATTTTGCCTTCTCAATGCCTCCAAAGGATTTCACAGAAATTGCAAAATTTTGGCAAACATCTCGCAATTTTTCAGGAATTTTGGGAAGAGGACAACTCTAAACTTTGCTCATCGCTATTTATGCGTTTACCCTGTAAATATACACATGTGCTCCACGTGTTAGGAAGGCTGTCCACAAGGTTTAGGAGTGTGTCTATGGGTATGTTTGACCATTCTTACAGAAACACATTTGTGAGGTCAGGCACTGATCTTGGATGGAGTAGTCTCTGCTTCAATTCACCCCAAAGGTGTTCTATCGGGTTGAGGCCAGGACTCAGAGCAGGCCAATCAAGTTCCTCCACCGCAAACTTGATCATCCATGTCTTTATGGACCTTGCTTTGTCATGTTGGAACAGGAAGGGGCAATCCCCAAACTGTTCCCACAAAGTTGGGAGCATGAAATTGTCCAAAATATCTTGGTATGTTGACGCCTTAAGAGTTTCTTTCACTGGAACTAAAGGGCCAAGCCCAACCCCTGAAAAACAACCCCACACCATAATCCCCCCTCCACCAAATGATTTGGACCAGTGCACAAAGCAAGGTCCATAAAGACATGGATGAGGGAGTTTGGGGTGGAGTCCTGACCTCAACCCGATAGAACACTTTTGGGATGAATTAGAGTGGAGACTGTGAGCCAGGCCTTCTCATCCAACATCAGTGCCTGACCTCACAAATGTGCTTCTGGAAGAATGGTCAAATATTCTCATAGACACACTCCTAAACCTTGTGGATCGCCTTCCCAGAAGAGTTAAAGCTGTTATAGCTGCAAAGGGTGGGGCAACTCAATATCTAACCCTACAGACTAAGACTGAGATGCCATTAAAGTTCATGTGCATGTAAAGGCAGGTGTCCCAATACTTTTGACAATATAGTGTGTGTATATATATATATATATATATATATATATATATATACACAATTATGTATATATTTTATTCTAGATTCTACTTTTTGATGCAACTTATAGATAGCAGGCTTGGGTCAGGTACTACAACTTGGGTAAACACAAAATATCTCCTGTGTATAGTCCAAAATTCACCATTAGATCTCAATAAGAACACTGTGAAGGGTTGTGAGGTAGGAATCTTCTGTGTAGTGTGAGACCAATTAACGCGTTTCTCTGAGACAGTAGCTTCCTCTGAGGGTGACCTTTTTAATATGAGAGCAAACAATAAAATATGATTGAGAAAACCTGAGTATAATGTGAAATGTTTAGAAATAAATTTCTATTCTACATAAACAAATAATCTGATGCAATATGCAGGGTCTGCAATACCATTTTGAGATGTGGTCATTTAACTAGGACACCTCATTAAAACCCCAGGCATGCTTTTATTAGGTAATGTCCTTTTACGCATTGTATTTTTTTGTGTACAATTGCAGGTACAGTTGAACAATAGTTAATTTTTTTTTGCAGCTGGTTTGACCAGATTTACTGTTTTTATGTATCATTTTGCAATGTAGTCTTTTGATAAATAAGCTGAAAAATATACCAATGATGGTCTAGTTATATATATATTTTACATACTGTATGTCTGAGTTCTACTGTAGTACTAGCCAAACAGCTGTTCTGATTCATTACTTGTGCAATAGTTAGTGTAGATAATAAGGTGTATGGGGAATAGTAGGAGTATGGAGGCAGATAGCACGTAATACTTTATTCAAAAATTAGGAGAATAACAGAGGTATGGGGGTAGATGATGACCTGTGAGAAAACTTACTGTAGTATGAAAATAGATAATAACATGTGAGAGAAATAATTAGAAATGAAGGGGTAACTCCACTTTTGTAACTCCACTTTTGTGTTCAATCTAAGTTTATTGAAAAAAGTTTTTACATACAAAATTTTCATACATAGATGGTACTAACCACCAACCACAATACAAAACAAAAAAAAATATATACAATATACAGCACTGATGGGAGTCACCTGAGCATAGAGGAATGCATAGTTACATAGTAGGTGAGGCTAAAAAAAGACACAAGTCCATCAAGTCCAACCTATGTGTATGATTATAATTCAGTATTACCTTATATATCCCTGTAAGTTGTGGTCGTTCAGGTGCTTATCTATAAGTATTTTTAAACTATCGATGCCCGATACCACCACCTGTGGAAGGGAATTACACATCCTTGCCGCTCTTACAGTAAATAACCCTCTACGTAGTTTAAAGTTAAACCTCTTTTCTTCTAATTTTAACGAGTGGCCACATGTCTTGTTAAACTCCCTTCTGCAAAAAAGTTTTATCCCTATTGTGGGGTCACCAGTACGGTATTTGTAAATTGAAATCATATCCCCTCTCAGGCATTGCTTCTCCAGAGAGATTAGGTTCAGTGCTCACAACCTTTCATCATACCTAATATCCTCCAGACCTTTTATTAGCTTTGTTGCCCTTCTCTGTACTCGCTCCATTTCCAGTACATCCTTCCTGAGGACTGGTGCCCAGAACTGGACAGTAGGGATGAGCCGAACACCCCCGGGTTCGGTTCGCACCAGAACCTTCTAACGGACCGAAAGTTCCTGCGAATTTTCGAACCCTATTCGTTATAATGGACGCGAACGTTCGAAATCAAAATTGCTAATTACAACGGCCAATATGCATGTTAATGTCATAAAACAGGTTTGGGGACCCGGGTCCTGCTCCAGGGGACATATATCAATGCAAAAAGAAATTTTAAAAACTAAAGTTTTTTCGGGAGCAGTCATTTTAATGATGCATAAAGTGAAAAAAAAAAAGTGAAATTTTCCTTTAAATATGGTACCTGGGGGGTGTCTAAAGTATGCCTGTGAAGTGGCATGTGTTTCCCGTGTTTAGAACTGTCCTTGCACAAAATGACATTTGTAAAGGAAAAAAAGAAGCCATTTAAAACCACTTGCGGCTTTAATGTCATGTCTTGTCCTGGCCGCCATATGGCTGAAAATCCTTGAGAAAAATGGCATGGCTACCCCATCACCCCCCCCCCCACCCCAGCCCCTTTGGGTCTTGTATGGATACTAAGGGGGACCCCGCACCCAAAATAAAACCCTATACCTACAACCCTATATACTCTGAACAGCAGTATATAGGTGGTGCAAACAAGACATGGACTGTAGGTTTGTTCTTAAGTAGAATCTGAACAGGTACATTATGAAGTGTAGCTACATCCCAAAAAAATCAATTTTTAAGCTTTTTGGAGAACATAGGGAGGGGTTATCACCCCTGTAACATTTGCTGTCTTTGCACATCTGTTCAGAACATGTCACCTCACTTTCCGTCCCAATGACAAATGTTTTTGGAAAAGTGGGGTTTTAATTGAAACAAGGATTGGTGATAAAGCATCAGTAGAGAGGAGATACCTTTTTCCCAAATTAAATCTAACAGGATAGAATTTTCCTTCCTAGGGGTAGATTTCCTCTCACTTCCTGTTTTCTCTTGCCGTTTGCAAGTAGGAGTCGTTTGTAAGTTGGATGTTTGAAAGTAGGGGCCTGCCGTATATACTCTGCAGAAATTTGCCCTATTAGATGTTGGTGTAGCCACAAGACTGGTGGGCACAGGAATGGGCCCTGCTGTGAGTTAATAGATCAAGATTTGTACTTGCATGCACCTGTCGAACCGGGCAGAAAAATTGGGCCTTTGGTGGTGGTGGTGGTGGTGGTGGACGGTGTTGCCACAAGACTGTAAGCCCTCACAGTTACTCTTGGTGGGTGCAGGAATGGGCCCTGCTGTGAGTTATTAGATCAAGATTTGTAATTGCATGCACCTGTTGAACAGGGCAGAAAAATTGGGCCTTTGGTGGTGGTGGTGGTGGTGGACGGTGTTGCCACAAGACTGTAGGCCCTCATAGTTACTCTTGGTGGGCGCAGGGATGGGCCCTGCTGTGAACTATTAGATCAAGATTTGTAATTACACGCCCCTGTTAAACAGGGGCTGAAAAATTGTGCCTTAGGCATTGGTGCTGGTGCCACAACACTGCAACCCCTCACAGATACTGTACTTGGAGCACAGCAGTCACACCTGTTGCGAAGCATCTTTTTAAAAAATTGTAATTACACGCCCCTGTTATACAGGGGCTGAAAAATTGTGCCTTAGGCACTGGTGCTGGTGCCACAACACTGCAACCCCTCACAGATACTGTACTCTGAGCACAGCAATGAGACCTGTTGCAAAGCATTGCCTAAAAATTGTAATTACACGCCCCAACAGGGGCTGAAAAATTGTGCCTTAGGCACTGGTGCTGGTGCCACAACACTGCAACCCCTCACAGATACTGTACTCTGAGCACAGCAGTCACACCTGTTGCGAAGCATCTTTTTAAAAAATTGTAATTACACGCCCCTGTTATACAGGGGCTGAAAAATTGTGCCTTAGGCACTGGTGTGGTGGCATGGATCATTGAGGAGGAGGAAGAGGATAGTCAGTGAACATAACAGGACAGTCACTCAGCATCAGCATAGGCAGTCTTGAAGGGATGTGACATTATAAATTATTCCGTTATATCCGCTTCAGGTGTCTGGTAGCTGGTGGTGATCCAAGACTGATTCATTTTTATGAAGGTCAGTCGATCAACCGAGTCGGTGGACAGGCGCACCCTATGATCGTTGACAAATCCTCCAGCAGCACTGAATGTGCGTTCGGAAAGAACGCTGGATGCAGGACAGGCCAGTAGCTCAATTGCATACTGTGCAAGCTCTGGCCAGTGATCCATCCTCAGGACCCAGTAAGCCAGAGGATTTTCGGTGGGAAAGGTGTCCAAGTCTGACCTTGCCCCTAGGTATTCCTGCACCATGTATATCAGACGCTGGCGATGGTTGCTGGAACCGATCATACCTTGGGGCTGCGGACTAAAAAATTGTCTGAACGCATCGGTCAGACGTCCACCTTCCCCACCGCTCCTTCTGCTACTGACCGAAGCCTCAGCAACTCGTCGTCCAGGACCAGGAGTTTGTAACCTCCCAGTTTCTGGGAACGCGTTGCACAGACCTTTCTGCAAGGCCTCCCTGAGATGTCTCATCCTCTGCTCCCTCTGCGACGGCAAGATAAGGTCCGCAACCTTACCCTTGTACCGTGGATCAAGGAGAGTGGCCAGCCAGTAATGGTCACTCTCCTTGATCCGAAGAACACGAGGATCCTTCCGCAGGCTTTGCAGGATCAGGGAGGCCATGCAGCGTAGGTTAGCTGAGGCATTCGGTCCGGAGTCTTCTGGGTCACTGAGGATGACATGATCGCCAGCCACCTCCTCCCAGCCACGTACAAGTCCACTGGTTTGTTGGGACTGTACATCATCCCTAAAAGACTGCTGCTGCTGATGCTGAGTGCCAGGCTCCACCTCCATGCTCACACAATCCTCCTCCTCCTCCTCCTCCTCTTCCTGTGTGATGGGTGGGACAGAAGGAACATTGTCTGGATAAAGGGGGCCTTGAGAGACAAGGAAGTCCTCCTCTTCCTGCCTCTGTTCTGCCTCAAGTGCCCTGTCCATTATCCCACGCAGCGTATGCTCCAACAGGTGGACAAGAGGTACAGTGTCACTGATGCATGCACTGTCACTGCTCACCATCCTCGTGGCCTCCTCAAATGGTGAGAGGACAGTGCATGCATCCCTGATCATGCTCCACTGGCGTGGGGAAAAAAAGCCAAGCTCCCCTGACCCTGTCCTGGTGCCGTAGTCGCAAAGGTACTCATTGATGGCCCTCTGCTGCGTGTGCAGTCGCTGCAGCATGGCCAACGTTGAGTTCCACCTGGTGGGCATGTCACATATTAGGCGGTTCTTGGGCAGGTTCAGCTCCTTTTGCAGCTCAGTCAGCCGAGCACTGGCATTATAAGATCGGCGGAAATGCACACAGACTTTCCTGGCCTGCCTCAGGACATCCTGTAAGCCTGGGAACCTGCCCAAGAACCGCTGCACCACCAGGTTGAGGACGTGAGCCATACAGGGCACATGGGTGAGCTGCCCCTGTCGCAGGGCGGAGAGGAGGTTGGTGCCATTATCAGAAACGACCATTCCTGGCTTAAGCTGGCGTGGCGTCAACCACCTCTCGGCCTGCCTCTGCAGAGCTGCCAGAACCTCTGGCCCAGTGTGGCTCCTGTCCCCCAAACACACCAGCGCAAGCACGGCATGGCATCTTTTTGCCTGCGTACTCGCGTAGCCCCTTGTACGCCTACGGAGCACCGCTGGTTCCGAGGACAGAGCACTCGAAGAGGACATGGAGGAAGAAGAAGAGGAGGGGGTGGAGGAGAGAGGTGTGTCACAACCAGTAGTAGCATTTTGGAGGCGTGGTGGCGGAACAACCTCCAACACTACTGCACCTTGTCCTGCATCCCTCCCAGCTGCCAATAGAGTGACCCAATGGGCCGTGAAAGAAAGATAACGTCCCTGTCCATGCCTGCTGGACCATGAGTCAGCGGTAATATGCACCTTACCGCTGACCGCCCTGTCCAGCGAGGCATGGACATTGCCTTCCACATGCTAGTAGAGAGACGGAATCGCCTTCCGTGAGAAAAAGTGGCGTTTGGGAACCTGCCACTGAGGAACCGCACATTGAACAAACTCACGGAAGGGGGCCGAGTCTATCAACTGAAAAGGCAGCAGTTGAAGTGCTAGCAATTTAGCCAAGCTAGCATTCAACCGCTGGGCATGTGGATGGCTGGGAGTATACTTCTTTCGACGGTCCAGCAGCTGGGGCAGGGAAATTTGCCTGCTACAATCGGACGTCGGTGTACTGCAAGTACTTGGTTGTGACACACCTAATTCTACACCTTCAGTCCTCTCAGAGCAGCTTTCAGAGAGGACTGAAGATATAGTGGGGATGGAGATCCCAGCTGATGAGGAGCAAGGAGAGGTCCGCTTTGTTCTTTGGTGTGGGTCTTTTATGTGTGCTTGCCAACGAGCTGCATGGCAGGTCGACATATGTCTGCTCATGCTTGTGGTGCCCAAGCGGCTGATGTTTTGGCCACGCGAGATACGCTTGAGACAAATATTGCAAATAGCAGTGGTGCGATCTGATGCACTCGTCTCAAAAAAGGCCCACACCAAAGAACTTTTGTGATAACGTGCAGAGGCAGCGCCCTGCACAGGCGGAGCTCTGCGGTGTGGTACAGTTGCTGTGCTGGCCTCTAGCTGGCCTCCAGGGGGCATCCTGCCTCGTTGGACATGTGACGCTGCATCCTCCTCCTCCTCCTCCTCTCTCCCTTCAGGCACCCACGTGGAGTCAGTGACCTCATCATCCCCTCCCTCTTCACCACTAGAGCAAACCTGGCAGTAAGCTGCAGCTGGTGGAACACTACTGCCAGATTGCTGTCCTTCAGCATCCCCTCTCTCTGCGCGCACACTACTGACTTCCTCAAGCTGGGTATCATCATCCGAGCCTTCGAATCGTTGGGCATCCTCCTGGAGCATGTACCCAACACTGTGCTCAAACAGTTCGGGGGACTCCTCAGGAGGACATGGTGGGTCTAGGGAAGGGGTGGCTGATGATGCCATTGAGTACGCGTTGGCAGCTGCTCTGCCAGTACCCTGAGCCTGGGTGAGAGAGGATGAGGAGGATGAGGAGGGCTTGGTCATCCATTCTACCAAGCCTTCGGCATGATGCGGCTCCACATGTCCAGCTGCCGAAAACAAAGACAAGCGTGTCCCATGGCCACGTGCTGATGACGATGCACGACCACGTCCACGGCCAGCACTGTTGTCTCTAGAAACAGAGCCTGCCTGCCCTGTGTTCTTGCCTCGGCACGCTCTGCCTCTCCTTGGCGGTCTTCCAGCCATTGTAGTCGGTAGTGTATATAGTATAAAAAATAGAACTCCTATGTGTGCTCACAACACACTGTAGGTCCTATGGGTGCTGACACTGACACACTATAGGTACTATGTGTGCTGCTGACAAGAAAATATAGGAGCTCTGTTTGCTGCCACTAACACACTAGAAGTCCTATTGGTGCTTCTGAGATGAAAATATAGGAGCTCTGTGTGATGCCACTAACACACTAGAAGTCCTATGGGTGCTGCTGAGAAGAAAATATAGGAGCTCTGTGTGATGCCACTAACACACTAGAAGTCCTATGGGTGCTTCTGAGATGAAAATATAGGAACTCTGTGTGATACCACTAACACACTAGAAGTCCTATGGGTGCTTCTGAGAAGAAAATATAGGAGCTCTGTTTGCTGCCACTAACACACTAGAAGTCCTATGGGTGCTGCTGAGAAGAAAATATAGGAGCTCTGTGTGATGCCACTAACACACTAGAAGTCCTATGGGTGCTTCTGAGATGAAAATATAGGAGCTCTGTGTGATGCCACTAACACACTAGAAGTCCTATGGGTGCTGCTGAGAAGAAAATATAGGAGCTCTGTGTGATGCCACTAACACACTAGAAGTCCTATGGGTGCTTCTGAGATGAAAATATAGGAGCTCTGTGTGATGCCACTAACACACTAGAAGTCCTATGGGTGCTGCTGAGAAGAAAATATAGGAGCTCTGTTTGCTGCCACTAACACACTAGAAGTCCTATGGGTGCTGCTGAGAAGAAAATATAGGAGCTCTGTGTGATGCCACTAACACACTAGAAGTCCTATGGGTGCTGCTGAGAAGAAAATATAGGAGCTCTGTTTGCTGCCACTAACACACTAGAAGTCCTATGGGTGCTGCTGAGAAGAAAATATAGGAGCTCTGTGTGATGCCACTAACACACTAGAAGTCCTATGGGTGCTTCTGAGATGAAAATATAGGAGCTCTGTGTGATGCCACTAACACACTAGAAGTCCTATGGGTGCTGCTGAGAAGAAAATATAGGAGCTCTGTGTGATGCCACTAACACACTAGAAGTCCTATGGGTGCTTCTGAGATGAAAATATAGGAACTCTGTGTGATGCCACTAACACACTAGAAGTCCTATGGGTGCTGCTGAGAAGAAAATATAGGAGCTCTGTTTGCTGCCACTAACACACTAGAAGTCCTATGGGTGCTGCTGAGAAGAAAATATAGGAGCTCTGTGTGATGCCACTAACACACTAGAAGTCCTATGGGTGCTGCTGAGAAGAAAATATAGGAGCTCTGTTTGCTGCCACTAACACACTAGAAGTCCTATGGGTGCTGCTGAGAAGAAAATATAGGAGCTCTGTTTGCTGCCACTAACACACTAGAAGTCCTATGGGTGCTGTTGGGGTGCAATGCTGTGCTAACAGCACTGCGGTTGGTACTACTGCAATACTGTACTAACAGTAAGCACGCACCAGACTAATCCCCAGCAGCAGCTAATAACACGCTAACTGTGCAATCAGCAGCAATGAACGATCAATGACTTAGGTAGCAATGGTTTAGCAAAGAAATAGCCAATGGTTTAGCAAAGAAGAGCAAATCTTTCAGTATCAAGCAAAGACAGAATCAGCAGACTGATCTCTCCTAAAGCCGGAACTCATGTGACCGGGGCCGATGGCGTGGCGGCCTTTTAAATGGTGGGGCATGTACTAAAGCCCCTGAGCTGTAATTGGCTACAGGCGTCCTGCCTGTAGCCAATTATTGCTCTCCGAGTTTCGGGCGCTGTGATTGGCCAAGCATGCGGGGTCACAGTGCATGCTTGGCCAATCATCAGCCAGCAATGCACTGCGCCGGCCGCGCCGGCCGCAATGCATTGCGGGGCCGCTCGCATCACACGAATGTGATGCGAACGGCCCAAATAGTTCTGGGCTCGACGAGCGAGCGAACGCCCGGTGCTCGATTCGAACATGGGTTTGAATCGAGCACCGGGCCCATCCCTACTGGACAGCATACTCTAGGTGTGGCTGGACCAGAGTCTTGTCTATTGCCCTGTTTTGCTTAGTATCGTCCGCAAATACAGAGATTGAACTGTTTACCCCATCCTCCAGGTAGTTTATGAATAGGATTGGTCCCAGCACAGAACCCTGTGGGACCCCACTACCCACCCCGGACCATTCCGAGTACTACCCATTTATCACCACCCTCTTAACTCGCCCTTGTAGCCAGGTTTCAATCCATGTACTCACCCTATGGTCAATGCCAATGGACCTTATTTTGTACAGTAAACGTTTACTGTGTCAAACGCTATGGAAAAATCCAGATACACCATGTCTACTGGCCTTCCTTTATCTAGATGGCAACTCACTTCCTCATAGAAGGTTAATAGATTGGTTTGGCTAGAACAATTCTTCATAAATCCATGCTGATTACTGCTAATGATACCTTTTCATTACTAAAATCTTGCATATAGTCCCTTATCATGCATCCCCTCCAAGAGCTTGCATACTATTGATGTTAGGCTAACTGGTCTGTAATTCCCAAGGATGTATTTTGGGACCTTTTTAAATATTGGTGCTACATTGGCTTTTCTCCAATCTTCTGGTACCATTCGAGTCAGTAGACTGTCAGTAAAAATTAGGAACAATGGTCTGGCAATTACTTGACTGAGTTCCCTAAGTACCCTCGGGTGCAAGCCATCCGGTCTCGGTGATTTATTAATGTTAAGTTTCCCAAGTCTAATTCAAATTTTGTCCCATTAGCCATGAGGGTGCTTCCTGTAACGTGTCATGAGGAAAAGCACTGCAGTTTTGGTTACTAAAGCCCCCCGATTCCCTCGTGAAGATTGAGGAGAAGAATACATTCAATACCTTCGCCATCTCCCCATCCTTTGTAACCAGATGTCCTTCCTCATTCTTTATGGTGCCAATATGGTCTGTCCTCCCTTTTTTACTGTTTACATACTTCAAGAATTTCTTGGGAATTTTTTTTGCTCTCCTCCGCTATGTGTTTTTCGTGTTCTATCTTAGCCGCCCTAATTGCACCCTTACATATCTTATTGCGTTCTTTATAAAGTCTGAATGTTGATTATGATCTCTCAACCTTGTATTTTTTGAATGCCTTCTCATTTGCTTTTATATGCATTTTTACATTGGAGTTAAGCCATACAGGACTTTTGTTCGCTCTTTTAAATTTATTACCCAATGGGATGCACTGGCTTAAGCCCTTATTTAATATGCTCTTAAAGCAAACCCATCTCTCCTCCGTGTTCTTTGTTCCTAAGATTTTATCCCAATTTATGCGTTCTAGCAAGGTACGTAGTTTAGGGAAGTTGGCTCTTTTGAAATTCAGTGTCTTTGTATTCCCCTTATGTTTCCTATTTGTGTGATTTTTACTGAAGCCAATTGACCTGTGATTGCTGTTTCCTAAATTGGCCCATATTTCCACATCCGTGATCAGGTCTGTATTGTTGGTAATCAGTATATCTAGTAACGCTTTATTTCTAGTTGGTGTGTCTACCATCTGACCCATGAAATTGTCCTACAAGACATTTAGGAACTGGCAAGCCTTAGACAAATGCATGGTTTCCTCTGCCCAGTCTATGTCTACATAATTAAAATCCCCCATTACGATGACACTTCCCTTCCTTGCTGCTAATCCAAATTGTGATAGGAGATCTGTCTCCCCCTCCTCCCTCAGGTTAGGGGGCCTATAGCATACTCCTGGTATTATTTTCCCCTTAGCTTAACCACTTCCCGCCCCGTCAATAGCAGATTGACGTCCGGGAAGTGGTTCTGTTATCCACACTGGACGTCATATGACGTCCTGCGGGATAACAGCCGCCGCGCGCCCGGGGGGGTGCGCATCGCGGCGATCGGTGGAGCGGTGGGTCAGTCTGACCCACCGCTACACTGATCTCGGTAAAAAGCCTCCGTCGGAGGCTTTTTACCACGTGATCAGCCGTGTCGAATCACGGCTGATCACAATGTAAACAGGAAGAGCCGTTGATCGGCTCTTCCTCACTCGCGTCTGACAGACGCGAGTAGAGGAGAGCCGATCGGCGGCTCTCCTGACAGGGGGGGTCCGCGCTGATTGTTTATCAGCGCAGCCCCCCCTCGGATACCCACACTAGGCCACCAGGGAAGCCCCCCAGGACCACCAGGGAAGCCCCAATCATGTGGATGGCCCCCATGGCCATCCACATGTAGTAAAAATAAATAAATAAAATAAAAACATTAAAAAAAATATGCCAATCAGTGCCCACAAATGGGCACTGACTGGCACTTTCACAATGTGTGGTGGCTGGCATTGCTGGGCACCAGTGCCACCAATGCCACCTACTAGTGTCCATCAGTGCCACCTATCAGTGCCCATCCGTGCCCATCCATGCCAATCTGTGCCCACCTATCAGTGCCCGTCCATGCCACCTATCAGTGCCACCCATAAGTGCCCATCAGTGCCGCCCATGAGTGCCCATCAGTGCCGCCTATGAGTGCCAATCAGTGCCGCCTATGAGTGCCAATCAGTGCCACCTATGAGTGCCCATCAGTGCCGCATACCAGTGCCACATATCAGTGCCCATCAGTGCCGCCTATCAGTGCCCATCAGTGCCACCTCATCAGTGCCACCTCATTGGTGCCACCTCATCGGTGCCCATCAGTGTCGCCTTATCAGTGCCCTTCAGTGCCGGCTTATCAGTGCCCGTCATTGAAGTAGAAAAGGTACTTATTTACAAAAAAAATTAACAGAAACAAAGAAAAACTTAGTTTTTTTAAAAATTTTCGCTCTTTTTTTATTTGTTGTGCAAAAAATAAAAATCGCAGAGGCGATCAAATACCACTGAAAGAAAGCTCTATTTGTGGGAACAAAATGATAAAAAATTTGTTTGGGTACAGTGTAGCATGACCGCGCAATTGTCATTCAAATTGCGACAGTGCTGAAAGCTCAAAATTGGCTTGGGCAGGAAGCTGTATAAGTGCATGGTATTGAAGTGGTTAATCTCTTTGGAGCTCTACCCATAGGGATTCCACCTTCTCCCTTGCTCCCTTAGTGATGTCATCTCTCACATTCAATTGTACATTATTCTTGATATATAGACATACACCTCCCCCTTTTTTACCCTCTCTATCCCAGCGACAAAGGGAATACCCTTAAATGGTTGCCAGCCAATCATGAGAGCTGTTGAATCAGGTCTCTGAAACTCCCACAAAATCCAAATTCTCCTCGTACAACAGTATCTCTAGTTCACCCATCTTTTCCGCCAGGCTCCTGGCAGGCTCCTCCTGTTTATAATACAAAAGCACCCTATAAAAAAATAAAAAATAAATAGGACATGTGTTATATAGGCCTATGCTAGTAAACAAATAGACCAGTATGCTTGTGCATCTATAGGGAGGGTGCTAAGCACCAATTATTGGGTATTGGATCGCAGTGAACCACAGCCCTCCAGTACCGTTAAGCAGGGATGGACTGGCCATAGGGACTACCGGGAGTTTCCCGGTGGGCCGATGGCTCAGTGGGCCATTTAAAAAAATAATAATTTGTGGCCCATTTTTTTATGCAGTTCGGCCACAGCGGGAGCGTGGCAGCAAACAGCGGCGGGGATTCGGGGAAGGTGACCATCGAGGAGGGCAGTTGGATGTACAATTCCGACGGAGAAGAGCTCCACCCTCTCCCTGACCACCGAAGAGGTGGACAGTAGCGAGCGCGGCCACCCCGGCGCTCCCAGAACCTCGATTCTGTCTCTCTGCCCCCTCTGTCTCTCAGTCCCCCCCCTCTGTCTCTCAGTCCCCCCTCTTTCAGCCCCCTTCTCTGTCTCTCAGCCCCCCCCCACTATCTCTCAGACCCCTCCTCTGTCTCTCAGACACCCCCTCTGTCTCTCAGACCCCCCCTCTGTCTCTCAGACCCCCCCTCTGTCTCTCAGACCCCCCCTCTGTCTCTCAGAACCCCCCTCTGTCTCTCAGACCCCTCCTCTGTCTCTCAGACCCCTCCTCTGTCTCTCAGCTCTCCTCCTCTATCTCTCAGCTCTCCTCCTCTGTCTCTCAGCTCTCCTCCTCTGTATCTCAGCTCTCCTCCTCTGTCTCTCAGCTCCCCCTCTGTCTCTCAGCCCCCTCCTCTATCTCTCAGCTCTCCCCCTTTGTCTCTCAGCTCTCCCCCTCTGTCTCTCAGTCCCCCCTCTGTCTCTCAGCTCTTCCTCTGTCTCTCAGCTCCCCCCTCTGTCTCTCAGACCCCCCTGTCTCTTAGACCCCCCTCTGTCTCTCAGTTCCCGTGTCTCTCAGTCCCCCCTCTTTTAGCCCCTCCTCTGTCTCTCAGCTCCCCTCTATCTCTTAGACCCCCCTCTGTCTCTCAGACCTCTCCTCTGTCTCTCAGACCCCTCCTCTGTCTCTCAGACCCCTCCTCTGTCTCTCAGCTCTCCTCCTCTGTCTCTCTGCTCCCCCCTGTCTCTCAGATGCCTCCACTGTCTCTCAGACCCCTCCACTGTCTCCCAGATCCCCTCCACTGTCTCTCAGCTCCTCTCCACTGTCTCTCAGCTCCCCCCTCTGTCTCTCAGCTCCCCCTCTGTCTCTCAGCTTCCCCCTCTGTCTCTCAGCTTCCCCCTCTGTCTCTCAGCTTCCCCCTCTGTCTCTCAGCTCCTTCCCATTGTCTCTTAGCTCCCTCCCATTGTCTCTCAGCTCTCCTCCTCTGTCTCTCAGCTCTCCTCCTCTGTCTCTCAGCTCTCCTCCTGTCTCTCAACTCTCCCCCTCTGTCTCTCAACTCTCCCCCTCTGTCTCTCAGCTCTCCCCCTCTGTCTCTCAGCTCCCCCTCTGTCTCTCAGCTCCCCCTCTGTCTCTCAGACCCCCCTCTGTCTGTCTCTCAGACCCCTCCACTGTCTCTCAGCCCCCCTCTGTCTCTCAGCCCCCCTCTGTCTCTCAGCCCCCCTCTGTCTCTCAACCCCCCCCTCTGTCTCTCAGCCCCCCTCTGTGTCTCAGCTCCCCCTGTCTCTCAGCTCCCCCTGTCTCTCAGCTCCCCCTCTGTCTCTTAGACCCCCCTCTGTCTCTCAGACCCCCCTCTGTCTCTCAGTCCCCCCTTCTGTCTCTCAGTTCCCGTGTCTCTCAGTCCCCCCTCTTTTATCCCCTCCTCTCTCTCTCTCAGCTCCCCTCTGTCTCTCAGACCCCCCCTCTGTCTCTCAGACCCCTCCTCTGTCTCTCAGACCCCTCCTCTGTCTCTCAGCTCTCCTCCTCTGTCTCTCTGCTCCCCCTGTCTCTCAGATGCCTCCACTGTCTCTCAGACCCCTCCACTGTCTCCCAGATCCCCTCCACTGTCTCTCAGCTCCCCTCCACTGTCTCTCAGCTCCCCTCCACTGTCTCTCAGCTCCCCCCTCTGTCTCTCAGCTTCCCCCTCTGTCTCTCAGCTTCCCCTTCTGTCTCTCAGCTTCCCCCTCTGTCTCTCAGCTCCTTCCCATTGTCTCTTAGCTCCCTCCCATTGTCTCTCAGACCCCTCCTCTGTCTCTCAGACCCCTCCTCTGTCTCTCAGACCCCCCTCTGTCTCTCAGTCCCCCCCTCTGTCTCTCAGTTCCCATGTCTCTCAGTCCCCCCTCTTTTATCCCCTCCTCTCTCTCTCAGCTCCCCTCTGGCTCTCAGACCCCCCCTCTGTCTCTTAGACCCCTCCTCTGTCTCTCAGACCCCTCCTCTGTCTCTCAGATCCCTCCTCTGTCTCTAAGCTCTCCTCCTTTGTCTCTCAGCTCCCCCCGTCTCTCAGACCCATCCACTGTCTCTCAGACCCCTCCACTGTCTCTCGGACCCCTCCACTGTCTCTCAGCTCTCCTCCACTGTCTCTCAGCTCCCCTCCACTGTCTCTCAGCTCCCCTCCACTGTCTCTCAGCTCCCCCTCTGTCTCTCAGCTTCCCCCTCTGTCTCTCAGCTTCCCCCTCTGTCTCTCAGCTTCCCCCTCTGTCTCTCAGCTCCCCCTCTGTCTCTCAGCTCCCTCCCATTGTCTCTCAGTTCCCTCCCATTGTCTCTCAGCTTCCCCCTCTGTCTCTCAGACCCCTCCTCTGTCTCTCAGCCCCCTCCTCTGTCTCTCAGCCATTCATTTCAATGGGCAGGAGCGGTGTGTACACCGCTCCTCCACCGCCCCAAAGATGCTGCTTGGAGGACTTTCACACTGGGACTGCAGAGGAGGCGTTTTTCAGGGGCTTTACAGGCGCTATTTTTAGCCCAAAAGCGCCTGAAAAACGCCTCAGTGTGTAAGGGGTCCTACATTCACCCCCTCTCTTTTACACTCACTCCCTCTCTCTTACACTCACCCCCTCTCTCACCCACCCCCTCTCATCCCCTTTCCCTCAACCCTCCCTCTCTCTCTCTCATTCCCCTCTCGCTCACCCTCTCATGATATACAATAATGGATGTAGGGGCCGTTTAGTGGGCGTGATTTTTTTTGGGGGGGGGGGCAGCATTTTATTGAATTAAAGTGGGCCGGTCTGGATGAAGTCCAGGGCCAAATTTTGGTCCCAGTCCAGCCCTGCCGTTAAGAGTTATGGTGTATAGTACTTTAGTACTTAACATTAGGCAGCAACTCCGAGGAGGGTATAGGTGGAAAAAAAGAGAAAAAAAAAACAAAGAGGGAGGGGGAATAACATTGGAACGAAAGCAGCCAGGAGTAAGCAACCATAGAGAAACTTTGCATAGTCAGATTTGGATCCTACAATGATTCCACAATGGGAATTCCGAATTTCAGTTTGCTCCCTGATTATCCTCTGAGGGCCCATATCTGATGACATTGTTCGCATGTATCCAATTTATTTGCCAAGAGGTACTCCATCCTTTCCATATAATCCATCTCTGAGACCCACTTGGTCACAGAGGTGGACTGTGCTGACCACCAATGGTGCGGTATAACCGATCTTGTTGCTGTCAACCAATGTCTAAGACATTTTTTGATATATTTAAAGGGGTTGTAAAGGTTCGTTTTTTATTTTCTAAATAGGTTCCTTTAAGCTAGTGCATTGTTGGTTCACTTACCTTTTCCTTTGATTTACCTTCTAAATATTTTTTTGTCTGAATTTCTCACTTCCTGTTTCTCCTCACTAAACTTCACACCATCATCCGAGTGGTGTGGAGTCAGCCAGAACAGCTTACTGAACAGCTTACTGAGGAGGAACAGGAAGTGAGAAATCCAGACAAAGAAAACAAGGAAAACAAATATTTAGAAGGGAAATCTAAGGAAAGGGTAAGTGAACCAACAATGCACTAGCTTAAAGGAACCTATTTAGAAAATAAAAAATGAACCTTTACAACCCCTTTAAAGGGAAAAAAATAGCAAATAAAAGAAAAATATATATACAATTACTACACAAGTCATATTACCTTTCCTTTTCAATCTGCAGTGCAATTTAATCTAGAAACACAAACAGTCTCCTGCGCTCGTAAGCTTGGTCTCTTGGTGGCACAACCAGAGTATTCCGTTAGAAAGGGAATCACCAGGGATCTTGCGGCCCTCCTCAGAATAATTGGTATTCTTAGGACTAGAAGGTAAAAGAAGAGGGCGCACCGACCTAGTGCATTACCAATGGCTAGGTTTATTAAAAGTAACTAAAAAGATCATGAATACTCACAAAGCAAGTAAAATAATAGGCACATAACATTCCATTCAAGGAGATAGCCTCTTGCTGGAACCAGATAAGCAGATAACCAGAGAGTCAAGACGACAGATGTTACAGCTACGGCTGACACGTTGCTAGGGCGAGCCCTCTTCCTCAGAGCCAAAAAAGTGATAGTCAATTTAATATAGAAGCCTTGAGGCGTTCTGTACAAAGATAGTGTATGGAATGGCCCCCAGAAATGTAATTTCATTTTTGTTGAGATACTCCCACAAAAAAAAAAAAAAAAACATCTAAAAGGAATGCAGACCGAGCCAATTTCCTCATTAGGACCCTACAGGTGCAGCAGCTTATTGATAATTATAGTATATCCAATTCTCATTCACAGTTGGCACATGGAGACAGACAAACAAACAGCTATTTCTACAGAATAACAAAACGTAGGAATTTGCTACAAAGTTTGTTAAAGACCCTGCAATGTACATAAATCATTCAGAGGGGAATGTTTTATTTTCAGCAAAAGTGGAGTTACAGTACTCTGTAGCAGCTGATAATGAAGTATGAGGTGTATAATTGAACTATGAGAGGGGGCCATTAATGATCTGTGTGAAGAATATTAAAGTGATTGTAAAGTCTTGTTTTAAAAAAATAAATAAAAAAAAATAACAAACATGTTATACTTTCCTCCTCTGTGCGGTTGGTTTTGCACAGAGCAGCCCAGATCCTCCTCTTTTCGGGTCCCTCTTCGCTGGTCCTGGCCTCTCCCTCCTGTTGAGTGCCCCCACAGCCAGCAGCTTGCTATGGGGGCACATGAGCCGAGTCACAGCTCTGTGTGTCTATTCAGACACCGAGCCCCAACGAATACCTATCCCCTCTCTCCCCTGATTGGCTAACTGACTTTGATTGACAGCCGAGGAAGCCAATGGCGCCAATCAGCAGGAGGAGAGTCCCAGATGGCTAAGACACTCGTGGACATCGCTGGACAGAGATGGGTAAGTAATTAGGGGGTCCTGGGGGGGCTGCTACATTATCTTAATGCATAGAATGCATTAGGATAAAAAAACTTCTGCCTTTAAAACTCCTTTAAGAGGAAGAGAGCAATTTGTGATAGTGTGAGGGCAGATATGTTTACGAAATTATTATCTGTGAGGAGAATAGCTGGAATAAGAAACTATGAGGGCAAATACTCATCTGTGAGGGGTTTAACTGGACATGTGTGGAGATATTAAGCTGTTACAAAAGTAATAAGAGCTTGAAGGCAAATAATATTCTGTGATGGGGAATTTTGTATGAGGTAAGATGTTGATCTGGAAGGTAAATCACTGCCATATGCGTGTGGATAATGGATCTGTGGGGGGAATTAACAGGTATTAGTGTATATATAGATCTGTTAAGGGGAACAATTGGGTATGAGGGCAAATAATAATCCGCAAAGGGAATGATAAGGTATGAGAACAGAAAGGGATCTATGAGGGGAATAATCAGATATGAACAGGGCCGCATTTAACCACTTTAAGACCGGGCCTATTTTTCAAACTTGTTGTTTACAAGTTAAAATAATTTTTTTTTTTTTGCTAGAAAATTACTTAGAACCCCCAAACATTATATATTTTTTTCTAAGATCCTAAAGAATAAAATGGCGGTTGTTGCAATACTTTCTGTCACACCGTATTTGCGCAGCAGTTTTACAAGCGCACTTTTTTTGGAGAAAATACACTTTTTTGAATTAAAAAATAAGACAACAGTAAAGTTAGCCCAATTTTTTTTCATACTGTGAAAGATGATGTTACGCTGAGTAAATTGATACCCAACATGTCATGCTTCAAAATTGTGCCCGCTCGTGGAACGGTGACAAACTCTTATCCTTAAAAATCTCCATATGTGAGGTTTAAAAATTCTACAGGTTGCATGTTTTGAGTTACAGAGGGGGTCTAGGGCTAGAATTATTGCTCTTGCTCTAACGATCATGGCGATACCTCACATGTGTGGTTTTAACACTGTTTTCATAGGCAGCCGATACTCACGTATAATCGAGCTCGGCGGGACGGGGTGCGTTAAAAAATTTTTTTTTTTTATTATTTATTTTTCTCTTTATTTTTATTTTTTTACACTGTTCTGTTAAAAAAAATTGTGTCACTTTTATTTCTATTACAAGGAATGTAAACATCCCTTGTAATAGAAAAAAAGCATGACAGGACATCTTAAATATGAGATCTGGAGTTAAAAAGACCTCAGATCTCATATTTACACAAAAATGCAATAAAATAAATAAAAATGTCCCTTTAAGAGCTATGGGTGGAAATGACGTTTTGACGTCGCTTCTGCCCTGCAATTGTATGGAGCTGGGTGGGGGCCATCTTCCTCTCACTCAGCTCCATACCACAGAGGGGAGAGGACGCGATCGCCTCCACCGCTGTAAGCGACAGAGGTCACTGGTAAGCAGTGAGAGGCCCCCCGCCCCTCTTTCGCCACCGATAAAAGTGAATCCGCTGCTGAGACCACTTTTATCTGAAAGCGGACCGCCCACTGAAGAAGAGGATACCGGGGTTATGGCATCTAGCTGCTGCCATAACAACAATATTCCTTTTCAAAGTACCGCCGTATAATGAAGGCGGGCGGTCCGTAAGTAGTTAAGGCAGGGCAAAAGGGGCAGATGCCCCATCATTGTTGTGGGGCCCAAAGCAGCTGCCTCATACTTGCCAACTATCCCAGTTTAAATGACCTTTCCCTTGAATTCTTAGTCCCATGCTGTGCCCCGATATCTCAGTGTTAAATTCTGTTACTAATGCTGCCCAGCTCTGCCCTATTGCCATGTACAGATGACTCCCCTGCAGACCCCGTGTTTACATGTAAAAAACCTGCATTGATACGCAAATAGCCACAGAGCGGCTGCATTGATATGTAAATAGGGGTGGCATTCATATGTATATCATGCCCCCCTGAGGTCATATCTACCATCAATTCTGCTGAATGATGACCACTGCGGAGGTAAAGGGGCTTGCTGGAAAAGTCCTGCCTGCAACTGTGGTCATTAAGCCTAACATCAGGCTGTTCTGCAAAGGTAAGCAAATTGGAGGTGGAACCATTTTTCAAAATAGTAGGGTGCTACAGCACCCTGAATTTTGGTGCATGTGAATACACACATCTCAGCAGATGCGTGAAGGTGTAATTAACAATTAATGGCACTGCTGTGTATCTGCTAAAGGGCAGCATGTTTCTGTGATGTCAGGAAAGTGATTTTGCATGCCTTCCTGACACACACAAATGTGAACTCAGGCTAAATGTCTCAGTTACATTGGTGGTCAGTGTAAATCTTCTCAATACATTGGGGCTCGGTGTACAATCCTTTCATTCACATTAGTGGCCAGTGTGAAGGTCCCCATTACATTGGTGGTCAGTGTAAATCTTCTCATTACATTGGGGCTTGGTGTACAATCCTTTCATTTACACTAGTGGCCAGTGTGAAGGTCCCCATTACATTGGTGGTCAGTGTAAATCTTCTCATTACATTGGGGCTTGGTGTACAATCCTTTCATTTACACTAGTGGCCAGTGTGAAGGTGCCCATTACATTGGTGGTCAGTGTAAATCCCTCCTTACATTGGTGGGTACTGCGAGTGCTCTGATTACATTAGTGGTCAGTGTAAAGTCTAAATACAGAAAGGTTTCTTCACAGTAAGAGCTATAAAAATGTGGAATCGTTTTCCTCCAGAGCTGGTTCTGGCTAGCTCAGTAGATTGCTTTAAAAAGGCCTGGATTCTTTCCTAAATGTACATAATATAACTGGGTAACATTTATAGGAAAAGTTGATCCAGGGAAAATCCAATTGCCTCACGGGGTTTAGGAAGGAATTTTTTTCCCTGCTGTAGCAAATTGTTTCATGCTTTGCTGGGGTTTTTCACCTTCTTCTGGATCAACTGTGGGTATAGGATTAGGCACATAGGATTGTAAAAAAAAAAACAACTTTTTTTTTTAACCTTTTTATTAGTTGAACTTGATGGATTTGTGTTTTTTTTCAACCAGACTAACTATGTAACTTTGTAACTATGTAACTATATATATATGGAATATGAGGGCAAATAAACATATGTAAGGGGAATAAATGGGTATCATTGTTACCCAATCATAGATTTCATGGGTAATGGCCTGTGAGGGAAATAAGGTGTTATGAGGATTGATTTTGATCTGTGAGCGTAATTATTGGATAGAGGACAGTTGATGATCTGTGATGCTAATAATTGGATATGAGGGCAGATAAGGTTCTGTGAAGGGAATTCTTTGGAGTATAAAGATATATCTAATATCAGTTTATCATGGGAGCAATTTGATGTATGAGGGCAGATAATACAGCTAAATTAACTAAATCTTGTTTAATAAAAGACCACCCCGAAGGGCATTCTTATTTATTTAAACTAACTTCACATTACTGAATAAAATGTTAAATTATCAACTTTAAAGATGGGATTTGTCACATAACTTGTTCCTATGTTCTTGTACAGATCCATGAACTATCCAATTGAGGATAGACTAAAGGAAATAGCTGCACTTGTACATCCAATTAGACATGTGCAATTCGTTTAGTTACGAATTCGTTATTCGTCAAAATTTGTTTTATTCGTTAATTCGTAAACATATGAATGAACGAGCGGTTTACTAAAATTACAAACGAAAAATGAATTATCGAAAAGAACGAATATGGAAAACAACGAAAATACGAAATTATTAAATTAGAAACAGCGAAAATACGAAAGAGTGAAAAAACTAAAACATAGAAACAACGAAAATACCAAACAAAGATTCAAAATAACGAAAATCAAAATGAAAGAAAACTCGAAATTATGAATACTTGGAAAACGAAAATCAAAACAACGAAAATACCGAACAAAGATTCAAAATAACAAATTTTAAAATGAACGAAAAAATAAATAAAAACTATATTACGAATAGTCGGAAAATGGAAATCAAAACAACAAATTCGTTAGTTCTGAAATATTTCTAGACGTTGGCTAATAAGCTTGTCCCTTCCCCCAATGAGCTTGTTTCTTATTCCCTTGTGTGTTTTTCTGTGTTAGACTGCAGTGCATTCCATCCAGAGTCCAGATAGGGTGTGGTTGGGTAGGTGGCACTGTTTTGGTGGATTTGTAAGTTAAGTTGTGACTTGTGAGAGATAAATTCTTTGTTTCTTAAGCATACTCTGTCTAGATTCTAATTTCTATATTACGAATTATGCCCCGATTACGAATCTACGAAAACAATGTTACGAAAGTACGAATAAATGAGCCAGTCAATCTCACGAAAGTACGAATTACAAAATTACGACAAGTAGTGTTTAGAATAAACGGAAAATGTATTCTAACGAAAGTACGAATGTAATTAAATCTACAAAATTAAAATTTTCCAATCAACGGAAATTAGACACGGAAATACGAATCATTGCAAATCAACGAAAATATAGTTCTTACGAAAATACGAACACGGCCGAATATAAAATATAACAAAAAATAAGAATTTCGAATCAACGAAAATCAGACTAACGAAAAAACGAATCAACGGAAAAATGACCCTTACAGAAATACGAAAGAGTCCAAATACGATAACCCACGTCTTAAGAAATTTTGAATCGTTACGAATCAATGGAAACGAACAGAAACGAAACCAAACTAAACAAATTTATATGTTGTGCACATGTCTACATCCAATTTGCATGTCAGGAGACTGTGACCGTGAGCTGTATTTGGAGCTCCAGGATGGCTGCGTGAATTGCACAGGAGTCCTGTGCGTCTTCTAGTCCGTTTCAGGTCCGAATTCAGCCAAAAATTCAGACCGAAATTGGACCTGAAACAGAGAACAGAGACGCACCGGATCCCTGCTGTGAGCCTCTCCGCACAGCAGTGTGAACCCAGCCTTATAAAAAAAATATATATCATTTGATGCAAGAGGGTTTACGCTTATATTTTTATTTCCTTGCCCAGTTGTATACATGTATGATATTGAATTATTTGTTAGGTGTGGGTTTATGGCCATTAGTCACTTGCTGCTTATATATAGATTTACCTAGGCTCACATAGAGTGATATTTAAATGCAAGGGCCCCCCAGCAAACCATGTAACTGTCATCAGGCCCAGATGCACAAGGGGCCCACAGTTGTCTGACTACATAGAGATTTATGTAGGTAGTGAGTGCATTTGGCAATTGCATTTAGATGAAATGTTTAAAAAAAAGGAATCTTCCACATCACGTGGTTTTTCTGCTCTTTTCTGCTCTTTACCGCCACCCTTTGGTCAACTTCTGCTATTGTTGTTTGATTTTAACATTAGTTGTTTTGTCCATCGGACAAAAGTCCGATGGTTTTCTGTACACACGGTCGGACTTTGCTCCATCGGACTTTTGTTGGGCAAAAGTTTGTCCGTTTGCAGACCCAACTTTTGTCCGATGAAAACAAGAAAAAAGCAAAAAAAGTTTGTCCGATGGAGCGTACACACGGTCGGATTGTTGGTCCAACTTGCTCAAAATGAAGTTTGTTGGCCAAAAGTCCGACCGTGTGTACGGGGCTTAAGACTGAAGACCAAACATAGTTACATAGTTAGGTTAAAAAAAGTTCAACCAATTGAAAAAAGCAAAAAAATAGAAAACCTTAATATACACAATCCTATACCCACAACTGATCCAGAGGAAGGCGAACAAACCCCAATTAAGGAAGCATGATCCAGTTTGCTCCAGTGATGGAAAAAAAAATCCTTCCTGATCCCCTAAAAGGCAGTCGGATATTTTGTGGATCAACTACCGCTGGTGTTATTACCACAAACTGAGCAGCAAAAAACAGAAAGATGACAAATCTTGATGAATCCCTTCAAGTAGTGAACATCAAATATGCTTCGAGCATAGAAGATAACAAGGATCTTGTCATCCTATGGAGAGGTGGAGGAACAACTGGACATCTGATTTCGGGTAAGCTAACTGAGCATTTTCAGTAATTCCTCCTTTGCAAAAAATAAAACATATAAGCAGTGGCGGTGCATCCATAGTGGGCGCAGGAGGGTGTCCGGCCCCCTGTTGAGCACCAGCCATCTGAATTGCAGCGGTGGGTGTGTTTTGGAAGTGCCTGATTAGCCTGTGGGCTTTAACCACTTAACGACCGCCCACTGTAAATATACGTCAGCAGAATGGCACCGACAGGCAGAATCACGTATATGTACGTGATTGCCTTTGTATAGTTGGGGGGTCCGATCGGACCCCCCTTCTTTACAGTGAGCGGTCGTTTTACCTTCGGGAGCGATCCGGCATGAGGGGACGGCCGTTCGATTCCGGCCACCCCCTCTCGATCGCTCCCGGCGAATGAGAGAGCTTCCCTTGCCTGCCAGGAAGGAGGAAGTGATGTCATCTCTCCTGGGGCGCTCACATATACCGAGCGCCGTACAGGAGAAGATGCCAGGTTAGTACACAAAACAGCACACTGACACCAGGACACATATGCACATAAATCGCCCCCCCAGGCCCCCCCAGACACCCCCAGATCACCCCCCAGCCCCCCCAGCCCCCAGTCACAGGGTCACTGATTGCAGTGACCATTTATTTAGTGATCACTGCAATCAGTGACATTTGTGACTGTAAAAGTGTCACTACATTTAGTTTTAGGTCCAGTGTAGCCCCCTAACCCCCCCTAATAAAGGTTTAACCCCCTGATCACCCCCCAGATAACCCTTTCACCCCCTATCACCACTGTCACTAAGCAATCATTTTTCTGATCGATGTCTTAGCGTCGGTGATGCTGATCGGTAGCCAGTAATTTTTTTTAGGTTTGCCGCAGGTTTTTATAGCGTCGGGTACCCCCATATATTACCTAATGAAGGTTTAACCCCCTTGATCGCCCCCCAGGTAACCCTTTCACCCCCTATCACCACTGTCACTAAGTTATAATTTTTCTGATCGATGTCTTAGCGTCGGCGATGCTGATCGGTAGCCAGTAATTTTTTTTAGGTTCGCCGCAGGTTTTTATAGCGTCGGGTACCCCCATATATTACCTAATAAAGGTTTAACCCCCTTGATCACCCCCCAGGTAACCCTTTCACCCCCTAGCACCGCCGTGGCTATGCGATCATTTTTCTGATCGATGTCTTAGCGTCGGTGATGCTGATCGGTAGCCAGTAATTTTTTTTAGGTTCGCCGCAGGTTTTTATAGCGTCGGGTACCCCCATATATTACCTAATAAAGGTTTAACCCCCTTGATCGCCCCCCCAGGTAACCCTTTCACCCCCTATCACCACTGTCACTAAGCGATAATTTTTCTGATCGATGTCTTAGCGTCGGCGATGCTGATCAGTAGCCAGTAATTTTTTTTAGGTTCGCCGCAGGTTTTTATAGCGTCGGGTACCGCCATATATTACCTAATAAAGGTTTAACCCCCTTGATCACCCCCCAGGTAACCCTTTCACCCCCTAGCACCGCCGTCACTATGCGATCATTTTTCTGATCGATGTCTTAGCGTCGGTGATGCTGATCGGTAGCCAGTAATTTTTTTTAGGTTCGCCGCAGGTTTTTATAGCGTCAGGTACCCCCATATATTATCTAATAAAGGTTTAACCCCCTGATCGCCCCCAGGTAACCCTTTCACCCCCTATCACCACTGTCGCTAAGCAATCGTTTTTATGATCGTTGTCTTAGTGTCGGTGATGCCGATAGGTAGCCAGTAATTTTTTTTAGGTTCGCCGTCAGGTTTTTATATAGTGTCAGGTACCCCCATATATTACCTAATAAAGGTTTTAACCCCCTAATTGCCCCTAGTTAACCCTTTCACCAGTGATCATCATATAAGTGTTACGGGTGACGCTGGTTAGTTAGTTTGCTTTTTATAGTGTCAGGGCACCCGCCGTATATAACCCAATAAAGGTTTAACCCCCTGATCGCCCGGTGGGTGATATCAGTTAGGTTTTAGCGTCAGAGAGGGTCTGCGTCACACCCCAGGCAGCGTCAGGTTAGTGCCAGTAGCGCTAACACCCACACGTGAAGCATACACCCCCCTTAGTGGTATAGTATCTGATCAGCTCAATATCTGATCTGATCAGATCTATACTAGCGTCCCCAGCAGTTTAGGGTTCCCAAAAATGCACTCTTAGTGGAATCAGCCCAGATACCTGCTAGCACCTGCGTTTTGCCCCTCCGTCCAGCCCAGGCCACCCAAGTGCAGTATCGATCGATCACTGTCACTTGCAAAACACAACACACATAACTGCAGCGTTCGCAGAGACAGGCCTGATCCCTGCGACTCCAGTGCTGTAGGAGGTAATTTCACCACCACAGTTAAAAAAAAAAAGCATATATGCCGAAGCATCGGGGCAGCAGGAGTGGAGGAGCGATTTTGCTCCTAATGCCGCGTATATACGGTCGAAATTCCGACGGAGGCTTGCCCGTGGAAAAGTCTGACCATGTGTACGCGGCATAACTTTTGCGAGAAGATGCCCCCATGCTTCGGCATATATAAATGGTGCATGTATGCCCATCATTAGAAGTGGGTGGATGAAGGGCGGTATTCTAATGGTGGGCATACCCACCGATCAATCTTTTTTTTTCGTTCAGCCAACAGGCTGCATGAAAAAAAAGATTACAATACATGTCCAACAAGGACCAGCAACGTACTGGTATGTTGCTGGACTTTGAATGTTTATACCAGAATGATGCCTGCGGGTTTAGGTATCATCTTGGTATCATTCTTTTCAGCCAGCGGCCGGCTTTCATGTAAAAGCAATCCTAGTGGCTAATTAGCCTCTGGACTGCTTTTACAAGCAGTGGGAGGGAATGTCCCCCCCCCGGATATAAAAAGCGCCATTGGGAAATTGGGAAAGCATTTTATCACACAGATCTTGGTGTGGTCAGATGCTTTGAGGGCAGAGGAAAGATCTAGGGTCCAATAGACCCCAGTTTTTTCAAAAAAGAGTACCTGTCATTACCTATTGCTATCATAGGGGATATTTACATTCCCTGAGATAACAATAAAAGTGATAAAAATAAATAAATATGGAAGCAACAGTTTAAAAATAAAATAAAAAAGCAAAATTAATAATAAAAAAAAAAAAAAAAAGCACCCCTGTCCTGCCCTGCTCTTGCCTTGCCCAATGGCGAACGCAAGCGTCGGTCTGGTGTCATATGTAAACAGCAATTGCACCATGCATGTGAGGTATCACCGCGAAGGTCAGATCGAGGGCAGTAATTTTAGCAGTAGACCTCCTCTGTAAATCTAACGGGGTAACCTGTAAATGCTTTTAAAGGCTTTTAAAAATGTATGTAGTTTGTCGCCAATGCGCGTTTGTGCGAAATTTTAAAGCATGTCGTGTTTGGTATCTATGTACTCGGCCTAAGATCATCTTTTTTATTTCATCAAACATTTGGGCAATATAGTGTGTTTTAGTGCATTAAAATTAAAAAAAGTGTATTTTTTCCCAAACAAATGCGTTTGAAAAATCGCTGCGCAAATACTGTGTAGAAAAAAAAAATGCAACACCCACCATTTTATTCTGTAGGGCCTTTGCTTTAAAAATATATATAATGTTTGGGGGTTCAACATAATTTTCTTGCAAAAAAAAATATGTTTTCATGTAAACAAAAAGTGTCAAAAAGGGCTTTGTCTTCAAGTGGTTAGAAGAGTGGATGTAAGCTTCCTAATGTTGTGTATAAAATGCCAGAACAGTTCAAAACCCCCCCAAATGACCCCATTTTGGAAAGTAGACACCCCAAGCTATATACTGAGAGGCATGTCGAGTCCATGGAATATTTTATATGTTGACACAAGTTGCGGAAAAAATACAATTTTTTTTTTTTTTGCACAAAGTTGTCACTAAATGATATATTGCTCAAACATGCCATGAGCATATGTGGAATTACACCCCAAAATACATTCTGTTGCTTCTCCTGAGTACGGGGATACCACATGTGTGAGACTTTTTGGGAGCCTAGCCATGTACGGGACCCCAAAAACCAAGCACCGCCTTCAGGCTTTCTAAGGGTGTCAATTTTTGATTTCACTTCTCACTGCCTATCACAGTTTCGGAGGCCATGGAATGCTCAGATGGCACAAAACCCCCCCAAATGACCCCATTTTGGAAAGTAGACACCCCAAGCTATTTGCTGAGAGGTATTGTGAGTATTTTGCAGATCTCGCTTTTTGTCACAAAGTTTTGAAATTTGAAAAAAAAAAGAAAAAAAAAAAAAATGTTCTTTCTTCATTTTCAAAAACAAATGAGAGCTGTAAAATACTCACCATGCCTCTCAGCAAACAGCTTGGGGTGTCTACTTTCCAAAATGGGGTCATTTGGGGGGGTTTTGTGCTATTTTGGCATTTTATGGCCTTCAAAACTGTGATAGGTAGTGAGGAGTGAAATCAAAAATTTGCGCCCTTAGAAATCCTGGAGGCGGTGCTTGGTTTCCGGGGTCCCGTACGTGGCTAGGCTCCTAAAAAGTCCCACACATGTGGTATCCCCGTACTCAGGAGAAGCAGCAGAATGTATTTTGGGGTGTAATTTCACATATGCCCATGGCATGTGTGAGCAATATATAATTTAGTGACAACTTTTTGTAATTTTTTTTTTGTCATTATTCAATCACTTGGGACAAAAAAAAATATTCAATGGGCTCAACAGGCCTCTCAGCAATTTCCTTGGGGTGTCTACTTTCTAAAATGGGGTCATTTGGGGGGGTTTTGTGCTATTTTGGCATTTTATGGCCTTCAAAACTGTGATAGGTAGTGAGGAGTGAAATCAAAAATTTGCGCCCTTAGAAATCCTGAAGGCGGTGCTTGGTTTCCGGGGTCCCGTACGTGGCTAGGCTCCTAAAAAGTCCCACACATGTGGTATCCCCGTACTCAGGAGAAGCAGCAGAATGTATTTTGGGGTGCAATTCCACATATAACCATGGCATGTGTGAGCAATATATCATTTAGTGACAACTTTTTGTAATTTTTATTTTTTTTTGTCATTATTCAATCACTTGGGACAAAAAAAAAATATTCAATGGGCTCAACATGCCTCTCAGCAATTTCCTTGGGGTGTCTACTTTCTAAAATGGGGTCATTTGGGGGGGTTTTGTACTGCCCTGTCATTTTAGCACCTCAAGAAATGAGATAGGCAGTCATAAATTAAAAGCTGTGTAAATTCCAGAAAATGTACCCTAGTTTGTAAACGCTATAACTTTTGCGCAAACCGATAAATATACGCTTATTGACATTTTTTTTACTAAAGACATGTGGCTGAATACATTTTGGCCTAAATGTATGACTAAAATTGAGTTTATTCGATTTTTCTTATAACAAAAAGTAGAAAATATCATTTTTTTTCAAAATTTTCAGTCTTTTTCCGTTTATATCGCAAAAAATAAAAATCGCAGAGGCAATCAAATACCATTAAAAGAAAGCTCTATTTGTGGGAAGAAAAGGACGCAAATTTCATTTGGGTACAACATTGCATGTCCGCACAATTTACAGTTAAAGCAGCGCAGTGCAAAATTCTGAATTCACCTCTGGTCCTTTAGCTACCAAATGGTCCGGGGCTTAAGTGGTTAATCGGCTTCCAAAAGGTTAAACAGTGGGCGCACGGCTGTGCGTTCCCTGATTAAACCATGCTGTGTTAGGGAATCGCTTCCCTAACACTGACCCGCCTCTCAGCCAATCAGGTGCACCGGGTCTGGTTACCGGTCACCTGATTGGCTGAAGCGACATCGTGGACGGGAGAAGACATCGAGGATTCGGAGAAAGGGGAGGGAGCGTGGAGGACCCGAGAAAGGTAAGTGCCGGGCGGGGGGGGGGGCAAACTGGCATAATTTGAGGGGAAACTGTCTGCATTTGGGGGGAAACTGGCTGCATTTGGGGACAAACTGGCAGCATTTGGGGACAAATTGGCTGTATTTGGGGGGAAACTGGCTGCATTTGAGGGGAAACTGGCTGCATTTGGGGACAAACTGGCTGCATTTGAAGGGAAACTGGCTGCATTTGGGGGGAAACTGGCTGCATTTGGGGGGAAACTGGCTGCATTTGAGGGGAAACTGGCTGCATTTGGGGACAAACTGGCTGCATTTGGGGGGAAACTGGCTGCATTTGAGGGGAAACTGGCTGCATTTGGGGACAAACTGGCTGCATTTGAAGGGAAACTGGCTGCATTTGGTGAGAAACTGGCTGCATTTGGGGGGAAACTGGCTGTATTTGATGGGGAAACTGGCTGCATTTGGGGACAAACTGGCTGCATTTGGGGACAAACTGGCTGCATTTGAGGGGAAACTGGCTGCATTTGGGGACAAACTGGCTGCATTTGAGGGGAAACTGGCTGCATTTGGGGACAAACTGGCTGCATTTGGGGGGAAACTGGCTGCATTTGGGGACAAACTGGCTGCATTTGGGGACAAACTGGCTGCATTTGGGGGAAACTGGCTGCATTTGGGGGGAAACTGGCTGCATTTGGGGACAAACTGGCTGCATTTGGGGACAAACTGGCTGTATTTGGGGGGAAACTGGCTGCATTTGAGGGGAAACTGGCTGCATTTGGGGACAAACTGGCTGCATTTGAAGGGAAACTGGCTGCATTTGGGGGGAAACTGGCTGCATTTGAGGGGAAACTGGCTGCATTTGCGGACAAACTGGCTGCATTTGGGGGGAAACTGGCTGCATTTGAGGGGAAACTGGCTGCATTTGGGGACAAACTGGCTGCATTTGAAGGGAAACTGGCTGCATTTGGTGGGAAACTGGCTGCATTTGGTGGGAAACTGGCTGTATTTGATGGGGAAACTGGCTACATTTGGGGACAAACTGGCTGCATTTGGGGACAAACTGGCTGCATTTGGGGGAAACTGGCTGCATTTGGGGGGAAACTGGCTGTATTTGAGGGAAAACTGGATGCATTTGATGGGGAAACTGGCATAATTTGAAGGGGAAAACTGGCGGCGTTTGATGGGCACAGTGGCTGCGTTTAATGGGCACAGTGGCGGCAATTAATGTTTTTTTTTTTTTTAGTTTGTTTGCGCCCCCCCAAAAAAATTTGAGCACCAGCCGCCACTGCATATAAGCCAATCAAAAGTTCAATTTAAATAAACATAATTTATTTATCATGTTAGCTATATAGTCTCAATGCTCCACAATGAAAAATAATGCAGCTACTGATTAGCCCAGGTTTGACTATCTGTCTGAGTAATAGGTCTACCCTCAGCTGCTGACGTGCACAGCTAAGCAGGGAATAAGCTTTCAGCACATGTTAGATACAAAGTATAAGCCAGCCAATACCAAGGACTTTTTGTCTGCTGATAAAAGTTATCCTTTATTCCATAACACAGGAGACATACGGGGAGTGATACATGGCAGCATTAAAAATCTCTCCAACTTATAGAAAATGTACCATTTGGGAATGCACACAAATCCTTTATCAAGCCTAGAGTTTGCAATATGAAGTTCACAACTTCCATGTTATATGTGAAAGTTTAAATCCCAATACTCACAAAACTTTTGGAAATACTGCCAACCAAGCAGTGTGGAAGACAGTTAAGTGGTCCTGAAAGAGAGCTAGAGAGCTGTGACAGACAGTTGATCAATTTCTGATAAAATTGTTTTAAGATTCAGATTAGCTTTTCTAAAGCTGTACGTAAAGTCCATAAAAAAACTTATGAGTGGACATTCAAGGGAAATTTAAACTCCAGTAGCTCAAGACCATACATAACTATGCCTTTTTGTTTGCACTACATGGACATGTTTAATTTCCTGCTTAGTAAGGCATGTTTCAGTCAATAGTGGGCCTAATAAATAAACTGATTTCAAAAATACATGAATCCACAAAAAAGAATCAACAAAAACAGCAGGAAAAGACTATTCTCACAGATTCAGTGATCTAATTTACTAAGAGGAGTGAACTGTTTAAATTCATTCATTATTTTATCTCAGGATACCGGTACTTTTCTTTTAGAAACCGTTAAATTTATAAACTTGTTGGTAGTGCCTTTTTGAAAAGACCATTCCCATGGTGGTGCTAGTGGGTGAAGTTTTGCCTCTTTTATGATATAGGTAGAATTCTGGGCAGAAGGTGGATGGAAACTGGCTACCCATGACTTACAGTATGCAGGTATGTAGTCTGAAGAGTAGTTAGCCTTTGGGCCTGAGCCCAGAGAGTACTATGTGTGAGGACCCACTGCTGAAAGAGCAGCTGGGAAGATGGCTTGACGTTAAGGCCGGGTTCACAATATTGCGAATTGGATGCGGGATCTCCGTATCCAATTCGCAATAGCCGGAGAATGTGAATGGCTCTCTATGGAGCCGGTTCACATATCTCCGATGCGGCTCCGGTGCAAATTTGCACAGGAGCCCTGTGCGTCTTTTGGTCCGTTTTAGGTCCGAATTCAGCACAAAATTCAGGCTGAAATCAGACCGGAAACAGTGAACCAGGACGCACAGGTCCCCTGCTGGGAGCCGCATCGGCATCCAGTGTGAATGGAGCCTAAGGGTTGATGTTAAAGGCAATGGAGTTCTTTGCACTGTAACAGAGAAAGGAGTGAAGATGTGAAACTATTTACTGTTACGCAAGAAGAACAAATGTAACTTCACAGATTTCATATTCTCAGAGGTACTGTCCTAAATAGGGATCCAGTCCTCACAGGGAGTCAACATTAGTCACAGGTAGCAAACTATCCCAAAGTTCCTTTAATGTTTAGCTCCTGAACAGTATGGTTAAAAGGTTTGCTGCAGTTGTCCTTCTCAGTAGCGTGCACCACCAGTATGCTACACTATTGCTTGGTACCATGTTTAATCACCCCACTCCAAGTATTGCCAGAACACAACTCCACAATGTGCAATACAAAAGCTTACTCATCTTTCTTGGAGACAGATTCCTTATCCACCATGCTGGCATCTCTCTGTTCTTGCATTACTGGATAAATTGCGGGGCACCAGACAGTCTTTCTCAGCAAACCAATCCATTCCAATAACTTGACATGCCAGGACTCACCTGTCCAAATCCAAGGCCAGCCACAAGCTACTCCCATGACCTTTCCACTGCCAATCACACTGGGACATACTGTAGAATAACAAAAGTCATACTCCATCACTTAGCCTTGCAGGTAGTAAAGAAATACAGACACGTCTTTACAAAATGACATAACTGCAGCCATCCACAGTGATTGGTTGTTGTGGTACTAACAGAATCCTTGCCAGGACTTCCAGAACTTCTACTCTTAAATTCCCTGCCAGAACTTCCAGAATCTCTGCCAGGATTTACTGTATAAATAACTTGCAGAATCTCTGCCAGGACTTCAGGAAAGCCTAATCTCAGGATCTCTGCCAATACTTCCAGTATTTCTGCTAGACTTCCAATGGTAGCTGCAGAATCCCTTTCAGGGCTATGAATGGTATTTGCAGAATCCGTGACAGGACTTCCTGTAGTACTTGCAGAATCCACACCAGGACTTGCAAAGCTCCTTAAAACAATGCTGGGCATGTCCTCTGACCAAAAGGGAATTTTAGCTCCAGCCTTTGAAGTGGCTAAAGCTGTGTCTTATCACCAGCTATCCGTTGCACAAGATAGCCATTATACTTACTGGCTGCCTTGCTCGTTGCTAAACCAGGTAACTACTGTCTTTCCTGACACCTCCTCACGACCTTTTCCTGGACCTAACTACTCTTCTTCCTAGTGTTTCATGTGAAGTCACCCAATCATACCTATTTTTTTTTTACTTACATCCTTGGTGGGGCAATCCTGAGGGCTTCAACCTGGTGACAGATTGCATTGAAGAAAATTGGGACCCCTAGGGTATCTGACCCATCTCCACCATCATGATTTCTAAAGAAGACCAGCTGTCACTTAGACTCTACACCTTGGCTGAACCTACGCCACCTGCCAGGGGGCACCATAACATTCAAAATGCAATATAATAGGTTGCAGGTGATGTCAGGTGAGCCCACTGGAGCAACAACAAAACATCATATTTATTTAATTAATGAAATAATTTTACTTCTCAGTTTGAGCTATGTTATTTTAATGGTAGGTTATGCAGGCACTATTAGAACACGTCTGGCTTCCTGTCATTTCAGTACAGGCCTCAGCCAGCTGCTGGCTGTTTAAGCTGAAGAGGTTGCTAGGCAACCAGAGAGGCTCATTAGAGAGACCACACTGCTGATTAGTTAAAAAAAAAAAAAGGGTATGAAACTAAAATGGATTAATTATTTAATTAACTAATTGATGATCAACTTCTTTTTAATTATTCACATAATTAAAGAAGTGTAACTACAACACTGCCCTTATCTACTGTGTTGATACAGTGATGAGATTTGGAGGCTGCTTGTTCGTGAAAGGCTGAGGTGCTCAGTAGACAGAATATTACCAGCATCCTCTTATGTTTTATACAGAAAGTTCCTTCCAAGTTTATCAGTTTCCATCTAGACTATATTATGAGAAAATCAAATTACTGTAAAGGATATGGGGAGAACTTAATATGTGAGACAATTCAAAAAATGTACCGTAAATGTTTTTCTTAATATTAATAATTATCTTGTTTATTTCCTTTTCTTAAATTATTAAAAAACAAAATGCGAAACTAGGAGGCACATTTTGAGGCTTATTGAAAGGAGATCTTTTATTCTGTTTTACTAGTCCTACCACAAGGTCACCACTGTTACCTTCTTTAGTTATATGCCTGGGAAGCACTGGGCACGTCCTACTACTAAGGACTCAACTCATCTGACTTTGGGGCATCTCCTGTTTCAATTCTCCACCCACACACAATTCAATTATGCAATGAAACCACTCCGGTTTACATTAAACTGTACCGACTTGGGGACGGTGAGTGAATGTGTCATTGGTCACATGGTGTCTTCCAAAGAACAAGGTTCCAGGAGAGCTGGTCAATTTACACCAGCAAAGGAAGCTTAAAGCTGAGTTTTCTTCAGGACAGATATGAAAATCTCTGTCTTAAGCTGGCCATACTCCAATTTTTCTTGCTCAGCCTATGGGCTGAACAAAAGACAATCTCCATGGATATAATATTCCCCGCTGACATATTTAGGCAGCTGCAGATGCAGTCATTGTTTGACCGATAATTTTCCACCTGTCTTGGCCGATTCAGCAGGAATCATCCAAAATTTGATCCATCTATGGGGGACTTTAGTTTTTTTTTTTAAGCTGGCAGATCAAGTTATATATACTAATGCCTATACATTAATCTGGCAATATGTAGATAACAGATTTATGAACTTATCTGAATATGGTATGACCCAGCTAGCTAAAGCTGTTGTAGCATTTTTTAAATTTAGCTAGGCTTTCTGTTTTTAATTAAATTGAACTTACTTGTCATTCTGTTTTTCAGGTCTATAGGATTTGACAGGTTTTAACCCTGAAGACAGGGATGTCTGTACATCAAGGTTTATTATTTAAACATTTTCTCTTTATGGTTGACCTGGGTTGAGGGAAGGGGAGGTACTTTGGAGATGTGGCCGGGTGCTTTGGAGGCCTAATGTACTGACCACTGGCTAAAGTACTGACCACTGTTTAACGTATTGACCACTGGCTAACATACTGACAACTGGCTATGGCAGTGTTTATCAACTCCAGTCCTCAAGGCGCACCAACAGGTCATGTTTTCAGGATTTACCTCAGATGAAAAGCTGTGGTAATTACTAAGGCAGTGAAACTGATGTATTCACCTGTGAAAAATGATGGAAAGCCTGAAAACATGACCTGTTGGGGCGCCTTGAGGACTGCAGTTGAGAAACACTGGGCTATGGTACTGTCTACTGGCTAAGGTACTGTCCACTGGCTAACGTATTGTCCACTGGCTAAGGTATTGTCCACTGGCTAAGGTACATTTTATTTGCCAGGCTTCTCTATGGGTCATATATTGGACTGCGGCTGCATACGTGAGTTGTACATACCGTATACAAACTGCCAATCACTCCCTGGAGGACTGCAACACCCATTTTAGTACACTATTTAGTTCAGAATATTTTTTTTCTTGTTTTCCTCCTCTAAAACCTAGGTGCGTCTTATTGTCAGGGGCGTCTTATGGAGCAAAAAAAAAAAAATGGTATGTGCATGAATTGAAAATGATTAATTTATTTATGTTTTTACTTCAGAACCAGAATACGATTTTTTTTTTTTTTTATATTATTTAAAAAAATAAGGAAGCGCACCACAGATCTTCTTTAATAGTTTGCCTACAGTTGTTTATTTTATTTTATTTTTTTATAAATTATCTGTTTTTTCAGCTTTTACACTATGGTTATTGGGAGCAGATGAAAATGCAGGGTCTAATTCAGTCTTTATTCTGTTTTCAGTTATTTTCTAGCATTACAGAGTACCCAGTCTGTAGCTTTCTGTAAAGTGTCAGCATAAGACTAATAGCTTAAGGCACCAGTATTTTGAGTACTAGATAAAGTGTGCTGTTTCCAGAGGTTTATTTATTGTTAGAGATTATATGAGGGGTTAGCATAAGTAATGTTAGGGCCCAGAGTTAGAACATTAAATGTTACGGTTTAATAGTAAGTGGTAAATGTTAAGGTGCAGGGTGTTAGTGTTAAGTAAGGATAAGGTTATGCATTCAGATTAAAGTGGAACTTCATTGGAAACTATTTTTGTTTTGGATAGAAGGGTGAAGACTTAGACTCTCATTTATTTGTTCTCACTGCTATCTGCATCCTCAATCGGAAGATTTCCCTTCACTTCCTGTCCTAGTATCACAGGAAGTGAATTAAAATCTGCCCATGGTGAGTGGAGATCTCACATTTAGTAGTTATCTGAAACAGGTGGGCTCATTAGAAGATTTCCCCTTTTACTTCTGTTCTAGTGACAACCATAAAATGCTGAATTTCTGATAGAACTGATAGTGAGGATGTAACTCCCCATCCTCAATAGGAACACAGACAGCGATAAAAACCTGACAAAGATACTAGTTGCTAAAGATCTGCCAGCACACCTACCTAGAAATAATTTTGATGCAATTGAATGCGTCATCCCTTCCTCAATGTACAGACATATGCTCCCATAGAATACATGGTGTGCTAAGAGGACCTAATACTTATGGACAACTCATCAGTGCCAGGACAAGGTCATCTAGTGCCCAGGGCAAAGATGGGAAACTGCAACCCCCCCAGCATCCCACAAGCCCCCCCCACCAAAACCACCACCCCACCCCCCTCATTGGGAGGAGAAGGGGACAGGGCCAACAGAAGCGTGTTCCAAATGAGTTGGCTGTATCACTAAAAATAAAAATTGTCGCTGTGTTGGTGGTGTAATGAAAATTAAAAAATATCCCTGAAACAGTGGTGTCACTGAAATAAAAAATGTTCCAGTGTCAGTGGTGTCACTTGAAGAAACACCACTACAGATCTACTCCCCCACCCTCCCATATCCCAGTACAGAGCTATTTCCTCAAACCTGACCTGCACCCCTTTTCCCCACTACAAAGCACACCCCACATTCTCCTCCCTCAGTACAGAGCTGTCCCCCTCCGCCCACTACAAAGCTTCCTCCTCCCACCCCAGTACAGAGCTATTTCACCAATCCCTTATTGCTTACCCAGTACTCAGTGCCGGAGGAGCACCTGCCAGGAGGCTGGGCTGTCATGCTCTGTGTGAACACACCCTGCTCTGTCTCCTAGCAGGCACTCCTCTTGCACTGAGGATAAGCAGTCACTTGGGACATGCTATGATTCATAAACATAGAAACCGGCACAGGAGGCCAGTTCTGTTTTAGAACAAGTCACATCAGTGAGCACAGGACTACTGCCAAAGGTGGTAGTACCAAGTACCAGCACGCTCGACCAAAATAAACCCACTGAGAGGAGTGACACTGCAGTCACTGCTGTCAATTAGAATCAGAGAAAAGGGAGCTGCTGAAGCTCCCAGCACACTCTTGTTCCCCCCACACATAGAAACACTATGCTTGGGGCATGTGCCCCTTATGCACCCCCCTTATCCCAGCCCTGCAACTCACTATCAAACACACAAGCATTGTATTAACTGATATCATGGGCTGCACTGCCAGCAAGAATGTATTTTCTGATTGGACAAGGTAAAGATTGTGATGTCACCCTCCTCTTCACCTTATCCAATCAGAGAATGCTTTGCATTCATTCAAAACAATACAAGGCATACCTGAATGGCAGCCCTGCCAAGTGAAAGACTCCCTGTGGTCACTATGTAAAAGGGAAGCCGCTTGGCATGGCATTCGGAAGAGTCTGATCATGTGTCACATTATGCATACTTACTTCGGGGCAAGCTGCCCTAATGTACGTATGCAAAATATATCATCCATGGAGTTCAGCTTTAATCTTACAAATCTAATGAACCTCGTACAATGAGATCGTTGTATTTGATTGTGTAATGTGTGGGGACAGTTTTCATTAAAAAGGGCTCAAAAGAACGATGATATGTAGGAAGGTCATTGGGTAGCTATGATTTGAGCAGGACACATTTATATTCTTGGGCATTGGAAGGCTTACCTGTATTTGATATTTTATCTAGTTCTACAAGTCTATAATCGTGTATTTGCCTCAAACAGAAAAAAAGTGTTAAACCAAATTGAGTTAATAGAAACTTCTTCACTCTCTTATTTACACTGACTGTACACTGTTCAGTTTATACACAGGGCAGGAGGAGATAATCCAGGCTGTACGCTGGTATTTACACAGAACCTCTAAGTGATAAAACAGGGGACAACAGAAGATTTGGGCCAGGAAGACGATCGATTCTGTTTACCTGTGTGGAGTGCCATTGGATTTATTGTCATGCACATCACTTGTACGCAAAACAATATTGGCAACTGGAAACTTGCTAAACAGGAATACAGTTGTCTTTTAACAGCCTATAAATATAAATTACATGTTGACAACATGCACACTGCATATGCAGAGACAGTCTCCATAACAAAGAACTCCATTACAAATGCTCAGTTTAGTACTGCTGTATATTCAAGAAAAATACTCTGGAAATTATGCAATACGTGCTTGTAATCTCTCGTTATATTACATTGAGTCTCTGTCTCTTTTGTCTCTGTCTCTCAGCTCCTCAGCTGAAATTTTAAATCAGGTTGATGGTAGCAGAAATTACACAGAAAAGACAGTTCAAGATTATATATTTAGACTGGATAGTTTCATACTACATGTACTAGTCTTGGGTATGATGGCTGTTTAGGCAGTATATACAGTACAAAAAGTGGTCAAATGTTTCTGTTCACCTGACCATTACACCCATATACAGTAAGCTTGTTGGTTATCCCATTCCAAAACCATTGGCAGAGTTATAGTTGCCCCACTCCACTTTGTCACCGTACCAGCCTTTACTCCTCTGGGAGTAAAGGCTGGTACTCCCAGAGGAGTAAATTTTTCTATTGTGTTTGGAGGTATTTGTGCTCATTCAGCCAATATGGCATGTATGATGTCAGGTAATGTTGGGATGAGAAGATCTGGCTTGCAATCAGTGCTGTAACGCATCCCCAATGTATTCAGTAGGGTAAGAACTTTGTGCAAGCCACTCCAATTCCTCCACACCAAACTCACCAAACCATATGTTTATAGAGTTGGCTTTGTGCACAGGAGGACAGTCATGCTGGAACAGAAAAGGGCCTTTACTAAACTGTTACAACAAGGTTGGAAACACACAATTATCTAAAAGGCTATAGTATTAATATTACCTTTCACTGGAACATCTGAACTTAAAAATTTGAAAGAATGACCACATCCTTTTGGCCATATAGTATAGAAATTAGGTAGAGTTCAGGTATTTTCCAAGAGACAGATGTGGGGCTTTTCAAAATATATTTGTAGGCTTAGGAAAAGGGTGCATCAGGGTAAATCAGCTAAATGACATGGTGGCTTATGAAACCGGGGCTACACATGACAGGTAGACAGTGGACATTAATACTGCTTGAAAAAAAAAAAATAAAAAAAAAATATATATATATATATATATATATATATATATATATATACTGTATACTGTGTTTTTCCCTTAAAATTAATGGGCACGTGTCTGTATATGTTTGTGGAGCTTATACACTGAAGCTTTTTAAGAGTCAGTCCATCCTTAAATTAAAATACTTTTAATATACTTTTTGATTTTTGTTTTAAATGCTGAAAATAATAGTTAAAAAAAACAAAACAGAAAAACAAAGCAAAATGTGTTTGGGGCCATTCAGACTTGTTACATGGTAATGCATGCCCATTACTGCAATATACCTGCTCTATGTGCGATAGATTGCAGTACCGTTGATTATAAATAGCATCCCAATGCACTGTACAGTAGAGAGCAATGGACTGCATCACTCAACAATGCACATACATGGGGTTATGTGCATTTTTTGGTACTTTACGATACATTGGTAGCCTATTAATAATCACAGGCCAACACATATTTTGATGTTTTGAATGTTAGACCTGTTCCTGGTTATATTTGACCTGCTGATTCAAAAAAATGGCAGCAATCAGCTCTAGTTTTTAAAATACAGCATAAATCCATATACCGCTCTTCACTCTTTCACTCTAAACACCAAAAATCAGGATATAAATATAGTAAAGTACGTTGGGATGATTCAGGCATCACCATCATGAAATAGCCACAACCTCTGCGGTGCTCAATCTGCAAAAGCAAAACAATATGAGTGGCAATATACACACACTCCTATACGATCATAACTATAATACAATTAATAGCTTGTACTTTAGAATCCAGTGTTTCAGATATAAAATTACCGTTGGAAGCACGTAAACACTATACCTGCTAGCTTGTATGCAAAAACACAAACCAGTTAAAGTGGAGGTTCAAAGACTAACTAACTCTAAATCTACTGACAGCCACATTCTAAGACTAATCTAACTAACCCTGTAAAGCAAAAATCGCTATGCATACCTTTTCTGAAGCCGATCTGGTCCGGTCTCCAGCGGCGGATGCTGTGTGGAAGAGACAGCCGACAACGGCTGTGTGGAAGAGACAGCCGACAACGGCTGTGAAGTGATGTCACCTATTTACTTGCTATGGGGCTTTCGTTGTTGGATGCCTCCCCTGCATATGCCTCCACAGAGAAGCCGCCACTGACAGCTCAGCGTGGGACCAGACTGGATCAGCTGCAGGAAAGGTATGTATAGAGATTTTTGCTTTACAGGGCTAGATAGATCAGTCTTAGAATGTGGCTGCCAGTAGATTTAGAGTTAGTTCGTTTTTGGCTGAACTTCTACTTTAACATAAGCACAACAAGTTGGTCAGCAAGATCTATTCTAAAAGTGATTTAAAAATTCTATAAATTCAACCATTTCTAAGAAACAGATGCAGTCTAGCCATTGCAATTTTCTGAATCAGCTCCACAAATAACCCCAATAACCATTCTAAAAAGCAAAGGCACCAGGAAAAAATATATTTTGTTGGGCTGTGTAATGAACGGGATATCCTAATGCAGCACACAGAGACATGTGAGGTAGCTTGCAATAAAGTTGATAGTAAACACACACTGTTTCATTTACATTATCTCTTTTTTTCTGTATAGGGATAATTGTTTTGGATCCAGACAAGTGTCCAGATAAGCAGCATCACAGTCGTAGTTCGTGCTGTCATCCATGGATTGGGTGATCCCTTATCTAAGGGTCTTCTGGCCAGATCCATCTGGGTTTCTCCAGTCTCTTTGGAGGCTTCAGCATTCCTGTTTTACTTGATGGGAGGGGGTGCTTAAGAGGCCATTTTGAGTAAGGAGATTAGCATGTATATGTGTACATAATAGAAATAGTCATTTAATTAGAGTATTAAGCAATCCATGACAGTCCCCCCTTGAAATGTCTATTTCCTATTCTGTCCCTAGTAGGTAGTCTAACTAATCTGTCCTCATGTGCCTAGGAACTTTTTTCTTGCTGTACGTTAGACGGGTGATGGCTGGCCCATCACCCCCCTTGCCACAGTCTTTGCACATGTGGAAGTCAGATGCTATCCCTATGGCTGAATGATCTTATAAGTTGTAGATATGGGGAGGGACTGAAATAGGGCATAGGGCTTCTTATAGTCCTCATCTTCTGCGTCCTGGTGTATCATCACTGGGGCCGCTTGGTCAACTATTTTGCCTAGGAATTTTTTTACACACAGGATAACACAACATACTATAATAGCTAGAAAGATCAGAATAACTAGTATTACAGTACCTATCTAAGCCAAGGTCTTCTGCCAACCACTCAACCATCCAAACCACTGGTATCATGGCTGATCTGTACCCGAATTCTTCTTCAGCTCTACTGGCTTTCCAACTTTTTTATGGCCAGGGCGACCTTACCATTTGGACCGGTGTTGTCAGGGATGTATGTACAGCATGTCCCTGTACCTTCTATCATTTTACAAACACCCTCCTTCTCCGCTAAAATCATGTCCAAGGCCGTCCTATTCTGAAATGTCATGTAAGATGTGGAGGCTAACTGGTCAGCAATCCCCTGTAGGGCATCTCTGGTCTAGTTTACCAACCGCTGCTGGTTGTAATATATGTAATTTATCAAGTCTACATTTTTGTTGACTCAAAACCTGCCTTTACTTGGTCTAAGGCTTTAAACTCATCCGGGACCCCCTTGGGACCCCTATGGCATCTATATACACATGTGGGTCAAAACTTCCTTCAGGAGTACTCCTCTTTCTCCTACGGTTGGGTGACGGTTCAGGGCGTGGGGAAGATAGGTCATATGGGAGGATGTGGAGGGGCATAATGACATTTGCCAAGGCACACTCTCCATTCCAGATCCCTCCTAGCCTTGTCCTAATTTTAAGATCCCCAATAGTCACAATTCTGTCCCCAGTAACCATCTGTGACACATATATAGGTGGATGCATACAGAGATCTGCGTCCAGGGGTGTTATACCAGTTACATTGCCAGGAAACATCTAAGGAACAGGAGGCTATATTGCAGTAATCAAAGGCAAAAGTGGCCACGTGTGTGTTGGATGAGTTGTACCAAAATTGTGTGATGTCCTCTTTTTTTATGATGTCCACTTGTTGAGCTCCCACCAATCCCACCAGGAAAAGGATATGTAGCACTGTCATCATGGTGTAGGCTGGGACTTGTCTTCAGGGGTTGGAACCTTCTTGCAGTGAGAAGCGTGGATCCAGGAGTTCTTTCCTGTGACCTTAACAGAGGTGGCAGTAGTTATCAGAACCTGGAATGGCCCATCGAATCTTGGTTCCAGTGAGTGCTTTCTTGTAAACTTTTTTATTAGTGCCCAGTCTCCGGGCAGCAGCTTGTGGGTTCCTGTGTCGGAGTCTGGATCTGGAATGGAAGAAAACACATGTGCATGGATATGAGTTAATTCACGAGACAATGCGGTCACATAATTAGTCAATACATCAGACGATGTAACTGTTGTGGGAAATAGCACCCAAGCCTGGGGGCTGACCCGAACAAAATCTTGTATGAAGAAAGAGAGTGTTCCCCCTTGGGGTGTATCTGACACTGAACAGGGCAATAGGTAAGTTCTCTGGCCAGCTCATGTCTGTTTCCTCTGACATTTTTAGCATTCTAGATTTAATGGTACCGTTTAATCTTTCTACCTTACCACTGCTCTGGGGGTGTGGAATGCTAAAGTGGCTGGGGCAGACCAGATATCTTTCATGATTGAGGCCATGAAAGCCGAACCTTGGTCGCACTCTATGACCTCTGGGACCCCATACCTGCATATTATTTCAGTCAGCAATTTCTTGTCCGTTGTCTTGGCTGTCATGTTGGTGACCTGGTATACTTCCGGCCATCCCGAAAACATGTCTACAATCACCAAAGCATATTCAAAATTTCCGCTCTTTGGCATTTGTATGTGGTCAATCTGGATCCTCTGGAATGGATAAAAAGGTTTTCGCTGGACCTTTTCCATCCGTCCGGGGTTGCATTTAGCGCAGATGGTACAAGACTTGCAATAATTATTGGTGAGGGCGGTTATGCTGGGTGCCATGTAATATTTACTGATAAGTGAGTTCATGAGATTTTTAGACAGATGTGTTGCTCCATGGGCCCACTGGACTACTGCTGGATATAGATTCCGGGGTAGAATCTATTTTCTATTAACTTCGAACAGTCCATCTTTCTGTGCTGCTCCTTTCTTTATCCAGGTTTCCCATTCTTCTTGACTGGCAGTGTCTTGCTGTTCCTTCAGATGGGCTTTATCGACGGGGAGGTTTTGACTTCTAGTTTGCACTGCGAGTATGGGGTTCTCCACTACTTCTACCACTTCCTGTTGTTTGCTGCTGGCTGTTTGTTTGTCTGCCAAATCTGCCAGGTGATTCCCTTTAGCCTCATCAGTTGTCAGTTTGCCATGTGCCTTAACCTTTAGAATGGCCACTTGGGTGGGTAGAAGAAGGGGGCGTCCATGAGATCTTTGATTGCAGTGCTGTGTTTCACCGGTGTGCCAGCTGCAGTGAGGAAGCCTCTAGCCTTCCAGGTAACTCCAAAATCATGGGCCACCCCGAATGCATACCTTGAATCTGTGTGGATGTTGGCTGTCTTTCCTTTGGCTAGCTTACATGCTGTGGTGAGGGCTTGATGTTCTGCTTCCAACATTTTTGTTACTGCATACCCGGTGTGGTACCTTCCGCCATCATCAGCATACCGTGAGCCATCCACGAAGATGATTATATCCGGACTGGGCAATGGTGTCTGGGAGACTGTAGGGAGGTAAGAAGTTTCCATTTTCATGACTTCAAAACAGTTATGGTCTTTGTCATTAGGGTTGGGGTCCACTGTTATCCCCTCTGGAAGTGTGAGAAGTGTGGAGGGATTTAGATTTGCACAACGCATCAGGGTGATGTTATCTGGCAAGAGGAGGGAGCACTGTAAGAGGAGGGTGTCTTGCAGACGAGAGGTGTTTGGGTTGTACTTGGTTCAGTATAGCAGCTATGTCATGGGGGGCGAGTAGAATATGGTGGTGACCCAGGACGATGTCTGCAGTTTTGTCCAGAAGTGCTTGAGCTGCGAACACTGCATGAAGACAGGAGGGTCCTCCTTTCGCCACTGGGTCCAGTTGGCAAGAGTAGTAGCCGATGGGGCGGAGGTGCAAGCCATGTGGTTGTGTTAGTACTCCTGTTGCGTGGCCTTGTCTTTTAGCTACAAACAATTTGAATGTTTGATCATAGTCGGGAAACCCAAGGGCCAGGGCACTGGATATCGCATCCTTCAGTTTATTAAAGTTCTCGGTTGCCAGTGAATAGTGATGAGCCGAACACCCCCGGGTTCGGTTCGCACCAGAACCCGCGAACGGACCGAAAGTTCGTACGAACATTAGAACCCTATTAAATACAATGGATGCGAACGTTCGAATTCTAAAGTGCTAATTATAACGACTATTATGCATGTTATTGTCCTAAAAAGGGTTTGGGAACCCGGGTTCTGCACCAGGGGACATGTATCAATGCAAAAAGAAGTTTTAAAAACGGTCGTTTTTCGGGAGCAGTCATTTTAATGATGCATAAAGTGAAAAAAAAAAAGTCAAATATTCCTTTAAATATCGTACCTGGGGGGGTGTCTAAAGTATGCCTGTGAAGTGCCACGTGTTTCCCGTGTTTAGAACTGTCCCTGCACAAAATGACACTTCTAAAGGAAAAAAAAGCCATTTAAAACTGCTTGCGGCTTTAATGTAATGTCTGGTCCCGGTAATATGGATGAAAATCTTTAAGAAAAATGGCATAGCTACCCCATGACCCCCCCCCCCCTACCCCAGCCCATTACCAGCCCCTTTGGGTCTTGTATGGATATTAAGGGGAACCCCGCACATAAAATAAAAAAGGCCCTATATACTCTGAACAGCCGTATACAGGCGGTGCATACAAGACAGGGACTGTAGGTTTGTTCTTATGTAGAATCTGTTTGTAATTTTGAACAGGTACATTGTTTAAGTGTAGCTCCAGCCCAAAAATCTATTTTTAAACTTTTTGGAAAACATAGGTAAGGGTTATCACCCCTGTAACATTTGTTTTGCTGTCTGTGCCCCTGTTCAGAACATTTCACCTCACTTTCCGTCCCAATGACAACTGTTTTTGAAATGTGGTGTTTTTCTTGAAACAAGGATTGCTGATAAAGCATCAGTACAGAGGAGACACCTTTCTCCCATATTAATTCTTACAGGAGAGAATTTTCCTTCCAAGGGGTAGATTTCCTCTCACTTCCTGTTGTCTTCTTGCGTTTGCAAGTAGGAGTCGTTTGTAAGTTGGATGTTTGAAAGTAGGGACCTGCCGTATATACTCTGCAGAAATAGGCCCCTTAGTTGTTGGTGTTGGCACAACACTGTAAGCACTCACAGTTACTCTTGGTTGGTGCTGGAACGCCCTGCTGTCAACTATTATATCAGGAATTTTAATTACATATAATTGTTGAACAGTGGTAGTAAAAATTGGGCCTTTGATGGTGGTGCTGGTGCCACAACACTGTAAGCCCTGACAGTTACTCTTGGTGGGTGCAGCAATGGGCCCTGCTGTGAATTATTAGATCAAGAATTGTAATTGCATGCCCCTGTTGAACAGGGGCTGAAAAATTGGTCCTTTCGTGGTGGTGGTGGTGTTGCCACAACACTGTAAGCCCTCAGAGTTACTCTTGGTGGGTGCAGGAATGGGCCCTGCTGTGAATTATTAGATCAAGAATTGTAATTACATGCCCCTTTTGAACAGGGGCTGAAAAATTGGGCCTTTCGTGGTGGTGGTGGCGTTGCCACAACACTGTAAGCCCTCAGAGTTACTCTTGGTGGGTGCAGCAATGGGCCCTGCTGTGAATTATTAGATCAAGAATTGTAATTACATGCCCCTGTTGAACAGGGGCTGAAAAATTGGGCCTTAGGCACTGGTGGCACAACACTACAACCCCTCACAGATACTGTACTTGGAGCACAGCAATGAGCCCTGTTGCAAAGTATTGCTTCAAAAATTGTAATGACACGCCCCTGTTAAACAGGGGCTGAAAAATTGGGCCTTAGGCACTGGTGGCACAACACTCCAACCCCTCACAGATACTGTACTTGGAGCACAGCAATGAGCCCTATGGCAAATTATTGCTAAAAAAATTGTAATTACACGCCCCTGTAAAACAGGGGCTGAAAAATTGGGCCTTAGCCACTGGTGGCGGCACCCATAAACAAAAATGATCTTCCAAGCTATCATCATCAATCGTATCATTGAGGACTCGGAGGAGGAGGATAGCCAGTCAACATAACAGCACAGGCACTCAGCATCAGCATCAGTCTTGAAGGGATGTGACATGTTAAAATCAATTAGTCTGTTATATCAGCATCAGGTGTGTGGTAGCTGGTGGTGATCCAAGACTGGTTCATCTTGATGAAAGTCAGTCGATCAACCGAGTCGGTGGACAGGCGCACCCTGTGATCCGTGACAAATCCTCCAGCAGCACTGAATGTGCGTTCCGAAAGAACGCTGGATGCAGGACAGGCCAGTAGCTCAATTGCATACTGTGCAAGCTCTGGCCAGTGATCCATCCTCAAGACCCAGTAAGCCAGAGGATTTTCGGTGGGGAAGGTGTCCAAGTCTGACCTTGCCCCTAGATATTCCTGCACCATGTTTATCAGACGCTGGCGATGGTTGCTGGAACCGATCATACTTTGGGGCTGCGGACTAAAGAATTGTCTGAACGCATCGGTCAGACGGCCACCTTCCGCACCGCTCCTTCTTTGACTGGCCGAAGCCTCAGCAACTCGTTGTCCAGGACCAGGAGTTTGTAACCTCCCAGTCTCTGGGAACGCGTTGCACAGACCTTTCTGCAAGGCCTCCCGGAGTTGTCTCATCCTCTGCTCCCTCTGCGATGGTAACATAAGGTCCGCAACCTTACCCTTGTACCGTGGATCAAGGAGAGTGGCCAGCCAGTAATGGTCCCTCTCCTTGATCCGAAGAATACGAGGATCCTTCCACAGACTTTGCAGGATCAGGGAGGCCATGCAGCGTAGGTTTGCTGAGGCATTCGGTCCGGAGTCCTCTGGGTCACTAAGGACGACATGATCCGCAGCCACCTCCTCCCAGCCACGTACAAGTCCACTGGTTTCTTGGGACTGTAAATCATCCCTAAAAGACTGCTGCTGATGATGCTGAGTGCCAGCCTCCACCTCCATGCTGACACAATCCTCCTCCTCCTCCTCTTCCTGTGCGATGGGTGGGACAGAAGGAACACTGTCTGGGTAAAGGGGGCCTTGAGAGGCAAGGAAGTCCTCCTCTTCCTGCCTCTGTTCTGCCTCAAGTGCCCTGTCCATTATTCCACGCAGCGTGTGCTCCAACAGGTGGACAAGAGGTACAGTGTCACTGATGCATGCACTGTCACTGCTCACCATCCTTGTGGCCTCCTCAAATGGTGCCAGGACAGTGCATGCATCCCTGATCATGCCCCACTGGCGTGGAGAAAAAAAACCAAGCTCCCCTGACCCTGTCCTGGTGCCGTAGTCGCACAGGTACTCATTGATGGCCCTCTGCTGCGTGTGCAGCCACTGCAGCATGGCCAACGTTGAGTTCCACCTGGTGGGCATGTCACATATAAGGCGGTTCTTGGGCAGGTTCAACTCCTTTTGCAGCTCAGCCAGGCGAGCACTGGCATTATAAGATCTGCGGAAATGCACACAGACTTTCCTGGCCTGCCTCAGGACATCCTGTAAGCCCGGGTACCTGCCCAAGAACCGCTGCACCACCAGGTTAAGGACGTGAGCCACACAGGGCACATGGGTCAGTTGTCCCTGTCGGAGGGCGGAGAGGAGGTTGGTGCCATTGTCGCAAACCACCATTCCTGGCTTAAGCTGGCGTGGCGTCAACCACCTCTCGGCCTGGCCCTGCAGAGCAGACAGGACCTCTGCCCCAGTGTGGCTTCTGTCCCCCAAACACACCAGCGCAAGCACGGCATGGCATCTTTTTGCCTGCGTACTTGCGTAGCCCCTTGAACGGCTACGGAGCACCGCTGGTTCAGAGGACAAACCACAGGAGGAGGCCATGGAGGAAGAAGAAGAGGAGGGGGTGGAGGAGAGAGGTGTGTCACAACCAGTAGTAGCATTTTGGAGGCGTGGCGGTGGAACAACCTCCAACACTACTGCACCTTGTCCTGCATCCTTCCCAGCTGCCAAAAGAGTGACCCAATGGGCCGTGAAAGAAAGGTAACGTCCCTGTCCATGCCTGCTGGACCATGAGTCAGCGGTAATATGCACCTTACCGCTGACCGCCCTGTCCAGCGAGGCCAAGACATTGCCTTCCACATGCCGGTAGAGAGCCGGAATCGCCTTCCGTGAGAAAAAGTGGCGTTTGGGAACCTGCCACTGAGGAACCGCACATTGCACAAACTCACGGAAGGGGGCCGAGTCTACCAACTGAAAAGGCAGCAGTTGAAGCGCTAGCAATTTAGCCAAGCTAGCATTCAACCGCTGGGCATGTGGATGGCTGGGAGTGAACTTCTTTCGACGGTCCAGCAGCTGGGGCAGGGAAATTTGCCTGCTAGAATCGGACGTCGGTGTACTGCTAGCAGAGTGCCCGCAACTACTTGGCTGTGACACACCTAATTCTACACCTTCATTCCTCTCAGTGCATGTTTCAGACAGGACTGAAGTTATAGTGGGGTTGGAGATCCCAGCTGATGCGGTGCAAGGAGAGGTCCGCTTTGTTCTTTGGTGTGGGTCTTTGAGGTAGGCTTGCCAACGAGCTGCATGGCAGGTCAACATATGTCTGGTCAGGCATGTGGTACCCAAGCGGCTGATGTTTTGGCCACGCGATATACGCTTGAGACATATGTTGCAAACAGCAGCTGTGCGATCTGATGCACTAGCCTCAAAAAAGGCCCACACCAAAGAACTTTTTGAATGACGGGCAGAGGCAGCGCCCTGCACAGGCGGAGCTCTGCGGTGTGATTCCGTCGGTGTACTGCCCTTACGCTGGCCACCAAAGGGCATCCTGCCTCGTTGGAGATGTGCCTCCTCCTCATCCTCCTCCTCCTCCTCTCTCCTATTAGGCACCCACGTGGAGTCAGTGACCTCATCATCCCCTCCCTCTTCATCACTGGAGCCAATCTGGCAGTATGCTGCAGCTGCTGGAACATGACTGCCAGATTGGTGTCCTTCTTGAGCATCCCCTCTGTCTGCTCTCACGCTACTGCCTTCCTGTAGCTGGGTTTCATCATCAGACCCTTCGAAACGCTGGGCATCCTCCTGGAGCATGTACCCAACACTGTGCTCAAACAGTTCGGGGGACTCCTCAGGAGGAGGACATGGTGGGTCTAGGGAAGGAGTGACTGATGATGAGTCTGACATTGATACCAGGGAAGAGGACGCTTTGGCAGCTGCTTTGCCAGTACCCTGAGCCTGGGTGAGAGAGGATGAGGAGGAGGAGGAGGGCTTGGTCATCCACTCTACCAAGTCTTCGGCATGATGTGGCTCAACATGTCCAGCTGCCGAAAAGAAGGACAAGCGTGTCCCATGGCCATGTGCTGATGACAATGCACCGCGTCCACGACCAGCACTGTTGCCCCCAGACACAGAGCCTGCTTGCCCTCTTTTATTGCCTCCTGACTGTCTGCCTCTCCTTGTTTGCCTTCCAGACATTCTAATAGATGGCCTGCAGGGAGATGGGAAAAAAGCAATAAGGGCTACCTTCAGGTGTCCTTCTCTGTCCCTTTACTTAAGGATTTCTAAATATGGTTGAGGATGATTGCTTTCGCACAGAATAGCACAACGACAATTTCCCTGACTGTCCAAAAAACAAGGATTTCAAAGATGGTTGATGAGGAATGCTTTAGCACAGTATAGCACAAGGAGAATTTCCCTCACTGTCCTTCCCTGTCCCTAGAAACAAGGATTATCACAGTGAAAGAAACTGACACTCTTCCTACCTATAGTTTTCTGTCCCTAGAAAAAATGTTTTTTTAAAGACGGTTGATGATCAATGCTTTAGCACACTATAGCACAAGTAGAATTTCCCTCACTGTCCTTCCCTGTCCCTAGAAACAAGGATTATCACAGTGAAAGAAACTGACACTCTTCCTACCTATAGTTTTCTGTCCCTAGAAAAAATGTTTTTTTAAAGCTGATTGATGATCAATGCTTTAGCACACTATAGCACAAGTAGAATTTCCCTCACTGTCCTTCCCTGTCCCTAGAAACAAGGATTATCACAGTGAAAGAAACTGACACTCTTCCTACCTATAGTTTTCTGTCCCTAGAAAAAATGTTTTTTTGAAGACGGTTGATGATCAATGCTTTAGCACACTATAGCACAAGTAGAATTTCCCTCACTGTCCTTCCCTGTCCCTAGAAACAAGGATTATCACAGTGAAAGAAACTGACACTCTTCCTACCTATAGTTTTCTGTCCCTAGAAAAAATGTTTTTTTAAAGATGGTTGATGATCAATGCTTTAGCACACTATAGCACAAGGAGAATTTCCCTCACTGTCCTTCCCTGTCCCTAGAAACAAGGATTATCACAGTGAAAGAAACTGACACTCTTCCTACCTATAGTTTTCTGTCCCTAGAAAAAATGTTTTTTTAAAGATGGTTGATGATCAATGCTTTAGCACACTATAGCACAAGGAGAATTTCCCTCACTGTCCTTCCCTGTCCCTAGAAACAAGGATTATCACAGTAAAACACACTGACACTCTCCCTACCTATAGTTTTCTGTCCCTAGAAAAAATGATTTTTTAAAGATGGTTGATGATCAATGCTTTAGCACACTATAGCACAAGGAGAATTTCCCTCACTGTCCTTCCCTGTCCCTAGAAACAAGGATTATCACAGTGAAAGAAACTGACACTCTTCCTACCTATAGTTTTCTGTCCCTAGAAAAAATGTTTTTTTAAAGATGGTTGATGATCAATGCTTTAGCACACTATAGCACAAGGAGAATTTCCCTCACTGTCCTTCCCTGTCCCTAGAAACAAGGATTATCACAGTAAAACACACTGACACTCTCCCTACCTATAGTTTTCTGTCCCTAGAAAAAATGATTTTTTAAAGATGGTTGATGATCAATGCTTTAGCACACTATAGCACAAGGAGAATTTCCCTCACTGTCCTTCCCTGTCCCTAGAAACAAGTATTCACACAGTAAAACACACTGACACTCTCCCTACCTATCCTTCTCTTTCCCTAAACTAAAGGAATCCAGGTTAAGCAAGAAAAAAAAAATGTCACTGTCCCTGCCTATGCTTCTCTTTCCCTGCTCCGGAACACACTACACTAGGCCGCCGTGCTGGCGGCCTTTTATAGTGTGGGGCGTGTACTAAACACCCTCAGCAATAATTGGCCACAGGCATCCTGCCTGTGGCCAATCATTGCTCTCCTCGCTGCCGGCGCTGTGATTGGCCAAGCATGCGGGGTCACAGTGCATGCTTGGCCAATCACAGCGCCTGGATGACACTGCGATGGCGTAGTGCATTGTGGGCCGTTCGCGTCACTCGAATTAGGCGCGAACGGCCCAAATCGTTCGATCTTCGTCGAACGATCGAACAGCCGATGTTCGAGTCGAACGTATGTTCGACTCGAACACGAGCTCATCCCTACCAGTGAAGTCATCTCAAAAGGTTCCGTTTTCAATGCGTCGTAGCGAGGTTGCATCAACAGAGACGCAGCTGGGGTCCATGCTCTACAGTAGGATATTAGGCCCAGAAATGCGTGTAGGGATTTGAAACCTTGGGGTAGGGGTATGTTCTTCACAGCTTGTACTCTGTCACTGGTCAAGTGTCGGGAGCCCTGAGAGAAACAATTCCCCAAGAATACCACCTTTGTGGAGACCACTGCAACTTCTGCTTGAACGCCTTGCATCCCTGGCCGGCCAGAAACACGAGTTGACTTTCTGACTTGCCCTCTGCGGTGGGGAGTTCTGTGCCCCTTGGGGCATAACTGTCCAGGTGTACTGTCCACCATTGTGGGTGAAGGAAAAAAGGTACTGACAAGAAGGGTGTAGGGGTACACTGAAGAATGTGTTTGCAAGGTCTACTACCGTGAAGAATTTTGCTGATGGTGGAACACCAGCCAGCAGTGTTTGTGGATTGGGGACAATGGGTGTTTCCAAAATAGTTGCCTCGTTTACAGCCCTCAGGTCCTGGACCATCCTGTACTTGATTGGTTCCCCTTTTTGACTTTTCTTTTTGACCGGGAATAGGGGTGTATTGCACAGGCTAGTACAAGGGATTAGGGTTCAGTTCTTGACCAAGACTTCTATTTGAGAGGAAATAGCCTCGGTTTGTGAGGGCTTTAGTGGGCATTTCTGGTTTCCTGGGAAGGGGTGTTCCTGGTTTCAGCTTGATGTACACTGGCGGGACATTTAGATGTCCGATGTCTTCCTCCCCTTTTGACCAGAGTTCGTCTGGGATTCTTCTTAGGACTTCTAGAGGTATTTGGCTGGTGGCTATGGGGGTAATCTGTAGGGTCATCAGGAGTGGGATGGAGCACAGGGCCGATTGATCCTCAGTAGTAAAGGGGTAGAGATGCTGATTGTACCTTCTGGTGTGAAGGTGATGGAAGCTTGCAAGCGGGATAGGACATCTGCTCCTAAAACATTCAGGGCGCAGGTGGGGGAGACCACGAACCTGGAAAGTAGGTCCTTGTAAGTGCCGACTTGTAGGGGTTTGGTTAATGGGTGGGATTTAGGTGAGCCGTCCACACCCATGCATCAAATATCTATGTCTGATAAATAGGAAGTGTCCAGTAGATCTTGAGCCCTTATCACGCTTCTGGCTGCGCCTGTGTTAATTAGGAAGGTGGTGGGGTGACCTTCAATCGGGATGGTCACCTTTGGATTCTAGCCCTTTTGTCACCAATAAAAGTGAGTCTAGGGCAATCATACAATATTCGGATCGAGATACCATCAACCCCTTTTTTATGGGGTCTTTTTAGGCCTGTGACAAACGCTGCTGAGAGCATTTGTGCATGTGCTTTCATGTGCACATTAAAACCTAGGTCAGTGAATGTCTGCACTAACCTGACATGGTATCTCTCAACAGTTTCTGTGTTATGTCTTGTAAAGTTGTGGCCTGGTCTGCCAGCTTGTCCTTAGCTCAATTGTGTAATTGGTCGCAGAATTCTAGGCCTGATTCATAGTCAGTGTCGTTAAATGTTCTACCTACTTTTACATTTTTCTCCATGATAGGCCAGTAGGCGTCACCTGCTTTCGTGCGGCAGAGGTTGTACATGTCCCTCCAAGCCGCAGCATAGGTATGCTGTATTTGTATTATGCTACGATAAAAGGGCATAGACTACTTTTCCGGGTCAGGCAGGTTATTCACCAATGACATTACTTGGGGCGGGGTAAAGGTAACGTACATTATTGGGACACCTTCTGCTGCTTTAATGCCCCTCATCACTAGGGGGGCTGGCGGGTGTTGAGTTTGGGGTTGGCCACTCCAGGAGTCTTGGGGGTTGGGCTCATCTGGGTATCCTGACCACTGGGATTCATATGTGATTTGGTAATAGTGGGCACTGGGAGCTCGGTTACTACTATGGAGAGTATTCTGAGTTATGTGTCAAACCAAGTCTTGGGCTAAGGGTATGGGCTGCGTCCCAGGCCCTGGCTCATAGGGGAATAGCTGTTGGGGTATTAGGACAGGCGGGGGAGGTGTCTGGAGGGACCTGGCTGGTTGGGGTGTTCGCAGCAGGTGGTGTGCCAATGAACGGGTTCTGTGTTGTGGGCAAGCCACAAATTGCGCTGTCTGGGAGCTGGGCAATGGGAGGCGGCGCAGTGACTTGGTTGCTGCCAGCTGCAGACCCCCCTGTCACAGACCCGTTCAAACTTGGCATTAAAGTTACGGGGGTGTTTGAGCTAAAATACGAACAAGCATTCAACACAGGGTACAGGGGTGTTGGTGTGTTTTTAGGCTCACCCCTCTTGCCCTCGTATGGGGGTGGTTCAGGTAGGGCATAAGGGACACTTTTTCCTTCATGGTACACATATACAACATTACCCCCCTGCTGGGTTTCTCCTTTTAAATTGCTCTTGCCACATTGAACCAAGCCTCTGCAGTTTTTAGTAGGCCATTGTCAGATAACACTCCCCGTTTTTCCTTCAGTATTTTCCACCATTCCTCTGGCTGCAATCTACCTCCTGGAGGAATGGTGATGCTTCAGATCTTCGACAATTTATTTGCTTTCTTGACATAATTTCCTATCCTCTCTCTCCGTAACTAAATCAAAAGCGAGTTTTCCTTCCTCTAGCTTAACCAATTTCTGCCCCATTATTTTCTGTCTTGATGACTGGGATATTTATGTGTCTGTTCAGGATTTTAGATGGGTCACAAGGTTGCCTTTTGGATTCTGAAAGGGTCTGGCAATTCCTCTATTCATCACCTGGTACCAGGTTCAGACTATGTCCCAATCTCAAGTTAATGAGGACGAAACAGATAGTAAGACAAGGAGAGGATTCATCTATAGTGCTCGACTGCCACCTGGGTCACCCCTGATGCATCTTCCCAAAATGTAGACTCAGTCACGGGGTCTGCCCGTCCGAGACGGCCACAGAATATGGTTCGGGTAATGTGTGACCACTCACTTCCCTCAACAAGACATTTAACAGACAATTAAAAAGTACAGCAGTTAATATTCAACAATGAGATCCTCAACCTTTCAATTTCCTCCGTTTCCTTCTAAATCTCACACTTGTTCAGGACACCTTCCGGCACTTTCTCTAGCAATCTTTGTAATCCCAACTTTCCTTGTTATACCCTCCTTCAACTACTTTGACCAATCCCCAATCAATGCATAAACACAATTATAACATGACATTTGCACGAATTGTAATAGATGTGTATGTTTGAATTCTAATGACCACACAGAATATTTTCCTTTCACGCTATCTGTGTCCCTGACTCCCCCTCCTGGGTGACGTGCTAATCCGCACTAACACCTTTCCAAAGCAGTTTGTCCACGTCCCTGATGCCCCCTTCTGGGTGACGTGCTACACCGCACTATCACCTTTCCAAAGGAGTTTGTCCACGTCAGCTGGGTCCCTGTGTGTCAATCTCTTTCATCATCACACATCATGTATCACAGACCCATACAACACAATGTTCTTACAGGCTGCAGATAATCGGAATACAGGTTCATGTAATGGACCCCGGGCAAGTATTACCTATCTTTGGTGACTTTTGACAGCCGACACGGACACAAAGACGGACCCACACAGGGGACGGGATATACTAAGCAAGATATGAAAGTGATATCTTACCGTATTCTCAGAGGTGATCAGTCTCTGTCCCGCCCGTGATGGTTCCTCTCGGTGGCCTCTTGGTCGGCTCTCCTCTGGTTTACAACCCGGGGCCCCGCGTTGGGCTGCCAGATTGTTTTGGATCCAGACAAGTGTCTGTACGAGTATCTGCACCTGGCATGTGGCCACCTTTATAGTAAAACATGAGTCATTGTTTGCATAAGCAGCATCACAGTTGTAGTTCGTGCTGTCATCCATGGATTGGGTGATCCCTTATCTAAGGGTCTTCTGGCCAGATCCATCCAGGTTTCTCCAGTCTCTTTGGAGGCTTCAGCATTCCTGTTTTACTTGATGGGAGGGGGTTCTCTAGCGGCCATTTTAAGTAAGGAGATTAGCATGTATATGTGTACATAATAGAAATAGTCATTTAATTAGAGTATTAAGCAATCCATAACATAATCACACTGTAATTACTTTAATAATAAAAAAATCTAAGTACCTTTCTCCTAATCAATATACAGCTGTCACGTGACCCAGATCTTTTCCAGCCTGTCTACAGGGAAACATAAGCAGGAGGAGCTTCTAGTCCTCTGCTGCTGGTCACATGTTCAAAATAAGAAACAGCCTTTGGGATACAGAGTAAAAATAAATAAATCATATCAATACATTTTTTTAAATCATCATACAAATATACCATATATACTCGAGTATAAGCCAAGCAAAATATAAACCGAGGCACCTAATTTTACCACAAAAAAATGGGAAAACTTATTGACTCAAGTATAAGCCTAGGGTGGGAAATGCAGCAGCTACTGTAAGTGGAAAAGAGGATCAACAATGCCCATCTGCAGCCTCACTGTGCCCGTCTGCAGCCTCACTGTGCCTCGCTGTGCCCGTCTGCAGCTTCACTGTGCCCATTTGTAGCTTCACTGTGCCCATTTGTAGCCTCACTGTGCCCATCTGCAGCCTCACTGTGCCTCACTGTGCCCATCTGCAGCCTCACTGTGCTCATTTGCAGCTTCAATGTGCCCATCTGCAGCCTCACTGTGCCCATTTGCAGCCTCACTGTGCCGATCTGCATGCCTCACTGTGCCCATCTGCATGACTCATGTACCTGATCTCCCGCTGTGTCCACTTAACTGCAGTCAGCGACTGTCCAGTGTAACAAAGCCCCGCCTCCTCCTCGTCTGTGATAGACAGAACACTGATTAAGTTTCCCAGCAGTAAGTCAGTGTTCAGTGTTCTGTCTATCATGGACGAGGACGAGGAGGAGGCTGGGCTTTGTTACACTGGACGGCCATCGACTGACTGCATGACACAGCGGGAGACTCGAATATAAGCCGAAGGGGGTTTTTTCAGCATAAAAAATGTGATGAAAAAGTTGGCTTATACTCGAGTATATACGATATATTTGAAATCAGATCTTTATTATTATTATTTGCCACTAACATGGTGTGAGGGGATTTCTGTCAGTCACAGCCTGTCACAGCCACTGTCCTGTGTCTTAGAATAACAGGAAGGTAAAGCCTCCATCAATCAAGATGCAATATCCCACCCCTATTGTGTATAGCTGGTTAGTGGGGATGGAGGAGGAGGGAGGGAGTGGGAGGTCATTTACCACTGTGTATACACCCACATGTGTGACTCTATAGTCACATGGGCTGCTCAGATGTGATAGGAAGAAAATGCTAAGCATAGAAATTCACTGAAAACTGAGCATGTTCCGTAGCTGCCAACACTGCTCTGCAATATCCCTAGCTGCATTGGGGACATGGACAGAATGGGGAGACAGGGAACAGCAGGATCAACCAGGTTTTTTTGCGGAACACAGAAAACAAATCCCATAGTGACTATAACAGCATGTAATACACCATTTTTTGATAGTTTTTTATGATGTTGGTTAAGTGACACTTTAACACATTACAACTGCATCCAGCCTTATTGTTTTTGAAAACATAATTGTTAGGGTAGTTAAAGTACCTGGTACTAAAAATGCAACAATTGAAAGCATTGTTTATAATGTCATGTACACTAATGCTTGCAGTTTAGGTAACAAGCTTTGTAAGCTGACGGCTGTAATTTTCCAGGGATAACTTGGACATCGTTGTAATTAAGAGACATGGTTCAGGGATTCAAATGATTAGGAAATAGCTATGAAAGTGTGCACACTATATAGAAAATACAGAGATCTTCCTATGATCCTCAATGTCTATGATTTGACTTTAGAAATAAATTGATAATTCATATATGAATGCAGCAGTTTTAATTTCAAGGGGACTAATTTTATTGAAATGGGGGATTCCTAAAAAATTTACTAAAAGGTTGTAGTAAATTGGCAGGAGTCAGTTCTCAGTGGGGACTATAAAAGTCTGCTTTCCTAAAGACAACTAGATTATATGTTCGGCAAATTACCAAAGCAAACAGAAGAGAAGGAACCATTAGTACATGCATTTAAACCTGCATGGGATAAACAAGAGAATAAGGGAAAAAAACATGACATGATGGACCACTTGGGTCTTTTTTCTGGCGTTGGTCTTCCATGTGTCTATGTATCTTCTGGAGATGCTGTTGATTTGATTTTTTTGCTCTTTGCTCCACCTTCCTATCACAATCATTACAATTGCTCACACTCTTCCTGGTAGACCTGCCATTACTGTCAAATTTGGAAAATGGCAGCAGGAGGATTCTCATTTATTTTATTATATCTAAAGAGTTATGCCGCATACACACGATCAGACATTCCGACAACAAAACCATTGTTTTTTTCCGACGGATGTTGGCTCAAACTTGTCTTGCATACACACGGTCGCACAAATGTTGTCGGAAATGCCGATTGCCAAGAACGTGGTCACGTACAACACGTACGACGGCCCTATAAAAGGGAAGTTCTGTGATAGAGTTGATAAAATTACTATATTATGTCTATGTTATCTCTCTCTTCTAACCACTCAGATATTGTTATTTTCTTTCCTTCTTTATTATTTTTATTGTTTCTTTCTTGTTGCAATGTGTATATATATATATATATATATATATATATATATACCGTATATACTCGAGTATAAGCCGAGATTTTCAGCCCTTTTTTTGGGGCTGAAAGTCCCCCCCTCGGCTTATACTCGAGTCAGCGAAAGTTTTTACATGTAAATAGTACCTGAAAAAAAGTTGCGGCTGCGGTGTCCATCGTTTAAATCCCGCGGTCTCTTCCTGGTCCCTTCCGTGATAGGCGATTCTCATCAGACACTCTCCGCCTATCACGAACGTTCTCTCATCCTCAGTTTCCCAGCAGACATCTGTGATTGGCGGAACACCCAACACAGTGTCTGCTGGGAAACTGAGGATGAGAGAACGTTCGTGATAGGCTGAGAGTGTCTGATGAGAATCGCCTATCACGGAAGGAACAGGAAGAGACTGCGGGATTTGAACGATGGACGCCGAAGCCGCAACTTTTTTCAGGTACTATTTACATGTAAAATTTAAACAGTGAGGATAGGAACAGTGAGGATAGTTAACAGTGAGTTAGGGAACAGTGAGGATAGGAAACAGTGAGGATAGGAAACAGTGAGGATAGGAAACAGTGAGGATAGGGAACAGTGAGGATAGGGAACAGTGAGGATAGGGAACAGTGAGGATAGGGAACAGTGAAGATAGGGAACAGTGAGGATGGGAACAGTGAGGATGGGAACAGTAAGGATGGGAACACTGAGGCATTGTTGTCCCTCGGCTTATACTCGAGTCAGTACGTTTTCCCAGTTTTTTGTGGCAACATTAGGTACCTCGGCTTATACTCGAGTCGGCTTATACTCGAGTATATACGGTATGTGTGTGTGTATGTGTGTTTTGGTAATCTTATAACAAGACAGCAGTAAGTTTCCTTAAATGACAAACAGATGTTTTCTCCACTCCGTACTCCCTTCACCCCCTCCTTCCTGCCTCTCCCATCGTCTATCTTAAAATGGCGCTGAGCTAAGGAATGTGGATACCACATGCAAGAATAGAAGTCACAGGAAAAGGACCATATATAGATGAACCAATGATATGCACACATATGTGATGACGTTTTCTTATGTCACTTTGTTTATATGAGGGGCTGTGACCTGAATAAACCCCGGTTGTTGATGAGAGAGAGCTCATACTGAACAGTGTGTCTCAGTGTGATTCTTTTAGCATGCATGCATTCACATCACTTCGAATTTGGGTCAGAGGCAGAATAGTACATACATCCTGGAATTGGACCAGGGATAAATCTATTACATTTTGGCTACCCAATGTGGACTCTGGATTGCTTTCTGGATGTAGCCGACCTAGATATGGCTGTCAGCGAATAGAGGCGTGACTGACGGAACGAGGCCTGATCAACTTCGAAACACGGTAAGAGAAGAGTGTTATATTCCTTACCTGTGTGTTTCCGGCTCCGTCACCCTCCCTTTCACTCGCACTCAGTCTGCTGTGGCCTGATCGCCAAAGACGGGTAACTTCTTGTCCTGGCCCGATTTAATAAGAAGCTGTCGACCTATTCTGCCGTCTGATGTTTTTATGTTATGTTATGTTATATTTTCTGTTTTGACTTGAATGTGGCTATTTCAGCGGATGTCTGTATGTGAAGGGGGAGACACAGTTTCCTTATCAGCAGTCTTTGTACAAAGATGCTGGTTTAAGAGGGTGTCAGGGAATAAATAGAGACACAGTTGCCTTGTCAACCTTTGTACACAGATGATGGTTTAAGAGGGTGTATGGATAAATAGAGACACAGTTGCCTTGCCTGACTCTGTACAAAGGTATTGATTCAAAGAGGATGTCAGGAAATAAATGAATATAGGCACAGGGATTCCTTGTCATTTATGATTAAAAGAGAGTGCCGGGAATATATATATATATATATATATATATATATATATATATATATTTATTTATATATATATGTATATAGACACAGTGATTCCTTGTCAGCATTCTGATTAAGAGAGGGCGTCAAAATGCGTATATATATATATATATATATATATATATATATATATATATATATATGTATCAATACACCTCACTATTGTGAGTGTGGGAGAATACGAACCAGTTAGGTTCGGGGATAAATATTACCTCTATACAGACAGAAGGGCTGAAATAGCATGTCATATTCTAACTGTGTATGTGGATTCATGTTTGTGCGTGAAGGTGGATGGGGTTAATTTTGGGACAGGAGCAAGGAGCAGGCTGGCCCCCGCCTTTGTGTTACACTGGAAAACATTCCTCAGCCTAGCTTGTCAGCTTTCTCCCAGTCTATGCTGTGAAGAAAGAGTCAGATTCCCTCCCACCTTTTTTTGTAAAGGAGGGGCTACTGCTCCTTTTGAAGAAAAAAAAAAGGAATGGTTTTTAAATTGCTTTTTTTTAGCTACTCAGTCTAATTCTATTTGGAGTTTATTTTTAAGCTGAACCTCAGCTCAGCATCTGAGTGGGCTAATTTAAAACTCTTCACAGGACGGAGTTACGTATCTAGCATTTAAAGTGGGGAGGGTGGACACCGCCCGGACCCCGCCCCACAGCAGAGACAGCACAGTAATGGGAAGGGGTAAGAATGGGACAACATCTCACTAGACCGGCAGAGGGCAGCTTGGCCTATGACCTAGTGCTACAGCGAGAAGGGGAACAAAATGTGAAAGTATGGAAAAAGTTAATGAAAGTTGCTGGACTATGCAAACTTGGTGGAGGCTTGCAACCGGAAGAATGGAGAGTTGCGTTAATAGAAAAGAAAGGGTTGTTGACAAATAATAATTTCGTCTCGGCAGCAGAAGCCTGGTTCAGGGTAGCGAAGGGGTTAATGAAAGAGGGGTGGGTGGAGCAGGAAATACAGAACAAGGAGGGATTGATGTATGTATAACATAAAGGAAAAAGCCTGCCCCCACCCTATGATGGTGGCCCCAAGTGGACGTGTGAGGAATGAGGGAGGTCCAGACTCCCACACCCTGACCGCCCCGGGCTCTGCTCCGAATGCAGTTGTAAGTCGGAGGACCTACTCTGGAAGTCCCTCCCCTTGCAAACAGGCCTTTCTACTGCCTCACCATCCCAGCCATCCCAACCCCTCTACCCCCTGTGCCCAGTATTGAATGCAGATGGCAGCTTTTACTGCCCACCGGTCATTGCCCCAGTGATGCCCTCAATACAGGGTTCAGTAACCCAACCATCTGCTGCCTTTGCCCAACAAGCTCCAGTGTCAGGACCCCGTCACTCTACCCCGGCTGGGGCACTAGCACCTCCCGCAGCAGCACCACCACGACCTTAAGCCAACCTTCCTATGCCAACCCACCGAGTACAACTTGAGATGGTTCTGACGAGAGGGGTTGGCTGCAGGACCTGATAACCTGGAATCCGGGACCTGGCCGCCCACTGCCGGATGCTCCGCTCATGTATGCCTTTACCCCCTCATAAGCATCCACCTTTTCCCTCTCTGACCCCGAGCGGCAGCCCATGCTGTTCTACCGTCGGATTGCACAAGTCCAAAAGACATACTCGTCGGCATGGAGGGACTTAGCCAGCTTATGTGAAATAAAAGCAGGTGATGCCTATTGGCCCATCATTTTAACAATGCCCGGTTGGAGAGCGAGGTCTCATATAACTCTGGGGTTGTATTTTGTGACCAGTTACAGGACTGGGCTAGAGGCAAATTAGCAGATCAAGCAACTAGCATACAGGATGTGACGCAGAACCTGCTGGAGTCAGTGGAAAAAATTTACATTAGACTCACTCAGGTCTTTACTGATCTAGGATTCTCTTTACATAACAAAGCGCATTATCGCATGCTATCAAGTGCTTTTGTAGCGGGTTTAAAAGAACCGATACGGAAGGGGCTGATAGTGGCCCGACCAGAGTACAAGATATTAACCTTAGAAGCCCTATTGCCTGTTGCAAGAGGTCTGGAAACACAACAACCAGTTAAGGAAGTGACACCCTTAATGACTGTGACTCCCACCCTGCCAATGACTGTGACTCCTGCCCGCCCCAGAGACCCCCTGTTGTCTGCTTTAATTTCGGGACACCGGGTCACTACAGGAGGGACTGTAGGGCACCCAGACAGCCTAGAAGATACCCCCTCCAATATGACCGGAGGTATGATCAGCACCCAAACTTCGGGTATGATCAGCACCCGAACTTCAGTTTTGATCAGCACCTGAATGCCAGGGCTTTTCCTCCTCCTCCTCGGGGGGAGCAATCGGAACTCCTCGCTTAGGGGAGTGGCAAACCTGTGTTCTCTGCCTCCTCCACTCCCCTACCGATGATGGCCATTTCAACCCGGTCGGCGGGGGGACCTCTAGCAAACATTATGATCCCTATAGAGGGACACCCCACCCGTTTTCTCATGGACACAGGCACTGCCCATAGCGTGCTACGGGAGGCAGAAATCCCAGATCCCTCCTACTTATCCTCAATAGATGTGTCTTGTGTGGGAGTGGACGGAATATCTCAGTCCAGCCCCCTCACAAGACCACTACAGGTGGGCACTACCCCGGCATTGTTATCTAGATTTGTGGTCTCGAACACCTGTCCCCTCAATCTACTGGGGGCAGATGTTCTTTCCAGTCTTCAGGCCTCTATCTCTTATAATGCCGATGGGTCCATCTCCGTTTCCACTGCCCTGAGTGAGGGAGACACGTCAGCATTGTGTTCCCTCCCCATACTGATGACCCTGCAGGTTTCACCTGCCCCTATCCCGGAACATTTGCTTGACCAATTACCGTCCCACCGCTGGTCCACCAGTCCGGAGGCTGTAGGTAGATTGTCAGTCCCCCCGGTAGTGGTCCTTCTAAAGCCAGGGGCTGTTCTTCCCAGAAGGGCCCAATACCCACTTAAACTGGTCCAGACTCAAGCGATTACCGAGCAGATAAAAGTCTTGCTGGAAAATGGTGTCTTAATACCCTGTACTTCCCCGTGCAATACCCCTCTGTTTCCAGTTAAGAAGAAGACTCCCAAGGGCCAACTGGATAAATACCGGCTAGTACAGGACCTTAGAGCAGTAAACGAGGCCACCATTTTGGAGACACCGCTTGTCCCAAATCCACAAACTCTTCTGTCAGGGGTGCCCCCGTCTGCAAAGTTTTTCACTGTCGTAGATTTAGTGAACGCCTTCTTTAGTGTGCCATTGGACCCCTCCTGTTAGTACCTGTTCGCATTCACCCACGCTTCCAAACAGTATACTTGGGCAGTTATGCCCCAAGGGGCACAGAACTCGCCCAACCAGTTTACCAAGGCCATGTCCCAAATCCTCACCAACTGGGATAACCCCAACCCGGACCTGGTTGTGGTTTTGCAGTATGTAGATGACCTGCTCTTGTGTGCACCCTCTCAGGAAACAGCGGAACAATCATCTGTGAGCCTCCTGGTGTATCTAGCTCTACAAGGTTGCAAGGCCTCTAAAGACAAATTACAGTGGTGCGCTTCCCGTGTTGTCTTCCTGGGTCATTGCATATCCCATGGCGCTAAGCACATTACACAACAACGAGCCAAAGCCATACAGGCCATTCCGCCCCCCGGTAATGCTAAGGCCCCCACATGCATTTTTGGGACTGATCTTTTACTGCAGAGCCTGGATACCTGCGGCTTCCCTTCTCATGCAACCCCTGTATGACAACCTGCAATGTGACCCCTTTGCGCTGTCCGAAGAAGCGATCACTAACTTTCACCTTTTGAAAAAGGCAATCAGCACTGCTCCTGCACTCACCCTCAGAGTAGTGGGAAAGCGGAAAGATTGAACCAGACACCTAAAACCCGAATGCTAAAAATGGCCAAGGACACAGGTATGTCCTGGCCGGAAAGCCTGCCAATAGCCTTATTCAGCGTTACGGTATTCCCCAAGGGGGAAGCATTCTTTATCCTCTTTTGAAATCTTGTTTGGAACAGCCCCTAGATTAGGTTGTTATTACCCACAACAGTTGCAATTGCAGTCTGATACTTTGATAGATTATGTGACCGCTCTTTCAAAAGAATTAACTAATATCCATGCATGAGTATTTTCTTCCATTCTAGATCCTGATCTTGACCCCCATGTATATATAGATGCTATAGGAGTCCCAAGGGGGGTCCCAGATGAGTTTAAAGCCCGAGACCAAGTAAAAGCAGGTTTTGAGTCCCTAATTCCCATAATCACTATAAATAAGAATGTAGATTGGATTAATTATATCTACTATAACCAACAGAGGTTCGTTAACTATACCAGGGATGCACTCCAGGGTGTAGCTGAACAACTAGAGGCCACTTCACAAATGACTTTCCAAAATCGTATGGCCTTAGACATGATTTTAGCAGAGAAGGGGGGTGTGTGTAAAATGTTACCTGGGACAAGTACATGTTGTACGTACATTCCGGACAATACAAGCCCAAATGGTAAGGTAATCTTGGCTATAAAGAAATTAGAGGATCTTTCAAAAGAGTTAAAAATTAATTTGAGGCTGACCGATCCCTGGGACCAGTATTTTGGGTGGATGAGTGGGTGGCAACGCATTTGTACTCAAATAGGCATAGCAATTTTGCTGCTGCTTACATTATTTGCGATAGTGGTTTGCTGTATTCTCTCCTGTATGAAGAAGCTGTTGGGAAAAGCAGCTAAAGAGGTAACCCCTACCTTTTTGAATTTGGGTGATATTAGAGATCCAATGAAGGAGGAGGAAGAGGGACCGTATGCTCCATTGCAGTCCTTGCCTGTTAATAGGGATGAGCTTCGTGTTGAACACACGTTCGACACGAACATCGGCTGTTTGATCGTTTGACGAAGAACGAACGTTATGGTCCGTTCGTGCCAAATTCGAGTGGCACGTCACGGCCCATAATTCACTGCGGCATCGCAGTGCATTGCTGGTGATGATTGGCCAAGCATGCACTATGACCCGCATGCTTTGGCCAATCACAGCGCAGAAAAAACGGAGAGCCGTAATTGGCCAAAGCCAGGGTGGCATTGGCCATTTATGGCTCAGGGGGTTTAGTACACGCCCCACACTATATAAGGCCGCCTGGAAGTTGGCCTTGTGTAGTGTGTTGGCGTTTGTGAAAGAGACAGTTTCAAAGAGAGAGACAGTGTCATTTATATTGAGTTAGAGCAGGCAGGCGAGTCAGTTAGCTGCTGTTACAGTGTGTAGAGGATATATATGCATCCTAGGTGTTGTATATATATTTATACACTATATTGAGTTTAGCTAGATCCGTTCCTGTCAGTCTCTATACTGTGACAGGCAGGCAGGTGATTGTGCTAACTGCAGACAGTCAGTGTTTCACTTAGTGTACTACTGTGTGCTTTGCATAGCATTCACCTAAAGCTCACCTGGATACAGTTATTCTCTATACTGTGACAGGCAGGCCGGTGATTGTACTAGCTGCAGACAGTCAGTGTTTCACTTAGTCTACTACTGTGTGCTTTGCATAGCATCCACCTAAAGCTCACCTGGATACAGTTATTCTCTATACTGTGACAGGCAGGCCGGTTATTGTACTAGCTGCAGACAGTCAGTGTTTCACTTAGTGTACTACTGTGTGCTTTGCATAGCATCCACCTAAAGCTCACCTGGATACAGTTATTCTCTATACTGTGACAGGCAGGCCAGTGTTTGTGCTAGCTGCAGACAGTCAGTGTTTCACTTAGTGTACTACTGTGTGCTTTGCATAGCATCCACCTAAAGCTCACCTGGATACAGTTATTCTCTATACTGTGACAGGCAGGCCAGTGATTGTGCTAGCTGCAGACAGTCAGTGTTTCACTTAGTGTACTACTGTGTGCTTTGCATAGCATTCACCTAAAGCTCACCTGGATACAGTTATTCTCTATACTGTGACAGGCAGGCCGGTGATTGTGCTAGCTGCAGACAGTCAGTGTTTCACTTAGTGTACTACTGTGTGCTTTGCATAGCATCCACCTAAAGCTCACCTGGATACAGTTATTCTCTATACTGTGACAGGCAGGCCAGTGATTGTGCTAGCTGCAGACAGTCAGTGTTTCACTTAGTGTACTACTGTGTGCTTTGCATAGCATTCACCTAAAGCTCACCTGGATACAGTTATTCTCTATACTGTGACAGACAGGCCGGTGATTGTGCTAGCTGCAGACCGTCAGTGTTTCACTTAGTGTACTACTGTGTGCTTTGCATAGCATCCACCTAAAGCTCACCTGGATACAGTTATTCTCTATACTGTGACAGGCAGGCCGATGATTGTGCTAGCTGCAGACAGTCAGTGTTGCACTTAGTGTACTACTGTGTGCTTTGCATAGCATTCACCTAAAGCTCACCTGGATACAGTTAGTGACTAATACTATTATAGTGGTGTTCTCATAATAAAACCACAAGCAGAGAGCTGCAAGTATTTTCAGTGTACTGTGTCCTCTGCACAGTTTTCACCTAAAACTAACTGAAAACAATTGCTGCTTTTCCCATACTAACACCACAGCAGGCCATTAGTATGTCTTGAAGGCAAACAATGAGAGGCAGACAGTCACGAGGCAATAAAAGAGGGCAAGCAGGCTCTGTGTCTAGAGGCAACAGTGATGCTGGTCGTGGACACGGTGCATTCTCATCAGCACGTGGCCATGGGAAACGCTTGTCCTTCTTTTCGGCAGCTGGCCATGTTGAGCCGCAACATGCCGAAGACTTGGTAGAGTGGATGACCAAGCCGTCCTCCTCATCCTCAGCCTCTTTCACTCAGGCTCAGGGTACTTTGTCTGGCAAAGCAGCTGCCAAAGCGGCCTCTTCCCTCGGCTCAATGGCATCAGTCACTCCTTCCCTAGCCCCACCATGTCCTCCTGAGGAGTCCCCCGAACTGTTTGACCACAGTGTTGGGTACATGCTCCAGGAGGATGCCCAGCGTTTTGAAGGCTCCGATGATGGAACCCAGCTGGAGGAAGGCAGTAACGTGAGCTCAGAGAGAGGGGGTAGTAACGTGAGCCCAGAGAGAGGGGGTGCCCAACAAGGTCAGCTATCTGGCAGTCATGTTCCCCCAGCTGCAGCATACTGCCAGATCGGCTCCAGTGATGAGGAGGGAGGGGATAATGAGGTCACTGACTCCACGTGGGTGCCTGATAGGAGAGAGGAGGAGGAAGAGGAGGAGGAGGAGGAGGCATATCTCCAACGAGGCAGGATGCCCTCCAGGGGCCAGCTTAAGGGCAGCACACCGACTGCATCACACTGCAGAGCTCCGCATGTGCAGGGCGCTGCTGTCTCTGCATGTTATTCCAAAAGTTCTTTGGTGTGGGCCTTTTTTCAGACGTGTGCAGCAGATCGCACCATTGCAATTTGCAACATATGTCTAAAGCGTATCCCGTGTGGCCAAAACATCAGCCGCTTGGGCACCAAGTGCTTGACCAGACATATGTCGACCTGCCATGCAGTCCGTTGGCAAGCACACCTAAAAGACCCACACCAAAGAACAAGGCGGACCTCTCCTTGCTCCTCATCAGCTGGGATCTCCAACCCCACTATACCTTCAGTCCTCTCTGAAACCTGCACTGAGAGGAATGAAGGTGTAGAATTAGGTGTGTCACAGCCAAGTACTTGCGGGCAATCTGCTATCGGTACACCGAAGTCCGATTGTACCAGGCAAATTTCCCTGCCCCAGCTGCTGCACCACCGCAAGAAGTTCGCTCCCAGCCATCCACATGCCCAGCGGTTGAATGCTAGCTTGGCTAAATTGCTAGCCCTTCAACTGCTGCCTTTTCAGTTGGTAGACTCTGCCCCCTTCCTTGAGTTTGTGGAATGTGCGGTTCCTCAGTGGCAGGTTCCCAAATGCCACTTTTTCTCATGGAAGGCGATTCCGGCTCTCTACCGGCATGTGGAAGGCAATGTCTTGGCCTCGCTGGACAGAGCGGTCAGCGGTAAGGTGCATATTACTGCTGACTCATGGTCCAGCAGGCATGGACAGGGACGTTACCTTTCTTTCACGGCGCATTGGGTGACTCTGCTGGCAGCTGGGAAGGATGCAGGACAAGGTGCAGTAGTGTTGGAGGTTGTTCCGCCACCACGCCTCCAAAATGTTACTACTGGTGATTCTGACACACCTCTCTCCTCCACCCCCTCCTCTTCTTCTTCCTCCATGGCCTCTTCCTGTGCTGATTTGTCCTCGGAACCAGCGGTGCTCCGTAGGCGTTCAAGGGGCTACGCCAGTACACAGGCAAAAAGATGCCATGCGGTGCTTGAGCTGGCGTGTTTGGGGGACAGGAGCCACACTGGGGCAGAGATTCTGTCAGCTCTGCAGGGGCAGGCTCAGAGGTGGTTGACACCACGCCAGCTTAAGCCAGGAAAGGTGGTTTCCGACAATGGCACCAACCTCCTCTCCGCCCTCCGACAGGGACAACTGACCCATGTGCCCTGTTTGGCTCATGTCCTTAACTTGGTGGTGTAGCGGTTCTTGGGCAGGTACCCGGGCTTACAGGAGGTCCTGAAGCAGGCCTAGGAAACTCTGTGGGCATTTCCACTGGTCATATAATGCCAGTGCTCGGCTGGCTGAACTGCAAAAGGATTACAACCTGCCCAAGAACCGCCTAATCTGTGACATGCCCACCAGGTGAAACTCTAAGTTGGCCATGCTGCAGCGGCTGCACACGCAGCAGAGGGCCATCAATCAGTATCTGTTGCAATATGGCCCCAGGACAGGGTCAGGGGAGCTTGGATTTTTTTCCCCACGCCAGTGGGCCATGATCAGGGATGCATGCACTGTCCTGGCACCATTTGAGGAGGCCACTAGGATGGTGAGCAGTGACAGTGCATGCATCAGTGACACTGTCCCTCTTGTCCACCTGTTGGAGCACACGCTGCGTGGAATAATGGACAGGGCACTTGAGGCAGAACAGAGGCAAGAAGAGGAGGACTTCCTTACCTCTCAAGGCCCCCTTTATCCAGACAGTGTTCCTGCTGGCCCGGCTATCACACAGGAAGAGGACGAGGACGAGGAAGAGGAGGAGGAGGAGGATTGTGTCAGCATGGAAGTGGAGACTAGCACTCAGCATCAGCAGCAGTCTTCAAGGGATCAATTAAAGTCCCAAGACACCCATGGACTTGTACATGGCTGGGAGGAGGTGGCTGTGGATCATGTCGTCCTCAGTGACCCAGAGGACTCGGCACTGAATGCCTCAGCAAACCTACGCTGCATGGCCTCCCTGATCCTGCAAAGCCTGCGTAAGGATCCTCGTATTCATGCAATCAAGGAGAGGGATCATTACTGGCTGGCAACCCTCCTTGATCCACGTTACAAGGGTAAGGTTGCGGACCTTATCTTGCCATCGCAGAGGGAGCAGAGGATGAGGCATCTTCGGGAGGCCTTGCAGAAAGGTCTGTGCAACGCGTTCCCAGAGACTGGGAGGTTACAAACTCCTGGTCCTGGACAACGAGTTGCTGAGGCTTCGGTCAGTCAAAGAAGGAGCGGTGGGGAAGGTGGCCGTCTGACTGATGCGTTCAGAATTTTTTTTATTCCCCAGCCCCAAGGTATGATCGGTTCCAGCAACCATCGCCAGCGTCTGGTTTACATGGTGCAGGAATACCTAGGGGCAAGATCAGACTTGGACACCTTTCCCACCGAAAATCCTCTGGGTTACTGGGTCTTGAGGATGGATCACTGGCCAGAGCTTGCACAGTATGCAATTGAGATACTGGCCTGTCCTGCATCCAGCGTTCTTTCGGAACGCACATTCAGTGCTGCTGGAAGCTTTGTAACCGATCAAAGGGTGCGCCTGTCAACCGACTCGGTCAATCGACTGACCTTCATTAAAATGAATCGGTCTTGGATCACCACCAGCTACCAGGCACCTGATGCTGATGTAACAGAATAATTTCTTTGAAATGTCAGATCCCTTCAAGACTGCCTATGCTGATGCAGAGTGACTATACTGTTATGCTGAGTGACTATCCTCTTCCTCCTCAATAATCATGCTGATAGCTTGAAAGAACATTTTTGGTTCTGGGCACCACCACCAGTGGCTAAGGTCCAATTTTTCAGCCCCTGTTTAACAGGGGCGTGTAATTACAATTTATGATGCAATACTTTGCAACAGGGCTCATTGCTGCGCTCTAAGTACAGTATCTGTGAGGGGTTGCAGTGTTGTGGCACCACCGCCACCACCAAAGGCCCAATTTTTCAGCCCCTGTTCAACAGGGGCATGCAATTACAATTCTTGATCTAATAATTCACAGCAGGGCCCATTCCTGCACCCACCAAGAGTAACTGTGAGGGCTTACAGTGTTGTAGTAACACCGCCACCACCAAAGGCCCAATTTTTCAGCCCCTGTTCAACAGGGGCATGCAATTACAATTCTTGATCTAATAATTCACAGCAGGGCCCATTCCTGCACCCACCAAGAGTAACTGTGAGGGCTTACAGTGTTGTGGCAACACCGCCACCACCAAAGGCCCAATTTTTCAGCCCCTGTTCAACAGGGGCATGCAATTACAATTATTGATCTAATAATTCACAGCAGGGCCCATTCCTACACCCACCAAGAGTAACTGTGAGGGCTTACAGTGTTGTGGCAACACCGCCACCACCAAAGGCCCAATTTTTCAGCCCCTGTTCAACAGGGGCATGCAATTACAATTCTTGATCTAATAATTCACAACAGGGCCCATTCCTGCACCCACCAAGAGTAACTGTAATGTCTTACAGTGTTGTGGCAACACCAACACCTAAGGGGCAAACTTCTGCAGAGTATATATGGCAGGCCCCTACTTTCAAACACCCAACTTACAAACGAATCCTACTTGCAAACGGAAGGAGACAACAGGAAGTGAGAAGAAATCTACCCCTAGGAAGGCAAATTCCCTCCTGTAAAAGTTAATATGTGAAAAAGGTGTCTCCTCTCCACTGATGCTTTATCACCAATCCTTGTTTCAATAAAAAAAAATCATTTTCCAAAAACATTTGTCATTGGGATGGAAAGTGAGGTGAAATGTTCTAAACAGGGGCACACTGCACAGACAGCAAAACAAATGTTACAGGGGTGATAACCCTCCCCTATGTTCTCCAAAAAGCTTAAAAATAGATTTTTTTGGCTAGAGCTACACTTAAAAAATGTACCTGTTCCAAATTACAAACAGATTGTACTTAAGAACAAACCTACAGTCTGTGTCTTTTTTGCACCGCCTGTATACTGCTGTTCAGAGTAAATAGGGCCTTTTTTTATTTTAGGTGCGGGGATCCCCTTAATATCCATACAAGACCCAAAGGGGCTGGTAATGGGCTGCGGTAGGGGTGGGTAATGGGGTAGCCATGCCATTTTTCTCAATGATTTTCATCCATATTGCCGGGACCAGACATTACATTGAGGCGCAAGCAATTTTAAATGGCTTTTTTTCCTTTAGAAATGTCATTTTGTGCAAGTTCTAAACACGGGAAACATGTGCCACTTCACAGGCATACTTTAGACACCCCCAGGTACGATATTTAAAGGAATATTTAACTTTTTTTTCACTTTATGCATCATTAAAATCACTGCTCCCGAAAACACGACCGTTTTAAAAGATTCTTTTTACATTGATACAGGTCCCCTCGGGCAGGACCCGGGTCCCCAAACCCTTTTTAGGACAATAACATACATATTAGGCGTTATAATTAGCACTTTAGATTTCGAACGTTCGCGTCCATTGTATTTAATAGGGTTCTAAAGTTCACGCAAACTTTCGGTCCGTTCGAAGGTTCTGGTGCGAACCGAATGGGGGGGTGTTCGGCTCATCCCTACCTGTTAATAATACATACAACATTCTCAAATGATAAGGGAAAGAATAGTGCTTGACTGTTCTCCTGACCATTTCGTCGAAAGAGGACACTGGACAAGCCATGTCTGACTTCTATGCGAAATACAAAAAAGATCCTGATGTCGGGAGGGCCAAGTAAGGCCATACAGCATAGGGACAGTACTGATAAAATAGTCATTTTAAGGGGGGACTGTGATGGAGTTGATAAAATTACTATATTATGTCTATGTTATCTCCCTCTTCTAACCACTCAGATATTGTGTGTGTATGTGTGTTTTGGTAATCTTATAACAAGACAGCAGTAAATTTCCTTAAATGACAAACAGATGTTTTCTTCACTCCGTACTCCCTTCACCCCCTTCTTCCTGCCCCTCCCATCGTCTATCTTAAAATGGTGCTGAGCTAAGGAATGTGGATACCACGTGCAAGAATAGAAGTCACAGGAAAAGGACCATATATAGATGAACCAATGATATGCACACATATGTGATGACGTTTTCTTATGTCACTTTGTTTATATAAGGGGCTGTGACCTGAATAAACCCTGGTTGTTGATGAGAGAGAGCTCATACTGAACAGTGTGTCTCAGTGTGATTCTTTTAGCATCCATGCCTTCACATCACCTTGAATTTGGGTCAGAGGCAGAATAGTACATACATCCTGGAATTGGACCAGGGATAAATCTATTACAGTTCAATACCAACTGCGCCCCCCTTTGGGCTCCTTCTGCTAATCTCGTGCTAGTAGAAGTTTGGTGAGAGACAATTCGCGCTTTTCAGCCTCGTGTTTTTCAGTCCGTTACTGCTCTTTGCAGCGTGACGAATGTGCTATCTCCATTACGAACGCTAGTTTTACCAGACTGAGCGCTTCCGTCTTGTACTTGATTCAGAGCATGCGTGGAATTCTGTGCGTCGGAATTGTCTACACACGCTCGGAATTTCCGACAACAAGTTTTGTTGTCGGAAAATTTGAGAACCAGCTTTCAAATTTTTGTTGTTGGAAATTCCGACAGCAAATGTCCGATGGAGCCTACACACGGTCGGAATTTCCGACAACAAGCTCCCATCGAACATTTGTTGTCGGAAATTCTGAACGTGTGTACGCGGCATTAGTGTATTTAGCTTGCAGTGCAAACCTGGGAACTCCAGGAGAAGAGTCCCCAAAATAAATGAACGGATGTTGGATGATTCCATCTTCTATTTATAACCAGCATATATGAACTGGGTGGATTTATATTTTAAGATGGTATTGTGAGATAACATCATGCTCAGTGATCCCATAGGTCAACTGTGGATAAACATTCAAATAAGTATGTATACTTTTTGCTTTTACTGTTATGCCGTGTACACACGCTCGGAATTTCCGATGGGAAAAAGTCAGATGGAATTTTTTCATCGGATATTCCGACCATGTTTATGCCCCATCTGACTTTTTCCGTCGGAAATTCAGACGGAATTAGATAGAGAACATATTCCCTTTTTTTTCAGATGAATTTCCGTTCGTCTGGATGGATGCAATTCCGACGGACTAAAACCATGCATGCTCGGAAACAATTTGACGCATGCTCGGAAGCATAGACCTCAATTTTCTCGGCTCATCGTAGTGTTTTACGTCACTGCATTCTTGACGGTCGGATTTCAGTGTGACCGTGTGTATGCAAGACAGCTTGAGCGGAATTCCGTCGAAACTCCGTCGGAAAAATCCGTTGGAGTTTATTTCGAAGGAAATTCCGCTCGTGTGTACAAGGCATTATATGAAGCCAATATGGAACCATCTGAAATCAAAGGCCTTGGCTTGGTGGACTAGCACCTGAACAGATGATTCAAATTTGATCGCCCGTATAAACAATAAATTGTGAAATTTCTGTGCTCCTTCTCTGTATTGTTATGTTTAACATAAGTCTACTGAGGAATAGCACAGTCTCACATGAAGCTCACAGGACATAGTGAAAGTAATGAAGCAATCGACTTCGGAACGCTGCCTGCAGCCTCTCATCTTTTAGCAGCACCTCGTGAGGCCTCTGACTGCTCTTTTATAGTTTGATTTATTAGTGGCTTGTAAAAAAAATGGCCAGTGGATTCCTGTAAACATGTAGGGTGCATGCTGGTTGGAGATCAGTGTAACGCTATGCTGTGAGGGACCTTCAATAGTGATGAGAATTGCTGGTTCTTTAGGGACTTAAAGGTTAGGTTAAAAACTATGAACTATTGCTCTGCCTGAAGACTGCTCCACATAATAAGAAAAACTGGCAAATCTATATTTATTACGTAAATGAAAGTCCACTTTTTGAGAAAAAAATCAATCCTCCCAATGTGATTTGTTTGTATTGCAAGCATTTTATTTAACTTCATGGAGGGCTCATACCTTAAGCTGCTTGATCAACTCATACCTATATCCCATTCACCTCCCTTCATCCTGAGTGCCAAATTGAAGGGTCTGTCTTCTATGGTAACGTGTTTAAATATTTGATAATTATTTGTATACTATCATTAATTTTTTTTTCATTATGCTAACCTAAACTCCAGGCAGATATAAAAGACACAAATTAAAGAAGTTGTATTCATTAAAATATCATCACATCCACATGTGCATGTTTATATAATGCAAGCCATATACAATCCTAAATATCATTCACTTTTAGACATTTGCATTCGTTATACAGCAGAACTCAGACTGGGGGAGGAAATAGCAGCATAAGGAGTCAATCAGTTGAGGAAAGAGTAGAGTGAAAGATAGAAGAGCTCTTCAATGTGCTGCTTCTCTTTTCAATAATCACAAGCTACAGAAGGCGTAAGACCTGTAAGTGTAACTTAAAAGGAGAAGTACAGACAAAGTTTTTTTTTTGGCAGACAGGAGTGCAGTTTGTTTTACATTTTTAGCTAAAGCCCTCTGTCGACTGATGCCACAGAGCTGGGCTAGGCTGTGAAAAGATCCCGGCTATATGATCGGGAATCCATCCAGATGTCTGGATCGGCACCTGGCTCAGAGAGCCTCTGAGAGCCTAAAGCCTAGTACACATGGGCGGAATGTCAGGGGCACCGGTCAGTTTCTGTTGACATTCGGCCCATGTGTGCTGCAGCCGGTCCAACAGAAGTCGACTTGGTTGAACGAAAAAAAAAAATAGTAGTGTGTACCAGGTTTAAGCCAGTCGTTCCTGCCCCCTCCACAGCCCAGCACTCCAGTGAGCGTTGGAGGGGCAGAGCAGAGAAACAATGACTGACAGTCACCAGCTCTCTGCAGTCTAAAGACCAATAACTGAGCGATCAGCATGGTTTGATCTCTCAGTTCTCAGTCTTAGAGCCAGCAGGGGACAGATGTTGAATCCACCTAGGTGAGTATAATTTTTTCTTTTTTTTTTACCTAAACCCAGTGGCGGCCCGTCCCCCTAAACCATGCATCTGGCCCCCTAATCTACATGCGGGGCGCTGCACGCATGGATTACAATGGGTTTTTTTTTTTTTTCGTTTTTTTAGAAGGACACGATTAGAGGTAGAAGCTCTAATAGGCTCTAATAGGCTTCAAAAAAGGGTGGGCTCGGGGCGCAAAGCCCACCCAGTTGTGTGACAATAGCAAATTAATATTAGCTATTGTCTTCCTGATTCTCCTCCCAGCCAATCTGGATGCGAGTCCTTAGACCCGTCACCCGATTGGCTGAGAGGAGAAGTGATCCTATTGGCCACCGAGTAGGAGGAGGGAGTAGATGCAGGGGAAGTAGCGATGAAGCACCAGGAGGAGGAGACGCAGGGTGAAGCCGCCGCCCGCTGCCTGGAGGAAGCGCTGACCACTACCTAGATGGTAAGTACAGGGCTGGTGACTAACCAGGGGAGTGGGTGCCTGTGACCCGACCGACTGGGGGGATGGGGGGGGGGTGGCAGCAGGTGAATTTTTTGCCGCCCTCCCCATAAAATATACCACCAGCCACCACTGTCTAAACCCAAACTTTTCTTTAAACTGCAGCAGAGAAACATCATGTCCCCTGCCTTGCCAGACAGGATTGTGCAGAGTGGCAGAGCTATGTAACTCTCAGAACTGGGTGGACAGGAATGTCAATTATTTGACTGTAAAAATAGCTCCTATATATGTATTTCATCTGTGTATTTAGCTGTATTCCTGGAGTTCCACTCTAAATTCACATAGAATTAATGCAGGTTTTTTGATTTTGGCCATGTGACTGTAATTTTTAAATCTCATTGGACTTATCTTAAAAATTACTGTCACCTTTTTATCAAAAATAAAGATTTCTATACTGGAATGTTGTCTTTGCAAACTGAGCCTTTTGTCTCTTTTTTCTTTCTATGAAAAAAAAACCTTAAAATAATTAGGTATGTTGGCAGGTCCATGGTAGTTGAAAGGAGCTACTGTAACTCTCAGGAGCCATTTGGAGCCATTTAAAACCAAAAGAAACCTTAATTTCCTCTTCCCCTTTGACTTCGAAGAATTTAGGCAAATTACTAAATAGACATGACAGGTTTCCTGTTATCTAATAGTTGTAATAAGATCAGATCTGCTGGGAAAAGCAGGCAGCCAAGCATTTGAGTAGAAAACAACATTTCTGAAGGAGTACTGTATACTAAAACCTGATTCACACCTATGAATTTTTTGTGCTTTTTGCAGATTTGCACTACAGTCCATTGGACAAGGTTTTCTATGGAATACGTTCTGTAGTGCAAATCTGCAAAATGCAAAAAACACAAAAAATGCATAGGTGTGAACCTAAGGCCTGATGCACCCTGGGCATTATTAAAAAAAAAGCCAGTAGCATTAGCGATACAAAGCTGTAGCTGTAGAATATTTGCAGTAGCATTTTTCAGCATTTTTTAGCGTTCGCGTCTTTTAGCTTTTTTGTTTAGCAAATCTATACTCCTACAAAAGCTTATGGGTCAAAAACGCTGATAGACGCTGAATACCTGCGATTTTCAGCGTTTTTTAAGCTTTTATCAGAGTTAGAGCGTTTTTACAGCTGAAAAACTCCTCTCAAAACCCACTAGTTCTGGGGCTTTTTCCAGCCAAAAAATACTGATAAAAGCCTATGTGTGCGTGGACACATAGGCAGGGCTGGTGCAAGGTTTTTTGACACCCTAGGTGAAACCTAATTTTGCTGACCCCTTGGCTCCACCCCTGACTCCACCCCTCTTGCCCATACCATGTAAACCCCAGCTTTTTAATGAAGTGCCCATCAAATGTGGCCTCAGCAGCTCCCATCAAATGTGGCCTCACCGGCGCCCATCAAATGCGGCCTCACCGGCACCCATCAAATGCGGCCTCACCGGCGCCCATCAAATGCGGCCTCACCAACGCCCATCAAATGTGGCCCCACCGGCGCTCATCAAATGCAGCCTCACCAGTGCCCATCAATGAATGTTTGCTTCCATTGATTCGGGAGTTGCGCCTCAGACACTATATGCGAATGGAGCGACGGCAGCTTGCTAATTCTGAGACTTGGTTGCTTGCTGCAGAGAGTAGGAACACCAGTGGTCGGGCTGCCTAGTTTGCCTAGTGGTAGCACCGGCCCTGCACATAGGATAACATGCTCGGGAGTTTACAGGCTGCAGAAAAAAACGCCTGAAGCCAAAAACAGTAGTGCGCATGAGGCCTAAAGCTGGCCATACTTGTAAAAATGTCATAGATTTCCCCATTCAGACTAAACAGCATGGATTGAGTCACAAACAGTGACTTAAAGTGATTGTAAAGTCTTTTTTAAAAAAAAAAAAAAATTAACAAACATGTTATACTTACCTCCTCTGTTGTAGTGGATTTGAACAGAGCAACCCGGATCCTCCTCTTCTCGGGTCTCTCTTTGCTGCTCCTTGCTATGGGGCACCCAGGCCAAACTGCAGCTCAATGTGTCCATTCAGACACAGAGCTGCTGTTTAGTCTGCCCCTCTCTCCCCTGATTGGCTAACTGACTTTGACTGACAGCTGTAAGAGCCAATGGCGCCGCTGTTGTGTCTCAGCCAATCAGGAGGGAGATTCTCAGATGGCTGGACAGAGAGGGGGATCTGGTAAGTATTAGGGGGTGCTGGGGAGGCTGCTGCACACAGATTTTTTTTTTTATCTTCATGCATAGAACTCCTTTAACGCAAAACTTCACTCTCTCAGCCAATATTGACTATTTTTAATCCTTATGCTGCTAGCATTAGTAAATCGATAGGAAGGTATATTATATTTACTTGTTTTGAACTTTTTTTTTTACATGTTTCAGTTAGTTCCTGATTTGCCTAGGCAAATCTTGTCATACATCCCAGGAGACTTCAGGGAAGGTGGGGTCTTCTCAGCTATGCACACCCTCCTGCCTGCATATCTGAGCTAAGGGCAGACGAATTCCAGGAAGTAAATGTTACATGAATCATTTGCCCTTACTCAAGATGGCCATTGCCAGAAATGCTAGGGGGATGTTTCAAAGTGATTTCTCAGCAAAATAAAGGGTGGAGACATGGATGAATGGATGGGTCTGCCTTGAATATTAAAAATGAATTTAATAATGTTTTTGGTTTATGGTGCTCAGATGCAGTGTAGTTCCACTTTAAGTTGATTGGCTGCAGCCACTCTTCATTCGATTTTTTTCCACCCAGCTTCTTCAGTTTTTCAATCAAAGTTTGTCAAGCCGGGTGGTGTTGGTAAGGCCACCCAAAGCTCGAATTTTGACCGATTGACAAAACCATGCCAAAAAGCACTGCTTACCAAACTTGACATGCTGAGTTTAAACTGGTGCACTGCAAAGCAAAGTATTGCTGCCACAGCAATGTGAACAGATCAAAGTAGCCACCATGTCACATTATAGTTGAGCGATCAAGGGGTGGTAAGAACGCAGATCAACAGCCTGTTTTTACTGCCCCAAACTGTGCGTGTGAATTTAGCACAACATCAATGCAGTCTGATCAGGGCCGTCTTAATAGCATCATGGGCCCCTGGGCAAAGTATTGCACTGGGGCCCCTACCGGCCTGCCCCAATTTATGCACCCACTCTCAAGAAATAATGTATAAATAGTTTATATTGTTTAAACTTGATGTTTATCTCTAAAAAAACATGCCATTAATCAAACACTAATCAACACCAAGGGTACAGTACAGGTGGACAGGCGGAAAGGCACAGTACAGGGAAAGGAGGGGGGTCAGGAGGGCATAATATTGGGATCAGGATGGCACAATACTGGGATCAGGAGGGCACAGTACAGGGAAGGAGGGTCAAGAGGGCACAATACTGGGATCAGGAGGGAACAATAATGGGATAAGGAGGGCACAGTACAGGGAAGGGGGGGGGTCAGGAGGGCACCATGCTGCGATCAGGAGTGCACAATACAGGGATCAGGAGGGCACAGTACAGGGAATGGGGGGGTCAGGAGGGCACAATACTGGGATCAGGAGGGCACAATATTGGGATCAGGAGGGCACAGTACAGGGAAGGGTGGGTCAAGAGGGCATGGTACTGGGATCAGGAGGGCACAGTACAGGTTCCAGGATGCTGCCAGGGCAGCTTAGTAAAAATTGTGACTGTCCCAGGAGATCTGGGATAATTGGCAAGTACAATGTATGAAAGATTATCATGCACCTGGGGCCCATGGGCAGTGCCCGGGGGTGCCCATGCATTAGGAAGGCCCTGAGTCTGAGCACCAGAAGAGGTGATGCTGCTTACTGCCTGCAGCAGGCTGACAACATCATCTAAACCTAAGCAAAGTCACTTGACTGGAGCCAGATGGCTTTTTAATGATAAAACCTTTTTAAAAGCTAGAACAGAGTTGTGCTCTATTCCCAACTGTCGCACCATGCAAATGTGCGCAAATAATTTGTAATGCATATGCTACCTTTTGTGGCTGAACATTTATCAAGTGTCACTTCCTGTTTTGCAAATGCCTGTGACCAATCAGTGAATGCCTGCCTATTTTTGCACATTAGTCACAAATCTTTTGCGACAGAATTAGCACAGTGACCTGTCACATAATTAAGAAGTGATGTGGAACACTTTTCTAACAGGCGTGATTATTTGGAAAATTCTACTCAAATCCTTCTCTGAGAGATATTTTAGGTAAATTGCAACAAGTTTGGAATTCTGACACATTTTTATATACAATGGGTATAAAAAATAATCACCCCCCTTTTTGTTGCATTGCAGTCTGAAATGAAGACTGACACTGTTTTTTTTTTTTCCAGCTGTATTTACTCCTTGCAAAAAGATATAACACCAACATGTCATAAAAAAAAAAAAAAAATGTAAAAACAGAATCACTGAGTTGGAAAAATCACCCCCTTGTGTCAGTATTTTGTAGAACCACATTTTGCTTTAATTACAGCCTTTAGACTGTTGGGATATGGCTCTACTAACTTTGCACATCTAGACTTTGCAATATTTGCCCACTCTTCTTTGCAGAACTGCTCACGTTCCGTTAAATTTGATGGTGACCATTTGTGTACTGCAGTCTTCAAGTCATTCTGCAGATTTTTAATGGGGTTTGACTAGGCCATGCAAGCACATTCAATTTTTTTTCCTTCAACCACTGTGTGGTTATTTTTGCTGTGTGCTTTGGGTCATTGTCATGTTGGAAGGTAAATCTTCTTCCCATTGACAACTTTCTGGCAGAGGGCAGCAGATTTTCCTCAAGAATGTCATAGTTTGCCTTATTATCCTTTTTTCTTCTATCCTGAGAAGTGCCTGACCAGTCCCTGCTGCTGAGAAACACCCCCATAACAAGATATTACCACCTCCATGTCAGACATATCGTTTGGTGTTGAGGCCAAATAATAAAATTGTAGTCTCTGACCATAACACCTTTTTCCATGTGTCCTCAGAAGCTTCAAGGTACATTTAAGGTGGAATTATTTGACCTCCACACCAAAAAAAAATTGGTTTGGTTTTTACTGGTGATGGAGTTTTTTTCCTTTTATCTAGGATCTCTTCAGACTGTTGCTTGTTTCTTGGAGCCCTGCCAAAAAAATTACCTCTTCCTTTGTGTCCACCACATGGCTGTGTTTCAAGTCCTTTTCCCTCCACTTACTCTCTGTCAATATCCCTTCTTGTTGCCTAAGCTTCGTGGACCAGTCCAACGTGTTCATTAGCTAACTGATAGGGGAGTTCTAGCTTCTAAAAGCAATGCACAGTAGCTCAAATGTACTATTTCATATGTTTATGCTATAAAAATCACTAAAATAGCCATAGCAACACAATTGCACATGAGGAAGCCGAGGGACAGTACACTGCCTAAGGATAGTGAGCATTGTCAGTCGGGGGAGTTAAAGATCAAGTAAGGACCACTGCAGGGGAAGACTTTTACCTTTTTCAGCTTTGGACATTAAAACATGGGCATCAAGGTGTGGTTTTGATGGACTGAGGGCGAGTTTGCATACATTAGGGAGGTGACAACTTTATTCTAGAATTTCTCAGTGATATAATGTCAACAATCATGTAAATATGGTCTTTTAAGGCTGTGAATATCAGCAGAGTTCGGAATGGGCACTACATTCGCTGTTAGTAAATGACAACCCCGTTCATGTCTTATAACATAGGATTAAATGGAGGTTTATAAATTCATAGTGAATGAAAACAGTGACACAGCTAGTTATGTTTAAATGTGTGGTAAAACTGCAAGCAATTTGATTAGAAGGAAACTGTTGATGGATGGAGCTTTTCGGAAAGCTGTAAATGTAAATTGTTTGTCCTCTGGCCACTTGTGTTTTATTTGAAATTTATAAAACTTGAATGTGAAGTTCCAGGTTCTGGCCTGGAGAATAGCACAGCTCCAAAGTAGTTTGTCTCCTATCAAAAGGCATTAATAATTTACTCTCTAATTAAAAGTGAGGTCAAACAATGAAAACGCCTTAACTAAACAGTAGCCGCATGATATATTAAATTGTCAAAGATATTGTTTTAATGGATGGATTGGGACCGGGTGATTTATGAATTGAATATTGCCCAGCTTATGAGGAAATCTACAGAACACATTACTATTTCAACAATGAAGGATGATTTACATATTAAGGCCATACACTGGGGGAAGCTGATCGTTTACCGGTGAATGATCAGACCCGCAGACGAGCTTCCTTTCACATAACATATACATCCAATATTCAACGCATGTTGGGAAAGCTCCCCAGTACTGTCTGCAATACCACTGAGCTATTTCAATTGTTCTCTGCCTTATCAGCAACGATCAATAGAATAACAGCTAAAAAAAAAAAAACACAACATGCCTGATTGCTATCGACATCAGTGTGGTCACCCATGGTCCCACCTGTACAATCAATCACTCTCTATATACTGAGATTTATTACACAATAGCACCGAAAGCACTCATATCATTCAATAAACTTTATGTTTGGCACCCTTTAGCATATATTATAATGCTGAATTATAAGACCACTGTGTATAAGTTTAATGCCCATTTGAGCACAGCACAGTGACCAAGTGATTAGCACTTCAGTCCAGCAGCACTAGGGTTATTGGTTCAAATCCCAACCATGCCATTAGTCAGCAAGGGGAATGTTAGACCACTGCATCCATACAACATGCTGGCAAGGGACAGACTTTTTCTATTTAGGCTGTGGTTGCTTTTTAAAGAATAAGAATTTGCATACATTTTGTTTTGATGTGCCTAGGATGGATTTAGATACTTTAAGCAAAAAACGTGTCTTCAAATAATTAGTCCATTCAGAACTCTAATGGGCTGTTTGGGATGGGAACTCCTTTTATTTTTCCTTGTAAAATTATATAGTTCAGGTTTCTTGTTGGTGCAGTCTGTAAGAAATTTGAGGGTGAATATTATTAATCATGACTTGGTTAAAAGCAAACTTAGATCAGTACAATTAATAGAAAACGTAGATCACGTCAGCTTATGCCCAACAATATTGTCTTAATTATGACTTTCTACACAATTCCAATAAGTTAATTAATCAGTGTCTGTCTACCTGTATTGCATCTTGGTAATCAATCACATAGAAACCTGCAGTAGACATTTATTACAGGTGGATAAGGAAAGTTTGAAATCAATAGGCTGATATGGGACAATACAGATAGTTCTTATTAAAGACAGTTGGCAAAAATTAGGCTGTGTCTGTGTTATTGCTCCATAGCAATCAATGAGATTCAAACCCACTCTGGAAATTGACAGCTGAAGTAGAAAAGGTTCATAAGCCATTTTCTTAAACTAGGAAGCATATATCAACTAGGAAAGTGTTATGAGTGTGAATACCAAATATTTCTATAGTTCCACCAACATTACAATCCCAACATACTCCTTAAAACTTATACATCATATCAGGAACAGAAAATCGTTTTTTTAGCAACCAAAGTGAATTGCTTCATATTTTTGAAGGATAGTCTTAGCTTTCTGTAAACCTCTACTGCAAAATCCATCTTTTTCTTCTGTATGTCATATTCGACATCAGATAATATTTTTTGTTTTTTAAGGAGAATCTGACATGAAGAAACCCACCCTAAAATATGTCACTGTACTCAAGAGCAGCATTCAGAATAACACGATGAAGACCATCAAACAAAAATGCTAGGAGTTAGCAGAATGGTCGGCATATCAGGAATTTATAAAGAAGTCTGTCCTCAAGCAGCCACAAGCCATACACAGCCTCTGTAACTTTGTCTAATTTCAAGTTTTAAAAGGTTCTTGATGAAGGCAGTTTTATTGGCAGCATCAAAAATTCAAGAGAATGTCCAGCACTTCAGGAACAATTATAAAAGGAGAGTATTATCATACAGATGACTTTCCAAACCTCTTACCAGATTTCCAATACACTTATGCCAAATGGGTCTAATAAATTGTCAAAATTACCAACTGTGTGTCTTTCTATTTGTTCATCTTTGCTTCCCCAATATCTTCAATTCATCACAAAAGAAACTAATATAGAGTAGTATTTTATAATTAAATGGAAACATGCATATCTAGAGTGTGCTCACATATGAATATACCAACATCAGTGCACCACCAGTGATAAAGTGCTCCACCCGCCACTTGTACAACCTCTTACCAAACAATAAAATTAAAACCACATATCATTCTGTTCCAGGTAGGTCAGCAGATCAACAACCCTTGGTGTTCCACCTTTCGGACATGGAAAGAGCAAAAAGAGCTCACAGTGCAGAAAATTCCCATAAAAACAGCTTTAATCACCACCTGTCAGAGAACTCACATGCTGAAGAACTTATGCAGGCCTTCAAAAGGTCCCATGCCGCAAAAATTGCCCAATTGGGCATCCGGAGGCTGCCCTTAAGGGGGGGCACTGTCAGAGAACTCACCTTGCTGGACGTGTTGTGCATGCTCCTGTGCACGCTGGTTCACATCCTGGACTGCGGGTGCGCGATGGTGTGCCTGTGCGCGCGGGTGTATGTGCGCATGCTTTTGCTGCGATGCGCGCGCCAATGCGCGCCAAACAGTCCATTTAAACCCTTGGAATACTTCAGACCGGTGCTGTCTGATCTGCACTTACCTGTGACCTTTTGCTCCTGATACCTGTCTGAACACTTACCTCTTGATTACCCGGCCTGCCCATCGGATTACCCTTGTCTCCTGCCTGCACCTGATCTCAGCTTGCCTTGACCTTGAACCTGCCTGTTCCTCTGTACTCTGCTGCCTGCCTGTTGCCGATCCTGCCTGTGACCCGACCATCCCACTCTGCTCCTGCTCGGCATCCTCTGCCTGTGTTCCTGTTTTCTGTTGAATGTCCGGCCGGACACCTAATCCTCTGCACCTGGATCCAGAGCCGCATCCCCTGCAACTACCCGCCAGGCTCCCATACAACTCCGCACTCCCGTGCCTCCTGTTCATACTATCAGGGGCCGCGAGTCGGACACGTAAGGGAGACCTTTCTCTGCTCAATTGGGCTCACCAGTCTGGTACGTATAGTCTGACACCACCAATATGCTTAAATGTAAGAAGGTGGAAATAAAAAAGGCCATGATATACAGCTCAGCAGCTCCTGTTGAGGAAGTTTGTAAGATGAGTTTAGGAAAGTCTATTTTGTGTGTCCAGCCTGGACTGAAGAGAACCCCAGTGCACCACCACAAAAAGCAAAACCGTAAGGAAGATGCAATTCATATAATACCTTCTAAAGACACCTACATCTTCTAGCTACTGGTTTGTGAACTTTGACAGACCAGTCATTTTCAAATGGAGGTGAGGTTTGTAGTTTCAGGCTGTTTGAATAACACAATGACACGAAGCAGCTCTGGAATGTACACCCAGAGACATATCTTGATACTGTTTCATTTAAGTTGGTTATACACAGTTAGATTTTAATTTGAATGTTCCTACTAAATTGTGGAAAATATTTAGTCAGAGCTCCAAATGGACTAGTCTGTAACAGCACATTCTTGACGGAGGCTATACCTAATGAATGTGGTATAGAACTATATAGAATATATTGATTGGGGGGAGATGAAGCCATTAGCCAGCAGATACAGGGCAAGTTACCATTTTTACCAATCACATCCCGGTAATTTTGAAAAAAATTGGAAAAGGGGTGCCCCTGGGATTGTGTGGATTGGAATAAATTATGGATTGCCACCAAGTATATATAGAAAAATATAAAGAATTTTATTTTACATAATACACATATATATCAAAATGGTTTAAAATCAAAGAAAGGAACAGACATATACAGTCATTAAAGAACAATTGCATGAGGACACCTTACTACTTGAGACATATAAGTCATATAGCTAGTGGTGACACAACCGACATGTTTCGGATACTCGAGCTATATCTGTGATAGCCTCCATTATTTCCTTCTTCAAGGTTCATGCAATAGTTTGAAGACAATTTAGTCTCTATATAAGAGAAAAAACACAACATAGTATGTGATAGCTGTATAATACACAACAGTGTACTGGCATGATTACATTATTTTGAATTTCTCCCATATGTGGGCAGCTAGAAGATAGACATTGTTGCAAAGAGAAAATAAAAAGAAAATAAAAAATAAAATAACAATGAGAGAGGAAAAGAAGAAAGGGGGAGGGGAGAGAGACGAAGGGAAAAGGAAGAATAAATATACATGAAAGTTCATTTAAGAATACATGGATGTATATAAACATCGTATAATTGTATGTCTATACGATACAGTACATCTATATCAAATAGTGTTGCATACATACATTTCCAATGGTAATATAAACATCAGCCGTTTGGAGGAATTGTCCCGGTGATATAGAGCCCAAACGGATATGGTGCGGGTTTAATGGTCGCATAAAGACAATGCAGCGGCCAAAAAGACACTGCAGACAAGATGACAGAGCCACGGGGAAATGTATAAGAGGACCAACACCAAAAACGCCCCTCAAAGCTCACAGGGAAGCCTCAAATTGCAGCGGACAGACTGCCACGGCCTCTCTGTAAAAACATACATACATGGATTATAGTTTCTAGATCGCAGACCAGCCCTGTAACCAGGCATCCCATAACTCTGATGAAGTGTTTAAAAAGAAGCTTAATACCTGTCAATGTGGCGCAAGAACATCCACACTCTGGCTGTGCGGCAATTGGCCAAGTCAGGTGGGACTTTTTATAGAGCTGTCGCTGGTGTTGCAGCCAATCAGCTCAAATGGCGCCAAAGGTAAAGCTGCAAAAGGGAGGAATTCAACCAATGGGGTAGAGCGTGGGAGGCCACAACAGGGCTAGACTATGCGTCCGGGTAGAAACCCAATTAACTGCGTATTGTAAATGAAAAGAGAGGTTCTTATAGGACAGGCATCGCATACAGAGGCCGCCCTCGATCCCGGCGGCGTCCGGCGTCACCGCGCACCCACGCAGACGTGAAGGACGTCCACGACACCGGCGCGGTGACGTCAGACGTCGACCCGACCGCCAGCACAACGAAAAGGGCGGAAGTGCTAAAAGAAAATCACTCCGTTGCCCGCACCAGACCCAAAAAGGTCAGCGCAAAGGCAGCACAATTGTATGTGCTGCGCCAAACGGCGCCATCGGAGGAATGGGGAAAAATTGACTAATCCAACACCCCATGGATAGTAAACCGTGTAACATGAATACCCTCCGTCCCATATGTATGTAATTCTTGGGACAGGGAGAGAAATTTATTCATATGCACATAACCGTCCATTTGCTCAAGTATGAGCAGTCAGCCCCCGATTATCAAAACAACCGGGGGCTGTTTTTGTGCTGGGGAGCGTCAGTGGGCCCAATGGGTGGTCCCCAAATCCCCGGGCTCCAATATGTCAAAAAGTGCAGGGTACAATTGTCATTTGATTAATTTCTAAATAATAAACAGTAATCAACAATGTAATAACTAGGCACTAATCTCCAGTGGGCGAATCATCAGGTAAAGTTCCACCAAATAAATCCAATCTTGTTTAAAAAGGATTTTTTAGTTTTTACATAAATATCTAACCGGCATACATCAGAAACATTAGTACACATGTTATACAGCTGGCAGAGTTCATACATATTTATTTATTTTCAAAAAAAAAAAAAAAAAAAAAACCCAACACACAAACACGGTGTAAACAAATTGTTGAGCTCAGTTTAGCAGATCCCTATCAAACTTCGCAGATGTAAAACCTGGTAGGAAGGGTTTAAAGTTAATTGCCTGGTTCAAGCCAGGGGGTGAGGTGGCGTTGAGGATCGAGATCCATCTCAGCTCCCTTTGAAGAAGGTGCTTGTTAAGGTCACCTCCGCGGGGGCTGCGGTGGACCCTGTCCAAAACTAACACCTCAAGGTTTGGTACGCAATCTCCATGAACTTGGGCAGCATGTCTGCCAAGAGGGAGATCAGGATTTTGTTCCTTCATCCCTTTTAGATGCCGGTAAATTCTCTGCCACAATTTTTGTATAGTTTTTCCTACATAAAAGCAGTTACAACTGCAAATAATGAGATATACTACGTCCGTAGTTTGACAGTTTGCATAATGTTTTGGTCGAAATTTTTGGCCATTCGGTAGCCGAATGTTCTTTCTAGTGTTCATATATTTACAGTATGTGCAATTACCACATTGGAAAGTTCCCAGGTCCTTACATGGATCTCCCCTATTGGTGTTCTCAAATTCACTCTGCACTAGCATGTCCTTCAGGGACGTTGCTCGTCTATAGGCAATATTTGGCCTGGGGGGTACTAATGGTCCTATCACAGGATCTGCTGTAAGTAGATGCCAGTGCTTTTGGTAGATTTTAAGAAGTTCAGCGTGATCATCAGAATAAGTGTTAATAATACGATGATCACTTTCACTTTTTTTAGGTTTAGATATTAATAATTCGTGTCGATTTAGATTTGAAGTGCGTTTAAAGGCCTTTTTGAGGCACTTATGGCTGTATCCCCTTGCTAGAAGTCTTTGCCTTAAGTTATTAGCTTCTCTTTTATAATCGACCTCGTTAGAGCAATTTCTTTTTATTCTTAAATATTGTCCATAGGGAATAGATTCAACTAGGGATTTAGGGTGAAAACTAGAAGAATGTAGGATTGTATTGCCTGCACTTGGTTTGCGGAACAGCTTACATGATAACATGTTTTGCTTGTCCCTGAAGATCTCCACATCAAGGAAGGTTATGGTATTTGGGTCTGATGTCATTGTGAACTTAAGATTAAAAGTATTTAAGTTTAGGGCGATGAGACACTCATCCAAGCATTGCTGGGAGCCCGTCCATACGATGAAGATATCATCAATGTACCTGTGCCATAGAGCTACATGGCACAGGTACATTGAGAGATCCCCACTGGAAAAGATTGAATGCTCCCATTCCCCCAGGTACAGGTTGGCGTAGCCAGGGGCACAACTGGTGCCCATGGCTACGCCCTGTACCTGGAGGAAACATTGACCATCAAAAGTGAAGACATTGTGTCTCAGTATGAAATCCAAGGACTGGATTATAAATTCATTGAACAAACGTTCATGGTGACTGGTTTGTGATAGAATATGTCTAATACAAGCAATACCTAAAGAGTGAGGAATCGAGCTGTAAAGTGCCTCCACGTCGATACTGACCAGGATCGAATCTATAGGAATTTGTACTCCCTCGATAATGCGTAATAAGTGAGGTGTATCTTTAACATAAGAGGGGATGCTCTGAACAAAGGGTTTTAAATGCTCATCAATGAGTCGTGAAAGATTTTCAATAATAGCTCCGTTTCCAGATATAATAGGACGTCCTGGGGGATTTAGGGGGTCCTTGTGAATTTTGGGGAGTGAGTAGAATGTTGGTGTACGGGGAAAGGAGGTGCGAACAAATTCCCAAGTTTTTTTAGAAATGACATTGTTTTGAAAAGCTTCATCTACCAAAGTGTAGAATTTTTTATTAAAGGCATCTACAACACCCCTACTGACTGGGCGATACCACTCATGATTTCTCAATATGTTAAAACACATTTCAAGATATTGGGGGTTGTCCATGATGACAATGTTTCCTCCTTTATCCGATAATTTAATCGTAATTTGATGATTTTTGGATAGATTTTTTAAGGCCATCTTTTCAGTAGGAATAAGATTTGTATGTCTGGGTGTTATAGGTACTAGGTTATTTATTTCTTGGCTGATATTTTTAAGAAAATTAGATACACCTGGATTTGAGCTAGGCACTGGGTATAAGGTAGATGTTTTTTTAAGGGAAGTTTGTTTTGGGGTACTGGGGATCTCGGTGTCAATTGTGCTGGCATTAGCCAAAAGTAAATCAAGGTCCAGGGTGTCGATGAGGTCTTTGGATTCATTTTCCTCAAGTAAAGATTTGAGATTACCCAGAGCTTGACGTTCACTATACGTGTGAAATTCCCGTGTATCCGGGTCGCTCTTTTCAAAAATGCTTTTAAGTAGCAATTTACGGGCATATAAGTGAAGATCTTTGATGGTCTCAAATTTGTCTACAGGTTTATTAGGGCAGAAAGTTAATCCTTTTGAGAGGACTGAGATCTCATCGACACTCAGGACATGTGATGACAAATTTATAATATTAAAAGCCGAGGCTATGTCGTAATCGGGTTGTGAGGAGTGAGTGAGTTTCCCGAGTTCTTAGAGAACATCAAGGGAACCTTAGGCGTGACAAAAGTGCCCATATTTTCAAGTGATTCATGTGCACTGACGGTAACATCCGAAGCCGTCAATGTGGAAGTGTTGGGGACTGATGGGAGCAGAGTACGAGGATACTGTTTAGGGGGGCGTTTTTTAGTAATATTACTATTGGAGGAATTTTCAAAGTCACGATTTCTTTTAGATGGTTTTGTGCGTTTTCCTTTCATCGGTGCATATGACATGTTGGACGAAACCGAAGAGGTATCAGACGTATCCAACTGTGTAGAGCGATGATTGTCGTTCTTATATTGGACTCTAGATCTAGTTGAAAAAGTCCATCTATATGCTCTGCCTTCTTCGAAGGCTTGTTTATCCCGCATGTATTTAAACTCTTTTTTTGCTAAGATCGATTTGTTGAATAGTTCAATATGGGTTTTAAGTTTCTCATTTAGATCTTTATATGAGGAATGGGCTTGTAAGGGTTTGATTCTAGAATAGATTTTTTCAATGTTCATGTTGATATAGACGAGACGTCTCCGATATTCATCAGAAAGAAGCCTCATCATACCAGCCGAGCATGATTTTAAATTCGTTTCCCATGCTTGTTTGAACGTCGGGTCCAGATCCTCAAAAGTTGGGAAGATCTGGACTCGAAGTCCAAGTGGGTTTAAATCATCTCTTATGTACTCATCAAACGTTTTTATATGCCAGTGCATTGAAGATTTCCTCTCCAACCATTTAGTTAGGTTGGAGAAAAGAAAGGTTAGCTCAGATTCCAAAGATTCATTTTTACCATAATTTGATTGTAATTGTTCAGTGAAAACCTCCCATGATTCACTGTAAAGTTCAGCCATGATGATGGTGTCACTGAGCTCTACACAAATGGATATACCAACACAATAACAATAAAAAAAAAAAAAAAAAAAGGAGAGAGAAAGAATTGCAGCAGTGCGTTTTCAAAATAATTGCTCATATAATAGGGAGCAAGCAAAAATTTAATTCAGTAAATTGTTTATGTAGATAACGCTGGAAAGCTTCAAATATGGATGGGGACTAGGGGGTATTTGCTACCCAAAAATAGAATATATTGATTGGGGGGAGATGAAGCCATTAGCCAGCAGATACAGGGCAAGTTACCATTTTTACCAATCACATCCCGGTAATTTTGAAAAAAATTGGAAAAGGGGTGCCCCTGGGATTGTGTGGATTGGAATAAATTATGGATTGCCACCAAGTATATATAGAAAAATATAAAGAATTTTATTTTACATAATACACATATATATCAAAATGGTTTAAAATCAAAGAAAGGAACAGACATATACAGTCATTAAAGAACAATTGCATGAGGACACCTTACTACTTGAGACATATAAGTCATATAGCTAGTGGTGACACAACCGACATGTTTCGGATACTCGAGCTATATCTGTGATAGCCTCCATTATTTCCTTCTTCAAGGTTCATGCAATAGTTTGAAGACAATTTAGTCTCTATATAAGAGAAAAAACACAACATAGTATGTGATAGCTGTATAATACACAACAGTGTACTGGCATGATTACATTATTTTGAATTTCTCCCATATGTGGGCAGCTAGAAGATAGACATTGTTGCAAAGAGAAAATAAAAATAAAATAAAAAATAAAATAACAATGAGAGAGGAAAAGAAGAAAGGGGGAGGGGAGAGAGACGAAGGGAAAAGGAAGAATAAATATACATGAAAGTTCATTTAAGAATACATGGATGTATATAAACATCGTATAATTGTATGTCTATACGATACAGTACATCTATATCAAATAGTGTTGCATACATACATTTCCAATGGTAATATAAACATCAGCCGTTTGGAGGAATTGTCCCGGTGATATAGAGCCCAAACGGATATGGTGCGGGTTTAATGGTCGCATAAAGACAATGCAGCGGCCAAAAAGACACTGCAGACAAGATGACAGAGCCACGGGGAAATGTATAAGAGGACCAACACCAAAAACGCCCCTCAAAGCTCACAGGGAAGCCTCAAATTGCAGCGGACAGACTGCCACGGCCTCTCTGTAAAAACATACATACATGGATTATAGTTTCTAGATCGCAGACCAGCCCTGTAACCAGGCATCCCATAACTCTGATGAAGTGTTTAAAAAGAAGCTTAATACCTGTCAATGTGGCGCAAGAACATCCACACTCTGGCTGTGCGGCAATTGGCCAAGTCAGGTGGGACTTTTTATAGAGCTGTCGCTGGTGTTGCAGCCAATCAGCTCAAATGGCGCCAAAGGTAAAGCTGCAAAAGGGAGGAATTCAACCAATGGGGTAGAGCGTGGGAGGCCACAACAGGGCTAGACTATGCGTCCGGGTAGAAACCCAATTAACTGCGTATTGTAAATGAAAAGAGAGGTTCTTATAGGACAGGCATCGCATACAGAGGCCGCCCTCGATCCCGGCGGCGTCCGGCGTCACCGCGCACCCACGCAGACGTGAAGGACGTCCACGACACCGGCGCGGTGACGTCAGACGTCGACCCGACCGCCAGCACAACGAAAAGGGCGGAAGTGCTAAAAGAAAATCACTCCGTTGCCCGCACCAGACCCAAAAAGGTCAGCGCAAAGGCAGCACAATTGTATGTGCTGCGCCAAACGGCGCCATCGGAGGAATGGGGAAAAATTGACTAATCCAACACCCCATGGATAGTAAACCGTGTAACATGAATACCCTCCGTCCCATATGTATGTAATTCTTGGGACAGGGAGAGAAATTTATTCATATGCACATAACCGTCCATTTGCTCAAGTATGAGCAGTCAGCCCCCGATTATCAAAACAACCGGGGGCTGTTTTTGTGCTGGGGAGCGTCAGTGGGCCCAATGGGTGGTCCCCAAATCCCCGGGCTCCAATATGTCAAAAAGTGCAGGGTACAATTGTCATTTGATTAATTTCTAAATAATAAACAGTAATCAACAATGTAATAACTAGGCACTAATCTCCAGTGGGCGAATCATCAGGTAAAGTTCCACCAAATAAATCCAATCTTGTTTAAAAAGGATTTTTTAGTTTTTACATAAATATCTAACCGGCATACATCAGAAACATTAGTACACATGTTATACAGCTGGCAGAGTTCATACATATTTATTTATTTTCAAAAAAAAAAAAAAAAAAAAAAACCAACACACAAACACGGTGTAAACAAATTGTTGAGCTCAGTTTAGCAGATCCCTATCAAACTTCGCAGATGTAAAACCTGGTAGGAAGGGTTTAAAGTTAATTGCCTGGTTCAAGCCAGGGGGTGAGGTGGCGTTGAGGATCGAGATCCATCTCAGCTCCCTTTGAAGAAGGTGCTTGTTAAGGTCACCTCCGCGGGGGCTGCGGTGGACCCTGTCCAAAACTAACACCTCAAGGTTTGGTACGCAATCTTCATGAACTTGGGCAGCATGTCTGCCAAGAGGGAGATCAGGATTTTGTTCCTTCATCCCTTTTAGATGCCGGTAAATTCTCTGCCACAATTTTTGTATAGTTTTTCCTACATAAAAGCAGTTACAACTGCAAATAATGAGATATACTACGTCCGTAGTTTGACAGTTTGCATAATGTTTTGGTCGAAATTTTTGGCCATTCGGTAGCCGAATGTTCTTTCTAGTGTTCATATATTTACAGTATGTGCAATTACCACATTGGAAAGTTCCCAGGTCCTTACATGGATCTCCCCTATTGGTGTTCTCAAATTCACTCTGCACTAGCATGTCCTTCAGGGACGTTGCTCGTCTATAGGCAATATTTGGCCTGGGGGGTACTAATGGTCCTATCACAGGATCTGCTGTAAGTAGATGCCAGTGCTTTTGGTAGATTTTAAGAAGTTCAGCGTGATCATCAGAATAAACACTTCATCAGAGTTATGGGATGCCTGGTTACAGGGCTGGTCTGCGATCTAGAAACTATAATCCATGTATGTATGTTTTTACAGAGAGGCCGTGGCAGTCTGTCCGCTGCAATTTGAGGCTTCCCTGTGAGCTTTGAGGGGCGTTTTTGGTGTTGGTCCTCTTATACATTTCCCCGTGGCTCTGTCATCTTGTCTGCAGTGTCTTTTTGGCCGCTGCATTGTCTTTATGCGACCATTAAACCCGCACCATATCCGTTTGGGCTCTATATCACCGGGACAATTCCTCCAAACGGCTGATGTTTATATTACCATTGGAAATGTATGTATGCAACACTATTTGATATAGATGTACTGTATCGTATAGACATACAATTATACGATGTTTATATACATCCATGTATTCTTAAATGAACTTTCATGTATATTTATTCTTCTTTTTCCCTTCGTCTCTCTCCCCTCCCCCTTTCTTCTTTTCCTCTCTCATTGTTATTTTATTTTTTATTTTCTTTTTATTTTCTCTTTGCAACAATGTCTATCTTCTAGCTGCCCACATATGGGAGAAATTCAAAATAATGTAATCATGCCAGTACACTGTTGTGTATTATACAGCTATCACATACTATGTTGTGTTTTTTCTCTTATATAGAGACTAAATTGTCTTCAAACTATTGCATGAACCTTGAAGAAGGAAATAATGGAGGCTATCACAGATATAGCTCGAGTATCCGAAACATGTCGGTTGTGTCACCACTAGCTATATGACTTATATGTCTCAAGTAGTAAGGTGTCCTCATGCAATTGTTCTTTAATGACTGTATATGTCTGTTCCTTTCTTTGATTTTAAACCATTTTGATATATATGTGTATTATGTAAAATAAAATTCTTTATATTTTTCTATATATACTTGGTGGCAATCCATAATTTATTCCAATCCACACAATCCCAGGGGCACCCCTTTTCCAATTTTTTTCAAAATTACCGGGATGTGATTGGTAAAAATGGTAACTTGCCCTGTATCTGCTGGCTAATGGCTTCATCTCCCCCCAATCAATATATTCTATTTTTGGGTAGCAAATACCCCCTAGTCCCCATCCATATTTGAAGCTTTCCAGCGTTATCTACATAAACAATTTACTGAATTAAATTTTTGCTTGCTCCCTATTATATGAGCAATTATTTTGAAAACGCACTGCTGCAATTCTTTCTCTCTCCTTTTTTTTTTTTTTTTTTATTGTTATTGTGTTGGTATATCCATTTGTGTAGAGCTCAGTGACACCATCATCATGGCTGAACTTTACAGTGAATCATGGGAGGTTTTCACTGAACAATTACAATCAAATTATGGTAAAAATGAATCTTTGGAATCTGAGCTAACCTTTCTATTCTCCAACCTAACTAAATGGTTGGAGAGGAAATCTTCAATGCACTGGCATATAAAAACGTTTGATGAGTACATAAGAGATGATTTAAACCCACTTGGACTTCGAGTCCAGATCTTCCCAACTTTTGAGGATCTGGACCCGACGTTCAAACAAGCATGGGAAACGAATTTAAAATCATGCTCGGCTGGTATGATGAGGCTTCTTTCTGATGAATATCGGAGACGTCTCGTCTATATCAACATGAACATTGAAAAAATCTATTCTAGAATCAAACCCTTACAAGCCCATTCCTCATATAAAGATCTAAATGAGAAACTTAAAACCCATATTGAACTATTCAATAAATCGATCTTAGCAAAAAAAGAGTTTAAATACATGCGGGATAAACAAGCCTTCGAAGAAGGCAGAGCATATAGATGGGCTTTTTCAACTAGATCTAGAGTCCAATATAAGAACGACAATCATCGCTCTACACAGTTGGATACGTCTGATACCTCTTCGGTTTCGTCCAACATGTCATATGCACCGATGAAAGGAAAACGCACAAAACCATCTAAAAGAAATCGTGACTTTGAAAATTCCTCCAATAGTAATATTACTAAAAAACGCCCCCCTAAACAGTATCCTCGTACTCTGCTCCCATCAGTCCCCAACACTTCCACATTGACGGCTTCGGATGTTACCGTCAGTGCACATGAATCACTTGAAAATATGGGCACTTTTGTCACGCCTAAGGTTCCCTTGATGTTCTCTAAGAACTCGGGAAACTCACTCACTCCTCACAACCCGATTACGACATAGCCTCGGCTTTTAATATTATAAATTTGTCATCACATGTCCTGAGTGTCGATGAGATCTCAGTCCTCTCAAAAGGATTAACTTTCTGCCCTAATAAACCTGTAGACAAATTTGAGACCATCAAAGATCTTCACTTATATGCCCGTAAATTGCTACTTAAAAGCATTTTTGAAAAGAGCGACCCGGATACACGGGAATTTCACACGTATAGTGAACGTCAAGCTCTGGGTAATCTCAAATCTTTACTTGAGGAAAATGAATCCAAAGACCTCATCGACACCCTGGACCTTGATTTACTTTTGGCTAATGCCAGCACAATTGACACCGAGATCCCCGGTACCCCAAAACAAACTTCCCTTAAAAAAACATCTACCTTATACCCAGTGCCTAGCTCAAATCCAGGTGTATCTAATTTTCTTAAAAATATCAGCCAAGAAATAAATAACCTAGTACCTATAACACCCAGACATACAAATCTTATTCCTACTGAAAAGATGGCCTTAAAAAATCTATCCAAAAATCATCAAATTACGATTAAATTATCGGATAAAGGAGGAAACATTGTCATCATGGACAACCCCCAATATCTTGAAATGTGTTTTAACATATTGAGAAATCATGAGTGGTATCGCCCAGTCAGTAGGGGTGTTGTAGATGCCTTTAATAAAAAATTCTACACTTTGGTAGATGAAGCTTTTCAAAACAATGTCATTTCTAAAAAAAACTTGGGAATTTGTTCGCACCTCCTTTCCCCGTACACCAACATTCTACTCACTCCCCAAAATTCACAAGGACCCCCTAAATCCCCCAGGACGTCCTATTATATCTGGAAACGGAGCTATTATTGAAAATCTTTCACGACTCATTGATGAGCATTTAAAACCCTTTGTTCAGAGCATCCCCTCTTATGTTAAAGATACACCTCACTTATTACGCATTATCGAGGGAGTACAAATTCCTATAGATTCGATCCTGGTCAGTATCGACGTGGAGGCACTTTACAGCTCGATTCCTCACTCTTTAGGTATTGCTTGTATTAGACATATTCTATCACAAACCAGTCACCATGAACGTTTGTTCAATGAATTTATAATCCAGTCCTTGGATTTCATACTGAGACACAATGTCTTCACTTTTGATGGTCAATGTTTCCTCCAGGTACAGGGCGTAGCCATGGGCACCAGTTGTGCCCCTGGCTACGCCAACCTGTACCTGGGGGAATGGGAGCATTCAATCTTTTCCAGTGGGGATCTCTCAATGTACCTGTGCCATGTAGCTCTATGGCACAGGTACATTGATGATATCTTCATCGTATGGACGGGCTCCCAGCAATGCTTGGATGAGTGTCTCATCGCCCTAAACTTAAATACTTTTAATCTTAAGTTCACAATGACATCAGACCCAAATACCATAACCTTCCTTGATGTGGAGATCTTCAGGGACAAGCAAAACATGTTATCATGTAAGCTGTTCCGCAAACCAAGTGCAGGCAATACAATCCTACATTCTTCTAGTTTTCACCCTAAATCCCTAGTTGAATCTATTCCCTATGGACAATATTTAAGAATAAAAAGAAATTGCTCTAACGAGGTCGATTATAAAAGAGAAGCTAATAACTTAAGGCAAAGACTTCTAGCAAGGGGATACAGCCATAAGTGCCTCAAAAAGGCCTTTAAACGCACTTCAAATCTAAATCGACACGAATTATTAATATCTAAACCTAAAAAAAGTGAAAGTGATCATCGTATTATTAACACTTATTCTGATGATCACGCTGAACTTCTTAAAATCTACCAAAAGCACTGTCATCTACTTACAGCAGATCCTGTGATAGGACCATTAGTACCCCCCAGGCCAAATATTGCCTATAGACGAGCAACGTCCCTGAAGGACATGCTAGTGCAGAGTGAATTTGAGAACACCAATAGGGGAGATCCATGTAAGGACCTGGGAACTTTCCAATGTGGTAATTGCACATACTGTAAATATATGAACACTAGAAAGAACATTCGGCTACCGAATGGCCAAAAATTTCGACCAAAACATTATGCAAACTGTCAAACTACGGACGTAGTATATCTCATTATTTGCAGTTGTAACTGCTTTTATGTAGGAAAAACTATACAAAAATTGTGGCAGAGAATTTACCGGCATCTAAAAGGGATGAAGGAACAAAATCCTGATCTCCCTCTTGGCAGACATGCTGCCCAAGTTCATGGAGATTGCGTACCAAACCTTGAGGTGTTAGTTTTGGACAGGGTCCACCGCAGCCCCCGCGGAGGTGACCTTAACAAGCACCTTCTTCAAAGGGAGCTGAGATGGATCTCGATCCTCAACGCCACCTCACCCCCTGGCTTGAACCAGGCAATTAACTTTAAACCCTTCCTACCAGGTTTTACATCTGCGAAGTTTGATAGGGATCTGCTAAACTGAGCTCAACAATTTGTTTACACCGTGTTTGTGTGTTGGTTTTTTTTATTTTTTTTTTATTTTGAAAATAAATAAATATGTATGAACTCTGCCAGCTGTATAACATGTGTACTAATGTTTCTGATGTATGCCGGTTAGATATTTATGTAAAAACTAAAAAATCCTTTTTAAACAAGATTGGATTTATTTGGTGGAACTTTACCTGATGATTCGCCCACTGGAGATTAGTGCCTAGTTATTACATTGTTGATTACTGTTTATTATTTAGAAATTAATCAAATGACAATTGTACCCTGCACTTTTTGACATATTGGAGCCCGGGGATTTGGGGACCACCCATTGGGCCCACTGACGCTCCCCAGCACAAAAACAGCCCCCGGTTGTTTTGATAATCGGGGGCTGACTGCTCATACTTGAGCAAATGGACGGTTATGTGCATATGAATAAATTTCTCTCCCTGTCCCAAGAATTACATACATATGGGACGGAGGGTATTCATGTTACACGGTTTACTATCCATGGGGTGTTGGATTAGTCAATTTTTCCCCATTCCTCCGATGGCGCCGTTTGGCGCAGCACATACAATTGTGCTGCCTTTGCGCTGACCTTTTTGGGTCTGGTGCGGGCAACGGAGTGATTTTCTTTTAGCACTTCCGCCCTTTTCGTTGTGCTGGCGGTCGGGTCGACGTCTGACGTCACCGCGCCGGTGTCGTGGACGTCCTTCACGTCTGCGTGGGTGCGCGGTGACGCCGGACGCCGCCGGGATCGAGGGCGGCCTCTGTATGCGATGCCTGTCCTATAAGAACCTCTCTTTTCATTTACAATACGCAGTTAATTGGGTTTCTACCCGGACGCATAGTCTAGCCCTGTTGTGGCCTCCCACGCTCTACCCCATTGGTTGAATTCCTCCCTTTTGCAGCTTTACCTTTGGCGCCATTTGAGCTGATTGGCTGCAACACCAGCGACAGCTCTATAAAAAGTCCCACCTGACTTGGCCAATTGCCGCACAGCCAGAGTGTGGATGTTCTTGCGCCACATTGACAGGTATTAAGCTTCTTTTTAAACACTTCATCAGAGTTATGGGATGCCTGGTTACAGGGCTGGTCTGCGATCTAGAAACTATAATCCATGTATGTATGTTTTTACAGAGAGGCCGTGGCAGTCTGTCCGCTGCAATTTGAGGCTTCCCTGTGAGCTTTGAGGGGCGTTTTTGGTGTTGGTCCTCTTATACATTTCCCCGTGGCTCTGTCATCTTGTCTGCAGTGTCTTTTTGGCCGCTGCATTGTCTTTATGCGACCATTAAACCCGCACCATATCCGTTTGGGCTCTATATCACCGGGACAATTCCTCCAAACGGCTGATGTTTATATTACCATTGGAAATGTATGTATGCAACACTATTTGATATAGATGTACTGTATCGTATAGACATACAATTATACGATGTTTATATACATCCATGTATTCTTAAATGAACTTTCATGTATATTTATTCTTCCTTTTCCCTTCGTCTCTCTCCCCTCCCCCTTTCTTCTTTTCCTCTCTCATTGTTATTTTATTTTTTATTTTCTTTTTATTTTCTCTTTGCAACAATGTCTATCTTCTAGCTGCCCACATATGGGAGAAATTCAAAATAATGTAATCATGCCAGTACACTGTTGTGTATTATACAACTATCACATACTATGTTGTGTTTTTTCTCTTATATAGAGACTAAATTGTCTTCAAACTATTGCATGAACCTTGAAGAAGGAAATAATGGAGGCTATCACAGATATAGCTCGAGTATCCGAAACATGTCGGTTGTGTCACCACTAGGGATGAGCTTCGTGTTCGAGTCGAACATACGTTCGACTCGAACATCGGCTGTTCGATCGTTCGACGAAGATCGAACGATTTGGGCCGTTCGCGCCAAATTCGAGTGACGCGAACGGCCCACAATGCACTACGCCATCGCAGTGTCATCCAGGCGCTGTGATTGGCCAAGCATGCACTGTGACCCCGCATGCTTGGCCAATCACAGCGCCGGCAGCGAGGAGAGCAATGATTGGCCACAGGCAGGATGCCTGTGGCCAATTATTGCTGAGGGTGTTTAGTACACGCCCCACACTATAAAAGGCCGCCAGCACGGCGGCCTAGTGTAGTGTGTTCCGGAGCAGGGATAGAGCAGCATAGGCAGGGACAGTGACTGTTATTTCTTTCTTGCTTAACCTGGATTCCTTTAGTTTAGGGAAAGAGAAGAATAGGTAGGGAGAGTGTCAGTGTGTTTTGTGCTTGTGCTATAGTGTGCTTAAAAAAAACATTTATTCTAGGGACAGAAAACTGTAGGTAGGGACAGTGTCAGTTTCTTTCACTCTGCAAGTCCTTGTTTCCAGGGACCTGGAAGGACAGTGAGTGAATTGTCCTTGTGCTATATTGTGCTTAAAAAAACATTTATTCTAGGGACAGAAAACTGTAGGTAGGGAGAGTGTCAGTTTCTTTCACTCTGCAAGTCCTTGTTTCCAGGGACCTGGAAGGACAGTGAGTGAATTGTCCTTGTGCTATATTGTGCTTAAAAAAAACATTTATTCTAGGGACAGAAAACTGTAGGTAGGGAGAGTGTCAGTTTATTTCACTCTGCAAGTCCTTGTTTCCAGGGACCTGGAAGGACAGTGACTGAATTGTCCTTGTGCTATATTGTGATTAAAAAAAACATTTATTCTAGGGACAGAAAACTGTAGGTAGGGAGAGTGTCAGTTTATTTCACTCTGCAAGTCCTTGTTTCCAGGGACCTGGAAGGACAGTGACTGAATTGTCCTTGTGCTATATTGTGATTAAAAAAAACATTTATTCTAGGGACAGAAAACTGTAGGTAGGGAGAGTGTCAGTTTATTTCACTCTGCAAGTCCTTGTTTCCAGGGACCTGGAAGGACAGTGACTGAATTGTCCTTGTGCTATATTGTGATTAAAAAAAACATTTATTCTAGGGACAGAAAACTGTAGGTAGGGAGAGTGTCAGTTTATTTCACTCTGCAAGTCCTTGTTTCCAGGGACCTGGAAGGACAGTGAGTGAATTGTCCTTGTGTTATATTGTGATTAAAAAAAACATTTTTTCTAGGGACAGAAAACTGTAGGTAGGGAGAGTGTTTTTTTTCTTTCACTCTGCAAGTCCTTGTTTCCAGGGACCTGTAAGGACAGTGAGTGAATTGTCCTTGTGCTATATTGTGCTTAAAAAAAACATTTATTCTAGGGACAGAAAACTGTAGGTAGGGAGAGTGTCAGTTTATTTCACTCTGCAAGTCCTTGTTTCCAGGGACCTGGAAGGACAGTGAGTGAATTGTCCTTGTGTTATATTGTGATTAAAAAAAACATTTTTTCTAGGGACAGAAAACTGTAGGTAGGGAGAGTGTTTTTTTTCTTTCACTCTGCAAGTCCTTGTTTCCAGGGACCTGTAAGGACAGTGAGTGAATTGTCCTTGTGCTATATTGTGCTTAAAAAAAACATTTATTCTAGGGACAGAAAACTGTAGGTAGGGAGAGTGTCAGTTTATTTCACTCTGCAAGTCCTTGTTTCCAGGGACCTGGAAGGACAGTGACTGAATTGTCCTTGTGCTATATTGTGATTAAAAAAAACATTTATTCTAGGGACAGAAAACTGTAGGTAGGGAGAGTGTCAGTTTATTTCACTCTGCAAGTCCTTGTTTCCAGGGACCTGGAAGGACAGTGACTGAATTGTCCTTGTGCTATATTGTGATTAAAAAAAACATTTATTCTAGGGACAGAAAACTGTAGGTAGGGAGAGTGTCAGTTTATTTCACTCTGCAAGTCCTTGTTTCCAGGGACCTGGAAGGACAGTGACTGAATTGTCCTTGTGCTATATTGTGATTAAAAAAAACATTTATTCTAGGGACAGAAAACTGTAGGTAGGGAGAGTGTCAGTTTATTTCACTCTGCAAGTCCTTGTTTCCAGGGACCTGGAAGGACAGTGACTGAATTGTCCTTGTGCTATATTGTGATTAAAAAAAACATTTATTCTAGGGACAGAAAACTGTAGGTAGGGAGAGTGTCAGTTTATTTCACTCTGCAAGTCCTTGTTTCCAGGGACCTGGAAGGACAGTGACTGAATTGTCCTTGTGCTATATTGTGATTAAAAAAAACATTTATTCTAGGGACAGAAAACTGTAGGTAGGGAGAGTGTCAGTTTATTTCACTCTGCAAGTCCTTGTTTCCAGGGACCTGGAAGGACAGTGACTGAATTGTCCTTGTGCTATATTGTGATTAAAAAAAACATTTATTCTAGGGACAGAAAACTGTAGGTAGGGAGAGTGTCAGTTTATTTCACTCTGCAAGTCCTTGTTTCCAGGGACCTGGAAGGACAGTGAGTGAATTGTCCTTGTGTTATATTGTGATTAAAAAAAACATTTTTTCTAGGGACAGAAAACTGTAGGTAGGGAGAGTGTTTTTTTTCTTTCACTCTGCAAGTCCTTGTTTCCAGGGACCTGTAAGGACAGTGAGTGAATTGTCCTTGTGCTATATTGTGCTTAAAAAAAACATTTATTCTAGGGACAGAAAACTGTAGGTAGGGAGAGTGTCAGTTTATTTCACTCTGCAAGTCCTTGTTTCCAGGGACCTGGAAGGACAGTGACTGAATTGTCCTTGTGCTATATTGTGATTAAAAAAAACATTTATTCTAGGGACAGAAAACTGTAGGTAGGGAGAGTGTCAGTTTATTTCACTCTGCAAGTCCTTGTTTCCAGGGACCTGGAAGGACAGTGACTGAATTGTCCTTGTGCTATATTGTGATTAAAAAAAACATTTATTCTAGGGACAGAAAACTGTAGGTAGGGAGAGTGTCAGTTTATTTCACTCTGCAAGTCCTTGTTTCCAGGGACCTGGAAGGACAGTGAGTGAATTGTCCTTGTGTTATATTGTGATTAAAAAAAACATTTTTTCTAGGGACAGAAAACTGTAGGTAGGGAGAGTGTTTTTTTTCTTTCACTCTGCAAGTCCTTGTTTCCAGGGACCTGTAAGGACAGTGAGTGAATTGTCCTTGTGCTATATTGTGCTTAAAAAAAACATTTATTCTAGGGACAGAAAACTGTAGGTAGGGAGAGTGTCAGTTTATTTCACTCTGCAAGTCCTTGTTTCCAGGGACCTGGAAGGACAGTGAGTGAATTGTCCTTGTGTTATATTGTGATTAAAAAAAACATTTTTTCTAGGGACAGAAAACTGTAGGTAGGGAGAGTGTTTTTTTTCTTTCACTCTGCAAGTCCTTGTTTCCAGGGACCTGTAAGGACAGTGAGTGAATTGTCCTTGTGCTATATTGTGCTTAAAAAAAACATTTATTCTAGGGACAGAAAACTGTAGGTAGGGAGAGTGTCAGTTTATTTCACTCTGCAAGTCCTTGTTTCCAGGGACCTGGAAGGACAGTGAGTGAATTGTCCTTGTGTTATATTGTGATTAAAAAAAACATTTTTTCTAGGGACAGAAAACTGTAGGTAGGGAGAGTGTTTTTTTTCTTTCACTCTGCAAGTCCTTGTTTCCAGGGACCTGTAAGGACAGTGAGTGAATTGTCCTTGTGCTATATTGTGATTAAAAAAAACATTTATTCTAGGGACAGAAAACTGTAGGTAGGGAGAGTGTCAGTTTATTTCACTCTGCAAGTCCTTGTTTCCAGGGACCTGGAAGGACAGTGAGTGAATTGTCCTTGTGTTATATTGTGATTAAAAAAAACATTTTTTCTAGGGACAGAAAACTGTAGGTAGGGAGAGTGTTTTTTTTCTTTCACTCTGCAAGTCCTTGTTTCCAGGGACCTGTAAGGACAGTGAGTGAATTGTCCTTGTGCTATATTGTGCTTAAAAAAAACATTTATTCTAGGGACAGAAAACTGTAGGTAGGGAGAGTGTCAGTTTATTTCACTCTGCAAGTCCTTGTTTCCAGGGACCTGTAAGGACAGTGAGTGAATTGTCCTTGTGCTATATTGTGCTTAAAAAAAACATTTATTCTAGGGACAGAAAACTGTAGGTAGGGAGAGTGTCAGTTTATTTCACTCTGTAAGTCCTTGTTTCCAGGGACCTGGAAGGACAGTGAGTGAATTGTCCTTGTGTTATATTGTGATTAAAAAAAACATTTTTTCTAGGGACAGAAAACTGTAGGTAGGGAGAGTGTTTTTTTTCTTTCACTCTGCAAGTCCTTGTTTCCAGGGACCTGTAAGGACAGTGAGTGAATTGTCCTTGTGCTATATTGTGCTTAAAAAAAACATTTATTCTAGGGACAGAAAACTGTAGGTAGGGAGAGTGTCAGTTTATTTCACTCTGCAAGTCCTTGTTTCCAGGGACCTGGAAGGACAGTGACTGAATTGTCCTTGTGCTATATTGTGATTAAAAAAAACATTTATTCTAGGGACAGAAAACTGTAGGTAGGGAGAGTGTCAGTTTATTTCACTCTGCAAGTCCTTGTTTCAAGGGACAGAGAAGGACACCTGAAGGTAGCCCTTATTGCTTTTTTCCCATCTCCCTGCAGGCCATCTATTAGAATGTCTGGAAGGCAAACAAGGAGAGGCAGACAGTCAGGAGGCAATAAAAGAGGGCAAGCAGGCTCTGTGTCTGGGGGCAACAGTGCTGGTCGTGGACGCGGTGCATTGTCATCAGCACATGGCCATGGGACACGCTTGTCCTTCTTTTCGGCAGCTGGACATGTTGAGCCACATCATGCCGAAGACTTGGTAGAGTGGATGACCAAGCCCTCCTCCTCCTCCTCATCCTCTCTCACCCAGGCTCAGGGTACTGGAAAAGCAGCTGCCAAAGCGTCGTCTTCCCTGGTATCAATGTCAGACAAATCATCAGTCACTCCTTCCCTAGACCCACCATGTCCTCCTCCTGAGGAGTCCCCCGAACTGTTTCAGCACAGTGTTGGGTACATGCTCCAGGAGGATGCCCAGCGTTTCGAAGGGTCTGATGATGAAACCCAGCTAGAGGAAGGCAGTAGCGTGAGAGCAGACAGAGGGGATGCTCAAGAAGGACACCAATCTGGCAGTCATGTTCCAGCAGCTGCAGCATACTGCCAGATTGGCTCCAGTCATGAGGAGGGAGGGGATGATGAGGTCACTGACTCCACGTGGGTGCCTAATAGGAGAGGGGAGGAGGAGGAGGATGAGGAGGAGGCACATCTCCAACGAGGCAGGATGCCCTTTGGTGGCCAGCGTAAGGGCAGTACACCGACGGAATCACACCGCAGAGCTCCGCCTGTGCAGGGCGCTGCCTCTGCCCGTCATTCAAAAAGTTCTTTGGTGTGGGCCTTTTTTGAGGCTAGTGCATCAGATCGCACAGCTGCTGTTTGCAACATATGTCTCAAGCGTATATCGCGTGGCCAAAACATCAGCCGCTTGGGTACCACATGCCTGACCAGACATATGTTGACCTGCCATGCAGCTCGTTGGCAAGCCTACCTCAAAGACCCACACCAAAGAACAAAGCGGACCTCTCCTTGCACCGCATCAGCTGGGATCTCCAACCCCACTATAACTTCAGTCCTCTCTGAAACATGCACTGAGAGGAATGAAGGTGTAGAATTAGGTGTGTCACAGCCAAGTACTTGCGCCCACTCTGCTAGCAGTACACCGACGTCCGATTCTAGCAGGCAAATTTCCCTGCCCCAGCTGCTGGACCGTCGAAAGAAGTTCACTCCCAGCCATCCACATGCCCAGCGGTTGAATGCTAGCTTGGCTAAATTGCTAGCGCTTCAACTGCTGCCTTTTCAGTTGGTAGACTCGGCCCCCTTCCGTGAGTTTGTGCAATGTGCAGTTCCTCAGTGGCAGGTTCCCAAACGCCACTTTTTCTCACGGAAGGCTATTCCGGCTCTCTACCGGCATGTGGAAGGCAATGTCTTGGCCTCGCTGGACAGGGCGGTCAGCGGTAAGGTGCATATTACCGCTGACTCATGGTCCAGCAGGCATGGACAGGGACGTTACCTTTCTTTCACGGCCCATTGGGTCACTCTTTTGGCAGCTGGGAAGGATTCAGGACAAGGTGCAGTAGTGTTGGAGGTTGTCCCACCGCCACGCCTCCAAAATGCTACTACTGGTTGTGACACACCTCTCTCCTCCACCCCCTCCTCTTCTTCTTCCTCCATGGCCTCTTCCTGTGGTTTGTCCTATAAACCAGCGGTGCTCCGTAGCCGTTCACGGGGCTACGCAAGTACGCAGGCAAAAAGATGCCATGCCGTGCTTGCGCTGGTGTGTTTGGGGGACAGAAGCCACACTGGGGCAGAGGTCCTGTCTGCTCTGCAGGGCCAGGCCGAGAGGTGGTTGACGCCACGCCAGCTTAAGCCAGGAATGGTGGTTTGCGACAATGGCACCAACCTCCTCTCCGCCCTCCGACAGGGACAACTGACCCATGTGCCCTGTGTGGCTCACGTCCTTAACCTGGTGGTGCAGCGCTTCTTGGGCAGGTACCCGGGCTTACAGGATGTCCTGAGGCAGGCCAGGAAAGTCTGTGTGCATTTCCGCAGATCTTATAATGCCAGTGCTCGCCTGGCTGAGCTGCAAAAGGAGTTGAACCTGCCCAAGAACCGCCTTATATGTGACATGCCCACCAGGTGGAACTCAAGGTTGGCCATGCTGCAGCGGCTGCACACGCAGCAGAGGGCCATCAATGAGTACCTGTGCGACTACGGCACCAGGACAGGGTCAGGGGAGCTTGGTTTTTTTTCTCCACGCCAGTGGGGCATGATCAGGGATGCATGCACTGTCCTGGCACCATTTGAGGAGGCCACGAGGATGGTGAGCAGTGACAGTGCATGCATCAGTGACACTGTACCTCTTGTCCACCTGTTGGAGCACACGCTGCGTGGAATAATGGACAGGGCACTTGAGGCAGAACAGAGGCAGGAAGAGGAGGACTTCCTTGCCTCTCAAGGCCCCCTTTACCCAGACAGTGTTCCTTCTGTCCCACCCATCGCACAGGAAGAGGAGGAGGAGGAGGAGGAGGAGGAGGAGGAGGAGGATTGTGTCAGCATGGAGGTGGAGGCTGGCACTCAGCATCATCAGCAGCAGTCTTTTAGGGATGATTTACAGTCCCAAGAAACCAGTGGACTTGTACGTGGCTGGGAGGAGGTGGCTGCGGATCATGTCGTCCTTAGTGACCCAGAGGACTCCGGACCGAATGCCTCAGCAAACCTACGCTGCATGGCCTCCCTGATCCTGCAAAGTCTGCGGAAGGATCCTCGTATTCTTCGGATCAAGGAGAGGGACCATTACTGGCTGGCCACTCTCCTTGATCCACGGTACAAGGGTAAGGTTGCGGACCTTATGTTACCGTCGCAGAGGGAGCAGAGGATGAGACAACTCCGGGAGGCCTTGCAGAAAGGTCTGTGCAACGCGTTCCCAGAGACTGGGAGGTTGCAAACTCCTGGTCCTGGACAACGAGTTGCTGAGGCTTCGGCCAGTCAAAGAAGGAGCGGTGGGGAAGGTGGCCGTCTGACCGATGCGTTCAGACAATTCTTTAGTCCGCAGCCCCAAAGTATGATCGGTTCCAGCAACCATCGCCAGCGTCTGATAAACATGGTGCAGGAATATCTAGGGGCAAGGTCAGACTTGGACACCTTCCCCACCGAAAATCCTCTGGCTTACTGGGTCTTGAGGATGGATCACTGGCCAGAGCTTGCACAGTATGCAATTGAGCTACTGGCCTGTCCTGCATCCAGCGTTCTTTCGGAACGCACATTCAGTGCTGCTGGAGGATTTGTCACGGATCACAGGGTGCGCCTGTCCACCGACTCGGTTGATCGACTGACTTTCATCAAGATGAACCAGTCTTGGATCACCACCAGCTACCACACACCTGATGCTGATATAACAGACTAATTGATTTTAACATGTCACATCCCTTCAAGACTGATGCTGATGCTGAGTGCCTGTGCTGTTATGTTGACTGGCTATCCTCCTCCTCCGAGTCCTCAATGATACGATTGATGATGATAGCTTGTAAGATCATTTTTGTTTATGGGTGCCGCCACCAGTGCCTAACGCCCAATTTTTCAGCCCCTGTTTAACAGGGGCGTGTAATTACAATTTTTGAAGCAATACTTTGCAACAGGGCTCATTGCTGTGCTCCAAGTACAGTATCTGTGAGGAGTTGCAGTGTTGTGCCACCAGTGCCTAACGCCCAATTTTTCAGCCCCTGTTTAACAGGGGCGTGTAATTACAATTTTTGAAGCAATACTTTGCAACAGGGCTCATTGCTGTGCTCCAAGTACAGTATCTGTGAGGAGTTGCAGTGTTGTGCCACCAGTGCCTAAGGCCCAATTTTTCAGCCCCTGTTTAACAGGGGCGTGTCATTACAATTTTTGAAGCAATACTTTGCAACAGGGCTCATTGGTGTGCTCCAAGTACAGTATCTGTGAGGAGTTGCAGTGTTGTGCCACCAGTGCCTAAGGCCCAATTTTTCAGCCCCTGTTTAACAGGGGCGTGTCATTACAATTTTTGAAGCAATACTTTGCAACAGGGCTCATTGCTGTGCTCCAAGTACAGTTGCTGTGAGGGGTTGCAGTGTTGTGCCACCAGTGCCTAAGGCCCAATTTTTCAGCCCCTGTTCAACAGGGGCATGTAATTACAATTCTTGATCTAATAATTCACAGCAGGGCCCATTGCTGCACCCACCAAGAGTAACTGTCAGGGCTTACAGTGTTGTGGCACCAGCACCACCATCAAAGGCCCAATTTTTACTACCACTGTTCAACAATTATATGTAATTAAAATTCCTGATATAATAGTTGACAGCAGGGCGTTCCAGCACCAACCAAGAGTAACTGTGAGTGCTTACAGTGTTGTGCCAACACCAACAACTAAGGGGCCTATTTCTGCAGAGTATATACGGCAGGTCCCTACTTTCAAACATCCAACTTACAAACGACTCCTACTTGCAAACGCAAGAAGACAACAGGAAGTGAGAGGAAATCTACCACTAGGAAGGAAAATTCTCTCCTGTAAGAATAAATATGGGAGAAAGGTGTCTCCTCTGTACTGATGCTTTATCAGCAATCCTTGTTTCAAGAAAAACACCACATTTCAAAAACAGTTGTCATTGGGACGGAAAGTGAGGTGAAATGTTCTGAACAGGGGCACAGACAGCAAAACAAATGTTACAGGGGTGATAACCCTTACCTATGTTTTCCAAAAAGTTTAAAAATAGATTTTTGGTCTGGAGCTACACTTCAACAATGTACCTGTTCAAAATTACAAACAGACTCTACATAAGAACAAACCTACAGTCCCTGTCTTGTATGCACCGCCTGTATAGGGCTGTTCAGAGTATATAGGGCCTTTTTTATTTTATGTGCGGGGTTCCCCTTAATATCCATACAAGACCCAAAGGGGCTGGTAATGGGCTGGGGTAGGGGGGGGGTCATGGGGTAGCTATGCCATTTTTCTTAAAGAATTTCATCCATATTACCGGGACCAGACATTACATTAAAGCCGCAAGCAGTTTTAAATGGCTTTTTTTTCCTTTAGAAGTGTCATTTTGTGCAGGGACAGTTCTAAACACGGGAAACACGTGGCACTTCACAGGCATACTTTAGACACCCCCCAGGTACGATATTTAAAGGAATATTTGACTTTTTTTTTTTCACTTTATGCATCATTAAAATGACTGCTCCCGAAAAACGACCGTTTTTAAAACTTCTTTTTGCATTGATACATGTCCCCTGGTGCAGAACCCGGGTTCCCAAACCCTTTTTAGGACAATAACATGCATAATAGTTGTTATAATTAGCACTTTAGAATTCGAACGTTCGCATCCATTGTATTTAATAGGGTTCTAATGTTCGTTCGAACTTTCGGTCCGTTCGCGGGTTCTGGTGCGAACCGAACCCGGGGGTGTTCGGCTCATCACTAGTCACCACTAGCTATATGACTTATATGTCTCAAGTAGTAAGGTGTCCTCATGCAATTGTTCTTTAATGACTGTATATGTCTGTTCCTTTCTTTGATTTTAAACCATTTTGATATATATGTGTATTATGTAAAATAAAATTCTTTATATTTTTCTATATATACTTGGTGGCAATCCATAATTTATTCCAATCCACACAATCCCAGGGGCACCCCTTTTCCATTTTTTTTTTATAGAACTATATAGGGCCTCTACGTCAATACTAACCACAATTGATTCCTCAGGTATCTGAACCCCCTCGATGATGCGTAGTAAGTGAAGAGTATCACGTACATAGGAGGATAGACAAAAGACGAAGGGTTTTAAATGTTCGTCTATTAAACGAGATAAATTTTCAGTGATTGCACCATTCCCTGATATTATAGGGCGACCGGGGGTTTTTTTTGCATTTTTGTGAATTTTGGGGAGAGAGTAAAAAGTAGGGGTTTTAGGGAACGGAGTCCGTATGAAGTCCAATGTCTGCTTTGAGATAACTTTACTCTGAAATGCTGTGTCAATCAGGTCATAAAATTTGAGATTATAAGCTTTAATAACATCTCTACTCACAGGACGATACCAATCCTGATTACTCAAAATGTCTAAACACATTTGTTTATAATTATCATTGTTTATTAACACTATATTTCCTCCTTTATCTGAGGATTTGATAGTTATGTTGTGGTTATCAGATAGATTTTTCAATGCAGTTTTCTCTTTATGAGTAAGATTGATATGGTCTGGTGGCACAGGATCGAGAGTTTGAATCTCGTGGCAGACATTTTTCAAAAAGTTGGAGACACCTTGATTAGAACTAGGGGCTGGATACAATGACAACGTTTTTTTAAGTGATGACTTCGTAGTGGTGACTTTATCTGAAATAGATGCATTGGGATTGGCCAGAAGAGAGTCCAAGTCTACATTGTCAATTAAGTCAATGGGTTCATTTTCTGTCAACAGGGATTTTAAATTTTTCAATGCTTGTCTTTCACTGAAAGTGTGAAAGTCTTGAGCATCTGGGTCTGTCTTTTCAAACATACTTTGAAGAAGTAATTTTCTAGTATATAAATGAAGGTCCTTGATGACCTCAAATTTATCCAAAGGTTTGTTTGGACAGAAAGTGAGTCCCTTTGAAAGCACTGAGACTTCATCAGAAGTGAGGGAGTGCGTGGATAAATTGATAATATTGAGGGGTGAGGTGACTGGATGTGTCATTAGGGTGGAGTAGGAGTGAGGGGAACCTGTAAGTTTCCCTGATTTCTAGAAAACATAGGGGGAACTCGGGGAGTGACAAAGGTGTTAGTAGTGCCTCCTGTCGTGATTTCTGAGACTGCATTAGTGTTATCCATGGTTGTTGTGGTTGGAGTGCTCGGGATAGTGGGCGGATTAGTCCGTGAATGTTGGTTTGGTGGACGTTTATGAGGATGGGTGCCGGTTGGATTGTCAAAGTCTCGACCACGTTTGGGCTGTCTTGAGCGTTTGGGTTTGAAAGATGACCGTGACGTGTTGGAGGATACCGAAGAAGTATCAGATATATCTGAACGAACTTGTTGGGGGTTAATTTTTTCGTAGGGGTCTAAAGTTATTATTGTGAAACCATTTATAGGCCCGCCCCTCCTCAAAAGCTTGTTTATCTCGTAGGTATTTGAATTCTTTCTTGGCCAAAATAGATTTGTTAAATTGTTCAATATGAATTTTTAACTTGTCATTTAGATCTTGGTAGGAAGGATGAGTCTGGAGAAGTTTGATTTTGGAGTATACCTTGTCAATGTTTGCATTAATATCAATTAAACGTTTTTGATATTCATCTATTAAAAGTCTCATCATAGTTGATGAGCATGCTTTTAAATTGGTTTCCCATGCAATTTTAAATAGTGGGTCCAGATTTTCAAAAGATGGAAAAATCTGCACCCGTAATCCCAATGGATTTAGGTCATCTCTAATATATTTGTCAAATGTTTTAACATGCCAGTGCATTAAAGATTTTTTCTCCAGCCATTTGGTCAAATTTAGAAACAAAAAACTCAATTCAGATTCCACAGACTCATTCTGGCCATAATCGGTTTGTAATTTGGTTATAAAAATATCCCAGGATTCACTATACAGTTCAGCCATGTTAAAGGAAAAAAAAAAAGGGGGGGAAAGAGAAAGAGACGCAACGTCAAGGAAAAAAACAAAAAGAATATATTGATACACTAATAGCTTCAAATGATTGGGGACTTATTGGGTATTTACTACCCGTTTGAAATTTGGTATATAGAGGGGTAATAAGATGAAGCTATAGCAGTGTATTGTGGTTAGTTCCAAGCAACCGGTCACATCCCAATAGTAATTGAAAAAATTGGAGAAGGGATTGCCCCTGGGATAGTGCGGACCGGTGCAATGTAAAGAACTGACCAAAAACTTTATTTGAAAAAGTAAAGGCTCACAGGAATGGGCCAGTAAACACCGGAGACCGCCCTGAAAGGCAAGAGATGGAGTCAATTCTCATATGGAGAAATTATTTGTAAAGAAATATTTTTGTATATAGCAGTAAATGTGGTTCCCCAAGATTCACTTAAGTAAGCAATAAGTATAGTTTTACCTATCTCGCTGTAGAGATGAGATCCATTTGGCACCATGACACCATCATAGGGCGGTCTCTGGTGTTTACTGGCCCATTCCTGTGAGCCTTGACGGTGCTATGCATGGTGTATTGGAACAAAGACACTACTATATAACTAGCTTGGTGTTTTAATGGAATATTTCCAGGTCCAACATATATACTTGCTTTTTATGCCCGCCCAAATAACTTCATGGGCTTGCTGACGCATATATATTTTCTTTCTGCTTCTTCTTTTTGAAGCACATACAAATCCTTTAATGTTTTTTATTAAACATACTACTTATCATCGTTTATTGGACTAGAAATTTCCAAATTCCATGGAGCTCACCCAAAGACATCCAACTCTACATTTGTGCGTTGTCAGAAAAAGATTTTTGTGATACATTTAAACTTAAAACACATTGCTCAGCCCTTATACCTACCTTGAAGAAGGAAAGTATTTACTTCGGTATTAAACTGCCGAACATATCCGAAACATGTTGGTATTTACTTGTATCCCCTTGTACTGATGTACAGTATCTGCTCATAGGGGTGCATATGTAATGTATATTGGCCTCCAATGTGATATTCACAAAATATGTCTCTATTTCTATTGTAATTATCTCTATGTGTTGTTGAAAATATCTGTTTCATGTATATAACTTTTTATGACCTACCACAATAAAATCTTTTCTACTTTTTTAAATAAAGTTTTTGGTCAGTTCTTTACATTGCACCGGTCCGCACTATCCCAGGGGCAATCCCTTCTCCAATTTTTTTAGCTTCTTTAATATAGCTAGTCCACTTGCCTGTCAGAAGAGATTTGGCTGCAACAGGAAGGCTTTTAGGCTGCTGCAAGCATGTGCACCTTTAGATACCCACAGCAGTCTCTATAACATCCTCAGTACCAAAGTTCAAGTAATAAAGTCTTGTATCATTATACCCACACAGATGAAGATTTGAGGTGTATTAGGAGGATATGGAGGACACAATCTATGATAGTTTCATTTGCATGCTGGACTTTACATGTGTGTCAGAAACAATGGTACCTGGATCTGTCTTACCTCGGGTCTGGGAGCTTATGAATCTAATAGTTTTCTACAAGATTTTACAAGTTAGCTTGTGGTTTCTCTAACTGCTTTTAAGAGATGGTAAAAATGAAGTGGATTTTCTATTGCTGGTCTTAAGCATGTGGTCGACCATTGTGTGACATTTAATGGATGTTAATGGATATCTACAGGGTCTGAATCAGTAACGATCATTCTTGTAGTTGACACTTGTGTAGGGATTAATTGCAAGCTTTACTGTCTATATAAAAGAGAAACCAATTGGAAATACAATGGTGTCCTGGATTTCTGCTTCAGTGGCATTGCGGAGAAGAACATTCCACATTCCAAAATATAAGACAGATGCAAGTAAATAACTTATTTTTACTGAATATTTGTAATTTATTGTTTTTTGGAGTTCTTCTTTTTAATACTTACCAACAAAATACTCCTGTTTGTTGAACAATAATGCACATAGCTTAGTTGGAATAAATATGAACATTGCAGGGGTTATGCTGATTTATTTCTCAGTGGAAATATCATATCCTTTTTGTTAGTGTTCTGTACTGTCCCTCTTGCATTTCACGCATCAAAGGGTCAATTCTGTAAAGTAAATTAAGTACTTAAAAAGCTAATCTCCAGTCAAGAATAAAAAGCAAACTATCATTATCCTAACAAAAAAAAACTTTAATGAAAAATTCTACATCTCCCCTCAATCTGCCTCCCTTCCTGCTCTCCTCAATAGACACCTCATAGTGCCCCACAGTTATCACCAGGTGGAAGCTAGTTATTTTTTAAGAAGTATAATTGTTTGTGAGTTGGCTTTTAAATGTGTAGTCATTGATTATAGTAAGCTGTCAGGTTCTTTGTTCCATGCACCTAGAGAGTATAAGAAGAAACCTGGCTGGTCATGCTCTTTTGCTTGGTTCTTTTTCATATGCACACACCTATGAATATGATTTTTTAGTTGGCAATTAGTCAAAACGAATTTAATATATTTGTAGATTTGGAGCCCAGAGATGAATTAGCAGATAGGACCCATTGTCATCTTATTTATTTGTTTAAATAAAGCAGTGGTAAGGCCAAACTGCTGCCTTACAAATGGAGCCTCAATGTGTAGGCACTCAGTTCCATATCATTTCTGAAGGATTGCCAAAGCCTAGGCCCATCCATCCTCAGGGATTCTGTACTTTCTACACCTGGTACAATATTACCAGAAAGGAACATTGGATAAATGAGATAAACCTTTCTTCTTTTTAAAAATAAAGACTAATACCTCTACCTCCAATGTATAAAGTATTAATCAATAGCGTGGGAAACATTTCATACTAAATCCGACAAAGAAGTATCACTTAGTAATTTCATTTTGTTTCTTCAACTATACAGCTGATCTCGGATTTTGTAAATGCCTACAGACTGTCATTTATGCAAGGAATTAATACCAACTGCATTCAGCAAATTATTACCTTCCATTCCAAGGACACGGTAAGTGGGTTTCTCATTGTGCTGCTTCTAATTAACACATCTTGCATTAATATTATAGATAGGCTTTGCATTCAGCTTAGTCTTTTGGCGGCTGGTTGTTAGTGAAAATGTTCCATTACCAAGTTTAATGGTTAAATGTTTGCTTTTACATTGTGAAGGATAAAAATCAGTTGTCAGGGAGCACCTTGCTATAAGGAAAGACTAGAGGGAGGCAGGCATTCATTAACGTATCTCACTGACTTTTACATTCTTTAAGAATATCAGTTACCATTTGATAGGAGTAGTAAATGGCTGTACTTTCTCTGTCTACTTGTAGCTTTCAGTGCACGCCCAAAAAAATCTGAATTGCTAAGGTGACCCACTCCATCTCTATTGTTATCCCATCAAACAAAGCTTGTACATGGAGGCTGGTGTAAGCTATGGATTGCTTCCTTTCTCATGTCATCTCTCTAGCAACCCCTAAATAGCAGCTGTGAAAACTCAGTGTAAAAACTGTGCACAGGTACAGTTAGATTGAAAAGAAAGAGGAATGTTTTGGGTCACTTAGCATAGCTTATCCCATCACATGGCTCTTCCCATATGTACCGGTAGCAAATATTTATCATCTGAACATCTCCTGCCGCAATGTATTTTGCAAAGCTGAAAGAACTTTGAAAGGCATGACCCAAACAACCCTCCCTCGTACAGCATTTTTTTATTTGACTTTATTCCTGTTTTGAGAAACAGTCTTTATTCTTTCCTGTGATGTCATCACCAGGATTGTAAAATATTTAGGCTAAGTTCCTACTGATGCAGACAACCCCCCAGAGCCCTTTCCCAGTGTATGGGAAAAGTCTTGGGAGTCAAGGCAGCAGCAGTGTTTTGTTGAGAAAGAAATTAATGTATGTATTTGAATAGGGACAGAGAGGAACAGAGGGGTGGAAGACAAGCGGGTTTATGCAGCCCAGCAGACAGGGCTGAAAACACTGGTTAGGTTTTCATTGCAGAAGAATTGTGTTGTCAGCCCAAACAGGAAGTTAGACACACACTGGATTTCTAGGAAGTCAACAGGTATTTGTCATTACGTTCAGAGATAAAACATTGGAAATGTACATGGATGGCAGAGATGTACTAAAAAAAAATGTTTTGCCCACACATAAAAATGAAGGATTTCTATAGTTCTTTCAGCATACTGTGTACTGATAGCAGGAAGGAATGAACAAACATATGGTAACATACCGCCTATATCTGCATACTTGTAGCGGGGTCTCCTTTAAGGCCCCTGGACTACGTTACCCAGAACCCCGTTCGGCACCCAGGGTGCATTTGGCCACCGCAGAGACTCATGGGTGGGGCTATAAAAGAAGGGGGCGAGGCTAAGGTCTGCCTCTTTGGACACCGCGCTGCTATCAACAGGTCTTCCTGTGCGGATCTGCGGCAGTACAGGGCCTGAAGCCAGGGCCTTGCACAACTTCCAGAGAGCCTTCCACCCCACTGCGAGCCTGGGTGGCATCCAACTTCTCCAAGTTGCTGACATCAGTAGGACCAGGGACCCGGCCGTTGCAGACACTGTGTGCGGAGACACAGTCGGTGGCAGTCCCGGACTGGGATCGCGTCCGGAGTGGTGAGCGAGCACCTGCTCAATTCAGAAAAAAACTTTACCCTGATTAGGCCTAGAGACTGCCTTGGCCCATCAAGTTTTATCTGTTATTCCACCGGAGACTAGTAACAGAACTGGTTTGTGTAGTCTCCGGTGAAGTGTTCTTCTATTACCTATCGTGTGGATTACAAATACTGTTTCTTTCTATATGTGCACCATCATTCAAGCTGCATGCGAAGAAATTGTTCCCCAAGAGACTAAGCTATATCTGAGTCAGGCCTGACCAGGAGTTAGAACTTTTTGTTGCTGCACCATAAGGGCGCATAGATAGGAATAGCTGCACTTGGCGCGTAATCGCCAGCATCCTCAGAGTGTACTATATTTACCGTTGTAGGGCTCTGCAGACAATATATGTGTTATGTGTTAATCTATGCCCTTTTACACAAAAGTAAACTAGTTATACTTTAACACTTCGCCCTCAGTGTGTGATCATTGTGCATATATTGCTAGATTGTGATAAGATAACAATCCATAGACTAACTGTGCCAGAGAGGGTCGAGTATATTGCCAGGGGTTGGCGGTGCTGTATTCAGGGCCCAAAACAAACTCAGCGGCTCTCTTAACTGGGGGTAGCGCTACACGTGGGGGCTCGCCCGGGATCCTGATACAGCAAGCAACACACCAAAAGTACCGGCATGGACCCATTAGAAGTGGAACGGTGGTGCGCGTTGGCTGGCACCGATTCAGCCGCGGCAGTAGTTATTGAACTCCCAGGGATCTGGCAAGAAATAGCGGTAAAGCAGCTAATAATGTCGCTGTCCCCACACCAGAAAGCATGGGTCATGGATGTCAGGTCGAATTCTTCGCTGACCAACACACTAGTAGAATGGAAGAATGAAATCCCAGAGCATTTCAAATGTCCAAGCATAACAACAATGGATGATCAGACCTATTGCTTAATGCATGCGCTGCCAGTCAGGGGATGATGGTTTCAGACACCAATTCCATCACCTCCACAGATATCTCCAGTGCAGTCCCCAAAAGCAGGAAGGCATAAGAAAGAGAGTCCCGGATCACCACCGGCCACCCTCAGCGCAGAATTATGCGCGGTCCTGGGGGAGATTGTAGCCCAGTGCAAGAAGGATCCTACAGACTACCCGATGTCGGGATACAGAAAACTTAGGGTATTTTCTGGAAGGAAGCCTGTACCTTCGGGGGAAGAGGGATTTGAGGAGTGGTTAGACGATGCCACTCAGGCTTTAGAAGAATGGGAAGTCCCAGAACACCGAAAGAAACAGAGAATCACAGAGAGTCTGAAGGGGCCTGCCTTGGAGGCCATACGCAACCTCAAGCTGATCGAGAAAGACTGTGATGCACAGGATTATCTGGACATTTTGCAGAATGTGTTCGGTGGAACAGAGAAAGTCACTGAGCTCACTTACCAGCTGGAACACTGCTATCAGAAGACAGGAGAGAAACTGTCAGAGTTCATGAGGCGTCTGGATAAGATCCTACATAAAATTATACTGAAGAAGGGGATCGACCCAAGGAAGGTGGATGAGGCCCGTGTTCAGCAGGTGTTGAGGGGAGCACAGCCCCTGGACCCCATCGCATTGGCATTACGCACTCGACAGGACGGGAAGAGCCTGGAGTACCCCGACTTAATCCAAGTGGTCAGAGAAGAAGAGGCTATGTTGGAAGACAAAAGGAGGAACCAATCAGTCGAGTCAACCAATCCCCTGGCAATGGTGGTCAGGACGGCCATGACCCTCGAGAGAGACTCAGAGGTGGATACCTTGAAGGCACAGATGTCCCAAGTATTGGGGATGCTGACCTCTATGATGGCCAAGGATCAAGGGATACCAGAGAGGGAAAGCCCAAAGAAGGAACTGTTTCCAAACATCTCAGCACCCGCATCCTTGCAAGATTGGGGGGATGTGATTTGTTTCAACTGTGAAGGAGCTGGCCATGTCGCCAAAGTGTGTTCCAGCCCGAAGAAAAAAAAGATGAATAACCGCAAGCCGGCGGAAAACTTCAGAGGGCCCCGGTGAAGGAGTCAACCGGGTGCCCATCATCTCCAGTGAGCTCCAAACTGAATGAGAAGCACAGGAAAAGAGTGGACAAAACCCCTCAGAAGAAGCACAGGGTTCTTTTGTGGGAACGTACACCAAAGAAAGAGGATAATCTCCCTCAGCGGGTAGTTACACCCATTAAAAGGAGGGAGATCAATGCATACCAGGCCCGAGAGAGACTTAAGTCTAAAGAGAAATGGAAGAGGAAGAAAGAGAGTCCAAAAGGGAAACGCAAAGATCCAAAGAAAGAGACCCCTTCGAAGCGGTATCCAGAGAAGCTGGTAGGCCCCTCCCCGATAGTACCTGTCCAAGTCGAGGGAGTCTACACCAGAACCATATTGGATACTGGGGCACAAGTGACCCTGTTGTACCGAGACTTTTATGACAAGCATCTAAGTCACCTACCCATCCAGAAGATTGAAGAGCTGGTAATATGGGGAATTGGGACTGAGAGTTTCCCTTATGATGGTTATCTGCCTATAAAACTGACTTTTGACCCGTCCATAGCCGGGAAGGCCGAAGTGTTTGATACCTTGGCTGTGGTATGCCCCCGACCGCCTGGAGCTAACAAGAGTTCCCTAATAATAGGGACCAACACGGATCTGGTCCGAAGACTCTTGGCCCCTCTGACAAGAAGAAAAGACCCCACAGTCACCGAGATCCACCCAATGCTGAAGACAGCTTATCAGCGACTGATCTTGGAACAGAAGGCCCCAGAAGAGGGGGTAGGGAAGGTCTGGAGGCTGGGAAGAAGAGGGATAGTGCTGCAGCCCGGTGAAGTAGCCTGTTTAAAAGCCACTGTGAAACTCACTTGGGAGCAGCCTGGGCCCTTTGTCATGTTGGAACCCGACCCAGGGGGAGAACACTCGGGCTTAGAAGTAGTCCCAGATAGTGATGAGCCGAACACCCCCGGGTTCGGTTCGCACCAGAACCCGTGAACGGACCGAAAGTTCACACGAACTTTAGAACCCTATTAAATACAATGGATGCGAACGTTCAAAATCTAAAGTGCTAATTATAACGACTATTATGCATGTTATTGTCCTAAAAAGGGTTTGGGAACCCGAGTTCTGCACCAGGGGACATGTATCAATCCAAAAAAAAGTTTTAAAAACGGGCGTTTTTCGAGAGCAGTCATTTTAATGATGCATAAAGTGAAAAAAAGAGTCAAATATTCCTTTAAATATCGTACCTGGGGGGTGTCTAAAGTATGCCTGTGAAGTGCCACGTGTTTCCCGTGTTTAGAACTGTCCCTGCACAAAATTACATTTCTAAAGGTAAAAAAGCCATTTAAAACTGCTTGCGGCTTTAATGTAATGTCTGGTCCCGGTAGTATGGATGAAAATCTTTAAGAAAAATGGCATAGCTACCCCATCACCCCCCCCCACCCCAGCCCATTACCAGCCCCTTTGGGTCTTGTATGGATATCAAGGGGAACCCCGCACACAAAATAAAAAAGGCCCTATATACTCTGAACAGCCGTATACAGGCGGTGCATACAAGACAGGGACTGTAGGTTTGTTCTTATGTAGAATCTGTTTGTAATTTTGAACAGGCACATTGTTTAAGTGTAGCTCCAGCCAAGAAATCTATTTTTAAGCTTTTTGGAAAACATAGGTAAGGGTTATCACCCCTGTAACATTTGTTTTGCTGTCTGTGCAGTGTGCACCTGTTCAGAACAGTTCACCTCACTTTCCGTCTTAATGACAAATGTTTTTTGAAAATTTGGGGTTTTTATTGAAACAAGAATTGGTGATAAAGCATCAGTGGAGAGGAGACACTTTTTTTCCCATATTAACTCTTACAGGAGAGAATTTGCCTTCCTAGGGGTAGATTTCCTCTCACTTCCTGTTGTATCCTTCCGTTTGCAAGGAGGAGTCGTTTGTAAGTTGGATGTTTGAAAGTAGGGGCCTGCCGTATATACTCAGCTGAAATTTGCCCCTTACATGTTGGTGTTGCCACAACACTGTGAGCCCTCACAGTTACTCTTGGTGGGCGCATGAATGGGCCCTGCTGTGAATTATTAGATCAAGAATTGTAATTGCATGCCCCTGTTGAACAGGGGCTGAAAAATTGGGCCTTTGGTGGTGGTGGTGTTGACACAACACTGTAAGGCTCACAGTTACTCTTGGTGGGCACAGGAATGGGCCCTGCTGTGAATTATTAGATCAAGAATTGTAATTGCATGCCCCTGTTGAACAGGGGCTGACAAATTGGGCCTTTGGTGGTGGTGGTGGTGGTGTTGACACAACACTGTAAGGCCTCACAGTTACTCTTGGTGGGCGCAGGAATGGGCCCTGCTGTGAATTATTAGATCAAGAATTGTAATTGCATGCCCCTGTTGAACAGGGGCTGAAAAATTGGGCCTTTGGTGGTGGTGGTGGTGGTGGTGTTGACACAACACTGTAAGGCCTCACAGTTACTCTTGGTGGGCGCAGGAATGGGCCCTGCTGTGAATTATTAGATCAAGAATTGTAATTACATGCCCCTGTTGAACAGGGGCTGAAAAATTGGGCCTTTGGTGGTGGTGGTGGTGGTGTTGACACAACACTGTAAGGCCTCACAGTTACTCTTGGTGGGCGCAGGAATGGGCCCTGCTGTGAATTATTAGATCAAGAATATTATTAAGAGAGGTATGGACTCCAGAGAGAGAGACATCATTTTGCCCCTGCACAAATCATTAGTAAGGCCTCATCTGGAATACGCAGTTCAGTTTTGGGCACCAGTTCTCAAAAAGCATATCGGGGAACTGGAGAAAGTGCAGAGAAGGGCAACCAAACTGATAAGAGGCATGGAGGAGCTCAGCTATGAAGAAAGATTAGAGGAACTGAATTTATTCACTCTTGAGAAGAGGAGAATAAGGGGGGATATGATTAACATGTACAAATATATAAGGGGTCCATATAGTGAACTTGGTGATGAGTTATTCACTTTAAGGTCAACACAGAGAACAAGGGGGCACTCTTTATGTCTAGAAGAAAAAAGATTTCATCTCCAAATGCGGAAAGGTTTCTTCACAGTAAGAGCTGTGAAAATGTGGAACAGACTCCCTGCAGAGGTGGTTCTGGCCAGCTCAGTAGATTGCTTTAAGAAAGGCCTGGATACTTTCCTAAATGTACATAATATAACTGAGTACTAACAGTTCTAGGTAAAGTTGATCCAGGGTAAATCCGATTGCCTCTCGGGGGATCAGGAAGGAATTTTTTCCCCTGCTGTAGCAAATTGGATCATGCTCTGCTGGGGTTTTTTGCCTTCCTCTGGATCAACTGTGGGTATAGAATTGGGTATATGGGATTGCACGATATTTTTTTTAAATTTTATTTTAGTTATTTTTTTATGGTTGAACTGGATGGACTTTGTCTTTTTTCAACCTGACTAACTATGTAACTATGTAAGAATTGTAATTACATGCCCCTGTTAAACAGGGGCAGAAAAATTGGGCCTTAGGCACTGGTGCCACAACACTGCAACCCCTCACAGATTCTGTACTTGGAGCACAGCAATGAGCCCTGTTGCAAAGTATTGCATCAAAAATTGTAATTACACGCCCCTGTTAAACAGGGGCTGAAAAATTGGGCCTTAGCCACTGGTGCTGGTGCCACTACACTGCAACCTCTCCCAGATACTCTAGTTGGAGTGCAGGAATGAGCCATGCTGCAAAGCATTGCATAAAAAATTGTAATTACATGCCCCTGTTAAACAGGGGCTGAAAAATTGGGCCTTAGCCACTGCTGGCGGCACCCAGAAACAAAAATGTTCTTCCAAGCTATCATCATCAATCGGATCATTGAGGAGGAGGAGGAGGATAGTCAGTCAACATAACAGGACAGTCTCTCAGCATCAGCATCAGTCTTGAAGGGATGTGACATTTGAAAATAAATTAGTCTGTTATATCAGCTTCAGGTGTTTGGTAGCTGGTGGTGATCCAAGACTGGTTCATCTTTATGAAGGTCAGTCGATCAACAGAGTCGGTGGACAGGCGCACCCTGTGATCCGTGACAAATCCTCCAGCAGCACTGAATGTGCGTTCTGAAAGAACGCTGGATGCAGGACAGGCCAGTAGCTCAATTGCATACTGTGCAAGCTCTGGCCAGTGATCCATCCTCAAGACCCAGTAAGCCAGAGGATTTTTGGTGGGGAAGTTGTCCAAGTCTGACCTTGCCCCTAGGTATTCCTGCACCATGTATATCAGACGCTGGCGATGGTTGCTGGAACCGATCATACCGTGGGGCTGCGGACTAAAGAATTGTCTGAACGCATTGGTCAGACGGCCACCTTCCCCACCGCTCCATCTTTGACTGACCGAAGCCTCAGCAACTCGTTGTCCAGGACCAGGAGTTTGTAACCTCCCAGTCTCTGGGAACGCGTTGCACAGACCTTTCTGCAAGGCCTCCCGCAGTTGTCTCATCCTCTGCTCCCTCTGCGATGGTAAGATAAGGTCCGCAACCTTACCCTTGTACCGTGGATCAAGGAGAGTGGCCAGCCAGTAATGGTCCCTCTCCTTGATCCGAAGAATACGAGGATCCTTTCGCAGACTTGGCAGGATCAGGGAGGCCATGCAGCGTAGGTTAGCTGAGGCATTCGGTCCGGAGTCCTCTGGGTCACTAAGGACGACATGATCCGCAGCCACCTCCTCCCAGCCACGTACAAGTCCACTGGTTTCTTGGGACTGTAAATCATCCCTAAAAGACTGCTGCTGATGATGCTGAGTGCCAGGCTCCACCTCCATGCTGACACAATCCTCCTCCTCCTCCTCCTCCTCCTCTTCCTGTGCGATGGGTGGGACAGAAGGAACACTGTCTGGGTAAAGGGGGCCTTGAGAGGCAAGGAAGTCCTCCTCTTCCTGCCTCTGTTCTGCCTCAAGTGCCCTGTCCATTATTCCACGCAGCGTATGTTCCAACAGGTGGACAAGAGGTACAGTGTCACTGATGCATGCGCTGTCACTGCTCACCATCCTCGTGGCCTCCTCAAATGGTGCCAGGACAGTGCATGCATCCCTGATCATGCCCCACTGGCGTGGTGAAAAAAACCTGAGCTCCCCTGACCCTGTCCTGGTGCTGTAGTCGCACAGGTACTCATTGATGGCCCTCTGCTGCGTGTGCAGCCGCTGCAGCATGGCCAACGTTGAGTTCCACCTGGTGGGCATGTCACATATAAGGCGGTTCTTGGGCAGGTTCAACTCCTTTTGCAGCTCAGCCAGGCGAGCACTGGCATTATAAGATCTGCGGAAATGCACACAGACTTTCCTGGCCTGCCTCAGGACATCCTGTAAGCCCGGGTACCTGCCCAAGAACCGCTGCACCACCAGGTTAAGGACGTGAGCCACACAGGGCACATGGGTCAGTTGTCCCTGTCGGAGAGCGGAGAGGAGGTTGGTGCCATTGTCGCAAACTACCATTCCTGGCTTAAGCTGGCATGGCGTCAACCACCTCTTGGCCTGCCCCTGCAGAGCAGACAGAACCTCTGCCCCAGTGTGGCTCCTGTCCCCCAAACACACCAGCGCAAGCACGGCATGGCATCTTTTTGCCTTCGTACTTGCGTAGCCCCTTGAACACCTACGGAACACCGCTGGTTCCGAGGACAAAGCACAGGAAGAGGCCATGGAGGAAGAAGAAGAGGAGGGGGTGGAGGAGAGAGGTGTGTCACAACCAGTAGTAGCATTTTGGAGGCGTGGCGGTGGAACAACCTCCAACACTACTGCACCTTGTCCTGCATCCTTCCCAGCTGCCAAAAGAGTGACCCAATGGGCCGTGAAAGAAAGGTAACGTCCCTGTCCATGCCTGCTGGACCATGAGTCAGCGGTAATATGCACCTTACCGCTGACAGCCCTGTCCAGCGAGGCCAAGACATTGCCTTCCACATGCCGGTAGAGAGCCGGAATCGCCTTCCGTGAGAAAAAGTGGCGTTTGGGAACCTGCCACTGAGGAACCGCACATTGCACAAACTCACGGAAGGGGGCCGAGTCTACCAACTGAAAAGGCAGCAGTTGAAGCGCTAGCAATTTAGCCAAGCTAGCATTCAACCGCTGGGCATGTGGATGGCTGGGAGTGAACTTCTTTCGACGGTCCAGCAGCTGGGGCAGGGAAATTTGCCTGCTAGAATCGGACGTTGGTGTACTGCTAGCAGAGTGCCCGCAAGTACTTGGCTGTGACACACCTAATTCTACACCTTCATTCCTCTCAGTGCAGGTTTCAGAGAGGACTGAAGGTATAGTGGGGTTGGAGATCCCAGCTGATGCGGTGCAAGGAGAGGTCCGCTTTGTTCTTTGGTGTGGGTCTTTAAGGTAGGCTTGCAAACGAGCTGCATGGCAGGTCAACATATGTCTGGTCAAGCATGTGGTGCCCAAGCGGGTGATGTTTTGGCCACGCGATATACGCTTGAGACATATGTTGCAAACAGCAGCTGTGCGATCTGATGCACTTGACTCAAAAAAGGCCCACACCAAAGAACTTTTTGAATAACGGGCAGAGGCAGCGCCCTGCACAGGCGGAGCTCTGCGGTGTGATTCCGTCGGTGTGCTGCCCTTACGCTGGCCCTCTGAGGGCATCCTGCCTCATTGGAGATGTGCCTCCTCCTCATCCTCCTCCTCCTCCTCTCTCCTATTAGGCACCCACGTGGAGTCAGTGACCTCATCATCCCCTCCCTCCTCATCACTGGAGCCAATCTGGCATTATGCTGCAGCTGCTGGAACATGACTGCCAGATTGGTGTCCTTCTTGAGCATCCCCTCTCTCTGCTCTCACACTACTGCCTTCCTCTAGCTGGGTATCATCATCAGACCCTTCAAAACCCTGGGCATCCTCCTGGAGCATGTACCCAACACTGTGCTCAAACAGTTCGGGGGACTCCTCAGGAGGACATGGTTGGTCTAGGGAAGGAGTGACTGATGATGACATTGATACCAGGGAAGACGACGCTTTGGCAGCTGCTTTGCCAGTACCCTGAGCCTGGGTGAGAGAGGATGAGGAGGATGAGGAGGGCTTGGTCATCCACTCTACCAAGTCTTCGGCATGATGCGGCTCAACACGTCCAGCTGCCGAAAAGAAGGACAAGCGTGTCCCATGGCCACGTGCTGATGGCGATGCACCGCGTCCACGACCAGCACTGTTGTCTCTAGACACAGAGCCTGCTTGCCCTCTTTTATTGGCTCCTGACTGTCTGCCTCTCCTTGTTTGCCTTCCAGACATTCTAATGACCTGCAGGGAAATGGGAAAACCAGAAATAAGGCCTAGCTTCAGGAGTATATTTTGCAGGAATCACACTACGCCCGCTGTAAGTGCTGCAAATGCCTGTTGGTGTAACACACCAGGAAAAAGCAGCAATACAGGCTAACTTCAGGTGTAATATGATCAGGAGGCACAGTCCGCCCGCTGTAAGTGCCGCAAATGCCTGTTGGTGTAACACACCAGGAAAAAGTAGCAATACAGGCTAACTTCAGGTGTAATATGATCAGGAGGCACACTCCGCCCGCTGTAAGTGCCGCAAATGCCTGTTGGTGTAACACACCAGGAAAAAGCAGCAATACAGGCTAACTTCAGGTGTAATATGATCAGGAGGCACACTCCGCCCGCTGTAAGTGCCGCAAATGCCTGTTGGTGTAACACACCAGGAAAAAGTAGCAATACAGGCTAACTTCAGGTGTAATATGATCAGGAGGCACACTCCACCCGCTGTAAGTGCCGCAAATGCCTGTTGGTGTAACACACCAGGAAAAAGAAGCAATACAGGCTAACTTCAGGTGTAATATGATCAGGAGGCACACTCCGCCCGCTGTAAGTGCCGCAAATGCCTGTTGGTGTAACACACCAGGAAAAAGCAGCAATACAGGCTAAATTCAGGTGTAATATGATCAGGAGGCACACTCCGCCCGTTGTAAGTGCCGCAAATGCCTGTTGGTGTAACACACCAGGAAAAAGTAGCAATACAGGCTAAGTTAAGGTGTAATATGATCAGGAGGCACACTCCACCCGCTGTAAGTGCTGCAAATGCCTGTTGGTGTAACACACCAGGAAAAAGCAGCAATACAGGCTAACTTCAGGTGTAATATGATCAGGAGGCACACTCCGCCCGCTGTAAGTGCCGAAAATGCCTGTTGGTGTAACACACCAGGAAAAAGCAGCAATACAGGCTAACTTCAGGTGTAATATGATCAGGAGGCACACTCCGCCCGCTGTAAGTGCCGCAAATGCCTGTTGGTGTAACACACCAGGAAAAAGCAGCAATACAGGCTACCTTCAGGTGTAATATGATCAGGAGGCACACTCCGCCCGCTGTAAGTGCCGCAAATGCCTGTTGGTGTAACACACCAGGAAAAAGCAGCAATACAGGCTAACTTCAGGTGTAATATGATCAGGAGGCACACTCCGCCCGCTGTAAGTGCTGCAAATGCCTTTTGGTGTAACACACCAGGAAAAAGCAGCAATACGGGCTAACTTCAGGTGTATAATGTGCAGGAGGCTTAGCAACAATGACACTGACACTGTCCCCTGCCTACCCTTCTCTCTCCCTGCACACAAGGTTTATCAAAGTATATGACACTGACACTCTCCCTGTCTATCCTTCTCTCTCCCTGCACACAAGGTTTAGCAAAGAATATGACACTGACAATGTCCCCTGCCTATCCTTCTCTCTCCCTGCACACAAGGTTTATCAAAGTATGACACTGACACTCTCCCTGCCTATCCTTCTCTCTCCCTGCACACAAGGTTTAGCAAAGAATGTGACACTGACACTGTCCCCTGCCTATCCTTCTCTCTCCCTGCACACAAGGTTTAGCAAAGAATATGACACTGACACTCTCCCTGCCTATCCTTCTCTCTCCCTACACACAAGTTTGAGGTACAAATAGCACTGACACTGTCCCTGCCTATGTAACTCTTTCCCTGCTCCGGAACACACTACACAATGCCGCCGCGCTGGCGGCCTTTTATAGTGTGGGGCGTGTGCTAAACCCCCTGAGCTATAATTGGCCACAGGCAACCTGCCTGTGGCCAATTATGGCTCTCCTAGCTGCCGGCGCTGTGATTGGCCAAGCATGCGGGGTCACAGTGCATGCTTGGCCAATCACAGCACCGGGATTGCACTGCGATGGCGCAGTGTATTGTGGGCCGTTCGCGTCACTCGAATTTGGCCCAAATCGTTCGATGTTCGCCGAACGGTCGAACAGCCGATGTTCGAGTCGAACTTATGTTCGACTCGAATACCGAGCTCATCCCTAGTCCCAGAAGTGGTCCCGTTGAGGGCCCTGAAGAAGGCACACTGTAAAGTACCTGTGAGTGTCAGGAATACTACGGATGGCCCCATGGAGATCCCAGCCAGGATGTTGCTGGGCCAGGTGAGCCCTGCTACCCCAGTTGCTTTGTCAGACATGGAGAAGGCAGAGGAAGAAAGGACTGTGTGGGAGAAACTTTCCATGGAGAACCCAAACCTGCCCAGGGCTTGGAATGAGAGAGCCAAGGCCCAGTTGACCAGGTGGAAAAAAATCTTCTCCCAAGATAAGTTCGATGTGGGGTGTGCAAAGAGTGTCACCCATCGAATCCGCCTCCAGGAAGACAAGCCCTTCAGGGAGAGGGTTAGGCGAGTTCCGCTAGCAGACCTCGAAGACTTAAGGGAACAGCTCGCCTAACTTAAGCGAACTGGTGTGATTCGAGAATCTAGAAGCCCCTATGCCTCCCCGATAGTGGTGGTCAGGAAGAAGAATAGGTCACTGAGGCTGTGCATAGACTACAGGACCCTCAACAGGAGGACCATACCCGACCAGTACACCACTCCGAGGATAGAGGATGCCTTACAGAGCTTGTCTGGAGCCAAGTGGTTCAGCATCATGGACCTCAAGAGCGGGTACTATCAGATCCCTATGCATCCAGAAGACAAGGAGAAGACAGCTTTCATAACCCCAGTGGGGTTCTTTGAATTCAACCGGATGCCACAAGGTCTGTCTGGAGCCCCAGCCACCTTCCAACGTCTCATGGAAAAGACTGTAGGAGACATGAACCTCATTGAAGTCCTTGTATACTTGGATGACATCATTGTCTTCGGGAGAACCTTGGAAGAGCATGAAGAGAGGCTGGAGAAAGTTTTGAGAAGACTCAGTGAGGAGGGACTCAAGCTCTCACCTGAAAAGTGCCAGTTCTATCAGTCATCAGTTAACTATCTAGGACACATAGTTTCCGAGGATGGGGTAGCCACAGACCCCGAAAAGTTGGAGGCAGTCACCTCCTGGTCAAGGCCCACCACTGTGACAGAACTCAGATCCTTTTTGGGATTCTGTTCTTATTATAGGAGGTTCGTGGAAGGGTTTGCTCGGATAGCAAGGCCTCTTAATGAACTGCTCAAGACGGAGGGGGAAGAGGATGACTCGGGCCCCAGGAAGCCAGGGGAGTCAGTCAAGGACCAGTGGAACAAGAAGTGTGAAGAGGCCTTCCAGATGTTGAAGAAAAGTCTAACCACTGCCCCTGTCCTGCCCTACGCAGACCCAAAGAAGCCTTATGAACTCCACGTAGATGCCAGTCATGATGGTCTGGGAGGAGTGCTTTATCAGGAGCACGAAGGGCAACTGAGACCTGTTGCATATGTGAGCAGAAGTCTGACTCCCTCTGAAAAGAACTACCCTACTCACAAGTTGGAGTTCCTGGCCCTCAAGTGGGCGGTAGTTGACAAAATTCGAGACTATCTGTATGGGGCAGAGTTTACTGTGAAAACCGATAACAACCCTCTTACCTATCTTTTCACCACAGCAAAGCTGGATGCCACAGGACATAGGTGGCTGGCCGCACTGTCTGCTTTTAATTTCAGCCTGAAATACAGGCCTGGGGCTGGAAATCGAGATGCAGACGCTTTGTCTAGAACATGGATATGCAATTAGCGGACCTCCAGCTGTTGCAAAACTACAAGTCCCATCATGCATCTGCCTCTGGGTGTCATGTTTGCTGCTGTCAGAGTCTCGCTATGCCTCATGGGACTTGTAGTTTGGCAACAGCTGGAGGTCCGCTAATTGCATATCCCTGGTCTAGAAGATCTCATGTCCCCATCAGCAGTACAGAAGACTGGACCCAAGTGGTACCCGACGGGGTGCGGGCCCTCTGTCAGGGGGCTGAACTCCAGGCTGGTGGCGGCTCAAGAGCAGAAGAAATAGGGGTCACTGTAGTAGGGGTCCCCAAACAGTACTGTGGGGTAACCCAGTTGGAGGAAGATAACTTGCCAAAACTGTCAAAGAGGGAGTTGAGATGTGACCAATTAGAAGACCCGATAGGGAGATTGGTCTTGGAAGCCTTGGAGAGGCAGGACCCAGATAGACTCTTGCGTCACTCTTCAAAGGAAACTCGCCTGTTGAGGAAGGAGTGGGACAGGTTGCAGGTGCATCAGGGCGTGGTCTACCGAAGGGGCCCTTCTGATGACCTGGAAGACAAATGGCAATTGTTTCTGCCCGAGAAACACAGAGAGACTGTCTTGGTTGCTCTACACGACAACCATGGCCAACTGGGGCCGAAAAGGACCTTCCAACTCGTTAGGGACCGTTTCTATTGGCCCTGCATGAGGGCCAAAGTTAAAGAATACTGCCACTCATGTGCACGCTGTATCCAGAGAAAGACTTTACCCCATCAAGCTGCCCCAATGGGCCATCTGCAAAGTCAAGGTCCACTAGATTTGGTATGCATTGATTTTCTCTGCCTCGAACCCGACTTGAGTGGGCTAGGAAATGTTCTGGTAGTAACCAACCATTTTACCCGGTATGCCCAGGCCTTCCCAACCAAAGACCAGAAGGCGTCCACTATAGCCAAAGTACTTATGGAGAAATACTTCGTACACTATGGGCTACCACAAGGGCTTCACTCAGATCAAGGAAGGGACTTTGAAAGTCAGCTGATCCGGAAGCTCCAGGATTCCTTGGGGATTAAGAAGACACAAACTACCCCCTACCATCCACAAGGTGATGCTCAGCCGGAGAGGTTCAACCGAACCCTGCTAAACATGCTGGGGACCTTAAGCAGTGAAAAGAAGCAGCATTGGAGCAACCACATAGCAGCAGTTGTGCATGCCTATAACAGCACCACAAGTGACGCTACAGGGTACTCACCCTATCGACTTATGTTCGGAAGAGAAGCAAGACTTCCGGTAGATCTGGCCTTTGGCACCTCTATAGACCATTGTTCTGCCACTTCTCACAAAGGATATGTAGATAGACTCAGACACAATTTAAAATTGGCCTATGAGCAGGCCCAAGCAGCTTCAAAGCAAAGGGGGGCTCGCAACAAGAAAAACTTTGATCTGAAAGTTCGGATTCAAGATTTACAACCTGGAGACAGAGTGTTTCTACGGAACTTGGGGGTCCCTGGAAAACACAAGCTTGCAGACAGATGGAGACCTGAACCCTATGTTATTTGCACAAAAATAACGGGCCTACCTGTTTACAGACTAAAGTCAGAAGGGAAGGTGGGGCCCTTAAAGACTTGGCATCGGAACCATCTACTCCCACTAGCTGAAGCAGTTCGGATTCCCCCTGCGATGGGTTCCCCTGAGCGAACTTCCATCCTGGATACTCCCAGGCCGAACACTCGGTCCCAGACCCCTCAGATTGGGAATACCGAGACCTCGGAGCTTAGTGAAGATGAGAGAGAAGAATTTGATTGGCTTTGGCCTTCCCAGGCCCCAGAAACTTCTGCTATTGATCTTCCACCTGATGAAGACACCATAGAGAGTACACTGAATGCAGAAGGTACTGATAAAGTAGCGGGGGGGGGGGGAGGATGTGGGACTTTAAATGAAGCATGTCGTTGTGAAATAAAAAGGGAAAGGGAACATTGATTAAAAATGTATATTTAATTATATGCCATATACCCCTAGGGGTTGTCCATATTATGAAAAAGCAAAAACATTCATTTGTATACCATAATAAATTATAGGCAATCATACATGATTTACAGGATAATCATGGTAATAAATGTTCAGCTAATATTCAAAGGACATAGTTGAAACAATCAGTATACACATAAATACAGAAGTTACAAGATCAGGACACAAAAGCAAATAAATATAATAAAAATTCATGATTAAAAAGACAAAGGCTGAGCTGAACATCATAGACTAACAACCAAATAATACAGAAAAACTGGGCTGGACATCATGAGTTGAGAACCCGACGCGTTTCTTGGCTTCTACCAATCATCAGGGGTATGATGTATAATTATATAAACTCTAAAAATTGGAAAAATAAATAGGTAATTAATTGGTAAATGGGGATTGAAAATTACAATGGGGAATTGACAATGGGGGCCATATGATGGAATTACTCACAGAGCAGCCCGTGAGTTAAGTCCAGATCCGGCGGCAGATTTAAAAGTGATTCAGACAAGCCATCTCACCCGGGGTTGAGGCAGGGTATAAACCGTTTCCACATGGACCAAAGGGCTAAGGGTAGGCACGGCAGCCAGGATAAGGGATGCAGCAAAAAATAAGTGTAAATCAATTCTAAAAAAAAAAAAAAAAAAAAAAATGGAAACGTCATAGTGAGGGACTGCAAATGGAGTAAAAGGTGTTTGTATGGATGAGGGAGATACCATATATCCAAAAGATATACGAGGTAAGTGAAGTGATGAGGTATGGGTGTGTGTGTGAGGATGGAGTGTGGATTGTAGGGCAATTAGTGTATAGGTGGAATGTGAAGGTTACCTGCTGATGGCACAGTATTGAATATAATGATACTTGAATCATCAAGGGGAGTGAGGGAATGAGCTGCCAGTCTGACCCCGCTAAATACCCGTGGTCCTGGGCGGATCCCTGCCAACGTCATGTATGGACGTCTAGAGGAGGCGGTAAGGACCCCCATCTAGGGCAAATAGTGCCCCAGTGGGTGGTCCATCCACCTCCGCCATGGCGTGCGGTGGAATAAGCAAGCAAAGTACCCGCTCGCGGCGTCTCGCAGAAGGTACTGAGTTCATCCCGTCCAGTCCTTTGTCAGATTCTTGGGAAGATGCCTGTGACTTACTCTTAGAGGGGGATCCAAGAGATTCCATGTATCTCCCTGCTCCTGAGTCAAGTGTCCCAGAACCAGTGGAAACTCCCAAGTCGGTTCCAGAAGAGGAACCTGTATTGTCTGAACCAGAAATCCCGAGAGAGTAAAGGATGAGAAGGACCATAAAGCCCCCCCGAAAATTGACTTACCCACAGATGGAGAAGAGCTCGGAAGACACTGTGGTCACTGCTAGGAGGAGTGTGGAAGACCCTGATCCCTCCACTGTTCATTTGGTGGGGGCAACCCCAACTCACCCGCTGGCACAGCTAGGCAGGCCACTATTGACAGTGTGACCTGTGGGCAAGGGAGTTCGCCCCCTCGTTTTTGGTGGGAACTTCCTCTGCCGACATCATACGCATCTTTGTCTCATGTTGTACGTAGTATGTGTTAGCAGTTATCTTTGGGGACCAAAGAGTTTAAGTGTGGGGGGGTGTGTAGCGGGGTCTCCTTTAAGGCCCCTGGACTATGTTACCCAGAACCCCGTTCGGCACCCAGGGTGCATTTGGCCACCACAGAGACTCATGGGTGGGGCTATAAAAGAAGGGGGCGAGGCTAAGCTCGGCCTCTTTGGACATCGCGCTGCTATCAACAGGTCTTCCCGTGCGGATCTGCGGCAGTACAGGGCCTGAAGCCAGGGCCTTGCACAATTTCCAGAGAGCCTTCCACCCCACTGCGAGCCTGGGTGGCATCCGACTTCTCCAAGTTGCTGACATCAGTAGGACCGGGGACCCGGCTGTTGCAGTGGAAGTCCCGGACTGGGATCGCGTCCGGAGTGGTGAGCGAGCACCTGCTCAATTCAGAAAAATACTTTACCCTGATTAGGCCTAGAGACTGCCTTTGCCCATCAAGTTTTATCTGTTATTCCACCAGAGACTAGTAACAGAACTGGTTCGTGTAGTCTCCGGTGAAGTGTTCTTCTATTACCTATCGTGTGGATTACAAATACTGTTTCTTTCTATATGTGCACCACAGTTCAAGCTGCATGCGAAGAAATTGTTCCCCAAGAGACTAAGTTATATCTGAGTCAGGCCTGACCAGGAGTTAGAACTTGTTGTTGCTGCGCCATAAGGGCACATAGATAGGAATAGCTGCACTTGGCGCGTAATCGCCAGCATCCTCAGAGTGTACTATATTTACCGTCGCAGGGCTCTGCAGACAATATATGTGTTATGTGTTAATCTATGCCCTTTTACACAAAAGTAAACTAGTTATACTTTAACACTTCGCCCTCAGTGTGTGATCATTGTGCATATATTGCTAGATTGTGATAAGATAACAATCCATAGACTAACTGTGCCAGAGTGGGTCGAGTAGATTGCCGGGGGTTGGCGGTGCTGTATTCAGGGCCCGAAACAAACTCAGCGGCTCCCATAACTGGGGGTAGCGCTACATACTATTTCCTACACTTGATAAAAAAGGAGTAACAAGACTGTTCTAAAGGAAGGGTTGGAGCTGGCAATTCTTTGCTATTAACAAAGAGTTCACTGATGTGTGAATGCTGATTTTCGATAGGGTAGACCCAACAGTAAGAGCTGCATGAACAACTTCAGCCAAAGTAAAATATGAGCTGCAGCACTGACATGTAATGTTCTGAGCATTCAGTTAAACTTCGGCACAAATAATTAATTTTTCTAATAGGTCTAGAACTGCCTGGAACTATAGTTTGTGGTGATCCTTCCCTGCAATTCAGCAACCTGGTAAAAATTGGTACAAAAGAGAGAGCCGCATGTGGCCATGCAGTCTGGTTCACAGGCCGTGGCACCATGGCATATGGCTTATTAATTTGAAGGAAACAGTGAGGTGCTCGTTGTCTGGCTGACTTGCGCGGCTTAGTTAATATGGCTCGAAATCTGTCCAGCATTTTTTTTTAAAGATCGTGTATGCCAGACCAGGATGAGTGGAGATAGCTGCTTCAAACCTCTGTATTAATGAACCACAGGCACACGGCTCATACAGCCATCTGTGATCCTGAGCAATGGGCAGAAGGGGGAGAAGGGAGAGAATGGAATTCTAGCCAAATTGTTTAACTTCTCTTCGTGTTCCAAAGGCTTGTGTCAGCACTATACAGCTAGCCCACAGCCTCCTGCCTGTGCCCCAGTGACTTATGTAATGAAAATAATGGGTTTAGTGGGGAAAAGGCCTTGCTTTACAATACATTATGTGCCAAAAACAAAACAGCTGGCAATCCTACAACTGGGAATTGAATAAAGCTAGGGATGTACTAAAAAGTAACTTATTCAGGGCAAATAATGACTTGTGTTTAAAGATATAGTTCAATTACACAGTTACCCAGGCTAGCCAATCAGATTTCATTAGTTTATGGTGATCAAGGCAACAAAAAGAGATGGTTAACTGCACCTAGAATATTGTTGACCATACTGGTCACTAGATCAACTTAAGCTCACCGCACATTTTAAAATGTGAGCGTACGGTCGACTTTATCAATCTACCAACAACTACAGTATGCATTGCAAGAGCCTGCCAGATCGAATACAGATTGTTTGAATAGTTTAGGTAGGTCCTCATATCATTTTGGTAAAATATAAAGGAAAAGGAAAGTAATGTGTATCATAAGCTTAAGACCTAGATAAGTGAAAGGTGTGTGGTAGCATAGGCGTACGCAGGGGGTGTGCCAGGATTGCCTGGGCACACACCCTAATCAGCCAGTGTGGCGCAGATTCCCCCTGTTGCCCATGCCCCACTGCCCTACTGACACCATCCACTGCTCTACTAACACCATCCATGTATTTATAGATTATTAAATGTTTGTTTAAATGTATTTATAACGGTGTGTGTATATATATATATATATATATATATATATATATATATATACACACACAGTATATACAGTATATATATATATACACAAACACACACACGTGTGTTTGAGCTTTGGTGTGCACACCCTAATGCTATAGGCTGTGCACACCTATGTGTTTTAGTTATAATTAAAAATTAAAAACAAATTACCCATTGGTTTATGTAACATTCATTTACATATTCATGCCAATAGCTCGTGAAGCGCTTACCACCCTCTCCTCCTTGTCTTTGGCTCCTCGCAGGAAGAGAGGGCACACCCAGCTCTACATGCCCATACCCTCCAGTGTGAGGAGGTTGAGCGGTGTTGTGATGGGTCTCTATTTCCCCCAATGACTTCAATGTCCACACCAGCTGTAACTCCAACGTAGAGTTTATTTTTCTTAAACGACAGTCTCTGATAGAAAAGGTTGGAGAGAGAACAGGACAGCATAAGGTGTGGGAGAGGTCCAGGCACAAACGTAATACACTTCACTGCTTGGCTTCTCAAGCAGACTTAGCCCATTTGGATAGTCTCCCTAGATAGGGACTAGCAGCCAAAATGGTACTCAAACTAATTGCACAATGACTACACAAACTGGTACGCCTGGTCTCTGCCACAGACCTGGCGCACTTGGTCTCTGCCACAGACCTGGTGAACTTGAGTTTCAAAGCTTGGCCTCTTTGTAAGGAGAAGACATCCCTCCAGAGAGTTACCGGGCCCCTTCCTTCACTGTGACTTCTCACCAGTCCCTAGGAACGGTCCTCCCTGGCCTCCTCGTCTAAGATGCGGGTCCCCTCACAAGGCGGCACCCTGAGATTCCTCGATCCTTGATGGGCCCCAGCCAAAGGTGCCGGGCCCAAGGACTTTAGTTGCAGCCCCAGGGCTAAAGGTGCCTGGGACTGATTCACTGACCTCCGCCCCTGGGCCAAAGGTGCCCAGGGCGGACAGGAACACACACTCCCAGGGAGTAGGACTCCCGACAACCGAACAAACCTGAACAGGCAGCGTCTGCCCCTTTTATATCCTCTCCCAGCATACACATCAGGTCGACCACTCCCACTGTATAGCTGCCGAGAGGGGACACACAAGGCACAGCACTGTATCAGCAGTTCAACCCTGGCCCACTATGGCAGCGCCACCTGCAGACCACAGGGAACGGTACACTGATACTCTTCCTGCAGACAAAAATGGTTGATAATGTCCTAACAATTTAGGTGTCTGAGCATAACTACCACTCAAACACTACCCCTAAATTGAGGACCCTGCTACACTAATAATACAAGTCGTTTAGCCTACAATATCTGCCAATGCATAGCATGGGAAGCACAATATTGACAAATACACCATTCTGATCATGCTACTTGAACTTTGGGCTCTACTATATGTAGCGCACCAACCCCAGACTTTACCTGCTTTTCTCTTCTTGGCTCCTCAGCAGGAAAAGACTGAGGCACACCGCACCACAAGCCCGTACCCTCCTGGATGGGGAGGTTGAGCGGTGTTAGTTTCTCGGGCCTGCCTGCAGCCAGGGTTAGACTCCTCCCGAGCTGATCTCGCTTCTGCGGTAGCCAGAAACAAGTCCTTTAGTTCTCCCCAGTAAAACGACTGTCCACACCAACTGAGAGTCCAACTCAATATTTATTTATGAGAACAATAAATCGTCTCTGTGAGAGCAGGCAGGTTGGGACAAGAACAGTTCAGATAAGGTGGGAAGAGGTCCAGGCACAAACTTAGCGTTGATTAGGGGAGCACTGTTCTGATTAGCACGAACAGCTTGGTGCACAGTCACTGCCACTGACTTGGTGAATAGTTGTAGTCACTGCCACTGACCTGGTGTGCGTAGAATCACTGCCACTATGACCTACAGAACATGCACTTTTCCTTCCTTGAATAGTTAGGCCTCTGTAGGGAGAAAATATGCCTCCGGAGAGTTACCAGAGGCCCCTTCTGTCACCACGACTCTGCGCTGGGTCTTCAGAAAGGGTCACCTCCCTGGCCTCCTCGATCCTGGATACGGGTCTCCTCGCGAGGCGGATCCCTTGGAGCCCTCGATCCCTCGCGGAACCCAGCCGAAGGTTGCTGGGTCCCTGGCCTTCTCAAAAGTACCTCACCCCCAGACCTAAGGTGTCTGGAGATGGAACAGCAGTTCAGTCTCCGGGCCTAGGAGCACCCGGAGACCATCCTCACACACACCAAGGCCAAGGGCACCTGGGTGTCACGAACAGCAGCCCCCAGGCTGAAGGTGCCTGGGGCTCGAACCTCGACTGGAAGATGTCTGCCCCTTTTATACCCTCTCCCGGAAGGCATGGCAGGTTCCCCACCCCGCCGTACTACTGCCGCGAGGGGACACAAAAAGGCACAGCCCTCCAATGATGGTTCAACCCCGGCCTATGGCGACAGCTCCACTTATAGGCTGCAGGGGACTGGACACCATTGATATCCTCCACGAGCCAAAATGGTCCACAAACCCTAACAATTAGCGTACCTGAGCCTTCTTACCACTCAGATACCTCCCCTAAATGTAACCACCCGCTACACATCCCCCTTGCTTAATAGACACTGGTCCCCCAGTGTCTGAAACCAACCCATGCCTCTCAATCAGAGTCAGCATAAGCCTGATCCAGAAACAAACTACCAAAAAAAATGACAATTTAAAAATGTGAGTTTGTGCCGGAACCTACATGAGAGAGGGAGAAGAAACACAGAAAGGAAAAGAAAATAGAACACATAGGGGTATAAACAACTTGAGATCACACAAAAGAACTCACAATAAATTTACATTTCCCTCCCGCAACACTATCTAAGACCCACCCCATACTCAGTAGTCTTGCTTGACGTTCTCCTGCAGAGGGAAAGAAAAAAACACATATAATCTAACACAATGTGTAATTAGAACAAACAGGTTCCTCCCTGAAGAAAAACCTCTTTGTTCTAAAAGTAAATGCAGTATAAGGCTAACGGTATAATAGTTGCGCAACACCGCCACCTAGTGGTAGTGCTGCGGTTAGAATACTTGTACATGGCAAGGAAATCCTCTTATCCTTGAACTGTGGTCCTCAACTGACTAGAACCCCAAAGTCCTCGTTATCTTTTGCGGTGGGAAAAGAAGGGGAGAACAACAAACAGCAACAGCTCCCACTCCTCCAATGAGCAGAACACCCTTTAAATTAGGGCAGAGTCCCTGAGTTCTGGAAAAGGCACTCCAGAAGAAAGCAACAAACAGAGGAGTCTATTCTCCTAGAGGTAAAACCTTGGGTGTGGCAGTACCAGGGGCTTTAAGTGCTTGTCAAAAGTATCCACATGGTACTCAACATCATCTCCTTCCCTCCGGCAAATAAGCACCCTGTCCGCATAAATATGCCGACCCAACATCCATTCAGCCTTGCAGTCTTTGAACTGTTTAGTGGCTGCAGGGGAACAGGAAAGATATCTACGGGCCTGGGGTACCTTGATATGTGTCCATATGAAGTCATCGTACCACCGATGTCTGTAGGCCTCCACTTCAAAGAAGAGCTCCTTCGGCAAGTAGGGGTATTCCCACCCATATTCTCCAGCAACTCTCTGATTAAAAAGTCTTTGCAAGCGGGACAGAGGTGGCATGGTGGCGCGGTCTCCCTCACCAGGCAGAGCAATGGCATCGGGATGCCGAGGCACTTTAACTGCCTCCGGGCCAGTTGCAGGGGCCCGCAATGACTCCCGTCTCCTCACAGTGGTGGAAGCAGGTGCCTCCGAAGGTGGAAGGGCAGGTAAGGGGACAGATCCCTCCTCAGGCTCAGAAGCCACCACCCGGGGTGTACTTTCCCCAGTAGACATGGGTGGGTCCCTGGACCTACGGGACAAGGACAGGGGCATCTTGTCCCAACCCGTCCTTTTCGAACAGTTCATCAATCGCGGTATCATCACCCGCATCACTGACGGACTCCAGATCGGAGGTATCGTATTCCTCCGCAGGGAGTCACCCCCCTTAGCCAATTCACAGACAGGTGAACCTTCAGGGTTAGGGGACTTTAACAGAGTCTCTTCCCCCGGCTTACCTCGGCTTGTAGAAGAACTCGGACGTCCGGGACTTTTCCCATCGGATGCATCCGTTCCGGGTAAGCGCTGGGGCGTTGCTCGACCATGTCCGCGGGAAGCTTTTACAAGACCGATCTTCCTCTTGGGGCGGTGGGAGAAAGGACTCTGTGGTGACCCAAGCATCCTCCGGCTTCTCACTCGCTACAACGAGCTCCTCTTTGACTTCCTCCGAAGTCCCGTCAGTGCGCGCAGGGGTGGCTGTACAAGCTCTGATTTCTCCTTCCTGAGTGGTGGCGCCGGTAAGACAATTAAGGTGGAAGGCCCGAGGCCTTTCTGTAGATTGCTCCACCTCGAAAAGAAATTCCTTACAGCTCTTGCATCGCCCGAATGGCCCGAATGGCCGAATGGCCCGAATGGCTTTAGATGAACCACCAGTCCCGAGCAGCCGGGACAAATCACACCGAGGGCCTCCACGTGCCTGGGGCTCGGACCTTGACCGGAAGATGTCTGCCCCTTTTATACCCTCTCCTGGCAGACACGGCAGGTTCCCCGCCCCGCCGTACTACTGCCGCAAGGGGACACAAAAAGGCACAGCCCTCCAATGATGGTTCAACCCCGGCCTATGGTGACAGCGCCACCTATTGGCCGCAGGGAACTGGACACCATTGATATCCTCCATGAGCCAAAATGGTCCACAAACCCTAACAATTAGCGTACCTGAGCCTTCTTACAACTCAGATACCTCCCCTAAATGTAACCACCCGCTACATATAATTCATGGGCATGCCAGACAGATATAGAAATTATTAAATGTAAAGCGAAGGTTACCGTGGAGGTTGCAACCAGAAACAACCAGCATGCACCTGCACAGTGCACACTTCTCTTGTCCCTTTCTTGGACTGATTACACTTGCTATATTTTGGCATGCATCATCTTCTGCCAAAAAATCGTGGTCATCCAAAAACACCTGTTTTATACATAATTTTGAACATGATTGTTGTCTAGTGTGTCATGGTAATGCCCCAACCTACATAATTACAGAGTCATTGATCCAGAATAAACACAGTATATAGCCAGGGAAGTTGAACTTCCCAACCTATTAACAGTTCATCATTTAATAACATAATAGCTTGTGAATCTTGAGGCTCACTATGTCAACCAATTACCGAGCATTTTTAGACAGGAGTTGAGAATAACGCCCTGTGTTCCATTTGGTAGCTCTAGATAAGACCAGGTTATGAGGGCCCTTCCACCTGCTGGTGATTTTTCTCATATCTGTGACATCACTGGCCGCCTTAATAGGGTGGTGACCCCATGACAAAACCATACATGCTCAAAGAAGCTGGAGATCTGTCAGAATGGGAATACTGGGACCTTACGCACCACATAATGCAAACAGAACAGATAGAGAGACTTATACAAACATGTAGTGAGGATGAGACCTATGTTTGTTGACTCACATATTGCCTTCAGCACCCAATCTATCGATCTCAAACATTGGAATTCTCAATAGATGACAGGGCTCTACCTCCCATTTGAGATTCTTAGTTTCTTAGTGATTTTCTGATCCCTACCTTCCAAGCAGCTACATGTCCATCTCTTACTTATGTCCCTCTGTTCTCATTATATTGCCCTGGACACACACAAGTGCTTTTATGGACACAGAAAAGATTTTCAATTCATAGAAAGGCTAGGAATTAGTACCTGAACTTTGCTTAGCTTGATGATTCCCTCACTTCTCTATATAACACATTCTTCACTCACAGGTAGCATCCAATTTAATGAAATGGGGAGCAATGCACACTCCTATGATACTCCTATGCCTAGTTAGGCCCCATTGTAGCAGAAGAGGCCTACATAGCTGATCGGGATAGGCCTTGTGACAGATGAAATGGGAACTGCTCAAAGAGGCCTACACAACACAATCCCGATTACCACATCCTGTTATCAGTTACTTTAAACTCTCTTTTCTAGACTTTCGATTGGCTAGAAGTCTTCTGCTTGCAATAGTCTCCTCCTGGGCAGACCCACCAATCAGAACCCCTGTAGTTGCAGAGATAAAAGAGAAAGCCTTTGCCCCTCCTTGTTCTTGGTATATGGACACTTTATTAGAGTAGGGCTTCATTTTATTTAACACAATCTTGATAAAGGCATCTATTCTTGATAGTAGTGTTTGGTTAGTAGATTCGGTGTTAAATTCGTTCACTTGTTAATTATAGTTTTTTTATTTTATTTTTATAAGTTAGCTGACTGATGAGCTGCTTGCCTTTTTTTATGTTGAAGCTACTTTCCTGACATGCCCCCAAACGTTAGCTGCCCATCCTGCGATGATTACTGCACATAAACACTGCTAGTCTGTCAGGTAAATTTAAACTCATGAATTATTGCCTAAATACATGCTTTAACGCCACTAATTTGTTTTGGATAAATCAGCAGCTTTTCAATTTGTTGGTTTACTTTCCCTAAGTCCTGTGATTTCCAAATAATTGGAAGTTTGGGATACCTCCAAATTTCTGATTAGATGACGAATCACAAGCCCAATTACTGTTTTTATAGGCTACAGCATGACAAAAACTGAATTCAGTAGTAATTATACAAATGTAATGAAATACTGTCCTGCATGAAGCCAGAGAAAAAAAGTTTTTATCTAGCATGAAGGCATGGTTGAACATTTAATTTGTATCTAAATCCATTTTTTTTAGCTTTGGGTAGAGTGGAGAAAGATTAGATTCTCTTTTAGGTTCTTATTGCTGTCTGTGTCCCTGCTGGGAATATTCAAGCTGCCTCTTTGTCCTGGAGACTATTGTCTCCAGGATTGAAAATTAGGAGACAATCCAAAAATTTGAGTTGATACCGGAACATAAATGAAGGGGAATTTTTTAATGAGCACACTTGTTTGGTCGACAGAGAGAGTTCAGCCTGGTACACACGATCGGATTTTCCACGGACAAAGCGTAGGACCCTATGTCTGAAGGGCGTTGGCCATGAACTTGTCTTGCATATCTAGAGCCCTCACCCCTTTCCTCCCGTCTCTTTCCCCCCCATTAATGAGAGGAAAAGGCGCAAGGTGCCACCATGCCCGTACCCTCTGGTTTGCAGAGGTTAAGCACACTTGTTTCACCTACGGGTCTTGCAGCAAAGTTCTCCTCAAAGTTGGTTTCTGTCCTCAGTGTGCAAGGACAGAGTCTCTATACCCCAAGTAACTCCAAGGTCCACACAATTATATCACTCCAACGTAGAGCTTAATTTTCTTTGCACGAAGAGAGAAAGGTGTTAGAAGGATAGACAGCATTCAGGCACCTCTGGCTTCGTCGCCACTCGGTCCCAAATGGGTACAGCTCACCCGGATAGCCACCAATGGTGCTAGCAGCCGGCGTGCAGCTCGAACAGTCAATCTAGATCCCTAATAGATGCGTCTAGGAGATCCTCTGCCACAGGATCTATAATGTCCCAAACCTCCTGATGGTCCAGATTGTTAGGCCCCTGGGTTCCGGATGGATGACATCCCCCTGGAGAGTTACTGGGCCCCTTACTTCACTGTAATGGCTCACCAGTCCTTCGGAATGGTCCTCTCCCAGCCTCCTCATCCAGAAACGGGTCTCCTCGCAAGGCAGCATCCTGAGATTCTTCCTTCCGAAGCGGGCTCCAGCTAAAGGTGCTGGGCCCAGGGTTGAAGTTGCAGTCCCAGGACAAAGGGTGCCTGGGACTGAGGCGTACGTGGCCCCATGGCCTGGAAGGCCACGCACTCGACTCCCGAACCCACAGGTTCCCTCGGGTACAGGTCCCCGGATCACTCTCTCCCTGAACAATGGCGCCCGCCCCTTTTGTATCCTCTCCCAGCATGCACAGCAGGCCGACTCCGCCCACCGCATGGCTGCTGAGAGGGGACACCAAATCGCCACTCCAACACCTGTGGTTCAACCCCGAGTACAAGTGACAGCGCCACCCATACTACTTAGGGGAACTGCAAGCCAGGTGAAGCAGCAGCAAGGCAGAGTCCAGTAATTGAAAGACTTGAGCCAACTATCACTCAAGTCACCCCTAAATTTGGCATAACATAACCTCAATTTAGGACCCCCGATACACATACAAATGGCAAAGAATTGTCGGCCAACAAACACAAAACTTTGTGGTTTTTCAGCTCTTTAGCACCACCCTTTGGGCAACTTCTGCTAATGTTGTGTTATGGTTAGCATTGCTTCTGAGCATGTGTGTTTGTACTTTGCATTTCTGTCCGAAGGACTTCTACACACACAATCGGATAATCCAACAACACACATTTGTTGTCGGAAAATTTTAAAGCATGCTATCCAACATTTGTTGTCGGAAATTCCGACAACAGTTGTCTGATGGAGCATACAAACGGTCCGATTTTCCGACAACAGCCTGCCATCACACAATTCCCATCGGAAAATCCGATCGTGTGTACTAGGCTTTCCTCAGTGGGAGAAAAAAAAAGTGACAGCGGATTTAACCATTTCCACTCTATCCATGGGGAGAGCTGCAGGCTCATGTAAAGTGGAACTAAACCCATAAATTTAACGGTTTAAAAAAAACAGTTATTTTCCCAGCATGTCGGGAATGCTAACTGTCACATTTGCTCTTGCTTCCAACCAAACTGTCAAACCATCAAATGGTTGGAGTCATAACTGGTCACATGTGCAGCACCACAGCAGTTGCAGATCAAGCTGAGGCTAAGATGGCAGCCTTCTTAACTGAAAAGGATAGGAGGGTTTAGTTGCACTTTAATTGTAGGCACCGCTGCTGCTTATACTCACCTTCCATTTTCCCTTAACCCTATTTCCTTTGGACACTTGAGCAAAAAGAAAAAGCCTTGTGTCACCTAGTCCTTCTGGTTGGAGTGTACATAGAACAAAGAACTTTCTCCCAATTCCCACATAATGGTGTTGGGACTAGTGATGAGCCGAACACCCCCGGGTTCGGTTCGCACCAGAACCCGCGAACGGACCGAAAGTTCGTACGAACATTAGAACCCTATTAAATACAATGGATGCGAACGTTCGAATTCTAAAGTGCTAATTATAATGACTATTATGTATGTTATTGTCCTAAAAAGGGTTTGGGAACCCGGGTTCTGCACCAGGGGACATGTATCAATGCAAAAAGAAGTTTTAAAAACGGTCGTTTTTCGGGAGCAGTCATTTTAATGATGCATAAAGTGAAAAAAAAAAAGTCAAATATTCCTTTAAATATCGTACCTGGGGGGTGTCTAAAGTATGCCTGTGAAGTGCCACGTGTTTCCCGTGTTTAGAACTGTCCCTGCACAAAATGACACTTCTAAAGGAAAAAAAAGCCATTTAAAACTGCTTGCGGCTTTAATGTAATGTCTGGTCCCGGTAATATGGATGGAAATCTTTAAGAAAAATGGCATAGCTACCCCATGACCCCCCCCCCTACCCCAGCCCATTACCAGCCCCTTTGGGTCTTGTATGGATATTAAGGGGAACCCCGCACATAAAATAAAAAAGGCCCTATATACTCTGAACAGCCGTATACAGGCGGTGCATACAAGACAGGGACTGTAGGTTTGTTCTTATGTAGAATCTGTTTGTAATTTTGAACAGGTACATTGTTTAAGTGTAGCTCCAGCCCAAAAATCTATTTTTAAACTTTTTGGAAAACATAGGTAAGGGTTATCACCCCTGTAACATTTGTTTTGCTGTCTGTGCCCCTGTTCAGAACATTTCACCTCACTTTCCGTCCCAATGACAACTGTTTTTGAAATGTGGTGTTTTTCTTGAAACAAGGATTAGTGATAAAGCATCAGTACAGAGGAGACACCTTTCTCCCATATTAATTCTTACAGGAGAGAATTTTCCTTCCTAGGGGTAGATTTCCTCTCACTTCCTGTTGTCTTCTTGCGTTTGCAAGTAGGAGTCGTTTGTAAGTTGGATGTTTGAAAGTAGGGACCTGCCGTATATACTCTGCAGAAATAGGCCCCTTAGTTGTTGGTGTTGGCACAATACTGTAAGCACTCACAGTTACTCTTGGTTGGTGCTGGAACGCCCTGCTGTCAACTATTATATCAGGAATTGTAATTACATATAATTGTTGAACAGTGGTAGTAAAAATTGGGCCTTTGATGGTGGTGCTGGTGCCACAACACTGTAAGCCCTGACAGTTACTCTTGGTGGGTGCAGCAATGGGCCCTGCTGTGAATTATTAGATCAAGAATTGTAATTGCATGCCCCTGTTGAACAGGGGCTGAAAAATTGGGCCTTTCGTGGTGGTGGTGGTGGTGGTGGTGTTGCCACAACACTGTAAGCCCTCAGAGTTACTCTTGGTGGGTGCAGCAATGGGCCCTGCTGTGAATTATTAGATCAAGAATTGTAATTACATGCCCCTTTTGAACAGGGGCTGAAAAATTGGGCCTTTCGTGGTGGTGGTGGTGGTGGCGTTGCCACAACACTGTAAGCCCTCAGAGTTACTCTTGGTGGGTGCAGCAATGGGCCCTGCTGTGAATTATTAGATCAAGAATTGTAATTACATGCCCCTGTTGAACAGGGGCTGAAAAATTGGGCCTTAGGCACTGGTGGCACAACACTACAACCCCTCACAGATACTGTACTTGGAGCACAGCAATGAGCCCTGTTGCAAAGTATTGCTTCAAAAATTGTAATGACACGCCCCTGTTAAACAGGGGCTGAAAAATTGGGCCTTAGGCACTGGTGGCACAACACTCCAACCCCTCACAGATACTGTACTTGGAGCACAGCAATGAGCCCTGTTGCAAAGTATTGCTTCAAAAATTGTAATGACACGCCCCTGTTAAACAGGGGCTGAAAAATTGGGCCTTAGGCACTGGTGGCACAACACTCCAACCCCTCACAGATACTGTACTTGGAGCACAGCAATGAGCCCTGTTGCAAAGTATTGCTTCAAAAATTGTAATTACACGCCCCTGTTAAACAGGGGCTGAAAAATTGGGCCTTAGCCACTGGTGGCGGCACCCATAAACAAAAATGATCTTCCAAGCTATCATCATCAATCGTATCATTGAGGACTCGGAGGAGGAGGATAGCCAGTCAACATAACAGCACAGGCACTCAGCATCAGCATCAGTCTTGAAGGGATGTGACATGTTAAAATCAATTAGTCTGTTATATCAGCATCAGGTGTGTGGTAGCTGGTGGTGATCCAAGACTGGTTCATCTTGATGAAAGTCAGTCGATCAACCGAGTCGGTGGACAGGCGCACCCTGTGATCCGTGACAAATCCTCCAGCAGCACTGAATGTGCGTTTCGAAAGAACGCTGGATGCAGGACAGGCCAGTAGCTCAATTGCATACTGTGCAAGCTCTGGCCAGTGATCCATCCTCAAGACCCAGTAAGCCAGAGGATTTTCGGTGGGGAAGGTGTCCAAGTCTGACCTTGCCCCTAGATATTCCTGCACCATGTTTATCAGACGCTGGCGATGGTTGCTGGAACCGATCATACTTTGGGGCTGCGGACTAAAGAATTGTCTGAACGCATCGGTCAGACGGCCACCTTCCCCACCGCTCCTTCTTTGACTGGCCGAAGCCTCAGCAACTCGTTGTCCAGGACCAGGAGTTTGTAACCTCCCAGTCTCTGGGAACGCGTTGCACAGACCTTTCTGCAAGGCCTCCCGGAGTTGTCTCATCCTCTGCTCCCTCTGCGACGGTAACATAAGGTCCGCAACCTTACCCTTGTACCGTGGATCAAGGAGAGTGGCCAGCCAGTAATGGTCCCTCCCCTTGATCCGAAGAATACGAGGATCCTTCCGCAGACTTTGCAGGATCAGGGAGGCCATGCAGCGTAGGTTTGCTGAGGCATTCGGTCCGGAGTCCTCTGGGTCACTAAGGACGACATGATCCGCAGCCACCTCCTCCCAGCCACGTACAAGTCCACTGGTTTCTTGGGACTGTAAATCATCCCTAAAAGACTGCTGCTGATGATGCTGAGTGCCAGCCTCCACCTCCATGCTGACACAATCCTCCTCCTCCTCCTCCTGCTCCTCCTCCTCTTTCTGTGCGATGGGTGGGACAGAAGGAACACTGTCTGGGTAAAGGGGGCCTTGAGAGGCAAGGAAGTCCTCCTCTTCCTGCCTCTGTTCTGCCTCAAGTGCCCTGTCCATTATTCCACACAGCGTGTGCTCCAACAGGTGGACAAGAGGTACAGTGTCACTGATGCATGCACTGTCACTGCTCACCATCCTCGTGGCCTCCTCAAATGGTGCCAGGACAGTGCATGCATCCCTGATCATGCCCCACTGGCGTGGAGAAAAAAAACCAAGCTCCCCTGACCCTGTCCTGGTGCCGTAGTCGCACAGGTACTCATTGATGGCCCTCTGCTGCGTGTGCAGCCGCTGCAGCATGGCCAACGTTGAGTTCCACCTGGTGGGCATGTCACATATAAGGCGGTTCTTGGGCAGGTTCAACTCCTTTTGCAGCTCAGCCAGGCGAGCACTGGCATTATAAGATCTGTGGAAATGCACACAGACTTTCCTGGCCTGCCTCAGGACATCCTGTAAGCCCGGGTACCTGCCCAAGAACCGCTGCACCACCAGGTTAAGGACGTGAGCCACACAGGGCACATGGGTCAGTTGTCCCTGTCGGAGGGCGGAGAGGAGGTTGGTGCCATTGTCGCAAACCACCATTCCTGGCTTAAGCTGGCGTGGCGTCAACCACCTCTCGGCCTGGCCCTGCAGAGCAGACAGGACCTCTGCCCCAGTGTGGCTTCTGTCCCCCAAACACACCAGCGCAAGCACGGCATGGCATCTTTTTGCCTGCGTACTTGCGTAGCCCCTTGAACGGCTACGGAGCACCGCTGGTTCAGAGGACAAAGCACAGGAAGAGGCCATGGAGGAAGAAGAAGAGGAGGGGGTGGAGGAGAGAGGTGTGTCACAACCAGTAGTAGCATTTTGGAGGCGTGGCGGTGGAACAACCTCCAACACTACTGCACCTTGTCCTGCATCCTTCCCAGCTGCCAAAAGAGTGACCCAATGGGCCGTGAAAGAAAGGTAACGTCCCTGTCCATGCCTGCTGGACCATGAGTCAGCGGTAATATGCACCTTACCGCTGACCGCCCTGTCCAGCGAGGCCAAGACATTGCCTTCCACATGCCGGTAGAGAGCTGGAATAGCCTTCCGTGAGAAAAAGTGGCGTTTGGGAACCTGCCACTGAGGAACCGCACATTGCACAAACTCACGGAAGGGGGCCGAGTCTACCAACTGAAAAGGCAGCAGTTGAAGCGCTAGCAATTTAGCCAAGCTAGCATTCAACCGCTGGGCATGTGGATGGCTGGGAGTGAACTTCTTTCGACGGTCCAGCAGCTGGGGCAGGGAAATTTGCCTGCTAGAATCGGACGTCGGTGTACTGCTAGCAGAGTGGCCGCAAGTACTTGGCTGTGACACACCTAATTCTACACCTTCATTCCTCTCAGTGCATGTTCCAGAGAGGACTGAAGTTATAGTGGGGTTGGAGATCCCAGCTGATGCGGTGCAAGGAGAGGTCCGCTTTGTTCTTTGGTGTGGGTCTTTGAGGTAGGCTTGCCAACGAGCTGCATGGCAGGTCAACATATGTCTGGTCAGGCATGTGGTACCCAAGCGGCTGATGTTTTGGCCACGCGATATACGCTTGAGACATATGTTGCAAACAGCAGCTGTGCGATCTGATGCACTAGCCTCAAAAAAGGCCCACACCAAAGAACTTTTTGAATGACGGGCAGAGGCAGCGCCCTGCACAGGCGGAGCTCTGCGGTGTGATTCCGTCGGTGTACTGCCCTTACGCTGGCCACCAAAGGGCATCCTGCCTCGTTGGAGATGTGCCTCCTCCTCATCCTCCTCCTCCTCCTCCTCCTCTCTCCTATTAGGCACCCACGTGGAGTCAGTGACCTCATCATCCCCTCCCTCCTCATCACTGGAGCCAATCTGGCAGTATGCTGCAGCTGCTGGAACATGACTGCCAGATTGGTGTCCTTCTTGAGCATCCCCTCTGTCTGCTCTCACGCTACTGCCTTCCTGTAGCTGGGTTTCATCATCAGACCCTTCGAAACGCTGGGCATCCTCCTGGAGCATGTACCCAACACTGTGCTCAAACAGTTCGGGGGACTCCTCAGGAGGAGGACATGGTGGGTCTAGGGAAGGAGTGACTGATGATGAGTCTGACATTGATACCAGGGAAGAGGACGCTTTGGCAGCTGCTTTGCCAGTACCCTGAGCCTGGGTGAGAGAGGATGAGGAGGAGGAGGAGGGCTTGGTCATCCACTCTACCAAGTCTTCGGCATGATGTGGCTCAACATGTCCAGCTGCCGAAAAGAAGGACAAGCGTGTCCCATAGCCATGTGCTGATGACAATGCACCGCGTCCACGACCAGCACTGTTGCCCCCAGACACAGAGCCTGCTTGCCCTCTTTTATTGCCTCCTGACTGTCTGCCTCTCCTTGTTTGCCTTCCAGACATTCTAATAGATGGCCTGCAGGGAGATGGGAAAAAAGCAATAAGGGCTACCTTCAGGTGTCCTTCTCTGTCCCTTTACTTAAGGATTTCTAAATATGGTTGAGGATGATTGCTTTCGCACAGAATAGCACAACGACAATTTCCCTGACTGTCCAAAAAACAAGGATTTCAAAGATGGTTGATGAGGAATGCTTTAGCACAGTATAGCACAAGGAGAATTTCCCTCACTGTCCTTCCCTGTCCCTACAAACAAGGATTAGCACAGTAAAACACACTGACACTCTCCCTACCTATAGTTTTCTGTCCCTATAAAAAATGTTTTTTTAAAGATGGTTGATGATCAATGCTTTAGCACAGTATAGCACAAGGAGAATTTCCCTCACTGTCCTTCCCTGTCCCTAGAAACAAGGATTAGCACAGTGAAACACACTGACACTCTCCCTACCTATAGTTTTCTGTCCCTAGAAAAAATGTTTTTTTAAAGATGGTTGATGATCAATGCTTTAGCACAGTATAGCACAAGGAGAATTTCCCTCACTGTCCTTCCCTGTCCCTAAAAACAAGGATTAGCACAGTGAAAGAAACTGACACTCTCCCTACCTATAGTTTTCTGTCCCTAGAAAAAATGTTTTTTTAAAGATGGTTGATGATCAATGCTTTAGCACAGTATAGCACAAGGAGAATTTCCCTCACTGTCCTTCCCTGTCCCTAGAAACAAGGATTAGCACAGTGAAATAAACTGACACTCTCCCTACCTATAGTTTTCTGTCCCTAGAAAAAATGTTTTTTTAAAGATGGTTGATGATCAATGCTTTAGCACAGTATAGCACAAGGAGAATTTCCCTCACTGTCCTTCCCTGTCCCTAGAAACAAGGATTAGCACAGTGAAAGAAACTGACACTCTCCCTACCTATAGTTTTCTGTCCCTAGAAAAAATGTTTTTTTAAAGATGGTTGATGATCAATGCTTTAGCACAGTATAGCACAAGGAGAATTTCCCTCACTGTCCTTCCCTGTCCCTAGAAACAAGGATTAGCACAGTGAAAGAAATTGACACTCTCCCTACCTATAGTTTTCTGTCCCTAGAAAAAATGTTTTTTTAAAGATGGTTGATGATCAATGCTTTAGCACAGTATAGCACAAGGAGAATTTCCCTCACTGTCCTTCCCTGTCCCTAGAAACAAGGATTAGCACAGTGAAACACACTGACACTCTCCCTACCTATAGTTTTCTGTCCCTAGAAAAAATGTTTTTTTAAAGATGGTTGATGATCAATGCTTTAGCACAGTATAGCACAAGGAGAATTTCCCTCACTGTCCTTCCCTGTCCCTAGAAACAAGGATTAGCACAGTGAAACACACTGACACTCTCCCTACCTATAGTTTTCTGTCCCTAGAAAAAATGTTTTTTTAAAGATGGTTGATGATCAATGCTTTAGCACAGTATAGCACAAGGAGAATTTCCCTCACTGTCCTTCCCTGTCCCTAGAAACAAGGATTAGCACAGTGAAAGAAACTGACACTCTCCCTACCTATAGTTTTCTGTCCCTAGAAAAAATGTTTTTTTAAAGATGGTTGATGATCAATGCTTTAGCACAGTATAGCACAAGGAGAATTTCCCTCACTGTCCTTCCCTGTCCCTAAAAACAAGGATTAGCACAGTGAAAGAAACTGACACTCTCCCTACCTATAGTTTTCTGTCCCTATAAAAAATGTTTTTTTAAAGATGGTTGATGATCAATGCTTTAGCACAGTATAGCACAAGGAGAATTTCCCTCACTGTCCTTCCCTGTCAATAGAAACAAGGATTAGCACAGTGAAAGAAACTGACACTCTCCCTACCTATAGTTTTCTGTCCCTAGAAAAAATGTTTTTTTAAAGATGGTTGATGATCAATGCTTTAGCACAGTATAGCACAAGGAGAATTTCCCTCACTGTCCTTCCCTGTCCCTAGAAACAAGGATTAGCACAGTGAAAGAAACTGACACTCTCCCTACCTATAGTTTTCTGTCCCTAGAAAAAATGTTTTTTTAAAGATGGTTGATGATCAATGCTTTAGCACAGTATAGCACAAGGAGAATTTCCCTCACTGTACTTCCCTGTCCCTAAAAACAAGGATTAGCACAGTGAAAGAAACTGACACTCTCCCTACCTATAGTTTTCTGTCCCTAGAAAAAATGTTTTTTTAAAGATGGTTGATGATCAATGCTTTAGCACAGTATAGCACAAGGAGAATTTCCCTCACTGTCCTTCCCTGTCCCTAGAAACAAGGATTAGCACAGTGAAAGAAACTGACACTCTCCCTACCTATAGTTTTCTGTCCCTAGAAAAAATGTTTTTTTAAAGATGGTTGATGATCAATGCTTTAGCACAGTATAGCACAAGGAGAATTTCCCTCACTGTCCTTCCCTGTCCCTAGAAACAAGGATTAGCACAGTGAAACACACTGACACTCTCCCTACCTATAGTTTTCTGTCCCTATAAAAAATGTTTTTTTAAAGATGGTTGATGATCAATGCTTTAGCACAGTATAGCACAAGGAGAATTTCCCTCACTGTCCTTCCCTGTCCCTAGAAACAAGGATTAGCACAGTGAAACACACTGACACTCTCCCTACCTATAGTTTTCTGTCCCTAGAAAAAATGTTTTTTTAAAGATGGTTGATGATCAATGCTTTAGCACAGTATAGCACAAGGAGAATTTCCCTCACTGTCCTTCCCTGTCCCTAGAAACAAGGATTAGCACAGTGAAAGAAACTGACACTCTCCCTACCTATAGTTTTCTGTCCCTAGAAAAAATGTTTTTTTAAAGATGGTTGATGATCAATGCTTTAGCACAGTATAGCACAAGGAGAATTTCCCTCACTGTCCTTCCCTGTCCCTAGAAACAAGGATTAGCACAGTGAAAGAAACTGACACTCTCCCTACCTATAGTTTTCTGTCCCTAGAAAAAATGTTTTTTTAAAGATGGTTGATGATCAATGCTTTAGCACAGTATAGCACAAGGAGAATTTCCCTCACTGTCCTTCCCTGTCCCTAGAAACAAGGATTAGCACAGTGAAACACACTGACACTCTCCCTACCTATAGTTTTCTGTCCCTAGAATTTTTTTTTTTTAAAGATGGTTGATGATCAATGCTTTAGCACAGTATAGCACAAGGAGAATTTCCCTCACTGTCCTTCCCTGTCCCTAGAAACAAGGATTAGCACAGTGAAAGAAACTGACACTCTCCCTACCTATAGTTTTCTGTCCCTAGAAAAAATGCTTTTTTAAAGATGGTTGATGATCAATGCTTTAGCACACTATAGCACAAGGAGAATTTCCCTCACTGTCCTTCCCTGTCCCTAGAAACAAGGATTAGCACAGTAAAACACACTGACACTCTCCCTACCTATAGTTTTCTGTCCCTAGAAAAAAAGTTTTTTTAAAGATGGTTGATGATCAATGCTTTAGCACACTATAGCACAAGGAGAATTTCCCTCACTGTCCTTCCCTGTCCCTAGAAACAAGGATTAGCACAGTAAAACACACTGACACTCTCCCTACCTATAGTTTTCTGTCCCTAGAAAAAATGTTTTTTTAAAGATGGTTGACGATCAATGCTTTAGCACAGTATAGCACAAGGAGAATTTCCCTCACTGTCCTTCCCTGTCCCTAGAAACAAGGATTAGCACAGTAAAACACACTGACACTCTCCCTACCTATAGTTTTCTGTCCCTAGAAAAAAAGTTTTTTTAAAGATGGTTGATGATTAGTGTTGAGCGGGTAGCTGGATATTCGGGTCCGGCGGGTTCGGCCGAACTTCGGAAAAAAGTTCGGATTCGGGACCGAACTTTAACCCGAACCCGGACCCGGACCCGGACCCCATTGAAGTCAATGGGGACCCGGACTTCTGACGACTAAAAAGGCTCTAAAAAAGTAATGGAAAGGGCTAGAGGGCTGCAAATGGCAGCAAAATGTTGTTAAGAACATGGCAAGTGCTCTGCAAACAAATGTGGATAGGAAATAACTTAAAAGAACATAAAAAAAAATAAAAAAATAAAAAAATATGCTGGATCCCCCTTTTCAGCAGAAGAGGTACAGGAAGTCATTAAGAACCTCAGAAACTCAACGGCACAATGCCACACATATGGAGGGAATGCCCCAGAATACGCCCTTTCTGGAATAAATTATTTAATTTAATGGATAAGCTAGTGGGAAAATAAAATACTTTGAAATAAAAATGTAGCGGGGTGCTAAATTTAAGGAAAGTGTTTGAGTGGTAAATAGGCTCAAATACCCTAATTCTTTAGGATTCATGGACCATTTTGTCCTCGGGGGACAGTATTGGTGTGCAGTTCCCTGCGGCCTACAGGTGGCGCCTTTTGTGTCCCCTCTTGGCAGTAGTACAGCGGGGCGGGGAACCTGCTGTGCATGCCGGGAGAGCATATAAAAGGGGCAGACCTTTGGCCTGGGGGCTGATGTCCAGTGGGGTCCGCGCCCAGGTGCCTTCGGCCTGGGTGCATGTGTTCCTGTTCCATCTCGGGCACCTTTAGCCCGGGGTGAGGTACTATCCTGGAGTTCTTGCTGCCCTGGGTATGGAGGCCTAGGGGCGGGAGTAAAGCCTGGAGTCCAGAGCCGCCTCGTGTAGGGGACCCTGTTCCAGGGAAGGGAGGATCATTCTGATGGACCGATGCGGGAGTCACGGTGAAGGAATGGTCTGTTGACTCCCTGGAGAGATGTCTTCCCCTTGATATGGGCTAGGTTCGTAGAAGGAGAAGCTCAAGGTCACCTTGACTGTATCAGAGGCGTTATTCAACCGGCCCGTGGCAGGGGCCTTATACACCCTGGTCTGTGGCTGAGACCAAAGTTCTCCAGGCCCGTGGCAGGGGCCTTGTACACCCGGTCTGTGGCAGAGACCAACCTCAATGTCTGTGGCAGAGACCGTGCGCCAAAAACTGTTTGAGAAACCTAAGCAGTGAAGTGAATGTGCTACGTTTGTGCCTGGACCTCCTCCACACCTTAAGCTGTCCTGTTTCTTTGCTCTAACCTTTTCTATCTGAGTACAGTTTATTTTGCCTTGAGAGAATAAGAGTTGGAGTTTCAGCTGGTGTGGACATTGACTTTACTGGCAATTAAAGGACTTGCCTCTACCTACAGTAGAGGTGAGAATCATCCTCTGGAGGAGTTTTGACTCCGGCTGTGGACACGGCCCGTCAAGTACACCGCTCAACCTCTTTATATAGGATGATACGGGCTGGTAGTGCGGTGTGCCTTTCTCCCTCCTGCGAAGAGCCAACAACATAAAGGCAGGTAAGGGGGAAAGGATCTGTGCGCTACAAAAAAATAAAATAAAATTTTTAATCTTGGCCTAGCAGGACGAGGTCCATATGGAGTAGGAGGTTGAGGTGGCGGTGGATGTGGCTGTGTAGGTGGAAGCGGCGGTGGAGGAGGACGAGGTAGCCAACACTGGTTCAAAAATACAACAATGGCTGGGTAAGGCCGGTGATGTGTCGAATTCTGTCCCCTGTCGAATAGTGTCCGCCCTGTACTGCGCTTGCTGAGTATGTAGGACAAGGGGATTTCAAAAATCTCCCAAGACTAACGGCGCCTGCGTGTTGAGTTCAGGTGAAGGCCACACCATCCGTGGTTCAAGCCGAGCCAAGCAAGGCCGCGATCGAAGCGAGCCCGTGAGGGGCCCTGTTACTATGTGCTACCGTATGTCCTCTTGGATGGTGGGGCTTGAACCTGCACTCACAGCGCAGGCGCCGTTCATCTTCGGAGATTTTGTGAATCTCCTTGTCCTCTGTACTGCGCAAGCGCTGCGCCTGCGCAGTACGGGCCGGGCACAATCCGATGGCCGGACAGTTTTTGTCACAACACCGGTATACATGTCTATTCTGCACAAGGTACGGACAAGTCCTGTGGGATCCATGCCTGGTTCATTTTAATGAACGTGAGCTTGTCCACATTGGCTCTGGACAGGCGGCTGCGCTTGTCTGTGATAACGCCCCCTGCCGTGCTAAATACACGTTCAGATAATACACTGGCTGCAGGGCAGGCCAGCACCTCCAAGGCATAAACGGCAAGCTCAGGCCATGTGCCCAATTTGGAGACCCAGAAGTTAAAGGGGGCAGACCCGTCATCCAGTACGTGTAGGCCTGTGGACACATACTGCTCAACCATGTTGGTGAAATGCTGCCTCCTGCTAAGACGTTCCATATCAGCTGGTGGTGCTGGTTGTTGTGGCGTGCTGACAAAGCTTTTCCACATTTCGGCCATGCTAACCCTGCCTTCTGAGGTGCTGCCGGTGCCCCGGCTGCGTTGGCGACCTCTTCCTCCTCCTCTGCCTTCGCCTTGTGCTTCCACCGTACGCCCGCTGTCAGGTGGGAATGCCACCAGCAGCGCGTCTACCAGCGTGCGCTTGTACTCGCGCATCTTACGATCCCGCTCCAGTGAGGGAATTAAGGACGGTACGTTGTCCTTGTAACGGGGATCCAGCAGGGTGGCCACCCAGTAATCAGCACCAGTTAAAATGTGGGCAACTCGGCTGTCGTTGCGGAAACACTGCAGCATGTAATCGCTCATGTGTGCCAGGCTGCCCAGAGGCAAAGAAAAGCTGTCCTCTGTGGGAGGTGTATCGTCTGTGTCCTCTGTATCCCCCCAGCCACGCACCAGTAATGGCCACGAGCTGGTCTGAGTGCCACCCTGCTGTGAACATGGCTCCTCCTCCTCCTCCTCCTCCTCCATCTCCTCCTCCACCTCGTCATCCTCCAGAACTGTGCCCTTTCTGCCGGACAATTGTGTACCTGGCGTTTGTTGGTGCAGGAACCCACCCTCGTAGCCACTTGTGAAAGACTGCCCTGAAAGCCTTTGAAATGATCCCGCTTCCTCCTCCTCCTCCTCATCCTCCTGTGCCACATCCTCTTCCATCATCGCACGAAGCGTTTTTTCAAGGAGGCATAGAACTGGGATAGTAACGCTGAGAACGGCGTCATTGGCACTGGCCATGTTGGTGGAGTACTCGAAACAGCGCAACAAGGCACACAGGTCTCGCATGGAGGCCCAGTTATTGGTGGTGAAGTGGTGCTGTTCCGCAGAGCGACTCACGCGTGATTGCTGCAGCTGAAACTCCACTATTGCCTGCTGCTGCTCGCACAGTCTGGCCAGCATGTGCAAGGAGGAGTTCCACCTTGTGGGCACGTCACATATGAGGCGGTGAGCTGGAAGGCCGAAGTTACGCTGCAGCGCTGACAGGCGAGCAGCAGCAGGGTGAGAACGCCGAAAGTGCGCACACACAGCCCGCACTTTCTGCAGCAGCTCTGGCATATTGGGGTAATTTTTAAGGAACCTCTGGACCACCAAGTTCAGCACATGCGCCAGGCAAGGGATGTGCGTCAAACCGGCTAGACCCAGAGCTGCTACGAGATTTCGCCCATTATCGCACACCACCAGGCCGGGCTTGAGGCTCACTGACAGCAACCACTCATCGGTCTGTTGTTCCATGTCCCTCCACAACTCCTGCGCGGTGTGGGGATTTTCCCCCAAACAGGAAAGTTTTAAAACTGCCTGCTGTCATTTACCCCTGGCTGTGCTGAAGTTGGTGGTGAAGGTGTTACGCTGAATGGATGAGGAGGCGGTAGAGGATGAGGAAGCGGAGAAGGAGGAGTTAGCAACAGGAGGCAAACTGAAGCGCCCTGCAATCCTCGGTGGTGGAAGGACATGCGCCAAACCGCTATCTGCCTCAGGCCCAGCAGCCACTGCATTTACCCAGTGTGCTGTTAGGGAGATATAAAGTCCCTGACCGTGCTTACTGGTCCACGCATCCGTAGTTAGGTGGACCTTGCCACAGATGGCGTTGCGCAGTGCACACCTGATTTTGTCCCCCACCTGGTTGTGCAGGGAAGGGATGGCTCGCCTGGAAAAGTAGTGGCGGCTGGGCACGACGTACTGCGGGACAGCCAATGCCATCAGGCTTTTAAAACTCTGCGTCTCCACCAGACGGAATGACAGCATTTCAAAGGCCAGGAATTTGGAAATGCTGGCATTCAGGGCCAGGGATCGCGGGTGGCTAGGGGGGTACTTCCTCTTCCGCTCCAATGTTTGGGAGATAGAGAGCTGAACGCTTCCATGGGACATTGTGGAGATGGTCGGTGACCCAGGTGGTAGTGTTGCTGGCAGATCCTCTGTTTGCGTGGTGACAGGTGCCACTGTCACTACAGAGGTGGATGAAGAGGCCGAGACTGCAGCAGAAGAGGAAGCAGGAGGAGCCAGAGACCTTTCTTGGTTTCTGAGGTGTCTACTCCACTGCAGCTCGTGCTTTGCACTTAGATGCCTGGTCATGCAGCTTGTGCTCAGGTTGAGAACGTTTATGCCTCGCTTCAGGCTCTGATTGCACAGCGTGCAAACCACTCGTGTCTTGTCATCAACACACTGTGTGAAGAACTGCCACGCTAGGGAAGTCCTTGGACCTGGCTTTGGTGTGCTCGGTCCCTTGCTGCGTTGGGCAGTAGCAGATGTACTGTCTAGGGGACGAATGCTCCGTTTTTGCACCCTGCTCCCTCTTCTGCTGTGCTGGTGGCTCTGTGCGACCACCGCCTCTTCCTCCGAACTACACTGGTCACCTGCATAACGTTGATTCCATGTGGGGTCGAGGACCTCATCGTCCTCCACATCATCTTCCACCCAGTCTTCACCCCTGCCCTCCATGTCTGTCTGCACAATTGCGAAAGCAGCAGCAGTTGGCACCTGTGTTTCGTCATCATCCGAGACGTGCTGCGATGGTCCTCCCATGTACCCATCATGAAACATAAGTGGTTGGGCATCGGTGCACTCAATCTCTTCCACTTCTGGGGCAGGGCTAGGTGGATGGCCCTGGGAAACCCTGCTAACAGAGTCATCGAAAAGCAGAAGAGACTGCTGCATGATTTGGGGCTCAGACTGCTTGGCTGATTTGCAAGGGGGTGAGGTGAAAGACTGATGGACATGGGCTTCAGGTGCCAACTCTGATCTTTCAGCAGAAGAGTGGGTGGGAGACAATGTGAAGGAACCCGAGGCACTGTCAGCAACCCAATCTACTATCGCCTGTACTTGTCCTGGCCTAAACATTGGTACAGCCTCATTAGGCATGACAAAATACCGCCGCAGGCTCGGTCACCTACTCGCACCTGAGGAAGGTGTTTCACTTGTGCGTGTAGCTGGCACAGATCCACCACGTCCTCTCCCTGCAACAGGAGCTCCACCAGCAGCACCACGACCGGGGCCACCACGTCCCTTTGACCTTCCCCTCATATTTTCCAAATTTAGGATCTTGCCCTAAATGGCGTTTTTTGGAAGACCACAACACACCCACAGTACGTAATGGCTGAAACGCACAGCTACAGAACTGCAGAAAATGCTATTCAAAAAAAAAAGGTTGTTTTTTTTAGTATAGCACAGTACAAGGAAAATATATATAAATTGTTTTTTTACACACACCTCCAGATGTGTATTTCACACTGCAAAATATTTTCTGTGGCCCTAAATGGCGTTTTTTGCCAGACCACAACACACCCACAGCACGTAACCGCTGAATCGCACAGCTACAGAAAATGCTATTCAAAAAAAAAGGTTGTTTTTTTTAGTATAGCACAGTACAAGGAAAATATATAGAAATTGTTTATTTTACACACCTCCACATGTGTATTTCACACTGCAATTTATTTTCTGTGGCCCTAAATGGCATTTTTTCCAAGAGCACAACACAACCACAGTATTTAACCACTGAATCGCACAGCTATAGAAGTGCAGAGAATGCTATTCAAAAAAAATGTTGTTTTTTTTAGTATAGCACTGTACAATATATAGAAATTGTTTATTTTACACACCTCCACATGTGTATTTCACACTGCAAAATATTTTCTGTGGCCCTAAATGGCGTTTTTTGAAAGAGCACAACACAACCACAGTATTTAACCACTGAATCGCACAGCTATAGAAGTGCAGAGAATGCTATTCAAAAAAAATGTTGTTTTTTTTAGTATAGCACTGTACAATATATAGAAATTGTTTATTTTACACACCTCCACATGTGTATTTCACACTGCAAAATATTTTCTGTGGCCCTAAATGGCGTTTTTTGAAAGAGCACAACACAACCACAGTATTTAACCACTGAATCGCACAGCTATAGAAGTGCAGAGAATGCTATTCAAAAAAAATGTTGTTTTTTTTAGTATAGCACTGTACAATATATAGAAATTGTTTATTTTACACACCTCCACATGTGTATTTCACACTGCAAAATATTTTCTGTGGCCCTAAATGGCGTTTTTTGAAAGAGCACAACACAACCACAGTATTTAACCACTGAATCGCACAGCTATAGAAGTGCAGAGAATGCTATTCAAAAAAAATGTTGGTTTTTTTAGTATAGCACTGTACAATATATAGAAATTGTTTATTTTACACACCTCCACATGTGTATTTCACACTGCAAAATATTTTCTGTGGCCCTAAATGGCGTTTTTTGAAAGAGCACAACACAACCACAGTATTTAACCACTGAATCGCACAGCTATAGAAGTGCAGAGAATGCTATTCCAAAAAAATGTTTTTTTTTTTAGTATAGCACTGTACAATATATAGAAATTGTTTATTTTACACACCTCCACATGTGTATTTCACACTGCAAAATATTTTCTGTGGCCCTAAATGGCGTTTTTTGAAAGAGCACAACACAACCACAGTATTTAACCACTGAATCGCACAGCTATAGAAGTGCAGAGAATGCTATTCAAAAAAAAGTTGTTTTTTTTAGTATAGCACTGTACAATATATAGAAATTGTTTATTTTACACACCTCCACATGTGTATTTCACACTGCAAAATATTTTCTGTGGCCCTAAATGGCGTTTTTTGAAAGAGCACAAGACAACCACAGTATATAACCGCTGAATCGCACAGCTGCAGAGAATGCTATTCAAAAAAAAGTTTTTTTTTTTTTTTTAGTATAGCATAGCACAAGAAAAATATATACACTAGAGATATACACTGCAAAATATTTTTTTTGCCCAAAAATAGGTCTTTTTTGCGCACAACAAAGTGCCGTTTTTTTTTTTGCAACAGCACAATAAAGTGCCTTTTTTTTTTTTTGGGGCCCAAAAATTGGTCTTTTTAGCAAAAGCACAATAAAGTGCCTTTTTTTTTTTTTTTTTTTTTCTGACCAAAATAGGTCTTTTAGCAAGAGCACAATACAGCCACAGTATGGAATAGGTGTATCACTCAACGTAATGCAGTGCTGGTGCACTGAGCTTGCAACACAAACAGATAAACCTATGCAGATCGCTGAGCTATTATATCTCTCAATGTGGACTCCTATCTAAATCTCTCTCCCTGAAAGCACAAACAGGATCCTGCCCCTACACTACACTACACTACACTGTCTCCCTATCTTTTCTATCAGTAGATTGCAGAATCAGGACTAACTCCTATCATATAATTCTCTCCCTCACAGCAACAGCAGCCAGGATCCTTTCCCTACACTGTCTAAAAGCAGAGTGACGATCTGTGCTGTGTGCCTCTTTCTTATATAGAAGCTGGTCACATGCTGGGTCACATGTTGCACTGACCAATTACAGCCATGCCATTAGTAGGCATGGCTATGATGGCTTCTAAGGGCACACCAGCTAATCAAATGGTGATTGGCTGGCCCCTGAAGCATTTCTAACTGCGCCATTAAATTCCCGAATCCGAACCCGAACCCGGACTTTAGCGCAAAATCCGGGTCCGGGGTCGGGAAAACGCCAAAATTCGGTACGGACCCGAACTTTACAGTTCGGGTCCGCTCAACACTATTGATGATCAATGCTTTAGCACAGTATAGCACAAGGAGAATTTCCCTCACTGTCCTTCCCTGTCCCTAGAAACAAGGATTAGCACAGTGAAAGAAACTGACACTCTCCCTACCTATAGTTTTCTGTCCCTAGAAAAAATGTTTTTTTAAAGATGGTTGATGATCAATGCTTTAGCACAGTATAGCACAAGGAGAATTTCCCTCACTGTCCTTCCCTGTCCCTAGAAACAAGGATTAGCACAGTGAAAGAAACTGACACTCTCCCTACCTATAGTTTTCTGTCCCTAGAAAAAATGTTTTTTTAAAGATGGTTGATGATCAATGCTTTAGCACAGTATAGCACAAGGAGAATTTCCCTCACTGTCCTTCCCTGTCCCTAGAAACAAGGATTAGCACAGTAAAACACACTGACACTCTCCCTACCTATCCTTCTCTTTCCCTAAACTAAAGGAATCCAGGTTAAACAAGAAAAAAAAATGTCACTGTCCCTGCCTATGCTTCTCTTTCCCTGCTCCGGAACACACTACACTAGGCCGCCGTGCTGGCGGCCTTTTATAGTGTGGGGCGTGTACTAAACACCCTCAGCAATAATTGGCCACAGGCATCCTGCCTGTGGCCAATCATTGCTCTCCTCGCTGCCGGCGCTGTGATTGGCCAAGCATGCGGGGTCACAGTGCATGCTTGGCCAATCACAGCGCCTGGATGACACTGCGATGGCGTAGTGCATTGTGGGCCGTTCGCGTCACTCGAATTAGGCGCGAATGGCCCAAATCGTTCGATCTTCGTCGAACGATCGAACAGCCGATGTTCGAGTCGAACGTACGTTCGACTCGAACACCGAGCTCATCCCTAGTTGGGACCTGGCAACCCTCTGCTCAGGCACCCAGCACTGCATTATAGGAGTGGAAGAGACTTAAATGTTCCCCATGTAGGTGGGGCTAAGAGTATGATACCCAATCTGAGGAAACAGCACAGACAGAGTCCAGGCAAGCTTTTAACAGTTGTTTTTAGAAGATTGCAAGTTAAAGGATAACAGGGACGCTTGTAGAATACAGTCATTATACTTATATTGATACTGTTAGCAACAAATGTGAAACAGTTGTTGGTTACAGGTATGGGAATACTTGACAAGTTTAGTAACACTTGCAGTAACTAGTATGATTGCCGCTCCACACAGGGCAGTCCCCTCAGGGTGCTGCTTCAGTGCTTAATGCACAGGAGAGAGGAGGCAATAGAAATTGGCTAGTTAGTTCGAGGAGGTTGCGACCCTTGAACACAGATGGGAAGTGATATATCCTCAGCACAGCAAGGCACAACACAGGAAAGGTCTACTTTATCAAGAAGACACTTGCTAGAGAGGTGGCACCACTAAGGTGGTGGCAAAAGCAGCACTTAGGGAGGCTGAAAAGGCTGAAATTCTGCAGACTGGTAGTAAAGGAGGCATACACTGGTGTCCCTATAGTCCCCCTACTTGCACTGGAACCTGTCCTTAAGGGTATTTCACTGTTCCTAACAAGTGAGAACAGAAAAAAGGGGTTCCCCTGGGTGGACTTTTAAGGCACTAGTAGTATTAATTCCAAATATACAGGATATTGAAGTAAAAAAATAGTTTTTATTCACAATTATACATATTTATCAAAAACTGAATTATTAAGTTAAAATCTACAGTTCTAAAGATTGTCACCATATAGGTAAATACATGAAAACCTTCTTTACACCCGACGCGTTTCGGGGTAACCTTCTTCAGGGGTGTGTAGAGAAGGACAATTAGTTCATGTATTATAAATGTAGTAGAAGAATGATGAATATTTCATTGGATGCGATTTTTTAAAACCATTGAAAATATAAACAGCACGCTGGGTTCTGTCAATGGGGTTGCCAGTCAAGCAAGAAGTGGGTATCAGAATATACAATTAGTGCAGGTTTGAGAAGGACATTTATAAGGAACAGGTGTTCATCCCGTTAGGGAGAAATTATTCCAAAGATCGAGAAGCCGGTGGATCAACCAGAAGAGATATACTGGGACTGGGATAGAGGTCCCTGAGTATATGAGATCCGTAAAAGACCTAATAATGTCCGCTGTCAAACAGTACACTGTATTATTGACAGAGTCAACCTCACACCATGACAGTCCAGCAAAGAGTGCCCGGAACCCAGGGGCCTAACAATCTGGACCTAACGGGATGAACACCTGTTCCTTATAAATGTCCTTCTCAATCCTGCATTAATTGTATATTCTGATACCCACTTCTTGCTTGACTGGCAACCCCATTAACAGAACCCAGCGTGCTGTTTATATTTTCAATGCTTTTAAAAAATCGCATCCAATGAAATATTCATCATTCTTCTACTACATTTATATAATACATGAACTAATTGTCCTTCTCTACACACCCCTGAAGAAGGTTACCCCGAAATGCGTCGGGTGTAAAGAAGGTTTTCATGTATTTACCTATATGGTGACAATCTTTGGAACTGTATATTTTAATTTAATAATTCATTTTTTGATAAATATGTATAATTGTGAATAAAAACTATTTTTTACTTCAATATCCCGTATATTTGGAATTAATACTATCAGTGCCTTAAAAGTCCACCCAGGGGAACCCCTTTTTTCTTTTCTCATATATACTGGATGTGGCACAAGCATATATTTGCCATTCACCCCCCCCCTTTTCTTTGTTCCTAACAAGTGGGGTTCCTCACCCTACTCTATCCACTCGCAAATACATGCCAAGCTCAGCACTGCTATTTAAAAGTACTGCCCCAACCAAGATGGCCGCAGAAGGTCACTGAGGGTTGCAGTGTCCAAGCGAACCACTGCTCCCCAGGTGACACCTTTGGAGGCTGCAGGGGAACATCATCCCCATAAGATTCCACTCTATCTCTAAGGCGGAAAGGATGGAGTAGGAACTACACTTGCCAACACTCATACCCAAAAGTACTAGGCATTTAGGATTAATATAAGCAGCGTGGGGAAAGGGGGGGGGGCATAGCGGATGGACCCTGTTTGGAAATCTGTGTTAGAACTTTCCAGATTGAAATACCTCTACCTCCCTCCTAAATTAGTTTAAATATAAGCCTAATTATACTTGTCATGTACTGTACAGTTTACAGACAAATATACTATAATTGCCCAAGTCTCTGTGAGGAGGTGGCCATCTTGCCGACGGGTAAGGTTTTGCTTCCTCCTGCTGGTTTTGCTTCCTTAAGTCAGAGCTGCCTCCTTGATGACTGATGATTTGATGACTAGGGAAGTAATAATCTATCAGCATCAGCAGCATAAGAGATTCAAAAAGAACAAATGAATTTGTAAAAGAATTTATTAAAAATAAACTTCACCCTCTGCTTCTGCTTGTGCTAAAAAGATATACTCACTCACCCAACGAATGCAGCTTTGTTCTGTAGGGATCTTCTGCTTTCCTGCTGCACACCACATCCCGTGCCATCATCTTCCTCTTCTACATCATTGGGAACAGGCCATCTCGTTTAGGTTCTAGTATCAGCATCTAATGGCATGGTACAAGGTCCTCCTCCTGCATTGCTGTGTCTATGCCTTTAATGTCTCCTGGGATATCCACGTCAGCTGCGGAACCAGGGTGACATCATTCTAAAGGCAAGAATGAAGGCATGGGGGCAGATAGCACCATAGAGCCCCCACCAAAAAGAGTTAACAACAAAAAAGAAAACACATTGGTCAGCTATTTCAAGTTAAAGCGGAGCTCCACTCTAAAGTGGAACTTCCACTCATCGGAACCCTCCCCCCCTCCGGTGTCATATTTGGCACCTTTCAGGGGGGAGGGGGTGCAGATACCTGTCTAAGACAGGTATTTGCACCCACTTCCGGGAGTCCTCTCTGCGGGTATTCTGCGGGTAGTACGTCACTTCCCGCAGAATACCCGTTGTGTTCTAGGAGACACTCGGCTCCCAGAACACAACAGGGACCAGTGAGGGCGGCGCAGCACGACTCGCGCATGCACCGTAGGAAACCGGGCAGTGAAGCCGCAAGGCGTCACTTCCTGATTCCCTCACCGATGATGGAGGCGGGGGCAGCAGAGTGATGAGCGATTGCTCGTCTTCTGCTGCCGACGTCGCTGGACTCCAGGACAGGTAAGTGTCTTAATATTAAAAGTCAGCAGCTGCAGTATTTGTAGCTGCTGGCTTTTAATCATTTTTTTTCAGGGGAAACTCCGCTTTAAGGAGAGGGAAAGATATTATAGATGGAAAGGAGTGTTTTAGACTGAAGGTTCGTTTTAAAATAACCACAAATTTAGTAGAAAGGGTTTAATAGACTTCTAAATCTGGTTGTTAGTTGGACTGGTACACTTAGCTGTTAAGCCTCGTACACACGATCGGACTTCCATCGGACAAATCCGTAGCTTTTTGTCCGAAGGGCGTTGTCCGTGAACTTGTTCTGCATACAGACGGCAGAACATTTTCAGCCAACATACACAAAACTACGTAGTTTTTCTGCTATTTAGCGCCACCCTTTGGGCAACTTTTGCTAATGTTGTCTTATGGTTAGCATTGGTTCGGAGCATGCGTGTTTGTACTTTGGATTTTAGTCCGACAGACTTGTGTACACACGATCGGATAACACATTTGTTGTCGGACAATTTGAGAACATGACCATCCAACATTTGTTGTCGGAAAATCCGACAATTGTCCGATGGAGCAGACAGACGGTCGGATTATCCGACAAAACACGTTCATTGGAAAATTGTTGTCGGAATATCCGATCGTGTGTACGGGCCTTATGACAGAGAACCAAGTAACCATGATAGGCACAAACAGGTTGGGAACCCACCTTGCGCCTGTATGGAAGTCTGGCTATGTTTTATAGAGTATGAGTACTCTACCAAAAAATAAAGTGTAGCACACCCCCGTAGTGGCTGATGGTTTAGATTTGGGCCTTGCACGTTACCTCACTGTTCGTTGTCTAGGGGATGAGAGTCTATAGAGAGTTCAATGTCCACACAAGTAATAAATCCTTTTCGTTTTCACACAAACTTGCATAGGTAGAGGGATGGAGGGTCAGGGGAAGGTTCAGGCACACACAGAAGATCACTGGGGAAACTTCTAAGCTTTGAAAGTCACACTCACCACTCTCCTTCAAGTGAGTATTGCTCACCCGGATAGGCCCCTCTCACTTGGCCTAGCAGCCGGGATGATGCACGAACAAATAAAGAAATAACAGTCTCTGCCACAGACCTTTAGGATGATTAAGTTGAACTGTTCAATTATCCTCTGCCACAGGATTTTAGTACCCGGATATCCAGCCCTACAGTTTAAGAGCCTTTAAGCCAACCCGGCAGATTGTAAGCTAACTTTAGCTAAGGTGCATCCTCCAACAGGGTCACCAAGCCTTCCTCAAGATGCCAGCCTTCCGCTTGGTCCTCTCCAGGACAGGTCCTCCCCTGGTTTCCTCCATTGAGTAGGTTTCTCCCGCAGGACGGACAGCACAGGATCACCTTCAAAGTGTAGGCCCCAGTCAGGACAACTGGGCCTACCTGGCATAGATGCAGCCTCGGGCCAACATGGCTCAGAGGCTGAAATTCCAGTAACACATACCTCGAGCCAGGAGGGCCACGAGGCGAAGAGCGCTGAGAAATGGCATCTGTCCCTTAAGTACCCTTCCCCAGCATGCTCAGCGGGGAGACCACTCCCACTGAGCTGTTCCCGGGGAAAGACACCCAATACACTTTGGCCTGCTTGTGTTCCAACATTGGCCTGGGGTGGAAACGTCACCGACAGGCGAACAGTGGGAAGTCCTTCCAAACACAGCCATAGCCGGAACAGAAGCTAATTTAGCCTTAATCATACAAAGTCTGAGCTAACTACCAGTTCAGACACCCTCTAAATTTCACATAGCGCCTGATCATCAGGAGCAGGGCGCTACAAAAGTCTATCCAAGGCTTGAAGCTGCTGCTGGATCTTCATGGTCTCATTTGGTTATTACACACAACATTGATTAATCCACCTCTAAATCCCTCCCCATCAACAAACTGCGGTACTCATAAACAAGCAATCTGCCGTGTTGAACTGTCAGTACTTCTGCAGCTCACAAACAAAAAGGAGCCAAATTGCATATAACTCAAAGTTATTGATGTTTACTGGTGACTTTCACCCTAACCATAGTCTTTAAATTTACAGTAAATTAAATCAGTCCAAAGATGTTCTGCAGCAGCGCGGGTAGCAGAAAACAATCTCCTTTTTTTTAATTTTTTTTGGATAAGTCTGATCACTGAACTGTAGCATCTGCAGACTCCTGATACTCAGCACAGACTCCTAACCAACAGACATCACCCCTCATCCTTGCAGGCAATTTACACAGCATTATTAAATTCCAAAATCCATTCAGCACCCTGGAAAAAAACTGTGCTTTGTTATTAAGGCTGATTTCTTCTGCATAACCGCCCAAGGATTGTGTGTGGTGTCTTGACAAATGGATGCCCAACAGCAGAGTAATTTATTACCATCATTAGTTATAGCCCTAGTTAGCAGCATTTTTTTTTTATTCTTTAGAGTTTTGGTATTTATTTTTATAGAGTGCAGTCAATGTGCATTGAGATCTTTGTATGATTGGACTGCAAGCTGCCAGCACACGCAATTATTCTTTCCAAAGGCATACTCCATTCAGATAGGCACATTTTCCACTTAAATAAACACAGTGGACACAACTTACCTACAAATTGCCTTGAGTTTTCACCCAAGTACTGATTCTGAGAACCAGGCCGCCGCCTAACTCAACAGATACTGCTGATTGACTTTTGATCTGAACGCCAAGCAAACAACTAAATACGTATTTAATATATATATATATATACAGGAGCTGTTTTACCTGTAAATGGAATTTTATTTTTGTTCATCAAATTCTGGAATATGCACAGCCCTAGCAGATAGGTAAGACAGGTTGGTGACCATACTTTTCTCTACCAAAGCTAAGCCAGCAGCCTGTTACTGGACAGTGAATGAGTAGTAGCACGGTCATGAATAATCACTCTGTTCTCTCCTCCTGTCAATATTCCTTTCCAGCGCATATGTACTTTTAGGTGTGGCCCAGGCTCACTGCCCACAGGGGAAAGAAGCTCACACGGAGACTGGTTAATGCAGGAAAGTATATTATCATAGTAATGTCGAGAGAGAACAGCAAGCTCTGGAGAGACGGCCACACCGGACCTGAACGCTTACAATGAACCAGAAAAAGAGTATGTTACACACTGGAGACACCTGACAGCACCTGGCATGGGAGTGGCTGGAAGGTAGACTGGAAACCTGGTCCAAAACAGAAAGGTTACTCATGGTGCAGAGTGACAGTCCCTGTACTGTTCCTTCTTCACTTGAACCTGACCCTAAGCTACGCCGAATGTCCCTAGCAATAGGGGGATCTGTCCCTAACCCGCCCATATGCTGAATGCACATCAACTCGAATTGGACAGTGCTTTGTGTAAGCACTGCCCACCTCAAAGATGGCCCCCAGGTCAACCAGGGCAGCAGCATCCAATCGGACAGCTGCTTCTCTGAAGAGATCTATGGAGGTCTCGTAGGGATCTAGTTCCCCCTTGTCCTCTGCAATCTCCACATTGCAGCTGCAAGATAGAGACACCCTTGCAGGGAGGCTGCACTGCATCTGCCTACATACTGCAGTGGATGATTGGCTCCTAGAGCTGCCTCTTCCTCTCCCTATCTGAGTTCTGCTGTACTTGGGATTATAAGAGTCTGTTACCAAGTCAAAATCACATACTTACATTACTTGCATAGAACAGGCAATTCCAGGAGATATCTTACATGTTCAATTTATATTTTTTGGGGTTATTGACCACAACATATTTATGTGCTCTCACCTTCCTATTGGTCAGGTAATTAGATTTATTTCACTGGCCAAAAAAGAAAAGCATGGGGATGGTGGAAGGTGGCCATCTGTGGACCAGGGAAGCTGTGGTCAATATTTATTTAACATACCAGAGTGCTCTGATGATAAAGTAAGGCTGGCCATAGATGCTTTGTTTTTTTTTCAATCATCCAGTGGGCTGATTGAAAAATTGAAAAAAAATGAACAGATTCCCCCATCAACACATTTGAGGTGGATAGAGGAATCCTCTCTGCTGTGCCATTGTATTCTTTCCAACAGTACAGTTCAACAGAAGTCAATCGTTAGATCAGAGGCGGATCCAGGGGGGGGCAACGTGGCAATTGCCCCCCCCCCCGAGAAATTTGTTGCGGGTGAGAGCGGGCGGCTTCGCGGGTGGGTGGCTGAGAGCGGACGGCTCTGTGGGCAGGTGAGAGAGCGGGCATGCCGGGCAGCTGGGTGGGTGAGCGGGCAGGCGGCTCGGCGGGCAGATGAAAGAGCGGGCGGCTTGGCCAATCAGCAAGCCAGCAGGCGGGGGAGCAGAGAGATGACATTATCTCTCACCGCCGGGCGCCCGCCCTGCATCCCTGCAGTTCCGCCCTCACTTTACAGTGTGCAGGCAGCCGCGGGCAGCAGGGAGATTACATCATCTCTCTGCTGCCTGACTCTGGGACACAGCAAGAGACAATCCCCACCTTAGCAGGAAAGTGACAAACCGCAACATGTGGCAAAAATGATGTGGCAAGTGACAATCTTTATCTGGTGACAGGCGACGTGGCAAGTGAAAATCTGCAACATGTGGCAGGTGACGTGGCAAGTGACAATGCAACGTGTGGCAGGTGACGTGGCAAGTGACAATCCACAACGTGTGGCAGGTGACGTGGCAAGTGACAATCCGCAAGGTGTGGCAGGTGACGTGGCAAGTGACAATCCGCAACATGTGGCAGGTGACGTGGCAAGTGACAATGCAACGTGTGGCAGGTGACGTGGCAAGTGACAATGCAACGTGTGGCAGGTGGCGTGGCAAGTGACAATTCGCAACGTGTGGCAGGTGATGTGACAATCCGCAACGTGTGGCAGGTGACGTGGCAAGTGACAATGCAACGTGTGGCAGGTGACATGGCAAGTGACAATCCGCAATGTGTGGCAGGTGACGTGGCAAGTGACAATCTCCATCTGGTGACAGGTGACGTGGCAAGTGACAATCTGCATCTGGTGGCAGCGACGGTGGCAAGTGACACACTCAGGGCTCCCACTGATTCAGCATTATGGTGAGTTGAACCATTTCATTTTATATTACAATGTAATAATAGAAATAATGCGCTTCAGTCATCCTGACATCATAACAACCATGGTGCCGCGATGATAAAATGCCTGTAAAAAAAACTATTTTCTGTCAGTGCCCCTCCCGAGACTAGACTCTGCGTCAGATAGACTTCTGTCAAGCAGAAATGACCATAGATGAATTGAAATTCGTCCAGTCCCTGCTAAACTGGCTGAATTTCAATCCATCTATGGGCAGCTTAAGACTGGAGGTTCCTTAGTTCCCAACACCTCCCAACTGACAATAAAGCACAAAACCACTTATGTATTATAAAGTTTCCTTCCTAAATTCCCAGCTGCTGTAATGTAAAAAGATAGGCGGGGATCCTGGGTGACATCACTGACCACATTTGATGAATGATGTCACTAGTGTTCTCCGGCGCTGTGGTAATGTAAACACAGCACAACAGTTTGACATGTACACATCGCTGGGTGTTGGGTTCTCGTGATTGATGATGGATTTACATTGTAGACGCCGTGATTGATGATGAATATACATTATTGAAGTTGGATTACATTGGAGGACATTAAAGGACTTTTTCTAAGGCGTATGTTTATTTACATTAAACTGTTCATGGGAATGGGTATGGTGCATTAATGTACAGAGGACAGATAGTTGGGGTTCCCTTAATTATAAAGGGGGCTTCCAGATTCCACTGTAAATTTCACCAATATTACTCCTACCTCTTTTTTGGGCAATGGAGGATGTAAGGCGCCCTTGTCCTTCAACATTGGGACAAGGGTGCTTTGCAAAGAGGAAGAGGCTTTCCCATTCCCCCTTTTTCAAGGTACTCCCCTTTGCCAATGTTGAAAAGCATATAGTCTGATCTGGTACAGGAAGGGGGGGGGGGTTGCACGCTCACTGCCCTCCCTTTCCTGTATTCTTGTACAAAAGGCCTGGCCACATTTTCTCATTAGTACCGTTTACATATGCATGCGTCACTTATGTTTGCGTTCACTTCTGCACGCGAGCACAAAGGGATGGGGGGCGTCCTAATTTTTTTTCTTTTTTTTTTTATTCTTTTACACTGTTCCTTTAATTTTTTTTTTATCACTTTTATTTCTATTACAAGGAATGTAAACATCCCTTGTAATAGAAATGGGCAGACTTGAACGACTACAGTAAACCTCCGTTATATCGCGGTTCAGTTTTCGCGGTCCCGGTATATTGTGTTTTTTTCTGTAAGTCCTATTAACATTATTTTATTGATTAAATCATTGTTAATTAAATATTTTTGTGTTTTCCATTGGTCTTGCTATGTCTCTCAGTATCTTTTATGTGTTTAAATGTGTTTCTATTGTTTTAAAAGTGTGTTTAAAGACCTTAAAATGCTTTTAAAGTACAGTGAAAGTTATAAAAACATGTCTAGTGTGTAAGACCTTAAAATGCTTTTAAAGTACAGTGAAAGTTATAAAAACATGCCTAGTGTGTATTTAAATAGGGTATTTCTATTTCGCGGATTTTCACTTATTGCGGGTGGGTCTGGAACGTAACCCCCGCGATGGAGGGGGTTTACTGTACTCTGTCTTTTTCTGACGTCATTTTTCTATGTTTGTATGAAATAAGGGATGACAGTTCCTTTTTCTGACCTAGACCAGGAAGTGACGTCATGACGTCGCTCCAGTATTCCAAGACCATAGAGGCGATCAGAGATGATCTGGTCTCTGGTAACCTCTATAGCCAGCCGCGTGACCTTTCGGATCTTTTCTCGAGTACGCCGGTAAAAATGGTAAGGCAGAGAAACACAGACGACCGGCAGGAGGGTAGACCACTCCCGCTGCTTCTGAAAGCGATCCAGTGGCTTATTAGCTGATGAAAGTAAGCATGAGAAAGCCAGTCTCCGGCTGCAAAAAAAAATACCGCGGTTGTCATGCCTTTAGTAAAAAGGCTTGAATTTTTCCTATTTTTTCTGTTTTTAATAACATTTAATCTATGTTGCCATCTAGTGGCCATTTGTATAACTGCACTATCTATTTAATAAAGCAATTTAGTAGTTAGCTAAATTTGTCACACGCAAGCCTCCGTACTTTCAATCCCATCAGGCCTTGCGTCACCTTCTTCAGCCATTTCATCTTTTTCCCTGGAAGCATGCACATGGACTGCTAAGATATATGTTCCAGCCTTCAGAAACCTCTCCGGTATGTCTACTATTTATGTACTCGGCTAGGTAGATAGATAGGGAGGCACTAATTGTACTATCTTTACTAATTGTATTTGTCTGTATCTGTTACAGTTTTACTCTATCTTGTATTAAGAAAAGTTCAAAAGTATTCTACGCCTACCGGAATGCATTGGTATGAGAGGAGTTATCAGTGTGCCCAAATACACCTCAGCCACGTGTAGTGATAGTGATAGTTTCAGCCATAACCCCAGTAATCCACTTGCAAGCTGCAACATATACAGTATATACCTATTGCGATCGGCAGGTGGTTAATGTTCACCATTTGCTCTGGGGCCTACTGAAGGTTGAGTGGAATTCTGTCACTATAAGGCCAGCCATACACAAAGCAAATTTCTTTCCTGCAACCACCGGTTGCAGGAAAGAAATTTGCACGATTCCCCCATCAACGCAGACAGTGTTGACAGGGGAATCAGTAATTGTCTTATCTCGGGGGGCAGGGAAAATCGTCCCTGCTGGGAGAAGACAGTGATTATCGCTAGCGGCTATAGCAGCCGCTAGTGATAATCGTAAGAGAATCTGGCAGGCCTGTTGTACCCAAGTTGATCGATCGATCAACTTGGTACATTCAGCCTGCCCTTTAACGGTTCAAATCTCGTGAACCGGCCAAGATTTGAAACGTGTATGGCCAGCCTAAAGCTCTCCATACAAAGGTAGATTTTTTTAAGCCAGTCTGTGGGCTAAGCTAAAAAAATCGAATAGTTTCCTTCATCCACATTATACATTATACAGGACATCCACAGCTATTGCATTCTGACAGCCGGCACCAGTGGTTGTCCAAATACCTGAACAGTACCCCCATCTGACTGGATCATAGGTGTGCGCAGCTTATTGCATTAGGGTGTGCACCCCAAAACACAAACACACATGTGTGGCTATATATATACATATATACACACACTCTAAATAAATGTAAACATTTATTTAAATGTAGTAGGGTAGTGGATGGTGTCAGCAGGGCAGTGAAAGTATTTTTTAATTTTTGTACAGTATTATTTTTTACAATTTTATTTATATATATATATATATATTTTTTTAGAAGCTTTGGTGAAATATCAGCAGGGGGAATCTGCACTGCACAGGGTGATTAGGGTGTGCCCAGGCACACCCGGCATACCCCCTGAGCACGCCTGGCACACCCCCTGAGCACGCCTATGGACTGGATACAGCTGCTGTTTTGGCCGAGAATTCTTCTCTTGACTCCTTTGATTTTTCAATGGAAGGGTGTCGGCTGGGAGGGTGGAGACAAGGCCACCCTCAAAGCAAATTGTGCACAGTGTATGGCCAGCTTAAAGTGTTACTAAACCCAGGACCATGCATTCACTATATCTGGTCTCCCACTGTACACAGAACATTTATTTTACTTAATATAAACAGCTAAATAGCTTTTCTCATCAGCAGTACATAGCAGTCTTGTGACTTCTATCAGTGTCTGGTTAAAACTTGAAGGAGGAGTTTTCATTCTACTCTGACTGTCCTATGAGGCTGCAGGACCCCTGACCCTCTGTCTGGATAGTGCTGATTGGCCCTGTGCCGATCACATGCATCCTCCCAAGAAAATAAAAAATCTGTCAAGCAATACACACCAAACTGTGCATGTGCAGAGTGACTGCAAGGCTCTGTCTTATCAGGAGATGGATTTGGGGCCGTGGAAGAGGGGGAGGATCAGAGAAGACAGGATCAAACAGCCTTTTTAAACAATGCGGAGGGTTAACCCCTTAGGTTCCACAGTGAGTATAACAAACATGATTTACTGCACATACAGGCTGATTTTACTGTTGTGGGTTTAGTAACACTTTAAGTATGATGTAGGAAGACACAGGGCTACATTCACTTATTGTCTGTCAATTTACTACTGTACCTATCTACCTACATATCTATCTATCTATCTATCTATCTATCTATCTATCTATCTATCTATCTATCTATCTATCTATATATCTATTTCCATCTGTTAATGTGTGCAGGCATACGAATACGCAAACATGTACACATTGAAGCGATTTTTAAAAGAATCTAAAAAAAAAGCAGCTCCAGTTCCATAGAAAAGTCTGCGCCAGGTAACTTAGAAATTGATTCATCCCATTAGTGTACTCACTGTTACCCTATTGCTCTCTGCAAATGTCACTTTTTGCTGATTAGTGACACGGCGCTCTCCCTATTACTCCGTACAAGAAGATAAAAACGAGGCCAGCCGCAGAAAAGTTCAGAGACAAAGTGCGTTACGTCTTCCAATTTCTATCTTGTAACTTTTCAGTTAGCGCCGCGTGGAACTAGTTAACTTTCACTTGAAGGGCCCTGAAATATTGATGAATAAATTAGAATACAGGATAGCAGGCTTTGTGAAATCTATTTTAACAAAAACCCAAGAAAGCCTGCCTGTATGATAATTCACGACCCAAGATTTTCTTTTGACTCCTCTTGAGAGCGCTAACACTGTACAATGAGGAGCAATCATTATAAATTCTTTTAGCTCCCTTTTGTCAAAACAGTAATGCTTCCGGACCGTCTTTGACTTTTTATATGCATGTGTGCTGTGAAATTCCATAGGAATCACTCAGCAATGGGTAATTGCTGAATCTTCGCTGCACGGCGACCGCGTCTAGGCCTTATCTCTCAGACATTTTGTTATGTAAATAGCGATTCTCCTATTGTACTGCACAATCGGGGCAATAGCATTGAAGAGATAGTTTCAGCGATGAAAAAGTATGGCTCCGTAAAAAAAAAAAAAGAAAAAGGCGTTTTACTGAAAGTTTGCCATCTTTGCCCGCAAACATATGCAAAGACTCCCACATGAACTGAAACAGTCAGCGGCATTGTTTTATGCTGTTTGCACTTTAACTGCAATAAGATAAATGCACCCAATTATAAGAGCTAGACATGTGGTATAGCATATGTGCTGATAACCTAAAACAGAGATTGGAATGTACTTTGCCAGATAACCGACATTGTTTTACATACAAACGGATTAAATTTCCAGCGTGCTATCGGAGATTCTTCAACCTATTTTTAAAACATCTGGCACATTATCAAATGAGGTTAACAGAGGCACTTTATGCCTGGGAAAGCCCTCTATCCCTGGAAACAGAAGAAACCGGCAAGCTCAATCAATACCAAGTATGATAATAATACACAGTCACTTATCTAACAGATCTCATAATTACAGACTGGAATCCTTAAAAAAAAAAATTCAGTCGCGCTGCCTGAGGCTTAAGCCGAGTTCCAATTTTAATCTTTTTCAATTGCTCAGAACGTCAATACCAGAACCAATATTGGGAAAGAAGGATCAAAACCATGTTCAGGCTGTGAAATTGGGATTTGTTTATTTATGTAAAATATATTTTTTATTGCTATAGGGAATAGTTCAAGAAGTACTTATTAAAAAGGATGTAGGGAATCTATGATGTTTTTAAAGAGTGTGTGTGTGTAGCTGGTACTGCTGAATCCAATCCAATGCTATGGAACTGGAACTTTCTGGGTGTCTGTTTGGCATACTTGGCTGTGTAAGCTGAACTTCAAGACCTCCTGGTAGCTGTAGGCTATTCCTTTGGTAGGCGGTCGGGATTCCTCTCCTCCACTCTAATGCCGAGTACACACAATTGGAAATTCCGACAACAAATGTTTGATGTGAGCTTTTGGTCGGAAATTCCGACCATGTGTAGGCTCCATCGGACATTTCCTGTCGGAATTTCCGATCACAAAAATTTGAGAGCTCAAATTTTCGGACAAGAAAAGTTCTGGATGGAAATTCCGATTGTCTGTATGCAATTCCGACCCTCAAAAAAACACGCATGCTCAGAATCAAGCAGAAGAGCCTAACTGCCTATTGAACTTCATTGATCTCGGCTCGTCGTATGTCTTTTGTGTGTCACTGCGTTCTTTCCGACAAGATTTGTGTGACCGTGTGTATGCAACACAAGTTTGAGCCAACATTCCGTTGGGAAAAAAAACACGGTTTTGTTGTCAGAATTTATGATCGCGTGTACGCGGCATTATAAAGCATAAGTGCAAGAGGCTGCCTGGTCAACTTTCGTGTCCACCACAAATGTTTTCTGGTCAGGTACCAATGTCAGTACCATTTCCTGGACTTGTTCTTCTGCCCAGGTGACACCAGCGAAGCCCATAACTACTCAGAGCCCAAAGATGACCGGGTCCATCATGGTGGCTTGGCCAGTGGAGGTGGTCATCACTCTTTTTCTCGATCCCAAATTCTAATTCTGGACGAGCACTAACCCTGCAGGAGCGACTGTATTGTTTTGTGATATCTTTGCACACCTAAAAATCACACACCTCGCTCATATAGCACTTACCGACTCACTTTGAAGTATTTCAAAGAATTTATTAGGCCAAGAAATGCTAGAAGAAGAGAGAATTAGCAAGTGTACTTATACAAACACTTAGTAAGACAATAACATCACTCTGAGAGATATGGTTAAGCACCTGCAGTATTCTGACTAAGGGTAATTAACAGAACTGAATTGCATTTACCTAGCAACTAGCAACAATATACTGTATAAAGACAGTTGACAGTCCTAACTTGTTATAACAGATATATATATATATATATATATATATATACTGTATATAAAACCAGAGTAATCAAGGGCAATTATGTCACTCCTGCAGTTCTTGTTAAAGGAAGACAGCTGCATTTACAGAGGTCTCTCGATGTCTTGTAAACAAAGAAGAAAACCGAGCACATAGTACTACAGAGGGACATCGTGTGGTGGCAGCTTCGGCAAGTGAGGTCTGTTGTTTTTAGAGATCTGGGCACAAGAAAAGGATTTCATTTGTGTCGTTAGTGCTGGCAAGGCTAGGATCTGTTGTCATATGTTGTGTTTTATAGTTTTGGACAAACTGCTTAATGTATTCCCTGGATCAACTTTACCGTATTTGCCGGCGTATAAGGCGGCTGGGCACATAAGACGACCCCCTAATATTCAGTTTAAAACAGTTTAAAACAGTGATTTTGTTCTCTACTCACCGTATAAGACGACCCCCTTGTGTGACCCCCTTGTGCGGTAATACCGTTCAAAAACGATGCCCGCCCGGTGCTCTGTAAAGCTCTATGTAATTCAGTACATGCGCCGCTCCGCCAATCCCGGCGCTACATAATGTAGCCTGCTCGGATTGGCAGAGGTTGTTACTCCAATCCGAGCAGGCTTAGCATGCTCTAGTCATCAACAGAGTGCATCGCCCGCCGGGATTGGCTGAGCGGCACATGTACTGAATTACATAGAGCTTTAAAGAGCATCCGGCGGGCTAATATCCATTGGGCAGCTGCTTCACCCGACGTATAAGACGACCCACGGTTTTTGGCTGTGTAATTCCGGTGTAAAAGGTCGTCTTATACGCCGGAATATACGGTACCTATAAATGTTAGTATTTTATAAATGTCTAGAATGTTATAGGGAACATCTAGAAGTGTTACCTATTGCTAAGCAGTATCCTAAAAAAAATGTCTTTTGAATCTAATTCCTCCTAATTGCAGCTCACTTCCTGGTATATTAGGGTATCTAGACACTCCTGTGCCTACAGGCTTATAGTTGTATATCTGCATTGTGAGATCTAAGGCACTGCTGCTTCTGATTGCTAGTCATAGGTGATCTGGAGTGAAATTTGGTGATGTCACTATTATGCTTCTTACTGTGCTCCTTGCTGGAGGCTTGGACATGAGGAAGCACAGCGCTATTCTTTTTCTATTCTGAAAGATTTTTTTATGTTATGTGACTGGCACAGCACCAATCAGCGCTATGCAAACACAGATTCATTCATAAGCAGAGTACTTGAAACTCCTCCCTTACAACTTTCCCTGAGGGCAGGAAAGACCTGGGAAATGTCATGTAACCTCTAAACTGCATGGAGGAAATAAGGTACTCAGATTTTTATTTTTTAAAATAAATTAAATACAATGACATGATCTTTATACATAAATAGAAGGGATGATGGCAATTAAACAATTAGACATTGTATGTTTATTATCACTTTTATGCCCTGTACACACGATTGGATTTCCGATGGAATAAAATCCGATGGATTTTTCCATCGGAAATCCGATGAAGCTGACTTCCATCAGTCTTGCCTACACACCATCAGTCAAAAATCCGACCGTCCCAAACGGCGTGACGTAAAACACTCCGAAGAGCCGAGAAAAGTGAAGTTCAATGCTTCTGAGAATGCGTCGACTTGATTCTGAGCATGCGTGGGTTTTTTCTCCGATGAAATTTCCCACAGACGATCGGAATTTGCTATCGTTTTTTTTTCATCGGTCATTTAGTCCATCGGTCTATTTTCATCAGAAAAACTTTTATGGATGTCTTTATCTTCGTTTTTTTGTAAGTGCAACCTTTTAATTTCTATTAAACCATAAGTAGTAAGATTCACACTATGGTGAGTTCTCCTCCATTTTTTGGGGTATACGACCGATGTTAACCCTGAATGTCCAATGACTGAGCTTACCTGGTTCATCTACCATACGCTTCATTTGCATGTGATATTTGGATTATTTATTAAAGATCCTTCGAGGACTGTTTATTATTCATTGTTTCCAGTGGTATATAGACTGTGATTTTTTTCTTTTATACCACGATCATTTGTTCACATTATTATACATTCATTTAGCACAGCTTCTTTCCTATGTTTTTCATAGTGGAACCAAGTTCCTCTCAACTTTCTACCCCATCTGCATTGCTGCTGTGGTCTACCTGCAGTGGAAGACACAGATTGCACCTGCCTACATACTACTGATCATCCGACCTGGAAATAAAACACCCTAGTAACATTTTATTTTGCTAGCATTTGCATAAATTAATGTACATGCAGTTTTGTGGGATGAATAGCCCTACAATTTTTTTTATAAATGCACCTGTTTAACTAGTTAAGGACCGGAAGGATTTGCTCCCCTTAATGACCAGGCCATTTTTTGCGATACGGCACTGTGCCGATTTAACAGAAAATTGCGCAATCGTGCGACGTTGTACCCAAACAAAATTTTTGTCCTTTTGTCCCCCACAAATAGAGCTATCTTTTGGTGGTATTTGGTCACCTCTGCGGTTTTTATTTTCTGCGTTATAAACAAAAAAATTTTTTAAATTTTTCAAAAAAAAAATAAATATTTTTTTAACTTTTTGCTACAATAAATATCCTCCCAAAAAAAAAACAATAAACTAATTTCTTCATCAGTTTAGGCCAATATGTATTCTTCTACATATTTTTGGTAAAAACGAATTGCAATAAGCGTATATTGATTGGTTTTCGCAAAATGTATAGCGTCTACAAAATAGGGGATAGATTTATGCCATTTTTATTATTAATTTTTCTTTTACTAGTAATGGCAGTGATTTTTAATGGGACTACGACATTGCGGCGGACAGATTGGACACTTTTGACACTTTTTTGGGACCACTGACATTTATACAGCAAAAATAGCAACTGACTACTGTATAAATGTGACTGGCAGGGAAGGGATTAACACTAGGGGGTGATCAAGGGGTTAAATGTGTGTCCTAGGGAGTGTATCTAACTGTGGGGATATGGGACTGCCTGGAGGAGGACATCGCCGCCACTGGGCATGTGTATCAGCTTCTACGTCACGCGACGGGCGTGCGCGCGTGGCCCCTATACCCCAATCAAGGGGGTGTTTCTAACTGTGGGGGGAGTGTAGTGACTGGAAAAGGAGAGAGATTACTGTTCCTAATCACTAGGAACAACAGATCTGTCTCTCCTCCCCTGACAGAACGGGGATCTGTCTGTTTACATTAACAGATCCCTGTTCTGTCTCTCTCAGAAGCAAGCTTTGGCTCTGGCATCACGCCACGGGCACATGCCCCCTAGAGCTCTTTAAGCGCATAACACACAATGACAGCAATTCGCCCAGGAGTGCCAAACTGACGCAGTACAACTGCGGCGGCTGGTCTTAAAGAGGTTAAATAAACCTTTCCAGGGGAATACATGGAGGCTGCCATTCAACTTTATAGTATAACAGGATTATATATATGTGTAGCGGGGTCTCCTTTAAGGCCCCGGGACTACGTTACCCAGAACCCCGTTCGGCACCCAGGGTGCATTTAGCCACTGCAGAGACTCATGGGAGGGGCTATATAAGGAAAGGGAGAGGCTGAGCTCGGCCTCTTTGGACACCGCGCTGCTATCAACAGGTCTTCCTGTGCGGATCTGCTGCAGTGCAGGGCCTGAAGCCAGGGCCTTGCACAACTTCCAGAGAGCCTTCCACCCCACTGCGGAGCCTGGGTGGCACCTGACTTTATCGAGTTTGGACATCAGTTGGACCGGAGACCCGGCCGTTGCAGACACTGTGTGCGGAGACACAGTAGGTGGAAGTCCCGGACTGGGATCGCGTCCGGAGTGGTGAGCGAGCACCTGCTCATTCATACAAACAGTACTTTGACTAGGCCTAGAGACTGCCTTGGCCCTCCTGGTTCTGTTTTTTTCTGTCCCACAGGAGACTAGTGGCGGAACTGAGTGAGTAGTCTCCTGTGAGTGGTTCATTCTGTCCTTTTTATTTTCCTACCCTTTGGATTACAAATAACTATTCCTGTTGTGCACCACCAGTCAAGTTACATGCAAAGAAACTGTTCTTCTAGAGACTGAGTCAGAAAATCTGGATCAGGCCTGATCTGTAGTCAGAGCTTAAGTTGCTGCGCCATAAGGGCACATAGATAGAGATAGTAGTACTTGGCGGGTAGTCGCCTGTGTTAGATTTTCTGCTGCAGTACTCTCCAGATATATATGTGTTATGTGTTAAGCTTATGCCTTTTACCCGAAGTAAAGAAACGTTATATTTTATCTCTTGCTATCAGTGTGTTGACTTTATGGAAAGTGGTTACCCATGCAATACAGATAGATTGTGTGCATATACTGTTAGATTGTGAGACTAGAGAAACCGCTAGACTAACTGTGCCAGAGTGGTAAATTGCCGGGGGTTGGCGGTGCTGTAGACGGGGCCCGAAACAAAATCCAGCGGCTCTCTTAACTGGGGGTAGCGTTACATATATATACAGTATGTATTGCTATAGGTCCCTCAAAGAGTGTAGTTCAGATACCAGATTGGCACAAAAACTTTCCTAAAACTATATTTTAATGACACAGCAATATAAAAGCAAAAAGCAAACACTAAACACTGGCAATGTCCATGTTCATAATTTATTGTCCCTCTAGCTCTCGCAGTGCACAATGCCATTATCCAGACAATCTCAACTTCAACATCAAAATTAAATTAAGGTTGGTTAATCTTGTCCTATTGACCTTGGATCTTAGAAGGGTCTTATTGAACAAACCACCAGCTAGTTTGCGAAGGATTTTGAAGTGGTTAAGTCAGGTTCATTACATAACAGTACAAGGGGTGGAAACTTGAACCTCGCCTCCCCTCCCTCCTCTGACTCTGTCTGTCACTCTGTGAATGCAGGATCTGCCATATGGGAAGCCTTGGCTGGACCAGGCACACAGAGTAGCATCATGGCTCTGATAATTGGAGTAAACATTTGCTTGTGGTTTCCCAGCTAATTTGCCTTTGTTTTCCTTGGCTCCTCCACCGGCGATGTGACAAAAGCGGCACATCTAATCCAATGACTGCTCTGACCATTCTGACTAGCTTATAACAGACAAAGCTGGTCCCTCCATAGCTCCAGTCATGGCTATCATTATTATTATTATTATTATTCAGGATTTATATAGTGCCAACAGTCTGCCCAGAGCTTTACTAATGCAAAGTAAGATGGTACAGTTAAAAAAAGGTTCAAGACAAGGGTCAGATGAGCCCAGCTTGTACTATTTTTAGTGTTAAAGCAGTATTAAATCTAAAATAAAAATATAATATATTGCAGCTTACTAATCCTTAGATGTTTTGGATGCAATAGGCTTTTTTCCCTCTGTTTTCAACTGGTGATCTGGCCAGTAACACACTCCCTATCAGTGGCGGCCGCTCCATTAGGGGCACAGGGACGCCACCCCCCTTATCTAATCTACATGCAGGGCACCGAACGCATGGATTCCAATGGGATTTTTTTTGTTCTTTTTTGAAGCACATGATTAGAGCCTAAAGCTATAATTGGCTTCAAAAATGGGTGGGCTTGGGGGACAGAGCACTGCGCCATGAGCCCACCCAGTTGTGTGACAATAGAGAATTAATATTCGCTATTGTCTTCCTGATTCCCCTCCCGACCAATCAGGAAGCAGACCCGTTTGGCCAAGAGGAGAAGTGACCGTATTGACTGCCGAGGAGGAGACGAAGGGTGAAGCCGCCGAGGAGGAGGCGCCGAGTAGGAGACACCGAGGAGAAGACACCGAGGAGGATACGCAGGCCCGCGACCTAGATGGGGTAAGTGGGGGGTTTTCCAAATGACCGAGCGACAGGGGAGGGGGAGGGATTTTAACTGACCAACCGAACGTGGGGGGGTTGGTTTGACAGACCAACAAACAGGGGGGGTCATGTGGTTTGTTTGCCCCCCCACAAAAAAAATGGAGCACCAGCCCCCACTGCTTCCTATCTTAGAGTGCCTACACTTTGGATGAAGGAGCAACAGAGACACCTTTCGACAGCAGCATTGCTAGTCTGTGGGGAGGGGGAGTGTTAGATATACAGATTTAGATACACTATCAAATCGAAACCAAAGTCTAGCTAATACTTTTTATCAATCAGTGTATATTGCTATACTATCTCTAAGCTGTAGCATGGTGAAATCTAGTGTGTCTATAACTAAAGTGGTTGTAAAGTCAGAGAGTAGGATTACTGCAAGCCCCTTTGTTCTAATAAGGTATACTACATTAGACTAAAACATTTTTTATGATGCCTCTAAATACCTTAATTCAGATCGCCTCTGTGTGGTCATGTGACTTCCCACCACTCTCCACCCCCGATCTAAGGGCTACAGTGGGAGGGGCTGAGACTCCCCTCTGACGTCACCCGGGAGGTCACGTGATCACTATGCTGTCCGCTCAACCCCTGCTGCCGTAGCCCTTAGATTGGGGGAGGAGAGCAACAGGAGGTCACGTGACTGCTCAGAGGTGGTCTGAAATATTTACACTGTGTAGTATGTATTAGAGCAGAGGGGCTGACAGTAATCCTACTCTCTGACTGTACTGCCAGCTACTAATAGTGGCAGGAGGGGAGGGGAGGGGTAGGGAGGAGATTGCTCATACACAGGAGCTGACAGTCAGGTAGGGAGGGGGAGAGAGAAGAGCAGCGGGATGACGGAGACAAGTAAACTGATCACAGTATCATGGATCAGCAGCCAGGTCAGTTCCCCTAGGGGTACACAGGAACAGGCAGGGTTAACCAGGTTTTTTACAGCATAGAAAGGGACAGCATAAGCACTATGCTGTTTAACCTGCTTAAAAGAAACAGGATCTTTTTATTTTATTTTTATTTTTTTAGGGTTACAACTTCTTTAAGTATACAAGTCAGATTTGTCAAATCAAATTATTATTTTAAAAAGCATTTACCATGAAAAGCCACAGCCTCCATGCTCCTTTTGTGACTAACAGGAGCTTTGTGAATGTTCAACGTCATTTTGCAAAGTGCCATATGAGGGGAAACATGGCACAACTATTGTGCAATAGTACAAAGTATGCTTATAAATTTAGCAAATAAAGCTGTCTCTATTGCATGCACAGATATATTTAAAACACTTATGCCGCGTACACACGATCGTTTTTCACGTCGTTAAAAATGCAATTTTTAAAATTGGGCATTAAAAACGATCGTGTGTAGGCTCCAGAGCATTTTTAACGACGTGAAAAATGGCCTAAAAAAATGAGAACCTGCTTTATTTTTTCACGTCGTTTTTCACGTCATTTTTTTTAATGACGTGAAAAACGGTAGTGTGTATGCTTTTACGAGGGGAAAAAAAACCGCGCATGCTCAGAATCAAGTATGAGACGGGAGCGTTCGTTCTGTTAAAACTAGTGTTCGTAATGGAGATAGCACATTCGTCACGCTGTAACGGACTGAAAAGCACAAGGCTGAAAAGCGCGAATCGTCGCTCAACAAACTTTACTAACATGAAGGGTGGCGCCATTCGAATGGGACGTCCCCTTTATAGTGCCGTTGTACGTGTTGTACGTCACCGCGCTTTGCTCAAGCGTTTTTTTTAATTAACGTGTGTATGCAAGACAGGCTTGAGAGGAAACAGGAAAAATCACGTCGAGAAAAACTTGGTTTTTCAGAATGACATTAAAAACGATCGTGTGTACGCGGAATAACACAGTGGCTAAGTGGTTAGCACTTCTGCCTAGTAGGATTAGGGAATCCCAACCATGGCACAACATGCCTGGAGCTTGCATGTTCTCCCTGTACCAGCATGGGTTTCCTCTCAAAGACATACTGGTGGGTTAATTGGCTCCTGTCTAAACTGGCCCTAGTATGCGTGTGTGTATATATATATATATATATATATATATATGTACATAGTATGTGAGTAATGCCGCGTACACGTTATCGGTTTTTCTGATGAAAAAAGACCGATGGACTTTTTTCATCGGACAAACCGATCGTGTGTGGGCCCCATCGGTCTTTTTTCCATCGGTATAAAAAAAAATAGAACATGTTTTAAATTTATCCAATGGAAAAAAAAATTATAGCAAATTCCGATCGTCTGTGGGGAACTCCATCGGAGAAAAAACCCACGCATGCTCAGAATCAAGTCGACGCATGCTCAGAAGCATTGAACTTAATTATTCTCGGCTCGTCGGAGTGTTTTACGTCACGGCGTTTGGAACGGTCGGAATTTTGACTGATGGTGTGTCGGCAAGACTGATGGAAGTCAGCTTCATCGGAATTCCGATGGTATAATCCATCAGATTTTATTCCATCGGAAATCCGATCGTGTGTACAGGGCTTTAGCCCTTGTTTACACTGAACATCGCTTTGAAAATCGTGCAAGGTCATTTGAACTCGCACAATTTCAAAGTTGCATTTCAGTCCAAATCCGGGGGTGACTTGAAAGACATCTGTGCGGGTTCATGCACAGATGTCTATTGAAATCGCCCCCGCAGTTGCCAAAGTAGTGTAGGAGCTACTTTTGGAAATCGGTGCGGTGCTGCCAAGTGGGCGTCGCACCGTTTAGGACGCTCCTATTGCCGGCAATAGGCTCTGATGTAACATGCAATTTCACCTGTCAAATCGCATGTCAGATCACGCCGATGTGAACAGGGGGTTTAGGGACCTTGGATTGTAAGCTCCTTGAAGACAGGGACTGAATTGAATGCACAATATACTGTATATATATATATATATATATACACGTACGGTATGTAAAGTGTTGTATAAATTAACAATGCTATATAAGTACTTATAACAAATAAATAACACATATTAATAGGATGATTTACATTATTCAGAAGCATTGCAATATTAAAAGAGAAACCATATATAAATTCACTGGTAATTCTTGTCTGCTTGTTTGGTAAATTCCCAATGGTGAACTCACTGATAGTGAGGGTCTGCCTTCTATAATCACCTACTTTGTTGCAGCACTGTAATAAGAAATATTGCACACCCAGCATTGCTGTAGATGTGCTGCTCCTATAGTAAGCATACGACCAGATTGATAATAACATGCTTACTGCAGGTAAACATAAGGTCATTGCTGGAGAAGCCTGAAATTGTGCTACAGGCATGAAAACAAAAGCAGTGAACCAATTACATGAGCAGGGGGATTATTTTTCAATATACATCTATCCACCAAATTGTATAGTGGCCATTAGTTCAAGGAAGAGAAATTTGAATGACCTTGACATTTGATAGGCACTGGGTTGCTGGGAATTGGGTTAACCACTTGCCTACTGGCCACTTTTACTCCCTTCCTGCCCAGGCCAATTTTCAGCGCTGTTACACTTTGAATGACAATTGCGCAGTGCAACTCTGTACCCATATGACATTTTTTGTTTTTTTCACACAAATAGACCTTTCTTTTGGTGGTATTTTTTCATCACTGTTTTTTTTTTATGTTTCATTAAAAAAAAACCTAAAAAATACCAAACATTTTTAAACAAAAAGTTTTCCCCAGTTTATTATAAAATCTGGAAATTTTTCTCCTTCACTGATGTGCACTGATGGGCAGTGATGAGGCAGCACTAATGGGCACTGATGGGCTGCACTGATGGGCACTGATGAGGCAGCAGTGGTGGGCACTGATGGGGAGGCACTGATGAGGCTGCACTGATAGGTGGCACTGATGGGCACTGATAGGTGGCACTGATGGGCACTGATTGGCAGCACTGGTGGGCACTGATTGGTGGCACTGATAGGCAGCACTGATAGATGACACTGATGGGGAGGCACTGATGGGCAGCACCAATAGGCAGCACTGATAACCACTGATTGGCACCACTGGTGGGCACTTTTGGGACTGCACTAATAATCAGGACACTAATAATCATTGCCCTTAATATCAGTGTAGATGTCTCTTTCACACAAGCTGGTTATCAGCTCTCCTTTCCTCACACTGTCAGCGCGAGGAAAGGAATGTCGTAATTAGCTGTGATTGGACACAGCTGATCACGTGGTAAAGAGCTGCTGAGTGGCTCTTTACCCTGATCTGTGATCAGCTGTGTCCAGAGCACACAGTGAGCACACCTCCGGAGCACCGCCCACACGCCGCGGCAGGCGCGATCACGAGAGGACATCATATGACGCCTCCCAGAACAGGCCCGCCGCGCTGTAGCCGTCATTTGACTATAGCGTGGTTGGCAAGTGGTTAAGATGACTATACACAGCTCCTGCTGAACTGGCCAAAATGTGAAGCCTCGTACACACGACCGAGTTTCTCGTCGTAAAAAACACGTCGTTTTTTTCGACGAGATTCTTGTTAACCTTGTCGATTTTCTCATCAAGCTTTCCATGCGTACACACTGACATTTCCCAATTTCCTCGTTGTTCTCCACGCTCACGTCCAGCACGTACTATGGCACTATAAAGGGGAAGATATTTTTTCTTCGCGCCACCCCTTGGGCTGCTTTTGCTGATCTCGTGTTACCGCGTGTGAAGTAAAAGTTTGGGAAGAGACGATTCGCGCTTTTCAGTCTTCGTACTTTTCAGTTCGTTTTCTGCGGTTCAGTTTGTGCTTGTGGGTTTGTATCTTGACTTTCAGGGCATCTAGGCAGGTCGTATCTGTTTTACAGTGCGTTCTTGCCTGTTCGTTTCTGTTTTTCAGTTCGTTATTCATAGGCCTTGCTGTTCTAAAGTGCGTTCTGTTCTGTACGTTCTGATAAGACGACCGTTTCCTAGCCATGTCGCCTGGACGTTCTCGTCGTCGAGTTCGTGCTGTGCGTGCGCTTGGTGTTGGTCTGCTTGTTTTGGACCAAGACCAGTCCATGAATGGTGTGAGGAGGAGTTCATGGACCAAGAATTGGTTGCTCCAGCGGGACCAATTCTGCCATATGCCTCTGCTGCGGGAGATTGTCGAGAATAATCCTGAGGACTACAGGAATTTTCTGCGGATGTCTGACCCCGTATTTCAGGAACTGTTGGCTTTGGTGTCCCCCTATATTACCAGGCAGGACACCGTTATGTGGGAAGCCATCAGTGCTGAGCAGAGGCTCATCGCCACGTTACGTTATCTGGCGACAGGGAGAAGTCTTCAGGACTTGAAGTTCACGACAGGCATCTCCCCCCAGGCTCTGGGCCTCATAATCCCAGACACCTGTTCTGCCATTATACAAGTCCTGCAGGAGGACTATATTAGGGTAAGTTTTCTCCATTAACCTCACATTTTATGTATTACATGTATGCTAATGTATTGTATTTCTTTCATCCTTCCCTAATTACCATGATTGTAATATGCTGAGAATGTCCCCTTTGTCCTCATGCATGCTGGAAGCTTTAGATTGCCCCTTTTTTCTCCTCCATGCATATTTCCCTTCACTAACCTTTCCAGCAGGGGCGCCTGTTGCTCCAAATGTTTGGGGGTTCAAACCCCAATTTAGGAAATAAACTTCCTCCTTTTTTGCTCTGGTGCCTATTAAACGCCCCCATTTGTTCCCTCCAATGCAGCCATTTTGTTCCCTCTAATGCAGCCATTTTGTCCCCTCCAATGCAGCCATTTTGTTCCCTCTAATGCAGCCATTTTGTCCCCTCCAATGCAGCCAGTTCCCCCCCAGCCCTGCACTTACCTTCTTGTGGTCAGCGCCATCCTTCTTCTGTCCTTGATGTCTTCCCCTTCCCTTGATGTTGCATCAGCCAATCATGTTACCATTAAACAGACTTGTTGAACATGATTGGCAGAGCAGCCTGTCAGTGTTTACCCAAGGAATGCCCCCCCCCCCCCCTGCGTCCCCTATTTAACTTTTCTGAAGCCAATTACATCCCTCAGGCTGTAATGTGCAAGACAATTTTCCTTCCTGTTTCTGATATGCAATTTTAAGCCCATAAATACCGCAGTTCTTCATATGTCGGTCGCTTAACAGGGGGCCATCCACCTGAATAGTAGGCGGCATAGACAATACATAGGTTAATGCAAGGCATGAACCTATGTATTGTTCTGAGTGACGGGCACAGGAGAGAGGGGGCAGTGCTCCAGCGCCCACTCTGGACGCACCGCCACTGCAATGCTATCCTGTGTCCAAACACATCTACCCCCCCTCCCCATTATAATTTATTCATGGACCATCATAGGGGGTGATGAATATGATACATGAGCCTTCCATTATACTTATTTAAAACACCTTAATAAACGTAGACTTTGCTTGATGTTGGCCTCTAATGTATTTTCTTAGAATCTCCTTGTAATGTTTGATTTGTGTATTCTAATATTTTTTCATCTTGTTTGACTCCACAGCTTCCTTCCACGCCACAGGAATGGCAGACTGTGGCATCGGAGTTTGCCACGCGGTGGGACTTCCCCAACTACGGTGGTGCTATAGACGGGAAGCACGTCCGCATCGTGCCGCCACCCCGTTCTGGGTCCTACTACTTCAATTACAAGGGGTTTCATAGCATTGTGCTGATGGCGGTGGTGTCAGCACGGTATGAATTCCTCTATGTTGATGTAGGGAAGAATGGCCGGATGTCCGATGGGGGATCCTTCATCCAGACGGAGTTTGCCCTCCGTCTCCAGAGTGACGACCTTGCATTGCCACCGGATGCAGGGAATGTTGAAGGACTCCCCTTTGTTTTTTTGGCTGATGAAGCCTTCGGGCTCGGACCACATCTTATGAGGCCATTTCCTCAGAGGACCCTGACCCCAGAGAAGAGGGTGTTCAATTACCGGCTGGCCAGGGGCCGAAGAGTCGTTGAAAATGCCTTTGGCATAATGGCCAGCCGGCTCCGCCTTTTTATGACTTCAATACACTTGGCGGACTACAAAATAAACTATGTAGTATTATGCTGCTGTGTGCTATACAATTTTCTCTGCCGCAAATCAAATTCCTATATGGCCTCAGTTTTGCCTGAGGCTGGACTTTCCCCTGATAATCCCCTGCCGGGCCTGGAATCTGCCCGTGCTGGCTTGCCCCCCCAAAATGCCCGTGAGGTTCGGGACAAATACATGGACTATTTCACGGGTAGGGGGGCAATTCCTATGCCAGGCTATGTCTAAAGATTCCTGTCTAACGATCAAAATAAAAATCTGGGTAAAACTTATAACTTTTGTTGGTTTCCTGTCTCCTAGTTCGTCTTAGTGCATTTGTAGTGCCAAGTGTATTTTCCTTTAGTAAATACCAACCATTTCACTATGTAACCTTTAAAAAATTACCAAATAAGGTTAGATCGTATTAGAAAAAGAAGATACACGTTGTTCGTGTTCAAATATTTTACTATGTGCAAATTCACACACCTTTTTTTTTTTATTTTACATTTTTTGTTTGCCTGGCCACAAACCGGCAATTGTTTTCTTAGGAAAATACAAAAACAACAGTTGCATTCCAAAAATTACAAAATTGGATACCTCGGAGCAATCTGAGACATTCACTTACACAAACTATATGTCTCTATGTGCCCGTCCTAATATGGGGTCCTGCCACCCCTTGCCCAGCCAAAAATTGAATATGCACACAATTGGGATTATTTTCCTATAGGGATTTTAGACTCCTGATCCCTATTGTCAACATGTGCTATCTGCCATCAGGGGTGATCAATGGACGTGTTTTGGGGGTGCAACCCCTTCCTCAGTTCACCTACTTTAGATACGAGGAAGGGGTTGCACCCCCAAAAGACGTACATGGATATCCCCTGATGGCAGATAGCACATGTTGACACACTGTGTGCAGATTCAATTTTTGGCTGGTTTGATTGTCAAAAAGTTTTTAAAAAGTTGAAGAACAAACATGAAAAAAAAGGGGGTTTGGATGCCTTATTGAATTCTCCCCAAAACATCGAGAATGTCTTTAAATGTTTGATCCATCACATGAATTCTTTCTTTCATTTTGTCCAGTTCCGTGCTACATTCCATCACTTGCTGGATGAGGCGGAGGGCACTGTCAGCAGAGAAACCTGTACTATCCTTCACCCCAACATTCACATCCCCTAAAAACAAAATAACAAGGTATTATAACTCTGCAGGCCTACCTCTCTTACCTGAAGCTGTGGTGACAGATACTGACCTGTTGTGGTGACCAGTTCCACAACATCATCCACCTCTCCTTCCTGCACTTCTCCTTCCTCCACCTCAACTTCCTCCACATCTTTAGGTTGTTGGTCTTTTGGAGTTTGGGGTTGTTGTGAAGCTGTGGGATTCCTGTGCTCCCTGGAGTGTCCTCCTCCCAGTCTTCTCTCCCCTATGAGAATCAAACAAAAGGTAGAGTTATCACACAGAAATTCTCTGTTAAAAAAAAAAACAGGCTAAATTGCTTGGAAGTGGGGTACAAGTGTGTGTTTGGGCGGAAGTTAAAGATGAATGCATTATTTCTGACTAAGAATATGTTTAGTATTCACCTTTGTCTGTCATTTTTTAGACATGTAGGCAACACAAAAATTCTCTGATGCACCTGTGTGGGACACCCAAAAAAGGCGGGTCTGGTGGCCCACACTATAGTGCTCCAAAGTACAGATGTGGAAGCAGCTGCTGAGTGTCCTCTCCTTTACACAGTTTACAGTTTGCATTTCATTCTCTTTACAAACACATCACCTAGCCTAAAACTTTGTGCCCCAAATTTCCCAAAAAATTGCAGATGTCTAATTACTTTTGTGGCTGTAAAATAAGCCAAAACAGCGGATAGTGGCCGAACGAAGTGTCTGTAACGTAACGAACGATTACTGTGCCCAACCAAGTTCAAAATATTACATTTTGGAAGGGAGTCCAATAAGAAAAAAAAACAAAACCAGCAACATGTCAGTTTAGAAAAGGATTAATAGCAGAAAAGTGTACATTTTACTTACTTTTTGCGAGCATTCTCTTAATGCTCCTTAACTGCTCTGGCTCCCTCAGTTTGAGGTCTGACCACCTCTTTCTGAGCTGCTCATTTGAGCGTTTCACCCCGAAATTCGTCTTCAGACTCTTCACGACTTTAGTGAGGATTTTGGCCTTCCTTCTATTTGGTTTTCTATACGGCCCATGCTTTGCGTCATAATCAGACTTGAGCAAGATGTCCACCATCTCCGCCATCTCCGCAAAAGACATATTCGATGCCTTGAATCTCCTCCTTGATCGTGACGTTTCCTCGGTCTCCGGGCTTGTCTCCTCCTCGTTAGTTGCGGAATTATCAGACACCTGCTGTAACTCCGCCATATCTGTCTGCGCGCCGAAAGAGAAGGGGCGGGGAAAAGATGTTAGTTAGAACGTCATGGGCGGGCGACGTGTGCGGAGCGACGTGTTCGTATTTTGACGCATGCGTGGTGTGTATATAGCAAACACACATGTGACTATAGTACGTTCGGTGTGCGGAGAGAGGAGTTCAAGTGACGGATGTGCGAATGAAGGTATGTGATTTTGAGACTGTGCCAAATTGTTGGCCTATACTGTTTTGAAAATGTTGTAGGATATATATGGTGACTACGATGTTAAGGAGGTTAGACTGTTTGCCTCACATTAGTTATATATTATTTATTTAACTTGCAGATACAATATGAATGTCTTTATTAGCGACAAAGAGTTCCTGGCGGAATTTATTGACCGGGTAAGGGAGCTATGTGGGAGACGAAAAACCCCATCCACAAAAAAAGAGAGGTGAGAAAAGCAGCGCTGGAGAAGCTGCTCCCATTTGTGCATACCAAGGTGCCCACAGCCACAGCAAAACAAGTGGACACTAAAATTGGGAGCTTGAGAGGTACATACAGGAAAGAACGCTCTAAGGTCCTGGCTTCTCAGAGGTCATGTGTGTGTCCCGATTTTGTGGTACTACAACAGGATGTTGTCAAGGTCACCTGTGGCCAGGTGACAGATGCACACCGTAGGGGGACAGGAGTGCACCGCAAGGTAGTGAACCCTATGGCTGACTGCTGCGGATAGGAAACTGGGTGGTTGTGGAAAGCGGGACCAGAGGAGCACAACCGGGACCCTAACGGAAGCTAGAGCCAAGATTCCCCAGGGCGCGGAGTCTAAGACCCAGCAGGTCTTCTCCAGGGCCTCTAGTGGTGAGGATGTTATGCTGCAGGCTGGGACCAGGTCGCGGCCCCTGGAGTTTCCTAGCTCACACCCCGTAGGATAAGGGGAAAAGAGGGGAAGCAGCAGCACAAGATATGAGAGAACCGAATAACAAGCTGAAGGTCAGGGGCCACAAGCAGACAAGGATAACGAAAGAACGAGCCGAAGGTCAAGGGTCACGAGCAGACAGGGATAGTCGGGGACAAGCCAAATATGTAACAGAGAGACAGCCGTAGCACACGGCAGGCAGGAACCCAAACACACAATGCCTAACAAACACGTTGATCAGCAAAGCAGGCTTGCAGTGCACAGGTTAATATAGTGTTCTGTGATAGGGCCTGGGGTGGAGTCTGGCTTGGAGGAGATTATAAAGGAAGCCAGGTGAAAGGGCTCAGGCCTCTAAGATGAACACATGGGAAGGAAGGTAAGCTGACAGACAAACACTACTGCATATCCATGACAGTACCCTCCCTCTTATGGGCCCTCCCCCGCCTGGGCCCAGGCTTAAAGGGAAATCTCTGATGAAACCTTCTCAACAGATGAGGTGCAGCGACATCAGATGCAGCGATCCAAGACGCCTCCTCAGGACCAAAACCTCTCCAATGCACAAGGTACTGAAGAATGCCTCTGCAGAGCCGAGAATCCAGAACTTGTCTAACCTCGTACTTAAGATTATCCTCAGAGACCGAAAACGAGGTAGGGAGATGACTAGAAGATCTATTGAGGACCAAAGGCTCTCTAGGAATAAGCAAGGGCATGAGAGGATCAACAGGAATCTGAGGAGGGTCCCCTAGACCCTTAAAGGGGACTTGGTCATCTTGCACAGGACCATCAGACTGGGCAGATGTCAGTGGAACCCTGAAGTCAGGTTGGTTAGAAGGTGACATGTCGCCGGAGTCAAGCTGAATAGCTGAAGGACAAGCAGAATGTCCCGAACAAGAAAAAGTAGGAGGCTCACTGGGCATGGGCTGGACTGGCATAACTAGTACAGAGGCAGAGTGAATAGCTGAGTCAGGTGTAGCGACTACCTGAATCGCATCGCAAGACGTAGCGACTGCAGGACTTGTAGACAAGCTAGCCTGGCTGTGCGTCCAAGGGTGGTTAGGGACAGAGAAATGTAAATGGTTATGCAACCTGGAATGAATGACCGGCTCAGATTCACAGGGGGCAACCTTGGGTAGGCAGGACGAGGAACAGGAGGGACCCCAAGCCAGGATCTGTCCAGTAGTCCAGTCCACATGAGGAGAATGGAGCTGTAACCATGGGAGACCCAAAATTATAGGCGTTGAGGCCTTGGGTAAGATAAGGAAGGATATCCACTCCTGGTGGAGTGTCCCTACCGACATCTTAACAGGGAGGGTCTGGAAACGGATAGGTCCCCCTGGGAGAACAGTACCATCAATCGCCAAGACCACCAATGGCGTGGTGAGGGGCAAAAGAGTAAGTCTCATGGACGATGCGATTTCCCAGTCCATGAAATTACCAGCGGCTCCGGAATCCAGATATGCTGAGACCGAATGAGAAGAAGCACCAACATGAAGGAACACAGAAAGCAGAAGACGAGAAGGAGAAGGTGATATTTCTGGGTCCAATACTCCACTTTCCAGATGAAGTGGACCCGAACGTTTTTCTGGACAAAGAGAGCACGTGTCACGAAAATTACCTTTGCCCCCACAGTAAAGACACAGACCAAGAGTTCTGCGCCTAGCACGTTCCTCGGGGGATAGCCTGGTCCGACCCAGCTGCATGGGTTCCTCAGCTGGTAGGAGATGCTTTACGGGTCGAAGAGAGGGGAGCTCAGGCTGACTAAGAACCAAGGAGTGCTGGCGTTGCTTTTCTAAGGTCCTCTCCTGAAAGCGAATATCGATCTGGTTACACAAGGAGATAACGCCGGCCAGATCAGTGGGGATGGTTCTTCCTGCTAATTCATCCTTCACTCTATCAGACAGGCCATGCAAAAAGGTTGCGACTAAGGCTTCATTGTTCCAGCTCAACTCAGCCGACAGTATGCGGAAATGAAGGGCATACTGTCCCACAGAAGCAGACTCTTGGCAGAGACGTAAAAGGGCGCTGGCCGCTGAAGAGACACGAGCCGGTTCTTCGAAGATATTCCGAAAAAGTTTCAAGAAGCCAGACAGGCTAGAAACCACTGGATCATTCAGTTCCCACCGAGGGGCTGCCCAGGCTAAAGCTTCACCAGAGAGGAGGGAAATGATATAGGCTACCTTAGCCCGATCAGACAGGAAGTTTTGGGGCTGGAGCTCAAAATGAATTGTGCATTGGCTAAGGAACCCCCTGCAAGCCTTGGAGTCCCCAGAGAAACGGGACGGAGCTGGCAGTTGTAGTGAGTGTGTGGCTGCGACTGGTGCAATAGGTGCAGCCGCTGGTTGTATTTGAGGTTGCGGATTCGGGGTTCCCAAGGAGGCCTGAAACTGCTTGAAGCGAGAAGCCAGATCCTGGAGGAATCGCATCACCTGAGTCTGATTCGATTCCTGGGTTTCAAGTCTGCAAACTATGCCCTGCAATGGATCATCCGCGGGAAGCGGGATGTCAGCCGGGTTCATGGCTGATCAAACTGTCAAGGTCACCTGTGGCCAGGTGACAGATGCACACCGTAGGGGGACAGGAGTGCACCGCAAGGTAGTGAACCCTATGGCTGACTGCTTCGGATAGGAAACTGGGTGGTTGTGGAAAGCGGGACCAGAGGAGCACAACCGGGACCCTAACGGAAGCTAGAGCCAAGATTCCCCAGGGCGCGGAGTCTAAGACCCAGCAGGTCTTCTCCAGGGCCTCTAGTGGTGAGGATGTTATGCTGCAGGCTGGGACCAGGTCGCGGCCCCTGGAGTTTCCTAGCTCACACCCCGTAGGATAAGGGGAAAAGAGGGGAAGCAGCAGCACAAGATATGAGAGAACCGAATAACAAGCTGAAGGTCAGGGGCCACAAGCAGACAAGGATAACGAAAGAACGAGCCGAAGGTCAAGGGTCACGAGCAGACAGGGATAGTCGGGGACAAGCCAAATATGTAACAGTGAGACAGACGTAGCACACGGCAGGCAGGAACCCAAACACACAATGCCTAACAAACACGTTGATCAGCAAAGCAGGCTTGCAGTGCACAGGTTAATATAGTGTTCTGTGATAGGGCCTGGGGTGGAGTCTGGCTGGGAGGAGATTATAAAGGAAGCCAGGTGAAAGGGCTCAGGCCTCTAAGATGAACACATGGGAAGGAAGGTAAGCTGACAGACAAACACTACTGCATATCCATGACAGATGTCCTTCCTGGATGACCACATTGAGGCAAGGCCATCACTCTCCACTCTTCCCCCCAGACTTCTCTGCAGCCAACCTGAGCCTTCTCTGGAGCAAGAGGAGGCAGCCATCCTGGATGATCCTGATTTGGCCATCTGGAGCCAGGTATAGTATTAAATGAAATTGCATTGTGATAAAATTAATGGTTGACAAATATGTCAAGATGAGAAACATACAATATTTTGGCTTCCACAAGTGAAATCAAGATCTCTAGACATTAGTCTGCACTTATTTGGGTGCTAAATAGTCAATCTGATGTAGGTGTAAATTAGAAAAAATGATTTCTGGATTTACATTCTAATTGCTTCAATCATGTTTATAAAGTTTGATGCAAAGATTAAACCAACATATTAAACTATGTCCCTTTTTCATACACAGGATGAAATCAGCCAGGAGGAGGGTCTGGAAACTGTCAGGCAGGAGGAGGAAGGGCCCAGAGGCAGCCAGGAGGTGACAGGGCCCAGTGGCAGCCAGGAGGTGGCAGGGCCCAGTGGCAGCCAGGAGGTGGCAGGGCCCAGTGGCAGCCAGGAGGTGGCAGGGCAAAGGAGAAGCACCAGATCCCAGGTGCCTCCCATCCGGCTTCCCAAAAGAGGCAGGAGGGACAGGACCACCAGTGAGGCAGCAATGGCCCTTATTAAAGAGGCCCATGCCACCCTCAAAGAGCCCACATCCCCTGAAGAGGCCATTGCCGGCCCAATGGAGGCAAAGTTCAAGGTGATGAGCATGGAGCAACGCCTCCTATGCGAGCCCCTGCTCATCACCTTGCTCAACAAGGGGGTGATGGAAAAAATTACCCCCAATACCGCCATTTGTGAGGTGGCACAACTGTCCCAACCTCAACCCCCTCCTCCACCTCCACATTCTTCTTCTGCCCCACCCCCTTCTCCTCCACCTCCACCTTGTTCTTCCGCCCCACCCCCTTCTCCTCCACCTCCACCTTGTTCTTCCGCCCCACCCCCTTCTCCTCTACCTCCACCTTGTTCTTCTGCGCCACCCCCTTCTCCTCCACCTCCTCCTCCTCCTGACAGGAGTACCCCTCCAGTGGCCCAGCCTCCAGCCACACGAAGAAGGAAGGCTGCAGAGAAGGCTCCAGGGAAGGTTGCAGGGAAGGTTGCCAGGAAGACGAGGAAGTGATGGCCTTGCTTCATTGTGGTCGGACAGAAGGCAGCCTGTTGTAGTACCACACACTTGGGACATATATATCACCTGCTGCTGTTCCTGACCTCTGGGAGGCCAGCATCAGATTGTGCTCAGAAATGTTGGCCTTCTCAAGCTCCCAATTTTAGTGTCCACACAGGGTTGCTGTGTGCTCTGGGGTCCCTGGGATGCACAAATGGCAGCAGCTTCTCCAGCGCTGCCTTCTCTTTATTTTAGTTCAAACATGAATACCGTATATACTCGACTATAAGCCGACTCGAGTATAAGCCGAGGTACCTAATGTTGCCAAAAAAACTGGGAAACCTTACTGACTCGAGTATAAGCCAATGCCCCACTGTTCCCTAGCTCGCTGTTCCCTGTAAATAGAAATTTTTACATTGTAAATATTACCTGTAAAGAAGTTGCGGCTGCGGCGTCCATCGTTCGAATTCCGCGGCGTCCATCGTTTAAAATTCTGCGGTCTCTTCCTGTTCCTTACTTGATAGGCGAGTCTCAGCAGACACTCTCCGCCTATCACGATCATTCTCTCATCCTTAGTTTTCCCAGCAGACACTGTGTTGGGTGTTCCACCAATCACAGACGTCTGCTGGAAAACTGAGGATGAGAGAACGTTCGTGATAGGCGGAGAGTGTCTGCTGAGACTCGCCTATCAAGTAAGGAACAGGAAGAGACCGCGGAATTTTGAACGATGGACGCCGCGGAATTCGAACAATGGACGCCGCAGCCGCAACTTCTTTACAGGTAATATTTACAATGTAAAAATTTCTATGACTCGAGTATAAGCCGAGGGGGGGGGGGGACTTTCAGCCCCAAAAAAAGGGCTGAAAATCTCGGCTTATACTCGAGTATATACGGTAAATGTTATTTTTCTTTAAGTTCATACTTGACTATGTGTATTTGTAAAAATGTAAAATCTAGCTTTGGAGTAAGCAGATACATTTGACTGACAAAAAAAGGGATAGATAACAACCCCCCAAAAAAATAACTAAATCGTATTTCCCAAAAAAGGGTGTAAAATTTAAATAATATATATTAAAAGATTCAATGGGAGATCACTACCAAAACATTGCGAAATTACAATTAACATCAGTTTGAAAAATATCTACCGTATTTATCGGCGTATAACACGCACTTTTTTCCCCTTAAAATCAGGGGAAAATCGTGGGTGCGTGTTATACGCCGATACTCCGAATTCCCCTGCTGAAAATGAGCGAGCGGAGCCGAAGCCGAAGTACAATCGGCTTTACTCGGCTCCTCTCGCAGTCCCGCCCATCTCTGACTGCGCCGCTGACGGAGAAAGCCGAGTGTACTTCGCCTAGTCTCGGCTCCTCTCGCAGTCCTGCCTGTGACTGTGAGCAGACACGAGTCTAGGCGAAGTACACTCGGCTTTCTCCGTCAGCGGCGCAGTCAGTGGAGATGGGCGGAACTGCGAGAGGAGCCGAGTCCAGCCGAAGTACACTCGGCCCCGCTCGCTCCTCTCCACAGAAATCGGCGCCAAATTTTAAAAACCGCCGCGACTGACACGATCGCAAAGGCACTGGGCACGGCTGCAGATGGACAGATGAACACTGGGCACGGCTGCAGATGGACAGATGGACACTGGGCACGGCTGCAGATGGACAGATGGACACTGGGCACGGCTGCAGATGGACACTGGGCACGGCTGCAGATGGACAGATGGACACTGGGCAAGGCTGCAGATGGACAGATGGACACTGGGCACGGCTGCAGATGGACAGATGGACACTGGGCACGGCTGCAGATGGACAGATGGACACTGGGCAAGGCTGCAGATGGACACTGGGCAAGGCTGCATGCTGCATTTAAATGTAAGTTTTTTTTTTTTTTTTTTCCTTGAATTTCCCTGCTAAAAGTTTTTTTCCTTTAAATTCCCTCCTAAACTTGGGGTGCGTGTTATACGCCGGTGCGTGTTATACGCCGATAAATACGGTAATTTTTTAATATTCCTAAAAACTTGCACGATATAATACACATAAATCTTCTTAAGAGCAGCATGAAAAAGGTTAAAAAAAGATAGTCATAACTGTGTGAATATCAGCAGCAAAAGAAGTTCATTCGTTTGGATTAATGTAACATTCTAACGAAGATTTCAATGCACAACATTTAAACGATGCAAAAATTTGGAGCGTGACGAATGTGCTATCTCCATTACGAAGGCTTGTTTTACCAGAAGATGCGCTCCCATCTCATAGTTGCTTCTGAGCATGCGCGCTTTTGGAAGAGTCGTAAAAGCATACACACAAACCATTTTCTCGTCACAAAACAGGCCGACGAGAAACACGACGAGGAAATCTGGAATCCTGACGAGAAAATAGAGAGCAGGTTCTCTATTTTCTCGTCGAGATTCACGGCAATTTTCTCGTCGTAAAACCATACACACGAACGGTTTTCTCAACAAAAAAGCTCACGTGGCACTTTTCTTGCCGGTTTTGGACGAGAAACTTGGTCGTGTGTACGAGGCTTGAGCCTTTCAGCACCATCTGGCTCAACAGACTTCAATCGAAAGATCAAAAGAGTCATGTGGAACGTTTTTAGATAAATATACCTGCATCCAATCAGATGCAGTCACTGTTTGGATATTCAGACAGCTGCAAGTACTGTGGCCCATAAGAATGGTGATGCAAATGGTGGGCACATATGCCTGGGGTAACTTTCTTGGCTACTGCCACTGACAAATATGGATGAGCCGAACACCCCCTGGTTCGGTTCGCACCAGAACCTGCGAACGGACCGAAAGAATCAAAAGTGCTAATTATGAAGGCTAATATGTAAGTTATTGTTCTAAAAAGGGTTTGGGGACCCGGGTCCTGCCCCAGGGTATATACAGTCAGGTCCATAAATATTGGGACATCAACACAATTCTAATCTTTTTGGCTCTATATACCACCACAATGGATTTGAAATGAAACTAACAAGATGTGCTTTAACTGCAGACTTGCAGCTTTAATTTGAGGGTATTTAAATCCAAATCAGGTGAACGGTGTAGGAATTACAAGAGTTTGTACCCTGGGGCAGGACCCGGGTCCCCAAACCCTTTGGGTCTTGTATGGATATTAAGGGGAATCCCGCTCCCAAATTAAAAAAAGGAAAGGCGTGGGGCTGGGAGCCCTATATACTCTGAACAGCAGTATATAGCAGTATACAGGCGGTGCAAACAGGACAGGGACTGTAGGTTTGTTGTTACGTAGAATCTGTTTGTAATTTTGAACTCCCTCCCTGTATTAGTATGAGAACACCAGCAATTGTATTCAGGTAAGCTTTAGGTGCACACTGTGCAAAGGACGCTAAATCAAAATACTGCAGCTCCCTGCCTGTATTTGTATCAGAATACCAGCAATTGTATTGAGGTAAGCTTTAGGTGCACACTGTGCAAAGGACACTAAAGCAAAATACTGCAGCTCCCTGCCTGTATTTGTATCAGAACACCAGCAATTGTATTGAGGTAAGCTTTAGGTGCACACTGTGCAAAGGACACTAAAGCAAAATACTGCAGCTCCCTGCCTGTATTTGTATCAGAACACCAGCAATTGTATTGAGGTAAGCTTTTGGTGCACACTGTGCAAAGGACACTAAAGCAAAATACTGCAGCTCCCTGCCTGTATTTGTATTAGAACACCAGCAATTGTATTCAGGTAAGCTTTTGGTGCACACTGTGCAAAGGACACAGTACACTAAGTGAAAGACTGCAGCTAGCACAATCACCTGCCTGCCTGTTAGTATAGAGAATAACAGGAACGGATCTAGCTAAACTAATTACTAGACATGTGCACTGCCAAAAAATTTGTTAGTTTTCGTTTCATTCGTTTTTTTTTTTTTTCGTTTTTCGGGTCATTCGTTATGATCGCAATTCGTAAATTTGTACATTCGTAAATTTATACATTCGTAAATTTGTACATTCGTAAATTTGTACATTCGTAAATTTGTACATTCATAAATTTGTACATTCGTAAATTTATACATTCGTAAATTTATACATTCGTAAATTTATACATTCGTAATTTCGGAAATTTGGAAATTCGATATTTTCGAAAACCCGAAAATTTGAAAATCTGAAAAAATAACTATTAAATTATAGGTATTGTAATTTCCTTTCAAATTTGGCTGTTAGCGAACGTAACGAATACAAATTTATCTGAAGTTACGCATAACCTGAAATAACAAATGCCGCATCTAAACAAATGGAATGGAACAAATTAATAATAATAATAATAATAAAACGTTTTTATTATTATTATTGTTATTTATTATTATTATTAATTCATTACGTTCCATTCGTTTAGATACGGCATTCATTATGTCGGAAAACAATTCGTAACTTCGTTAAGTTCACTAACAGCCAAATTTGAAAGGAAATTACAATACCTATAATTGAATAGTTAGTTAATAGTTAAGTTATTAGTTAATTATTATTTCAGATTTCCGAATTTACTAATTTACGATTGTACGAATGTACAAATTTACGAATGTACGAATATTCGTAAATTCGTAAATGCAAATTTACGAATTTCCGGATAGTTGTACATTGGTAAATTCGTGCATTGGTAAATTCGTATATTCGTAAATTCGTACATTCGTAAATTTGAATTTACGAATATTCGTTAAAATTCGTTAAATGAGTTTTCGTTAATTCGGATATTTCCGAATTAACGAATTTGTCGAAATTCGTTAAAAAACGAATTCGGAACGAAACGAATTGCACATGTCTACTAATTACAGTGTGTAAATATATACACAACACCTAGGATGCATATATATCCTCTACACACTGTAACTGCAGCTAACTGACTCGCCTGCCTGCTCTATCTAACTCAAATCAAATTACACTGTCTCTCTCTCTGTCTCTTTCCTTTAACCAATGCCAACACACTACACAAGGCCACCAAGCTGGCGGCCTTATATAGTGTGGGGCGTGTACCTACTCCTCTGAGCCATGATTGGCCAAAGCCACCCTGACTTTGGCCAATTACGGCTCTCTGTACCTACGGCGCTGTGATTGGCCAAGCATGCGGGTCATAGTGCATGCTTGGCCAATTATCAGCCAGCAATGCACTGCGATGCCGCAGTGAATTATGGGCCATGACGCGCCACTTGAATTTGCCACGAATGGCCCATAATGTCCAAACAGCCGATGTTCGAGTCGAACATGGGTTCGACTCGAACTCGAAGCTCATCCCTACTGACAAACCCTCTGTCTCTAGACCATCACTCACTCCTAAACTGAACCAGCTGATAAATTTCTCTTTCTCTGCAGTATTGGCTGTGCCCTTGAATCTCCTAGAGACCTTATGACCAGTCCAGCATATTTAATCACAGCATCACTCACCTTACTTGGCTGCTTGAAGAATGTTACCTAGCTGACTTTAATGGTAGGTCTCTGCAAAATCCAAGTCTTGGGGGTGTCAGAGACCTTACCATGCATGAAGGACCATTAGCCTCTTTTTTCCTCTTTAAGAACATGGAAACATTAGCATGGCTGTTTAAGCATTATATAATAATTTTGTTTGCCCAACAAAGACAATAATTGTTAGCACATTATAGTGCTTGTTTCATAACTAGCTAGATAGAGCAGATTTCAATTTTACTTTTGGGCTTGAGTGACCCTAATGACACCAATAGACATGTCCTCCCAGTTCAAACAGCAATATGCAAATTTTGACAACTCCTCCTCCAACCTGCCGATGATACGTCTTCCATCCACTGGTAATGACTTCTAAAGTGGTTGGATGACCTCCAACCCCCCCATCCCATTTTCTCATCAGCTCAAAATCAAGGGAGGAAAAAAAAAACAGGAGAGTGTCAACATCTCCATGATTGCAGAAATGGAAACTCATCCTCAAGGTGAAATTTCCAGCGAGACTGAGTCACTTTCATTCAAGGAGACAAGCCTAACATCAGCCCCCGCACCATAGCTCGCTCCATGCTCCTTTCTCCTATTGCATTTAAATTTACTCCACTTTTCCTTCCTGACACCTGTTTAAATCAATATCTTCCTCTCCAGGTCGCGAGCCGAATGTGCTGGTGCTCTCCGCACAGTGCTTCTCAAATCCACTAAAATCAACACAATAATTGAAATATTTTCAAGCTGATTACATTGCAGCCGGAGGCTAGTCTGGTTGCTAAGGGTAAGCTCCCTGGTTGCTAGGGGGAGTAAATCATCTTGCATTATTTGATTTTTGTTATAGATATGAAACCGCTACTCCCTCGATTAAATGTCTCTCAGTCTAACACCTATGGGACCTGGGGAGAGAAGGAAAGAAAAGCATCAACCTTGACCCTGTCAAATAAATATCTCTAACTTTTTCTGTCCTCCGGCTTCAAACCCAAACCTGTCTCTCTCTCTCTCTATATATATTTTTTAACCTGACTTTAAATAACAAAGCTGTAGGGAAAAGCAGATAAGAAGGAGGGGAAGAAAGAATAAAGTCTAGTACAGGTTTTCACAACATGGCTAAAAGCACGAAATGTATACTATTCATGTTTGCGTTAATATACAGCATGTCGCAAGATGTGGCGAGGGGAAAGACAGCGCCAAAGTCTAAAGGATTTCTCTGACACTTTTTAGTAAATGCAATTAGTTAACATATGACTGTATTAAATGGCAAGGGTTCAATATTAGCAATTTGTGGTGGCTGGTTCGTAATATATATCATTTTTTTGTATATATCTCATCATCATTGTAGTTATTTTATTTTATGTATTTATTTGTTTGAGGTACTTATATAGCGGCATCAATTTACGCAGCGCTTTTACATATACAGTATTTTGTACATTCACATTAATTCTTCTAATGTAGCACTCTGCATCTGTTAGTCTACTGTCTATTACATTCTAGACATATGCATCCTGATTTTTTAAAATAATTATGCTATTCTATTTTGGGGTTTTTGAAAAAATATACAGTTATAGAGTTTTATGAAATTACTGTGCTTTGAAATTGTTTTTGCTACAATGTGTAGGTTGCGTTAAATTCCATTTTTGCTCAGTCTATTGGTACAAATGTAACTGTAGTTTTTTTGAATGTTTCTAGAACTGTTAAAACTAAGAAATGTGGAAGATTTGGACATTTGTTGGTCAGGCTAAGGTAAGGGATCATGCAATGGACAGACATGTTTATTATGCCAGTAATTTAAACAGCATCCAAGGAGCTTACAATCTAGGCTTCCTAGCTCACATAGAGGTACAATTGAAATATCAGGATGTGTGGGAAGTTTAGGAAGAAGCCAGACTACCAGGAGGAAGCTCACAAAAGCATATGGAGAATAAGCCATTTCCATGCAGATGCAGGTTGGGATTTGAAGGTATACTTGCTCCACCATGCCTCCCCATGCACCATGAGTAATGATGAGGTCACACACATTTTTAGTCATCCATTCCTGACCGATATCTGCTACAACAATGTTACTAAGAGACTTGTGACCACCATTCATTTGAAAATACGAAGGCCACCAAAGCCCTTGTAGAGTAACAATGCAACCAAATCTTTAATTTATGCATACCTCTTGTTACGTTCAGTCCAAAGCTAACTACACATAATACAATCTGATTGTACAACATTTGTAGAATTTTCTTTAGATTTACCACAATTGTGTAGGGCCTCGTTATACAATATTTTACATTTATATGCCATCAGGCAAGTAATTGTATTCATAGTTATTGGTAGATCTAAAGGAGGTTGTACAATCATATTGTAAAGTGTATAGCAGCATAGACATGCACATGAGGTGTGTCGGATGTGCTTGGGCATACCCTAATTCAACTGGCACAGTATGAAAATAAAGGGGATCAGTTCCAATATATGCCGCCACCCCACCTGTCCATATTTCTTTTCTTTCTGCTGCCCATGGTTCCCCAGGGTGCTCTTTTGTTCCCCCCTCCCACAGCACTGCCAGTTTCCCCTCCTCTCTGCTCCCGCTGGCTGCTGCGGGGGATCGTTTCAGAATGGAGAATGGGGAAAAGGCTTTTTAAACATATCATTTACCAGCCTCTTCCTTTTCTGAATGAACACAGTGAGTCATCGGTACCGTGTTTACTATGCTTCAGTTTATGAATAAACAGGCAGCCACCAGCCCAGAGCACTTCCCATTCATTCACTGTGCGGTGCAGCTGAGGCTGCAGAGAACAGGACTAAGGAATCTCTGTCCTCAGTCCCATTCTCTGTCTCAAAAGTGAGACATCAGGGGTCTTTTTAGACCCTTGATATTTCACCAAAGCCCCCCAACGGGCTCTTTAAAAATTGTATAAAAATTATAATATTGTACAAGATAATAATAAAAAAAAAAACTACTGACACCGTCCACTGCCCTACTGAAATGCCCTACTAAAACCAATCTCTGCTCTATAGACAGCATTCACTGCTCTACTGACACCAACGTCTTCCCTACTGACAAGTTCACTGCTCTACTGACTGACAATAACCTCTGCCCTACTGACACATCCACTGATCTACTAACACCGTATACATACACACACACACTCACTCACGTATGTGTGTTTGAGCTTTGGGGGGCACACCCTAATGCCATAGGCTGCGCACCTAGAATAGACAAATTAAAGCTATAGGTCTAACTATAACCATTTTAATTCTGTAAGCAGTTGTTTTTGAGCTGAGTTCCACAGAGTAGATGGAAACAAATGACCAAAACAGCATGTAGGGTCCTTTGTACCTTCTAATGAGAGTTCTTGGCAGTATATGTTTTATCCTCCTCTTCAAAGTATGTTTGGTATTTTCTAAACTTCTGCAGATGCTGTTGACAAATTCTTATAGTGTTCAGTATATTATAGACATGCGCACTGCCGAAAAATGTGTTAATTTTCATTTTCGTTTCATTCGTTTTTTTTATAGGGTTAGGTTAGGCACATTCAACCGCAGGTTCGATAGACACAGATCGCTATTGTCACCATCATGTCAAATCTTCTATCTATATCAAACTGTTGTCGCAACGAAAGGAAAATAAAGCATTTTTTATGTCGGATCTTTCGGATTTCGAATTCTGCACTTTCGTTATCGTTTGTTAAAACTAACGCGAAAATCCCTGAAATTCGGACGAAGATGCATTCGGCAAAACGAATGCACATGTCTATAAATAACTACTGAAACAACTACTGAAACAACAACTACTGAAACTACTGAAACACCAACTTATAAAAACAACAACAACAACTGTAAACAACAACAACTACAACTCAAACAACAACTACAACTCAAACGACAACTAATGAATTTTCATATTTCTGAATTTTTTAATTTACAAATTTACAAATTTTCGAATATTCAAATTCACAACGGAAACAACTACAACTGAAAACAACTACAAAAACAACTACTGAAACAACAACAACAGAAACAACAACTCAAAACAACTACTGAAACAACAACTGCTGAAACAACTACTGAACAACAATAGAAAAAACAACAACTGAAACAACAACTGAAAACAACAACAACAACAAAAACTGAATATAACAACAACTACAACAACAACAACAAATACTACTAGATCAACTAGATCATTTCAAAGACATGCTGGTAGGTTAATTGGCTTATGTCCAAACCTGGCCCTAGTATATGAATGTGAGTTGGGGACCATGGATTGTGGGCTCCTTGAGGGTAGGGACCGATGTGAGTGTGCGATGTATGTGTGGAGCGCTAAGTAAATTGACGGCGCTATATGGGTACCTTAAATAAATAATAATAATAATATAATAGATGAGCATCTTAATGAGATACAATGTACAGGGATAGGGATAATTGTAGACACGCACCCACACTCACTCAGGTTGAACTGGATGGACTGGTGTCTTTATTCAACCTTACTAACTGTGTAACTAAATAACTACTGAATTTTCTAATTTCCGAACTTTCTAATTTCCGAATTTTCTAATTTCCGAATTTTCGAATATTAAAATTTAAGAATTTACAACTGAAACAACTACAACAGAAAACTACAACAACTGAAAACAACTACAACAACAACTACTGAAATAACAACAACAGAAACAACAACTGAAAACAACAACTACCACGGAAACAACAACAACTGAAAACAACTACAACAACTACTGAAACAACAACCACTGAAACAACAACTGAAAAGAACAACAACTACTGAATATAACAACAACAACTACAACTAGAACTGAAACGATAACTACTAAATTTTCGAATTTACGAATTCTCGAATATTCAAATTTACAATTGAAACAACTACAACTGAAAACAACTACAACTTTTTACAATAAAGGCGACCGTCAAAGGTTTTTTGGAGTGCGGCTGTCCATATTTTTTATTTTTTCCTCTTCATATATTACAACTGAAAACAACAACTAATGAAACAACAGAAACAACAACAACAACTGAAAACTACAACTGAAACAAAAACAACAACTGAAACAGGAACAACTGAAAACAACTACGACAACTGAAAAAAAACGACTGAAACAACAACTACTGAAACAACTACAGAAACATCAACAACAACTGAAACAACAACTACAACAATGACAACTCAATACAACAACAACTACAACAGCTACAACTACAACAATAACAAATACAACGCAAATGATAACTACTGAATTTTCTAATTTCCTAGTTTTAGAATATTAAAATTTACGAATTTACAACTGAAAGAACTACAACTGAAAACAACTACAACTGAAAACAACTACAACAACTACTGAAACAACTACAGAAACAACAACAACTGAAAACAACAACAACGACTGAAAACAACAATATCTACAACTGAAACAACAACTGACAACAACAACAACTACAACAACAACTGAATAAAACAACAACTAGAACTGAAACAACAACAACTAAACTGAAACGACAACTACTAAGTTTTCAAATTTACAAATTTTCGAATATTCAAATTTACGAATATTCATAAAAATTAATGTAGCACTACCCCCGTAGGAGCTGCTGAGTATTGATTTGGGCCTGCACTCTGCCTGTCAACCCCAGAAATCTGTCTCGAACCCCCCCTTGGCACAACTGGGTAACAGTATGAATGTGGGACCCAAAAGTGAAAAGAACTATCACAACACCACACTGTAATATATATATATATATATATATAGATATAGTTACCGTCACCCTGGTATTGGTCACCTTTCACTCCCAGTTGCAATAGAAAGAGTCCCACACAAAATGTAACGTAAACAGTTGCAGGATGTTTACTTGAAAAATATAATAGAACAGCTGTTATACAAGTAACATTGACTGTGCAAAGATCCCTGTAAAAGTCATAGAAACACAACTAGTTCAGAAGGGTTTTATCACAGGACCCAATCACAATAACACGGGGCCTGATTTGAGTAAGTGTGTGGTGGAGGAATCTCCCAATATCCAGATGCCAGCACTGGGACACTTCCCCACCAAGTCTCACACACACCCACTACAACAGCAGGGCAACAAATACAATACAAATAGTGTCGTCAGCATTAAAGGTTCATATGGCTAAACGACTCCCTCTAGTGGACAGTTCATGTTGGTACGTATCCCTATGTGGTAAACGTTGAAGAGAAGTATAGTGATGACTGTTCCTTTAAACTCACTTCGTCTTCTGCTAGCTCTGTTGGTGCACTTATTTGTAATCCAAGCAATAGATAAAGGAAGGGTAATTACTGTAAAGGTGTAATGTAGTTGTAAAAGCACTGCTATCTTTTCCAAGCCGCTGTACAACACTCAAGTGCAATGGATTCCTATCTTGTAGAACTGCAAGTGTCAGAAAATATAGGTTGGATGATAGGAACCACTCTTCTGCAACTCAGTTAACTACTTTGTTAGGCAAGTGCCTTCTCACCACTAAGGGTCCCCGGCTCATTGAGATGCTCCGTCCGGAACTCCTTCTCTGATCTCTTTACAGCAAGATGTCGCCAGTTCACCGGGCGGCCGCTCACAAGGTGCAGATGGGTGGGTGACTTCTAATACTGTGCAGCGTAAGCCGATCCCTCTCCGGCTCCATCAGCAAGGCTGTCCACAAGGATCCCTCCATCAGGCGATCTGCTCTCCAACTCTAGGCCCAGGCTTTTCCGGCCTAGGCACCTTCACCCCAGGCCTCCTGCTGGTTGAAATATGGCGTCCAGAGAGAGCGAGCCTCGGCCCCGCCTTCCTCTTTTATCTCCTCCCCCAGCAGGCTGTGCGACCTTCCCATTGCATCCTGGTATAACAGTGGCATTGTGGGTTTTGTAGTCTTATTCCAACCCCACGGCAATAGAGTCACTTCCTCTTTTACTACAATGCCCACCATGCTTTGTTCCATGGTGTAACGGAACCAAACAAACTTCAATGGCATAACATAAAACGGACACCAGAGGGAGCCAAGTTCCGGTTTAGGAACATAATGCAGTCTGTTAAGATACTTTTGATAGTAACCCCTTGCTACATTAGTTAAACAGGTTTTCGTTAATTCGGATATATCCAAATTAACGAATTTATCGAAATTTGTTAAAAAACTAATTCGGAATGAAACAAATTGCACATGTCTATATTATAGTGTTGACTAAACTTTACTCAACCTGCAAACAAACAGATCTTAACTCAGACAAAGTTACGGATGAAAACTTACCATGAACATGAATCCAAGGGCTGCCCATATAACTTTTTTTGGCATCCAGCACTAAATGAGGGGTAGTATAAAATATATTCACCTGTATGTGTCTTCTAACTGGATGCTGTTTTACTGGCCCCTCTGGTCTTTAAAAGCTTAAACTTTCTCAAAGATCTGTTTTTGTTTGATTAGCAGGTTAAAGACCCTTAAGCCTAGTACACACTACTAGTTTTTTTTTCATTCAACCCAGTGGACTGAACGAAAAAAAAAAAACTGGCAGCTCAGGTCGGAGCCGGTGTACTAACAATCCAGTGTTAGTACAGTGATCTCTTCTGCTGTGCTATTGTGTTCTGACAGGAGTACAGCCCCCTGCCTGAACACTCTGGTCAGCGCTCTCAGCCTTTTTGGTCATGCCCCTTTGACGAAAGCCAGCTGAGCGGCCAGCTTTCATCTGATCGGCTGCAGTACACACAGGCCGAATGTTGGCCAGTTTCTATTGAACCGGCTGATGCTGCCCAACATTCCGCCCATGTGTATGGAGCTTTACATAGTATGTTTGATAATTGTTTTAGCAGGTAAAATATATCCTGACAGTTGTTGCCCCTAAATGGTGTCTCTTGCCCTTGGGTATAAAAAGAGTTCCCAGCATCCGCTGATCAGCCTGATAATTGACACTGTAGCAGGATGAGCGACATGCTCATGGACAGTTGAATCCTTGCTGGATGCATATCCTGCACTGTCAGGCCATGTGTTGCTATGAGGAGAGGGAAAGCTATCCACACTGTTACATTGGATATACAAAAATCCTCTGGCAGATCCACTAGATATGCTCACTGACATACAGGTACGTAATGCTGTGCTGAGGACATAGAGACAGAGCAATGATGTTCAGAGGGGCATGTGGTGAAAAGGAAGCTAGAGTATTCTGACACTACCAAAAGTGTTGATTTCCAGATGTGTGTAACTGCGACTGAATTTAAGAAAATAAATGATATTCCAAGAAACTAAAGGCATGGTTGGTGAGGACATTTTTTGACCTTCTCTCCGGCCTATTCAGCTGCTAAAGTCTAAGGTGGTGACAGGGTCTCTTTAACAGCAGCAGAGAAAATCCAGGTTTCCTGCCCTGTCAGACAGGGCTGTATTATGTGGTAGAGCTGGGTAAAGCTGGCCATCCACGACTTGAATTTTAGTTTATTCTCATGAATCAGCTTATGTTCAACCTGTAGGTGGCCCTGGTGACAAACTTTATTTGATTAAGAAATTGAAGGAGCCAGGACAAAAAAAGTCTGTTAAACAGTGACTGAAGCCAATCATCTGCAGGCTCTGTTCAGGTAATATGACAAGCGAGGTTCCGGCTGTGAAGAATATAGTAGCCAGCAGCAGGAGATTTAAACATCCGCTGTTTACAGTGATTGGCGGAATCTATGGATATTCAGCTTGCTGGGCTAAAGGAGAGAAATGTTTATGTGTGGTCAGCTTTAATCTCAGGACTGGATGTACAGAAATAGAGATCCTTTGGCAGGTAAAACAGCCCCCTTTTAAATTGTATCTCTGTGTTTAGCTGTTTCCCTTTTTAATTAGAAATTTTTAATTTTTGTTTTAAATTGGCTATTGTATAGATTTCTTTTTTTAAGTGTTAACATGATGGTAATGCTTACAAGTGTGAGTTATGGCCCCTCATGGCCAAAGGCCAAATCACCACACTGGGCCCTACAAGGGAAGGATAACATCTCACCGGCCCGTGACACCTGTCCCGGCACTGACTACAGAGACATTTTGAGAGATGCCACATTGAGCATGGATTCTCTCCATCAGCTCTTCTACACATGTTACATGACACAATTTATTTGCTTCAGCTCGAAGGCATGGAGGTAAACTTCCCAAGGCTCAACTTCACTAGGCCCAAACACTGTGGTCCAGGCCCTGTCTCTAGGAGGGTTTGGTTCCTTAGTGGACCCTGATATAGGGACCCTGCTGCTCGCAAGGGTAAACCATACAGCCACCGGTCCACTCCTCCTACGTAGGGATGGGCTATCTGTTTGAGTCGAACATGAGTTCGACTCGAACATTGCCTGTTCCCCCGTTCGCCGAACAGCGAACAATTTGGGGTGTTCGCGCCAAATTCGAAAAGCTGCAGAACACCCTTTAAAAGTCTATGGGAGAAATATAAAGTGCTAATTTTAAAGGTTAATATGCAAGTTATTGTCATAAAAAGTGTTTGGGGACCTGGGTCCTGCCCCAGGGGATATGTATCAATGCAAAAAAAAGTTTTAAAAACTGAAGTTTTTTCGGGAGCAGTGATTTTAATAATGTTTAAAGTGAAACAATAAAAGTGAAATATTCCTTTAAATTTCGTACCTGGTGGGTGTCTATAGTATGCCTGTAAAGTAGCGCATGTTTCCCGTGCTTAGAAAAGTCCCTGCACAAAATGTAATTTCTAAAGGAAAAAAAAGTCATTTAAAACTGATCGCGGCTATAATGAATTGTCGGGTCCCGGCAATACAGATAAAAGTAATTGAAAAAAAACAGCATGGGTTCCCCCCTTAGTCCATTACCAGGTCCTTTGGGTCTGGTATGAATATTAAGGGGATCCCCGAACCCAAAAAAAAAGCGTGGTGGTCCCCCCAAATTCCATATCAGGCCCTTCAGGTCTGGTATGGTTATTTAGGGGAACCCTGCACCATTTAGAAAAAAAATGGTGTGGGGTTCCCCCAAAAATCCATACCAGACCCTTATCCGAGCACGCAACCTGCCAGGCCGCAGGAAAAGAGGGGGGACGAGAGAGCGCCCGCACCTCCTGAACCGTACCAGGCCACATGCCCTCAACATGGGAAGGATGTCCCCATGTTGATGGGGACAAGGGCCTCATCCCCACAACCCTTGCCCGGTGGTTGTGGGGGTCTGCGGGCGGGGGGTTTATCGGAATCTGGAAGCCCCCTTTAACAAAGGGGACCCCCAGATTCCGCCACCCCCTATGTGAATTGGTAACGGGGTACATTGTACCCCTACCATTTCACAAAAGAAAGTGTCAAAAATGTTAAAAAACACACAGACACAGCTGGGACAAGTCCTTTAATAAAAAATAAAAAAAAACATTCCAGCATTATCCATTCTCGATGTCCAATGATGATCCATTCTCCACCGATGCTCTCCCGTGAGGAACGAAGCCCGATCTTGCCTGCAATGGCTCTCCACTCCAGCGAGAAACGACATGGTCCTCCCTGCAATGGAGCCCCCTGGCTAATGACGCGCAAGCTGTTTGACAGTTCTTTTATAACCGATGGCGGGGCCACCCGTGACGTGGACAGGTGACCCCGCCCCCTCTAACGCGTCACGGGGGTTTCCTCGCTGGGGTTTCCCGTGACGCGTTAGAGGGGGCGGGGTCACCTGTCCACGTCACGGGTGGCCCCGCCATCGGTTATAAAAGAACTGTCAAACAGCTTGCGCGTCATTAGCCGGGGGGGCTCCGTTGCAGGGAGGACCATGTCGTTTCTCGCTGGAGTGGAGAGCCGGGGCAGGCAAAATCGGGCTTCGTTTTTTGCTGGAGAATTGGACATCGAGAATGGATAACAATGCTGGAATGTTTTTTTTTATTTTTATTAAAGGACTTGTCCCAACTGTGTCTGTGTGGTTTTTAAATTTTTTGACACTTTCTTTTGTGAAATGGTAGGGGTACAATGTACCCCGTTAGCAATTCACATAGGGGGGGCTGGAATCTGGGGGTCCCCTTTGTTAAAGGGGGCTTCCAGATTCCCATAAGCCCCCTGCCCGCAGACCCCAACAACCACCCGGCAAGGGTTGTGGGGATGAGGCCCATGTTGAAGGCATGTGGCCTGGTACGGTTCAGGAGGGGGGGCACTCTCTCGTCCCCCCTCTTTTGCTGCGGCCTGCCAGGTTGTGTGCTCGGATAAGGGTCTGGTATGTATTTTTTGGGGGAAACTCAATCCATTTTTATTTTTTTTCGGTGCGGGGTTCCCCTTAAAATCCATACCAGACCTGAAAGGTAACCCCACGCGAAAAAAACATGGCGCAGGGTTCCCCTTAATATCCATACTAGACCTGAAGGGCCTGATATGAAATTACCGTATTTTTCGCACCATAAGACGCACTTTTACCCCCCAAAAAATAGGGAAAAGTGTCCCTGCGTCTTATGGAGCAGGCTCCGCCCCCCATCGCCGCCGCCATGGCAGAATACAGACACTCGGCTTCTCTGTGGAGGAGAGATGACAGGATGTGAGGCATATCCTTGCTGGGGCATACCAAGGGGGAGCGGGGGGGAGACGGTCTGCCCCAGGTGCCAAAACATGGGGGTTGTCAGTGTTGTTGCTATAATGGTGCACTCCGCACCCAGGTAAGCTGACACCCACCAGATGTGACCCCATCCTGCAAACGACAAGAGCCCTCGATGGCTTTTTTTTCCAGCTGGAACACCCCCGGCGCCGTGGTCTGGTCCAGTCTCACTTCCTGCCTCTCTCCACTTGCCGCTGCTGCTGCTGCAAATTATGTCCTCAGTCCTCCTTCCTAGCTGCTGCCCGGGTGTATCTGATGCTGAGAGCCAGCCAGAGGGGGTTGTGGATTGTAATGGCAGTTTCCTCCACTGCCTGAGGTGAGTGATAAGGGGGTGGGAGGTGTGGGATGGTATCCAATGTTCATCACCTGAGCTGTTGTTATATGAGAGGCTGAAGGGGTGTTTGTGTCTGTGTGACCACCACCACCCAGGTATAGTGTAGCTGAGCTGATTTGATAGGGGGGCTGGTATTGCTGTGTGTCCACCACCCACCTATAGTAGTAATATAATATTAAATATTTTAGTACATCATTTGGTTTAGAATATTTTTTTTCTTGTTTTCCTCCTCTAAAACCTGGGTGTGTCTTATGGTCAGGTGCGTCTTATGGAGCGAAAAATACGGTAGATTTTTTACATTTTGGTTCGGGGTTCCCCTTAATATTCATACCAGACCCAAAGGGCCTGGTAATGGACTAAGGTGGGAACCCATGCTGTTTTTTTTCAATTACTTTTATCTGTATTACTGGGGCCCGACAATTCATTATAGCCACGATCAGTTTTAAATTACTATTTTTCCTTCAGAAATGACATTTTGTGCAGGGACTTTTCTAAGCACGGGAAACATGCGCTACTTTACAGGCGTACTATAGACACCCCCCAGGTACGAAACTTAAAGGAATATTTCACTTTTATTGTTTCACTTTATTAAAATCACTGCTCCCGAAAAAACTGCAGTTTTTAAAACTTTTTTTAGCATTGATACATGTTCGCTGGGGCAGGACCCGGGTCCCCAAACACTTTTTATGACAATAACTTGCATATTAGACTTTAAAATTAGCACTTTTGATTTTCCATGTTCGTGTCCCATAGACTTTAACGGTGTTCACATGTTAGAAATGTTTTGCCTGTTCGCATGTTCTGCTGTGAACCGAACAGGGGGGGGGGTGTTCGACTTATCCCTACTACTACGGAACCTCCGTCTCCCAACCACAATCGCCTCCTTTTAAGAGCTACCTACTCCTCCTTTACATTTCACTCTTCAGTACCGAGAAAAGTAACATGAAAGTTTACACTCCATTTCCCATCCCTATTCACTGTGAAAGCCCAGACTTATCCTATCTTTGCAGTAAACCTGACCAGATGATTTCACTTAACCAGCAATGTCTTTTGCTGAAAAAATTAGTTGTTCATACATCATCAACATTTTCATTACAATTCACAGGATGGTACAAGTTCAGGCAAAGAAAAAAAATAGTAAGTTCCCCTATCCATACACTCAATGTCTATACATTAATCAAAATTTGGCCAGTTCAGCTAAATTCATCCGCTCCCTGCTGAACTGGCCAAATTTTGATTAATGTATGGCCGGCCGCCTTAAGTCCCATGTCCCATACAAGGGTCCTGTTCTGGGGTAGCACCAAACTTGGTATACGATCACATGTAAGATCTGATTCCAACTTCCACGACCATGAGGCCTGACCTTTTCTGGCATATATCACCTCAAAACAATAAGTGACACACGTAGGGAGAATTGGCACCACAGCACACGTAAACTAAGTTACCAAATATTAACCTGTTAATGTATAATGCTACACTAACATTGAGGCAGCTACAGTACATACAAGTGTTTGTGAGGTTGTTGATGGGACAGGGACTGTGGCAGGGACATTAAACTGCAAGTTCAAGGTGGAAGGGAATGTTGAAAGCAATTAACTATTCTCTGTAAAGCACATAGAATCTGTCAGTTTTATATGATGGGGGTTAATAAATAAATAAAATGAAATTCATCTTGCTCTGGTCTAACTACAGTAAACTTAATCTAATTGGTTGCTAGGGCTTACAGCAGGTTACAATGTGAATGGTCTGTCTTTCTTGATAATTTTTTTTAACAGTATACAGTAATAGTAATGATAATTTCTTTATCAATTTCTTTAGAATAGTCTTTATCCCTTTTGGCTTTGTTGGAGACATACAAGACTTTGTTTTTTGGGCAACCTATGTTGCCATAGATAAGGGACCCGAGTCTTGTTTAACTGCAGAATACACATTCTGATTACAAGAAACCTTCACTGTTAAAGAAAAAAGTAAGCACTAAAAGGGTCACAAGTGTGTCATTCATGTGGCTGGAGTGTAAACTGGAAATCCCTGCCAATACAAGCCACTAAACAGCTTTACTCATTTACTGCCTGAACAAATCAATACTCCGGCGGACTGCATGCTGGAAGGCCAAACTGGCTAATATAGCTATAACTACACATTTGCAATGTAGGGTGACACCTTATCTGTATTAAATCAGCAAACTGACATTGGAACACACTTACCCTAAATAAAATAAAGGCCAGCCATTCTTTGGGGACGTTGGCCTACTGTAAAAGATACAGTTAAAGGATAAGTTCACACAAGTCGTAATGTTACCGAAACTAGTTCAGGCTCCATAACCACTGCTGCTCTACTCATCACCTCTTGAAGCAAAACTTATATGGCAGATTACAAAAGCCTAGGAAGGGTGGCTTTAGTCTCATAGGTGCAGGCAAGAATAGTAAGTGGACCAGCAGTCCAGAGACTCAACGGGATCTAAAACGGAGGCAGAGGGTTGCTGGGGAATAATTGGTATACTATAAGTCCTCAAAGTCAGATCGGTTTGGATGAGAATTATGGTGCCAAAGGATGATAATTATAGACATACGTAAAGACTGGGGCAGTAGCCAGGACTAACATCCCCCCCCCCCCACCCAAGCACTAAAACCATCTCAAAGAGAACACACATATTTAAATATCATGGGTTAGGGTAGGCAGACTAAAAGTATGGTCTGGATGAGCAAGATCAACAACAAAGGTTACTATTAGAACAAGCAACGGTTGGAACTCACAAGACAGAAAGGCAACCTAATGCCGCGTACACACGGCCGTTTTTAATGTCATTGAAAAAAACGACGTTTTTCTCGACGTGATTCTTCTCAAGCCTGCCTTGCCTACACACTATCGTGAAAAAAATGCTCGAGCAAAGCGCGGTGACGTACAACACGTACGACGGCACTATAAAGGGGAAGTTCCATTCGATTGGCGCCAGCCTTTGGGACGCTTTTGCTGATCCTCGTGTTAATAAAGTTTGGTGAGATACGATTCGCGCTTTTCAGTCTTCGTGCTTTTCAGTTCGTTACAGTGTGACGAATGTACTAGCTCCATTACAAACACTAGTTTTACCAGAACGAGCGCTCCCGTCTCATACTTAATTCTGAGCATGCATGTTTTTTTTCCCCTCGTAAAAGCATACACACTACTGTTTTTCACGAAGTTAAAAAAAACTATGTGAAAAACTACGTGAAAAAATAGAGCAGTTTCTAATTTTTTTCAGGCCATTTTTCATGTCGTTAAAAATGCTCTGGAGCCTACACACGATCGTTTTTAATGACCAATTTAAAAAATTGCATTTTTCACGTCATGAAAAACGGTCGTGTGTACGCGGCATAAGAGTAGAAAAAGGAGAATTTGTGCAACCAGGACATGTGCCTATTGCTACTGATGTGTGGATTTCTTCATCCATGCTCTTCCAGATGGACAAGGTGGCCAAAGGCATAAAACATTTAACTGGTGCTAGAGCCTGGACATCAGAAAACCCAACAGTGGGACTTGAGCAGCAAGAAACAGGGAAGAGTCAAAGAGCATACGAAACCTGCATTGAGAAGGCAGAACTGCCATAAAAATATTCCAGCATAGATTTTGTGTCCCGTCTATGATGTTATATTCTGATAATGCAATGTATTGTATTAATGTTATGAATGTTTTATTTTATGTTCTTCTGCTCTATGCTGAGACCTAGTGATAGATACATCAGCTTGTGTGTGTTCCTCTGCCCCCTCCTCTTTAGGGCTAGTTGGTTTCGCCCTTAGAGCAGGAGCAGTAATCCTAGGTGTGGATGTGCCTCTCATAATCTGGTCCTTTGTTGCCCCTCTGTGCAGCAGCAGTGCTTTAACATCCAGTGATGGTGGAATAGGAACTCTACTATGTGTTATATCCAGCCACCCAGGACACACTCTGCTCCCACATGCTGGTCACTCCTGATATCCTCATGAGTGCGGTTTCTACTGTGTTTGTTTTTATGTGTGCCTAATCCAATAAAAATGCTATGAGCCTGTTTTGCGTCCTTCCCTGTCTATGGTCTTTAGATAGACCCTCCCTTCTTCTTTTGTGTTCCCTCAGTCCCAAGTCTTCATAGCAAACATTAGGTTGAGAAGATCATCCTCTATTTGCACTTCAAGAGACTGGAAAAAAATCCTCTGCACTGTACTCTAAGAAGTAAAGGTGCATTGGACTCAACTTCTATGTCTTATTTGAGAGTAAAGCTGTCTATGGGTTGTGCTGAATCAGCAGGTTACCATGCTTGCAAGATCTATAGAGGTATGTCAATGCATAAAGCAATATATGAAACAGAATAATAGACATGCAATTGACTACCTTGCTGGATGAACACACTTTGTAAAAGGGTTCTGTAAATAAAATTCAGCAAACCTATTATACTTTTTATCACTTAACATTATTACAGTATATGTGCACCCTGACAACTGGACTGCGTAGCAGCGTATCCTTTACTTTTCTTGTTTGGGTGTGCTTACTATAGGTAAATTTGGAGATAATTTTTGTTGCATATTGGTGTGTTCAACTTGATTCACACCTGAGTTCATAGCAAAGATTAATTGTCTTTTAAGTGACTCATGGTAAGTGTGCCCAAGTGTAAAAATGAGAGGCAAACATAGTTTAACCATCAGTGTGTAGATATTCTAGAAGAATTTAGTACAGCCAGGTCACAAATTAACTGCCTATTAATGTTTACAATGTAAAGTCAAAGTCCCTGCGGCATTCCATCCTTTGTTATAAGATTATGCGTATTATTCAGTTAGCCTCAGGCACAGCAGAATGCTATTTAGGAAAACTCAATCTGTTGATCAACTTTTATCTTGCAGAGTTTGACATCTAGTTTCCTTCATTAGTAATATAATAATCTCAAATTATTTAAAGCGGAACTTAATGTAAAATGTAAAACATTACAAACAGCATACCTCCCAACTTTTTGAAACGAGAAAAAGGGACACCTATTAGCAAAAGTATGAAGGCATAGGACACCCCCTGCAATGCCCCCCTCAAAGAAGAATTATACAAAAAAAATGATTAGTTAAATCCACATGGGTGTTTTTTTTTATTTTTATTATTAACATTACTATTCCTTTTTCTTTTTCGTACATCACGGGACACAGAGCGACTTAGTCATTACTAATGGGTTATATAGATTACCTTCAGGTGTTGGCACTGGCCAATTCCAAACCGGAAGTACCCTCCCCTATATAAGCCCCTCCCACCCGGGAGCACCTCAGTTTTTTGCCAGTGTCTAAGGTGTTGGCCAAAGAGTAACATGTGTTTTCACTGGGCTTGCGTACAGGTTCTTTTGGGCCTTAGTAAGCTTTTCCGGATCCCACCAAAAAAGCTTCATAGCTAAACGGTCGGTACCCGGGCCTTGCAGCAGAAGAGCAAGGTTTTGCCTGTAATGCTTCTCTTAGGAGGGCTGGACCCTGGGATCCAGAGCTCTGGTCATACCCACGACCAAGATGTTGTCTGTGCAGGGTGCTATACAGGTCCAGGGGAGTGGAATCCTTGGGAACCCGGTCCCTGAAGGTTTAATTACAATGCCTGCCGTGATAGGTGAAGTTTGGACTTCTGTGGACCAAACAAAGTCCTGCGGCGGGGATCAGGTAAGTGGGGGCCCCCAGGAACTTGGTTCTATTGGGGGACCCCCAAGCCTAATTTGTCTTTCTGTCTGTTACCTAACGGTATTCCCGCTAAATATCTGTGTTTGCCTGTAACTACTGAAAATGTAAAATTTTAATAGTAGTCAAGAAAAAAAAAAAAAAGGGACCGCGGTACCTGTGTTAAACCACTAGAGGCCGCTGTAGTCCATTTTTCTTGTCATGTGGATCTTTGGTTTTCTCAAGTCAAAAGATCCAGGCAGCTGGTAAGTTTCTCTGTGGGAATCCACTTCCTCTGCCCTGTTGCTGCGCTCATCCACCGCACAGGCCCTCCGGCAAAAAGGGCCCTGGCTCCTAGTCCCCTGTTTGATTTCGAAAAGGGCGCCAATGGCGCACGGGCGCGGGCGCGTGCACGCGCCTCCTATGAAAAAAAGGGGCGGGGCGGGTGGATGACGCTCGATGTGCGCCGCGGCGCTTCTGCGCATGTGCGGGCGTCCCAGCATAGTTAAAAGACACAGTACAAGTGTCAGCTGGATGCAAACAGAGCTAGCAACAAACAGTGGCACACAGAGGCGGTTGATGCAGGCATCCCCATAGAAAGGCACTTTAGTGGACACCAGCTGGTATATAGCAGCACCTGTGTTAGACTATTACCAGCAAAATTGGTGTATGACGACGGGAATACCTCAGCTTTGTGCTTAAAGGATATGTCGTCCAGACGCTCCGGAAATAGATCTTCCAGGAAGCCAAAGGGGTCTCCATCGGGCTCTGAGGATATTGGGCATGCTTGTACTGCACCAATCTCCCCTGAGAATTCAGAGGTCAGTAGCCGTAGAAACCCCGCAGGAATGCCTGGTGCTGCGGCTGTCCCCAGTCCACCTGCTCCTGTATATATAACAGAGGAGGTTTTATCCTCAACTCTGGGAGGATTGGAAGAGAGATTAACAGCATTGATCGCTGCTTCCCTGTCTCAGGAAAAGCGCGTCCGATCTCCGTCTCCTCCTTCAGAGTGCCTGTTAGTGGAGGAACAGCCCCACACAGAGATCGACCTACCTGAAGGGGATCAGGATGAGGTTGATTCAGTTATGGAGGAATCAACAGTGGAAGAACCTTTCTCAGCATCTCAGGCTGAAAGATTATGGGTTTAGTCTCTGACTAATATGGTCCGATCAGCATTTAAAATGCCTCTGGCGGAACCACCATCCACTACGGTTTCCTCGCTGGGGTCGCTAAAAGCTCCCCAGGCTGTCTGTTCCTTCCCAATCCACCCTTTATTAGAAGGGCTTATTTACCAGGATTGGGAGCATCCTGATAAAATATTTGCTCCCCCCAAGAGATTTCCTGTGATCTATCCCATGGAGGATAAGTTCATAAAAAAATGGAGGGTCCCTACAGTGGACGCAGCCATCTCTTCTGTTAACAAATCACTGACATGTCCAGTAGATAATGTTCCAATGTTCAAAGACCCAATAGATAAAAAATTGGAGTCTTTACTAAAATCTGCTTTCTCTACAGCAAGCATGGTGACACAACCTGCGGTAGCAGCGATTGGAGTCTGCCAAGCAGTGAAAGATCAGTTGAAACAAGTCTTAAGGGACTTACCAGATCAGCAGGCTCTTGCCCTAGCTGACCTGCCTAGAGCCTTGTGTTTTGCGGTGGACGCCATAAAGGATACAATCCAACAGGCCTCCCGCTTTACGCTGTCTATAGTACATATGCGTAGGCTTCTGTGGCTCAAAAACTGGTCTGCTGAAGCTCCCTGTAAAAAACTGCTGGTTAGCTTCCCATTTCATGGAGAACGCTTATTTGGAGAAGATCTGGACAAATATATCCAGAAAATTTCTGCCGGTAAAAGTTCACTCTTACCGGTTAAGAACAAGGGTAGAAGTCCTTCTTTTAAGAGGCCTACTTCTCCAGTCCCGGGCACATCGGCTGTGAAGCAGTTCCGACGGCCTCCGCGGTCAAATTCAGGGGGCAGAAATCAGGGACAATCACAGGGTAACAAAAAGCCCTGGATCAAGAGAGGTACAAAACCTCCCCCCAAGGCATGAAGCGTTGCCCCCACTCAATCGGGTGGGGGGAAGACTTCAGTTGTTCACAGAGACCTGGCGGGACACCATCAGAGACAGATGGGTGCTCTCCGCAGTAAGTCTGGGATACAAGCTGGAGTTAAAAGACACTCCTCCTGCCCAATTTATGAGGTCAAACGTGCCAAGAGATCCCCAAAAGAGAGGATCCCTCCTTCTGGCACTAGAACAACTATTGCTCCAAGGTGTAATCATGAAGGTTCCCCTGGAAGAAAGCGGATTCGGGTTTTACTCAAACCTTTTCACAGTCCCCAAACCAAATGGGGACGTGAGGCCCATATTAAATCTAAAAGGGCTAAACAAGTTCCTAAATATCAGGACTTTTCGGATGGAGTCGATCCGATCGGTGGCCACCGCCCTACAAGGGCAGGAATGGTTAGCCTCGATCGACATAAAGGATGCTTATCTGCATATTCCCATCTTTCCGGCCCACCAGAAATTTCTACGCTTTGCAGTAGAAGGGCGCCATTTTCAGTTCAGAGCCTTACCTTTCGGTCTGGCCACAGCACCACGAGTGTTCACAAAAATTCTGGCCCCATTATTGGCCAATCTAAGAACACAGGGTGTAACGATAATGGCATATCTAGACGACCTGCTACTAATAGACCACTCAGTGGAAAAGCTGGAAGTAGCTATTCACAAGACAATCAAGTATCTGGAATATCACGGTTGGATTATCAACCGGGACAAGTCAGCTCTAAGACCAGTCAAAAGTCTGGAATACTTAGGGCTAAGGCTGGATTCAAATCAGAGAAAGATTTTCTTACCTCCAGAGAAGGTGTCGTCTTTAAAAGATTTGACCCACTTAGTGGGTACAAAAAGAAAACCATCCATACGCCTCTGCATGAGGCTGCTGGGAAAGATGGTGGCTTCATTCGAAGCGGTACCCTACGGTCAATTCCATTCAAGGAATTTGCAAAGGGCCATACTGTCAGCCTGGAAAAAAAAAGTTCAGGCTTTAGACTTACCAATGTCCCTGTCCCCTTCCGTTCGCAAGAGCCTCCATTGGTGGTTGGTGCCCCAGAATCTGGAAAGAGGGAAACCCTTCAGTCCGGTTTCTTGGAAGGTGGTCACTACAGATGCCAGCCTCATAGGCTGGGGGGGGCAGTACTGGAGCAATGGTCTCTCCAGGGCAAGTGGTCAGAAGCAGAAAAGGCCCTGCCCATCAATCTCTTAGAGATACGAGCAGCCCGGTATGCCCTAGTAGCATGGACATCCAAACTCCAAGGGTCCCCTGTCAGAATTCAATCAGACAATGCCACGGCAGTGGCATATATCAATCACCAGGGTGGCACCAAGAGTCGTGCAGCCCAGAGGGAAGCAAATTGCATCCTGGAGTGGGCAGAAAGATATGTCCCAGCCATATCCGCGGTTTTCATCCCAGGAGTGGAAAATTGGAGAGCGGACTTTCTAAGTCGCCAACAATTATGCCCGGGGGAATGGTCTCTTCACCCCGAGGTTTTCCAGGCAATATGCCAGCGGTGGGGAACACCGGATGTAGATCTGCTAGCATCCAGATTCAACGCAAAGGTGGACAGATTTGTGTCTCGCACAAGGGATCCCCTAGCTTGCGGCTCGGATGCCCTAGTGTTCCCTTGGGATCAGTGCAAGCTGATATATGCATTCCCACCGCCACAATTGTTACCGCGATTACTCCGCAGAATCAGGGTAGAAAAGAAACCAGTGATTCTGGTGGCTCCAGCGTGGCCCCGAAGGGCATGGTACGCGGAGATTGTAAAAATGTCAGTGAGGAGTCCTTGGACCCTCCCACATCGTCCGGACCTGCTGTCGCAGGGACCGATATACCACCCTTCCTTACCAGCCCTAGGTTTGACGGCCTGGCTATTTGAAGCCCACATTCTGAAAAAGAGAGGGCTCTCTAATTCTGTGGTATCTACCATGATCAATGCCAGGAAGCCGGTATCCAGGCAGATCTATTATAGGATCTGGAAAGCGTACATTACGTGGTGTGAGGCCAAGAAATGGCATCCACGTAAGTACGTGATAGGGAGGATTTTGGACTTCCTACAGTGGGCTGTAGATAGGAAGCTGGCCTTGAGTACTATCAAGGGTCAGATTTCGGCCTTGTCAATATTTTTTCAAAGGCCCTTGGCTTCGCATTCACTAGTCAAAGCCTTTATACAAGGAGTGATGCGTATTAGCCCTCCGGTTAGTATTCCCATATGTCTTTGGGACTTAAACCTGGTTCTGTCGGTTCTACAGAAACAACCGTTTGAACCATTGCAACACATTTCCTTGGTTCTTCTCACCAGGAAATTGATTTTCTTAGTAGCCGTTTGTTCGGCTAAAAGAGTATCGGAACTAGCCGCCTTGTCCTGTAAGGAGCCATATCTGGTTGTCCATAAGAACAGAGTAGTATTACGTCCTCATCCAGCCTTTCTTCCTAAGGTGGTATCGAGGTTTCATTTGAACCAAGATGTGGTTCTTCCTTCTTTTTTCCCCAAACCTAGCTCGGTAGAGGAAAAGTTATTACATTCTTTGGATGTAGTAAGAGCAGTTAAAGATTATCTGAAAGCCACTGCTCAGATTCGCAGAACGGATTCTTTGTTTGTTCTGCCGGAAGGCCCCAGAAAGGGTCAGGCAGCATCAAAATCTACTTTAGCCAAGTGGATTCGACAGGTCATAATACAAGCCTATGGCTTGAGAAAGAGACCGCCTCCGTTCAAAGTTAGGGCGCACTCCACAAGAGCAGTTGGAACTTCATGGGCAGTGCATCACCAGGCCTCCCTGGCTCAAGTATGTAAGGCCGCAACATGGTCTTCGGTACACACATTTACTAGATTCTACCAGGTAGACGTTAGAAGTCAGGAGGATGTCGCCTTTGGGCGCAGTGTGTTGCAGGCCGCAAAAGATCCTCATGCCTGATGGCGCCCAGCTTATGTATCCCTCCCCTCATTTGGCATTGCTTTGGGACGTCCCATTAGTAATGACTAAGTCGCTCTGTGTCCCGTGATGTACGAAAAAGAAAAAGGGATTTTTATAACAGCTTACCTGTAAAATCCTTTTCTTGGAGTACATTACGGGACACAGAGCTCCCACCCCTCTTTTTGGGACACTTATTGCTTGGCTACAAAACTGAGGTGCTCCCGGGTGGGAGGGGCTTATATAGGGGAGGGTACTTCCGGTTTGGAATTGGCCAGTGCCAACACCTGAAGGTAATCTATATAACCCATTAGTAATGACTAAGTCGCTCTGTGTCCCGTGATGTACTCCAAGAAAAGGATTTTACAGGTAAGCTGTTATAAAAATCCCTTTATACTGGCTCTTGAAATTTACAAATGCAGCAATTTAGAAATTGGATGAAAGGTTTAGCGCTGGAAAACACTTTTTGAAAGATAAAAAGTTCATTTTATATACAATTCTATCCACTTGAGGACCAAGCCTTTTCTGGCACTTTTTGTTTACAAGTTTAATTCAGTATTTTTTGATAATTATTGATAACCCCCAAACATTATCTATTTTTTTTTTTTTAACAGAGACACTAGGGAACAAAATAGCGATCGTTGCAATTAGTTTATGTCATACGGTATTTGCGCAGCGTTTTTTCAAGCGCAATTTTTGGGGAAAAAAATACACTTTAATGAATTTTAAAAAATATGAAAGATGATGTTACGCTGAGTTAATAGCTATCTAACATGTCACGCTTTAAAATTGTGCATGCTTGTGGAATGGCGGCAAAGTACTTACAAATCTTCACAGGTTACCAGTTTAGAGTTACAGAGGAGGTCGGGCACTAGAAATACTGCTCTTAATTAGTTCAGTGAAGAATTATTGCTCTAGCGTTTGTGGCGATACCGCACACGTGTGGTGCAAACACCATTTACATATGCGTGCGCGACTTATGTATGCGTTTGCTTCTGCGCGTGAGCATAGAGGGGTGGGGGCACTTTAAAAAAAATGTCCTTATTTTTTTTTTTTTTTACACCATCCCTTTATTTATTTGTTTATTTATTTATTTTTTGATCACTTTTATTCCTAATATGTAATAGGATGTACACATCCCTTGTAAATAAAAATGACAGGTCCTCTTTATGGAGAGATCTTGGGTCAAAAAGACCCCAATTATCTCCTCTACTTTTAAAAACAAAAAACATTTTATTTTATTTTTTTAACTTTTGCTTTAAAAAAAAAAGTTTACTTCTGCCCTAGACCGGAAGTGACGTCACTGTGGTACTCCAAGGCCATAGAGGCAATCAGAGATGACCTGGTCTCTGGTAGCCTCTGTGACCAGCTGGCCACATCGTCGAAACGTTTCTCGGTCATACCGGTGAAAACGGTAAGCCCAATAAATACCAACACACGTCCCCTTCCGCCGATTCGGAAAGCAATCCAGTTGTTAATAAGCTGCTCAGACCAATTTCATGAAAGACAGATATATGTACTGTATGTATACTCAGTAGGTAATATAAATATATAATATATATATATATATATATATATATATGGTATGAATACTTTTTCAAGGCACTGTATATATATATATTTTTTATTATTTATTTTATTTAAATATTTTTACACTTTGTTGCTTTCACAAGGGATGAACAACATCCCTTTTGGGGGCAGTGACAGATACTTTTTATGGAGAGATCTGGATCTATTTGATCCCTGATCTCTCTTATGCCCTTTAAGGCAGCCAATCAAACCAAGATCATTTTTTTCAGCTGCTTCACTGGCCAGTACCAGCCAGTAAACAAAGGATCGGAACCAAAATAACATTATCCTTGTTGCTTCTGGCTATATTAATCATGGAGAAAGCGGCTTGCTAAGTGAGCACATGCAGGAGAGGAAGAGTGGGGAGCACTGGCGGGGCACCACAGAGGAGGATGTATGTGGCCGCTCTGTGAAAAGATATTGCACAGAACGGATAAGTATAACATCTTTTACATTTTAATTTAAAAAAATTAAGGTTTACAATCACTTTTAACTGCAGCAGAGAAAGGTCAGGTCACCAACCCGCTTACTCTTTCTGCCGGGTGTGCATACATTATAAACCTGACCAAACACAGTTATAAATTCTTTGGTGGGTAAAAGAGTTCCGAAAGCTCCATATCAACTACGCATTAGGCTGTTAGGCTGGACTTCAGGTTTAACTGGCCACACAAGATGACGTGTGGTTGTTAAGCCTGTACAATCCCCTTTAGATTTATTAATAACTATATGTTGTCAGCAGGGATGGCGTTCTATCAGATTACTGCTACCCATCAGATTGTGTAACGGAACTGATGTCCCGACCAAAAAATGCTTACTGCGCATGCGCTATGCGGTTCAAACACTTAATGATCTGACAGCTAGTGGTAATCTAATAGAACACCCATGTGGATATCTTACTACACCCAGCTACGTCTTGAATTCCAGAGTAATTTTAGCAATAAAGTGAGCGTATATAAATAAATATAGTATATTGACATCGGTGATGCTGTTTTGATGTTACATTTTGAAAGAAGCTGGACGTCAACAGTAGGAAGGTTGCGGAGGCCATATTGGTACACCCGGCACTGCTCAGCGCTAAACCTTTAGGCCTTCAAAATGAAACATCCAAACAGCATCACAGATCAATATATTATATTTATTTATATACGCTCACTTTATTGCTACAATTACTCTGAAAATCAAGACGTAGCTGGGTGTTGTAAGATGTCGGCATGTGTATTCTATCAGGTTACTGCTACCCGTCAGATAATGAAGTGTTTGGAACGCATAGCGCCGTGGAACGCATGTTGGAACACATAGCACATGCGCAGTAAGTATTTACACAATCTGATGGGAAGCGGTAATCTGATAGAACACCCGGTAAAGGGTGGGGGGGGCAGGAAGTGAACAACTGTCACTCAAGAGAGGGGGTGTCATGTGCCACATTCCCTGCACTGCACACTTGCTCCAGATCAGTGGCTGGCAACCAGAACATTTTTGTGTCTGCTCTGAGTCACATTGTTCTCCAACATATTCATTCTCCTGCTCAGCTACCAACAACTGACATGAAAACTAGACTGCATATTTTCAACCATGTTGGGTTGGAAGACAAGCAATCGGGCAACGCATGCACAGTGCATTTCTATGCCAACTATGGACAGCTGGAGCAAAGGGGCAAAGAATGGGCGCAGGGCGGTAGCCCATTCTACATAATACATCAGGAGAAGAAGAGGGGGTACACATCGGCTTCCTCACCATTGGTGGTGGAAGAACCTGTCCTGGTACTGATTATCAGTAGCTGCCTAAGCATCTGGAAAGCTCCTGACTTTCTGGATGAGCAGTACGGGTTATATATCTAGAGGAGAATTAATAGAAAACAGTTCTCAGTCTAGGCCTAAAGGAAAAAAGCAATGAAAAAAATAAAATAAATTAGTGCATTTTTACAAATAAAATAAAGACAAGTATAAAATAAATGACACACACTTGCTCCCACATTGAAAATCATATCATGTTCTGCAGAGGAGATTATTAATAGCTCAGAATTTATCAACCTTTAACTGGAGTCTCCTGACCTTTACTGAAAAGTCTATCAATCCGCGGCATGAAAAGTCTTTCCCAGTCATTAACAAGCTCTCTGCTGTCGGCGGTGACCATTTCCTTTTCCATGTCATAACAACAATTCCCTGAAGGAAGTTCAGGTATTATGTGTCTGTTTTATGTGTACGTACCTTCTGGTAATGGGTAGGTACTGATAACCTTGTTTGTCCTCAGCTCTACTTGTCCTGTACTCATTATCCTTTCACTGTACCGGAGTGACTGTTGCGTGTTCCCAGAATCCTTTGATTCCTGTACTATGGAAAGCCATGATGCTGCACGTTCACATGCATGCACTTATTTATGTATCTACACAGAGCCATCAGATTTAAAACTTCTTGACAGAGACTAGTCACATAAATCTCTGAAGGGCATCGTAGCCTACTGGCCTTTTTATGGTGCTGCAGGCACACTAGAGTTAGTTTGGGCAGATGAATTTTAACTTACCCGTGTGTGTTTTGGCTTGCAGGAGAAAACTGGAGCAACTCAAGGAAGAAAAAACATGCAACACCTCACCCAAGTGAATATCATTGTTATACAGTTACACAGTTAGGCCTCATTCACATGGGCATACTACAGCATAAACCCTCCTGAGGGCTCTATTTGCCCACACAGGGATGCACAGGTGTTCCATGGGAAACTGGTGGGAATCTGTTATCTAGAAAGTAGTGATGCTGCTAATCAAAAGGGACCACAAGGGTGTTGGGTGGGCATTTATTGGGGTGTGTGGGACCATGGAGCCCTAACCTATAAATCCGCTTTAAAGTATATCTATACCCACAACTTCTTTTGTTTTGGGTAGAATGTCAGCCTGCTATCTACACGTAAGAACCCCAGTGGAGGTTCCTGTGATTAGCTGCGAGTAGGCAGCCTCATTCAAAGCAATGGGAGGCTGCTGGCTAATCGCACCCACTTGCATGTAATCTGTCATGCTGCGATCACATGCAGGGGAGTGGCCCTGGACACAGGCTGTCTGCATCCGGGGCCGATCACTTGCATGTGATCGTAGCATGACAGATTACATGCAAGTGGGGATGATTAGCTGTGAGAACCAGTAGCCTCCCATTTCTTTGAATTGGGCTGCCTACTTGCAGTTAATCACAGGAACCTCCACTGGGGTCCTCGCAATTGCCAGCAGGGTGCATTTATAGGTGTGAATGCCCCCTAACCCCCCCCCCACTATTCAAAACTTAAAAAGTTATACAATGATCTGTTAGATACCAAACACCCTTATATTACAAAGTGCAGAAAACTGATGGGGCACATTGCCCTTTCTGAGGAAGTTATACATAAGATCTATATCACTCCTACATCACACTCTTAACACTCTTGATTGGATAACACCCTCTGGATGGTCAAAAAGACCATTTGTCAGCTGGAGGGCTTGTTTTCAACTGGAACCATTCACAATGCTAAGACTCATTTCTGAGGGCCAGTGACTCTGTCTGAATCAATAGGTATGTCAAAACTGGAATGAGCGGGACCACACAGGAACGTCCAATCCCTAAAAAAGTGGAATCTTTAAATACTCTCATCAGAAATTAAAGAATCCTTGCCTATGTGAGAGCTAGCATATATACAATTCTGCTATATTCCTGTCTGGTGTGGCAGTTTTAATTAAAACACGTAGTGGTGTCTACGATCTTGTGTGAAATGGGTTAATTGCAGAGTTAACCAACCCCAGTAAAGATCGCTCTTAGTCTATCGGTGCTTAGATTGTTGTTTCGCAAGCTGGAAAATCTCTACACAGGGTAAGACTGGGTGTGCAATTGTTACATTCTGATGACAGAAGTGGAATTTGAGACTTTCACCCTCACTGGTAAAGATACACTTTAACAAACCTATGCTAGTGAAATCACACTCTGGTTCTAACACATAGCTGAACGCACATCTTGCATATTCTAAAATTTGCTTCCACTGGACACTCACTCAACTCTCTAAACATAATTTAAAGCGTAATTAAACTCCACAATTTTTTAAAATGGGCCCCTTAGGAGCTAAAATCTATAATCTGCTAGTATGCACAGTCTATTAGCAGATTTACCTGTGGGTAGGTGCAGCATGATGCGGCGGGCAGAAAACACATGGAGTCCAAGTGAAGTGACAGAAGTATATTGTAGCAAAAGTTCAACAGTACTCAAACAGCTTGGTGGGAAGGCAACCTGCCTGGCACTACTTACTAGGTGCAGCAGTGAGAGAATAGAAGACTGGAGAGCCAGGAATGGCAACAGCATCTGCCACGAGGATCAGAATGAGGCTATACCCACAGGGGAGGCTTTCCAGAAAGGGTAGGGTAGTCCCTGTGCTTTCTCTACTCCTACGGAACCTTTTCCTGGTTCTAAGTACTGTCAGATGGATGACCTGTCCCTACACTAGCCACTCACAAAATGTGCCCCGTATCTGGGAGACGAGGTCTTAAAAAGACTCGGCCTGACCCAAGATGGCCACCAAAAGTCCCATGGGGCGCCAGTATCCAATTGGATAGTTGCCTCCCTGGGACCGAGGAAACTATAGAGGAACTAGGTTCCCCATCTGCATTGCCACTGTAGACAAGCGCCACCTCCATCGGAGACTATAGACTGCACTTGCCTTCAAATCTGTCAAACGATCCCCTCTAGTGCTGCATTACTGGTCATGGGTGCTTCCTTCCTTCTCCCGATCTTCCTTCCAAGTTTGCTGTTTGGCCACTTGAATGGCTGGGTCGCAGTGATGTCACACCTTCGCATGTGCAGAGTGGTGCCGTAAATGTGTAAATGAGCGTACATTACCACTGACAGGTAGGGCAGGGTCCCTCCTGTCATAAAAACCCTATCCGCCTCTACCCTGTTAGCCGCTTTTAACGTTTTAGGTTCAGTTCGGCTTTTAATGCTGATTGGTTGCAATGCATTATAGTGATTGGTATGACTGAGCAATGTAAGAAAAAATAACTTGTATTGTCACATAAAATAAATAACTACATAATGGCTTAGTAAAAGTGTCCATTCGTTTGCAGTAATACTGTTATCGAGCCACAATCCCAATTTCCCCAGATAAAAAAGCAGTAGTATACAATGAGCCTTGACACAAAACAAGACCTCTCCGACCTGTTTCCTCAAATAGATGTACATGCCAATTCAATTAGCCCATTCCGCGAGATAAGAACGCTGCGCGACAAGGCTTGCCTGGATGGAAGGAGTGATTGAGAATGGTGAGCACTAGTTATTACCAAACAACTGCTAACTCACACATTTATCTGTGTTTGTGGAATTTTCTGCTGCTTCACTACTCTCTTCCTAGAAAAAAACACTTCTTACAAAAAAAAAAAAAAAAATCATTGAACATGTTACTATATCAACAAAAATCCAGAGCTAAAATGTTCTGAATGTTCTCTTTTTACATTTCTCATGTTCTACACCTAATGTCACAGGCATCGGGAACTGTCCTTTTTTCAGACTTTTAAAGCTGAACTCAAGGCAGATATAAAAGCCACAAATGAATACAGTGTTGTATTACTAAAATACCATTACATTTATTTTTTTGTAAGTACCTGAATCTCACTTGGTAGCAACATCGTGCAGTCCCTGTACAGCTCAGACTAGGAGAGAAAGAAGCAACACATAGAGGTTGTGATTTGTGCTGTAGTGCTCTTGGGTTAACAAGGAGCATGCTAATATGAGAAGAGAGCAGAGTGACAGAGAGATAACCTTATCAGTCTGCCGCTTCTCCTATTAGATGCGATGGGTGGGGGATCTGTAAGGACCCATTGACTCTGGTGCATTGTAATACATGAAATGTATTTTTTGAAAATGCATATCTGTTAATAGCGTGTTTTTTAATGTATTGCGTTATAATTTAAAGAGGTTGTATTCCCCAATGTAAAAAAAAACAACAACTTGTAAGACAAAAGCATAATGAGCTAGTATGCATCGCATACCAGCTCATTATGAAAAACGTATCTTAGAACAAAGCCCTGCAGCAGCGCCCACACACGCTGACACAGCTGACATTCTTTCCCGGTGTTTCTTCCAGGTCTGCGGACTCCAGCGATGTGATTGGCCGGAGCGGTGATGACGTCACTCCTGCACATGCGTGTGGGAGCCGCAATGACATCACCGCACAGGCCCTGATGGAAACATTATGCTTTGGGGCTGTTTCTCTGCTAAAGGTACAGGTCAACTTTGCCGCATTGAGGGGCCAATGGAGGGGGCCATGTATTGTAAAATCTTGGATGAGAAAGTTCTTTCCTTAGCCAGAACACTGAAGATGGGTCGTGGATGGGTCTTCCAGCATGACAATGGCTAAAACATAGGAGTGGCTCAAGAAGAAGCACATTAAGGTCGTAGAATGGCCTAGCCAGTCTCCAGACCTAAATCCTTTAGAAAATTTGTGGAAGGAGCTGAAACTTCAAGTTGCCAACAGGCAGCCAAGAAACCTTAAGGATTTAGAGAAGATCTGTAAAGAAGAGTGGACCAAAATCCCGCCTGAGATGTGTGCAAAGCTGGTCACCAACTACAAGAAACGTCTTACCTCTGTGCTTGCCAACAAGGGTTTCTCCACCAAGTACTAAGTCATGTTTTGCTTGGGGATCAAATACTTATTTTACTCACTGGACTGCAACTTACTTTATAGCATTCGTTATATGTGTTTTTTTCTGGATTTTTAGTTGATATTCTGTCTCTATCATTTAAAATACACCTATGATAAAAATTATGGACCCTTCATTTCTTTGTAAGTGGGCAAACTTTCAAAATCTGTAGGGAATCAAATAATTATTTTCCCCACTGTATAACTGTATTAGAAGCTGTCTATAACATTGTATGTTTACAACTACTTTAAGTTATTATATACATATAACATATGTATTTTCAGTAATAAGGGCCCATTCACACTTGGGGTGCCATTAATTCATATACTATGTATTGTACTGCACTGTGTTGTTAACCACTTAAGCCCTGGACCATTTGGCTGGCCAAAGACCAGAGCACTTTTTGCGATTCGGCACTGCGTCGCTTTAACTGACAATTGCGCGGTCGTGCGACATGGCTCCCAAACAAAATTGATGTCCTTTTTTCCCACAAATAGAGATTTCTTTTGGTGGTATTTGATCACTTCTGCGGTTTTTATTTTTTGCACTATAAACAAAAATACAGAAACAATTTTAAAAAAAAATGCAATATTTTTTACTATAATAAATATCCCCAAAAAATATATAAAAAAACAGTTTTTTTCCTCAGTTTAGGCCGATACGTATTCTTCCACATATTTTTGGTAAAAAAAATCGCAGTAAGCGTTTATTGATTGGTTTGCGCAAAAGTTATAGCGTCTAAAAAATAGGGGTAGTTTTATGGCATTTTTAATAATATTTTTTTTTTACTAGTAATGGCGGTGATCATTGATTTTTATCGTGACTGCGACATTATGGCGCACACATCGGACACTTTTGGCGCTATTTTGGGACCATTCACATTCACACAGTGATAAGTGCTATAAAAATGCATTGATTACTGCGTAAATGTGACTGGCAGACTGGCAGTGAAGGGGTTAACCACTAGGGGCTAGGAAGGGGTTAAGTGTGTCCTAAGGAGTGATTCTAGAGGTGTAGGGGCACGGCTACGAGTGACACGTCACTGATCGCTGTTCCCGATGAGAGGGAGCATACGATCAGTGACATGTCACTAGGAAGAACAGGGAGATGTTGTGTTTACACTGACATCTCCTCGTTCTTCAGCTCCGTGACACGATCGCGGGACACCGGCGGACATCGAGTCCGCAGGTCCCGCGGGCAAGTTCACGGTACTCGCAGCAGGGCAACCACAGGGCGACAAATTTAAAGGGACGTACCTGTACGCCCATTTGCCTGTCTGTGCCATTCTGCCGACGTAAATGTTTGTGCGGTGGTCGGCAAGTGGTTAAAAAGGTTCATGCAAGTTTTTTATCCATTAACTTATCACGCGTTAATGCGTGCCATCAGGTGCGTGCATTAACACACAGCAAAGTAACACTTAAGTATGAATGGTCCCTGAGTTTATTTTTATTTTGCCAAATAAAATTTATGAATATATATACCATCCGCAGCCTGCAGATGGCAAGCTTCAGGCAGATGCAACAGCTTTGTCCAGTTCCTTCTACAGTGGACTTTTTCAAAGGAAGAGGGTGGACCTGTGCCCTGTTCTGGGATTCAAACATTCCCCCAGAAAGTGCATTGCGGGATGTGATTCTCTGTATTTTCAAGAGGATTCACTTGATCATTAGTCAAAAAGCACAGTCAATTTACAGTCATGTGAAGGCGTTAGTACACCTCTTTGGAATTGTTGACTTTTTCAACACATTTGAACAGGCAAACATTAGATCTTTATTCAAACCATGTCTGCAAATAAGGGTGATATACTTAAATAACAACACAAGGGAAATTCGCATTTTCAATTATCTATTCCAAAAAATATCAATAAACGTAACAAGGTATTGTGTGAAAAGTAAATACACCATTGGCCTCAGAAGCTGGTATTGCCCCCTTTAGCAGAAACGACTTCTTGAAGGCATTTTAAATAACTACTCACCTCTCTCTGACATTGTGACAAACCTAACCAGGACAGGCGCTTTTGGAGGGTTAGCCTTCTACCCACTGATTATGGCCCATGGAGGAGTCCAAGGATTTTGTCTGCCTCTCCAGTCAGAGCATGGATCCTATAGAGAGAGCAAATCATTCTCTAATGATGGACAACAACGTGATGAATGCTGAGAGCGAGGCTTGGATTAATTCTCTGAATAAAGACAATAAAACTTCCCTTCTTGAATGGTTGGAAAGGTGTAATATTAATCTTGTACAGGTTAATGGTCAGAGTAAATATGGTGGCCCTCCTCCAGAGTTGGAGAAGCTCATCCACTTGGGACAGCAATATTTATCAACAATCTTCCTAAAGAAATAAGGATAAATTAATTCCACTTTTTCAGACTGCTGGAACTGCAGGTCAGTGCCCACCCAGACAGTTTGGCACCAGTTCCCCAGAAAGAAGACCCAGGGCTATCCAAATCTCATTAACCAACTTTCATTTGTGTAATCTGTCCACTAAACAAGTCATACATGAGTTTTGTCTTCCGATGACTTGTTTAGTGGGCAGATTACACAAGTGAAAGTTGGTTAATGAGATTTGGATGGCCCTGGGTCTTCTTTTTGGGGGAACTGGTGCCAAACTGTCTGGGTGGGCACTGACCTGAGTCACCTAGGCTTGTCTAGGTAACTAGTTGTTATTTAGCTTACTGTTAATTAGATCACTGTTAGCTGTAAGTTGCTAGCTTTTGATTAGCTTACTATTTATTGTTTATGTTCTTTTTTATTAGCTGCACTGTTAGATGTACTAATGATATTACTGTTTAAAGTTTGCATTGTTTAGGATAATGTGATCAAGTTCTTATAGTGTGGTATAGATTCTGTGTGAGTTTTGCACCTAAGCCATTGTCGTCTACTTCTTGGGTAGAATGCTCAGCTATAATAACTGGTTCCTTGTTCCAGAGTGGAGGAAGCTGTATCTTGGTGGAAGCACCCAAGCGGGGTGCTAGGTTGTTCGTCACAGACATTTTTGAGCCCCTCGCCCATTCAAATTTTCTTCAGTTGCAAGATTTTTTGGGGTTTACTTACATGTGCTGCCCATTTCAAACCCGACCCCCAACTATTCAATGTGATTCAAACTAGGGCTCTGACTGGGCCAGTCCATATCCTGCCATTTCTTTGTTTTGAGGCATTTTTGGGGGATTTGCTAGTGTGCTTTGGATTATTATCACATTGAAGATTTACTGTTAAATTGGCAACTTTCAAAAGATGGCCTCATTTTTTTAAACAATCACATATGTAGAGAGAGAGGGCCAAGGGGGTACCACATCCATATAAACTGTAAATTGAAAAAGTAGGACTTTTATGGGCGGACTTTAAAGGTACCAGAAAAGGAATTCAAAAAATTAAAAAAATATTATTTTTAATATACAAATTGATAAAAAAGTTTACAAAAATAGCATTAAAAACACACAGATTTTGACTCTCTGCGGGGCTGATACCTGTGGTTGCAGGAAAGAAATTGCACCATCTTTGGCTGACCTAAAGGATAAGTTCACCAGGTAAAAAAATGCACATTTTTATTTATTTTTACTTGGAGCCTGTAAAGCATTGGATCCACGATCATCAGATTGCGGGTGCCATGCCGAACTTGTGCAGACTTGTCTGTGTATCTGTCTGCTCGTACCTTATATGGACAGGCAGATACCATAGGCGTGCGCAGAGGGTGTGCCAGGTGTGCCCAGGCACACCCTAATCACCCTGTGCAGAACAGTTTGCCCCTAGTGACCTGGCTCCCCCTCTTTCCCCCCACAGCACTGCCGGCTTCCCTCCTCTCCCACCGGTTGTTGCTGTGGATGTTTTAGGATGAGTGGGGGAAGGGGCCGGAAAATATGCCATTTACCGACCCCTTCCCGTATCTGAATGAACATCGTGAGTGATCGGTAGAGTGTGTTTGAGCTTTGGGGTGCACACCCTAATGCCAAAGGCTGCGCACGCCTATGGCAGATACACACTGACAGGAAGACAGAATGAACTACTAAAGCGCTCAACAGCACCATGGTAGTTTATTGAAACTACAAGCCCACAACTGCAAAGACTGTCGGTACTTGCAGTTTCCCATTCACAGAGCACTGTGAATGAATGACGTGGCCGGGCAGGTGGAACCCCCGGGAAGGTGCCCGCTCACTGTCACTGGGGAGTTCCAAAAGGTGAACTTATCCTTTAAACGTGTGGGGTAGACTAGCGCAGTTAATTTAAAGCGCTTGTACTAAGATAAGGTTGTCAAAACAAAAGTCCCTAAAAAGAGGATTGTAAATCCCAAACTTCAGAACCTGACACTTCTGAGAATGTTGATTTCATGGTCTCCTTCTGCAGTCAGTGGTTTGATCCAACAGCTCCTTCATTACTACTGTGTCCTGTAGTGAGGTAGGGGTCAACAGGAGGAACCAAAGAGCGCAGTAGGGGGACCAGGAACGTAATGCTCCTAGAAGAGCTGCATTCTGAAGAGTCTTTGCATGGCTGTTTCTCTTCATTACAGCGGCATTCGTCAGGAAGAGGAGGGTAAATACAATCTTTATTCCAGGGGATCCTTTTTTGCAGTTTTATTTTAACAACAGAGCCACTCCAGTAGAATTTTGTACTGCTGAATCAGGCCTTGTTAATTTTGGTGACAGATGCATTCTTAAAGCCAGATGTGTGTCACAGGTGCTCTCCTTTATCAATCGCCGAATAATTTCAACATTATTCACCTTTTTCCCACCATACAAGCTGCCATGGAATTAAACAGAATCGCCCATTTGTACAACCCAGCATCTGTCCAGAATTTCAAAAATTTTAATTTTTCATCTCTCTCACTTACAAGAAGAGAAAAAAAAAGGTTTTATAAAATAGTATTCTGTCTGAGACGCACCACTCTCACCATGATATTGTGTTGTGTGCATTTGTTGAGTGCCTCGGAAGAGATTTCTGGAAATATACTTTACAAATTGTATCTGAAGACAGCGGTAGCATTTCATCCTCTGCAAATTGTTTGATGCCACCTACCTACTTCAAAAAGTTTCAGATCTCTTTAGGACAGATATAACTGCCAGCTAAACTTTAACTACAACCATACCCAGATTCCATCTGTGAGACAGCAGGTGGGCCTATGAGACCCTCAGTCCTGCTGGGAAACTGCCAGCTGTTCTCACGAATGTTTAGAAGCTTGGATAAATTAACAAACACTACACAGGCCTGTCAATTGAATCATTCCCGATTCTCTGAAATCAAGATAAGGCCAGCTGAAGCACAGAGTGTGTAGTGTGCAGTCAAATATGCTTCTACCTAAGCTCCTATCTACGTGTTTCACAAGGGCTAGAGGATGAGGAGTTTTAAATGTTTGCTTTGTATTAAATTAGAACTGAGATTATTCTTTTTTAGAGATAGTCTCATAGGAAGGAAAAACATCTAAATAACATGAAGTTTCTAAACTAGTTTTTCAACAACTTATGGGTATTGGAAATAAACGCATTTTGGAATACAATTTTGGAGTGATCACCTGATTCACTATTTGAGAATGCTTATGGTCCTTCACTAATTCTCATACGTCCAAACTGTAGCTGCAATTCACCAAGTATTAAAAAAAGGTTATGATCTTCGACTCTGATTCGCATTTGACTAAGGCCGGGTTCACACTGGTACGACACAACAGTCGTACCACTTTGGATCTGACTTTGCCCTGCGACTTGAAGTCCAACATGCGTCCGACTCATAGGCGTGCGCACAGGGTGTGCCGGTTGTGCCTGGGCACACCTTAATCACTCCATATGAATTAGCATTATCCAGAGGCGGCAGCCAGGTGGGTGATTGGGGGTGCCAGTGGCCAACGTAAATGCCCCTTTATATTAAAGGCTAGGTTCAACTTTAGGAACACATTACACCCGTATTTAGGGTGTAATGTAATATGCTCCTAATCAACTGGCACCCACCACCAGAGCCTCCTCCCTGTGACAGCAGGTGGCGTTCATATGTGTTTGAACTTTGGGGTACACACCCTAATGCAATTGGCTGCGCAACACCTATGGTCCGACTTCAATGAACATGGATCCGACTTTGATCTCTAACAATGCCAGGCACTGTGTCTGGTATGAATCTTTAGGGGGAACTCACCCCAAAATGTTAAAAAAAAAAATGAATGGGTTCCCCCCTCCAAGAGCATACCAGGCCCTTCGATCTGGTATGGATTTCAAGAGGAACCCCCACGCCGAAAAAACTGCTTGGGGGTCCCCCCCAAATTCCATACCAGACCCTTATCCGAGCATGCAACCCGGCATGTCAGGAAAGGGGGGGGATGAGCAAGCGCCCCCTCCCACTTCTTAACCCGTACCAGGCCGCATGCCCTCAAAATGGAGGATGGGCAGGACCCCAAAGCACCTTGTCCCCATGTTGATGAGGACAAGGGCCTCTTCCCTACAACCCTGGCCATTGGTTGTCGGGGTCTGTGGGCTGGGGGGCTTATCGGAATCTGGAAGCCCCCTTTAAAAATCCGATCAGCAGGTCCCAGTCATAAATCGTTGGCCAGGACCTGCTGACAAAATCCCGCTGTTGCCAGTGACATCGCTTGCCCTAACCCAGAAAAGGCTGGTTGATGTACATCAGGGGTCAGCAACCTTTTTCCACTTAAGGGCCGGATTCAATGTATGTGAATGCATGGAGGGCCACATTCACCTGCTAATAAATGAAGATAATAATAATCCTAACATAGTAATAATAACAGAACAGGTTTACCTCACTTTAACGTGCTTCACTAATACAAAGCCAGTTCACCCTGAGGGAGCATGCAGGTTCACTCCCTTGAGGCTCTGGCATCATTGCAGAGTCAGCCACCCGCCCCCCTTCCCTTACGTTACACAGACCTGTACCTCTGGACCCCTTTACATTACACAGCCCCGCATCTCTGGTTCCCTTTACATTACACAGGCCCCTGTACCTCTAGACCCCCTTACATTACACAACCCCTGCACCTCTGGACCCCTTTACATTACACAGCCCCGCACCTCTGGACCCCTTTTCATTACACAGCCCCGCACCTCTGGTTCCCTTTACATTACACAGCCCCCTGCACCTCTGGACCCCTTTACATTACACAGCCCTGCACCTCTGGACCCCTTTACATTACAGAGCCCCACATCTCTGGACCCCTTTACATTACACAGCCCCTGCACCTCTGGACCCCTTTACATTACACAGCCCTGCACCTCTGGACCCCTTTACATTACACAGCCCTGCATCTCTGGACCCCTTTATATAACACAGCCCCTGTACCTCTGGACCCCTTTACATTACACAGCCCTGCACCTCTAGTTCCCATTACATTACACAGCCCCCTGCACCTCTGGACTACTTTACATTACACAGCCCTGAACCTCTGGACCCCTTTACATTACAGAGCCCCACATCTCTGGACCCCTTTACATTACACAGCCCCCCACACAGTGAGAGATTCCTTAGTTAATTTTTCATATTAACAAGCTGGTGATTGGTTGCTAGGACCACCTAACAACCAGTCACCTGGAAAGTTAATTCTGGAAGCTCCCGCTGTCTAATCAGCGCTGCTGTGTGTCTCTCCCGTGTTCTCATTCAGCTTCCTGCTCCCTGCTCCGCTCTTACTTAAAATGTCCGCGGGGCGGGTGCACGTGAATTCATCACATGCACTGACAGGCCGGACATTTAGCGGCGGCGGGCCGGGTCAGGCCCACGGGCCGTAGGTTGGCAACCCCTTGCGTACATGTACATAATCCAGCCTGCCCATGCTGCCCGACCGCAGTAAATGCAGGAACTGGCAGGACCTTACTTGGAATGCAAGGCTTACATAAAGTATATTTGAACACCAAGGCTGGATTTTCACTATTCTGTGTGCATACAGTGTGTTGTAATGCACATATGTAGGTGCGAATGTGCCCTTAGTTTACCTTTGTCTTTCAAACTAAATTGTAACGCATAGATGCAAACCTGCCACATAGGAAAGAAAAGTATTTTCATGCAGTAAAATGCAAGAGTTTTGTGGCATCAAAGCGGACAAGTGTAAATGGATGATAATTCGTAGGCTAAAGCACTTGCTTATCGTAAACAATCATGCTGGGGGTTTTTTCCTTTATGGAATGCTTTTTCACTCTTTTATTGTATATTATTTTCGTATTTTAGCGCTGCTCATCTTCTCCAGCCTCTTTCAGACACTTCCTTTCAGCATGCACATACTCCAGGGTAGCTCTACATCATATCTCTGCACTGGTTACCTGATAGTGACAACAACAGACCATGGGGTTGATTTACTAAAGGCAAATCCACTTTGCACTACAAGTGCACTTGGAAGTGCAGTCGTTTTAGATATGAGGGGAAGATCTAAAATGAAGGGAAGCTCTGCTGATTTTATCATCCGATCAAGTACAAGCAAAAATGCTGTTTTTTCCTTGCATGTCCCCCTCAGATCTACAGCGACTGCACTTCCAAGTGTACTTGCAGGGCACTTGTAGTGTAAAGTGGATTTGCCTTTAGTAAATAAACCCCCATGTCTATACATGTGTTTCGACACAGTCACTTATAATCTTCATTTTAGATCTACTTGAAGGCTGTGTGTTATTATTATTATTCAGGATTTACTGTATATAGCGCCAACAGTTTATGCAGCGCCTTAAAATATAAAAGGGAAACAGTACAGTTACAATATAATAAAATACAAGAGGGTTAGGAGTAGTGATGAGCCGAACACCCCCGGGTTCGGTTCGCACCAGAACCCGCGAACGGACCGAAAGTTCGTACGAACATTAGAACCCTATTAAATACAATGGATGCGAACGTTCGAATTCTAAAGTGCTAATTATAACAACTATTATGCATGTTATTGTCCTAAAAAGGGTTTGGGAACCCGGGTTCTGCACCAGGGGACATGTATCAATGCAAAAAGAAGTTTTAAAAACGGTCGTTTTTCGGGAGCAGTCATTTTAATGATGCATAAAGTGAAAAAAAAAAGTCAAATATTCCTTTAAATATCGTACCTGGGGGGTGTCTAAAGTATGCCTGTGAAGTGCCACGTGTTTCCCGTGTTTAGAACTGTCCCTGCACAAAATGACACTTCTAAAGGAAAAAAAAGCCATTTAAAACTTCTTGCGGCTTTAATGTAATGTCTGGTCCCGGTAATATGGATGAAAATCTTTAAGAAAAATGGCATAGCTACCCCATGACCCCCCCCCCCCCCTACCCCAGCCCATTACCAGCCCCTTTGGGTCTTGTATGGATATTAAGGGGAACCCCGCACATAAAATAAAAAAGGCCCTATATACTCTGAACAGCCGTATACAGGCGGTGCATACAAGACAGGGACTGTAGGTTTGTTCTTATGTAGAATGTGTTTGTAATTTTGAACAGGTATATTGTTGAAGTGTAGCTCCAGCCCAAAAATCTATTTTTAAACTTTTTGGAAAACATAGGTAAGGGTTATCACCCCTGTAACATTTGTTTTGCTGTCTGTGCCCCTGTTCAGAACATTTCACCTCACTTTCCGTCCCAATGACAACTGTTTTTGAAATGTGGTGTTTTTCTTGAAACAAGGATTGCTGATAAAGCATCAGTACAGAGGAGACACCTTTCTCCCATATTTATTCTTACAGGAGAGAATTTTCCTTCCTAGGGGTAGATTTCCTCTCACTTCCTGTTGTCTTCTTTCGTTTGCAAGTAGGAGTCGTTTGTAAGTTGGATGTTTGAAAGTAGGGACCTGCCGTATATACTCTGCAGAAATAGGCCCCTTAGTTGTTGGTGTTGGCACAACACTGTAAGCACTCACAGTTACTCTTGGTTGGTGCTGGAACGCCCTGCTGTCAACTATTATATCAGGAATTTTAATTACATATAATTGTTGAACAGTGGTAGTAAAAATTGGGGCTTTGATGGTGGTGCTGGTGCCACAACACTGTAAGCCCTGACAGTTACTCTTGGTGGGTGCAGCAATGGGCCCTGCTGTGAATTATTAGATCAAGAATTGTAATTACATGCCCCTTTTGAACAGGGGCTGAAAAATTGGGCCTTTCGTGGTGGTGGTGGTGGTGGCGTTGCCACAACACTGTAAGCCCTCAGACTTACTCTTGGTGGGTGCAGGAATGGGCCCTGCTGTGAATTATTACATCAAGAATTGTAATTGCATGCCCCTGTTGAACAGGGGCTGAAAAATTGGGCCTTAGGCACTGGTGGCACAACACTACAACCCCTCACAGATACTGTACTTGGAGCACAGCAATGAGCCCTGTTGCAAAGTATTGCTTCAAAAATTGTAATGACACGCCCCTGTTAAACAGGGGCTGAAAAATTGGGCCTTAGGCACTGGTGGCACAACACTACAACCCCTCACAGATACTGTACTTGGAGCACAGCAATGAGCCCTGTTGCAAAGTATTGCTTCAAAAATTGTAATGACACGCCCCTGTTAAACAGGGGCTGAAAAATTGGGCCTTAGGCACTGGTGGCACAACACTACAACCCCTCACAGATACTGTACTTGGAGCACAGCAATGAGCCCTATGGCAAATTATTGCTAAAAAAATTGTAAGTACACGCCCCTGTAAAACAGGGGCTGAAAAATTGGGCCTTAGCCACTGGTGGCGGCACCCATAAACAAAAATGATCTTCCAAGCTATCATCATCAATCGTATCATTGAGGACTCGGAGGAGGAGGATAGCCAGTCAACATAACAGCACAGGCACTCAGCATCAGCATCAGTCTTGAAGGGACGTGACATGTTAAAATCAATTAGTCTGTTATATCAGCATCAGGTGTGTGGTAGCTGGTGGTGATCCAAGACTGGTTCATCTTGATGAAAGTCAGTCGATCAACCGAGTCGGTGGACAGGCGCACCCTGTGATCCGTGACAAATCCTCCAGCAGCACTGAATGTGCGTTCCGAAAGAACGCTGGATGCAGGACAGGCCAGTAGCTCAATTGCATACTGTGCAAGCTCTGGCCAGTGATCCATCCTCAAGACCCAGTAAGCCAGAGGATTTTCGGTGGGGAAGGTGTCCAAGTCTGACCTTGCCCCTAGATATTCCTGCACCATGTTTATCAGACGCTGGCGATGGTTGCTGGAACCAATCATACTTTGGGGCTGCGGACTAAAGAATTGTCTGAACGCATCGGTCAGACGGCCACCTTCCCCACCGCTCCTTCTTTGACTGGCCGAAGCCTCAGCAACTCGTTGTCCTGGACCAGGAGTTTGTAACCTCCCAGTCTCTGGGAACGCGTTGCACAGACCTTTCTGCAAGGCCTCCCGGAGTTGTCTCATCCTCTGCTCCCTCTGCGACGGTAACATAAGGTCCGCAACCTTACCCTTGTACCGTGGATCAAGGAGAGTGGCCAGCCAGTAATGGTCCCTCTCCTTGATCCGAAGAATACGAGGATCCTTCCGCAGACTTTGCAGGATCAGGGAGGCCATGCAGCGTAGGTTTGCTGAGGCATTCGCTCCGGAGTCCTCTGGGTCACTAAGGACGACATGATCCGCAGTCACCTCCTCCCAGCCACGTACAAGTCCACTGGTTTCTTGGGACTGTAAATCATCCCTAAAAGACTGCTGCTGATGATGCTGAGTGCCAGCCTCCACCTCCATGCTGACACAATCCTCCTCCTCCTCCTCCTCTTCCTCTTCCTGTGCGATGGGTGGGACAGAAGGAACACTGTCTGGGTAAAGGGGGCCTTGAGAGGCAAGGAAGTCCTCCTCTTCCTGCCTCTGTTCTGCCTCAAGTGCCCTGTCCATTATTCCACGCAGCGTGTGCTCCAACAGGTGGACAAGAGGTACAGTGTCACTGATGCATGCACTGTCACTGCTCACCATCCTCGTGGCCTCCTCAAATGGTGCCAGGACAGTGCATGCATCCCTGATCATGCCCCACTGGCGTGGAGAAAAAAAACCAAGCTCCCCTGACCCTGTCCTGGTGCCGTAGTCGCACAGGTACTCATTGATGGCCCTCTGCTGCGTGTGCAGCCGCTGCAGCATGGCCAACGTTGAGTTCCACCTGGTGGGCATGTCACATATAAGGCGGTTCTTGGGCAGGTTCAACTCCTTTTGCAGCTCAGCCAGGCGAGCACTGGCATTATAAGATCTGCGGAAATGCACACAGACTTTCCTGGCCTGCCTCAGGACATCCTGTAAGCCCGGGTACCTGCCCAAGAACCGCTGCACCACCAGGTTAAGGACGTGAGCCACACAAGGCACATGGGTCAGTTGTCCCTGTCGGAGGGCGGAGAGGAGGTTGGTGCCATTGTCGCAAACCACCATTCCTGGCTTAAGCTGGCGTGGCGTCAACCACCTCTCGGCCTGGCCCTGCAGAGCAGACAGGACCTCTGCCCCAGTGTGGCTTCTGTCCCCCAAACACAGCAGCGCAAGCACGGCATGGCATCTTTTTGCCTGCGTACTTGCGTAGCCCCGTGAACGGCTACGGAGCACCGCTGGTTCATAGGACAAACCACAGGAAGAGGCCATGGAGGAAGAAGAAGAGGAGGGGGTGGAGGAGAGAGGTGTGTCACAACCAGTAGTAGCATTTTGGAGGCGTGGCGGTGGGACAACCTCCAACACTACTGCACCTTGTCCTGCATCCTTCCCAGCTGCCAAAAGAGTGACCCAATGGGCCGTGAAAGAAAGGTAACGTCCCTGTCCATGCCTGCTGGACCATGAGTCAGCGGTAATATGCACCTTACCGCTGACCGCCCTGTCCAGCGAGGCCAAGACATTGCCTTCCACATGCCGGTAGAGAGCCGGAATAGCCTTCCGTGAGAAAAAGTGGCGTTTGGGAACCTGGCACTGAGGAACCGCACATTGCACAAACTCACGGAAGGGGGCCGAGTCTACCAACTGAAAAGGCAGCAGTTGAAGCGCTAGCAATTTAGCCAAGCTAGCATTCAACCGCTGGGCATGTGGATGGCTGGGAGTGAACTTCTTTCGACGGTCCAGCAGCTGGGGCAGGGAAATTTGCCTGCTAGAATCGGACGTCGGTGTACTGCTAGCAGAGTGGCCGCAAGTACTTGGCTGTGACACACCTAATTCTACACCTTCATTCCTCTCAGTGCATGTTTCAGAGAGGACTGAAGTTATAGTGGGGTTGGAGATCCCAGCTGATGCGGTGCAAGGAGAGGTCCGCTTTGTTCTTTGGTGTGGGTCTTTGAGGTAGGCTTGCCAACGAGCTGCATGGCAGGTCAACATATGTCTGGTCAGGCATGTGGTACCCAAGCGGCTGATGTTTTGGCCACGCGATATACGCTTGAGACATATGTTGCAAACAGCAGCTGTGCGATCTGATGCACTAGCCTCAAAAAAGGCCCACACCAAGGAACTTTTTGAATGACGGGCAGAGGCAGCGCCCTGCACAGGCGGAGCTCTGCGGTGTGATTCCGTCGTGTACTGCCCTTACGCTGGCCACCAAAGGGCATCCTGTCTCGTTGGAGATGTGCCTCCTCCTCATCCTCCTCCTCCTCTCTCCTATTAGGCACCCACGTGGAGTCAGTGACCTCATCATCCCCTCCCTCCTCATCACTGGAGCCAATCTGGCAGTATGCTGCAGCTGCTGGAACATGACTGCCAGATTGGTGTCCTTCTTGAGCATCCCCTCTGTCTGCTCTCACCCTACTGCCTTCCTGTAGCTGGGTTTCATCATCAGACCCTTCGAAACGCTGGGCATCCTCCTGGAGCATGTACCCAACACTGTGCTCAAACAGTTCGGGGGACTCCTCAGGAGGAGGACATGGTGGGTCTAGGGAAGGAGTGACTGATGATGAGTCTGACATTGATACCAGGGAAGAGGACGCTTTGGCAGCTGCTTTGCCAGTACCCTGAGCCTGGGTGAGAGAGGATGAGGAGGAGGAGGAGGGCTTGGTCATCCACTCTACCAAGTCTTCGGCATGATGTGGCTCAACATGTCCAGCTGCCGAAAAGAAGGACAAGCGTGTCCCATGGCCATGTGCTGATGACAATGCACCGCGTCCACGACCAGCACTGTTGCCCCCAGACACAGAGCCTGCTTGCCCTCTTTTATTGCCTCCTGACTGTCTGCCTCTCCTTGTTTGCCTTCCAGACATTCTAATAGATGGCCTGCAGGGAGATGGTAAAAAAGCAATAAGGGCTACCTTCAGGTGTCCTTCTCTGTCCCTTGAAACAAGGACTTGCACAGTGAAAGAAACTGACACTCTCCCTACCTACAGTTTTCTGTCCCTAGAAAAAATGTTTTTTTTAAGCACACTATAGCACAAGGAGAATTCACTCACTGTCCTTCCAGGTCCCTGGAAACAAGGACTTGCACAGTGAAAGAAACTGACACTCTCCCTACCTACAGTTTTCTGTCCCTAGAAAAAACGTTTTTTTTAAGCACACTATAGCACAAGGAGAATTCACTCACTGTCCTTCCAGGTCCCTGGAAACAAGGACTTGCACAGTGAAAGAAACTGACACTCTCCCTACCTAGAGTTTTCTGTCCCTAGAAAAAATGTTTTTTTTAAGCACACTATAGCACAAGGAGAATTCACTCACTGTCCTTCCAGGTCCCTGGAAACAAGGACTTGCACAGTGAAAGAAACTGACACTCTCCCTACCTACAGTTTTCTGTCCCTAGAAAAAATGTTTTTTTAAGCACACTATAGCACAAGGAGAATTCACTCACTGTCCTTCCAGGTCCCTGGAAACAAGGACTTGCACAGTGAAAGAAACTGACACTCTCCCTACCTAGAGTTTTCTGTCCCTAGAAAAAATGTTTTTTTTTAAGCACACTATAGCACAAGGAGAATTCACTCACTGTCCTTCCAGGTCCCTGGAAACAAGGACTTGCACAGTGAAAGAAACTGACACTCTCCCTACCTACAGTTTTCTGTCCCTAGAAAAAATGTTTTTTTTAAGCACACTATAGCACAAGGAGAATTCACTCACTGTCCTTCCAGGTCCCTGGAAACAAGGACTTGCACAGTGAAAGAAACTGACACTCTCACTACCTAGAGTTTTCTGTCCCTAGAAAAAATGTTTTTTTTTAAGCACACTATAGCACAAGGAGAATTCACTCACTGTCCTTCCCAGTCCCTAGAAACAAGGACTTGCACAGTGAAAGAAACTGACACTCTCCCTACCTACAGTTTTCTGTCCCTAGAAAAAATGTTTTTTTTAAGCACACTATAGCACAAGGAGAATTCACTCACTGTCCTTCCCAGTCCCTAGAAACAAGGACTTGCACAGTGAAAGAAACTGACACTCTCCCTACCTACAGTTTTCTGTCCCTAGAAAAAATGTTTTTTTTAAGCACACTATAGCACAAGGAGAATTCACTCACTGTCCTTCCCAGTCCCTAGAAACAAGGACTTGCACAGTGAAAGAAACTGACACTCTCCCTACCTACAGTTTTCTGTCCCTAGAAAAAATGTTTTTTTTAAGCACACTATAGCACAAGGAGAATTCACTCACTGTCCTTCCAGGTCCCTGGAAACAAGGACTTGCACAGTGAAAGAAACTGACACTCTCCCTACCTAGAGTTTTCTGTCCCTAGAAAAAATGTTTTTTTTAAGCACACTATAGCACAAGGAGAATTCACTCACTGTCCTTCCAGGTCCCTGGAAACAAGGACTTGCACAGTGAAAGAAACTGACACTCTCCCTACCTACAGTTTTCTGTCCCTAGAAAAAAATGTTTTTTTTAAGCACACTATAGCACAAGGAGAATTCACTCACTGTCCTTCCAGGTCCCTGGAAACAAGGACTTGCACAGTGAAAGAAACTGACACTCTCCCTACCTACAGTTTTCTGTCCCTAGAAAAAATGTTTTTTTTAAGCACACTATAGCACAAGGAGAATTCACTCTCTGTCCTTCCAGGTCCCTGGAAACAAGGACTTGCACAGTGAAATAAACTGACACTCTCCCTACCTACAGTTTTCTGTCCCTAGAAAAAATGTTTTTTTTAAGCACACTATAGCACAAGGAGAATTCACTCACTGTCCTTCCCAGTCCCTAGAAACAAGGACTTGCACAGTGAAAGAAACTGACACTCTCCCTACCTACAGTTTTCTGTCCCTAGAAAAAATGTTTTTTTTAAGCACACTATAGCACAAGGAGAATTCACTCACTGTCCTTCCCAGTCCCTAGAAACAAGGACTTGCACAGTGAAAGAAACTGACACTCTCCCTACCTACAGTTTTCTGTCCCTAGAAAAAATGTTTTTTTTAAGCACCCTATAGCACAAGGAGAATTCACTCACTGTCCTTCCCAGTCCCTAGAAACAAGGACTTGCACAGTGAAAGAAACTGACACTCTCCCTACCTACAGTTTTCTGTCCCTAGAAAAAATGTTTTTTTTAAGCACACTATAGCACAAGGAGAATTCACTCACTGTCCTTCCCAGTCCCTAGAAACAAGGACTTGCACAGTGAAAGAAACTGACACTCTCCCTACCTACAGTTTTCTGTCCCTAGAAAAAATGTTTTTTTAAAGCACACTATAGCACAAGGAGAATTCACTCACTGTCCTTCCAGGTCCCTGGAAACAAGGACTTGCACAGTGAAAGAAACTGACACTCTCCCTACCTAGAGTTTTCTGTCCCTAGAAAAAATGTTTTTTTTAAGCACACTATAGCACAAGGAGAATTCACTCACTGTCCTTCCAGGTCCCTGGAAACAAGGACTTGCACAGTGAAAGAAACTGACACTCTCCCTACCTACAGTTTTCTGTCCCTAGAAAAAATGTTTTTTTTAAGCACACTATAGCACAAGGAGAATTCACTCACTGTCCTTCCAGGTCCCTGGAAACAAGGACTTGCACAGTGAAAGAAACTGACACTCTCCCTACCTACAGTTTTCTGTCCCTAGAAAAAATGTTTTTTTTAAGCACACTATAGCACAAGGAGAATTCACTCACTGTCCTTCCAGGTCCCTGGAAACAAGGACTTGCACAGTGAAAGAAACTGACACTCTCCCTACCTAGAGTTTTCTGTCCCTAGAAAAAATGTTTTTTTTAAGCACACTATAGCACAAGGAGAATTCACTCACTGTCCTTCCCAGTCCCCAGAAACAAGGACTTGCACAGTGAAAGAAACTGACACTCTCCCTACCTACAGTTTTCTGTCCCTAGAAAAAATGTTTTTTTTAAGCACACTATAGCACAAGGAGAATTCACTCACTGTCCTTCCCAGTCCCTAGAAACAAGGACTTGCACAGTGAAAGAAACTGACACTCTCCCTACCTACAGTTTTCTGTCCCTAGAAAAAATGTTTTTTTTAAGCACACTATAGCACAAGGAGAATTCACTCACTGTCCTTCCCAGTCCCTAGAAACAAGGACTTGCACAGTGAAAGAAACTGACACTCTCCCTACCTACAGTTTTCTGTCCCTAGAAAAAATGTTTTTTTTAAGCACACTATAGCACAAGCACAAAACACACTGACACTCTCCCTACCTATCCTTCTCTTTCCCTAAACTAAAGGAATCCAGGTTAAGCAAGAAAGAAATAAAAGTCACTGTCCCTGCCTATGCTGCTCTATCCCTGCTCCGGAACACACTACACTAGGCCGCCGTGCTGGCGGCCTTTTATAGTGTGGGGCGTGTACTAAACACCCTCAGCAATAATTGGCCACAGGCATCCTGCCTGTGGCCAATCATTGCTCTCCTGACGCGCTGTGATTGGCCAAGCATGCGGGGTCACAGTGCATGCTTGGCCAATCACAGCGCCTGGATGACACTGCGATGGCGTAGTGCATTGTGGGCCGTTCGCGTCACTCGAATTTGGCGCGAACGGCCCAAATCGTTCGATCTTCGTCGAACGATCGAACAGCCGATGTTCGAGTCGAACGTATGTTCGACTCGAACACGAAGCTCATCCCTAGTTAGGAGGGCCCTGCTCATAAGAGCTTACACTCTAATAGGGTGGGTCAAGTGGTACAAAAGGTTGTAACTGTGCGGGATGAGCTGATAGAAGTGATACAAGATTAGTTGGAAGTGTGATAGGCTCAGTGCTACCAACGCCCCCCCCCCCCCCAAGTGAAATTTACTGGTAAGACCCCACATTTACAAACAGCACACATTTTTTACTGACACTGCCAAAAAGTACCTAAAACTGTGGTTTTCGGTGCTAAACCGTGCAACTATTAGTATTTAATCTATAAGCATTTATCTAGTGCTATTAGTGCTATTAGCAATGTGTTTACGTTAAACAAAAGTCAAAAAAATAATTTCTCTATTTACATGAAGGTCAGGTTAATATAACCCAGCCGGCACAGAGTTCCCCCTTATGCCGTGTACACACGACTGGTTTTCCCGTCGGAAAAACCATCTGATATTATTCTGACGGAATTCCGCTCAAGCTGTCTTGCATACACACGGTCACACCAAATTCAGACTGTCAAGAACGCGGTGACGTACAACACTATGACGAGCTGAGAAAAATGAAGTTCAATGCTTCCGAGCATGCGTCGACTTGATTCTGAGCATGCGTGGTTTTTAGTGCGTCAGAATTGCATACAGACGAATTGATTTTCCGATAGGAATTTTTTCCTGTCGGAAAAATAGAGAACATGTTCTCTATCTTAGTTCGTCGGTATGGGGCATACACACGATCGGAATATCCTTTGAAAAGCTCCCATCAGACTTTTTCCATCGGAAAATCCGACCGTGTGTACGCAGCATTACAGTGCAAGGGAGAACTCTGTGGACCTTGATGTAAAGCACAATGCCACATGATCATGATTTAAGGGGGAACTCTGATGTAAGGGGGGGCTGACAAATTGAGGTAGAGATAGCCAGACAAATTGAGGTAGAGAGTTCAAGAGGATGGGAGAGGCTTTGGAGAAGTTCAGGAGACGAGCATGGGAGAAGGAGACTAGGGAACTTGAGAACTGGAGGTCTTGAAATGGAAAGGAGAGGGCGGTTTGGGTAATATTTGGAGACAAGATTGGTAATGTAGCTGGGGGCAGAGTTGTGAATGGCTTTGTATGTTGTTAGTATTTAAAATGTATTTTTCTGGGCAATCAGAAGCCAGCGCAGGGATTGGTAAAGAGGGGTGGCAGACACTGAGCAGTAGGTAAGGTAGAAGAGTCTGGCAGCAGCATTCATGATAGACTGAAAAAGAGATAGGTAGGCCTATGAGGAGGGAGTTTCAACAGTCAAGGCGAGAGATAACAAGGGAGTGAATAAGTAGCTTGGTGTTTTCATTAGTTAAAAAGGGGCGAATTTTAGAGATTTTATGGAGGTAAAGTGTGCAAACTTTTGGATTTGGGGCAGCATTGCGCATGCATTGACACAGACTGGGTTATGGCAGCACTGGGCTATATGACCAATTTTCTATAATGCAGCACACTACATATTGTTTTGCATTGCCCGCTACTGTATCTGCCTGCCACTTAAAATGAATGGTATTACTATTCACCCCAATACAGTATGTTTGTTGCAGTAATGCTTAGTATTTTACCTCTCATTACCGCAACACATAAGCGTGAACAGGCCCTAAAAGTTTGAGTGATGATTACGAACACCTCAACAGAAAAAAAGTGCTTATATGTAGAAAGAGAGCTTGTTTAAACCTATTGAATTCAATGTTTATGTTATAAGGTATCCAGGGAGATACACACCAAATAAAATATACATTTCACATAAATTTTAGATTACTTTGAACGAGAGCGTCCCTGTATCAGGAAATTGCATTGGAAGGCTAATTAATCATATCTGGAAAAACAGAAAAAGCATTTTTCATAAAACTATACTAAAAAAAGCAGCACTATATGGATTTGTAAAGTTTAATACTGTCAGGATGTTCCCGCTCCCAGTGAGGTTTTTGAAGATGAGCTCCAAGCAGAGATAATTAAAACACAGATTCATCCAAAAATAAAAATAATGAAATTATTTTAAAATAGACATAGCTCTAGCCATTTTTATTTTTTATTTGTGTTTAATGTAGCCAAGGTTTGCTACTGTGGTTATCATTTAGGGACTGTTTGTTGTTTTATATATAAGTTTGGCTCCCTCTAGTGCATGCTGGACTCTTGTTGTGTTTTTTTTCCTCCTGTGCGGGTGAACAGAGCAATGCATCATGGAACATGTAGTCCGGGATGAGGAAGTGACAGTGTTAGCCGGGCCAATCTAGACCACAGGTACAGAATGCTGTGCGCACAGAACAGCCTGCTGGGAGAGGAAAGAAAAGAAAGAGCGGGTGTGGCCTGTTTTCACTCTCTCTGGATGCCATTCTGACCCAGCCAGCAGGAGGTCTGTGTGACAGGGAGTGAGAATCTGCAGGCTGCACAGCGGGGAGCCGGATCGCCAGCCTCTGAGGGACCTCAGAGGACAGCATCGCTATTCCAGCACAGCGGACCGGCCTGCATTCCAGACCAGCTGAAGACACCTGCAATCCAGTCCACCAGGAGCTGCAGCGTGGCGTGGCGGAGCCTTTTCCACAGGACAGAGACACAGAGAATTCCGGCTGGAAACCTCTACCCATCTGATGTCCATAGTGTTGAGCGGGCATAGCCCCCTTTGTGATAGAGATTACAGTATTGCTGAGTAATTTCTTTACAGACTGCCTGGAGATACTTGTAGTTCCACGGATGTGAATCTACTTCTTCCCAGACCACACACAGCAGGCACTTGGGGCCTATTCTTCTCCATTGTGCTTTAAAGTCAGTACTGTGAACATCTTCCTGACACAGTTAAAGAGGAGCATACATGTGGTAATATGTCTTCAGGTAAAGTGCAGATTTTCTTGTTCATACATCACGGGACACAGAGCGGCATAGTCATTACTATGTGGGTTATATAGAATTACCTTCAGGTGCTGGCACTGGCAACTTCCAAAACAGGAAGTACCCTTCCCTATATAAGCCCCTCCCATCCGGGAGCACCTCAGTTTTTTGCCAGTGTCTAAGGTGTTGGCCAAGGTTAACATGTATTCATCTGGGCTTGTGTACAGGTTCTCTGGGCCTTAGCAAGCTATTCCGGATCCGACCAAAAAAGCTTCATAGCTAAACGGTCGGTACCCGGGCCTTGCAGAGAAGAGCAGGGTTTTGCCTGTAATGCCTCTCTTAGGAGGGCTGGACCCTGGGATCCAGAGCTCTGGTCATACCCAAAACCAAGAGGCTATCTGTGCAGGGTGCTATACAGGTCCAGGGGAGTGGAATCCTTGGGAACCCGGTCCCTGAAGGTCTAGTACAATGCCTGCCGTGAGAGGTGAAGTTTGGGCTTCTGTGGACCAAACAAAGTCCTGCGGCGGGGAAAAGGTAAGTGGGGGCCCCTCAGGAACTTGGTTCTATTGAGGGGACCCCCAAGCCTAATATGTCTTTCTGCCTGTTACCTAAAAGGTATTCCCGCTAATAGCTGTATATGCCTAAGAAATCCTAGAAATGTCTTTTCATAAAGGAAGTTTTAAAAACTGTAAACCTAGAAATGTTTTTCATAAAGGAGGTTTTAAAAAAAAAAAAGACAAAAGTGCGGTACCTGTGTTTGTCCACTAGAGGCCGCTGTGGAATGTCTTTTTTTCTTGGGACTATTCCTTCCATGGTGAAAGTCCAGGCAGATGAGTGAGCTCTCTATCAGGGAAGCTGCATTCCTCTGTCATGCTGCCAAGTAGTTTCCTTCCATCCCCGAGTCCTGGTGAAACAGGGACCCTGGCTCCTCTCCCTACATGGCGCCAAGAGCGCACACGTGCACGCGCGCGTGCGCGCGCACACACGCTTTCTTTTTATAGATTTAGCTTCAAAAAAGGGGGCGGAGCCTGACGGATGACGCGCTCTGTGCGCCCAGCGCTTCTGCGCATGTGCGGGCGTCCCAGCAAGATAAAAGGACTCAGTCCACGCTGCTTGCTATGGACACAGAGCATGAAAAGGAGCTGGTAGCATGGTATAGGGGCTTACAGCGGGCGGTTGATACAGGCATCCCCAGAAAGACGCATTAGTAGACACCCACTGATGTACATAGCAGCATATTGCATTAGACTATTTCAGTAAAGGGGTGTATTGCGGCTGGAATACCTCAGCTTTGAACTAAGGAATATGCCGCCTAAAAAACTCTGAGATATACCTCTCAGGAAGTGTAGGGGGTCTCCATCGGGCTCTGAGGATCTGGAGCAGTAGTCTGCACCTTCCTCCCCTCAGAAATCAGAGGTTAATACCCATAAGGAACCCCCGGGAGTGCCAGGTACTGCGGCTGTCCTCAGTCCACCTGCTCCTGCATATATAACAGAGGAGGTTTTTGCCTCAACTCTGGAGGGATTGGTGGCAGCATTGATCGCTTCTTCTCTACAGGAAAGAAAGCGTGCCAGATCTCCATCCCCTCCATTAGAGTGCCTGTTGGCAGAGCAACAGTCCCAGGAAGGGACTGACCTACCTGAAGGGGATCAGGAGGAGGTTAACTCTGTTTTTGAGGAATCGACAGTAGATGAACCATTTTCAGCATCACAGACTGAAAGATTGTGGGTCCAGACCCTAACTGACATGGTTCGATCTGCATTTAAAATGCCTCTTGTTGAACCATCAACTACTGCTGTCTCCTCATTGGGGTCGCTAAAAGCTCCCCAGATTAATTGCTCCTTTCCAATTCATCCATTATTGGAAGGACTTATATACCAGGACTGGGAACATCCTGATAAACTATTTGTTCCACCTAAGAAATTTCAGGTGATCTATCCCATGGAGGAAAAATTCACCCAGAGATGGAATGTTCCTACGGTGGACGCAGCCATTTCTTCTGTGAACAAATCACTGACATGTCCAGTAGATAATGTTCAAATGTTCAAAGATCCAGTAGATAAAAATTTGGAGTCTTTATTAAAATCTGCTTTTTTCACAGCAGGGGCTGTTACACAGCCAGCAGTGGCAGCTATTGGGGTCTGCCAAGCTTTAAAGGATCAAATGAAAATGGTCCTGAGGGATTTGCCAGACCAGCAGGCCCAGGCTCTGGCTAATCTGCCTAGAGCATTATGCTTTGCGGTTGACGCCATCAAGGATTCTATCCATCAGGCCTCCCGCCTCACGCTGTCTTTGGTACATATGCGTAGGCTTCTGTGGCTCAAGAACTGGTCTGCTGAAGCTCCCTGTAAGAAGCTCTTAGTTAGCTTCCCATTTCATGGAGAACGCCTTTTTGGCGAAGACCTGGATAAATATATCCAGAAGATTTCCAGTGGTAAAAGTACTCTCTTACCAATTAAAAAGAGGTCTAGGGGTCCATCTTTTAAGAGGGCTACCTCTCCTATCCCTGGGACGTCTGCTACTAAGCAGTTCCGACGGCCTCCTCGGTCAAACTCAGGAGGTAAAAATCAGGGACAGTCACAGGGTAATAAAAAACCCTGGATCCGAAGAGGTACTAAACCAGCCTCCAAGTCAAGCCTATGAAGGGCTGCCCCCACTCAAACGGGTGGGGGGAAGACTTCAGTTGTTCACAGAGACCTGGCGGGAGACGATCAAAGACGGATGGGTGCTCTCCGCAGTAACTCTGGGATACAAGTTGGAGTTAAAAGAGTCTCCTCCTTCCCATTTTATGTGGTCAGGCATGCCAAGAGACCCTCTGAAAAGAGGGTCTCTCCTATTGTCGTTAGAACAACTATTGCTCCAAGGAGTAATTATGGAGGTTCCTATGAAAGAGTGGGGGTTAGGTTTCTACTCAAACCTTTTCACAGTCCCGAAACCAAACGGGGACATAAGACCCATATTGGACCTAAAGAGTCTAAACAAATTTCTAAACGTCCGGTCTTTCCGGATGGAGTCGATCCGATTGGTCACCGCTGCCCTACAGGGGGAGGAATGGTTAGCCTCGATCGACATCAAAGATGCTTACTTGCATGTTCCCATCTTTCCAGGTCATCAAAAATTTCTACGCTTTGCAGTAGAAGGGCGCCATTTTCAGTTCAGAGCCTTACCATTCGGTCTGGCCACAGCACCACGAGTGTTCACAAAAATTCTGGCCCCACTGTTGGCCGATCTAAGAACACGAGGTGTAACGATAATGGCATACCTAGACGACCTGTTGTTGATGGACCACTCAGTTGCCAAGCTAGAAGTGGTAATTGTCGATACAATCAAGTATCTAGAATCTCACGGTTGGGTCATCAACCTGGACAAGTCAGCCCTACAGCCAGTGAAAAACCTGGTATATCTAGGGCTACGGCTGGATTCAGACCAGAGGTAGATTTTCTTACCTCTAGACAAGGTATCCTCTTTGAGGGGCTTGGTCCGTCTGCTTTGTGCAAAAAGACAGCCGTCCATACGCCTGTGCATGAGGCTGCTAGGAAAGATGGTAGCATCATTCGAAGCTGTGCCATACGCCCAATTCCACTCAAGGAATTTACAGAGGGCCATATTGTCAGCCTGGAATGGAAAAATTCAGGCTCTAGACTTCCCGATGGCTTTGTCCCCTTCCGTTCGGAAGAGTCTCTGCTGGTGGTTGATCCCCCAGAATCTCCAGAAGGGAAAACCCTTCAGTCCGATATCCTGGAAGGTGGTCACTACAGATGCCAGCCTTATAGGCTGGGGGGGGAGTACTGGAGCAATGGTCTCTCCAGGGCAGATGGTCAAATGTAGTAAAAACCCTGCCCATCAATCTCTTAGAGATACGAGCAGCCCGGTATGCCCTAGTAGCCTGGACATCCAGACTCCAAGGGTCCCCTGTCAGAATTCAATCAGACAATGCCACAGCAGTGGCATATATCAATCATCAGGGAGGCACCAGGAGTCGTGCAGCCCAGAGGGAAGTAAGTCACATCCTGGAATGGGCAGAAAAGCATGTCCCATGTATATCAGCTGTCTTCATTCCAGGGGTGGAGAATTGGAAGGCGGACTTTCTGAGTCGCCAACAGTTATGCCCAGGGGAATGGTCCCTTCATCCCGAGGTCTTCCGAGCAATATGTCAGCGGTGGGGAACACCGGATGTAGATCTGCTAGCATCCAGATTCAACGCAAAGGTGGACAGATTTGTCTCCCGGACAAGGGATCCCCTCGCTTGCGGCTCGGATGCTCTGGTGTTCCCTTGGGATCAGTTCAGACTGATATATGCATTCCCTCCGCTACAGTTGTTGCCTCGACTCCTTCGCAGAGTCAGGTTGGAAAAGAAGCCGGTGATCCTGGTGGCTCCAGCGTGGCCCCGAAGGGCCTGGTACGCGGAGATCATCAAAATGTCTGTGGGGAGTCCTTGGACCCTTCCACGTCGTCCGGACCTGCTTTCGCAAGGACCGATATACCACCCTTCCTTACTAACTCTAAGTTTAACGGCCTGGCTATTGAATCCCACATCCTAAAAGAAGAGAGGTCTCTCTAACTCTGTGGTATCAACTATAATCAATGCCAGGAAGCCTGATCTACTATAGAGTTTGGAAGGCGTACATCACTTGGTGTGAGGCCAGAAAATGGCATCCACGTAAGTACGTTATAGGCAGAATTCTGGACTTCCTACAGTGGGCTGTAGACAGGAAGTTTGCCTTAAGTACTATCAGGGGTCAGGTTTTGGCCTTATCAATACTATTTCAAAGGCCCCTGGCTATGCATTCACTTGTCAAATCCTTTATGCAAGGGGTGACTCGTATTATTCCACCGATTAAAGCTCCCATATGCCCATGGGATCTAAATTTGGTTCTGTCGGTTCTGCAGAAGCAGCCATTTGAACCTTTGCGGCACATTTCCTTGATTCTACTCACCAGAAAATTGATATTTTTAGTAGCCATATGCTCGGCTAGAAGAGTGTCGGAATTAGCCGCCATGTCCTGTAAAGAGCCATATCTGGTTATTCATGAGGACAGAGTAGTGTTACGTCCTCACCCAGCCTTTCTTCCTAAGGTGGTATCGAGGTTTCACTTGAACCAGGATGTGGTTCTTCCTTTTTTCCCCAAACCAAGCTCGGTAGAGGAAAAGTTATTGCATTCTTTGGATGTAGTAAGAGCAGTTAAAGCTTATCTAAAAGCCACTGCTCAGATTCGTAGAACGGATTCTTTGTGTGATCTGCCGGAAGGCCCCAGAAAGGGTCAGGCAGCATCAAAATCTACTTTAGCCAAGTGGATTCGACAGGTCATAATACAAGCCTATGGCTTGAGAAGTAGACCGCCTCCGTTCAAAGTTAGGGCGCACTCCACGAGAGCAGTTGGAACTTCATGGGCAGTGCATCACCAGGCCTCCCTGGCTCAAATTTGTAAGGCCGCAACATGGTCTTCAGTACACACGTTTACTAGGTTCTACCAGGTGGACGTTAGAAGTCAGGAGGATGTCGCCTTTGGGCGCAGTGTGTTGCAGGCCGCAAAAGATCCTCATGCCTGATGGCGCCCAGCTTATGTATGGTGTATCCCCCCCTCATTTGGCATTGCTTTGGGACGTCCCACATAGTAATGACTATGCCGCTCTGTGTCCCGTGATGTATGAACAAGAAAGTAGGATTTTTAAAACAGCTTACCTGTAAAATCCTTTTCTTGGAGTACATCACGGGACACAGAGCTCCCACCCCTCTTTTGGGGACACGTATTGCTTTGCTACAAAACTGAGGTGCTCCCGGATGGGAGGGGCTTATATAGGGGAGGGTACTTCCTGTTTTGGAAGTTGCCAGTGCCAGCACCTGAAGGTAATTCTATATAACCCACATAGTAATGACTATGCCGCTCTGTGTCCCGTGATGTACTCCAAGAAAAGGATTTTACAGGTAAGCTGTTTTAAAAATCCTACTATTTCATCTTTGTTCTTCTTTTCCTACTTTGGATTACAAATTATACTGCAGTATAAACAACAGGCTAGCTGAAGATAACCAGAACTGAAGGAACACTTATCTTTTCCTCTTTGTGCAAAACTTCTTTACATCCCATTTTTTGCTAAAGCATTGAACTACAATCACAGGGGGAGCCAATCTATAAGATACTAGTTCATTTACATTGTGTTTAATATATGCATATCACTGTTTGCTTATCTGTGTGCTGAGGACACAGAGGGAAGGTATCCAATACCTGTGTTACAGTGTTGGGTATTTGTTTCTCTGCCTACCTGTTCACATAGGTCTTGTAGTAGATTTATGTTTAACACCTTTGTATATCAGTTGTGAGACTTTTTCTCTGTAAAACTAAAGCTGTGTTTATTCATACCATTCTTTGTGTTCATTTCATCTTAGTAAACATATCTGAGTGGTTCAGTGATATTGTGTGAGTTTCTCATTACTATCGCAACATTGCAGAATGGAACCCAAGGTGTCAGAGGTAAGAGAGGATCTGCAGAGTTGAGGTAACCATTGGGGTATAGAGTCTACTAGCAGCCCTCACTGGGGTACCGCTACATTAGCTTTGAACAACAGTGTTCTGTGTTTCCATTGAGGATATTTAACCTCACTTCCTGTTTGGGAACAGACTTCAGAAAAACACAATTTTTCCAAAAAAATACAGGCGCCATGAATTCATTGCCATGGCTTCTGGGGAGGGAAAAAAAAGGAATGAACATTTTTTTTTTTCAAAAATATTTCCCTGTCTCAGTCCTGATGTCCTAGCAACATGAAGTGAAACATTTAGAACAAAGTTCCCCTGGGATGGTGCGGACTGGAAAATAACATGGATTGCCAACACAAATATAAAAAAGTAGAAAAATATTTATTGTACAGAGCTATACATAATTGTACAAAACAGTAAGTTTAAAACCAAAAAATTGGCATGCAATACTGTTAGACCAAATACATACACACGCGCTATAGTTATGACAGATAAGTCAAAACATGATTGAGCGAGAGAGAACCGACATGTTTCGGATGTTGGTAGCTGTATTCATAGCAGCTTCCTTTAAATTTCCTTCTTCAGGGTTATTGTATTGGTATACAGACAAAAGTATTTCTAAAAGGAAAAAGAACCAATATATGGTAACAATGTATCATGAAATAGTGTCGTTGTATATTCTCTTTTGAGAACATCTCCTATACATAAGTGACTTATACACACATAGATATCAAAACATTATAATGCAAATAGTAAACAATAAAGAATAAAGAAACAATATAATAAATAATAATCAATGAAAAATTTATCAAAAAGCAAAAGAACATATAAAACGGTCAAGAACAAGTTTGTCACAGACATAGAGGGTGCATAAAACATAGTATAAGCATGTTTATATAAGCATGTGGACACATACTTACATCCCACACAAGGTGGTTGTCGTGCATATAAATAATTTTGTCTCGGTTCAAGACAGAGGAGCATAGCCAGTTGGAGGGACCATCCAGGTGATATAAAGCCCAGCCAAAATGTGATGCAAACAGGATTTCAGGCAAGTGGTCTCAGATTTAACTCTTTGAGGAGATACAGGTGTATCAACAAAGAGGCGGAGGGTATGCTGGAGAGGACCTCAAAAAGCCCACCAAAACTCACAGGGAGAGCCCAAATGGAGCGAGGACTGCCGCAATCTCTCTAAAGTAAAACATGTATATAGAATAAATATATATCCACCAACAGAGATAGCATTAAAGGTAATCCAGTTAAGTGCAATGACATCAACTTGGAATACATAGGAGTACATGGAGATTGGCTGTATATTTTACCTTGAGGACTGTGAACACGGCATACGTCTGAATCCTGGCTGTGCAGCAATGTGAATGAATTAAAGTTGAACTTTTTATGTGGCCACAGGTACACTAGCAGCCAATCACAAAGTAGCTAAGAAATTCGCGCCAAAGGAAGGGGGTGGAATGATGGGCGGGATCCGACGTGTTGTGTCACTCTTCGGCAGAGAAGGAAGAAGACAGAGAGGAGCACTCGCAAGGAAGGGCCGCCCTCGGTCACAGCGGCGTCCGGCGTCACCGTGTAATACGCGGTGACGTCAGACGTCGACAAGATCGCCAGCACAGAAAGGGCAGAAGTGTACGAAGAGAGGGGAAACAGTAAGACGTATGTATAGAAACATAGTGCAGACGGCTGGGAAACTTAATGTGTAACCCCATATCTAGGTGCTGTGACAGCAGGAAGGTAAAGTCACCTGGTTGCATCCAGGGGGGTAGATATATTTCTCCCAGATTCAGGCTTTATGCCGACTTATACAACTAGGGAGTTGATGAAGCCCAGCTGAGGCTAGTGGGCTCATGAATGACTCATACCTCTAGGGAGAGTGCTGGGCGTCGTGAGGCAGGGAGTTGATGAGACCAGCTGAAGCCTGTCAGTTCGTTTAAGGCCTCTATAAAAACTCCCAGATTCATTAGGTGTTTGCTCATGCCTGGAACCAGACCTGTGTGGACTGTCTAGGGAGAGTGAACCCCTGTGCGGTGAGGCAAAGCCTGTGTGGCTATTTGTTTGGACTTTTACTAAACCAGGGACTTAGGGACTAGGACAGCACCAGGCTGATCCCAGTTGTTAGTTTAGGAAACCTGCATGTTTAGTCAGAGGTCAAACTGACCAGGATTTATTTTGTTTGTTTCTTTTTGGCTTTGCTGTGTTTTTGTCACTGTACATAGAGAAATAAACCGCACCTTTTGATTTTGAAAACCACAACCTCCGTCTGCTGGCCCTGTTTTTGTGTGGGGAGCCCAACCAGGGGGTCACACACACCCGCTACCGAGTTAACCCCCTCACAGTTGGTGGAGAATGCGGGCAGTTTTTTTTAAGCCAGCATGGAGGAGATACTGAAACAGCTGGCTCTAGCAAATGCCAATCAACAGCAGACAAATGCAGGTTTGCAAAGGAGCCTTGCAGCCCAGCAGCAAGCTCATCAACAAGCCCAGCAGCAATCTGAGGCCCGCTTCATAGACCTGTTACAGAAGCAAGAGCAGAGACTACAACAAATGGAAGCAGTAATGCAGCAACGTCCGCAGACCAGTGAGGAAAGCCGTCCCACTAATACCGCGTCCTTTGGGGTGAGTCGTTTATTGACAAAAATGACTGGAGAGGATGATCCAGAGGTATTTTTGACCACATTTGAAAGGACTGCTGAAAGAGAAAAGTGGCCTGAGGAGCAGTGGGCTGGACTGGTGGCTCCTCTGTTAACTGGTGAATCGCAGAAGGCTTACTATGACCTAGAGCCTGACCAAGCAAAAGACTATGTGATGCTAAAAGCTGAAATATTGGCAAGGCTGGGTGTCACCCTGGCTGTCCGGGCTCAGCGTGTGCATAACTGGACTTTCCAGCTTGGAAAACCCCCCAGGTCTCAAATGTATGATCTCATTCACCTGAGCAGGAAGTGGCTACAGCCAGAGACTTTGTCCGCACCGGAGATTGTGGAACGTGTTGTGATGGATCGTTTCTTGAGAGCTCTTCCTACCGCCATTCAAAAGTGGGTAAGCCATGGAGACCCAGAAACGGCCGGTAAACTTGTGGATCGTGTAGAGAGATACTTGGCTACAGAGAACCTGACGGCCTCTTCCAGAGACTCTCGGACTTTCCACCCTAAGACCAGACCATCCCCAGGGGCGGATAAGAGGGTTCCAAGGGGTGAGGGTGGAGAGAGTGAGAGGGTGGGAGCTCTACCCCAAGTTTGGCGAGAACAGCCTGGGAAATCAGCGGCTCAAGAGGCCGCAAGAAGGATCGTTTGCTACCGCTGCCGGCAAGCGGGACATATTGCAGCAAATTGCCCGGTTGTGGAGGAACCCATGCAATGTGACTTTCTGATAGACAGACGTCAGTCGCTGTGTGCGACAGTCGCATGCACTGCCATTCGGGGAACTGAGAAACATTTATGCAAAATGTGTATTAATGGTAGAAATGTTGTGGTATTACTGGATTCAGGTAGCCTTGTGACCCTGATAAAGGCTGAATTAGTTAAAACAGAGGTCTCTGGGAATAGCAAGGTAGCTGTTATTTGTGTGCATGGGGACACCCGAGAGTATCCAGTGACTACAGTGTGTTTCGAGACCCCAAAGGTACCCTCTCTCATCCAGTGGGGTTAGTATCTCAATTACCGCATGATGCCATTGTGGGAAGGGATTTTCCGAAGTTCTGGGAACTGTGGGATGATCCTGAGCCCCCCACTGGTGCCCCTATGTACCAGGAATGTGATAGCCAGAACTCCTCTGAGAGTGGTGAGGACTCTCCAGAATTTCCCTTGTCAGTATTGGCAGGGGAGACTCAAGAAACTGGAGAGGAGCCCACCTCCTCAGACGAAAACCTACCGTCTGTGGAGTTTTCTGATCTGGAGGTTCACAGGGAAAATTTTGCCACAGAACAGTTAAAAGACCCCGCCCTAATAAAGGCACGGGAAAACGTAGTGGAAATAGATGGCGAGTTAGTGAACCCAGATAATACCTGCACTTACCCATACTTCAGCGTAGAGAAGGACCTACTGTATCGGGTGGCAAAAAGGGCAGAAGAAACCGTTGAGCAGCTGGTGGTGCCCAAACCTTACAGGAAGTTGGTGTTGGAGTTGGCCCATGGGCACATTCTTGGAGGTCATCTGGGGACAGAGAAAACCCGAGAGAGGGTATTACAGAGATTCTATTGGCCTGGGGTGATGAAGGACATAGAAAATTATTGTTCCTCCTGCCCTGTGTGTCAGAGGTCGGCCCCGATGCCACATTTCCGTAGCCCGCTGGTCCCTCTACCCATCATTGAGGTCCCGTTTGAGAGAATCGCAATGGATTTGGTAGGTCCTATAATCAAGTCCGCTAGGGGGCACCAGTACATATTGGTTATAATGGACTATGCCACCCGTTATCCAGAAGCGATCCCTCTCAGAAATACCTCGGCCAAAACCATAGCCAAAGAGCTATCTCTTGTTTTTAGCCGGGTGGGTATTTGTAAAGAACTGCTTACGGACCAAGGTACACCCTTTATGTCCCGGGTTATGAAAGAGCTGTGTAAATTGTTCAAAGTGACGCAATTGCGTACATCTGTGTATCACCCCCAAACCGATGGGCTGGTTGAAAGATTCAACAAAACCCTAAAACAAATGTTGAAGAAAGTGGTGGATAGAGATGGAAAGGATTGGGACTGTCTACTTCCTTATTTGATGTTTGCTATTAGGGAGGTGCCCCAATCCTCTACGGGATTCTCCCCCTTTGAGTTACTGTATGGGAGACACCCAAGAGGGCTGTTGGATATTGCCAAGGAAACTTGGGAAAGTGAGAGTTCTCCCCACAGGAGTGTGATTGAGCATGTCGCCCTGATGCAAGATCGAATTGCACAGGTAATGCCCATCGTGAAGGAACATTTGGCCCAAGCGCAGTTGGCACAGCAGAGAGTGTACAACCGTGGAGCAAAGACCCGTACCTTTTCCCCGGGGGATAGGATATTGGTACTTGTCCCTACGGTTGAAAGTAAATTCCTTGCCAAATGGCAAGGCCCCTACGAGATAATGGAAAAAGTGAGCGAAGTGAATTACAAGGTCAGACAACCAGGAAGGCGAAAGCCCGAACAGATATATCACGTTAATCTGTTGAAAGCCTGGAGGGATAGAGAGTCCCTAGTCGCAGAAACTTGGTCACCAGCTCAAACTGGTTGCGTGATTCCGGAGGTTGGAATAGCAGCCACCTTGTCACAACCCCAACAACAGGAGGTTAAGGAGTTTGTGCTTCGCAACAAGGAGGTGTTCTCTGAGCTGCCGGGACAAACATCTGGGGTAGAGCATGATATTATTACCCCGCCCGGTGAAAGGGTGAAGTTAAAACCCTATCGGATCCCAGAGGCCCGACGGGAGGCAATACGGGAGGAAGTACAGAAAATGCTGAACTTAGGGGTGATAGAGGAGTCCCAAAGTGATTGGTCTAGTCCCATTGTGTTGGTGCCTAAACCGGATGGGAGCTGGCGATTTTGTAACGATTTTCGTCAGTTGAACAAAGTTACAAAATTTGACACCTACCCCATGCCACGTATAGATGAGTTGATCGACCGGCTGGGAACAGCCCGATACATGACGACTCTTGACCTCACAAAAGGGTATTGGCAAATTCCCCTGGCCAAGTCGGCCAAAGAGAAAACCGCATTTGTAACCCCAGACGGGGCGTTCCAATATAAGAGAATGCCGTTCGGGTTACAGAATGCGCCGGCCACATTCCAGCGGAAAATGGACCAGATGCTGAGGCCCCATCGGAAGTATGCTGCGGCTTACCTGGATGACGTAATTGTCCATAGCACAGATTGGGCCTCACATCTGCCAAAAGTGCAAGCAGTCCTGGACTCTGTTCGGGAAGCGGGGTTTACGGCTAACCCCAAGAAGTGTACCATTGGGCAGGAGGAGGCCAAATATCTTGGGTACACCATTGGCAGGGGAGTAATAAAACCCCAACTCAACAAAGTCGAGGCCATCCAGAGTTGGCCACGTCCCAACAGCAAGAAGCAGGTACGAGCCTTTCTGGGAATCGCGGGTTATTATCGGCGCTTCATTCCCCACTTTGCTTCTAAGGCTGTGCCCCTAACCAACCTGACGAAAGGGAAAGGGTCGGTCATGATTAAATGGACCCCCGAGGCTGAGGCAGCATTCCAATTCTTGAAACAAGCCTTATGTAGCCAGCCAGTGTTGTACTCACCCGACTTCTCTAAAGACTTTGTCGTACAAAGTGATGCGTCAGATGTGGGGTTAGGAGCAGTATTGTCCCAGGTCTGGAACGGGGAAGAGCACCCAGTCATTTACCTCAGCAGGAAGTTGAAGTCCCATGAGGTAAATTACGCCACGGTTGAAAAGGAGTGTTTAGCGGTGAAGTGGGCTCTAGATTCCCTTCGGTACTATCTGCTAGGTAGGCACTTTGACATGGTTACGGATCACGCTCCGTTAAAGTGGATGGCTCAAAACAAGGAGACAAATAGAAGAGTGAATAGGTGGTTCCTGGCCCTACAGGAATTCAACTTCACAGTAAAGCATCGCCCTGGCGTTCAAATGGGGAATGTGGATGCTTTGTCTCGAGTACATGAATGCCTGATTGCTGGTGTTCCAACCCCAAGGTTAAAACAAGAGGGGGGGGTATGTGACAGCAGGAAGGTAAAGTCACCTGGTTGCATCCAGGGGGGTAGATATATTTCTCCCAGATTCAGGCTTTATGCCGACTTATACAACTAGGGAGTTGATGAAGCCCAGCTGAGGCTAGTGGGCTCATGAATGACTCATACCTCTAGGGAGAGTGCTGGGCGTCGTGAGGCAGGGAGTTGATGAGACCAGCTGAAGCCTGTCAGTTCGTTTAAGGCCTCTATAAAAACTCCCAGATTCATTAGGTGTTTGCTCATGCCTGGAACCAGACCTGTGTGGACTGTCTAGGGAGAGTGAACCCCTGTGCGGTGAGGCAAAGCCTGTGTGGCTATTTGTTTGGACTTTTACTAAACCAGGGACTTAGGGACTAGGACAGCACCAGGCTGATCCCAGTTGTTAGTTTAGGAAACCTGCATGTTTAGTCAGAGGTCAAACTGACCAGGATTTATTTTGTTTGTTTCTTTTTGGCTTTGCTGTGTTTTTGTCACTGTACATAGAGAAATAAACCGCACCTTTTGATTTTGAAAACCACAACCTCCGTCTGCTGGCCCTGTTTTTGTGTGGGGAGCCCAACCAGGGGGTCACACACACCCGCTACCGAGTTAACCCCCTCACAGTGCGTATAAGCCACACCAAAGGGGAAAAGAGTATAAAGTTATTATACCAGACAGCGCATGTGAAACACATTAGCGTGAACGAAGATTGGTCCGAACACTGGTTAGCCCTATGCTCTCAAAGGAGCAGGAATCTACGGGCCACATACGATGCGCCCGGGATTAGTTTGTGCTGGGCAGCGTAAATGGGCCAGAAGAGCCAAACCAAGCAATACCCCCATAATCTGAACACATGTGAGTTTGTGCTAAATCAATGGAAGGTAACTTAATATTAAGTATTAGGGATGAGCTTCGTGTTCGAGTCGAACATACGTTCGACTCGAACATCGGCTGTTCGATCGTTCGACGAAGATCGAACGATTTGGGCCGTTCGCGCCAAATTCGAGTGACGCGAACGGCCCACAATGCACTACGCCATCGCAGTGTCATCCAGGCGCTGTGATTGGCCAAGCATGCACTGTGACCCCGCATGCTTGGCCAATCACAGCGCCGGCAGCGAGGAGAGCAATGATTGGCCACAGGCAGGATGCCTGTGGCCAATTATTGCTGAGGGTGTTTAGTACACGCCCCACACTATAAAAGGCCGCCAGCACGGCGGCCTAGTGTAGTGTGTTCCGGAGCAGGGAAAGAGAAGCATAGGCAGGGACAGTGACATTTATTTCTTTCTTGCTTAACCTGGATTCCTTTAGTTTAGGGAAAGAGAAGGATAGGTAGGGAGAGTGTCAGTGTGTTTTACTGTGCGAATCCTTGTTTCTAGGGACTAGGGATGAGCTTCGTGTTCGAGTCGAACATACGTTCGACTCGAACAACGGCTGTTCGATCGTTCGACGAAGATCGAACGATTTGGGCCGTTGGCGCCAAATTCGAGTGACGCGAACGGCCCACAATGCACTACGCCATCGCAGTGTCATCCAGGCGCTGTGATTGGCCAAGCATGCACTGTGACCCCGCATGCTTGGCCAATCACAGCGCCGGCAGCGAGGAGAGCAATGATTGGCCACAGGCAGGATGCCTGTGGCCAATTATTGCTGAGGGGGTTTAGTACACGCCCCACACTATAAAAGGCCGCCAGCACGGCGGCCTAGTGTAGTGTGTTCCGGAGCAGGGATAGAGCAGCATAGGCAGGGACAGTGACTTTTATTTCTTTCTTGCTTAACCTGGATTCCTTTAGTTTAGGGAAAGAGAAGGATAGGTAGGGAGAGTGTCAGTGTGTTTTGTGCTTGTGCTATATTGTGCTTAAAAAAAACATTTTTTCTAGGGACAGAAAACTGTAGGTAGGGAGAGTGTGTCAGTTTCTTTCACTGTCAAAGTCCTTGTTTCCAGGGACCTGGAAGGACAGTGAGTGAATTCTCCTTGTGCTATATTGTGCTTAAAAAAAACATTTTTTCTAGGGACAGAAAACTGTAGGTAGGGAGAGTGTGTCAGTTTCTTTCACTGTCAAAGTCCTTGTTTCCAGGGACCTGGAAGGACAGTGAGGTAATTCTCCTTGTGCTAAATTGTGCTTAAAAAAAAACATTTTTTCTAGGGACAGAAAACTGTAGGTAGGGAGAGTGTGTCAGTTTCTTTCACTGTCAAAGTCCTTGTTTCCAGGGACCTGGAAGGACAGTGAGGTAATTCTCCTTGTGCTAAATTGTGCTTAAAAAAAACATTTTTTCTAGGGACAGAAAACTGTAGGTAGGGAGAGTGTGTCAGTTTCTTTCACTGTCAAAGTCCTTGTTTCCAGGGACCTGGAAGGACAGTGAGGTAATTCTCCTTGTGCTAAATTGTGCTTAAAAAAAAAACATTTTTTCTAGGGACAGAAAACTGTAGGTAGGGAGAGTGTGTCAGTTTCTTTCACTGTCAAAGTCCTTGTTTCCAGGGACCTGGAAGGACAGTGAGGTAATTCTCCTTGTGCTAAATTGTGCTTAAAAAAAACATTTTTTCTAGGGACAGAAAACTGTAGGTAGGGAGAGTGTGTCAGTTTCTTTCACTGTCAAAGTCCTTGTTTCCAGGGACCTGGAAGGACAGTGAGGTAATTCTCCTTGTGCTAAATTGTGCTTAAAAAAAAACATTTTTTCTAGGGACAGAAAACTGTAGGTAGGGAGAGTGTGTCAGTTTCTTTCACTGTCAAAGTCCTTGTTTCCAGGGACCTGGAAGGACAGTGAGGTAATTCTCCTTGTGCTAAATTGTGCTTAAAAAAAACATTTTTTCTAGGGACAGAAAACTGTAGGTAGGGAGAGTGTGTCAGTTTCTTTCACTGTCAAAGTCCTTGTTTCCAGGGACCTGGAAGGACAGTGAGGTAATTCTCCTTGTGCTAAATTGTGCTTAAAAAAAACATTTTTTCTAGGGACAGAAAACTGTAGGTAGGGAGAGTGTGTCAGTTTCTTTCACTGTCAAAGTCCTTGTTTCCAGGGACCTGGAAGGACAGTGAGGTAATTCTCCTTGTGCTAAATTGTGCTTAAAAAAAACATTTTTTCTAGGGACAGAAAACTGTAGGTAGGGAGAGTGTGTCAGTTTCTTTCACTGTCAAAGTCCTTGTTTCCAGGGACCTGGAAGGACAGTGAGGTAATTCTCCTTGTGCTAAATTGTGCTTAAAAAAAACATTTTTTCTAGGGACAGAAAACTGTAGGTAGGGAGAGTGTGTCAGTTTCTTTCACTGTCAAAGTCCTTGTTTCCAGGGACCTGGAAGGACAGTGAGGTAATTCTCCTTGTGCTAAATTGTGCTTAAAAAAAACATTTTTTCTAGGGACAGAAAACTGTAGGTAGGGAGAGTGTGTCAGTTTCTTTCACTGCCAAAGTCCTTGTTTCCAGGGACCTGGAAGCACAGTGAGGTAATTCTCCTTGTGCTAAATTGTGCTTAAAAAAAACATTTTTTCTAGGGACAGAAAACTGTAGGTAGGGAGAGTGTGTCAGTTTCTTTCACTGTCAAAGTCCTTGTTTCCAGGGACCTGGAAGGACAGTGAGGTAATTCTCCTTGTGCTAAATTGTGCTTAAAAAAAACATTTTTTCTAGGGACAGAAAACTGTAGGTAGGGAGAGTGTGTCAGTTTCTTTCACTGCCAAAGTCCTTGTTTCCAGGGACCTGGAAGGACAGTGAGGTAATTCTCCTTGTGCTAAATTGTGCTTAAAAAAAACATTTTTTCTAGGGACAGAAAACTGTAGGTAGGGAGAGTGTGTCAGTTTCTTTCACTGTCAAAGTCCTTGTTTCCAGGGACCTGGAAGGACAGTGAGTGAATTCTCCTTGTGCTATATTGTCCTTAAAAAAAACATTTTTTCTAGGGACAGAAAACTGTAGGTAGGGAGAGTGTGTCAGTTTCTTTCACTGTCAAAGTCCTTGTTTCCAGGGACCTGGAAGGACAGTGAGGTAATTCTCCTTGTGCTAAATTGTGCTTAAAAAAAACATTTTTTCTAGGGACAGAAAACTGTAGGTAGGGAGAGTGTGTCAGTTTCTTTCACTGTCAAAGTCCTTGTTTCCAGGGACCTGGAAGGACAGTGAGGTAATTCTCCTTGTGCTAAATTGTGCTTAAAAAAAACATTTTTTCTAGGGACAGAAAACTGTAGGTAGGGAGAGTGTGTCAGTTTCTTTCACTGTCAAAGTCCTTGTTTCCAGGGACCTGGAAGGACAGTGAGGTAATTCTCCTTGTGCTAAATTGTGCTTAAAAAAAACATTTTTTCTAGGGACAGAAAACTGTAGGTAGGGAGAGTGTGTCAGTTTCTTTCACTGTCAAAGTCCTTGTTTCCAGGGACCTGGAAGGACAGTGAGTGAATTCTCCTTGTGCTATATTGTCCTTAAAAAAAACATTTTTTCTAGGGACAGAAAACTGTAGGTAGGGAGAGTGTGTCAGTTTCTTTCACTGTCAAAGTCCTTGTTTCCAGGGACCTGGAAGGACAGTGAGGTAATTCTCCTTGTGCTAAATTGTGCTTAAAAAAAACATTTTTTCTAGGGACAGAAAACTGTAGGTAGGGAGAGTGTGTCAGTTTCTTTCACTGTCAAAGTCCTTGTTTCCAGGGACCTGGAAGGACAGTGAGGTAATTCTCCTTGTGCTAAATTGTGCTTAAAAAAAACATTTTTTCTAGGGACAGAAAACTGTAGGTAGGGAGAGTGTGTCAGTTTCTTTCACTGTCAAAGTCCTTGTTTCCAGGGACCTGGAAGGACAGTGAGGTAATTCTCCTTGTGCTAAATTGTGCTTAAAAAAAACATTTTTTCTAGGGACAGAAAACTGTAGGTAGGGAGAGTGTGTCAGTTTCTTTCACTGTCAAAGTCCTTGTTTCCAGGGACCTGGAAGGACAGTGAGGTAATTCTCCTTGTGCTAAATTGTGCTTAAAAAAAACATTTTTTCTAGGGACAGAAAACTGTAGGTAGGGAGAGTGTGTCAGTTTCTTTCACTGCCAAAGTCCTTGTTTCCAGGGACCTGGAAGGACAGTGAGGTAATTCTCCTTGTGCTAAATTGTGCTTAAAAAAAACATTTTTTCTAGGGACAGAAAACTGTAGGTAGGGAGAGTGTGTCAGTTTCTTTCACTGCCAAAGTCCTTGTTTCCAGGGACCTGGAAGGACAGTGAGGTAATTCTCCTTGTGCTAAATTGTGCTTAAAAAAAACATTTTTTCTAGGGACAGAAAACTGTAGGTAGGGAGAGTGTGTCAGTTTCTTTCACTGTCAAAGTCCTTGTTTCCAGGGACCTGGAAGGACAGTGAGGTAATTCTCCTTGTACTAAATTGTGCTTAAAAAAAACATTTTTTCTGGGGACAGAAAACTGTAGGTAGGGAGAGTGTGTCAGTTTCTTTCACTGTCAAAGTCCTTGTTTCAAGGGACAGAGAAGGACACCTGAAGGTAGCCCTTATTGCTTTTTTCCCATCTCCCTGCAGGCCATCTATTAGAATGTCTGGAAGGCAAACAAGGAGAGGCAGACAGTCAGGAGGCAATAAAAGAGGGCAAGCAGGCTCTGTGTCTGGGGGCAACAGTGCTGGTCGTGGACGCGGTGCATTGTCATCAGCACATGGCCATGGGACACGCTTGTCCTTCTTTTCGGCAGCTGGACATGTTGAGCCACATCATGCCGAAGACTTGGTAGAGTGGATGACCAAGCCCTCCTCCTCCTCCTCTCTCACCCAGGCTCAGGGTACTGGAAAAGCAGCTGCCAAAGCGTCCTCTTCCCTGGTATCAATGTCAGACTCATCATCAGTCACTCCTTCCCTAGACCCACCATGTCCTCCTCCTGAGGAGTCCCCCGAACTGTTTCAGCACAGTGTTGGGTACATGCTCCAGGAGGATGCCCAGCGTTTCGAAGGGTCTGATGATGAAACCCAGCTAGAGGAAGGCAGTAGCGTGAGAGCAGACAGAGGGGATGCTCAAGAAGGACACCAATCTGGCAGTCATGTTCCAGCAGCTGCAGCATACTGCCAGATTGCCTCCAGTGATGAGGAGGGAGGTGATGATGAGGTCACTGACTCCACGTGGGTGCCTAATAGGAGAGAGGAGGAGGAGGAGGATGAGGAGGAGGCACATCTCCAACGAGGCAGGATGCCCTTTGGTGGCCAGCGTAAGGGCAGTACACCGACGGAATCACACCGCAGAGCTCCGCCTGTGCAGGGCGCTGCCTCTGCCCGTCATTCAAAAAGTTCTTTGGTGTGGGCCTTTTTTGAGGCTAGTGCATCAGATCGCACAGCTGCTGTTTGCAACATATGTCTCAAGCGTATATCGCGTGGCCAAAACATCAGCCGCTTGGGTACCACATGCCTGACCAGACATATGTTGACCTGCCATGCAGCTCGTTGGCAAGCCTACCTCAAAGACCCACACCAAAGAACAAAGCGGACCTCTCCTTGCACCGCATCAGCTGGGATCTCCAACCCCACTATAACTTCAGTCCTCTCTGAAACATGCACTGAGAGGAATGAAGGTGTAGAATTAGGTGTGTCACAGCCAAGTACTTGCGGCCACTCTGCTAGCAGTACACCAACGTCCGATTCTAGCAGGCAAATTTCCCTGCCCCAGCTGCTGGACCGTCGAAAGAAGTTCACTCCCAGCCATCCACATGCCCAGCGGTTGAATGCTAGCTTGGCTAAATTGCTAGCGCTTCAACTGCTGCCTTTTCAGTTGGTAGACTCGGCCCCCTTCCGTGAGTTTGTGCAATGTGCGGTTCCTCAGTGGCAGGTTCCCAAACGCCACTTTTTCTCACGGAAGGCTATTCCGGCTCTCTACCGGCATGTGGAAGGCAATGTCTTGGCCTCGCTGGACAGGGCGGTCAGCGGTAAGGTGCATATTACCGCTGACTCATGGTCCAGCAGGCATGGACAGGGACGTTACCTTTCTTTCACGGCCCATTGGGTCACTCTTTTGGCAGCTGGGAAGGATGCAGGACAAGGTGCAGTAGTGTTGGAGGTTGTTCCACCGCCACGCCTCCAAAATGCTACTACTGGTTGTGACACACCTCTCTCCTCCACCCCCTCCTCTTCTTCTTCCTCCATGGCCTCTTCCTGTGGTTTGTCCTATGAACCAGCGGTGCTCCGTAGCCGTTCACGGGGCTACGCAAGTACGCAGGCAAAAAGATGCCATGCCGTGCTTGCGCTGGTGTGTTTGGGGGACAGAAGCCACACTGGGGCAGAGGTCCTGTCTGCTCTGCAGGGCCAGGCCGAGAGGTGGTTGACGCCACGCCAGCTTAAGCCAGGAATGGTGGTTTGCGACAATGGCACCAACCTCCTCTCCGCCCTCCGACAGGGACAACTGACCCATGTGCCCTGTGTGGCTCACGTCCTTAACCTGGTGGTGCAGCGGTTCTTGGGCAGGTACCCGGGCTTACAGGATGTCCTGAGGCAGGCCAGGAAAGTCTGTGTGCATTTCCGCAGATCTTATAATGCCAGTGCTCGCCTGGCTGAGCTGCAAAAGGAGTTGAACCTGCCCAAGAACCGCCTTATATGTGACATGCCCACCAGGTGGAACTCAACGTTGGCCATGCTGCAGCGGCTGCACACGCAGCAGAGGGCCATCAATGAGTACCTGTGCGACTACGGCACCAGGACAGGGTCAGGGGAGCTTGGTTTTTTTTCTCCACGCCAGTGGGGCATGATCAGGGATGCATGCACTGTCCTGGCACCATTTGAGGAGGCCACGAGGATGGTGAGCAGTGACAGTGCATGCATCAGTGACACTGTACCTCTTGTCCACCTGTTGGAGCACACGCTGCGTGGAATAATGGACAGGGCACTTGAGGCAGAACAGAGGCAGGAAGAGGAGGACTTCCTTGCCTCTCAAGGCCCCCTTTACCCAGACAGTGTTCCTTCTGTCCCACCCATCGCACAGGAAGAGGAGGAGGAGGAGGAGGAGGAGGAGGAGGAGGAGGAGGAGGATTGTGTCAGCATGGAGGTGGAGGCTGGCACTCAGCATCATCAGCAGCAGTCTTTTAGGGATGATTTACAGTCCCAAGAAACCAGTGGACTTGTACGTGGCTGGGAGGAGGTGGCTGCGGATCATGTCGTCCTTAGTGACCCAGAGGACTCCGGAGCGAATGCCTCAGCAAACCTACGCTGCATGGCCTCCCTGATCCTGCAAAGTCTGCGGAAGGATCCTCGTATTCTTCGGATCAAGGAGAGGGACCATTACTGGCTGGCCACTCTCCTTGATCCACGGTACAAGGGTAAGGTTGCGGACCTTATGTTACCGTCGCAGAGGGAGCAGAGGATGAGACAACTCCGGGAGGCCTTGCAGAAAGGTCTGTGCAACGCGTTCCCAGAGACTGGGAGGTTACAAACTCCTGGTCCTGGACAACGAGTTGCTGAGGCTTCGGCCAGTCAAAGAAGGAGCGGTGGGGAAGGTGGCCGTCTGACCGATGCGTTCAGACAATTCTTTAGTCCGCAGCCCCAAAGTATGATCGGTTCCAGCAACCATCGCCAGCGTCTGATAAACATGGTGCAGGAATATCTAGGGGCAAGGTCAGACTTGGACACCTTCCCCACCGAAAATCCTCTGGCTTACTGGGTCTTGAGGATGGATCACTGGCCAGAGCTTGCACAGTATGCAATTGAGCTACTGGCCTGTCCTGCATCCAGCGTTCTTTCGGAACGCACATTCAGTGCTGCTGGAGGATTTGTCACGGATCACAGGGTGCGCCTGTCCACCGACTCGGTTGATCGACTGACTTTCATCAAGATGAACCAGTCTTGGATCACCACCAGCTACCACACACCTGATGCTGATATAACAGACTAATTGATTTTAACATGTCACATCCCTTCAAGACTGATGCTGATGCTGAGTGCCTGTGCTGTTATGTTGACTGGCTATCCTCCTCCTCCGAGTCCTCAATGATACGATTGATGATGATAGCTTGGAAGATCATTTTTGTTTATGGGTGCCGCCACCAGTGGCTAAGGCCCAATTTTTCAGCCCCTGTTTTACAGGGGCGTGTAATTACAATTTTTTTAGCAATAATTTGCCATAGGGCTCATTGCTGTGCTCCAAGTACAGTATCTGTAAGGGGTTGGAGTGTTGTGGCACCAGTGCCTAAGGCCCAATTTTTCAGCCCCTGTTTAACAGGGGCGTGTCATTACAATTTTTGAAGCAATACTTTGCAACAGGGCTCATTGCTGTGCTCCAAGTACAGTATCTGTGAGGGGTTGTAGTGTTGTGCCACCAGTGCCTAAGGCCCAATTTTTCAGCCCCTGTTCAACAGGGGCATGCAATTACAATTCTTGATCTAATAATTCACAGCAGGGTCCATTGCTGCACCCACCAAGAGTAACTCTGAGGGCTTACAGTCTTGTGGCAACGCCACCACCACCACCACCACGAAAGGCCCAATTTTTCAGCCCCTGTTCAAAAGGGGCATGTAATTACAATTCTTGATCTAATAATTCACAGCAGGGCCCATTGCTGCACCCACCAAGAGTAACTGTGAGGGCTTACAGTGTTGTGGCACCAGCACCACCATCAAAGCCCCAATTTTTACTACCACTGTTCAACAATTATATGTAATTAAAATTCCTGATATAATAGTTGACAGCAGGGCGTTCCAGCACCAACCAAGAGTAACTGAGTGCTTACAGTGTTGTGCCAACACCAACAACTAAGGGGCCTATTTCTGCAGAGTATATACGGCAGGTCCCTACTTTCAAACATCCAACTTACAAACGACTCCTACTTGCAAACGAAAGAAGACAACAGGAAGTGAGAGGAAATCTACCCCTAGAAAGGAAAATTCTCTCCTGTAAGAATAAATATGGGAGAAAGGGGTCTCATCTGTACTGATGCTTTATCAGCAATCCTTGTTTCAAGAAAAACACCACATTTCAAAAACAGTTGTCATTGGGACGGAAAGTGAGGTGAAATGTTCGGAACAGGGGCACAGACAGCAAAACAAATGTTACAGGGGTGATTACCCTTACCTATGTTTCCCAAAAAGTTTAAAAATAGATTTTTGGGCTGGAGCTACACTTCAACAATGTACCTGTTCAAAATTACAAACAGATTCTACATAAGAACAAACCTACAGTCCCTGTCTTGTATGCACCGCCTGTATACGGCTGTTCAGAGTATATAGGGCCTTTTTTATTTTATGTGCGGGGTTCCCCTTAATATCCATACAAGACCCAAAGGGGCTGGTAATGGGCTGGGGTAGGGGGGGGGTCATGGGGTAGCTATGCCATTTTTCTTAAAGAATTTCATCCATATTACCGGGACCAGACATTACATTAAAGCCGCAAGCAGTTTTAAATGGCTTTTTTTTCCTTTAGAAGTGTCATTTTGTGCAGGGACAGTTCTAAACACGGGAAACACGTGGCACTTCACAGGCATACTTTAGACACCCCCCAGGTATGATATTTAAAGGAATATTTGACTTTTTTTTTTTCACTTTATGCATCATTAAAATGACTGCTCCCGAAAAACGACCGTTTTTAAAACTTCTTTTTGCATTGATACATGTCCCCTGGTGCACAACCCGGGTTCCCAAACCCTATTTATGACAATAACATGCATAATAGTTGTTATAATTAGCACTTTAGAATTCGAACGTTCGCATCCATTGTATTTAATAGGGTTCTAATGTTCGTTCGAACTTTCGGTCCGTTCGCGGGTTCTGGTGCGAACCGAACCCGGGGGTGTTCGGCTCATCACTACTAGGGACAAAGAAGGAAAGTGAGGGTAATTCTCCTTGTGCTATAGTGTGCTTTAAAAAAACAATTTTTTCTAGGGACAGAAAACTTTAGGTAGGGAGAGTGTCAGTTTCTTTCACTGTGCGAATCCTTGTTTCTAGGGACAAAGAAGGAAAGTGAGGGGAATTCTCCTTGTGCTATAGTGTGCTTTAAAAAAACATTTTTTCTAGGGACAGAAAACTCTAGGTAGGGAGAGTGTCAGTTTCTTTCACTGTGCGAATCCTTGTTTCTAGGGACAGGGAAGGACAGTGAGTGAATTCTCCTTGTGCTATAGTGTGCTTTAAAAAAACATTTTTTCTAGGGACAGAAAACTCTAGGTAGGGAGAGTGTCAGTTTCTTTCACTGTGCGAATCCTTGTTTCTAGGGACAAAGAAGGAAAGTGAGGGGAATTCTCCTTGTGCTATAGTGTGCTTTAAAAAAACATTTTTTCTAGGGACAGAAAACTCTAGGTAGGGAGAGTGTCAGTTTCTTTCACTGTGCGAATCCTTGTTTCTAGGGACAGGGAAGGACAGTGAGTGAATTCTCCTTGTGCTATAGTGTGCTTTAAAAAAACATTTTTTCTAGGGACAGAAAACTCTAGGTAGGGAGAGTGTCAGTTTCTTTCACTGTGCGAATCCTTGTTTCTAGGGACAAAGAAGGAAAGTGAGGGGAATTCTCCTTGTGCTATAGTGTGCTTTAAAAAAACATTTTTTCTAGGGACAGAAAACTCTAGGTAGGGAGAGTGTCAGTTTCTTTCACTGTGCGATTCCTTGTTTCTAGGGACAGGGAAGGACAGTGAGTGAATTCTCCTTGTGCTATAGTGTGCTTTAAAAAAACATTTTTTCTAGGGACAGAAAACTCTAGGTAGGGAGAGTGTCAGTTTCTTTCACTGTGCGAATCCTTGTTTCTAGGGACAAAGAAGGAAAGTGAGGGGAATTCTCCTTGTGCTATAGTGTGCTTTAAAAAAACATTTTTTCTAGGGACAGAAAACTCTAGGTAGGGAGAGTGTCAGTTTCTTTCACTGTGCGATTCCTTGTTTCTAGGGACAGGGAAGGACAGTGAGTGAATTCTCCTTGTGCTATAGTGTGCTTTAAAAAAACATTTTTTCTAGGGACAGAAAACTCTAGGTAGGGAGAGTGTCAGTTTCTTTCACTGTGTGAATCCTTGTTTCTAGGGACAAAGAAGGAAAGTGAGGGGAATTCTCCTTGTGCTATAGTGTGCTTTAAAAAAACATTTTTTCTAGGGACAGAAAACTCTAGGTAGGGAGAGTGTCAGTTTCTTTCACTGTGCGAATCCTTGTTTCTAGGGACAGGGAAGGACAGTGAGTGAATTCTCCTTGTGCTATAGTGTGCTTTAAAAAAACATTTTTTCTAGGGACAGAAAACTCTAGGTAGGGAGAGTGTCAGTTTCTTTCACTGTGCGAATCCTTGTTTCTAGGGACAAAGAAGGAAAGTGAGGGGAATTCTCCTTGTGCTATAGTGTGCTTTAAAAAAACATTTTTTCTAGGGACAGAAAACTCTAGGTAGGGAGAGTGTCAGTTTCTTTCACTGTGCGAATCCTTGTTTCTAGGGACAAAGAAGGAAAGTGAGGGGAATTCTCCTTGTGCTATAGTGTGCTTTAAAAAAACATTTTTTCTAGGGACAGAAAACTCTAGGTAGGGAGAGTGTCAGTTTCTTTCACTGTGCGATTCCTTGTTTCTAGGGACAGGGAAGGACAGTGAGTGAATTCTCCTTGTGCTATAGTGTGCTTTAAAAAAACATTTTTTCTAGGGACAGAAAACTCTAGGTAGGGAGAGTGTCAGTTTCTTTCACTGTGCGAATCCTTGTTTCTAGGGACAAAGAAGGAAAGTGAGGGGAATTCTCCTTGTGCTATAGTGTGCTTTAAAAAAACATTTTTTCTAGGGACAGAAAACTCTAGGTAGGGAGAGTGTCAGTTTCTTTCACTGTGCGAATCCTTGTTTCTAGGGACAAAGAAGGAAAGTGAGGGGAATTCTCCTTGTGCTATAGTGTGCTTTAAAAAAACATTTTTTCTAGGGACAGAAAACTCTAGGTAGGGAGAGTGTCAGTTTCTTTCACTGTGCGAATCCTTGTTTCTAGGGACAAAGAAGGAAAGTGAGGGGAATTCTCCTTGTGCTATAGTGTGCTTTAAAAAAACATTTTTTCTAGGGACGGAAAACTCTAGGTAGGGAGAGTGTCAGTTTCTTTCACTGTGCGAATCCTTGTTTCTAGGGACAAAGAAGGAAAGTGAGGGGAATTCTCCTTGTGCTATAGTGTGCTTTAAAAAAACATTTTTTCTAGGGACAGAAAACTCTAGGTAGGGAGAGTGTCAGTTTCTTTCACTGTGCGATTCCTTGTTTCTAGGGACAGGGAAGGACAGTGAGTGAATTCTCCTTGTGCTATAGTGTGCTTTAAAAAAACATTTTTTCTAGGGACAGAAAACTCTAGGTAGGGAGAGTGTCAGTTTCTTTCACTGTGCGAATCCTTGTTTCTAGGGACAAAGAAGGAAAGTGAGGGGAATTCTCCTTGTGCTATAGTGTGCTTTAAAAAAACATTTTTTCTAGGGACAGAAAACTCTAGGTAGGGAGAGTGTCAGTTTCTTTCACTATGCGATTCCTTGTTTCTAGGGACAGGGAAGGACAGTGAGTGAATTCTCCTTGTGCTATAGTGTGCTTTAAAAAAAACATTTTTTCTAGGGACAGAAAACTCTAGGTAGGGAGAGTGTCAGTTTCTTTCACTGTGCGAATCCTTGTTTCTAGGGACAAAGAAGGAAAGTGAGGGGAATTCTCCTTGTGCTATAGTGTGCTTTAAAAAAACATTTTTTCTAGGGACAGAAAACTCTAGGTAGGGAGAGTGTCAGTTTCTTTCACTGTGCGATTCCTTGTTTCTAGGGACAGGGAAGGACAGTGAGTGAATTCTCCTTGTGCTATAGTGTGCTTTAAAAAAACATTTTTTCTAGGGACAGAAAACTCTAGGTAGGGAGAGTGTCAGTTTCTTTCACTGTGCGAATCCTTGTTTTTAGGGACAAAGAAGGAAAGTGAGGGGAATTCTCCTTGTGCTATAGTGTGCTTTAAAAAAACATTTTTTCTAGGGACAGAAAACTCTAGGTAGGGAGAGTGTCAGTTTCTTTCACTGTGTGATTCCTTGTTTCTAGGGACAGGGAAGGACAGTGAGTGAATTCTCCTTGTGCTATAGTGTGCTTTAAAAAAACATTTTTTCTAGGGACAGAAAACTCTAGGTAGGGAGAGTGTCAGTTTCTTTCACTGTGTGAATCCTTGTTTCTAGGGACAAAGAAGGAAAGTGAGGGGAATTCTCCTTGTGCTATAGTGTGCTTTAAAAAAACATTTTTTCTAGGGACAGAAAACTCTAGGTAGGGAGAGTGTCAGTTTCTTTCACTGTGCGAATCCTTGTTTCTAGGGACAGGGAAGGACAGTGAGTGAATTCTCCTTGTGCTATAGTGTGCTTTAAAAAAACATTTTTTCTAGGGACAGAAAACTCTAGGTAGGGAGAGTGTCAGTTTCTTTCACTGTGCGAATCCTTGTTTCTAGGGACAAAGAAGGAAAGTGAGGGGAATTCTCCTTGTGCTATAGTGTGCTTTAAAAAAACATTTTTTCTAGGGACAGAAAACTCTAGGTAGGGAGAGTGTCAGTTTCTTTCACTGTGCGAATCCTTGTTTCTAGGGACAAAGAAGGAAAGTGAGGGGAATTCTCCTTGTGCTATAGTGTGCTTTAAAAAAACATTTTTTCTAGGGACAGAAAACTCTAGGTAGGGAGAGTGTCAGTTTCTTTCACTGTGCGATTCCTTGTTTCTAGGGACAGGGAAGGACAGTGAGTGAATTCTCCTTGTGCTATAGTGTGCTTTAAAAAAACATTTTTTCTAGGGACAGAAAACTCTAGGTAGGGAGAGTGTCAGTTTCTTTCACTGTGCGAATCCTTGTTTCTAGGGACAGGGAAGGACAGTGAGTGAATTCTCCTTGTGCTATAGTGTGCTTTAAAAAAACATTTTTTCTAGGGACAGAAAACTCTAGGTAGGGAGAGTGTCAGTTTCTTTCACTGTGCGAATCCTTGTTTCTAGGGACAAAGTAGGAAAGTGAGGGGAATTCTCCTTGTGCTATAGTGTGCTTTAAAAAAACATTTTTTCTAGGGACAGAAAACTCTAGGTAGGGAGAGTGTCAGTTTCTTTCACTGTGCGAATCCTTGTTTCTAGGGACAAAGAAGGAAAGTGAGGGGAATTCTCCTTGTGCTATAGTGTGCTTTAAAAAAACATTTTTTCTAGGGACAGAAAACTCTAGGTAGGGAGAGTGTCAGTTTCTTTCACTGTGCGAATCCTTGTTTCTAGGGACAAAGAAGGAAAGTGAGGGGAATTCTCCTTGTGCTATAGTGTGCTTTAAAAAAACATTTTTTCTAGGGACAGAAAACTCTAGGTAGGGAGAGTGTCAGTTTCTTTCACTGTGCGAATCCTTGTTTCTAGGGACAAAGAAGGAAAGTGAGGGGAATTCTCCTTGTGCTATAGTGTGCTTTAAAAAAACATTTTTTCTAGGGACAGAAAACTCTAGGTAGGGAGAGTGTCAGTTTCTTTCACTGTGCGAATCCTTGTTTCTAGGGACAAAGAAGGAAAGTGAGGGGAATTCTCCTTGTGCTATAGTGTGCTTTAAAAAAACATTTTTTCTAGGGACAGAAAACTCTAGGTAGGGAGAGTGTCAGTTTCTTTCACTGTGCGATTCCTTGTTTCTAGGGACAGGGAAGGACAGTGAGTGACTTCTCCTTGTGCTATAGTGTGCTTTAAAAAAACATTTTTTCTAGGGACAGAAAACTCTAGGTAGGGAGAGTGTCAGTTTCTTTCACTGTGCGAATCCTTGTTTCTAGGGACAAAGAAGGAAAGTGAGGGGAATTCTCCTTGTGCTATAGTGTGCTTTAAAAAAACATTTTTTCTAGGGACAGAAAACTCTAGGTAGGGAGAGTGTCAGTTTCTTTCACTGTGCGAATCCTTGTTTCTAGGGACAGGGAAGGACAGTGAGTGAATTCTCCTTGTGCTATAGTGTGCTTTAAAAAAACATTTTTTCTAGGGACAGAAAACTCTAGGTAGGGAGAGTGTCAGTTTCTTTCACTGTGCGAATCCTTGTTTCTAGGGACAAAGAAGGAAAGTGAGGGGAATTCTCCTTGTGCTATAGTGTGCTTTAAAAAAACATTTTTTCTAGGGACAGAAAACTCTAGGTAGGGAGAGTGTCAGTTTCTTTCACTGTGCGATTCCTTGTTTCTAGGGACAGGGAAGGACAGTGAGTGAATTCTCCTTGTGCTATAGTGTGCTTTAAAAAAACATTTTTTCTAGGGACAGAAAACTCTAGGTAGGGAGAGTGTCAGTTTCTTTCACTGTGCGAATCCTTGTTTCTAGGGACAAAGAAGGAAAGTGAGGGGAATTCTCCTTGTGCTATAGTGTGCTTTAAAAAAACATTTTTTCTAGGGACAGAAAACTCTAGGTAGGGAGAGTGTCAGTTTCTTTCACTGTGCGAATCCTTGTTTCTAGGGACAAAGAAGGAAAGTGAGGGGAATTCTCCTTGTGCTATAGTGTGCTTTAAAAAAACATTTTTTCTAGGGACAGAAAACTCTAGGTAGGGAGAGTGTCAGTTTCTTTCACTGTGCGAATCCTTGTTTCTAGGGACAAAGAAGGAAAGTGAGGGGAATTCTCCTTGTGCTATAGTGTGCTTTAAAAAAACATTTTTTCTAGGGACAGAAAACTCTAGGTAGGGAGAGTGTCAGTTTCTTTCACTGTGCGAATCCTTGTTTCTAGGGACAAAGAAGGAAAGTGAGGGGAATTCTCCTTGTGCTATAGTGTGCTTTAAAAAAACATTTTTTCTAGGGACAGAAAACTCTAGGTAGGGAGAGTGTCAGTTTCTTTCACTGTGCGAATCCTTGTTTCTAGGGACAAAGAAGGAAAGTGAGGGGAATTCTCCTTGTGCTATAGTGTGCTTTAAAAAAACATTTTTTCTAGGGACAGAAAACTCTAGGTAGGGAGAGTGTCAGTTTCTTTCACTGTGCGATTCCTTGTTTCTAGGGACAGGGAAGGACAGTGAGTGACTTCTCCTTGTGCTATAGTGTGCTTTAAAAAAACATTTTTTCTAGGGACAGAAAACTCTAGGTAGGGAGAGTGTCAGTTTCTTTCACTGTGCGAATCCTTGTTTCTAGGGACAAAGAAGGAAAGTGAGGGGAATTCTCCTTGTGCTATAGTGTGCTTTAAAAAAACATTTTTTCTAGGGACAGAAAACTCTAGGTAGGGAGAGTGTCAGTTTCTTTCACTGTGCGAATCCTTGTTTCTAGGGACAGGGAAGGACAGTGAGTGAATTCTCCTTGTGCTATAGTGTGCTTTAAAAAAACATTTTTTCTAGGGACAGAAAACTCTAGGTAGGGAGAGTGTCAGTTTCTTTCACTGTGCGAATCCTTGTTTCTAGGGACAAAGAAGGAAAGTGAGGGGAATTCTCCTTGTGCTATAGTGTGCTTTAAAAAAACATTTTTTCTAGGGACAGAAAACTCTAGGTAGGGAGAGTGTCAGTTTCTTTCACTGTGCGATTCCTTGTTTCTAGGGACAGGGAAGGACAGTGAGTGAATTCTCCTTGTGCTATAGTGTGCTTTAAAAAAACATTTTTTCTAGGGACAGAAAACTCTAGGTAGGGAGAGTGTCAGTTTCTTTCACTGTGCGAATCCTTGTTTCTAGGGGCAAAGAAGGAAAGTGAGGGGAATTCTCCTTGTGCTATAGTGTGCTTTAAAAAAACATTTTTTCTAGGGACAGAAAACTCTAGGTAGGGAGAGTGTCAGTTTCTTTCACTGTGTGATTCCTTGTTTCTAGGGACAGGGAAGGACAGTGAGTGAATTCTCCTTGTGCTATAGTGTGCTTTAAAAAAACATTACTCTTTCGTCCATGGACCGACACAGCTTCTCTATTGACAAAGTGGGTATTATCCGTTAATTAGGAGTGACTAGGCAGAAAAACTTGTAAAAAGTGTTGCATCACACCTTCTACAGTACCGCCCAGGGGGCGGACCCTCTGGGTATACCCTCTCAGTCTGCACATCGCAGATCAGTTTTTTTCTGTCTAGCAAGGAGTAGGACATGGCTCCCTTCGTGCCCATTGGTCCGGGGAAAAAAGATATATATATATATATTTATTTATGTATTTATTTTTTTGCTACATTTGTTGTTTCCTGCGATCTTCGATCAACTGCCGACTGGGTGACAGGCTGGATCCTCGATCCTTGTAGTCTCCCCAGTTTCGGCCATCGAGCGTGTGCCGACCCTAGCTACGCGCTGGGTTTTCCACGACATGCCCGTCGCTCCACGGGTGGCCGGTGAGCCTACGCTCCAGGGCCTGCATCGGACCGCTCAGCTTCGGCTGACCTTACGGCCGAGTCGCAGCAGCCTGGCCGGTGAGCTTACGCTCCAAGGCTTGCATCGGACCGCTCAGCTTCGGCTGACCTTACGGCCGAGTCGCAGCAGCCTGTCCGGTGAGCGTCATGCTCCAGGGCATACATATGATCGTCCCTTCTGGGTCCAATCACAGCATGCCTGGCCAACAGTCACCTTCCGTGCGCGGACGATGATCTGTTTGGAATGTCTTCCAGCAGAATACATGCAGGATAGGTAAGTAAAACTCCCCTGCCTCGGCTGGGTGATTTAGCTGGACATTCCTGGAGAGATCAAGTAAGTGGTTGTGGCCCCTTTCTTCCCTCTCTCCCTGCCTTTCCCTCCTCCCTGGGCTTCTAGCTAAAGGTTGCTGGGTGCTGGGGGTCACCTAGGGGGTCCCACTGGAGCGGGGCTGGCTGTAACTAACATTTAAAAGAAATGTCATTTTTGCTTACCTGTGTTTCTGTGTCTCCATGCTGTCGGCGGCCATTTTGAGGTGGTCCATGCCAAGTTTGGGCTCTTGTAACTGCCTGGCGGCCATCTTCCTGTGGTTCGGCCACACCCACTGGCCCCTATCAGGTGATCGGCGGCCATGTTGGTCCACCCTGTATGCAGATATTGCCGTTCGGCGGCCATCTTTTTGTGGGCTATGGCTGCCTGACCTCTATCTTCTGTCGGCGGCCATTTTCTTAGAGCCCACATTATCTTCCATACAGACGTTTTTGGCAACCATTTTGCGAGAGCCTCCGGCCTCTAGGGTGCATTACACTAGCGTGAAAATTCACACAGGAAGTGCTGATAAAAGAAGCAGACTGACACAGCAGCAAGGGGACAGCATCACAGGCGCAGCATAGCAGTACCTATCCAGGGTGGTGAGTCCTCTGGGTAACCCAGCATCTCTGCAGCGCAGGAGGGTGGCCTATTGATATCTTGCCTGGAGCCCTGTGAGTGTCAGCGTGTGGTCAGCATGGCATCTGAGCCAGATGTCTTCTCCCCTGAAACACCAGATTTAGCAGCTGGTGTCCCTGAGGTGTCTATGGACGCTATGTCGGCAATCCTAGAGGCGTTTGCTGCCAGGGTGGAAGCAGCACACGGGAATACAGGGGGTAATAAATGCCCCCGTCCCCTGCAATCTTCTGGGGATATTTCTGATGCAGAACCAGGTCCAGCTACTGCTCATGGCCCAGATTCTGACGCATCAGAGACTGCAGACCGTGACCGATCGGACAGTGAGGAGGACTCCAAGTCCAGGTCAGTACGCGAGACGGCTTTGGTATCTGACCTTATTACTGCAGTGCGGGATACGCTAAAGTTGGAAAATACTGCAGAAGCAGCAGAGACTCCGGTCCACTTGGGTTTCATAGACCTGCCCGCACTGCTAAGGTGTTCCCTTGTGTGTCTTTTGATAAACTCTTATACATGGAATGGGAGAACCCACTGAGGGTCTTTACAGCCCCAAAGAGGTTTGCGGTACGGTACCCCTTTTGAGGAGAGTTTTCTGAAGAAATGGACCTCTCCCCCCTATAGTGGACCCTCCGGTGTCCAGACTTAATAGAGCCACCACAATTCCTGTAGAAGGGGCTCCTGTTTTCTAGGACCCTGTGGATAAGAAGGCTGAAGCACTCGCTTGCTACCTATACTCAGTGGTAGGCTCGGCAGTACGCCCGGCATTGGCGGGGGCCCTAGTGTCTCACACACTTACTGAATGGGCAAGATTGCTACTCCAGGGGTTAAGGAGCGAGATGCTCCTCCTGATGAGATAACATTGGCCGACCTGTTGGTCCAGGGCCTTAGGTTTGTCTGCGAGTCAGACATGAATACTATTCCCCTGCTGTCTAAAACTTCGGTTTATGCAGTAGCAATACGCCGCCTGATCTGGCTAAAAGGCTGGTCTGCGGACCAGACTTCCAAGAAAGCCCTGTTGGATCTGCCTTTTAAGGGCGACAGACTTTTTGGGGCTTCTCTGGATGACATCATCAAGGATGCCACAGGAAGTAAAAGCACTTTGCTTCCCCAAATTAGCAAGGGTAAGGGGCCACGCCAAGGGCAAGGGCCCTCCTTTACTGCACACAAGTGGTTTTTTCGTCCCCCTAGGGCGACAGGGAAAAGACCCCAGGCCGATAAAGCGCCTGCCCAAGGACAAAAGCGTCCTTGGTCCCGCAGACCCAACAAGCCTGCGGACAAATCTGCGTCCACATGAAGGTCCGCCCCCACCCAGCTCTCGGGTGGGGGGACGTCTTCGCGAATTCGCGACTCAGTGGACTGCTCTAGTCTCCAACAGGTGGGTTTGCGAAGTAATCTCCTCAGGCTACAAGATAGAATTTCTCTCTTGTCCACCAGACAGATTCATCACCTCCAATCTCCAGCTACTACCGACCCGTCGGGAGGCCCTGTATGGGGCGGTCCAGGGTCTACTGGAACGCGGGGTAGTTATTCCAGTTCCAGAACAGGAACGGGGTCAGGGTTTTTACTCAAATCTGTTCATTGTGCCAAAGAAGGAGGGGGTTCGTCCAATCTTGGATCTCGGAGCCCTCAATTGCTTTGTGAAGGTACAAAGATTTCGGTATGGAGTCGGGTCGATCCGTAGTCACGGCTCTCCATCCGGGGGACTTTCTGGCCTCCTTGGACATCAAGGACGCATACCTGCATGTCCCCATATACTCCAGACACCAGAGGTTTCTGCGATTTGCTATTGGGAAGAACCACTACCAGTTTGTGGCCCTCCCGTTTGGCCTTGCCTCAGCACCCAGGACGTTCACCAAGGTGCTCGCTCCGATTCTGGCACTTCTAAGACAGCGGGGTATCGCTATCACAGGTTACTTGGACGACCTTCTGCTGAAGGCCCCTTCAAGCTCAGAATTAGAGGTAAGCGTGTCCATTACCTGTCAGACTTTTCGAGACTGTGGTTGGATACTAAACACGCAAAGGTCAGTATTGGTGCCCACTCAACGCCTAGTGTACCTGGGGTTGATTCTGGATTCCTCAGAGGCAAAGGTATTCCTCCCTGTGGAGAAGTTGCAGACCCTCCGGGCTGCAGTACGGCAGCTGACTTCCAGGAATTGGTCGTCACTCCGTTTTTGCATGCGAGTGTTGGGCCTCATGGTAGCCTCCTTCGAGGCGGTCCCATATGCTCAATACCACACTCGAGTGTTACAGAAGGAAGTTCTGTCCAGATGGAACAGATGCCCTTCATCTCTGGATTATCAAATCCGAGTGAGCCACCTAGTCAGGAGATCCCTGGTATGGTGGCTGACAGCACCGGCTCTAATGGCCGGGAAGTCATTTCTTCCGGTTTACTGGATAGTGATCACGACGGACGCCAGCCTTACAGGTTGGGGGGGAGTCTGGGGTGTCCAGTCGGCGCAAGGTCGCTGGACCCCAGAGGAAGCCCTCCTGCCGATCAATGTCCTGGAGATCCGGGCGATCAAGCTGTGCCTCTTCAAATGGTCTCAGAGACTGCAAGGGCGTCCAGTCAGGATCCAGTCAGACAACGCCACAGCAGTGGCATATGTCAATCATCAAGGAGGAACAAGAAGCTCAGCTGCAGCATCGGAGATCGCTCCCTTCCTGAAGTGGGCAGAGAGGAGCGTACCGGCACTGTCGGCCGTGTACATTCCGGGTGTGGAAAACTGGCAGGCGGACTACCTGAGCCGCCAGATGCTGGACCAGGGAGAATGGTCCTTACACCCGGAGGTGTTCCAACTCCTCTGCCAAAGATGGGGCACACCAGACGTAGATCTTCTGGCTTCCCGACTCAATCGGAAGGTATTGAGGTTTGTGGCCCGGTCAAGAGACCCATGGGCAGACGCAACGGACGCGTTGGTAGCATCGTGGGGTCAGTATCGGCTAATCTATGCCTTCCCTCCCTTAAGGCTTCTTCCTCTTCTGCTCCGCAGAGTGGAGGCAGAGGGAATTCCAATGATCCTAATCGCTCCAGATTGGCCTCAGCGTCCTTGGTACGCCGATCTAGTACGTCTGGTAGCAGACGTCCCCTGGCGCCTACCACTACGGAAGGACCTGCTATCGCAAGGTCCCATATTCCATCCTGCTTTACAGTCATTGGCTTTAACGGCATGGCTGTTGAGAACCAGGTACTGAGAGATCGGGGCCTGTCAGACTCAGTAATCTCTACTATGAGAAGTGCTCGAAAACCGTCCTCTAGGAAGGTCTATCACCGCACTTGGAGGGCCTACATCTCCATATGTGAGGAAATGAAATGGCATCCGCGTACCTATTTGGTTTCCAGAATCCTGCTGTTTTTACAGCATGGGGTAGACCAAAGGCTTGCCCTAAGTACGATTAAGGGACAGATATCTGCCCTGGCTGTCTTTTTTCAGCGACCCCTGGCGACTCACTCTCTCGTGAGTACATTTGGGCAGGGGGTTCGACATGTGGCCCCTCTGGTCCGCCCGCCATTACCTCCGTGGGACTTGAACCTGGTCCTCTCGGTGCTTCAGACGGCACCGTTTGAGAATATTAGAGATATTCCCCTGTTGACACTTTCTCAGAAAGTGGTCTTTTTGGTGGCTGTTACGTCAGTTAGACGAGTCTCTGAGCTGGCAGCCTTGTCCTGCAAGGCTCCCTATTTGATTTTCCACAAGGATAAGGTGGTGCTGCGGCCGCAGCCTTCCTTTCTTCCGAAAGTCGTTTCGGCTTTTCATCTCAACGAAGACATTGTACTTCCATCCTTGTGTCCTCAGCCGTCGAATCCTAAGGAGTCGGCGTTGCATCCTTGGACGTTGTCCGAGCTTTGAGAGTATACATATCTGCTACTTCCCTGTTCCGGAAGTCAGACTCACTGTTTGTTTCAGTGGCTGGTCCCAAGAAGGGCCAAGCAGTCTCATCGGCCACCATCTCTAGGTGGATCCGACAGATAGTAATCCAGGCTTACGCCTTAAAGGGTCAGGCGCCCCCCTTTCCTGTCACGGCGCATTCGACCAGGGCAATAGGTGCCTCTTGGGCTTTCCGACATCAAGCGTCTGTTTCCCAACTATGTAAAGCTGCGACTTGGTCGTCCGCTCACACTTTCACAAAATTCTACAAAATTGATGTAGGTGCATCTTCGGATGCCTCTTTCGGCCGCAAGGTTTTGCAGGCGGCTGTTTAGAGTTGCAACTCCTCCGTTGGAGGAGTGCTGTTTTGTGTTTTGGGGTGAAGTTTGTTTTTATGCTGTTACCACCCCTCGTTTTTTCTCTGACACTGCTTTGGGACGTCCCACTTTGTCAATAGAGAAGCTGTGTCGGTCCATGGACGAAAGAGTAAATAGGATTTTTTACTCACCGTAAAATCCTTTTCTCTGAGTCCATGGACCGACACAGCACCCACCCCTCCTTTTAAGTTTGTACTGCTTTTTGACGAACTGATCTGCGATGTGCAGACTGAGAGGGTATACCCAGAGGGTCCGCCCCCTGGGCGGTACTGTAGAAGGTGTGATGCAACACTTTTTACAAGTTTTTCTGCCTAGTCACTCCTAATTAACGGATAATACCCACTTTGTCAATAGAGAAGCTGTGTCGGTCCATGGACTCAGAGAAAAGGATTTTACGGTGAGTAAAAAATCCTATTTTTTTCTAGGGACAGAAAACTCTAGGTAGGGAGAGTGTCAGTTTCTTTCACTGTGCGAATCCTTGTTTCTAGGGACAAAGAAGGAAAGTGAGGGGAATTCTCCTTGTGCTATAGTGTGCTTTAAAAAAACATTTTTTCTAGGGACAGAAAACTCTAGGTAGGGAGAGTGTCAGTTTCTTTCACTGTGCGATTCCTTGTTTCTAGGGACAGGGAAGGACAGTGAGTGAATTCTCCTTGTGCTATAGTGTGCTTTAAAAAAACATTTTTTCTAGGGACAGAAAACTCTAGGTAGGGAGAGTGTCAGTTTCTTTCACTGTGCGAATCCTTGTTTCTAGGGACAAAGAAGGAAAGTGAGGGGAATTCTCCTTGTGCTATAGTGTGCTTTAAAAAAACATTTTTTCTAGGGACAGAAAACTCTAGGTAGGGAGAGTGTCAGTTTCTTTCACTGTGCGATTCCTTGTTTCTAGGGACAGGGAAGGACAGTGAGTGAATTCTCCTTGTGCTATGGTGTGCTTTAAAAAAACATTTTTTCTAGGGACAGAAAACTCTAGGTAGGGAGAGTGTCAGTTTCTTTCACTGTGCGAATCCTTGTTTCTAGGGACAAAGAAGGAAAGTGAGGGGAATTCTCCTTGTGCTATAGTGTGCTTTAAAAAAACATTTTTTCTAGGGACAGAAAACTCTAGGTAGGGAGAGTGTCAGTTTCTTTCACTGTGCGAATCCTTGTTTCTAGGGACAGGGAAGGACAGTGAGTGAATTCTCCTTGTGCTATAGTGTGCTTTAAAAAAACATTTTTTCTAGGGACAGAAAACTCTAGGTAGGGAGAGTGTCAGTTTCTTTCACTGTGCGAATCCTTGTTTCTAGGGACAAAGAAGGAAAGTGAGGGGAATTCTCCTTGTGCTATAGTGTGCTTTAAAAAAACATTTTTTCTAGGGACAGAAAACTCTAGGTAGGGAGAGTGTCAGTTTCTTTCACTGTGCGAATCCTTGTTTCTAGGGACAGGGAAGGACAGTGAGGGAAATTCTCCTTGTGCTATAGTGCGCTAAAGCATTCCTCATCAACCATCTTTGAAATCCTTGTTTTTTTGACAGTCAGGGAAATTGTCGTTGTGCTATTCTGTGCAAAAGCAATCATCCTCAACCATATTTAGAAATCCTTAAGTAAAGGGACAGAGAAGGACACCTGAAGGTAGCCCTTATTGCTTTTTTCCCATCTCCCTGCAGGCCATCTATTAGAATGTCTGGAAGGCAAACAAGGAGAGGCAGACAGTCAGGAGGCAATAAAAGAGGGCAAGCAGGCTCTGTGTCTGGGGGCAACAGTGCTGGTCGTGGACGCGGTGCATTGTCATCAGCACATGGCCATGGGACACGCTTGTCCTTCTTTTCGGCAGCTGGACATGTTGAGCCACATCATGCCGAAGACTTGGTAGAGTGGATGACCAAGCCCTCCTCCTCCTCCTCATCCTCTCTCACCCAGGCTCAGGGTACTGGCAAAGCAGCTGCCAAAGCGTCCTCTTCCCTGGTATCAATGTCAGACTCATCATCAGTCACTCCTTCCCTAGACCCACCATGTCCTCCTCCTGAGGAGTCCCCCGAACTGTTTGAGCACAGTGTTGGGTACATGCTCCAGGAGGATGCCCAGCGTTTCGAAGGGTCTGATGATGAAACCCAGCTACAGGAAGGCAGTAGCGTGAGAGAAGACAGAGGGGATGCTCAAGAAGGACACCAATCTGGCAGTCATGTTCCAGCAGCTGCAGCATACTGCCAGATTGGCTCCAGTGATGAGGAGGGAGGGGATGATGAGGTCACTGACTCCACGTGGGTGCCTAATAGTAGAGAGGAGGAGGAGGAGGATGAGGAGGAGGCACATCTCCAACGAGGCAGGATGCCCTTTGGTGGCCAGCGTAAGGGCAGTACACCGACGGAATCACACCGCAGAGCTCCGCCTGTGCAGGGCGCTGCCTCTGCCCGTCATTCAAAAAGTTCCTTGGTGTGGGCCTTTTTTGAGGCTAGTGCATCAGATCGCACAGCTGCTGTTTGCAACATATGTCTCAAGCGTATATCGCGTGGCCAAAACATCAGCCGCTTGGGTACCACATGCCTGACCAGACATATGTTGACCTGCCATGCAGCTCGTTGGCAAGCCTACCTCAAAGACCCACACCAAAGAACAAAGCGGACCTCTCCTTGCACCGCATCAGCTGGGATCTCCAACCCCACTATAACTTCAGTCCTCTCTGAAACATGCACTGAGAGGAATGAAGGTGTAGAATTAGGTGTGTCACAGCCAAGTACTTGCGGCCACTCTGCTAGCAGTACACCGACGTCCGATTCTAGCAGGCAAATTTCCCTGCCCCAGCTGCTGGACCGTCGAAAGAAGTTCACTCCCAGCCATCCACATGCCCAGCGGTTGAATGCTAGCTTGGCTAAATTGCTAGCGCTTCAACTGCTGCCTTTTCAGTTGGTAGACTCGGCCCCCTTCCGTGAGTTTGTGCAATGTGCGGTTCCTCAGTGGCAGGTTCCCAAACGCCACTTTTTCTCACGGAAGGCTATTCCGGCTCTCTACCGGCATGTGGAAGGCAATGTCTTGGCCTCGCTGGACAGGGCGGTCAGCGGTAAGGTGCATATTACCGCTGACTCATGGTCCAGCAGGCATGGACAGGGACGTTACCTTTCTTTCACGGCCCATTGGGTCACTCTTTTGGCAGCTGGGAAGGATGCAGGACAAGGTGCAGTAGTGTTGGAGGTTGTTCCACCGCCACGCCTCCAAAATGCTACTACTGGTTGTGACACACCTCTCTCCTCCACCCCCTCCTCTTCTTCTTCCTCCATGGCCTCTTCCTGTGGTTTGTCCTATGAACCAGCGGTGCTCCGTAGCCGTTCACGGGGCTACGCAAGTACGCAGGCAAAAAGATGCCATGCCGTGCTTGCGCTGGTGTGTTTGGGGGACAGAAGCCACACTGGGGCAGAGGTCCTGTCTGCTCTGCAGGGCCAGGCCGAGAGGTGGTTGACGCCACGCCAGCTTAAGCCAGGAATGGTGGTTTGCGACAATGGCACCAACCTCCTCTCCGCCCTCCGACAGGGACAACTGACCCATGTGCCCTGTGTGGCTCACGTCCTTAACCTGGTGGTGCAGCGGTTCTTGGGCAGGTACCCGGGCTTACAGGATGTCCTGAGGCAGGCCAGGAAAGTCTGTGTGCATTTCCGCAGATCTTATAATGCCAGTGCTCGCCTGGCTGAGCTGCAAAAGGAGTTGAACCTGCCCAAGAACCGCCTTATATGTGACATGCCCACCAGGTGGAACTCAACGTTGGCCATGCTGCAGCGGCTGCACACGCAGCAGAGGGCCATCAATGAGTACCTGTGCGACTACGGCACCAGGACAGGGTCAGGGGACCTTGGTTTTTTTTCTCCACGCCAGTGGGGCATGATCAGGGATGCATGCACTGTCCTGGCACCATTTGAGGAGGCCACGAGGATGGTGAGCAGTGACAGTGCATGCATCAGTGACACTGTACCTCTTGTCCACCTGTTGGAGCACACGCTGCGTGGAATAATGGACAGGGCACTTGAGGCAGAACAGAGGCAGGAAGAGGAGGACTTCCTTGCCTCTCAAGGCCCCCTTTACCCAGACAGTGTTCCTTCTGTCCCACCCATCGCACAGGAAGAGGAGGAGGAGGAGGAGGAGGATTGTGTCAGCATGGAGGTGGAGGCTGGCACTCAGCATCATCAGCAGCAGTCTTTTAGGGATGATTTACAGTCCCAAGAAACCAGTGGACTTGTACGTGGCTGGGAGGAGGTGGCTGCGGATCATGTCGTCCTTAGTGACCCAGAGGACTCCGGAGCGAATGCCTCAGCAAACCTACGCTGCATGGCCTCCCTGATCCTGCAAAGTCTGCGGAAGGATCCTCGTATTCTTCGGATCAAGGAGAGGGACCATTACTGGCTGGCCACTCTCCTTGATCCACGGTACAAGGGTAAGGTTGCGGACCTTATGTTACCGTCGCAGAGGGAGCAGAGGATGAGACAACTCCGGGAGGCCTTGCAGAAAGGTCTGTGCAACGCGTTCCCAGAGACTGGGAGGTTACAAACTCCTGGTCCTGGACAACGAGTTGCTGAGGCTTCGGCCACTCAAAGAAGGAGCGGTGGGGAAGGTGGCCGTCTGACCGATGCGTTCAGACAATTCTTTAGTCCGCAGCCCCAAAGTATGATCGGTTCCAGCAACCATCGCCAGCGTCTGATAAACATGGTGCAGGAATATCTAGGGGCAAGGTCAGACTTGGACACCTTCCCCACCGAAAATCCTCTGGCTTACTGGGTCTTGAGGATGGATCACTGGCCAGAGCTTGCACAGTATGCAATTGAGCTACTGGCCTGTCCTGCATCCAGCGTTCTTTCGGAACGCACATTCAGTGCTGCTGGAGGATTTGTCACGGATCACAGGGTGCGCCTGTCCACCGACTCGGTTGATCGACTGACTTTCATCAAGATGAACCAGTCTTGGATCACCACCAGCTACCACACACCTGATGCTGATATAACAGACTAATTGATTTTAACATGTCACATCCCTTCAAGACTGATGCTGATGCTGAGTGCCTGTGCTGTTATGTTGACTGGCTATCCTCCTCCTCCGAGTCCTCAATGATACGATTGATGATGATAGCTTGGAAGATCATTTTTGTTTATGGGTGCCGCCACCAGTGGCTAAGGCCCAATTTTTCAGCCCCTGTTTTACAGGGGCGTGTAATTACAATTTTTTTAGCAATAATTTGCCATAGGGCTCATTGCTGTGCTCCAAGTACAGTATCTGTGAGGGGTTGGAGTGTTGTGGCACCAGTGCCTAAGGCCCAATTTTTCAGCCCCTGTTTAACAGGGGCGTGTCATTACAATTTTTGAAGCAATACTTTGCAACAGGGCTCATTGCTGTGCTCCAAGTACAGTATCTGTGAGGGGTTGTAGTGTTGTGCCACCAGTGCCTAAGGCCCAATTTTTCAGCCCCTGTTCAACAGGGGCATGCAATTACAATTCTTGATCTAATAATTCACAGCAGGGCCCATTGCTGCACCCACCAAGAGTAACTCTGAGGGCTTACAGTGTTGTGGCAACGCCACCACCACCACCACCACGAAAGGCCCAATTTTTCAGCCCCTGTTCAAAAGGGGCATGTAATTACAATTCTTGATCTAATAATTCACAGCAGGGCCCATTCCTGCACCCACCAAGAGTAACTCTGAGGGCTTACAGTGTTGTGGCAACGCCACCACCACCACGAAAGGCCCAATTTTTCAGCCCCTGTTCAAAAGGGGCATGTAATTACAATTCTTGATCTAATAATTCACAGCAGGGCCCATTGCTGCACCCACCAAGAGTAACTCTGAGGGCTTACAGTGTTGTGGCAACGCCACCACCACCACCACCACGAAAGGCCCAATTTTTCAGCCCCTGTTCAAAAGGGGCATGTAATTACAATTCTTGATCTAATAATTCACAGCAGGGCCCATTGCTGCACCCACCAAGAGTAACTCTGAGGGCTTACAGTGTTGTGGCAACGCCACCACCACCACCACCACGAAAGGCCCGATTTTTCAGCCCCTGTTCAAAAGGGGCATGTAATTACAATTCTTGATCTAATAATTCACAGCAGGGCCCATTCCTGCACCCACCAAGAGTAACTCTGAGGGCTTACAGTGTTGTGGCAACACCACCACCACCACCACCACCACCACGAAAGGCCCAATTTTTCAGCCCCTGTTCAACAGGGGCATGCAATTACAATTCTTGATCTAATAATTCACAGCAGGGCCCATTGCTGCACCCACCAAGAGTAACTGTCAGGGCTTACAGTGTTGTGGCACCAGCACCACCATCAAAGGCCCAATTTTTACTACCACTGTTCAACAATTATATGTAATTAAAATTCCTGATATAATAGTTGACAGCAGGGCGTTCCAGCACCAACCAAGAGTAACTGTGAGTGCTTACAGTGTTGTGCCAACACCAACAACTAAGGGGCCTATTTCTGCAGAGTATATACGGCAGGTCCCTACTTTCAAACATCCAACTTACAAACGACTCCTACTTGCAAACGCAAGAAGACAACAGGAAGTGAGAGGAAATCTACCACTAGGAAGGAAAATTCTCTCCTGTAAGAATAAATATGGGAGAAAGGTGTCTCCTCTGTACTGATGCTTTATCAGCAATCCTTGTTTCAAGAAAAACACCACATTTCAAAAACAGTTGTCATTGGGACGGAAAGTGAGGTGAAATGTTCTGAACAGGGGCACAGACAGCAAAACAAATGTTACAGGGGTGATAACCCTTACCTATGTTTTCCAAAAAGTTTAAAAATAGATTTTTGGGCTGGAGCTACACTTCAACAATGTACCTGTTCAAAATTACAAACAGATTCTACATAAGAACAAACCTACAGTTAGTGATGAGCCGAACACCCCCGGGTTCGGTTCGCACCAGAACCCGCGAACGGACCGAAAGTTCGAACGAACATTAGAACCCTATTAAATACAATGGATGCGAACGTTCGAATTCTAAAGTGCTAATTATAACAACTATTATGCATGTTATTGTCCTAAAAAGGGTTTGGGAACCCGGGTTCTGCACCAGGGGACATGTATCAATGCAAAAATAAGTTTTAAAAACGGTCGTTTTCCGGGAGCAGTCATTTTAATGATGCATAAAGTGAAAAAAAAAAGTCAAATATTCCTTTAAATATCGTACCTGGGGGGTGTCTAAAGTATGCCTGTGAAGTGCCACGTGTTTCCCGTGTTTAGAACTGTCCCTGCACAAAATGACACTTCTAAAGGAAAAAAAAGCCATTTAAAACTGCTTGCGGCTTTAATGTAATGTCTGGTCCCGGTAATATGGATGAAAATCTTTAAGAAAAATGGCATAGCTACCCCATGACCCCCCCCCCCCTACCCCAGCCCATTACCAGCCCCTTTGGGTCTTGTATGGATATTAAGGGGAACCCCGCACATAAAATAAAAAAGGCCCTATATACTCTGAACAGCCGTATACAGGCGGTGCATACAAGACAGGGACTGTAGGTTTGTTCTTATGTAGAATGTGTTTGTAATTTTGAACAGGTACATTGTTGAAGTGTAGCTCCAGACCAAAAATCTATTTTTAAACTTTTTGGAAAACATAGGTAAGGGTTATCACCCCTGTAACATTTGTTTTGCTGTCTGTGCCCCTGTTCAGAACATTTCACCTCACTTTCCGTCCTAATGACAACTGTTTTTGAAATGTGGTGTTTTTCTTGAAACAAGGATTGCTGATAAAGCATCAGTACAGAGGAGACACCTTTCTCCCATATTTATTCTTACAGGAGAGAATTTTCCTTCCTAGTGGTAGATTTCCTCTCACTTCCTGTTGTCTTCTTGCGTTTGCAAGTAGGAGTCGTTTGTAAGTTGGATGTTTGAAAGTAGGGACCTGCCGTATATACTCTGCAGAAATAGGCCCCTTAGTTGTTGGTGTTGGCACAACACTGTAAGCACTCACAGTTACTCTTGGTTGGTGCTGGAACGCCCTGCTGTCAACTATTATATCAGGAATTTTAATTACATATAATTGTTGAACAGTGGTAGTAAAAATTGGGCCTTTGATGGTGGTGCTGGTGCCACAACACTGTAAGCCCTGACAGTTACTCTTGGTGGGTGCAGCAATGGGCCCTGCTGTGAATTATTAGATCAAGAATTGTAATTACATGCCCCTGTTGAACAGGGGCTGAAAAATTGGGCCTTAGGCACTGGTGGCACAACACTGCAACCCTTCACAGATACTGTACTTGGAGCACAGCAATGAGCCCTGTTGCAAAGTATTGCTTCAAAAATTGTAATGACACGCCCCTGTTAAACAGGGGCTGAAAAATTGGGCCTTAGGCACTGGTGGCACAACACTGCAACTCCTCACAGATACTGTACTTGGAGCACAGCAATGAGCCCTGTTGCAAAGTATTGCTTCAAAAATTGTAATTACACGCCACTGTTAAACAGGGGCTGAAAAATTGGGCGTTAGGCACTGGTGGCGGCACCCATAAACAAAAATGATCTTCCAAGCTATCATCATCAATCGTATCATTGAGGACTCGGAGGAGGAGGATAGCCAGTCAACATAACAGCACAGGCACTCAGCATCAGCATCAGTCTTGAAGGGATGTGACATTTTAAAATCAATTAGTCTGTTATATCAGCATCAGGTGTGTGGTAGCTGGTGGTGATCCAAGACTGGTTCATCTTGATGAAAGTCAGTCGATCAACCGAGTCGGTGGACAGGCGCACCCTGTGATCCGTGACAAATCCTCCAGCAGCACTGAATGTGCGTTCCGAAAGAACGCTGGATGCAGGACAGGCCAGTAGCTCAATTGCATACTGTGCAAGCTCTGGCCAGTGATCCATCCTCAAGACCCAGTAAGCCAGAGGATTTTCGGTGGGGAAGGTGTCCAAGTCTGACCTTGCCCCTAGATATTCCTGCACCATGTTTATCAGACGCTGGCGATGGTTGCTGGAACCGATCATACTTTGGGGCTGCGGACTAAAGAATTGTCTGAACGCATCGGTCAGACGGCCACCTTCCCCACCGCTCCTTCTTTGACTGGCCGAAGCCTCAGCAACTCGTTGTCCAGGACCAGGAGTTTGCAACCTCCCAGTCTCTGGGAACGCGTTGCACAGACCTTTCTGCAAGGCCTCCCGGAGTTGTCTCATCCTCTGCTCCCTCTGCGACGGTAACATAAGGTCCGCAACCTTACCCTTGTACCGTGGATCAAGGAGAGTGGCCAGCCAGTAATGGTCCCTCTCCTTGATCCGAAGAATACGAGGATCCTTCCGCAGACTTTGCAGGATCAGGGAGGCCATGCAGCGTAGGTTTGCTGAGGCATTCGCTCCGGAGTCCTCTGGGTCACTAAGGACGACATGATCCGCAGCCACCTCCTCCCAGCCACGTACAAGTCCACTGGTTTCTTGGGACTGTAAATCATCCCTAAAAGACTGCTGCTGATGATGCTGAGTGCCAGCCTCCACCTCCATGCTGACACAATCCTCCTCCTCCTCCTCCTCCTCCTCCTCCTCTTCCTGTGCGATGGGTGGGACAGAAGGAACACTGTCTGGGTAAAGGGGGCCTTGAGAGGCAAGGAAGTCCTCCTCTTCCTGCCTCTGTTCTGCCTCAAGTGCCCTGTCCATTATTCCACGCAGCGTGTGCTCCAACAGGTGGACAAGAGGTACAGTGTCACTGATGCATGCACTGTCACTGCTCACCATCCTCGTGGCCTCCTCAAATGGTGCCAGGACAGTGCATGCATCCCTGATCATGCCCCACTGGCGTGGAGAAAAAAAACCAAGCTCCCCTGACCCTGTCCTGGTGCCGTAGTCGCACAGGTACTCATTGATGGCCCTCTGCTGCGTGTGCAGCCGCTGCAGCATGGCCAACGTTGAGTTCCACCTGGTGGGCATGTCACATATAAGGCGGTTCTTGGGCAGGTTCAACTCCTTTTGCAGCTCAGCCAGGCGAGCACTGGCATTATAAGATCTGCGGAAATGCACACAGACTTTCCTGGCCTGCCTCAGGACATCCTGTAAGCCCGGGTACCTGCCCAAGAAGCGCTGCACCACCAGGTTAAGGACGTGAGCCACACAGGGCACATGGGTCAGTTGTCCCTGTCGGAGGGCGGAGAGGAGGTTGGTGCCATTGTCGCAAACCACCATTCCTGGCTTAAGCTGGCGTGGCGTCAACCACCTCTCGGCCTGGCCCTGCAGAGCAGACAGGACCTCTGCCCCAGTGTGGCTTCTGTCCCCCAAACACACCAGCGCAAGCACGGCATGGCATCTTTTTGCCTGCGTACTTGCGTAGCCCCGTGAACGGCTACGGAGCACCGCTGGTTCATAGGACAAACCACAGGAAGAGGCCATGGAGGAAGAAGAAGAGGAGAGAGGTGTGTCACAACCAGTAGTAGCATTTTGGAGGCGTGGCGGTGGGACAACCTCCAACACTACTGCACCTTGTCCTGAATCCTTCCCAGCTGCCAAAAGAGTGACCCAATGGGCCGTGAAAGAAAGGTAACGTCCCTGTCCATGCCTGCTGGACCATGAGTCAGCGGTAATATGCACCTTACCGCTGACCGCCCTGTCCAGCGAGGCCAAGACATTGCCTTCCACATGCCGGTAGAGAGCCGGAATAGCCTTCCGTGAGAAAAAGTGGCGTTTGGGAACCTGCCACTGAGGAACCGCACATTGCACAAACTCACGGAAGGGGGCCGAGTCTACCAACTGAAAAGGCAGCAGTTGAAGCGCTAGCAATTTAGCCAAGCTAGCATTCAACCGCTGGGCATGTGGATGGCTGGGAGTGAACTTCTTTCGACGGTCCAGCAGCTGGGGCAGGGAAATTTGCCTGCTAGAATCGGACGTCGGTGTACTGCTAGCAGAGTGGGCGCAAGTACTTGGCTGTGACACACCTAATTCTACACCTTCATTCCTCTCAGTGCATGTTTCAGAGAGGACTGAAGTTATAGTGGGGTTGGAGATCCCAGCTGATGCGGTGCAAGGAGAGGTCCGCTTTGTTCTTTGGTGTGGGTCTTTGAGGTAGGCTTGCCAACGAGCTGCATGGCAGGTCAACATATGTCTGGTCAGGCATGTGGTACCCAAGCGGCTGATGTTTTGGCCACGCGATATACGCTTGAGACATATGTTGCAAACAGCAGCTGTGCGATCTGATGCACTAGCCTCAAAAAAGGCCCACACCAAAGAACTTTTTGAATGACGGGCAGAGGCAGCGCCCTGCACAGGCGGAGCTCTGCGGTGTGATTCCGTCGGTGTACTGCCCTTACGCTGGCCACCAAAGGGCATCCTGCCTCGTTGGAGATGTGCCTCCTCCTCATCCTCCTCCTCCTCTCTCCTATTAGGCACCCACGTGGAGTCATTGACCTCATCATCCCCTCCCTCCTCATCACTGGAGCCAATCTGGCAGTATGCTGCAGCTGCTGGAACATGACTGCCAGATTGGTGTCCTTCTTGAGCATCCCCTCTGTCTGCTCTCACGCTACTGCCTTCCTCTAGCTGGGTTTCATCATCAGACCCTTCGAAACGCTGGGCATCCTCCTGGAGCATGTACCCAACACTGTGCTGAAACAGTTCGGGGGACTCCTCAGGAGGAGGACATGGTGGGTCTAGGGAAGGAGTGACTGATGATTTGTCTGACATTGATACCAGGGAAGACGACGCTTTGGCAGCTGCTTTTCCAGTACCCTGAGCCTGGGTGAGAGAGGATGAGGAGGAGGAGGAGGGCTTGGTCATCCACTCTACCAAGTCTTCGGCATGATGTGGCTCAACATGTCCAGCTGCCGAAAAGAAGGACAAGCGTGTCCCATGGCCATGTGCTGATGACAATGCACCGCGTCCACGACCAGCACTGTTGCCCCCAGACACAGAGCCTGCTTGCCCTCTTTTATTGCCTCCTGACTGTCTGCCTCTCCTTGTTTGCCTTCCAGACATTCTAATAGATGGCCTGCAGGGAGATGGGAAAAAAGCAATAAGGGCTACCTTCAGGTGTCCTTCTCTGTCCCTTGAAACAAGGACTTTCACAGTGAAAGAAACTGACACTGTCCCTACCTAGAGTTTTCTGTCCCTAGAATAAATGTTTTTTTTAATCACAATATAGCACAAGGACAATTCACTCAATGTCTCTCCAGGTCCCTGGAAACAAGGACTTGCAGAGTGAAAGAAACTGACACTGTCCCTACCTAGAGTTTTCTGTCCCTAGAATAAATGTTTTTTTTAAGCACAATATAGCACAAGGAAAATTAACTCACTGTCCTTACAGGTCCCTGGAAACAAGGACTTGCAGAGTGAAAGAAACTGACACTGTCCCTACCTAGAGTTTTCTGTCCCTAGAATAAATGTTTTTTTTAAGCACAATATAGCACAAGGACAATTAACTCACTGTCCTTACAGGTCCCTGGAAACAAGGACTTGCAGAGTGAAAGAAACTGACACTGTCCCTACCTAGAGTTTTCTGTCCCTAGAATAAATGTTTTTTTTAAGCACAATATAGCACAAGGACAATTAACTCACTGTCCTTACAGGTCCCTGGAAACAAGGACTTGCAGAGTGAAAGAAACTGACACTGTCCCTACCTAGAGTTTTCTGTCCCTAGAATAAATGTTTTTTTTAATCACAATATAGCACAAGGAAAATTAACTCACTGTCCTTACAGGTCCCTGGAAACAAGGACTTGCAGAGTGAAAGAAACTGACACTGTCCCTACCTAGAGTTTTCTGTCCCTAGAATAAATGTTTTTTTTAATCACAATATAGCACAAGGACAATTAACTCACTGTCCTTACAGGTCCCTGGAAACAAGGACTTGCAGAGTGAAAGAAACTGACACTGTCCCTACCTAGAGTTTTCTGTCCCTAGAATAAATGTTTTTTTTAAGCACAATATAGCACAAGGACAATTAACTCACTGTCCTTACAGGTCCCTGGAAACAAGGACTTGCAGAGTGAAAGAAACTGACACTGTCCCTACCTAGAGTTTTCTGTCCCTAGAATAAATGTTTTTTTTAATCACAATATAGCACAAGGAAAATTAACTCACTGTCCTTACAGGTCCCTGGAAACAAGGACTTGCAGAGTGAAAGAAACTGACACTGTCCCTACCTAGAGTTTTCTGTCCCTAGAATAAATGTTTTTTTTAATCACAATATAGCACAAGGACAATTAACTCACTGTCCTTACAGGTCCCTGGAAACAAGGACTTGCAGAGTGAAAGAAACTGACACTGTCCCTACCTAGAGTTTTCTGTCCCTAGAATAAATGTTTTTTTTAATCACAATATAGCACAAGGAAAATTAACTCACTGTCCTTACAGGTCCCTGGAAACAAGGACTTGCAGAGTGAAAGAAACTGACACTGTCCCTACCTAGAGTTTTCTGTCCCTAGAATAAATGTTTTTTTTAAGCACACTATAGCAGAAGCACAAAACACACTGACACTCTCCCTACCTATCCTTCTCTTTCCCTAAACTAAAGGAATCCAGGTTAAGCAAGAAAGAAATAACAGTCACTGTCCCTGCCTATGCTACTCTATCCCTGCTCCGGAACACACTACACTAGGCCGCCGTGCTGGCGGCCTTTTATAGTGTGGGGCGTGTACTAAACACCCTCAGCAATAATTGGCCACAGGCATCCTGCCTGTGGCCAATCATTGCTCTCCTCGCTGCCGGCGCTGTGATTGGCCAAGCATGCGGGGTCACAGTGCATGCTTGGCCAATCACAGCGCCTGGATGACACTGCGATGGCGTAGTGCATTGTGGGCCGTTCGCGTCACTCGAATTTGGCGCGAACGGCCCAAATCGTTCGATCTTCGTCGAACGATCGAACAGCCAATGTTCGAGTCGAACGTATGTTCGACTCGAACACGAAGCTCATCCCTACCTACAGTCCCTGTCTTGTATGCACCGCCTGTATACGGCTGTTCAGAGTATATAGGGCCTTTTTTATTTTATGTGCGGGGTTCCCCTTAATATCCATACAAGACCCAAAGGGGCTGGTAATGGGCTGGGGTAGGGGGGGGGGGGTCATGGGGTAGCTATGCCATTTTTCTTAAAGAATTTCATCCATATTACCGGGACCAGACATTACATTAAAGCCGCAAGCAGTTTTAAATGGCTTTTTTTTCCTTTAGAAGTGTCATTTTGTGCAGGGACAGTTCTAAACACGGGAAACACGTGGCACTTCACAGGCATACTTTAGACACCCCCCCAGGTACGATATTTAAAGGAATATTTGACTTTTTTTTTTCACTTTATGCATCATTAAAATGACTGCTCCCGAAAAACGACCGTTTTTAAAACTTCTTTTTGCATTGATACATGTCCCCTGGTGCAGAACCCGGGTTCCCAAACCCTTTTTAGGACAATAACATGCATAATAGTTGTTATAATTAGCACTTTAGAATTCGAACGTTCGCATCCATTGTATTTAATAGGGTTCTATTGTTCGTACGAACTTTCGGTCCGTTCGCGGGTTCTGGTGCGAACCGAACCCGGGGGTGTTCGGCTCATCACTACTAAGTATCGATTATCGGCTGAGAGGCAATCACCAAGTGGATCCAACCTTACATCTGGCCTCAATCTCATCTGTCCACACGAGATCTATGAAAGAATAACATGCAAAGACATGAGAGAATAGTAAAATACAGTACACAGAAATATAATGTGAATTACTGGAATGCATATATCCTATTGGGACCGTGAACAGATAATACAAGTAAAATAGAGGTTTGTTTTGAAATTATAAAAGAAGACCAGAAAGAAAACAGAAAAAAAAAGGAAAAAGGGCAAGGAGGAAGAAAAAATAGCAACATGAAGTGAGGTGAAAACTCTTCACCAGGGTCACAGAAAACAATAAAATAGCTACATACGTATCTAATGCTAAAATAATGTTTTGTCTGGAGTTGGGCCTTTAATTCCTACATCTGTCTTGATATCAGGCTCTTGTAACACTCTGAACAGTGGACTGTGAAATGGAGGGTGATCAGGGATGAGCCGAACACCCCCTGTTCGGTTCGCACCAGAACCTGCGAACAGACAAAATGTTCGTGTAAACTTTAAAACCCTATTAAATACAATGGACTCGAACGTTCGAAATCTAAAGTGTTAATTATAAAGGCTAATATGCAAGTTATTGTCCTAAAAACTGTTTGGGGACCCGGGTCCTACCCCAGGGGACATGTATCAATGCAAAAAGAAGTTTTAAAAACGGCCGTTTTTTCGGGAGCGGTGATTTTAATAATGCTTAAAATGAAAAAATAAAAGTGAAATATTCCTTTAAATTTCGTACCTGGGGGGTGTGTATGATATGCATGTAAAGTGGCGCATGTTTCCCGTGCTTAGAACTGTCCCTGCAAAAAATGTCATTTTTGAAAGAAAAAAATGCATTTAAAACTGACTCGCGGCTATTAATGAATTGTCGGCTCCCGGCAATACATACAAAAGTCATTGATAAAAAAAAAAAAAAAAGCGTGGGGGTTCCCCAGAATTCAATTACCAGGCCCTTCAGGTCTGGAATGGATATTAAGGGGAACCCCGCCGCAAATTTTAAAAAAAATTGACGTGGGGTTCCCCCAAATATCCATTCCAGGCCCTTCAGATCTGGCATGGATTTTAAGGGGAACTCCACCCCAAATTTAAAAAAAAATGGCGTGGAGTCCCCCTAAAAATCCATACCAGACCCCTTATCCGAGCACGCAACCTGGCCGGCCGCAGGGGAAAAGGGAGGGACGAGAGAGCGGCCCCCCTCCCTCCTGAACCGTACCAAGCCACATGCCCTCAACATGGGGAGGATGTCCCTATGTTGATGGGGACAAGGGCCTCATCCCCACAACCCTTGCCCGGTGGTTGTGGGGGTCTGCGGGCGGGGGGCTTATCGGAATCTGGAAGACCCCTTTAACAAAGGGGACCCCCAGATCCCGGCCCCCCTATGTGAATTGGTAAGGGGTACATTGTACCCCTACCATTTCACGAAGAAAGCGTAAAAAAAGTTTAAAAAAACACACAAACACCTTGAAAAAGTCCTTTATTTAAAAAAAAAACAAAAAAACATTCCAGCGGTGAAATCCAGTGTCCCGCGGCGATCCCGATGTCCAGCGCTGTCCTTCATTGGTTGTGCCTGAGCGGACCTGATGGGGAACTCCCTCTCAGTATTTTAAATGTATAGACCCACCCCTTCTAAAGTTCCCCATCAGGTCCGCTCAGCGGACCAGATGCGGAACATGAGAAGGGGCGGGTCTATACATGTATTACCAAAGTGAGAGCAGTTCCCCATCAGGTCCGCCCCCTCGGTATGTCGGACCCGCCTACGTCATTGGCTTGAGCGGGGAACTTCCTTCACTGTGTAATTTAAATTTACATAGTGAAGGAAGTTCCCCGCTCAAGCCAATGACGTAGGCGGGTCCGACATACCGAGGGGGCGGACCTGATGGGGAACTGCTCTCACTTTGGTAATACATGTATAGACCCGCCCCTTCTCATGTTCCGCATCTGGTCCGCTGAGCGGGCCTGATGGGGAACTTTAGAAGGGGCGGGTCTATACATTTAAAATACTGAGAGGGAGTTCCCCATCAGGTCCGCTCAGGCACAACCAATGAAGGACAGCGCTGGACATCGGGATCGCCGCGGGACACTGGATTTCACCGCTGGAATGTTTTTTTTGTTTTTTTTTTTAAATAAAGGACTTTTTCAAGGTGTTTGTCTGTTTTTTAAAACATTTTTTTACGCTTTCTTCGTGAAATGGTAGGGGTACAATGTACCCCTTACCAATTCACATAGGGGGGGGCGGGATCTGGGGGTCCTCTTTGTTAAAGGGGTCTTCCAGATTCCGATAAGCCCCCCGCCCGCAGACCCCCACAACCACCGGGCAAGGGTTGTGGGGATGAGGCCCTTGTCCCCATCAACATGGGGACATCCTCCCCATGTTGAGGGCATGTGGCTTGGTACGGTTCAGGAGGGAGGGGGGGCCGCTCTCTCGTCCCCCCCTTTTCCCCTGCGGCCGGCCAGGTTGCGTGCTCGGATAAGGGGTCTGGTATGGATTTTTAGGGGGACTCCACGTCATTTTTTTTTTACATTTGGGGTGGAGTTCCCCTTAAAATCCATGCCAGATCTGAAGGGCCTGGAATGGATATTTGGGGGAACCCCACGTCAATTTTTTTTTAAATTTGCGGCGGGGTTCCCCTTAATATCCATTCCAGACCTGAAGGGCCTGGTAATTGAATTCTGGGGAACCCCCACGCTTTTTTTTTTTTTTATCAATGACTTTTGTATGTATTGCCGGGAGCCGACAATTCATTAATAGCCGCGAGTCAGTTTTAAATGCATTTTTTTCTTTCAAAAATGACATTTTTTGCAGGGACAGTTCTAAGCACGGGAAACATGCGCCACTTTACATGCATATCATACACACCCCCCAGGTACGAAATTTAAAGGAATATTTCACTTTTATTGTTTCACTTTAAGCATTATTAAAATCACTGCTCCCGAAAAAACGGCCGTTTTTAAAACTTCTTTTTGCATTGATACATGTCCCCTGGGGCAGGACCCGGGTCCCCAAACAGTTTTTAGGACAATAACTTGCATATAAGCCTTTATAATTAGCACTTTAGATTTCTCCCATAGATTTTTCGAATTTGCCGCGAACACCCCAATTTGTTCCCTGTTCGGCGAACGGGCGAACAGGCAATGTTCGAGTCGAACATGAGTTCGACTCGAACTCGAAGCTCATCCCTAAGGGTGATCATTCTAAGCCGATGTTTACAGGAAACATTTTTACAGGAGGAGATAGCACAAGGATGATCTCATCTTTGTGCTGCAGCTCCTCCCACAGTGTCCAATCACAGGCTGGGGCAACTTGGAGTCCAAGCTATAGACCTTAACATAAAGGAAACTGAGGTCACCAACCTGGCTATGTCATTTGATGTATATTTAGAGAAGGGCAGCACAGACGATAGAAAAGTTAAAGCCCAACAAGCCTGATCCAATATTGCAGTGTTCTTATTTAGGCCCCTTCTCTCCTCCTAACAGTGTGCCTCTGAATTTCAGCAGATCTCAGCGCCAGCTGATGCACTTCTGATCTGAGTGATGCCCAATATCACACAAAACCAGCATCAATGGCCTGGCTGTAATAGACATACAGTACCTCCTGGTCCTCTGAACTTCAGGGGGTATAATCTAAGCAGCATCCTGAATGGGCATTAATAGCAACATTGTAAGCTGCCTACTAAAGCCCACTTCATTTGAAAAGCTGCTATGACTACTACGACCTGTAGTCCCAGAATAGTGACCACATGTGACATAATGACACCTTAAAGTGACACTAAACACACATCATAAAAAAACTATCAATAAATATGGTATTACATGCTGTTCATACTCACTCAGTCACTATTGGATTCGTTTTCTGTATTCTGAAAAAACCTGGTTGATCCTGCTGCTCTCTATCTCCACCTTCTGTTTATGTCCCCAATTCACCTAGGGATTTTGCAGCTGTGGTGGCAACTCTGCACATGCTCAGTTTTCAGTGAGCTTCTATGCTTAGCATTTTCCCCCTATCACATCTGAGCAGGCCATGTGACTATAGAGTCACACATGTGGGCGTATACACAGTGGTAAATTACAGCTCACTCCCTCCCTCCTCCTCCTCCATGTCCACTAACCAGCTAAACAAAACGGGTGCCGGATATTACATGTAGATTAATGGAGGCTTCATATCCCTCTTATTCTAAGACACAGGCTGGAGGGGCGTGCCCACACCGTGTTATTTTCACAAAATAATAAAAATGTCATATCAAATAGATGTGTATGCCAATTAAAGACAGTTGATTGATGTTTTTTATTTATTTTTACTCTGTATTCCAAAGGCTATTTTGTTTTTATTTTGAACATGTGACCAGCAGCAGAGGACTAGAAGCTCCTCCTGCTTATGTTTCCTTGCAGACAGGCTGGGAAAGAGCTGGGTCTTGTAACAGCTGTATATCGATTAGGAAAAAGGTACTTAGATGTTTTTAAATAAAATGATTACAGTGCTATCATCCAGTGTAAATTAAACAGTGTGTGTTTTGTATCACTTTGACATTCCTTCAAGCTGCCAACACTGACCAGGAGCAAGAAGACGCAGTAATTATAAAATGTTCACTGTTTCTAAATCATTTTAAAGTAACAAGGGACTTATATAGAAAAAATATCAGTAGAGTGGGCGGAGGTTAGAAAAAAGCTTTTTTAAAGATACTAGAGTTCATCTTTGACACATTACACATACCTCCTGGTTTTCTTTCCATATTGAGATCTCCTTTAACATAATGATAACTATAATTAACAAACATATAGCTAAATGAGTCAGTGTCACAATTATTTTCATGAAAAAATGTTACAGTATCAGCACAAAATGAATGCTATGAAAATTCACAAGCTTCCCCTCCGACTCAATATTCCTGAAAGTGTTAAAGCCAGCTGCGAAATACAATGTACATAAAATATTATTGAAAATCAGCATGCAGTAAAGTGTTTTCACGACCAGAGGAGATGACAGTAGGGGAAAATAAGAGTATACAGGTATTGTAAATGCTCTGATTGTTCGTGGTGGGGGATCCCGTTCCCGGCTTTTATAAGTTAATTTAGGTGGCTTGGAACGCCGACAATAGAATAGGTCTAAGTGTTTACGTAGGAAGGAGCTGTTGGCATAAAGGACAATAAATCTGCGGAACAAGTTGCCTTAGGAAACATTACTATTGGATATTGTACCAGAATTCAGATGAAAACTAAATAGGCCTTTTTTTCTGATCAATAATCCCAGCCAGGCAACGAGGCCGAAACACGGCGGCCATAGTTTTTTAGATGGATGGAAGAGGTTGGGAGAGCTAGGGGCACAAATATCAATTATGTTCCACCGGTTAGGAGCGCTACACCCTCATAAATCCTTTTATGATTGCACGCAGCCTGAGTCAATGGTAGATGGGATTCTGCCCAAGAAATACTTTCTCATGTTGTCCTTTATTCAATTAAAGCCACAGTGAAAAATCAACAACAAAATACATGGCAAACAATCGCTACGTTCATTTTTCAAAAATACCTGTCTAGAAATAGGTTGAGAAATATGTTGGATAAGCTTAGTAAATAGGCTCCCTAGGATGCTGTTCAACAATTTTACCTACCAAATATTGCTTTTTAGATACACGTACTAAAGTGTTCTTCATGTCATATGTCACTGCATGGTAATTAAGGACCTGTGTTGTGTACGCTCCCATGTGTCTGCAAATCTTGCATTGTATCCTTTCTGCAAAGGGACTGACACTCAATGTCACACTGATCAGCTGTAAAATACATTTTGCTTAACCACTTCAGCCCTGGAAGAATTTACCCCCTTTCTGACCAGAGCAATTTTTGCGAGTCGGCACTGCGCCGCTTTAACTGACAATTGCGCGGTCATCCTTTTTTTCCCGCAAATAGAGCTTTCTTTTGGTGGTATTTGATCACCTCTGCGGGGTTTTTTTTGTGCTATAAACAAAAAAAAGAGCGACTATTTTGAAAAAAACATACTGGGGGTTATTTACTAAAGGCAAATCCACTTTGCACTACAAGTGCAAACTACAAGTGCAAAGTGCACTTGAAATTGCACTGAAAGTGCTTTTGGAAGTGCAGTTGCTGTAGATCTGAGGGGGACATGCAAGGAAAATAAAAAACAGCATTTTAGCTTGCACATGATTGGATAATAAAATCAGCAGAGCTTCCCCTCATTTCAGATCTACCCCTCAGATTTACAGCGACTGCACTTCCAAGTGCACTTTCAGTGCAATATCAAGTGCATATTGCACTCGTAGTTTGCACTTGTAGTCAGTGGCGGTGCGTCCATAGAGGGCGCAGGAGCGCCACCCCCTCTCTCCTGCACCTGTCTATCACAATAGATAGATTCATGCATTGCATGAATCTATCTATTGCCACCGCTGCCACCCCCTATTTAGGTGTCCGGCCCCTTGTCGGGCGCCGGGCATCTGAATTACAGCGGACGGGAGTGTTTTTGGAAGCACCTGATTAGAGTCATCGGCTCTAATAGGTGTCCTGATTAGAGCCGTGGGCTCTAATAGGCTTCCAAATTGGTAAACAGCGGGCGCAATGCTGTGCGTTCGCTGTTTACACAGTGTTGTGTTAGAGAAGCTAATAAATCGCTTCCCTAACACTGACCCGCCTCTCAGCCAATCAGGTGCTCGGGTCTGGTTACCCTGTCACCTGATTGGCTGAAGCGACAGGCGCTATGATTGGATGCCTATCAGGCGTCCAATCATAGCAGAGATGACGGGAAGAGGACGGGAGAAGACAGGGAGGACTCGGAGCGTGGAGGACAGCGCAGAGACAGGTAAGTGCCGGGCGGGGGGGCACACTGGCAGCATTTGATGGGGCAAAGTAGCAGCAATTGATGGGGCAATCTGGCAGCAATTGATTGGGCACACTGGCAGCAATTATCGGGGCACACTGGCGGCAATTGATGGGGCATACTGGTGGCAATTGATGGGGCACACTGGTGGCAATTGATGGGGCACACTGGCAGCAATTGATGGGGCACACTGGCAGCAATTGATGGGCACACTGGCAGCAATTGATGGGCACACTGGCAGCAATTGATGGGGCACACTGGCAGCAATTGATGGGCACACTGGCAGCAACTGATGGGCACACTGGCGGCAATTGATTGGGCACAGTGGTGGCAATAGATGGGCACAGTGACGGCAATTTATGGGCACACTGGCAGCAATTGATGGGTACAGTAGCTGCATTTGATGGCACAGTGGCGGCAATTTATGGGTACAGTGGCTGTGTTTGATGGGCACAGTGGCTGTGCTTGATGGGCACAGTGGCTTCGCTTGATAGGTTTTTTTTTTAAGTTTGTTTGCGCCTCCCCAAAAATTTTGAGCACCAGCCGCCACTGCTTGTAGTTCAAAGTAGATTTGACTTTCGTAAATAACCCCCAATATCTTTTACTTTTTGCTATAATAAATATCCCGCATTTTTTTTTTCTAAAATTTTTTTTTTTCCTCAGTTTAGGCCGATATGTATTCTTATACATATTTTTGGTAAAAAAAATCGCAATAAGCGTCTATTGATTGGTTTGCGCAAAAGTTATAGCGTCTACAAAATAGGGGATAGTTTTATGGTATTTTTATTATTATTATTTTTTTACTAGTAATGGCGGCGATCTGCGATTTTTATTGGGACTGCGACATTATGGCGGACACATGGGACACTTTTGACACTATTTTGCAACCATTGTCATTTATACAGCGATCAGTGCTATAAAAATGCACTGATTACTGTGTAAATGACACTGGCAGGGAAGGGGTTAAACACTAGGGGGCGATGAAGGGGTTAAGTGTGTCCTAGGGAGTGATTCTAATTGTGTAGGGGCTGGGCTACAAGTGACACGACAGTGTCGGGAGCAGTGGATCACTGTCCTGTCACTAGGCAGAACAGGAAAATGCCTTGTTTACATAGGCATCTACCCGTTCTGCCTCTTCGTGAGATGATCGCGGTCACCCGGCGGACATTCAGTCCGTGGGTACCGCGGGCATGCTCACGGAGCGTGCGGCAGCCGTGACATTATGCCAACGAATATGTACAGGCGACGGTCGTCAATTGGCTAAACATAGCTTTGTTTTAAAAAATAGCTTTGACCACTATTAAAGCAAACCTATGCTTTGCCCATGAAAGTATAGAGTCAAAATCTTTTGTTCTGGAGAGAGTAGAGGTAAAAGTGTAAATAAAGGGATGAATATCCACATCAGTGAGACAGATAGAAATACAAGTTTGAGCTTCTAACCCTTCCCCTCTCTATCCAAAACTAAAAAACAAAAAAAGGTTTTGCCTAGAGATACACTTTATTGTTCCTCTCCCCAGCGACACATACTCATCATACCTTCACTCCCCTGCTGCTCTATTGAGGTGATGGGAGCAAAGACAATACCTGGTACTTCTGTGTAGGGATGAGCCGAACACCCCCCGGTTCGGTTTGCACCAGAACATGCGGACGGACTGATAGTTCGCGCAAATTTTCGAACCCCGTTAAAGTCTATGGGACGCGAACGTGAGAAATCAAAAGTGTGAATTTTAAAGGCTAATATGCAAGTTATTGTCCTAAAAAGTGTTTGGGGACCCGGGTCCTGCCCCAGGGGACGTGTATCAATGCAAAAAAAGTTTTAAAAACGGCCGTTTTTTTGAGAGGAGTGATTTTTATAAATAATATAAAAGGGTGTTCTCGCGCTAAAAGCAAACATACATATTACAACCAATGAGATAAAACATTCTCCTGATACAATATATGGTAATGGGAAATCGATCCGTGTAAACAAACGGATCTATACAAAATGCAGTGCAATAAATGAAAACACATATGACATATAAATATAAAGTGCAAATCAGTGCAACAAAGTGCCTAAGAAAGGTGGCAAGGCCTGCACACCTATACACAAGTGCTGAGAAAAAAGTTGCAAACGTGTGCCATAAATAATCCGAAAAAAGGAGATGAAGAAATTCTAGTAGACAAAAGTGGTCTCTGAGTGTGAGTCTCTATATGGAGGTGATCAAAATGCCAAACACACTTGGGCAGATGTGAATCCTCTAGAGATGTGGGTGAACTTTTTTCAGGGGGGGGGCATCATTAGGTCATCCATGCTCGGTCCCTTTTTGACAATGTCATGAAGGGGAGGGGCTTGTGGCCATATTTTGATCTTTATGAAAACAGCCTATACTGTACAGGTTGTTTTCATCAAGATCAAAATATGGCTGCCCACAACACAGATGTATTGCAATACAAAAAGATGTACACAGTGGTGTCGTGGCACTGCTGTTACCTGTAGTTCTTCAGCAATAGGCCCAGGGCAGGCACTGGCAGCGTATTCTCTCTTGTCTCGGCCACTGCACGCCACACACCTGTGGGAGGAGGAGCCGGCACCGGCCGGATCATCATAGGCACAACATACATTTTTTACACAGGCAGAGACAGGCTGAGGCAGCAGCCAATCACGGAACAGCCGGGTCACGGTGATGTTAAGCAGAGGCCTGAGCGGCAGAGCCAATCCGATGCTCGGGCCAGGGGTGAGGAGGGAGGGACGGATGTGTAGTCGGAAAAGACTGAGAGGAGCCCCAGCCCCCAGGCCAGCAGCAGACTTCGAAAAAAAAGTCCACGGCTGCCGTGGAGGCGGTCGCGGCCGCAGTGGCCATTGCAACACAGGGGACAAGTGTCTTCACTCTGACTTACGATTCCAGGGGGGGGCAATTGACCCCCCTTGCCCTATGGAGCGGACGCCCATGGGTGTCACTGAAGTGTCCAAAAACGGTCTCACAGAATTCTCACCTCAATGTGGTCAGATTGGGGCATAATCAGTTATCCTCTTTCTTCTATGCTGGTTCCACTGCTGGATATCCCGACTGCTCTCCTCCACCGTCTCCACTAATTACAATGGTAACAGCTTACCTAGGGGGGGGGGGGGGGTGTGACTCCAGTGGGAATATCAGACCAGGGATAGGGACGAAAAAAGGGCCTCCAATGGTGTAGTATGTTAAAACGGACTAGTTTATTAATAAAGTAAGTATTGCTCGTATATCGCAATTATAAAAATAAAGCGTGTAAACCAACTGCGGCGTTGTGACGTGCCATCTTACTGTTCCTCCGGTTACCTCCGGTCTGCGGTAACCTCGCTACTCCCTACGCCGTTACGTCACGCACCTCGTGACTTGATCAGGGGAACCTGATTTTAATAATGCTTAAAGTGAAAAAATAAAAGTGAAATATTCCTTTAACCACTTCCTTACCGAGTCATAGTAATATGACGTTGGCAGGAACCCTCCCTCCGGGTGGACGTCATATGACGTCCTGAGCTTCTCGGGCCACTAGGGGGCGCACAAATCCATGGTAAACACACAGATCCATGGTCCTGTCAGAGGAGAGGAGACCGATGTGTGTTCCCAGAACAGAGGAACACACATCGGTCTCCTCCCCCAGTCAGTCCCCCTCCCCCTACAGTTAGAATCACTCACTAGGGAACATATTAACCCCTTGATCGCCCCCTAGTGTTAACCCCTTCCCTGCCAGTCACATTTACACAGTAATCAGTGCAGTTTTATAGAACTAATCGCTGTATAAATGTGAATGGTCTCAAAATCGTGTCAAAAGTATCCGATGTGTCCGTCGCAATGTCACGTTTACAATAAAAATCGCAGATTGCCGCCATTACTAGTAAAAAAATAAAAAAGTAAAAATAAATAAATAAAAATGGCATAAATCTATCTATCCCCTATTTTGTAGATGCTATAACTTTTGTGCTAACCAATCAATAGACGCTTATTGCGATTTTTTTTTACCAAAAATATGTATAAGAATATATATCGGTCTAAACTGAGGGAATTTTTTTTTTTTAAATTGTGATATTTATTAAATCAAAATGTAAAAAATATTGTGTTTTTTTCAAAATTGTCGCTCTTCTTTTGTTTATAGCGCAAAAAATAAAAACCGCAGAGGTGATCAAATACCACCAAACGAAAGCTCTATTTGTGGGGAAAAAAAACATACAGATTTCATTTGGGTACAGTGTTGCATGACTGCGCAATTTTTTATTCGAAGTGCGACAGCGCTGAAAACTAAAAATTGGTCTGGGCAGGAAGGGGGTGAAAATGCCCTGTATTGAAGCGGTTAAATATCGTGCCTGGGGGGTGTCTATAGTATGCCTGTAAAGTGGCGCATGTTTCCCTGCACAAAATGAAATTTCTAAAGGAATAAAAGTCATTTAAAACTGCTTGCGGCTTTAATGTAATGTCTGGTCCCGGCAATATGGATGAAAATCATTGAGAAAAACGGCATGGGTACCCCCCAGCCCATTACCAGCCCCTTTGGGTCTTGTATGGATATTAAGGTGAACCCAGGCCCTATATACTCTGAACAGCAGTATACAGGCGGTGTAAACGAGACAGGGAGTTTAGGTTTGTTCTTAAGTAGAATCTGTTTGTAATTTTGAACTGGTACATTTTTAAAGTGTAGCTCCAGCCAAAAAATCTATTTTTAAGCTTTTTGGAAAATATAGGGAAGGGTTATCACCCCTGTAACCAGTAGCGTACTAAGTAGGGGGCGGGGGGCAGGCCGCACCGGGTGCCACACACTGGGGGTGTCAGGCCGGCGCCCTCCCCCATCCGCAACTGAAGAGACAGTGGGCGGTATGATGCGGTGACAGGGAGGCAGCGCCGCGGCAGCCTAGGTAACACACACAGCAGGCTGAGCAGGGAGCCTGGCTTTGCAAGAGGGGGGGTGCGAGCCGCACCCAAGTGATACCCGTCAGCACACCCGGGACCTGGCCGCCACGATCCCCTTCTCTCGTGGCCGCACTGCGGCTCTGATAAGTCTCGGCTGTGACTGTCTCACAGTCACACAGCCGAGCAGAGTGAAGCCGCCTCCCCCTCCTCCGTGTAGTGCTGTGGGTGCAGCACGCGCTGATCATCTGAGCTGAGGTGCATTACGGGTCTGAAGGGGGGGTGTCTGCACTGTTGTAGGGGGGGACTGGGGTCTGTATTGTAGGGGGGTGTCTGTATTGTGGAGGGGTGTCTGTATTGTGGGGGGGGGGAGACTGTATTGGGGGGTCTGTATTGTTGGGGGGTAGCTGTATTGTTGGGGGGTGTCTGCACTGTAGGGGTGGGTCTGTATTGTAGGGGGGTCTGTATTGTAGGAGGGTGTCTGAATTGTGGGGGTGGTGTTTGTATTGTTGGGGGGTCTGTATTGTAGAGGGGGATCTTCACTGTAGGGGGGTCTGCACTGTAGGGGGGGGGGTCTGCACTGTAGGGGGGGTCTGCACTGTAGGGGATGGGTCTGCACTGTAGGGGGGTCTGTGTAACATGCGGAGGTCCAGAACTGCTAGGGGGTGTCTGTGTAACATACAGGCGTCTAGAGCTGTGGGGGGCTGTGTAATGTAAAGGGGTCCAGAGGTACAAGGACTGTGTAATGTAAAGGGGTCCAGAGGTTCAGGGTGCTGTGTAATGTAAAGGGGTCCAGAGGTGCAGGGTGCAGTGTAGAGTAAAGGGGTCCAGGAGGTGCAGGGTGCTGTGTAATGTAAAGGGGTGCAGTGAAATGTAAAGGGGTCCAGAGGTACAGGGTGCTGTGTAATGTAAAAGGGGTGCAGTGTAATGTAAAGGGGTCCAGTGATGCAGGGTGCTATGTAATGTAAAGGGGTCCAGAGGTGCAGGGTGCTGTGTAATGTATGGGGGTCCAGTGATGCAGGGTGATGTGTAATGTAAAGGGGTGCAGAGGTGCAGGGTGCTGTGTAATGTAAAGGGGTCCAGTGATGCAGGGTGCTGTGTAATGTAAGGGGGTCCAGTGATGCAGGGTGCTGTGTAATGTAAGGGGGTCCAGTGATGCAGGGTGCTGTGTAATGTAAGGGGGTCCAGTGATTCAGGGTGATGTGTAATGTAAAGGGGTCCAGTGATGCAGGTGCTGTGTAATGTAAGGGGTCCAGTGGTGCAGGGTGCTGTGTAATGTAAAGGGGTCCAGAGGTGCAGGGTGCTGTGTAATGTAAAAGGGGTGCAGTGTAATGTAAAGGGGTCCACTGATGCAGGGTGCTATGTAATGTAAAGGGGTCCAGAGGTGCAGGGTGCTGTGTAATGTACGGGGGTCCAGTGATGCAGGGTGCTGTGTAATGTAAGGGGGTCCAGTGATTCAGGGTGATGTGTAATGTAAAGGGATCCAGTGATGCAGGGTGATGTGTAATGTAAAGCGGTCCAGAGGTGCAGGGTGCTGTGTAATGTAAAGGGGTCCAGTGATGCAGGGTGCTGTGTAATGTAAGAGGGTCCAGTGATGCAGGGTGCTGTGTAATGTAAGGGGGTCCAGTGATGCAGGGTGCTGTGTAATGTAAAGGGGTCCAGTGATGCAGGTGCTGTGTAATGTAAGGGGTCCAGTGGTGCAGGGTGCTTTGTAATGTAAAGGGGTCCAGAGGTGCAGGGTGCTGTGTAATGTAAAGGGGTCCAGAGGTGCAGGGTGCTGTGTAATGTAAAGGGGTGCAGTGTAATGTAAAGGGGTCCAGAGGTACAGGGTGCTGTGTAATGTAAAAGGGGTGCAGTGTAATGTAAAGGGGTCCAGTGATGCAGGGTGCTATGTAATGTAAAGGGGTCCAGAGGTGCAGGGTGCTGTGTAATGTACGGGGGTCCAGTGATGCAGGGTGATGTGTAATGTAAAGGGGTCCAGAGGTGCAGGGTGCTGTGTAATGTAAAGGGGTCCAGTGATTCAGGGTGCTGTGTAATGTAAGGGGGTCCAGTGATGCAGGGTGCTGTGTAATGTAAGGGGGTCCAGTGATGCAGGGTGCTGTGTAATGTAAGGGGGTCCAGTGATTCAGGGTGATGTGTAATGTAAAGGGGTCCAGTGATGCAGGTGCTGTGTAATGTAAGGGGTCCAGTGGTGCAGGGTGCTGTGTAATGTAAAGGGGTCCAGAGGTGCAGGGTGCTGTGTAATGTAAAAGGGGTGCAGTGTAATGTAAAGGGGCCCAGTGATGCAGGGTGCTATGTAATGTAAAGGGGTCCAGAGGTGCAGGGTGCTGTGTAATGTACGGGGGTCCAGTGATGCAGGGTGATGTGTAATGTAAAGGGGTCCAGAGGTGCAGGGTGCTGTGTAATGTAAAGGGGTCCAGTGATGCAGGGTGCTGTGTAATGTAAGGGGGTCCAGTGATGCAGGGTTCTGTGTAATGTAAGGGGGTCCAGTGATGCAGGGTGCTGTGTAATGTAAGGGGGTCCAGTGATTCAGGGTGATGTGTAATGTAAAGGGGTCCAGTGATGCAGGTGCTGTGTAATGTAAGGGGTCCAGTGGTGCAGGGTGCTTTGTAATGTAAAGGGGTCCAGAGGTGCAGGGTGCTGTGTAATGTAAAGGGGTCCAGAGGTGCAGGGTGCTGTGTAATGTTAAGGGGTCCAGAGGTGCAGGGTGCTGTGTAATGTAAAGGAGTCCAGTGATGCAGGGTGCTGTGTAATGTAAAGGAGTCCAGTGATGCAGGGCGCTGTGTAATGTAAGGGGTCCAGTGATGCAGGGTGCTGTGTAATGTAAAGGGGTCCAGAGGTGCAGGGTGCTTTGTAATGTATGGGGGTCCAGTGATGCAGGGTGATGTTTAATGTAAAGGGGTCCAGGGGTGCAGGGTGCTGTGTAATGTAAAGGGGTCCCGTGATGCAGGGTGCTGTGTAAAGTAAGGGGGTCCAGTGATGCAGGGTGCTGTGTAATGTAAGGGGGTCCAGTGATGCAGGGTGCTGTGTAATGTAAGGGGGTCCAGTGATTCAGGGTGATGTGTAATGTAAAGGGGTCCAGTGATGCAGGTGCTGTGTAATGTAAGGGGTCCAGTGGTGCAGGGTGCTGTGTAATGTAAAGGGATCCAGAGGTGCAGGGTGCTGTGTAATGTAAAGGGGTCCAGTGATGCAGGGTGCTGTGTAATGTAAAGGAGTCCAGTGATGCGGGGTGCTGTGTAATGTAAAGGAGTCCAGTGATGCAGGGTGCTGTGTAATGTAAAGGGGTCCAGAGGTGCAGGGTGCTGTGTAATGTAAAGGGGTCCAGTGATGCAGGGTGCTGTGTGATGTAAAGGGGTCCAGTGATGCAGGGTGCTGTGTAATGTAAGGGGTCCAGTGGTGCAGGGTGCTGTGTAATGTAAAGGGGTGCAGGGTGCTGTGTAATGTAAAGGGGTCCAGTGATGCAGGGCGCTGTGTAATGTAAAGGGGTCCAGTGATGCAGGGTGCGGTGTAATGTAAGAGATCCAGTGATGCAGGGTGCTGTGTAATGTAAGGGGGTCCAGTGGTGCAGGGTGCTGTGTAATGTAAAGAGGTCCAGTGATGCAGGGTGCTGTGTAATGTAAAGGGGTCCAGTGATGCAGGGTGCTGTGTAATGTAAAGGGGCCCAGAGGTGCAGGGTGCAGTGTAATGTAAAGGGGTCCAGGAGGTGCAAGGTGCTGTGTAATGTAAAGGGGTGCAGTGTAATTTAAAGGGGTCCAGAGGTGCAGGGTGCTGTGTAATGTAAAGGGTGCAGTGTAATGTAAAGGGGTCCAGTGATGCAGGGTGCTATGTAATGTAAAGGGGTCCAGAGGTGCAGGGTGCTGTGTAATGTACGGGGGTCCAGTGATGCAGGGTGATGTGTAATGTAAAGGGGTCCAGAGGTCCAGGATGCTGTGTAATGTAAAGGGGTCCAGTGATGCAGGGTGTTGTGTAATCTAAGGGGGTCCAGTGATGCAGGGTGCTGTGTAATGTAAGGGGGTCCAGTGATGCAGGGTGCTGTGTAATGTAAGGGGGTCCAGTGATTCAGGGTGATGTGTAATGTAAGGGGGTCCAGTGATGCAGGTGCTGTGTAATGTAAGGGGTCCAGTGGTGCAGGGTGCTGTGTAACGTAAAGGGGTCCAGAGGTGCAGGGTGCTGTGTAATGTAAAGGGGTCCAGAGGTGCAGGGTGCTGTGTAATGTAAAGGAGTCCAGTGATGCAGGGTGCTGTGTAATGTACGGGGTTCAGTGGTGCAGGGTGCTGTGTAATGTAAAGGGGTCCAGAGGTGCAGGGTGCTGTGTAATGTAAAGGGGTCCAGTGATGCAGGGTGCTGTGTAATGTAAAGGAGTCCAGTGATGCAGGGTGCTGTGTAATGTAAAGGAGTCCAGTGATGCAGGGTGCTGTGTAATGTAAGGGGTCCAGTGATGCAGGGTGCTGTGTAATGTAAAGGGGTCTAGAGGTGCAGGGTGCTGTGTAATGCAAAGGTGTCCAGTGATGCAGGGTGCTGTGTAATGTAAAGGAGTTCAGTGATGCAGGGTGCTGTGTAATGTAAAGGAGTCCAGTGATGCAGGTGCTGTGTAATGTAAGGGGTCCAGTGGTGCAGGGTGCTGTGCAATGTAAAGGGGTCCAGAGGTGCAGGGTGCTGTGTAATGTAAAGGGGTCCAGTGATGCAGGGTGCTGTGTAATGTAAAGGAGTCCAGTGATGCAGGGTGCTGTGTAATGTAAAGGAGTCCAGTGATGCAGGGTGCTGTGTAATGTAAGGTGTCCAGTGATGCAGGGTGCTGTGTAATGTAAAGGGGTCCAGAGGTGCAGGGTGCTGTGTAATGTACGGGGTCCAGTGATGCAGGGTGATGTGTAATGTAAAGGGGTCCAGAGGTGCAGGGTGCTGTGTAATGTAAAGGGGTCCTGTGATGCAGGATGCTGTGTAATGTAAGGGGGTCCAGTGATGCAGGGTGCTGTGTAATGTAAGGGGGTCCAGTGATGCAGGGTGCTGTGTAATGTAAGGGGTTCCAGTGATTCAGGGTGATGTGTAATGTAAAGGGGTCCAGTGATGCAGGTGCTGTGTAATGTAAGGGGTCCAGTGGTGCATGGTGCTGTGTAATGTAAAGGGATCCAGAGGTGCAGGGTGCTGTGTAATGTAAAGGGGTCCAGTGATGCAGGGTGCTGTGTTATGTAAAGGAGTCCAGTGATGCAGGGTGCTGTGTAATGTAAAGGAGTCCAGTGATGCAGGGTGCTGTGTAATGTAAAGGGGTCCAGAGGTGCAGGGTGCTGTGTAATGTAAAGGGGTCCAGTGATGCAGGGTGCTGTGTGATGTAACGGGGTCCAGTGATGCAGGGTGCTGTGTAATGTAAGGGGTCCAGTGGTGCAGGGTGCTGTGTAATGTAAAGGGGTGCAGGGTGCTGTGTAATGTAAAGGGGTCCAGTGATGCAGGGCGCTGTGTAATGTAAAGGGGTCCAGTGATGCAGGGTGCTGTGTAATGTAAGGGATCCAGTGATGCAGAGTGCTGTGTAATGTAAGGGGGTCCAGTGATGCAGGGTGCTGTGTAATGTAAAGGGGTCCAGTGATGCAGGGTGCTGTGTAATGTAAAGGGGTCCAGCGATGCAGGGTGCTGTGTAATGTAAAGGGGTTCAGTGATGCAGGGTGCTGTGTAATGTAAAGGGGTCCAGAGCTGTGGGGTGCTGTGTAATGTAAAGTGGTCCAGAGGTGCAGTTGTGGAGAGGAGGTACACAGAAGTGACAAAGAGATATTAAAGGATGCAGGGGGCACAGTGGGGTGTTTTTACATTTTACCGTGGGGGGGGTGCCAGATATAGTATTCGCCCCGGGTGCCAAATGCTCTAGGTACGCCCCTGCCTGTAACATTTGTTTTGCTGTCTGTGCACCTGTTCAGAAGATTTCACCTCACTTTCTGTCCCAATGACAATTGGATTTTGAAAATTTGGGGTTTTTAGTGAAACAAGGAACTTTTACAGGAGAGAATTTAACTTCCTAGGGGTAGATTTCCTCTCACTTCCTGTTGTCTCCTTCCGTTTGCAAGTAGGAGTCGATTGTAAGTTGGATGTTTAAAAGTAGGGGCCTGCCCTATATACTCTGCAGAAATTTGTGCCTTAGGTGTTGGTGTTGCCACAACACTGTAAGCCATCACAGTGGTACAGTACTCTTGGTGGGCGCAGGAACGGGCCCTGCTGTGAAATATTAGATCAAGAATTGTAATTACATCCCCCTGTTGAATAGGGTCAGAAAAATTGGTCCTTTTGTGGTGGATGGTGTGGTGGTGTTGCCACAGCACTGTAAGGCCTTACAGTTACTCTTGGTGGGCGCAGGAACGGGCCCTGCTGTGAAATATTAGATCAATAATTGTAATTACATGCCCCGGTTAAACAGGGGCTGAAAATGTTTGCCTTAGGCACTGGTGCTGGTGCCACAACACTGCAACCCCTCACAGATACTCTGGTTGGAGCGCAGGAATGAGCCCTGCTGCAAAGTATTGCATCAAAAATGTTAATTATATGCCCCTGTTAAACAGGGGCTGAAAAATTGGGCCTTAGCCACTGGTGGCGGTGCCCAGAACCAAAAATGTTCCTACAAGCTATCAGCATGAACATTGAGGAGGAAGAGGATAGTCACTCAGCATAACAGGATAGTCACTCAGCATCAACATAAACAGTCTTGAAGGGATCTCACATTAAAAAAAATTATTCGGCTACTTCAGCATCAGGTGCTTGGTAGCTGGTGATCACAGACTGATTCATTTTTATGAAGGTCAGCCGATAGACAGATTCGGTGGACAGGCGCACCCTGTGATCGGTTACAAAGCCTCCAGCAGCACTGAATGTGCGTTCCGAAAGAACGCTGGATTCAGGACAGGCCAGTAGCTCAATTGCATACTGTGCAAGCTCTGGCCAGTGATCCATCCTCAAGACCCAGTAACCCAGAGGATTTTCGGTGGGAAAGGTGTCCAAGTCTGATCTTGCCCCTAGGTATTCCTGCACCATGTAAATCAGACGCTGGCGATGGTTGCTGGGACCGATCATACTTTGGGGCTGCGGACTAAAAAAAATTCTGAACGCATCAGTCAGGCGGCCACCTTCTCCACTGCTCCTTCTGTGACTGACCGAAGAATCATCAACACGTTCTCCAGGACCAGGAATTTGTAACCTCCCAGGATCTGGAAACGCGTTGCACAAACCTTTCTGCAAGGCCTCGGGAAGATGTTTCATCCTCTGCTCCCTCTGCGACGGCAAGATAAGGTCAGCAACCTTACCCTTGTAACGTGGATCAAGGAGGGTTGCCAGCCAGTAATGATCCCTCTCCTTGATACCACGAATACGAGGATCCTTCCGCAGGCTTTGCAGGATCAGGGAGGCCATGCAGCGTAGGTTTGCTGAGGCATTCGATCCGGAGTCCTCTGGGTCACTAAGGACGACATGATCCGCAGCCACCTCCCAACCACGTACAAGTCCATGTGTTTCTTGGGACTGTAAATGATCCCTTGAAGACTGCTGCTGATGTTGAGTGCTAGGCTCCACCTCCATGCTGACACAATCCTCCTCCTCCTCGTCCTCGTCCTCTTCCTGTGTGATCGACGGGCCAACAGAAACACTGTCTGGATAAAGGGGGCCTTGAGAGGTAAGGAAGTCCTCCTCTTCCTCCCTCTGTTCTGTCTCAATTATTCAAGTGCTCCAACAGGTGGACAAGAGGGACAGTGTCACTGATGCATGAACTGTCACTGCTCACCATCCTCGTGGCCTCCTCAAATGGTGACAGGACAGTGCATGCAACCCTGATCATGACCCACTGGCGTGGCAAAAAAAAAAACAAGCTCCCCTGACCCTGTCCTGGTGCCATATTGGCACAGATATTTATTAATGGCCCTCTGCTGCGTGTGCACTGGCATTATATGACCGGCGGAAATGCACACAGACTTTCCTGGACTGCCTCAGGACATCCTGTAAGCCCGGGTACCTGCCCAAGAACCGCTGCTCTATCAAGTTAAGGACGTGAGCCAAACAGGGCACATGGGTGAGCTGTCCCTGTCGGAGGGCGGAGAGGAGGTTGGTGTCATTGTCGCAAACCACCATTCCTGGCTTAAGCATGACGTGACGTCAACCACCTCTGAGCCTGCCCCTGCAGAGCTGACAGAATCTCTGCCCCAGTGTGGCTCCTGTCCCTTAAGCACACCAGCTCAAGCACTGCATGGCATCTTTTTGCCTGCGTACTTGCGTAGCCCCTTGAATGCCTACGGAGCACCGCTGGTTCCGAGGACAAATCAGCACAGGAAGAGGCCATGGAGGAAGAAGAAGAGGAGGGGGTGGAGGAGAGAGGTGTGTCAGAATCACCACTAGTAGCATTTTGGAGGCGTGGTGGCGGAACAACCTCCAACACTACTGCACCCTGTCGTGCATCCTTCCCAACTGCCAGCAGAGTCACCCAGTGGGCCGTGAAAGATAGGTAACGCCACTGTCCATGCCTGCTGGACCATGAGTCATGGTCCAGGAGGCCGCCCTGTCCAGCGAGGCCAAGACATTGCCTTCCACATGCCGGTAGAGAGCCAGAATCGCCTTCAGTGAAAAAAGTGGCGTTTGGGAACCTGACACTGAGGAACCGCCTATTCCACAAACTCACAGAAGGGGGCAGAGTCTACCAACTGAAAAGGCAGCAGTTGAAGTGCTAGCAATTTAGCCAAGCTAGCATTCAGCCGCTGGGCATGTGGATGGCTGGGAGTGAACTTCTTTCGGCGGTGCAGCAGCTGGGGCAGGGAAATTTGCCTGGTACAATCGGACGTTGGTGTACCGATAGCAGATTGCCCGCAAGTACAGTAGGTGCCGCCGATATTGTGTCAATCTCGCCGCTTCTAGCGGCGATATTGACACCCTATGAGCTCCGTCGCGAGAGCCAGCGCCGAGCTGTCTCGTCATCGGGAAAGGAAAAAATGTTCCTTTCACGATGAGCGACACGCATTGCCGATAGGCGGGGATCCGACGCGGATTCCCGCCAATACCAGGCACTGCGTTTGGTATGAATCCTGAGCGGGAACTCCACGCCAATTTTTAAAGAAAAAAACGGCGTGGGTTCGCCCTCCAGAAGCATACCAGGCCCTTGGGTCTGGTCTGGATTTTAAGGGGAACCCTACGCCGAAAAAACGGCGTGGGGGTCCCCCTCAAGATCCAAACCAGACCCTTATCCGAGCACGCAACCTGGCAGGCCACAGGCGAAGAGGGGGGGGGACAATAGCGGCCCCCCCTCCCTCCTGAAACGTACCAGGCCACATGCCCTCAACATGGGGGGTTTGGTGCTCTGGGGCAGGGGGGCGACCCCAGAGCACCCTGCCCCCATGTTCATGAGGACAGGGCCTCTTCCCGACAACCCTGGCCGTTGGTTGTCGGGGTCTGCGGGCGGGGGGCTTATCGGAATCCGGGAGCCCCCTTTAATAAGGGGGCCCCCAGATACCGGCCCCCCCACCCTATGTGAATGAGTATGGGGTACATCGTACCCCTACCCATTCACCTGGTGGAAAAAAAATGGTAATAAAAACACAACACAGTTTTTAAAAGTATTTTATTGCACCGCTCCGGAGGTCTTCTTCCGACTTCGGGGGTCTCCGGTGTCGTCGCCGCGCTCTCAGGTTCTTTCTTCTGCCGGGCCTCCGCTAACTTCTTTTTAGCTCTTTTGCTAGCGGAGGCCCGGTCTTCTCCGTCGCCTTCTTCTTCTCCCGCTCTCCGGTTCTTCTCCCGCTCTCCGGTTCTTTCTTCCGCCGGGCCTCCGGTAACTTCTTTTTAGCTCTTTTGCTAGCGGAGGCCCGGTCTTCTCCGTCGTCTCGTCCGGCTCTCCGTTGTCCTTCTGCTGGCCCCTCCACTAACTTCTTGGTAGCTCTTTTGCTAGTGGAGGAGCCGGTCTTCCCGTCGTCGCCGTCTGCGTCTTCTTCCCTCTTCTCCTCCTCGATGTTGACTCGTCGCTTCCTCTCGCAGTAATGATAAATCTTCGGTCCGCAGAGATTAATATAGGCTTCACATGACGTCACAGTCACATGTTCCCATGACGTCACAGTCACATGCTCCGGGGCCATGTGCCCCGGAGCATGTGACTGTGACGTCATGGCACCATGTGACTGTGACGTCATGAGAAGCCTATATTAATCTCTGCGGACCGAAGATTTATCATTACTGCGAGAGAAAGCGACGAGTCAACATCGAGAAGGAGAAGAGGGAACAAGACGCCGACGGCGACGACGGGAAGACCGGCTCCTCCACTAGCAAAAGAGCTACCAAGAAGTTAGTGGAGGGGCCGGCAGAAGAAAGAACCGGAGAGCGGGAGAAGAACAGGAGAGGAGAAGAGGGGAGAAGGCGACGGAGAAGACCGGACCTCCGGTAGCAAAAGAGCTAAAAAGAAGTTAGCGGAGGCCCGGCAGAAGAAAGAACCGGAGAGCGCGGCGACGACACCGGAGACCCCCGAAGTCGGAAGAAGACCTCCGGAGCGGTGCAATAAAATACTTTTAAAAACTGTGTTGTGTTTTCATTACCATTTTTTTTCCACCAGGTGAATGGGTAGGGGTACGATGTACCCCATACTCATTCACATAGGGTGGGGGGGCCGGTATCTGGGGGCCCCCTTATTAAAGGGGGCTCCCGGATTCCGATAAGCCCCCCGCCCGCAGACCCAGACAACCAACAGCCAGGGTTGTCGGGAAGAGGCCCTGTCCTCATGAACATGGGGGCAGGGTGCTCTGGGGTGGGGGGGCCGCAAGTCGCCCCCCTGCCCCAGAGCACCAAACCCCCCATGTTGAGGGCATGTGGCCTGGTACGGTTCAGGAGGGAGGGGGGGCCGCTCTCGCCCCCCTCTTCCCCTGCGGCCTGCCAGGTTGCGTGCTCGGATAAGGGTCTGGTTTGGATCTTGAGGGGGACCCCCACGCCGTTTTTTCGGCGTAGGGTTCCCCTTCAAATCCAGACCAGACCCAAGGGCCTGGTATGCTCCTGGAGGGGGAACCCACACCGTTTTTTTCTTTAAAAATTGGCGTGGAGTTCCCGCTCAGGATTCATACCAAACGCAGTGCCTGGTATTGGCGGGAATCCGCGTCGGATCCCCGCTCAATACAGTGTCGCGTCTCCTCGCTATTGCAGCGAGCGCGACACGTGTCGCCACCCTGCTGCCGAGATCTCAGCACTCCTGTCGCCGAGAATCTCGGCGATGGGAGCGCGATAGAAATACAATATCGGCGGCACCTACTGTACTTTGCAGTGACACACCTAATTCTACACCTTCATTTCTCTCAGTAAAGGTTTCTAGTGGGGTTGGAGATCCCAGCTGATGAGGAGCAAGGAGAGGTCCGCTTTGTTCTTTGTTGTGAGTCATTTATGTATGCTTGCCAACGGACTGCATGGCAGGTCGACATATGTCTGGTCAAGCATGTGGCCGCTGTTTTGGCCATGCGAGATACGCTTCAGACATATGTTGCAAATAGCAACGGTGCAATCTGCTGCACACGTCTCAAAAAAGGCCCACACCAAAGAACTTTTGGAATAACGCGAAGATACAGCAGCGCCCTGCACATGCGGAGCTCTGCGGTGTAATGCAGTCGGTTGGCTGCCCTTAAGCTGGCCCCTGGAGGGCATCCTGCCTCATTGGAGATGTGCCTCCTCCTCCGCCTCCTTCTCCTCCTCTCTCCTATCAGGCACCCATGTAGAGTCAGTAACCTCATCATCCCCTCCCTCCTCGCCACTGGAGCAAACCTGGCAGTATGCTGCAGCTGGGGGAACATGACTGACAGTTTGCTGTCCTTCTTGGGCACCCCCTCTTTCTGGGCTCATGTAACTGCCTTCCTCAAGCATCATCGGAGCCCTCAAAACGCTGCGCATCCTCCTGCAGCATGTACCCAACACTGTGGTTAAACAGTTCGGGGGACTCCTCAGGACATGGTGGAGCTAGGAAAGGAGTGACTGATGCCATTGAGCCAATGGAAGAGGCTGCTTTGGCAGCTGCTTTGGCAGACAAAGTACCCTGAGGCTGGGTGAGAGAGGATGAGGAGGATGAGGACGGCTTGGTCATCCACTCTACCAACTCTTCAGCATGTTGCGGCTCAACGCGGCCAGCTGCGGAAAAAAAGGACAAGCGTGACTTACGGCCATGTGTTGATGAGGATGCACCGTGTCCACGACCAGCACTGTTGCCTCTAGACACAGAGCATGCTTGCCCTTTTTTATTGGCATGTGAGTGTCTGCCTCTCCTTGTTGGCCTTCCAGACATACTGTCTTTGATGTATTGGAATAGGTACACAAGGAATGGCCTGCAGTGAGATGTAGCTGCACAAAGCTGGGATGTATATATATACTGATTATACTGCAGCTAGCTGAATCAACTGCCTGCCTGTAGTATCTTAGCAACAGTAGAACTGGATTGGAACAGTCTGCAGTGTAGCAAAACTGAATACAGTATACTGAGTGATATACAACAGCTTACTGAATCAACTGCCTGCCTGTAGTATCTTAGCAACAGTAGAACAGGAACAGTATGCCGTGTAGCTAAACTGAATACAGTATACTGAGTGATATACAGCAGCTTACTGAATCAACTGCCTGCCTGTATTATCTTAGCAACAGTAGAACAGGATTGGAACAGTCTGCAGTGTAGCTAAACTGAATACAGTATACTGAGTGATATACAACAGCTTACTGAATCAACTGCCTGCCTGTAGTATCTTAGCAACAGTAGAACATGATTGGAACAGTTTGCAGTGTAGTTAAACTGAATACAGTATACTGAGTGATATACTGCAGCTTACTGAACCAACTGCCTGCCTGTAGAATCTTAGCAACAGTAGAACAGGAACAGATCTAGCTAAACTGAACACAGTGTATATATATATATATATATATATATATATATATATACACAACGCCTGGGGTGCATATATATACTAAATACACTGACTGCAGCTAACTCAATCGCCTGCCTGCTCTAAGTAAATGAAATGAAATGACACTCTCTCTGTCTCTATCTCTCTCTTTCAAAGCCGGAACACACTACATGGAGCCATGCAGGCGGCCTTATATAGTGTGGGGCGTGTACTTAGTCCCCCTGAGCCATGATTGGCCAAAGGCACCCTGCCTTTGGCCAATTACGGCTCTCTGTACTGACGGCTCTGTGATTGGCCAAGCATGCGGGTCATAGTGCATGCTTGGCCAATCATCAGCCAGCAATGCACTGCGTCGACGCAGTGAATTATGGGCCGTGACGCGCCACTCGAATTTGGCGCGAACGGCCCATATTGTTCGAAAATTCGGCGAACGCCCGAACAGACGATGTTCCAGTCGAACATGAGTTCGACTCGAACACGAAGCTCATCCCAACTTCTGTGTATGGAAGAGCATGTAGCCCCGATCTTTTCTGGCAGCAGGAACTGGACTACTATCACTGTTGCTGCCCTGCACTTCCTCTCCTCCTCTCAAGCTATTAAGGACTACATAAACCCCCAAAGAGAGATAGAGCGCTGACAATTTGCAGGACTGTTTGCAGCCTAGGGCAGAGCTGGAGGAAAGCCCATGCCCACCACCCAAGATAACAGGGAGAGCTGGAGGAAAGCGCGGCCCACCACCCAAGATCTCAGAAAGAGGAAAAGGAAACTGAGCTGCTGTAGATTGTAGGAAGAACTAAGCCTGCTGGGTGCAACTATAATTTATGGGAGATGTAGTCTCCAGACAGACTGAGCCTTTACTACAGATTGGCAAGGCAACTGCACATACCAGCATGACCAGGGTTCTGTGGAGAGGAAAAGGAAAGTCTGTTCCTGGGCTTGAGGCAGATGGGGTGAGGACATTGTGAGAGACAGATCATATTGCAAGCAGGGATGAGCCGAACACCCCCCTGTTCGGTTCGCACCAGAACCTGCGAACAGACAAAATGTTCGTGTAAACTTTAGAACCCTATTAAATACAATGGACTCCAACGTTCGAAATCTAAAGTGTTAATTATAAAGGCTAATATGCAAGTTATTGTCCTAAAAAGGGTTTGGGGACCCGGGTCCTGCCCCAGGGGACATGTATCAATGCAAAAAGAAGTTTTAAAAACGGCCGTTTTTTCGGGAGCAGTGATTTTAATAATGCTTAAAATGAAAAAATAAAAGTGAAATATTCCTTTAAATTTCGTACCTGGGGGGTGTGTATGATATGCATGTAAAGTGGCGCATGTTTCCCGTGCTTAGAACTGTCCCTGCACAAAGTGTCATTTTTGAAAGAAAAAAAGTCTTTTAAAACTGACTCGCGGCTATTAATGAATTGTCGGCTCCCGGCAATACATACAAAAGTCATTGATAAAAATAAAAAAAAAGCGTGGGGGTTCCCCAGAATTCAATTACCAGGCCCTTCAGGTCTGGAATGGATATTAAGGGGAACCCCGCCGCAAATTTAAAAAAAAATTGACGTGGGGTTCCCCCAAATATCCATTCCAGGCCCTTCAGATCTGGCATGGATTTTAAGGGGAACTCCACCCCAAATTTAAAAAAAAATGGCGTGGAGTCCCCCTAAAAATCCATACCAGACCCCTTATCCGAGCACGCAACCTGGCCGGCCGCAGGGGAAAAGGGGGGGACGAGAGAGCGGCCCCCCCTCCCTCCTGAACCGTACCAAGCCACATGCCCTCAACATGGGGAGGATGTCCCCATGTTGATGGGGACAAGGGCCTCATCCCCACAACCCTTGCCCGGTGGTTGTGGGGGTCTGCGGGCAGGGGGCTTATCGGAATCTGGAAGACCCCTTTAACAAAGGGGACCCCCAGATCCCGCCCCCCCCCTATGTGAATTGGTAAGGGGTACATTGTACCCCTACCATTTCACGAAGAAAGCGTAAAAAAATGTTTAAAAAAACACACAAACACCTTGAAAAAGTCCTTTATTTAAAAAAAAAAAAAAAAAAAAAACAGCGGTGAAATCCAGTGTCCCGCGGCGATCCCGATGTCCAGCGCTGTCCTTCATTGGTTGTGCCTGAGCGGACCTGATGGGGAACTCCCTCTCAGTATTTTAAATGTATAGACCCGCCCCTTCTAAAGTTCCCCATCAGGTCCGCCAGCGGACCAGATGCGGAACATGAGAAGGGGCGGGTCTATACATGTATTACCAAAGTGAGAGCAGTTCCCCATCAGGTCCGCCCCCTCGGTATGTCGGACCCGCCTACGTCATTGGCTTGAGCGGGGAACTTCCTTCACTATGTAAATTTAAATTACACAGTGAAGGAAGTTCCCCGCTCAAGCCAATGACGTAGGCGGGTCCGACATACCGAGGAGGCGGACCTGATGGGGAACTGCTCTCACTTTGGTAATACATGTATAGACCCGCCCCTTCTCATGTTCCGCATCTGGTCCGCTGAGCGGACCTGATGGGGAACTTTAGAAGGGGCGGGTCTATAACTTTAAAATACTGAGAGGGAGTTCCCCATCAGGTCCGCTCAGGCACAACCAATGAAGGACAGCGCTGGACATCGGGATCGCCGCGGGACACTGGATTTCACCGCTGTTTTTTTTTTTTTTTAAATAAAGGACTTTTTCAAGGTGTTTGTGTGTTTTTTTTTACAATTTTTTACACTTTCTTCGTGAAATGGTAGGGGTACAATGTACCCCTTACCAATTCACATAGGGGGGGGGGCGGGATCTGGGGGTCCCCTTTGTTAAAGGGGTCTTCCAGATTCCGATAAGCCCCCTGCCCGCAGACCCCCACAACCACCGGGCAAGGGTTGTGGGGATGAGGCCCTTGTCCCCATCAACATGGGGACATCCTCCCCATGTTGAGGGCATGTGGCTTGGTACGGTTCAGGAGGGAGGGGGGGCCGCTCTCTCGTCCCCCCCTTTTCCCCTGCGGCCGGCCAGGTTGCGTGCTCGGATAAGGGGTCTGGTATGGATTTTTAGGGGGACTCCACGCCATTTTTTTTTAAATTTGGGGTGGAGTTCCCCTTAAAATCCATGCCAGATCTGAAGGGCCTGGAATGGATATTTGGGGGAACCCCACGTCAATTTTTTTTTTAATTTGCGGCGGGGTTCCCCTTAATATCCATTCCAGACCTGAAGGGCCTGGTAATTGAATTCTGGGGAACCCCCACGCTTTTTTTTTATTTTTATCAATGACTTTTGTATGTATTGCCGGGAGCCGACAATTCATTAATAGCCGCGAGTCAGTTTTAAATGCATTTTTTTCTTTCAAAAATGACACTTTTTGCAGGGACAGTTCTAAGCACGGGAAACATGCGCCACTTCACATGCATATCATACACACCCCCCAGGTACGAAATTTAAAGGAATATTTCACTTTTATTGTTTCACTTTAAGCATTATTAAAATCACTGCTCCCGAAAAAATGTCCGTTTTTAAAACTTCTTTTTGCATTGATACATGTCCCCTGGGGCAGGACCCCGGTCCCCAAACACTTTTTAGGACAATAACTTGCATATAAGCCTTTATAATTAGCACTTTAGATTTCTCCCATAGATTTTTCGAATTTGCCGCGAACACCCCAATTTGTTCGCTGTTCGGCGAACGGGCGAACAAGCAATGTTCGAGTCGAACATGAGTTCGACTCGAACTCGAAGCTCATCCCTAATTGCAAGGCATTAGCAGACAATCCCAGCAGGGTGCAGAGAGGGGGAATAGCAGACATCTCCTGGTATATGACAACGCCAATGTTGCTGACCGGAACTGTTGCCTGATTGCTGGGTAGAACACTGTCGCTGACGTAATATACGGTGGACATTTCTGAGGGACCTTGCAGAAGAAGACGTGATGGTGGAGAGTCTTCAGGAAAAGCCCAATGTCCTGGATCTTGAAGAATTAATGGTGCTTTTTTTAATTACTTCCATGCCCTGCCCATTGAGATGTGGCACCTCCTTACCAAGCAAATTTCATACATTCCTTAAGTATTGCATGAGCTGACCACGCATCTATTCATTTGCCTTCGTGAAATGACCTTAACACTGTTTTATGCATTATTTATCAAGCATTTGAGGTGACCCAAATATCACAGGTATATATCCTTTAGTGAATTGAGCCCATTGTTTCTTAGGCATGACCCTCCCTAGTATAGATTTTATGGGTCTGTAGCGCCTGCCCCTCTCCTCTCTCCGTGCGACTCGCACTGTCTCTCGTCTAGGGGTATCTGGTTGGGTGGAGAGAGAGAGAGCGGGTGGGCCACGCCTAGCCTCCACCACATGGGAATGCCTGTAGTATCAGCAATGTCCTGTTTACCTTCGGGTCTGTGCCGTGCACCCAGATCCTCCCTCCAAGAGTCACCGTGAACTTCGTCCGCCAGGAAGTGAGCCTCACACCATTAAAGTCCAACACTCCTTTATTAGAACACACCATACAGGGACTTCCTTGATAGTTAGGACAGAAAAGGAGGTGTGAGTGTGAATAGGCCCAGACACAAATTCGCTCCTCCACTCTCCTCCTGGAGAGTGGGATATGGTCTCCGCACGAGAGGAAGGGGATCCTTCTGGACGGTCTCCGACAAGAGACTCACCCGTCACCGGCAGTCTGCTGCACCAGGTCTTCGAGTGAGGAGCTCTCCCCGGTCCATTGCGTCTTACTCAGATTCAGGCCTCCATCCCCGAAGTGCCTTAGGACCCTTCCCTCGCGGAACTCAGTGATGGGCACTGAGCTCCGGACCTTCTTGCAAGTACCTCACCCCAGGGCTGAAGGTGCCTGGGGTGGAACACGATCTCCGTTGGTCCTCTAGGCCGAGGCCTCCTAGAGGACGAGCACGCACCCACGTCCGCAAGCTGAAGGTGCTTGGGACGAAGACCCCGTGACCAAGATGGCCGGCCCTTTTATCCCCCTTCCCAGCAAGCACAGCGGGTTCCCCGCCCCTCCATACCGCTATCGAAAGAGGACAAAAAGGACTCGACACACAGTGATATTCGTCCCTCCGGCCACAGCGGCAGCGCCACCTCGTGGACCGCCGGGAACATAGCACTGATGTCACAGCTAAATTTAAAAAAATGCACCCGGGAAAGTAAGTACCCGCTACAGGTCATTCCCTGGACCATTGGCTTACTACCAAATGTATACCCTACCGTGTTTCCCTGAAAATAAGACCTACCCCGAAAAACAAGGGCGCACCAGCCTAGTATATTATCGTTTGGGTGGATTTTATTTATAATACAGTATAAAAACTAGTCACAACTGTTGTAGAAAATTTCGGAGTAAAAAAGTTATTCCATAGGTGGCTGCAGCATGTAGAACCAAAACCGCACTCCGAATGGTCATGGAGGATGTGATGAGGGTCACTGCATTCGGAGTGAGGTTTTGGTTCTACGTGCTGCAGCCACCTTTGGAATAACTTTTTTACTCCGAAACTTTCTACAACAATTGTGACTAGTTTTTATACTGTATTATAAATAAAATCCGCCCAAACGATAATACACTAGGCTGGTGCGCCCTTGTTTTCTTTCTTTTCAATATAAGCCCTACCCTGAAAATAAGCCCTAGTTTGAAGTGCTTTTCGGGGTAACACGGTATAATCCTCTGTTACGGCAGTGAGCAGTGTTCTGTGTGTGTGTCTCTGATCTCCTGGCTGTCGGCGGGGGATCTTGGCCCCCTCCCTCCAGTGTTTAGAGCAGAGAACACTACTTGGGGCTGGCCATGGAAGCGCCGGGTGTCGGCGGGGGATCTCGACCCCCCTCCCTGCAGTGTTCAGAGAAGAGAAGAAGGCTTGGGGCAGGCGAAGAAAGCACCGGGTTTAGGCGGGGGATCTTGGTCCCCCTGCCTGCAGTGTTCAGAGCAGAGAAGACGGCTTGGGGCAGGCGATGGAAGCGCTGAGCGGCGATATACGGTAAGGGTGTTTGCACAGTTATATTGCAGCAGTACCTTTTGCATTATATGATGCTTTTACTGGTATGTTCATACTGGGGATTCCTGCATGGCAAGCCCTACCCCGAAAATAAGCCCTAGTGTGTTTTGGGTGTCATAAATTTTCGGGGAAATACGTTAATTGCTACAAAATATATATTTCTGTGTCAAATGTATACCCTTTTTGCAGCTGTATATATTTGTTTGAGGAATTGAAGCCATTTCTATCTTCTCCATTTCTCTGGTTGCTGCATATACGTATATACTGTACGTATACAATAAATATCCCCTCTTCAGCCCAGGTATGTCAGAGAATTATGGGCTCCGGGAACAGGGGACACTAGAAAATAACAGCTCCTTTGGGGGTAAGCGCTACAACCATGTGACGTACTCCATTTGACAGTCTGTGCTTGGTGATCAACCCAGCAATGTTACCTTGAAGCACTGCTGGAACAAGGTCTTCCATTACCCAGGGTAAGGATCCCAAACTGTGTCCCCTTTTCCCCAGGCAGCAGAAGGGCAAGTTTAAGAGCATCAAAATGTATGTGATGGTTGTGGCACACTGCTGTAAATTCAAGAGTTTAACTGTCGCTTAGATACCATCCCGCAGTAACATACAGTATGGGGCTAAAAGTCGTGGCATGAAGAAATACCCCAGCATCAGTGTTGGGAAAAAATGCCCCTGTGTCAGTGTTGTTACTGAAAGGAAAAAACTGCTCCTGTATCAGTGGGGTCACTGAAAGAAAAAAGTAATCCCCTACATAACTAGTGTCATTGTGTTGTCAGTCCGCGGAGGATTGCTTGGGGTAAAGGACAGAAGATAGGAGGCTAGGGAAAGGGGGCTCTGAAGGTTGCATTTAAAGAAGTACCGTATTTATCGGCGTATAACACGCGCCGGCGTATAACACGCACCCCAAGTTTAGGAGGGAATTTTAAGGAAAAAAACTTTTAGGAGGGAAGTTCAAGGAAAAAAACTTACATTTAAATGCAGCCTTGTCCATCATTGCAGGCTTGCCCAGTGTCCATCTGCAGCCTTGCCCAGTGTCCATCTGCAGCCTTGCCCAGTGTCCATCATTGCAGCCTTGCCCAGTGTCCATCTGCAGCCTTGCCCAGTGTCCATCATTGCAGCCTTGCCCAGTGTCCATCTGCAGCCTTGCCCGGTGCCTTTGCAGCCATGCCTTTCCCAGTGCCTTTGCAGCCATGCCTTTCCCAGTGCCTTTGCAGCCTTGCCTTGCCCAGTGCCTTTGCAGCCTTTCCTTGCCCTGTGCCAGTCTCTGCATTGTTTGAATTTGGCGCCGATTTCCACTGTGGAGAGGAGTGTACTTCGGCTAGACTCGGCTCCTCTCGCAGTCCCGCCCATTTCCACTGATTGCGCCGCTGACCTACAGAAAGCCGAGTGTACTTCGGCTAGACTCGGCTCTGCTCACAGTCAGGGGCGGGACTGCGAGAGGAGCCGAGACTAGCCGAAGTACACTTTCTGTATGTCATTGGAGGTGGGCGGGACTGCGAGAGGAGCCGAGTAAAGCCGAGTGTACTTCGGCTTTGTGTATCTCGGCTCCTCTCGCTCGTTTCAGCGGGGGATCGGCGTATAACACGCACCCACGATTTCCCCCTGATTTTAAGGGGGAAAAAAGTGCGTGTTATACGCCGATAAATACGGTATTTAAAGAAGGAAAAAAAAAAACCTAAAATGTGCTTTATTACAACTAGTTAATCCCTATGGGGTATATACTACCTCTAGGAAAGCTGCCATGTTTACTTTCAGTGCTGTTACAAGGAGCACTACGCAATATCATTTATCTGCTTTTCCTCTCCCCTGGAATACACCTCATGTGAATTTTTTAATAAAGTGAAACTAAAGGCAAAACTTTTTTTTTTTTTCATTTTTGATAGAGTAAGAGAGGGTTAAAACTCCTGTCAGTTTTTTTTTCTTATTTTTTTTGCTTTCTGTGTCCCATTAGGGTGATTTCCCTTCATTACCTGTCACATTGACAAAACAGTAAGTGAGAGGAAACCCCCCCAAAGTAAGGGAATCTTGGTGTGTCACCAGGGTCTTCAGAACGAGTACCTTAATTTGAAGATTTCCTATCCATTAGTGTTCTGGTGTCAACCAAAACTTTGGGATTTTTTTTTTTCACTTTCGTAACAGTAAACAGGACAAATAGAGAGGGTGAATCTTCCTAATTGGGGCATAGACAGCAATAACATCTAACCCCTCTCCATTCTATCTAAAACTACAAAAAAGTTTTGCCTTTGTGTAGCGGGTGGTTACATTTAGGGGGAGGAATCTGAGTGGTAACTAGGCTCAGATGCACTAATTGTTAGGTTTCATGGACCATTTCCCTGGGAGATGGTACTGGTGTGTAGTTCCCTGGGGCCTATGGGTGGCGCTGTTGCAATGGGCCCGGGTTGAACCGCAGTACAAGGTTGTGCCTTTTTTTGTCCCCTCTTGGCAGCAGTACGGTGGGGCAGGAAACCTGCTGTGCCTGTCGGGAGAGGATATAAAAGGGGCCGCCATCTTCCAGAGGGGTCGGTTCCGCGCTCAGGCACCTTAGGCCTGGGTGTGTGTGTGTCGCCTCCAGGTGCCCTAGACCCGGAGGCCTGGTCGGGTTGTCTCTGGGTGCCCTAGGCCCGGAGACGGAGCTGCTGTTCCATCTCAGACACCTTCAGCCTGGGGTGAGGGCCTTTGGCTGGGATCCGCCGGGGACCGAGACTCCCAGGGATCTGCCTTGCGAGGGGACCCGTATCCAGGACGAGGAGGCCAGGGAGGTGACCCTTTCTGAAGACCCAGCGCAGAGTCGTGGTGACGGAAGGGGCCTCTGGTAACTCTCCGGAGGGATGTTCTTGTCCTATAAAGGGCCGGTTCACTAACGGAAGGAAGTGCGTGTTCTTTAAGTCACAGTGGCAGTGACACTACGCACCCAAGGTCAGTGGCAGTGGCAGTGGCTTTCATCTTTTTCACCCGTTCAGTGGCAGTGACCAACTTCATGGTCTGTGGCAGAGACCGTGCGCCAAGCCTGTTCATGCTGATCAGAGCAGGAGAAAACCCAATTTAAGTTTGTGCCTGGACCTCCTCCCACCTTATCTGACCTGTGTCCTGTCCTAACCTGTCTGCTCTCAAAGAGACTGTTTATTGTGCTGAAAAGAATACATAAGAGTTGGACCTTTCAGTTGGTGTGGACAGTTGCTTACTGGGGAGAACTAAAGGCTTGTTTCTGACTACCACAGAAACGAGATCAGCACTGGAGGTTTTTAAACACTGGCTGCAAGCAGGCCCGAGAAACTAACACCGCTCAACCTCCCTATTCAAGAGGGTATGGGCTTGTGGTGCGGTGTGCCTCATTCTTTCCTGCGGAGGAGCCAAGCAGAAGAAAAGCAGGTAAAGTCTGGGGTTGGTGCGCTAAATTTAGTTTACACTTTATTAACTAAGGAGCCCTGTGTGCCTTTCGGAGGTGTTTGAGCTGAAGGGCTCTGGCGGCGGTTATTATTATTATACAGGATTTATATGGTGCCAACAATTTGCGCAGCGCTTTACAACATGGTTGAAGACAGAACAATTACAATACAATAAAGGAGGGATCACAGGGCCCTGCTCGTTAGAGCTTACAATCTAGAAGGAGGGGTCAAGTGGAACAAAGGGTAGTAGCTGTGGGGGATGATCAGATGGACACAATGAAAATACAGTTGTTAGGTGTGGGTAGGATAGGCTTATCTGAAGAGGAGGGTTTTCAGGGATCGTCTAAAAGCTAATAGAGTAGGAGATAGATGGATAGATTGGGGTAAATAGTTCCATAGGCTTGGAGAGGCTCTGGAAAAGTCCTGAAGACGAGCATGGGAGGAGATGATAAGAGAGCTAGAGAGCAGGAGGTCTTGAATTTGAGGTTGAGTGGCTATGAGGCTCTTTGGACCTATGAGGAGGAGAGGGGAGCTCTGGGGCTGAGTTGCTCCCCCACCTTTCTTGTACTCAAATACAGGTCAGACCCAGGACTGAAGACAGCTTTCCATTCTTCTTTTTTCCAGTCACATGACAAAAGCAGATGGGAAGAAGGGAAGATCACCCTCACTTCCCAGCATGTGCCCATACTGAGGAGGAGATCAAATCTCAACAGGTGCCCCTTCTTACTATATGTCCATGTTTAATATAAAGTAGTTAGGATATAGTTCATTCTTAGCAGACCACTTTTGCCTTGTTGTCCTATTTATCTGCCACAGTTGCCAATGTGACAGCGCTCAGGCACCAAGAACTGCATTATGGCAGGAAGAGTACAGAGTCACATGTTCCCCAATACCTGAAATCTCAGTTCTTCTCATGGCAGGCCAATAGTATAGAAGACGAGTGAGTGGAAAGTAAGTACAAACAGCCATGCAATAAACCTGTTACTCGCTTTACGGGTCGATTTATGGTTTCAAACCCACAGAAAATGTTTCTTCTGCATAAAGAAGCATGCTGAAGAAAGTAATAACAAAAGGTGTTTTTTTGTCTTCATTTTTAATGTCCTCATTTTAGTTTTTTTCAGTTCTGGTAATTCAGTTTATCCACTTTACATGCACTAACACATGTGAACATAAGTTTACTTGAATTCGTTTACATATGATTAAATGATTTTAATTGTATTTACATACATTAACTTCAGTAACAATGCATTTCCTACAAAACATTCTGCTCAAATACTTCTGTGTATGATGTAGCTAAATGAATAAAGCATAGTGTAGTACCCCCTTACCCACTGGAGGCTAATAGAGACCCTCCAGAGGAGGTCAGGTGGGCTGACGTTTCACATCAGGATTGAGACCTTGACTTTAAAAGGGGTAGCAGATTGGCTGCAGTTATATTTGGGTCAGAAAAATAAAATTTATTGGGCTCTAATAAACTCCTGGGTGAGAGGATTAGGGCACAGAACACCCAAGGAATGTGGCAGATGCCAGAATTCTACTTAGAGTCTTCAGAGGTAGTGCACATGCAATATGAATTTCCTAGACGAGACTACACACTCCCTACGAGGTCCAGGCCAAGTTCCATCTTCTCAGGCACCTCCAGCAGTCAAAGTTCACCCTTGGTGCTCCTTCTCAGGATCATCTCCACTTCTTACAGGAAAATTACCCCCAGCAAGCCAGTACAAGCTTAGGGCTCAGACCCAGGCCTTTCTTCTCACAGCATAGCACATGTGGGCTTCCCAGGCCTGGGAGGTAAAATACAGCAGTACATATCCTCCATAGGCAGAGCCTGGGAGGTAAGAGAGCTTCCTGAAGGTCACCCAAAATACTGTACGTATGTCCTTCCCCACTGTACACCATTGACAATAAACCTCCTAGTGGTTGGCCAGGAAGACAAATATTCATATTCCTGATTAATGGATCCTCCTACACTATTGCCAGGGATAATCCTCAGCAGCAGACAGAGGCAAACATTCACCAGAGCTGAGGGGAAAATCAACAGTTCATACAACTTACTATTAAGCTCAGGCTGCCTATAGCCTGATAGAACTCAATTTAAATGATCACTCTTTCTTAGGGGAGGGTGGCTACACTAGAAACATGGAGCCATTAAAGTAGAACTATAGGCAAACCTTTTTTACATTTTGGAGTAATGGAGGGTTATAACCCCTGGTGGTTCATTTTTTTGCAATCTGTGCCCTATTGGGGAGATTTACCTTCACTTCACATTCCATAGCCAAAACAGAAAGTGAGAGGAAATCCTTGCAAATTCAGGGAATCCCTTGGGGACCCCCAGACCACCAGAACTAGTGTAGCCATTGGAAAATTTCCCCTCTATTACTTTTGTGGGGATAACCCAAAATGTGGTATTTTCTTTTAGTTTCACTTTCAATGCCAATGGTAAACAAAACAAATAGAGAGGGTGAATCTCCCTAATAATAGCACAGAGAGCAATAAAAACTGTCAGGGCTCTGTTTTCCCTCTCCACTTTATCCAAAGCTAAAGAAAAAGTTTTGACTTTAGTTAGGGTCCTTTCACACGGTCGGATCCCGTGATGATCCGTTCCTTTAACACCCGCTTGCTCAGCGGAGATCGCTCCGTTGATCCCCGCTGAGCCAGGAAACGACAGGGCAGGCCCTGCACACTGTGCAGGGACCGCCCTGTCAGATCTCCGCTCTCCTCTATGGGGGGATGGGATGAACATGGACCGTCTGTCCATGTTCATCCGATCCGATCCGCAGACGGATGGAAAAATAGGATTTTCCTGCGTCTGCAGAAACGGAGCATAGCGGACACGGAGGAGATCGGGTGTCAGCGGATGTTCATCCGCTGACACCCGCTATTCCATAGGGATACATGTATGTCCGTTTTTCATCCGAAAACAGATGAACGAAAAACTGACATACGGTCCGCATGTGTGAAAGGGCCCTTATACTTTAACTGTGTGATCTGCACCAAGAACTATCTTGTGTTTCTTAGCCAGATTTAGGAGTTCTTGGGCCGTATCCAGACATCTACAAAGCCCTTTAAGTAAGCACTGGCACCTTACGGTGTCTAAACCCATGTAAATTTGTATTTCTCCCCATCACAGGTTTGTTAAGCACTAGGTATATTTCCTATAGTTACAAAATGTTGTTGTGCTGCTGAGTGCAGCCTATTATAATTACTAAAGACTAATAAAGCAATATTTTGATTCAGGGAATTGATCAAGCTGCCCTTAGGGGAAATATTTTTTTTTTATCCGGTGGGTTAGGCGCCCTTCACACTAGCGGGCTGATTGAGTCCACTTGTCAGTTTTTCAGGCGGACATGATCAGACCCTCCATTATCCTCTATGGATTTGCAGGTGTAAATTGATATGTGTCACCCACTGACATCTGATCTGATCCTATCTGTTAAAAACAGACCGATGGGGATCCTTTCCCCATCTGTCTGGCGGATCGAATGGCAGTCGGGTGTAAACAGACAGGCGGTCCATTATTTCTGACCGAATAGAGGAGAGCAGGCTGTGTCTGTGTCCACTCTGCATAAGCTAAATGGACATGGACCAGCTATCCGCCTGCTTAGTGGGGATCAGCAGACAGATATACTGCTGAGCAGGTGGACTCCAATGGAGCCCGCCCCATGTGGAAGGGCCTTAAAGTTAGCTTTAGGTCAGTTTCATACTGCTGTGGTATGGTTTGCCTGTAGTGCAGGTGTACCCACGGTTTTCTTGTCGTTAAACCATGGTTTGCCATAGATTGTGTATTTTTGTTGCATTTTCTGAAACCACAGCAAAGATGCAGAATGCAGAGCTTTCAGAAAACGCACTAAAAACACGATATCTCATAAAAAGTCTATGGGAAACCATGGGTTAACTGCACGAAAACCATGGATACACCAAACCGTAGTGCAGCAAAGTGAAACCAGTCTTCATTTCTAGGGAGTTTTCTTTGCCTTTCTCTGGACCAAAAGTGAGTTGTTAGAGAGTGAACCTGACCAATAGGCTTAGAAGTAGAAGTCTCCTTCATTGGAACCTATGGAGGAATGGCTGCATGTGCACATATTAGGACCAGAGAATTGTCTAGAATGGCACAAACTGGGGATCCTGGTCCACATTTTTGGAGATCTGCAGCTGGGGGTACACATGGCTTGAGGAGGGTAAGGAGGGCGTTAGGATTATCTTTATAAAAGATATTGTTTGAAGGATTTTTTATTTTGTCTTGTTGTGTCTGTTTGTTTACTAAGAAAATAAAAAAAGGATATTGTTATATTTTTTATCTAACTGCACGAAAACCATGGATAGACCTGCACCAAACCGTAGTGCAGAAAAGTGACGAGAAAAACGGGATTAATCACGACGAGAAAAATTAGAACATGCTCTAATTTTTCTCGTCGTGATTCACTGCATTTTTTTCCGTGGCAGTTTTCCCATAGGGAAACACTGTCGGGGAGCCTACACACAGTCGTTTTTCTCGACCAAGAGAAAAAATGTTGGGAAAAACGGCCGTGTGTAGGGGAACAAGCCATTCCTCGTTTTTCCCGTCTATTTTCTCGACGGTGTTTTCACCGTCGAGAAAATCGATCGTGTGTACGCGGCATGAGTGTTATTGCAATAAAATGGCCAAGCTTTTCACTGTGCTTTTAGATGGGTGGGGCTGTTTCCTTATGTTATGTAACCAGGGTCGGCTATTATGCCTATAATCAAGAGACATTTTCTGTTGTTAATGTGGGGTTGGCTCCCTATAGTGCAGTGGTTCTCAACCTTCTAGCACCGTGACCCCTTGATAAAATTTCCCAAGTTGTGGAGACCCCTAACAATAAAATTATTTTCGTAGCGTGGGTTGTCAGCACCCAAGGCAAGACAAGTAATTTGCGCCCCTAACCCACGGACATTTAGCGCTCCCTGAGTCCCTTCCATTTGTACAGTATTAAAACCCCTTATGGTACATTTTAGAAAGTACCACTCTCTCTTTGTTCTCCTTTCTTTCCCTTTTATCTCTCTATCCTAATTTTTTATTTTTTTCCCCATCCCTCTCTCTAGCCGTCTTTCTTGTTCTTTCTCCTATTCTCTCTCCCTTTTTCTTTGTTCCTCCCACTCTTTTAGGTATTCTCTATTTTTATTCCTTCTCTTACTCCTTGGTGGGGAGGTGGGGGGAATGGGATAAGTGGCAGTGGTGGGGGGAGTTCTGATCAGCCAACTTAGATGCTCTTGATCAAGGTCATCTGCTGATCTGAGAACTGTAGTGGGGACTTTTAATGGCAACTATAATCACTACTACTGTGTATCCGGCTTCACTGCATCTCCGACTTTGTGGTGTCTCGTAGCAGTGACACCTATGCCGAAATCAGGAGATAGGGTCTCCTCCAGCCCTTCCCACGTCACATTCCTCACCAGTCAGTGGGTGAGTGGGTGGCCGCGGGCTCCAGGAACAGCCCTGCTGGGCGGCTGCAAAAAGGCTTGGAGAGCGGTACAGGCTTCAGGAACAGTCCAGGATTTGAGAACCACTGCTCTAGTGTTTGCTGAACTCTATGTGTTAATTTCCTTTTCCTGTTTGAGGTTTTAGAGCAAAGCATCATGGGATGTGTAGTTCAGAATGCTGAAGTGACTATGCCAGCAGGAGAGATCTGAACTACAAACAACAGAATGCTGACTGAACAGATCAGACTACTGGGAAAGGATATAAAAGGGGCTGGCGTGGCCTAGATCAGCCTCTCTGGATGCTGTTTTAACTCTGCCAGCAGAAGGTCTGTGTGACAGGGAGTTGCTGATGATTTGTGGCCTACACAGCGGAGAGCCAGACAGCTATACCCCGAGGGATCTCTGCGGACAGCATCACTTCTTCAGTGCAGTTGACCGGAGGGTGTTCCAGGTCATCCAGAGGCATACTGCACACCACTTTGGCCTGAATCCTGCTTGTTTTGTGAGGCAACACTTGCAAACCGAGTTAGGATTTTTTAAAATACAGTGCTCGTATTGCAAAATGCTCGTTAACCATGTTACTCACAATCCGAGGTTCCACTGTATATGTATCTTGTGTTTTATTAATACAGTAAACATATTTGAACTGTTTCTTTAATACTGTGTGAGTCTCTATTTGCTACTACAGTTAGTGAGATAACAGAACCCATGGTGTCAGAGGTAGGGTTGCCACTTTTTCTTCAAGCCAAACCCGAACACTTTTAGCGACGCACAGCAAAAACATATTTTTTTTAGCATGCTCTATAGGATTGTAAAAGACCTGGGACACCTTTGGGCGCTCCAAAGAGAATAGTAATGTGGCGTCACTGCCGTGCATAGTACCCCCTCACCCTCCAATCAGGCACTGTTCTGAGCTACATTCCTGTCTGAATATCGTGTCTGTGTTTCAGGTGGACTGAAACCCGGACACATGATTCAAAACCCAGGTGGCAACCCTAGTCAGAGGTAAGGGAGAAATTGCAGAGTCAAGGTAATCGTTGGGGTACAGAGTCTATTAGCAGCCCTTACGGGGGTACCACTACAGTTATTTGATTCTGTGCTGCACAATCTGCTTTTGTTATACCCCATCATGTTTCAGAGAGGCTTCAAACTAATAAGAGAGGGCAGTATTGGTCTGAAAGGAGCATTTAGGATAGGAAAATGAGGATACCAGAAACCACAAGTATTTAGCTAGTCAGATGCAGATAAAAATTTTTGCACAGCACCAGAACTTAGGCTATTGCCCTGATTACAGTAAATCTGTAATTACAGAGTCTGTCATTACTGATTGGTCATTCAGAAAATACCAATTTCCTAGCTGTCATGCTGATCCACTCGCTTCAGTACTTTCTACATCACTAACTCAAAAAAATGTGCAATTCTGCCTTCACACTGGCTTTCCTGATCAGCATACTCATCCATGGTCAGAGACTCAGGACGCCAGGGACAGCCAAAGAACCAATATTTCTGAGAAGGAGGTCAACAATGGCAGCCTCCTTATTTTGTCTCCTTTAAACACAACATTTTCCTGAGTTTTCTGCTGTACCCAGTCTGGCCTTATTTATAGAAGTCAACTTACAATTTAGGTTTACCGGTAATTTCAACAGCATGTAATAGGAAAGTACGAAATTGTTATCTGACATATTGTACTGCAAATCGTTTGCGCTTTTTCTTTTAATTGTTGTCATTTTGTTATACAGAGCTGCAATTTTCCTCTTTTCTCTTTTCCTCTGTACTCACCAAGCTCTCCGAGCCCACACGGCAATCCAAGGAGCTACCGAATTCACCCATATTTAATGTGTATGTAAATGTAGTTTGAATTCAGGATTTTAATAAAACACAGCCTTGTAGAGTGCTCGCGCCTGCACTGTAAGAAAAGCTGCTTTGTGCTATAGACATCTTTAATCCGTAGCCTGGCTCTGTCAGAGGCTTTAGGCAGTGTAATGCACTGATGCAGCAACTTAATGACATCCATGGCTAGTTGCTGTGCATCAGAAAGGAGGATTTAACCAGCAGTTTCCAGTGTGGGACAAAGTGCAACTCTACTGTATATCACACTGCAGTATTACAGTTCTAGCAAACGCAGTCCAGACTGTGAAAGAAAATAGGTTTTTGTCCAATAATAAATTACATCAGTTACTACATACAGTAATAGTAGAAAAGAAATAAATGCGCTACCCAAACACACATAAATATTAACCACCCTAAAGAGGGAAGTGAAGCAGCTGTACTGGAATGTGACAAAATTCAAACAAAATGGAAGGTAATAGTGCAGCGCTACATATAGACCAGTAAAACTGGACTGTAACTCAAATGTGACTATAAACATAAACACAACAGAGGGGGCAGGTTAAACATCCGACCCAATGTACAAAGTGTCCACAACACTAAACGAAGTGATAAGTGTCCAAAAAAGTGAATAAATGGCGTGGAGTGGATGGAGTAATTCTTGCACAGATCTTCACGTGAATGATGACATAAATGTGTGCTTACCGGAAATGTTGGACCCGAATGTCATACGACAGCGGATCAATCAAGCTTAAGAGTATCCCCAAAGGCTGTTCACAGGAACGTCACCGAATCGCTGATGGATGATGAAATATACCAGCCGGAACATTCAGATGACCTCAATCCCGGATGGAACCAAACGGATCGAAAGTTTCTCAAAACTTCAAAACCCTCAGGGCTGGAGATCTCTTTCTGGATCCTGGTACTCGACCGGACAGTGGGGTACAATCGAGCTTGAATATACAAATACCCCGACAAGGGTATTGCAGGGAGGCCGAATGGAGAAACTGAAAAAAACTTTTCCTCGCCGAATCATGCAAAGAGAAGAAAAAATATGGTGCTCCACTGGTGTAGGTCAAAACAATGGGTTTTTAATAAAAAAAAACAACATACAAAATAAAAAGCGATCACAGTTCATACATTAAAAGGCAATATGGGAAGCAAAATGCATAGCCCGATGCGTTTCGTTCCTAACAGGACGTCTACAGTACACAAGAAACAACTACTTAAAGGGCATCTCTACTTTCTTTCACAGAGTGGCGGAGTATTGGGCGAAGACGAATGCATTGTGTAAGACTAATCATCCTAGTGTTTAAAATTTCCTTATCTGTCACCTGTTTAGGTGCCAGTGAACATAAGTGAAGGCTTGCCTGAACCAGCAATTTATGGTCATAGAATACTTGTATGTCTCTGATCAACCTTTATCAATCTTTTTAACCCAAGAGGAAACCCTATAATAATTTCCAGGCATTGGAGAACCCTTAAGGGTTATTTTTTTTCTTTTTAAATAACAAACATACCATACTTACCTACACTGGGTAGTTCGTTTTGCACAGAGTGGCATGATCCTCATCTTCTAGGGTCCCTCGGCAGCTGTCTCAGCTTCTGGGAAGCTCCCTCCCAAGGGGGGTAGCTCGCGGACTTGCTCCCGTGTGATACAGTGGCCAAGGGGGTTAGCTCGCGGACGCGCTCCCGTTTGATACAGTGGCGACTATAGCCGTCAAGTGTATCACCCGGCCCCACCCCCCCGGTGCGCCGCATCATTGGTTTGATTGACAGCAGCGGGAGCCAATGGCTGTGCTGCTATCAATCTCCAATGAAGATTGGGGGAAAGCTGGGGGAAAGCATCACGGGATCGCGTCCACAGAGTTTCGTGGCTCAAGTAAGTAAAACGGGGGCTGGGGGGCCCGAGAATGCAAGGTGTTTTTTCACCTTAATGCATAGGATGCATTAAGGTGAAAAAACACGAAGCTTTACAATCCCTTTAATAAAACCAATTCATCATGGCTCAATGACAAAATGCCTCTTACATTGGTGGTCAGTAGGAAGAATACAACCCTAATAATAGTGGTCCGAATGCCACCCTTACAGTCAGAGAAAAAGATAATTGGTGTCATGTTGCTGCCTTTTCCAATTGGCTTTGGTTCTGGAAATATGCAGGCTCCATTAGATGGGAGGTCAATCAGCCAAAGCTCATGGAACCCCTTGTAACCTCTTGAGGAACCCTAGTTGAGAATGGCGACTCTAGACCCACCCTATGGGCCAGGCTAACAGTAATTTAAAGAAATCAGGAGAGACAAAATTTTCCAGGAAGTTTTTAGTTAATATAATGAATAATAAAAAGTACAACAATCTGGTGGTAAACATAAACTGTCCATATATGGCAATATAGTATAGCAATTTTCGGTTCAGCAACAAGACAGCTCAATATGCAGAACGTGCAGTGTGCTTGAGGATTGCTCCTTCAAACTGGTCCCCTAGGATTTTTTTTTTTTTAAGTAAATTTTGTTGAAGATAGTTTTTTTATGTTATACAACAAAGAAACAAGACATACAGTGGCCCAAACCTGTGACCACTGTCAGAAACACTTACATAAAATCAAGAAAAATGTGGCAACCATTTTTGTACCAATAAACAACATTAAAGATGATGTCCTAATAAACTCCAGTTATTGCTATAATTAAAGTCACCAGTAGGCTTGTGCACAACGGAAAAATTTGTTCCGTTTTGGTTCATTTCTTTCCGGTCCTGTTGATTCGTAATCATTCGTAATTTTGCTAGACGGGATTTTTCGTGTTCAGACTCATTCGTATTTTTGCAAGCGACATTTTTCGTTGAATTTTTTGTTGCTTTATAATTCGTACTTTCGGTAGAGTACGTTGTTTTTCATTGATTCTGGACACAACTCCTACTTTCGTAACTTTTTTTGGGTTCGTTGATTCGTAATTTTCCGTGTCTCTCTCACAACGACGCTGCCTATTATGCCTAATGTGCTTCGAATGGATTTGTACTTTTCTAAATACATAGCGGTTATTTGTAACGATTCGAAATCTCGTATTTTACTTTCGTTTTTTACATGCGGCTATAGGCTCCGCCCCTGTACACCATTTTGAGAGGGTTCAGCACGGTGAGGGAGAAGCAGAGAGCAGAGCAGAGTGAGTGTTATTGTGCTTTGAATGGATTCGAAATCTCGTATTTTACTTTCGTTTTTTCATGCGGCTATAGCCTCCGCCCCCTGTACACCATTTTGAGAGGGAGTTCAGCATGGTGAGGGAGAAGCAGAGAGCAGAGTGAGTGTTATTGTGCTTCGAATGGATTCGTACATTCGTAACTTTTTTCATAACGAATTATGCCGAAGACCTTCGGGCATTCGCTATTTTGCGGTATAATTTATTTCGGATTCGGTTTTATTCGTAATTGCTCTGTTCGGAAATTCGAATGCTTCCGAATGTCCGAAAGTTGCTAAATTCGGACGAATTTCGATTCGTTACGGAACAAATTGCACAAGCCTAGTCACCAGTACCACCACACCACTACAAGAGATTATCAACATTGCCAGTAACACAAATGAGAAGGCTATTTTTCCAAGCCATTATTCCAACACTCGATCCCCACCAGTCAGAAATGCTAGTGGTAAAACATATGTGGATTCTGAGGAGGACAGCCATGGATTCCATGTTTTCTTACACTTTCTAGGACAGACTCTTTGTTTATAAGTTAGGTCTTCCCTTTTCAAGAAAAGGTTAACAGCTTTTAATGAGCCTCCTGGATAGTATGCTGTGCTGGCAATGTAGGGAGCAAGGATGCACCAACCCAGATGCAGGATGGTGAAAAGGTCCTTCTCCAAACTCGGTAGTTTCCAGGGGTTGCAGGGCCAGCCCTAAACTACCCTCCTCCACAAGAATCTTTCCCTATGCTGAGTCTGTCTGTCCCTGGCCAGCGGGTCTCTTCCCCTTTCTCACAACACCCACACTGCAGGGAGTGCCATAATGACCAGGGGCTATATATAGCATTTTAGTCCAATATGGCTACCCAAGGCTCAGGGGAGCTTTGTGTGCAATCAGACACAGGCTCTTCCAAAATGGCCCCTGGGAGCCCAGTGCAGAGGACCTGTCAGTCCTCTAAAGGTTCCCCTAGAGAAACCAGAAAGCAGTGATTGTGTGTTCACTGTGTTTACTTTTTTTAGCTAACCAATAGGTGAATGGGCAGTTGATGCCTCACTGTCTGTGCTGAAACTCCTCGAATGGTAACGGTGCTTAGTGGGTTGGTGGCGGCTGCCAAAGACACTCTTTTACAACCCTGTCTGAGATAGGCATCCCTGCCCATGCCCACTGGGGGAAGAGTACATAGGCCAGTCAGAAATTAAAATGAATCAACACATGGCCGGACTGCAGCAGTGGTCACCTTTGACGTGTTTCACACGAAAAAGCACATTTTACACACTCTTTGTAAAAGCATAAAACATGTCAGAGGGGACTCCTGCTACTTTTTAAGAAGAAAAGTTTATGCAGTTTGAAATGCGGTTATTTATTTATTTATGTTTATGACTGATATGCAGGAATACAATGAGTCAGACTGTCATCCGGAGGCATGGCAGTGGGCCCTGTGGTGAGTCACTCACCTTGAATGGTATACACCAGTGATGGCAAACCTTGGAACCCCCAGATGTTTTGGAACCACATTTCCCATAATGCTCAAATACACCGCAGAGGGCATGAGCATATTGGGAAATGTAGCTCCAAAACATCTGGGGTGCCAAGGTTCGCCATCACTGGTATATACAGTATTTTAAATTAGAATTAGATTAACCAGGCTAGATCTTGGCAGCTGATCGTAATTTTGTTTTTCCCCCCAAGATAGGCCAGTACTAGGCATGTCTTCAGAGTCTTCTCCCTCTTCTCTCCAGTGTCACAAACATTCTTGTTCAGGCATATGTACATGGCCCCATGTCATTCACAATACTGTATATAGGTTGCTTAAAGGATAACTCCACGTTTTCCTTAAAAAAAAAATCAATATAGCATACTTTTATTATACAAGCCATTTTATAATTTAATGTTTTTAAAAATGACCTTTCCATTTCAATCTACAGCCAGCTTTGGATTTGTAAAACTGATGAAAAATAAAAGTGTAGCTTCCTTGTAACCATGGCAACCGGGGGCTTTCTGTACACTATTATAATGTTATTTCTTGCTTGTGTGGTTGGCTTTTTTTAGCTGTTTTTCTACTATTTTAACAATTACACTGTTATTGTTTCTTGGCACAAAGGAATGGTGTAGAAGTTTTTTTTTTTTGGTGAAGAATGGAATATGGTAGGATTTATGAATCTGTCATTAAAGAAATAGTGTTCTGTATAAATAGTGTTCTGAACATGTAGTACATTGTCCCAAATTCCTATGTGCTGTGGAAGGCTAAATATGTGGTCAGATAGGATCCCCACTCCACTCCTTAATCCCCATCATGGCGAGCCAACAACTCATCTAGCAAGGAGACGGCTATATTAATAGCTGGGGCTTATTGTTGTCTCTGAACATTTTTCTGACACAAGCGCCTGCTAGAGAAATATATGGGCGGGGGGAGGAATGCATTCTTCTTGCCAGCTCTTGTCTTTGGTGCTTGGAGCCAGGGCTGCCATCAGGGGGATACAGGCAGTACTCCTGTAAGGGGCCGGAGGTCCCCAGGGGCCCGGATGGCAACCCCCCCTTTTTTTTTTGTAAGGGGCCCAGAGGTCCCCAGAGGCCCGGAGGTCCACAGGTCCCCGGATAGCAACCCCCCCTTTTTTTTTGTTCTTTTGTTTGTTTGTTTTTGTTCGTCAGCACCCAAAGCCCCCCCGACCTCAACAATTCGCGGCGGCAGAACCCCCCCGCTTCTCAATTCGTGGCACCCCCCCGCTTCTCAATCTGTGGCTTCAGCACCCCTCCCCCCGTTCTCCTCTGCTCCAGGGGGCCCATGCCTGAAGCTGTGTAAGGGACCCCAAAATTCCTGATGGCGGCCCTGCTTGGAGCCAAAGATAAACACTGGCTATCGAAGCAGCCATCTTCTTGCATGCAGCATTGCTATGGATATGAAGAGAAGGGGGTTGTCCTGTCTGATCATGGAGCTAGCCTTCCAGCCTTCCAAAGCATGAAGAGGAGACAAAGTACTACATGTATTTTAATGTTAACGTAGAATGAAATTCTACTGGTGTATGACCAGCTTTAGCGGTAAAGAGTAGTAACAAAATACAGTTGCTTGTTACAGTGAATGCACAAATCAGAAAAAAACATATTGTACATCAATAAGCAAGCAACTTTTGTTTTGAACTACAATTCACAGTTTTTTTGGTAGCAGATGCAGAAAAAGATTTTCTGCTTGAAGCTTGTAGCTCTAAAACGCTCAACAAGCCAAACCCCATTTATTTCAATAGCCCCTGTTCACATCTGAGCATTCTGTCACCTGAAGCAAAATGCCTGAAGCACAAAAAAGTACATGAGCTTCTTTTTGGCAGCCTTCAAGCGTTTTTGGCCCCATAGACTTCAATAGAAATGCCTGACTTGAGCGTTTTACAAGCGTTTTGTCGCTCGTTTTCTGCTCAAACAGCAGCTCTCCACCCATAATTTCCTCTCCCTCTCCTCCCCCTAGTGCTTTCTATTGGCTAAACAAAAACACCAGAAGCTGTAAAATGCTTGTAAAAGACTTCTAAAATGCTTTAAAAATGCTTGTAAAAAGCTGCAAAAACAGGCAAAAAATAAAAATGCCCCAAAAACGCAAGTAAATCGCTACGCTCAGGTGTGAATGGAGCCTAAGGGATTGATTTACTAAAGGCAAATATACTGTGCACTGCAAGTGCACTTGCTCCGCAGCGTGGTAAATATGATAAAGCATCACGTTGCAAAGAATACTCGATCACATGCAAGGAAAATATAAAACAACATTTTTGCTTGCACTCGATTGGATGATAGAAATCAGCAGAGCTTCCCCTCAGATCTAGAACAAATGCACGTGAAGTGCACTTCAAAGTGCACAATATATTTTCCTTCCATTAGTAAATCAACCTCCAAAGCCTGGTACACACGATCGGATTTCCTATGGATTCTAATCCGATGGATTTTTCCATCGGAAATCCGATGAAGCTGACTTCCATCAGTCTTGCCCACACACCATCAGTCAAAAATCCAAACGTCCCAAACGCTGTGACGTAAAACACTCCGACAAGCCGAGAAAAATTAAGTTCAATGCTTCTGAGCATGCGTCGACTTGATTCTGAGCATGCGTGGGTTTTTTGTCCGATAGAGTTCCACACAGACGATCGTAATTTGCTATCGTTTTTTTTCCCATCGGATAAATTTAAAACATGTTCTATTTTTTCTCACCGATGAAAAAAAGACTGATGGGGCCCATACACGATCGGTTTGTCCGATCAGAAAAGTTCATCGGACTGTTTTCATCGGTAAAACCGATTGTGTGTACACGGCATAAGTCTTACAAGTAAGAAACTGTATGGCCCATTGACTTCACTGGTTAACCTCCCTGGCGGTAATCCCGAATCTGGCTCAGGGTGGAATTTCAGTACCATTAGCAGTAACCCCGAGCCAGACTTGGGCTGCATCGCAGGATACAGGGAAAGTTACTTACCTTGTCCCCTGGATCCTGCGATGTCTTCCCACTGTGTGTGCGAGCCGTCTCCTCGCTCGATTCACACTGCCGAGTGCCGCCGAGCTCCGTTCCCTGCGACGTTGCGGCACACGGGGTGGAGATTGGCGCCAAATTCAAAAAAGTTAAAACACAGTATACATACAGTACCCTGTAATCTTACTGATTACAGTACTGTATAAAAAAATTACACATCCTCTTTGTCCCTAGTGGTCTGCCCAGTGTCCTGCATGCACTTTTATATTATAAATACATTTTTTTCTGCCTGGAAACTTGAGATTGTCCATAGCAACCAAAAAGTGTCCCTTTATGTCAAACGTGGTTTTAGCGATAATAAATTAGAATCACTCGCAGAATTAAGCGATAGCGATTTGTGGGGAAATTCGTCATCAAACACTGAAAAACACTTTTATTATTATTATAGTATTATTTGTTATAATTATTTTATAGTTATTTATTATATTATAATTTATGATTTTGTTTTTTGAACTTCATCATACCCGGGATGTCTACTAGACTCTTGTTTGGACAGATTTAAGTGAGTTATTCCTAAGAATTACAGGCCTACAATATAAAACGTCAAATTTCCATGCAAAATAATGGTACCGCTTTCAGCACCTAAAATCTGACAGAATCATACCGCCAGGGAGGTTAAACCCACAAGTGCTTATTTACCATTACTATTCCTTTATATTGGCTTTCGGAATTTACAGATGCAGCAATTTAGAAATTGGATAAAAAGTTTAGAACTAAGAAACACTTTTTGATGGATAAATAGTGCTTTTTTATCTACAACTGTATAGATCAGACCAAAATGAGGGACAAGTGAGGAGGAAAGAGGGACAGAGGGACTTTGTCCCGAAAAAGGGACAGTCTCTCAAAGTCAGGGACAGTTGGAAGCTATGTGGTCTGTTAAGCCCTGTACACACGATCCGATTTCCTATTGATTCTAATCTGATGGATTTCCATCAGTCTTGCCTACACACCATCAGTCAAAAATCCGACCGTCCCAAACGCCGTGACGTAAAACACTCCGACAAGCCGAGAAAAATTAAGTTCAATGCTTCTGAGCATGTGTCTACTTGATTCTGAGCATGCGTGGGTTTTTTCTCAGATGGAGTTCCACACAGACGATCGGATTTTGCTATCGTTTTTTTTCCCCATCGGATAAATTTAAAACATGTTCTATTTTTTCACACCGTTGGAAAAAAGACCGATGGGTCCCATACACGATCGGTTCGTCCGATGAAAACAGTCCATCGGACTGTTTTCATCGGTAAAACCGATCGTGTGTATGCGGCTTGAGTCTATTATGTACTAGCTGGGTGACTGAGGAATGATGGAAGGTAAAGTGGGTAACGGGTAGTATGGTGTTTTATGTCTTATGGGGTTATTGGATGCAGGGACATTGTACTAGGCCTGGGAGTCTAGGCTTCGGAGCGGTAGCAAGACTAATTCTCCTTTAATTGTTCTGTTCTTTATTGTGTCCATATGGTCTTCTCAGACTTCTCAATTTTTACTTATTGCTGTTGTTGTCACGTTTTCACATTTCCATACTGAAGCTATTTCAATGTCTGTGAATGCTGGAATGATTGCAGTACAAACCAGTTTAAATGGCCACTGGTTTATCTCATTGTACCCAGCAATTAGTGTTGTAAAGTACCACCTGCTCATGTCAATCATCATTCTCTCAGTGGAAGGATCCTTTTTCTAAATGACGGTTACACCTAAGCATCGCACTCATTGTTTTCTCTGTCACCTAATGCTGCATGTGATTAGGATCAGATTACATGTTCCTGATGTGCATTTATTTTAAACTATATGTGCCATTGCACAGCCAGATATAGAGGCCATGAGAGACAATGTAAGTTTTGATTACCCAAGACAACTAGGCCTCAGGCGATTCACGCTTTAAAAAAATTAAATTCCACTTTTTTACCTCAGAAAAAGCAATGACATAGGTTGTGCTCACTATTTGGATAAAGAGAATTCAATTTTTTATTTGAATTAGTATGTTATAGTGCAACATTATACAGTATTTCATAAAGTGCATAGCACCGTTTAGGTCATTCCCTACACCAGCAGGAGTTTGCAGTTCCAATGTTAGGCTACTTTCACACTGAGGCGCTGGATGCGCTGGCGGCATAGCGGCGCTATTTTTAGCGCCGCTATACCGCCGTTTTTGCCGCGATTTGCGGGCGCTAGCGGGGTGATTTTAACCCCCGCTAGCGGCCGGAAAAGGGTTAAAAACACCCGCAATAACGCCTCTTTGCGGCGTTTTGCGGGCGTTTTGGAGGCGCTACCCCATTGATTTCAATGGGCAGGGGCGCTATAGGAGCGGTATTTTTACCGCTTCTATCGCGCTTCAAAGATGCAGCTTGCAGGATTTTTTTGATCTCCTGCAAGCGCAACGCTCCAGTTTGAAAGCCCTCGGGCTTTCACACTGGATACAATTGAGCGTCTTTTTTGGGGCGCATTGCAGGCGCTATTTTTAGCGTAATAGCGCCTGCAAAGCACCTCAGTGTGAAAGGGGCCTTACTCTCACGAACTCATATGTGGTTTAAGGCCAGCTAGTTCATATTCCTGGTCACTTGTCTAATACCACTTTCACACTGAGGCGCTTTTCAGGCGCTTTCACGCTAAAAAAGGCGCCTGAAAAGCTTACGAAAACGTATTTCCATTTAAATCAATGAATGCTTTCACACTGGGGCAGTGCTCTGACAGAGCGGTGAAAAAACACCCCTCTCCATTTAAATGAATTAAAAGCTCTTTGAAAGCGCTCAGTGTTTTACTGGCAGTTTTTCAAGCGTCTCAGTGTGAAAGAGGCCTACATGTTTTTTGTTTGTTGGAGAAAAAATCTGAGCACAAATACGTAAGTATGGGATGGATACACAAGCAGGGCCTCAAAGTTGTACATGAGGGACAAATGAGGAGGAAAGAAGGACTGAGGGACTTTGTTCCAAATTAGGGACAGTCCCTCGAAATCAGGGACAGTTGGTAGCTATGCATGTACACTAGCGTTTTTTTTTAAGCACCTAAAAGCTGTTATTAGCATTTTTTTTCTGCTCCTAGAAGCTAAATAATGTTATCTTATGTGTCCATGCACACTACATTAAATCGGAGGTTCACCCAAAATGGAACCTCCGCTTTTCGGAACCCTCCCCCCCTCCGGTTACACATTTGGCACCTTTCAGGGGGGAGGGGGTGCAGATATCTGTGTAATCCAGGTATTTGCACCACTTCCAGGTATAGACTCCCGCGGGAGTCCCACCCCTTCGCGTCACCCCCCCCCCCCGCTTTGTTCTGGGAAACACACGGCTCCCAGGACACAGCGGGGACCATTGAGGACGGCGCAGCGCAGTAGGGAACCGGGCAGTGAAGCCGCAGCGCTTCACTTCCCGATTCCCTCACCGAGGATGGCGGCGGGGGAAGCCGAGGGCCGAGCTGTAGCTCGGCTTTGACTGCCGACGTTGCAGGCGACCTGGACAGGTAAGTGTTCATTTTTCAAAAGTCAGCAGCTGCAGTATTTGTAGCTGCCAGCTTTTAAAAAAAAAATTCCAGTGAACCTCCGCTTTAACCACTTAACGACCGCTCACTGTATATATACGTCGGCAGAATGGCACCGACAGGCACAATCACGTAGAGTGTACGTGATTGCCTTTGTATAGTTGGGGGGTCCAATCGGACCCCCCTCCTATACAGTGAGCGGTGGCTAAGTGTCCAGGAGCGTTCCGGGATGAGGGGGCAGCCATTCGTTTCCGGCCACCCCCTTGCGATCGCTCCCGGCGAATGGAAATGCCCCCTCTGTCTGTGTCAGGCAGAGGAAGCAGGAGGAAGTGATGTCATCTCTGGTGCGGCGCTCACATATACCGAGCGCCGTACAAGAGAAGACATCAGGTCAGTGCACACAACACTACACTGACACCAGGACACATAGGGACATAAATCGCCCCCCCAGGCCCCCCCAGACACCCCCAGATAACCCCCCAGATCACCCCCCCAGCCCCCAGTCACAGTGTCACTGATTGCAGTGACCATTTATTTAGTGATCACTGCAATCAGTGACATTTGTGACTGTAAAAGTGTCAGTACATTCAGTTTTAGGTCCAGTGTAGCCCCCTAACCCCCCCCAATAAAGGTTTAACCCCCTGATCACCCCCCAGATAACCCTTTCACCCCCTATCACCACTGTCGCTAAGCGATCATTTTTCTGATCGCTGTCTTAGCGTCAGTGATGCCGATCGGCAGCCAGTAATTTTTTTTAGGTTCGCCGCATGTTTTTATAGCATCAGGTACCCCAATATATTATCTAATAAAGGTTTAACCCCCTTGATCACCCCCCAGGTAACCCTTTCACCCCCTATCACCACTGTCGCTAAGCGATCGTTTTTCTAAACGCTGTCTTAGTGTCGGTGATGCAGATCGGTAGCCGGTAATTTTTTTTAGGTTCGCCGCAGGTTTTTATAGCGTCAGGTACCCCAATATATTATCTAATAAAGGTTTAACCCCCTTGATCGCCCCCCAGGTAACCCTTTCACCCCCTATCACCACTGTCGCTAAGCGATCGTTTTTCTAAACGCTGTCTTAGTGTCGGTGATGCAGATCGGTAGCCAGTAATTTTTTTTAGGTTCGCCGCATGTTTTTATAGCGTCAGGTACCCCAATATATTATCTAATAAAGGTTTAACCCGCTTGATCGCCCCCCAGGTAACCCTTTCACCCCCTATCACCACTGTCGCTAAGCGATCGTTTTTCTAAACGCTGTCTTAGTGTCGGTGATGCAGATCGGTAGCTGGTAATTTTTTTTAGGTTCGCCGCAGGTTTTTATAGCGTCAGGTACCCCAATATATTATCTAATAAAGGTTTAACCCCCTTGATCGCCCCCCAGGTAACCCTTTCACCCCCTATCACCACTGTCGCTAAGCGATCGTTTTTCTAAACGCTGTCTTAGTGTCCGTGATGCAGATCGGTAGCCAGTAATTTTTTTTAGGTTCGCCGCAGGTTTTTATAGCGTCAGGTACCCCAATATATTATCTAGTAAAGGTTTAACCCCCTTGATCGCCCCCCAGGTAACCCTTTCACCCCCTATCACCACTGTCGCTAAGCGACCGTTTTTCTGATCGCTGTCTTAGTGTCGGTGATGCAGATCGGTAGCCAGTAATTTTTTTTAGGTTCGCCGCAGGTTTTTATAGCGTCAGGTACCCCCATATATTATCTAATAAAGGTTTTAACCCCCTGATTGCCCCTAGTTAACCCTTTCACCAGTGATCACCATATAAGTGTTACGGGTGACGCTGGTTAGTTAGTTTGCTTTTTATAGTGTCAGGGCACCCGCCGTATATAACCCAATAAAGGTTTAACCCCCTGATCGCCCGGCGGGTGATATCAATTAGGTTTTAGCGTCAGAGAGGGTCTGCGTCACACCCCAGGCAGCGTCAGGTTAGTGCCAGTAATGCTAACACCCACGCGTGAAGCATACATCCCCCTTAGTGGTATAGTATCTGAACAGATCAATATCTTATCTGATCAGATCTATACTAGCGTCCCCAGCAGTTTAGGGTTCCCAAAAACGCAGTGTTAGCGGGATCAGCCCAGATACCTGCTGGCACCTGCGTTTTGCCCCTCCGTCCAGCCCAGGCCACCCAAGTGCAGTATCGATCGATCACTGTCACTTACAAAACAAAAACACACATAACTGCAGCGTTCGCAGAGACAGGCCTGATCCCTGCGACTCCAGTGCTGTAGGAGGTGATTTCACCACCACAGTTAAATAAAAAAAGCATATATGCCGAAGCATTGGGGCAGCAGGAGCGGAGGAGCGATTTTGCTCCTAATGCTGCGTACATACGGTCGAAATTCCGACGGAGGCTTGCCCGTGTAAAAGTCTGACCATGTGTGTGCGGCATAACTTTTTTGCGGGAGGATGCCCCCATGCTTCGGCATATATAAATGGTGCGTGTATGCCCATCATTGGAAGTGGGTGGATGAAGGGCGGTATTCTAATGGTGGGCATACCCACTGATCAATCTCTTTTTTCGTTCAGCCAACTGGCTGCATGAAAAAAAAAGATTACAATACATGTCCAACAAGGACCAGCAACGTACTGGTATGTTGCTGGATTTTGAATGTTTATACCAGAATGATGCCTGCGGGTTTAGGTATCATCTTGGTATCATTCTTTTCAGCCTGCGGCCGGCTTTCATGTAAAAGCAATCCTAGCGGCTAATTAGCCTCTGGACTGCTTTTACAAGCAGTGGGAGGGAATGCCCCCCCCGGATATAAAAAGCGCCATTGGGAAATTGGGAAAGCATTTTATCACACCGATCTTGGTGTGGTCAGATGCTTTGAGGGCAGAGGAAAAATCCAAAATTAATAATAAAAAAAAAATAAAATAAAAAAAAAGCACCCCTGTCCTGCCCTGCTCTTGCCCAATGGCGAACGCAAGCGTCGGTCTGGCGTCATATGTAAACAGCAATTGCACCATGCATGTGAGGTATCACCGCGAAGGTCAGATCAAGGGCAGTCATTTTAGCAGTAGACCTCCTCTGTAAATCTACTGGGGTAACCTGTAAAGGCTTTTAAAGGCTTTTAAAAATGTATGTAGTTTGTCGCCAATGCGCGTTTGTGCGAAAATTTAAAGCATGTCGTGTTTGGTATCTATGTACTCGGCCTAAGATCATCTTTTTTATTTCATCAAACATTTGGGCAATATAGTGTGTTTTAGTGCATTAAAATTAAAAAAAGTGTATTTTTTAACCCAAAAAATGCATTTGAAAAATCGCTGTGCAAATACTGTGTAGAAAAAAAAATGCAACACCCACCATTTTAATCTGTAGGGCCTTTGCTTTAAAAATATATATAATGTTTGGGGGTTCAACATAATTTTCTTGCAAAAAAAAAAATGTTTTCATGTAAACAAAAAGTGTCAAAAAGGGCTTTGTCTTCAAGTGGTTAGAAGAGTGGATGTAAGCTTCCTAATGTTGTGTATAAAATGCCAGAACAGTTCAAAACCCCCCCAAATGACCCCATTTTGGAAAGTAGACACCCCAAGCTATATACTGAGAGGCATGTCGAGTCCATGGAATATTTTATATGTTGACACAAGTTGCGGAAAAACGACAATTTTTTTTTTTTTTTGCACAAAGTTGTCACTAAATGATATATGTCTCAAACATGCCATGGGCATATGTGGAATTACACCCCAAAATACATTCTGTTGCTTCTCCTGAGTACGGGGATACCACATGTGTGAGACTTTTTGGGAGCCTAGCCGCGTACGGGACCCCAAAAACCAAGCACCGCCTTCAGGCTTTCTAAGGGTGTAAATTTTGGATTTCACTTCTCACTGCCTATCACAGTTTCGGAGGCCATGGAATGCCCAGATGGCACAAACCCCCCCCAAATGACCCCATTTTGGAAAGTAGACACCCCAAGCTATTTGCTGAGAGGTATTGTGAGTATTTTGCAGATCTCGCTTTCTGTCACAAAGTTTTGAAAATTGAAAAAAAAAATATATATATATATATATATATTTTCTTTCTTCATTTTCAAAAACAAATGAGAGCTGTAAAATACTCGCCATGCCTCTCAGCAAATAGCTTGGGGTGTCTATATTCCAAAATGGGGTCATTTGGGGGGGTTTTGTGCTATTTTGGCATTTTATGGCCTTCGAAACTGTGATAGGTAGTGAGGAGTGAAATCAAAAATTTGTGCCTAGAAATCCTGAAGGCGGTGCTTGGTTTTCGGGGTCCCGTACGCGGCTAGGCTCCTAAAAAGTCCCACACATGTGGTATCCCCGTACTCAGGAGAAGCAGAAATTTTTATTTTGGGGTGTAATTCCACATATAACCATGGCATGTGTGAGCAATATATCATTTAGTGACAACTTTTTGTAATTTTTTATTTTTTTTTGTCATTGTTCAATCACTTGGGACAAAAAAAAAAAATATATTCAATGGGCTCAACAGGCCTCTCAGCAATTTCCTTGGGGTGTCTACTTTCTAAAATGGGGTCATTTGGGGGGGTTTTGTGCTATTTTGGCATTTTATGGCCTTCGAAACTGTGATAGGTAGTGAGGAGTGAAATCAAAAATTTGCGCCCTTAGAAATCCTGAAGGCGGTGCTTGGTTTCCGGGGTCCCGTACGCGGCTAGGCTCCTAAAAAGTCCCACACATGTGGTATCCCCGTACTCAGGAGAAGCAGAAATTTTTATTTTGGGGTGTAATTCCACATATAACCATGGCATGTGTGAGCAATATATCATTTAGTGACAACTTTTTGTAATTTTTTATTTTTTTTTGTCATTATTCAATCACTTGGGACAAAAAAAAAAAATATATTCAATGGGCTCAACAGGCCTCTCAGCAATTTCCTTGGGGTGTCTACTTTCTAAAATGGGGTCATTTGGGGGGGTTTTGTGCTATTTTGGCATTTTATGGCCTTCGAAACTGTGATAGGTAGTGAGGAGTGAAATCAAAAATTTGCGCCCTTAGAAATCCTGAAGGCGGTGCTTGGTTTCCGGGGTCCCGTACGCGGCTAGGCTCCCAAAAAGTCCCACACATGTGGTATCCCCGTACTCAGGAGAAGCAGCAAAATGTATTTTGAGGTGCAATTCCACATATAACCATGGCATGTGTGAGCAATATATCATTTAGTGACAACTTTTTGTAATTTTTTATTTTTTTTGTCATTATTCAATCACTTAAGACAAAAAAAAAAATTCAATGGGCTCAACATGCCTCTCAGCAATTTCCTTGGGGTGTCTACTTTCCAAAATGGGGTCATTTGGGGGGGTTTTGTACTGCCCTGTCATTTTAGCTCCTCAAGAAATGAGATAGGCAGTCATAAATTTAAAGCTGTGTAAATTCCAGAAAATGTACCCTAGTTTGTAAACGCTATAACTTTTGCGCAAACCGATAAATATACACTTATTGACATTTTTTTTACTAAAGACATGTGGCTGAATACATTTTGGCCTAAATGTATGACTAAAATTGAGTTTATTCGATTTTTCTTATAACAAAAAGTAGAAAATATAATTTTTTTTCAAAATTTTCGGTCTTTTTCCGTTTATATCGCAAAAAATAAAAATCGCAGAGGCAATCAAATACCATTAAAAGAAAGCTCTATTTGTGGGAAGAAAAGGACGCAAATTTCGTTTGGGTACAACATTGCATGTCCGCACAATTTACAGTTAAAGCAGCGCAGTGCAAAATTCTGAATTCACCTCTGGTCCTTTAGCTACCAAATGGTCCGGGGCTTAAAGTGGAAGTAAACCCTCCTATCATTTTCAGGCAAGGAAGCTGCCATCTTGGCTTCTTTTTAATTTTCAACTGCCATGATGCTGCACATGTGATCAGTTATGACACCAGCCATTGGATGGTTTGACAGTTTGGTTGAGAGCACAACCAATGTGACAGTTGGCATTCCCGGCATGCCGGGAATGTAACTGCTTTTTGAAATGGTTAAATCGATGTGTTTACTTCCGCTTTAAGTGGTTAAGCTATTAGCATTTTTTGAGCTTCAGCGTCTAGGAGCAGAGTTTCTTGGCGCGTTTTGTCAGCAGAAAAAAAAACGCTGAATGCTCCTAACTGCTTCTAAGGCTGGTTTCACACTGGGGCGGTGGGGGCGGTGGCGCTATACCGTCGGGATTGTTCAGCTATTCGGCCGCTAGCGGTGCGGTTTTAACCCCCGCTAGCGGCCAATAAAGGGTTAATACCACCCGCAAACCGCGGCTACAGCCGCGGTTTGCGGGCGGTATTACCGCGGTATCCCATGCATTTCAATGGGAAGGAGCGGTGGAGGAGCGGTAAAAACACTGCTCCTCTCACCGCTCCAAAGATGCGGCTAGCAGGACTTTTTTTACCGTCCTGCTAGTGCACCGCTTCAGTGTGAAAGCCCTCAGGGCTTTCACATTGGAGAGAAAGGAGCCGCTGTTTAGGCTCGGTTTGCAGGCGCTATTTTTAGCAAAATGCTACTAAGGCTTCATATACACGGGACGTGTTTACAACCTCTCCTGAACGATTTAACTTGACAGGTAGTAACCCATGTTTAAAACGTCCGTTTTGCCACAAAAACATGCTGAGTTCAGCGGCGTTTTTTCCACGTTTGAGTTTAAAAGCGTTTAAAAAAAAATATATATTTTTTTTTCAAAATAACCAAAAACGCCTGTAAACGAATCGCGGCTAAATGTGAGTAAGACTTCATGTACACGATACGTGTTTACAACCTCTACTGAACGATTTACCTTGACAGATAGTAACCCACGTTTAAAAAGTCAGTTTTGTTGCGTTTACATGCCACGTTTAGCGTCGTTTTGCATTTTTTTTTCAAAATAGGCAAAAACGCCTGTAAACCAAATGCGGCTAAAAGCGAGTTACCGCGTTTAGCCACGTTTAGAAGCGTTTGGCGCTTGACATGCCTCTAAACACAGCTTCTGAACGCATTTTTTTGGGTTTCAAGAAAAAGCCTCTAAACACAACTGCCTGGAAACGACTATAAAGGACCCTGTGTACATGGACAGGTAAGATAACATAGAGGAGAGTTCAGGAGCAGTTGAAAAAAATGCCCAACTTCTCCTAAACATCCGTTTACCAGCAGGAGTGTACATGAGGCCTAACAGCTTTTTTTGAGCATTTTTTTTTTTCATGTACTGCAAAAATGCAAAGAAATGCTAATGCTCCTAAATGCTCCTAAGGCCTCATGTACACTGCTGCTTGTAAACAGACGTTTAGGAGAAGTTGGGCATTTTTTTCAGCTGCCCTTGAATTCTCCTCTGTTATCATATCTGTCCATGTACACAGGGTCCTTTATAGTCGTTTCCAGGCAGTTTAGTATAGAAGACTTATTTGAAAAGCAAAAAAAATTGGTTCAGATGGATGTTCAGAGGCATTTGAAATGCCTGTAACACCTTGTAAACGCTGCTAAACGCGGTAACTCGCGTTTAGCAGCGTTTCGTTTACAGTCGTTTTTCCTTTTTAACAAAAAGAAATTCAAAATGTTTTTTTTTGCTTTTTACAAACGCTTCAAGACGCAAACACAGCTAAACGCGGCTAAACGCAGCATGTAAACGCGGCTAAACGAATGTTTTTAGACGCCGGTTTCTAGCTTTCACGTTAAATCATTCAGGAGAGGTTAAATAACGTCCCGTGTAAATGAAGACTAAGCTTCTAAATGCTTCCAAAAATGACTAAAACGCTACTAGAAGCTGGCACAAAAATGCTATTATCAGCATTTTTCACCCAGCGTTTTTTTTTTCTAGCCTCTTCTGAGCTCATCAAAAAAAAACGGTAGTGTGCATGGAGCCTTAGAAGCAGTTAGGAGCATTTAGCGTTTTTTTTTTTTTTTTTTCTGCTGGCAAAACGCTCCAAGAAACTCCACAAAAACAATAATTTATTTTTTTTTAGCTCCAAAAACACTAATAACCTAAAGCAGTGTGCATGGAAACATAGGATAACATTTAGCTTCTAGGGAAAGAAAAAAATGACAGCTTCTAGGAGCTTAAAAAAAAGCAAGTGTGCATGGTACCTAATACCAGTCTCTGCCCTCATAGAGCTTACAGTGTAATGTCCCTATCTCACATGCATACACAACTAGGTGTCAGTGGGAGAAAACAATGACTTATTGTTGGTAACAGTGAAAGGAATAGTGCCTTGAGAGGAATAGCATCACAAAGGCCAGATAAAGGCAAGAAAAGGGCCGTAGTTTGGAGACCACTGCCCTAGATCAGTGGTCTCCAAACTGTGGCCCAGGGGCTGGATGTGGCCCTTTGTTTGCTTTTATTTGGCCCTCAGACACTATTCCTCCCAATGACACCAATGATGGGATACAATTTCATCCACTGACACCAACAATGAGGCAGTATTTCTCTCACTATCAATGATTGGGGCACTATTATTCCTACTGACACCAATGATGGAGCACTATTCCTCCTACGGACACCAACGATGGGGCACTTTTCCTCCCACTGACATCAACGATGGGGTACGAATCCTCCCACTGACACCAATGATGGAGCACTATTCCTCCCACTGTCACCAATGATGGAGCACTATTCTTTCCACTAACACCAATGATGGGGCACTATTCTTCCTACGGACACCAACGATAGGGCACTTTTCCTCCCACAGACATCAACGATGGGGTACGAATCCTCCCACTGACACCAATGATGGAGCACTATTCCTCCCACTGACACCAATGATGGAGCACTAATCCTCCCACTCACACCAATGATGGGGCACTAATCCTCCCACTGACACCAATGATGGAGCACTAATCCTCCCACTCACACCAATGATGGGGCACTAATCCTCCCACTGACACCAATGATGGAGCACTAATCCTCCCACTGACACCAATGATGGAGCACTAATCCTCCCACTCACACCAATGATGGGGCACTAATCCTCCCACTGATACCAACGATGGGGTACTAATCCTCCCACTGACACCAATGATGGGGCACTAATCCTCCCACTGACACCAATGATGGAGCACTAATCCTCCCACTCACACCAATGATGGGGCACTAATCCTCCCACTGATACCAACGATGGGGTACTAATCCTCCCACTGACACCAATGATGGGGCACTAATCCTCCCACTGACACCAGCAATGGGGTACTATTTCTCCAACTGACACCAACGCCCGGCCCCCCCTAAAGTGTTAAGGACAGTAAGCGGGACCTTTGCTTAGAAAGTTTGGAGACCCCTGCCCTAGATTAGGGTGACCAGACATCCCCGGTTTCAGGGGACAGTCCCCGGATTGAGGACACTGTCCCCAGACCAAGTCTGTCCCCGGTTTTGTCCCCCGATTGGGTTTGAACAGGGGCTGGGGCAATTTCAAAGACAGTCAGTGCAGAATAAAAAAGAGAAAATTCTGAATTGCACCCCCCCCCCACTCCTACTAGCTTAGGGGGGTGTATTTTTTTCCATTATCTGTGCCCCTTTCTGATGATCATGTGCTGGTCGGAGCGGAGGGAATATTTCTTCAGTTTCGGGCCCATACCCATTCAGCTCCGCTCGCATGTTCTTCTGCCTTGGCTCAAGTCCCGGCCAGCCGCCTGCCTGCTTATCCCCACCCAGTAGTAGCCGGGGCCTGGAGACTTGACAGGCTGTGAGGCAGGCGGCAGCGGCGACGGGCAGAGAGTCGCTGATTGCCGCCATTACTAGTAAAAAAAAAAATATGTCCCCGGATTTCATTTTAAAAATCTGGTCACCTTACCCTAGATGATACATTGATATATTTCCTGGAGCTTCATGTTCTTATCACAATGTTACAGACTGAGTGATCACTAGGAGAGGAAACGTTTCCTTCTGCCTGAATCAAACTGATGACATCATTCTCCCAGAATGCACCTCTCAGACTAAGCACAGCCACTTGCCTGGAGCTGGGATGCTTTTGATAAAAGGTAGCGATTATTTGAGATTTTATTCTGTTGCTATATTGTGGTATTTTGGGAATGTATGTTTACAGATTTGTAGTTATTGATAAGTCTACCTAAATGTGATAAAAGATGATTTCTGAGGTTTCCATGAGTTACAGAACATGATCACATATTGTAGTGTTAATAAATGAGAACCTTTGTGTATTTACTGTGCAGTAACATCATGCTTGTGTATAAGTTCATTCCTTCCAGTGCACTATTGCTCCAGCTCATTATTATATGTGTTTGCTTTCCCGCTAGTTGTTTATATATTTAAGTATTTAATTATGTATGAGAGCAGGTGTTTGGTTAGGAGCGCCAGCAGTCTGTGGATCTGTGAGATGCACTTGTTGATCTGTTTAGTCTTCAGTATTTTGCTGCATGTTGGATAAAGGGACGATAATTTCATTGCACAACGTCCAGTATCTTTATACAGCAGAGGAAAGGAAATATTTTGTGTTGATTATGACAGCCAATCAGATTTCAGCTGTCGTTTTTTTTTTCAGTGTCAGATAGAGGATGGAAGAAGGAATTATTTAGGGCGCCTTTTACATTCCTAAGGTGCATTAACGCATGCGTGTTAATGTGTGTTAAGTTGGGCATTAAAGCATGTTGTGTTAACGACACCCATTGAAATCAATGAGTTGCCAGCACATCAACACAAAAAATAGGGTTTGCCAAAAATTTGTAACGTGGTGCACTGTGGTGAATTGCCATGTGAAGCCTTAGTACATTGGGGTGTCAGTCATAATGAATGCATTTCCCCAACACATAGATGTAAATGGAGCTTTGAAGCAGGCGTCTTTTAGGTTAAAGCGGAAGTAAACCCATCGATTTAACAGTTTCAAAAAACAGTTACATTCCCGGCATGCCGGAAATGCCAACTGTCACATTGGTTGCGCTCTCAACCAAACTGTCAAACCTTCCAATGGCTGGTGTCATAACTGATCACATGTGCAGATTAAACAGAGGCCAAGATGGCAGCTTCCTTGCCTGAAAATGATAGGAGGGTTTACTTCCACTTTAAATATGAAAAATTAACCCAGGAAAGTGGGCTTTAATACCCAACTGCCACCACATACACTATATTACCAAAAATATTGGGACGCCTGCCTTTACACGCACATGAACTTCAATGGCATCCCAGTTGGCCCACCATTTGCAGCTATAACAGCTTCAGCTCTTCTGGGAAGGATGTCCACAAGGTTTAGGAGTGTGTCTGCGGGAATGTTTGACCATTCTTCCAAAATCGGATTTGTGGGGTCAGGCACTAATGTTGGACAAAAAGGCCTGGCTCGCAGTCTTCGCTCTAATTCATCCCAAAGGTGTTCTATTGGGTTGAGGTCAGGACTCTGTGCAGGCCAGTCAAGTTCCTCCACCTTAAACTCGCTCATTCTTGTCTTTATGGACATTGCTTTGTGCACTGGTGCACAGTCATGTTGGAACAGGAAGGGGCCATCCCCAAACTGTTCCCACAAAGTTGGGAGCATGAAATTGTCCAAAATGTCTTGCTGATGCCTTAAGAGTTTCCTTCACTGGAACTAAGGGGCCAAGTCCAACCTCTGAAAAACAATCCCACACCATAATCCCCCCTCTACCAAATGATTTGGACCAGTGCACAAAGCAAGGTCCATAAAGACATGGATGCGCAAGTTTGGGGTGGAGGAACTTGACTGGCCTGCACAGTCCTAACCACAACCCGATAGAACACCTTTGGGATGAATTAGAGCAGAGAATGCGAGCCAGGCTTTCTCGTCCCCATCAGTGACCTCACAAATGCACGTCTGGAAGAATGATCAAACATTCCCATAGACACCCATCTAAACCTTGTGGACAGCCTTCCCAGAAGAGTTGAATCTGTTATAGCTGAAAAGGGTGGACCCGACTCAATATTGAACCCTATAGACTAAGACTGGGATGCTATTACAGTTTATGTGTGTGTAAAGGCAGGCGTCCCAATAGTTTTGTTAATATAGTGTATGTGTCTACGGCGGCCTGAGCTTGTGTGCTGAAAGCGCGCTCATCATGCATGTCCAGCACACTGACCAAGCTGTCACCGACAGCTCTTCGTCATGGCTTCTGATCAGAAGCTATCAAGACGGACTCCTGATCGTGTGATCGTTGTCAGAGCCAATCACGGAGGTTCTAGTCCCAGAGACACAAGTTAGAGGAAGTCAAAGGAAATCTCCCAAAGTGATGGGAATTCCATCTTTACACAGTTCCCCTTACCTCTGGGACAGCGGAAAAATCTCTGCATTTCCCCTCTTTTTCTCTCTTGGTGACAATGGTCACCAGAACAAATAAAAGAGGGAATCCCACTAGGGTACAGACAGCAAAAAAAAAACTTGACACAAGGTCTAATCCTGCCCCGCTCTACCCAAAACGAAATAAAAATAATTTGTCTAGACATACACTTTAAATGCGCATGCCAGGTAGGAGTAAATCTGCTTTAAGTTTACACTGTTAACCTTGAGAGAAGCCTAGCTAAGTCACACGCCCAGGGAGGGGGTATTGTACCATGCAGCATACACTGATCTTTGTATGCATGTGCAGAAATTCAAACAGAAGCAAACAAAATTCCATAAGCTGGTGCTTGGAATTCAGATTTCAATTATAAATATCCATACATATGCTGAAATTCTTCTATGACAACATGTTGAACAGGTTATTTTAGACCTGCTGCTTTTCTTGGAGATTGCGCATTTTGTTGCTTAGCAAGATGGTCACATTTGTTTTTTTGTATTATTTTTGTGTCATAAATTAATGTCACAGCAACGCACAAAGACATCATCTACACATGCATTTGTGTGTGTGTATGTGTGGGGGCAGGGGGGCAGTAAAAAGGTGAAGTTGAGCCACATTTTTACAACCTCTTCCCCTTATGCCGCGTACACACGACCATTTTTCATGATGAGAAAAAAAATTTAATTTGGTCTTTAACCACTTCAATACCATGCACTTATACACCTTCCTGCCCAAGCCAATTTTGAGCTTTCAGCACTGTCGCAATTTGAATGACAATTGCGCGGTCATGCAACACTGTACCCAAACAATTTTTTTATCATTTTGTTCCCACAAATAGAGCTTTCTTTCGGTGGTATTTGATCGCCTCTGCGATTTTTATTTTTTGCATAACAAATAAAAAAGTGCAAAAATTTTGAAAAAAACTAAGTTTTTCTTTGTTTCTGTTAATTTTTTTTGTAAATAAGTACCTTTTCTACTTCAATGACGGGCACTGATAAGGCGGCACTAACGGGCACTGATAAGGCGACACTGATGGGCACCGATGAGGTGGCACCAATGAGGTGGCACCAATGAGGTGGCACTGATAGGCGGCACTGATGGGCACTGATAGGCGGCACTGATGGGCACTGATATGTGGCACTGGTATGCGGCACTGATGGGCACTCATAGGCGGCACTGATGGGCACTCATAGGCGGCACTGATGGGCACTTATAGGCAGCACTGATGGATACTTATGGGTGGCACTGATAGGTGGCACGGACGGGCACTGATAGGTGGGCACTTATGGGCACAGATGGGCACGGATGGGCACTGATGGACACTGGTAGGTGGCACTGATGACACTGGTGGCTGGCATTGCTGGGCATCATACATTTTGGTTGTGCCATGATGGTGCCAGTCAGTGCCCATTTGTGGGCACTGATTTGCATATATTTTTTATGTATTTGTGCATGTGGATGGCCATGGGGGACTTACCTGGCCATCCACATGCTTGGGGCTTCCCTGGTGGTCCAGTGTGGGTATCCGCGAGGGGGGGCTGCGCTGATAAACAATCAGCGCGAACCCCCCTGTCAGGAGGGCCGCCGATCGGCTGTCCTCTACTCGCGTCTGTCAGACGCGAGTGAGGAAGAGCCGATCAACTGTTTACATTGTGATCAGCTGTGATTGGATCACGTGGTAAAAAGCCTCCGCCGGAGGCTCTTTACCGAGATCAGTGCAGCGGTGTGTCAGACTGACACACCGCTCCACCGATCGCCGCGATGCGCACCCCCCCGGGCTCGCGGTGGCTGTTATCCTGCAGGACGTCATATGACGTCCAGTGTGGATAACAGAACCACTTCCTGAACGTCAATCTGCTATTGACTGGGCGGGAAGTGGTTAAAAACGATCGTGTGTGAAAAATGGCCATTAAAAATTTGGAACATGCTCTAATTTTTCTCGTCGTTTTTCTCGTCATGAAAAACGCCCGTGTGTAGGCTTTAACGACGTGAAAAAAACGCGCATGCTCAGAAGCAAGTGATGAGATGGGAGCGCTCGTTCTGGTATAACTAGCGTTCGTAATGGAGATAGCACATTCGTCACGCTGTAACGGACTGAAGAGCACGAGGCTGAAAAGCGCGAATCGCCTCTCACCAAACTTTACTAACACAAGGATCAGCAAAAGCAGCCCAAAGGGTGGCGCCATCCGAATGGAACTTCCCTTTTATAGTGCCATCGTACATTTCGTACGTCACCGCGCTTTGCTCGAGCATTTTTTTTCATGATCGTGTGTAGGCAAGGCAGGCTTGAGAAGAATCACGTCGAGAAAAACGTTGTTTTTTTCAATGACATTAAAAACGGTTGTGTGTACGCGGCATTAGAGTAGAAGTTCAGCCATAAACTATCTAATTCTAAATCTAATCGCAGCCACATTCTAAAACTTATCTATCTAGCCCTGTAAAGATGAAGTCCCTGTACATACCTTTTCTGCAGCCGGTCCGGTCCCGCACTGAGCTATCGGCAGCGGCTTCGCTGTGGAGGCAGGTGCAGAGGACACAGCCAACAACCAAAGCCCCATAGTAAGTCTATGGGTGACGTCACTTCCTATTCATTTCCCAGCTGTCGGCTATCTCCTGCACACAGAATTCACCACTGGAGACCAGACCGGATCAGCTTTAGAAAAGGTATGTATAGCAATTTTTGCTTTACAGGGTTAGATAGATTTGTTTTAGAATGTGGCTGCCAGTAGATTGAGGCCTCGTACACACGGCCGATTTTCTCGGCAAGAACCAGCAAGAAACTTGCTGGCAGAGAGGTCTTGCTGAGTAAATCGGTCGTGTGTACGCGGCTATCGGGTTTCTCGTTAAGAAAACCGACAAGAAACCTTGACGAGAAAATAGAGAACCTGCTCTCTATTTTCTCGTCGAGATTCTCCTCGGCATGTTTCTCGACGAGAAAAATGAGTGTGTGTACACTTACCTGTCCTCCCGGAAGCCCGCGCATGTTCAAAATGAATTTGACGCATGCGCGGTAGCTTCCTAGGCATACGTAGGGTATACCAAGATGGCGGCGACGGCATCGAATGTGACGAGCGCATGCTCGTCGTTGTCGATGACGTCACCGCGTACGCTCCATTCAAAGAACCGCGGGTTCTTTGAAACGAGCGTGTGTACACTCGGCCGGGACAAGTTTCTTGTCCAAGAATCTCGTCAAAAAAAACAACATGTTTTTTTCAACGAGAATCTCGGCCGTGTGTACAAGGCCTGAGAGTTAGTTTTTGGCTGAACTTCTACTTTAAGCTGCAAAGGCAGCAGAATGGTGTGTACACATGCTATGGCTGCAAACCTTCACTTTGAGGCAAGAATTTAATCCCCTGGTTTAAATGGATAAACTATTTGCAACGCATGCGGTTGGGGAGAGGTGCCAACTAGGGTTGCCACCTGTCCGGGATTCAACCGGACAGTCCGGGTTTGGAATAATGTGTCCGGGTTTCAGTCTGTCTGAAACCTGGACACATTATTCAGACGGGGCTGTGGCTCCCCAAGTAACTGAGATAGTCACACAAAAATATGTTGCCATCCGGGAACTGCGGGTTGCTTCTGGACACTTTATTTTTGCTGTCCAGCTGCTGGTTCTATGCAGGTTCTCTCAAGATCCATAAGCAGAGTGATGTCATTACAAGGAGGTGGTAGGGAACCGTGACAGGGAGAGATAAACTGTGAAGATATTTGCCAGCACACCAAAAACAGACATTTTCCAATCCCTCCCTCCCACATTCTTTTAACTCATCACGTAAGTCTATTTTTTTTCTTACCTGATAAAGAAAAATATACTCACCTAAGTCCTTTGTCCACTTCCCTCGCCAGTAACCACCAACCCAGATGTGTAGTTTATCTCTCCCTATACATACTTCATATTCCCATCGCACACATTCCTGGATGAGCTCTCAAATTTGGGTGCTGCAGCAACAACCAGCTGAATACTGGTTCAAGTCACAATGAAGATATTTGCCAGCGCACCATGGAACGACGTGAATAGCGTCCAAACGGATAATTTTTTGCATGATCACAATGGCAGTTGTCCACTATTGGCACAACAGTGCTGAAAAAACTGAGATCTGCCACTATTATCTCCAAATTATTAGCCACTTCCTAACCCCCAATTTGAATTTAAACACTGAAGCATCCTGCATTTGAGAGCTAGCAGCCAACACTGAGGCTGGATGGTGACGCTCAAGCGGGGGGGGGGGGGGTGCCGCCATCATCACATGCCTGACGAAGGGGTCCTGCCTGACTCCGAAACGTTGCACTCTCCTTGTGTTGTGATCATGCAATAAATTATCCCTTTGGACGCTATTCACGTCGTTCCATGGTGTGCTCGCAAATATCTTCATTGTGACTTGAACCAGTATCCAGCTGGTTGTTGCTGCAGCACCCAAATTTGAGAGCTCATCCAGGAATGTGTGCGATGGGAATATGAAGTATGTATAGGGAGAGATAAACTGCACATCTGGGTTGGTGGTTACTGGCGAGGGAAGTGGACAAAGGACTTAGGTGAGTATATTTTTCTTTATCAGGTAAGAAAAAAAATAGACTTACGTGATGAGTTAAAAGAATGTGGGAGGGAAGGATTGGAAAATGTCTGTTTGAGTTGAGCTTTAAACAATCAAGAGGTATTTATCAAGAACCCCTTAACATGTTTCACATAGTAGGTGCTTACTCCTAAGGGTAACCACATACCTCCCAACTGGCACGGATTGTGCAGGTTTTTTTTGTTTTTCAAATGTTCCGGCGGCAACCATCACCCCCCCCCCCCCGCTTGAGCGTCACCATCCAGCCTCAGTGTTGGCTGCTAGCTCTCAAATGCAGGATGCTTCAGTGTTTAAATTCAAATTGGGGGTTAGGAAGTGGCTAATAATTTGGAGATAATAGTGGCAGATCTCAGTTTTTTCAGCACTGTTGTGCCAATAGTGGACAACTACTTGAGCCTATCATGATATTTACTGTACTGTAGTTGTTTGAGGACCACCCCCTTCCCCTTTTTTATAAGAATGCTTACAGCTACTGGTTGTTCAAACCCTGTAAATCTGTCCCTTTACTATTGTGTAAACCAAAGCAAAGGCAGAAAATGTATTTTATAACATCTTGTGCTTTCAGACCTTCACTCTTTCAAAAAGGAATTTTGCTCCCTGTAACCACCCCATCCTATGCAATACGAAAAGGACACTTTTTGTCCACCTTTTTTTTCACTATGGCCCTGCCCCCACTGCCATTCTCGCTCAAGCAAGAATGACATGTCCTTGGTCCTGCAGCCTCCTGGGATATTCCTGTCACATGTCCCAGGAGGCAGCGGTAGCAGGAACTTACAGTGGTTGGTGGGCCTAGCGTGTATCATCTGGAGCTACCTTCAAGGACCCAGAAGAGGCAGCTGAGCTCAGAATGACATCAAAGGGGAAGATGGTGGCACAGGATTTGGGCGACATCACCTGAAAAGTGAATCACAGAAGGATAATGGAAGATTTGTTGGCATACCAGGTAAATCTGGCCATACATGGATCAAAATTCGGCTGGTTCAGCAAGGACCGGCTACATTTCGATCCATGTATGGGCAGGCTGATTGTACCCAAGTCTATCCAGTGATCGACTTAGTTACAACCAGCCTGACGGATTTTTCTATATGTGATTACTGCCAGGGGCTATAGCCTCTAGAAGTAATCATTTTATTCTGCTGGCTGGGAAGGCTACCCCCCTCCGCCCCCAGCAGTATAAAATAGCGCTGCGGGAGGCATTGACTCACTGTGTTGATGGAAGAATCAAGCAATTTTTTGGAAGGAAAGAAAATCGATTCATCAATGGCTTAAGAAAGAGGGGGAGAAGCTCCTCTTTAAAGAGATAATTGGTGAATTGATCTGGAAGGGGGCAGCAAGGTGTAGTTCCAAGGCTGCAGATAACTTTACACTGGTTGCTGATTGGGTATGTAATCTCACTACAATTTCACTTATACATATATAGTCAAATATGGTAGCTTTGGCTTTTAGCATAAGCTACAATTCTCCTTTAAAATGTATAATTTCTCAAACTGGAAATATCACAGGTAAGAAGATGTTATTGTGCACTTTAATCACTTTGTTTATGCCTTCAAATGTCCTTGTTGTAGAATATAATAATAAGGTAGTATCATTTGCTTATTAAAATGGACTTTCCAAGACTCATTATGAGGTTATTGTTAGACAGGAAGTGACAGACTGAATCATCATTACATTATTAAAAAAAAATGGCTGCACCCCTCCCACCCGCCTTGCCACTCTCTGCTGAAATGTCAAAATAATTGTATTTGCTGATGCTTGGAAAAGTGACTTTTGCCGTGGAGAGGCTCTAATAAGTGAGCTTGTCTGTGGACATATAAGAGATTTGTGCATTACTAAGTGATTTCGTTATAGATCCATTCTATCCTCGGCTGGCAGATTCACAGGAAAGGTCAAGACAACAGACTGGCCTCTTCACCCGACAGACAATCTGAAGATGAAATGAAAAGCTTCCTCTGTGTGGCAGTGCATTACGCAGCAAAATGTGACCGCGGCAAAGACCCGAGTCTGTCGTTAGGCGGCACACAACGTTCGTAGAGCAAAGGTTGCTGGGTAATAATACCACTGCCTAATCTAGGTTTACTTTTATCTACCCCATGTCTGGTGTGCCTAACTAATTTCATAAGTGCAAACAGGAATATATTCAATAACCCATAGTAATCAATAATATTTCAGCATTCATTAGTTTAGAGGTGTCAGAACTAGAAAAGGTGCCATCTGCTTTAACCACTTGCTTACTGGGCACTTAAACCCCCTTCCTGCCCAGGCCAATTTTCAGCTTTCAGCGCTGTCACGCTTTGAATGACAATTGCGCGGTCGTGCGACGTGGCTCCCAAACAAAATTGACGTTCTTTTTTTCCCACAAATAGAGCTTTCTTTTGGTGGTATTTGATCATCTCTGCGGTTTTTATTTTTTGCGCTATAAACAAAAAAAGACTGACAATTTTGAAAAAAAAAACCACAATATTTTTTTACTTTTTGCTATAATAAATATCCCCAATTTAAAAAAAAACAAACATTTTTTTTTCTCAGTTTAGGCCGATACGTATTCTTCTACATATTTTTGGTAAAAAAAATCGCAATAAGCGTTTATTGATTGGTTTGCGCAAAAGTTATAGCGTCTCCAAAATAGGTGATAGTTTTATGGCATTTTTATTAATATTTTTTTTTTTACTAGTAATGGCGGCTATCAGTGATTTTTATCAGGACTGCGACATTATGGACACATCGGACACTTTTGACACTATTTTGGGACCATTGACATTTATACAGCGATTAGTGCTATAAAAATGAATTGATTACTGTATAAATGTGACTGGCAGGGAAGGGGTTAACACTAGGGGGCGAGGAAGGGCTTAAATGTGTTCCCTCATGAGTGATTCTTACTGTGGGGGGAGGGGACTGACTGGGGGAGGTGACCGATGGTTGTCCCTATGTACAAGGGACACACCATCGGTCTCCTCTCCCTAACAGGACGTGGATCTCTGTGTTTACACACAGAGATCCACGTCCCTTGCTCTGAAAATGCCGATCGCGCCTACCTGGCGGTGATCGCGTCCGGCAGGCACGCGCATCGGCACCCACGTGACACGGCGGGCACAGAAGTTCACCCGATGCGCGCTCGGGAGCACACGCGGGGAACGAGGAAAGGGGAGGACGTCAATTGACGGCCTCCCGCCATTGTAGGTCCGCGCTGTAGCCGTCTTTTGGCTATAGTGCGGGCCTCTAGTGGTTAAGCAATTTTAAAGTTAAAAGTTAAAGCTGAACTCTAATCAATTATAAAAGATGCAAATTAATGCAGCTCTGTATTCATTATAAATCATTACATGCATTTTGTAATGGAAGCGGTGTAAGTACCCAAATTTGACTTAAAGTGGAGCTCCACCCTAAATAGCAACTTTTGCTATTTGGAACCCTCCCCCCCTCCGGTGTCACAATTGACACCTTTCAGGGGGGAGAGGGGTGAAGATACCTGTCTAAGACAGGTATTTTCACCCACATCCGGGAGTCCTGTCTCCGGGAATCTGCGGGAGTTACGTCACTTCCCGCAGACTTCCCTTGGTGTTCTGGGAGACACTCGGCTCCCAGAACACAGGAGCACCAATCAGAACGGCGCAGCGCGACTCGCCCATGCGCCGTAGGGAACCGGGCATGAAGCCGCAGGGCTTCACTTCCTGGTTCCCTCAGCGAGGATGGCGGAGGGAGCAGCAGAGCGACGAGCGGTCGCTCGTCCTCTGCTGCGGACGTCGCTGGACTCCAGGACAGGTAAGTGTCCAAATATTAAAAGCCAGCAGCGTCTGTGATTGGCGGAACACCCAACACAGTGTCTGCTGGGAAACTGAGGATGAGAGAATGTTCGTGATAGGCGGAGAGTGTCTGATGAGAATCGCCTATCACGGAAGGAACCAGGAAGAGACCGCGGGATTTGAACGATGGACGCCGCAGCCGCAACTTTTTTTCAGGTACTAATTCCAATGTAAAATTTAAACAGTGAGGATAGGAACAGTGAGCTAGGGAACAGTGAGGATAGGAAACAGTGAGGATAGGAAACAGTGAGGATAGGAAACAGTGAGGATAGGAAACAGTGAGGATAGGAACAATGAGGATAGGAAACAGTGAGGATAGGAAACAGTGAGGATAGGAACAGTAAGGATGGGAACAGTGAGGATAGGAACAGTGAGGATAGGAAACAGTGAGGATAGGAAACAGTGAGGATAGGAAACAGTGAGGATAGGAAACAGGGCAGATAGGAACAGTAAGGATGGGAACAGTGAGGATAGGGAACAGTGAGGATAGGAACAGTAAGGATGGGAACAGTGAGGATAGGAACAGTGAGGATAGGAAACAGTGAGGATAGGAAACAGGGCAGATAGGAACAGTAAGGATGGGAACAGTGAGGATAGGGAACAGTGAGGATAGGAACAGTAAGGATGGGAACAGTGAGGATAGGAACAGTGAGGATAGGAAACAGTGAGGATAGGAAACAGTGAGGATAGGAAACAGTGAGGATAGGAAACAGGGCGGATAGGAAACAGGGCAGATAGGAACAGTAAGGATGGGAACAGTGAGGATAGGGAACAGTGAGGATAGGAACAGTAAGGATGGGAACAGTGAGGATAGGAACAGTGAGGATAGGAAACAGTGAGGATAGGAAACAGGGCAGATAGGAACAGTAAGGATGGGAACAGTGAGGATAGGGAACAGTGAGGATAGGAACAGTAAGGATGGGAACAGTGAGGATAGGAACAGTGAGGATAGGAAACAGTGAGGATAGGAAACAGTGAGGATAGGAAACAGTGAGGATAGGAAACAGGGCGGATAGGAAACAGGGCAGATAGGAACAGTAAGGATGGGAACAGTGAGGATAGGGAACAGTGAGGATAGGAACAGTAAGGATGGGAACAGTGAGGATAGGAACAGTGAGGATAGGAAACAGTGAGGATAGGAAACAGGGCAGATAGGAACAGTAAGGATGGGAACAGTGAGGATAGGGAACAGTGAGGATAGGAACAGTAAGGATGGGAACAGTGAGGATAGAAACAGTGAGGATAGGAAACAGTGAGGATAGGAAACAGTGAGGATAGGAAACAGTAAGGATGGGAACAGTGAGGATAGGAACAGTAAGGATGGGAACAGTGAGGATAGGAACAGTAAGGATGGGAACAGTGAGGATAGGAAACAGTGAGGATAGGAAACAGTGAGGATAGGAAACAGGGCGGATAGGAACAGTAAGGATGGGAACAGTGAGGATAGGGAACAGTGAGGATAGGAACAGTAAGGATGGGAACAGTGAGGATAGGAACAGTGAGGATGGGAACAGTGAGGAAAGGAACAGTGAGGATAGGAACAGTGAGGCATTGTTGACCCTCGGCTTATACTCGAGTCAGTAAGTTTTCCCAGTTTTTTGTGGCAACATTAGGTACCTCGGCTTATACTCTTGTCGGCTTATACTCTAGTATATACGGTACATGTAAGGAAACACAAAATAAATGTTTTGCTTGTACATGATTGGTTGGTGGAAGTAAGCAGAGCTTCCCCCATTTACTAAGCTCTGGAGCAACTGACCTTGCAAAGTGCACAGTCAATTTGCCGTTAGTAAATCAACCCCAAAGTCACACTAAACACTAAAAAATTATATTCAAGTATGTATTTTAAAGCGGTGTTCTGCCCAAAAAAAAAAATCAATGCCAGCAGCTACACATACTGCAGCTGCTGGCTTTTAATAATAGGACACTTACCTGCCCTGAAGTCCCTCGATGTCAGCACCAACAACTGATGTTTCGATTTGCCATTGCGGGTAAGGGAACCCGGCAGTGTAGCCTTTCGGCTTCACGCCGGGAACTCTACTGCGCTCTCCTACTGGCCCGGCAGCTGGGGGAGGAGGAGGGAGCCCCGAGGTGACGTCACGGGCCACGGCCCGGTCTCCCGGAAGTGGGAAAGGATACCTGTCAAAGACATTGAGAGGAACCACAAAGCCTAGATGGGGAACACAGGCATCTGACATTTCTGGGAGTGTTGTATTGTATTGTATACACCGCACAGCTTGTAGGTTTGCCCGGTTTATGCAAGGAGCTTTAGTGAATGGGTGGATGTGCCATCATACAGTCATAGGAACTTAGGGATCTCCACCAGCACACCTTGGTATAATAAGGATCTTGTTCTTTATTCCTATAAATAAACAGAAATCAAAAGCAAATGTTTTGGAACTTTGCTGAATCCCTGGCACAAGTGCTGTTGGCTCAAACTATTGAAAGTGTAACATCATCCAAAAGGGGAAGTTCCACTTTTCTTTCCCTTCTCTTCAACTTTTGGCACTTTTTTGGGGGGAGTGGGTACCTGGTTTTGACAGGTACCCGCTCATACTTCTGCCCAGAATGCCTAAACAATCCGAGTGGAAGTTCAGTCCTCCCTCTTTGCTCACAGTCTTCTGGGACATGTCACAGGTCCCAGAAGGACATGAGACTATTCACAAAGCACAGCACAGTTTGTACATGCACAGTGGGAAGCCAGCTGTGAAGCCACAAGGAGTCGCAGCTGGCTTCCCAAACAAAACATGCCAGTGCCATGGCCCCAAAGACTGATGAAGAACTGGCCTGGTTTAGGACGGTACTAGGTCCCTGGACAGGTAAGTGTCCTTTTAATAAAAGTCAGAAACTACAGTATTTGTAGTCGCTGCCTTCTATTTTTTTCTTGCTAGTGTCAAGATCCTCCTTAATTAAAGCAAACCTATGACAAACCTAGATAATTCAATAATAAAAAAAAAATGGCTAAGCAGAGATATTCATATAAAATGATGAGTAAATCCAGAAATCAGATGAAAATCTTTTTTGGCCTTACCCTACCAGCCCTCCCAACAACTTTTCCTCTTGAACTTCTCCATTAGTTATTGAACAAGATGGGTAGCCTGACTGACCAATAGGGAGACTTGGAAAATACAGGTTACCCTTACACACAACTAAAATTCACCCATGGGACTTTGAATGAGGCATAATATATTTGTCATAAACTATCAATTTACTGTACAAGGATTGGACACATAAATGTATCAAGTACACAGAAATAAAATGTTTGACATATCAAGCCAATGGGTTACGCGTAACAATATATACTGTACATCAAGCTGGTATATTTTCAAGTACATGCTTTACATAACCAAGATGATTGCAATATTAGAGTGAAATGCATCTTGTAACTCGACGCGTTTCATGAATACTTTCACTTCTTCAGGAGTAGATGCCTCCAACAACAGAACCCTATACTAAAAGACAAATACATAAATTATATTAGCGCACTCCCTAGAAAGGTGTTCCTCCTTTTACAGGAAAATGGACGTTTAACCTTTGTGTATTATGGTATGTTCAATGCTTAGTTTCAGCTGCTCAAGGTTGTGACTGATTACAGTGTATGTAAACTCAAAAAAAAAAATTACCTTATTTGCTTTCTTTTGGTCTGTTAGATATACCATTTAGGCTTATTCACACCACGATTCACATGCAACCCAGGTGTAGTGCAATTTCAGCCCATTCATTTGAATGGGCTAAATTATTGCCAGACCGCAATTTAAGTAGTGCATGCACTACTTTAACCACTTGTGGACCGCACACTGTATATATACGTCGGCAGAATGGCACAGACAGGCATAATCACGTACCTGTACGTGGCCCTTTAAATGCCTGCCGTGTGGTCGCAAAAGCGTCGCCGCCGGCACGCTCGCCACCCTGCCGCCTTCACCGTTAATCGTACTGTGGGTCTCGCGGACTCGATCACCGTGGGGATCCCCGCGATCGTCTCACGGAGGTATAGAGCGGGGAGATGCTGGTGTAAACAAGCATCTCCCCGCTCTGACTAGTGACAATGGCACTGATCTCGGCTCCGTGTACTCGGAGCCGAGATCAGTGTCATGTCACACAGAGCCCATCCCCCATACAGTAAGAAACACTATGCAGGGAACACTTAACCCCTACAGCACCACCTAGTGGTTAACCCCTTCACTGCCAGTGTCATTTTCACAGTAACCAGTGCATTTTTATAGCACTGATCGCTGTGAAAATGACAATGGTCCCAAAAATGTGTCAAAAGTGTCCCATGTGTCCGCCATAATGTCGCAGTCACGACAATCACAGATCGCCGCCATTACTAGTAAAAAAAATAATAATAATAATAAAAAGGCCATAAAACTATTCCCTATTTTGTAAACGCTATAACCTTTGCGCAAACCAATCAATAAACGCTTATTGAAATTTGTTTTACCAAAAATATGTAGAAGAATACATATCGGCTTAAACTGAGGAAAAAAAAATCATATATTTTTTGGGGATATTTATTATAGCAAAAAGTAAAAAATATTGCATTTTTTTCAAAATTGTCGCTCTTTGTTTGTTTATAGCGCAAAAAATAAAAAACGCAGAGGTGATCAAATACCACCAAAAGAAAGCTCTATTTGTGGGGAAAAAAAAAGGACGTCAATTTTGTTTGGGAGCCACGTCCCAGGACTGCGCAATTGTCAGTTAATGCGACGCAGTGCCGAATAGCAAAAAGTGGCCTGGTCTTTGACCACCCAAATGGTCCGGGCTGAAGTGGTTAAAAAACGCACAGCAACAGTAGGTAGTATGCCATTTGCAACCTGCTTTTAGGGTGTCGTTAAGTTTACACTGACACCCACTACAGATTGCAAGTACAGTGCATTTTGAACCCGGTGCAGGAAACGCTCATGGAACGTGGGTTTCCCGCACTGCATTCTGGTTTGAACTGGCCCTAAGAAAGAACAATTTTTATTATATCTGTTCAACAAGTGCTTTACATCCAGCCAGAAATATTGTGAGCTGATAACTTTTTACAATCCTCGCAGGGCTCGACAAACCCCGGGCGCCAGGTCGCCATGGCGACTAGAATAAGCGACCTGGCGCCTAGGGCAGCACAGCTGGGGTATGCTGTGTCTCCGTGTCCCCCCCCCTCCGCGCTGCAGGATCGCGTCGGGCCGCGCCGGCCGGTAATTGAGGCCGCGGCTTTGCGGCCTTCTGCAGGCCTATGCTTCCTTCTGTGGTCTAGCGCCATCTTGTGGTGGCCGTTGGTATGACAACCAGCAATGCTAATGGAGTTTCCCCTGTCTGTTTTCCCTGCCATCTCCTTCCCTCTAATTACAACCCCCAAACATTATATATATTTTTTATTCTAACACCCTAGAGAATAAAATGGCGGTCGTTGCAATACTTTTTGTCACACCGTATTTGCGCAGCGGTCTTACAAACGCACTTTTTTGGGAAAAAATACACTTTTTTTTAATAAAAAAATAAGACAACAGTAAAGTTAGCCCAGTTTTTTTTTGTATAATGTGAAAGATAATGTTACGCTGAGTAAATTGATACCCAACATGTCACGCTTCAAAATTGCGTGCGCTCGTGGAATGGCGACAAACTTTTACCCTTTAAAATCTCCATAGGCGACGTTTAAAAAATTCTACAGGTTGCATGTTTTGAGTTAAAGAGGAGGTCTAGGGCTAGAATTATTGCTCTCGCTCTACCGATCGCGGTGATACCTCACGTGTGGTTTGAACACCGCTTTCATATGCGGGCGCTACTAACGTATGCGTTCGCTTCTGCGCGCAAGCTCGGCGGGACGGGGCGCGTTCCTGGCTCCTAACTTTTTTAGCTGGCTCCTAGATTCCAAGCAAATTTGTCAAGCCCTGAATCCTCGTCTCTGGACTGTTATTATAACACAAGTAAAAAATGCGCATGAGTCCAAAGTCACTAATATCTCAAAGGTATATAATCAAAGCTTGACAAAGGAGCGCGACTGCCACACTACACGCAGTACGCCGGCTCGGGAAACGCGTCGCACGCCAGTGACGTCATCGGCCCTCGCCTGCTATTCAATCAACATCTCCAAGGCCCTGCACTGCTTTTCTTCACCGCTGACGGCCGTATCCATACCATCTACAGCAGTGAACTGACTATCAGCAGCACAGCGCCCCAGCAGGAGGAGATACTCCGTGACAGACCTGATGACATCTTCCTCTTCTAACTGGATTTCGTACAATGCACGTTTTTAACCATACAAATGTGAGTTGCTTGTAGCACTATCTTTTATTAAATTGTTTTAAAACGTCTGCACTCAGAGGCGCCTCTCCCTTGCTTTTCTGGACTGTTATTAGTTGGCCTTTTCCCTTGCTATTTCTGTGGACTACAAAACACCTCCCCTTGTTATGAGGAAGAAAGGAAGGTGCTATGTAGTCCTAACACATTTTCCGTCCTAGCATGACAATGCTGCACAGTATGTTTGTCACCGTAGGACAGGAAGTGCATAACTAGCAGGATTACTACAGTAAAATAAAGGGGGGAAAAGTGTAAAAAAGGAAAACTAATGCAGTCACCACATTATGGACCAATAAGCTGCAATACTATAAAAAATATAGGCAATATCAACATATGCAGGTATAAAAGAGAGGGAGGACCATAGCATAACTCAGTTTGGGTAAGTTTATAAAAAAAAAAATGAGTTGTACTTACAACATAGAAGATTAAAAACAGCGTGTATATAATGATATAATGCCGGCCAGCATAGCAAGGAGCCCTTCCTCCTCAGTTCAGCGTGGTGACGTCACTGCGCGTCCACCCATACACGTTTCGTCATCAAACAGACGTTCTCAATGGGGATAGCTATCCCTCTCTTTTATACCTGCATGTGTTGATATTGCCTGCATGAGTGTGGAGAAATTCATGTCCATGAGCCTTCGTTCCTTATGAGGTACATCTCCCCCTGGATAAAAGGCCTTGGCTGGGCTATAGCCGACTGCTCCATTGTGCTTGCCCTCCGGTAAGCGGCTCCTTTATTCGGTAGTGGGCTCCACACATGTCTAAGAAGTCACTGTGGTGTTGTTTTTATCAATATAAGAACTATGATATGTCTATAGACTGGCACCCGGAGTTTCATGTTTGAACCACACTGATTGTGTTCATCCTTGTATCATCTAAGGACACTTTTTACTTTATTGTTTGATGCTTGGCACAGCTTTTATTTTTGTATATGCTGTTTGTGTTATCCCACTCAAGCTGCTGCCTATATTTTTTAAGAATTTTGGTTAGCACAGTTTTTTTATCCCCACTTTGCACTTGTAGTTTGCACTTGTAGTGCAAAGTGAATTTGCCTTTTCGTAAATAACCCCCAATGTGTTACTATTGAACATTTTATGACAATTTTTATTTTTAACATTTTAAATAACAAATTATATTTTACCATTGATAGTGTTACATTGATATTTTTACAACAATGAATATATTTTTTAACATTTTAAATAACAAATAATATTTTTAACATACATCTTTAATAGTAAAAACTACATTTTTATGACAATTAATATTTTTAACATTTCCAATAAATACTATTTTTACAGTTTTTTTAATGTTTCAAATTAGATTTTTAAGACAATAAATATTAAAAAAATAAAAAATATTTTTAACAAAGGGCAATCCAGGTGCAGTGTAATTTCAGCCCATTCATTTTAATGGGCTGAAATCTTGCCAGACCGCAATAAAAGTAGTGCATGCACTACTTTATAATCTTTATACATTTTTATGACAATTAATATTTTTAACATTTCCAATAAATACCGTGTAGCACAACCCCCGCAGGAGCTGCTGGTTTAAATTTTGTGCCTTGCACGTTACCTCTCAGTTCGTTGTCAGAGGAGAAAGTCTGCAGTAACTTCAATGTCCACACAAGATGTAAAACCTGTGGTTTTATTTTTGCTGCGGTAAAACTTGTAGAGAAAGTAGCAGGTAGAAGGTAGGAAAGATAAGGGGAGGATTCAGGTACGCAGTACAGAGTTCACAAAAATTGTCTAAAGCACCAATCAGTCTTTCACCACTCTCAACGATCGAGTTGGTATTGATCACGCGGATAGTCCCCTCTCACTTGGTCTAGCAGCCGGGATGATACACGAACCTGTGTCAGTACAGTTTCTGCCACAGACTGTTTAAATTAACATGTAAATGGATAGTCCAGGAATCCTCTGCCACAGGATTTAAAAGTCCCAAACTTCCAGCCAAATAGTGAACCAACCTTTAGGCCGACTCATCGAGCTGTAAGGCGAGTAGAGTTATGGATCCCTCTTCAACAAAGCCACCAGGCTTAACCTGAGACACAAGCACTTTGCCGGTCCCCTCCAGGGCAGGTCCTCCCCTGGTCTCCATCGTGAAGCAGCTTCCTCCACTTGGATGGACAGCTGGGAATACCTTGTCTTTCTTCCTTTCTTTGCAGGCCCCAGCCAGCATAGCTGGGCCTACTAAAAAGAGATGCAGCCTCGTGCCAACGTGGCCCCCGAGACCGAAAATCACACACACATACCTCGCGCCAGGAGGGCCACGAGGCAAAGAGGAACCCCTCACAATGGCGTCCGCCACTTAAGTATCCCTCCCCAGCATGCACAGCGGGGCACCACTCCCACTGAACCGCTGCCGAGAAGGGAAACCCAATACACCATGGTCTGCCTGCGTTCCAACATGGAGCTGAGGTGGTACCGCCACCTTCAGGCAACAAGAAAAAATACTTTCAGGCCCCACCATAGCCAGGACAGAGGCAATTTGTATATAATTACACAAGTTCTGAGCCCAACTATTGGCTCCGACACCCCCTAAATTTACAATAGCGCCCCGATCAATGGGGGCAGGGCGCTACAACTATTTTTTACAGTTTTTTTAATGTTTCAAATTCCATACGATAAAAGTTTTCAGTGTCTTTTTTTTTCAAATGGTAAGAAACATAAAATGAAGTGGTTTTGCAATGTAAGGGAGGAGGAATAATAAAAATATATATATATATATATATATATATTTGTCAACTGAGTTTTATTTTTTTGTAACTTATGGAAAACATGTGAATATTCTACAATGATAAACTCCTTAATACTGCATATGGGTGTATTGCTAACTAATGTCTGTTGGGTTTCTTTTTTTATCTCCTGCAAGTCTGGGCAAAAGATCAATCACAGCTGCCGCACTGGACACTCAGTAAAACTTGACTTCGGCGTTCATGGGCTGCCATGTAGACGTACTTGTGGGCAGTGAACGGAATCAATAAGACACCTCCGACTGCCTCTATTTACAAACTAGCTGCCTTGAGCAGCCAGCCTGTTTAAGCACTTCATTCCCATTCAGCAAAGGCCATCTGCTTCCCTTTGCTGTAAGTCTTTCGGAAAAAAAAAAACCTCAGCCTTGACAAGCTGGAGATATGTCAGTGCAGTTATCAGCAGAAAGCAACATCTGCCATGCCTGACACCCACTATTGTAGGCCCTTTAATCTGTCCCCCTCCTCCCTTTAACTGCAGACAACAGCTCCCTATATTATATTTTGCCACTCAATTAGCACTATCATCCTGCTGAAATAGAGGCCAATTTACCTTTAATGACATCATTGTTAGGAGAGTGGCAGCGGCTGGTTGCTGGCTGTCATTGGTTTGCAGAAGGCAAGCTTGTCTCTCTTCGCTAACCCCGACAGAGGCAGGGAGAGGCTTGGTGGCCTATCACAGGCAGCCTTCACCCCCGACCATAGACATTGTTTTCGACAGTTCGCAGAAGCACTGTGGCGGAAAATTGAGTCCAGATTCATTAGGTTTTTCAGTGTGCTGCTCAAGTCAGTTAAATTGATACATTTCCTAACAAAATTGAAGTGCTTTGTGCTGCCAGCGGAAAGCCTGGTGACCCTGCTCGGCCCACTGAGCAGCCGAAACGAGTTGATGGATCCATTAGGCCGCTCAGAATGCTTTTCCCCCCTCTCTTTCCATTCCTGAGTGACACTGTAAATCTGAGCCAATTTCAGGCCCTAATCATCATTACAAAAACTCTCCACTGTTCATTTATTACTCTACAATTCTAATACCGCCGCGCAAATGGGTCAGCACACGGAGAGGCACCGCAGAAGCAAAGGCAGGCTTAAAGTGCCAGAGTCAAACCGGTATTACCGCCGACTCCTGGGGTCATCGGTAAGCACTGGGCCGGACCCTATTTTTCTTCTTTATAAACAGAATTCTTTCCAAGCCTGCAAGTAAAGATGGCAGAAATTTGAGCTGACCTGTCCCATTAACACTGCATGATCTTTTGGCCTTGGCTCGATGAAACAGGATAACCATTTTAGGGGAGAAAAATGTTTTACTGGCTTTTATTACCCATTTTCTTCAGCTGTTATGTTTTCTACTCTATCAATTTTTTTCTGATATCTCCTGTTTGTGACTAGCTGCAGTTGCTCTTTAAAATTTAAAGGGATAGAAGAAAAAAAAAATGGTTACGTAAAGGGGCTTGGTAAGTAAAATGCCAGTAAAAACTGAAAGGCTACCTGCTGTAATTTGGGCTCAGGCGTGTTCAGACGCCTGACACAGTGCACGGACATGCATAGAACACGGGGTACAGCTAACGCATTTCGGCGGCGCACCCCCTTCCTCAGAGCTAGGCTCTGTGTTCAGATCGTACCCTCCAGGAAGCCATCACTGCACACCGCCAATCATAGGCAGCGTGTGTATGTGCAGCTGCGGGCCGGGAAATGCCTCACTGCCTATGATTGGCGGTGTGCAGTGATGGCTTCCTGGCAGGTACGATCCGGAACAGAGCCTAGCTCTGAGGAAGGGGGTGCGCCCCCGAAACGCGTTAGCTGTACCCCGTGTTCTGTGCATGTCCATGCACTGTGTTTTTGGCATTTTGTCAGTTGCATTTTGTGAGTACCCACTTTTATAACAACATTTCTTATTATTAAATTATCTCTAGTAATGCACTAGGTGTGCGCGCCTTCCAATTTCTGTTTTTCTTACGATCCGAACACGCCTGAGGGAATCCCTAGTTGCCATTTTATTTAAACTTCTAGTATTTTCCTCTCTCACTGCTCCCAACCCCAGGGGCATTTTTTTTCATTTGGATTAGAATTGTCCAAATCTGGGTCTGGGAAAATGTATGCAAAGGAGTGTAATTTCTCTACCGCCACCCAGTCTGTCTCACAGAGTAGACTATGAGAGGGAGGTTGCATGGCACAGAATCATGTGACAAGTGGAGACAATCCCACAAAATATGTAATTAATCTGACTGCATTAAATTGTAAAGAAATAACATTTAGTGACAGTCACAAATAAATATGTATATCTTGTAGCAGCTAAAATGAATATTGTGGTGAGGAGAAGAGATGTCGTCCCACACACAGCTCACTTCCCATCCAGTAATCCCGCTAGTAAGCCTCCTTTAGGCTAAAGGGGCTTATGACATGGGGAAACCGTTTTTAGAGTAAAGTTAAAGCTGAATTTTAGGCAAATATTGAAATAATATTATTTAATCCAGGAAAGCATTTATTAAAAAAAAAAAAAAATATTAAATATATAATTTATATAGACTTAGCATTAGCATCAAAATCAATCAAGGTATCAGCTTTACGTGATCAACAATACAGCAGGACTCCCACTGAGAAAAGGGAGGACAGAACTCTAAGCCAATCAGAGCTTTGCTGCTTTGCACAGTGCTGTTAGTCAATAGCAAGGGCCCTCAATTTTTTTTAAACAAAGAGCCAGCTCACTGTCCTTCAAGCATTAAGGGAGTAGAAAATCCTCTGGTGTCAGTGGTCAGTGGGAGTAGACAATGCTCAGGGCTCGGAGGTGAGTTGGATTACAAAATGTCCCAGAGGTTGTGAGCTGTGGTAGTAAAATGGCCTAGCATTTGTGGTTAGTGGGAGGAGCAATAAAGCCACATTGTTTCTGTTTGTGGTAGGAATAGTACCCCATCGTTGGTGTCAGTGGGAGGATTAGTGTCCTATTGTTCGCGTCAGTGGAAGAAATAGCTTCTCGTGATATAATCGGGAAGAATAGAATCCCATTGTTGGTGCCAATGGGAAGACTAGTGCCCCATCATTGGTGTCAGTGGGAGGAATGATGCCTTATCATTGGTGTCAGTGGAAGGAATAGTGCCCCATCATTGGTGTCAGAGGAAGGAATAGTTCCCTATCATTGGTATCAGTGGGAGAAATAGTGACCCATTATAGGTGTCAGTGGGATTATTAGTGTCCTATTGTTAGCGTCAGTGGAAGAAATAGCTTCCCATTAATGGTATTAGTGGAAATAATAACATCCCATTGTTGATGCCAGTGGGAAGAATAATGCCCATCATTGGTGTCAGTGGGAGGAATAGTGTGCCATTGTTGGTATCAGTGGGAGGAATAATGCCTTATCTTTCATGTTAGAAGGAATAGTGTCCCATAATTGGTGTCAGTGGAAGAAATAGTAGCCCATCATTGGCGTCAGAGAGAGGAATAGTACCCCGTCATTGGTGTCAGTGGGAGGAATAGAACCCAATCATTGTATCAGTGGGAGTAATAGTGCCCCTTTGTTGATATCAGTGGATGGAATATTGCCCTATTGTTATTGGCGGTGGAAAGAATAGTGCCCCATGATTGGTGTCAGTGGGAGGAATATATTTCTAATGTGTGGATCAGTGGGAAACATAGTGTCCCATTGTTGGTATCAGTGGAAAGAATAGTGCTCAATTGTTGGGGCCAGTGGAAAGGATAATGTTCAACCATTGGTATTAGTGGGAGGAATAGTGATTCGTCATTGGTGTCAATGGGAGGAATAGTGTCCAAATGTTGGAATCACTGGTGTCAGCTGAAGGAATAGTACTAAGTTATTAGTGTCAGTGGGGAAATGAAGCCCCATTGTTGGTGTCAGTGGGAGGAATAGTATTCCATTGTTGGTGTCAGCGGGAGGAATAGTATTCCATTGTTGGTGTCAGTGGGAAGAATAGTATTCCATTGTTGGTGTCAGTGGAAGGCATAATGGCCCATTGTTGGTATTAGTGAGAGGAAAAGTGCCCTAAAGGCCAGATCAGGCAAGTAAATAGCTACATCCGGCCGCTGGAACGTAGTCTGAGGACCATTGGTCAATAGTTTAACATGCTCACAGAAGAAAAGGGGACAGGGATACCCACAACAACATGCTGCTTCTCCTTTAATGTCCAGTCACGGATACGGGACAGGTCGTTGCCCAAGCTAATTTTGTTTTGCTGCAGGTAATTAGCCAGACAAGCATCAAGTGTCTGGATTAAAAGCTTATCACAATTATGCAATAACAAATCCTTTGGCAGGTAAAACAGTTTATGTATTTATGCTATTTAGGTGTTTAACAGGAGTTCTGCTTTTTACCTTCAAAATACTGCATGCAGAGGGAACATTATTCTTCACTTTCCTTCACAGTTGGGAGCATGCATCTTTGACCGCTACTAGCTGTGAGATCTTACTACCACTGACAATTAGCATAGTCCCTGATCACGTGACCATTATTTCAGCTCTGACATGATGATCACATGGCTTTGTTTATAGATAAAGCCATGTCAGCATAGGTGTGCGCAGACCATGGCATTTGGGTGTGCACCCAAAGCTCAAACACACATGTATATATATATATATATATATATATATATATATATATATATATAGGAAGGCCAGTATGCTGGCCTGAAATTATGGGAGGAGTTCGAGGGGTACTTAAGCAGACCGTCCACCATCGTCAGTGTCGGCTCTAGTGCGCGGTACCCACCCACCCATACCCCTTTTTAGGGCACTTCCCTTCAAACAATTCTCAACAGAATTATTCATTACTTCTATCTTAGGTATGGCCCCTTCTCTTGGCATACCGTCCAACAGGCCAGGCCACACTTCAGGTCTTATCTGTGTTGTTAGTCTTGTGATGTGTTTATGTGATCCATATCTCTTCGGACTGAGGGCTCCGACCATAAATATATATATATCAGTGGAGCAGTGGACAGGGTCAGTAGGGAAGAGATTGACGTCAGTAGTTTTTTTTTTTTTTATCATAACTTGTTTTCATTTTTCTATTTTTTTACAATTTCATTTAATAATAGATTATTATTATTATTATTATTTTTTATATACAGTTTTTTAGGAGCTCCACTGGGGGGCTTTGGTGAGATATCAGAGGTCTAAACAAATCCCTGATGTCTCACTTTTAAGACTGAGATTCCCCAGTCCCTTCATTTGCAGCCAAGCAGCAGAGGGAATCTGTGCAGCACAGCGTGATGATTAGGGTGTGCCCAGGCACACCTGGCACACCCTGTGCGCACACCTATGCATGTCAGTGACAGCTGTCACTGTATTTATTTCTAGGAACACGTATGTTGTGAACATTTCTTATAAAGAAAATATTTTTTACATTTTGAAAACAATTTAGTTTTTTGTTTTTACATTTTCAGCTATTTGTTATAATAAAACATTGGAGCAATTTATTAATACATTGTACTAAATGAAAGCCTCTCTAAGCCTGTGTCTAAAAAAAAAAAAAAAAAAAATAGGTAGTCAAAATAATCAACAGAGTTGTTGTCAAGCTAACCAAAGCCTTTTAACACTGCTAAATTTGACCTGGACATCTAAGCATTTATTTGATATTTGGATTTTGAGCAGATTTTGAAGAGATAATTCATCCCACTGGTTTCTGGCAAAACCTGAGTTCTCAATCGAGCTTGTTTGTTCACCATTATGAGGAGGTCTTACTGTGAGATTACAGTACAGAAATTCTGGCAAGTTAATCCCTCCTCTGGAGTCTATAAGAGATAAAAGTCCTTCAAGAGTGAGGTAGCCCACCAGTGTTCACTCATAAATGAAAGTGAAGGGACTAATCCATGGAACATATACACTAAGACAATGGCTTAATGGTCAGCCTTACAGAAATGCCTTTGATTCCTACGAGGAACCAATCTATATGCAGTAAACTATATATATTCTTATTATGTCTGTGCAAGTTTCCTCTTCAGTTCTTCAGTTCCTCTCAAAAGTAGATCTTAACAAAATCAATAAAATTTAATTTAAACGTTTTCACATTTTAAAGCGGTTGTATAGTCCCACACACATTTTTTTTTAGTCACCTGTAAGGGAAAAGGCATAATGAGCTAGTATGCACACGATACTAGCTCATTATGAAATACTTACCTTAGAACGAGGCATTACTAACTCACCTGGTCCATGCCGAGGGAGATGACATTTTGCCTCGGCATGTCTTCCGGGTATCGCGGCTCCAGCGCTGTGAGTGGCTGGAGCCGCGATGTGGTCACTTCCGCGCATGCGCGCGGGAGACTTCTTTCCGGCGAGGTCCGGCGTCTGCCAGGCCTTCAGCTGAGAATCCCCTGTGCGCATGCGCCGCTGCAGTCAGCGGCTCATTGCGAGGGGAATATCTCCTAAACCGTAAAGGTTTAGGAGATATTTTTTTTTTACCTACAGGTAAGCCTTATTATAGGCTTACCTGTAGATAATAGTACCAAAATTGACTATACAACTGCTTTAATATAATTTAAAAAAAATGTTTTCAATGTTTTTTAATCTGTAGCTTTCACAAAAAAAAATACTTCTGCCATAACTTTTTGAGCCATTTTCTGTTATGGGGATACAACTTTCTCCCAATTGTGTTCTGGCAGAATGACCTTGCACCCCTGGTTGAGCTTACAAGCTGCTGTGCTCAGATGTGGCTTATTGTCGGCACTATCAGAAAACTGGTCAAGTGCAATGGCATGCTGCCGAAGCTAGAGTTAAGCCGAATGTCAGAAGACATTTGCCGGTTAAAAAGAAAAAAGAAAACAGCCGACATTTGGCCCGTGTGTATGTCAGATGAGTATGCTGGAAAATCAGCAGTCCACCGGCTCCCAATCAGCACTCTCAGCCAATGGCTGAGAGTGCTGATCAGAGTGTTCTGGCGGGGGGTGGGGGGACCATCCCCCTGTCAGAACACAACAGCTCAGCGGGGGAGATCACTGTACTTACTTTGCATAGTGAGTACAGCGGCTCCGACCGGAGCAGATCGTTTTTTTTTGTTCAACCCGCTGGGTTGAACAGAAAAAAGCTAATAGTGTGTACCTGGCTTTAGTGTATGTAGACAGGAAGTGCCCGATAGAGGCTAGAGAAGATCAGAAGAGCTGAGACACAAAAAAAGGATAAAAACATTGAAAACGGTATGTGGGCGGTTACGTAGAGAACCTTGGAATGGGTCACTCGCCCTGCAAATGGAGTACCTTTACTCATGTACACGAGAACAAATAAACTGGACTCCATGCATGCACCGAGTTAAAATTCTCCTCCTTCGTACTTGTGCACAGGCACAAGCGCGACTGAGCTGCTTCTGTTGTTATGGGAGGTGGATCACGGAGAGGCTATCCCACCTGTCACGTGTACACATTTACAACCGGCTGCATGTAAAACCTCTTACCCTTGGTAACACTAACCACTTGCTGTTTTCTGTACTGCATTATCTCTTGTACTGCTGTCTTCCTAACACAATGTGCTTTAACTGACCCACGCTGTAGACTATGTGTGCTGGTTACTTGCATTACACCCTTTGAGTAACTTTAGATCAGGCGGGACATAGCTTCAAAACAAAGTGCAGTCTTTTCTGTAAATTAATCCCTAGCTCAGGCTTGTGGCTGCCCCAGCATACCTGCACAGGCAAGAGTCCATACAAAGCAGAGTTCATAGTGGCAGATCTCCAGAACAGGGGAAACTGCAGGTCCCAGCAATCCCCCTTCTCTCTAAGCAGCTGGAGATTACATGCTGTGCATTTCCTTCCCATGCAGACTGAGAGACTGGGCAGAGCCCTCCCCCCTTTTATTATCAGTGCAAGGATAGAGGCAGAGCTCAGCAAAAAGTGTGAGAAATTAACCTGGTAATTGTTTCCCTTCTGACTGTGGCAGCAACTATCTCACTAACCAGCATTTCAACATGCCTACAAGTATGTATGAAGCAAGCAAACATGGCATTTGCTTATAATGCACAGTGCATTAAAGTGACTGTCAAGGAAAAAGTATTGGTCAGCAATGGCAGACCCCATACTTTTCTTATGACAGAGTTAAGCTAGTCATACACTGTTTGAAATTCAGATATGTTGGAAAATTACAGAATACTCGAAATAGTGACAGCAGCTGACTGGTTCAGGTCACTTTTAGGCCAACAAAGCTTCTTTGATGGTCAGATCAAAGTTTGTTGAGCCAAGTGGTGATGGCAGGGCCACCCCCCAATCAAATTTTTGTCTTTTCAGCCAGTACAGTAGAAAGTGGCCAAAATTGTATCTACATATGACTAGCTTTTTTCTAACAAATCAAATAACAAATAATTTGGGCTTAGATCTAATTACCCAACATCTAAAAAAACTGACCTTAGGCCGGCCATAGATGGACCAAATTTCTTTCCTGCAACCACAGACATTGTTGATGCGGGAATCCCTCCTTCCGGGCCATTGTCTCCTCCTGGTGGGGGAAGCCATCCAGGCTGGGAGAAGACAGTGATTACCGCTAGTGGCTATAGCAGATGCTTGCGATAATCATAAGCAAATCCGGCTGGCTGGTTGTACCCAAGTTGAATGATCGATTAACTTGGTACATTCAGCCTGCCCACTAATGCTTTGAATCTTGTCCGGTTCCTGCTGAACAGGCCAAGATTCTAACCATGTATGGTTGGCCTAAGTCTGAATTTACAGAGTAGAAGGACTGATAAACGACTTCTCGATCTATATCTTGCCAAGATTTCCCAAAAGATAGTTACAACAATATGATAGATATTAAAAAGGTCACCATGAGTCGACGACAGTAGACAAACATCTGCATTCACAAGTGTAAATGTTTGTGTACATCATCAGCATATATTTTACACAACTTGATTTTTAGTTTTATTGTTTTTTTTAAATGATTTGAAAGTTTCAAGTTGACTGTCCCTAACAGAAAGTCCTCATTGGCCACCGCTAGTGCTGCTTTGGAGAACAAGGTTTATAGCGCGTGGAAGATTGCATTCCAATCCAAACATCTAGCAGGGGCACATAGAGGATTCATGTTTGTTTATATGTTCACTTTAAAAATGTACTGTTAACTGCATTACTTGTTTATGAATTAAAGCTGCTCCATAGTGCAATTTTCGGCATACAGTCATTAAGACTAATAGTGATTGCCTCTGCATAATTAAAACATACTTCTGTCAGATCGCAGATCTTTAAAAAAACATTTGCGACCTCTTTGCAAATTAGCTCTGTCAACACCACCGCCTGTGCATTCTGTCATTCCTTTAGCCCCTCCAGTTTAAAAATAAAAATAATTTTAAAGGCTGGTATATTTAGTTTTATAAGCCGCAAGAGAGAACCTTTCTAGTTAACGCTTCATGTTTTTAAACTTTAATTTTCCCATTAGCCCAACAGGTCATGTTTTTAAGATTTTCCTAGTCTTCAGCCTCATGGGCTGAGTCAACCAATGGATTTTTATCTGTGTTGTAGATTTAAAGTATAACTCAAGGCAAAACTTTTCTTTAGACAAAGTGGAGAGGGATTAGAATAGGTTTTAATGCTGCATGTGTCCCCGATAGGGAGATTCGCCCCTCGATTTTTCCTGGTGACCGTTATCACCAAAAGTGAAGAAAATCCCAAATTATGGTCACCAGATCAGGAATTGAGGTGACATCTTCCAATGGGAGCTCTAGTTCTGGTGACCCTGGTGACTACGGGGGATTGCCCTTACTTTTCCCTTACTGGAGGAATTTCAAATCACTTCCTGTTATGGCTACAGGACAAGAAGTAAAGGGAATTCTCCATTATGGGACACAGATGACAAATAAACTGTAAAGGGTTATAACCCTCCCTTACTTACCTTTTACTTCTGTCACAATAATGACCTCTTATGTCCAATTATATACCTAAAGTATTAATCATTTACTCCCACCATATAGATGATGTAGAGAAGTAGCATACTTAATAAGCCTTGAATAAGTAGCACATTTAATATCTCCCATTAAAATATCAGTAAACCAAAAAAAAAAATTAATTAAAGTAAAAAACCTACTGATAACTTTCACAAGTAACTCTTCCAAAAACATTTTGGAAAATAAGATCATGCTATGCACTCTATTTTTCTTTGTTAGCTAATTAGGCTTCAGGATGCTTAAATGACAGGTACCAGTAGTAATTTATGGTATTACTGGACAAGGTCTACTACTCTCATTTTAAATATATTGGATATTGTATTGGATATTGGATATTGTAAGTCATAAGGGTTTTAGGATTTCCCCTGAAGGTACCATAGCTTGATATTATGGTGGGGCTTGGTGGTCATAAGATCCTGAGAGCTATACCTGTGGTGACACAGCTATCAGTGGGGTCACCCATGCTCATAGATGGATTAATGTAGTATGATGCCCAACGCATGGTAGCAAGATTTGTCCCCCTCCCTTCCTTTCCATTGCCTGCCCTATCAGATGCTAAATGCCTTCCTAAAGTGCATTCTCCCATGTGAAGTAACAGACAAGTACACAGCCTTGACCAACTGCACTTTCTCCCTGGTTTAGTGCAGAAGAACAAAGGTGGTAGCCATAGGCGTGCGCAGGGGGTGTGCTAGGTGTGCCTGGGCACACCCTAATCAACTCAGTGCTGTGCTGATTCCCCCTACTGCTCAGGCTTTCCCCCATGTTTCCCCCCCTACATGTTTCAGGATGGAGAGTGGGGAAGGGGCCAATCAATATGTCATTTACCGGCCCCTTCCTTTTCTAAATGAACACAATGAACACAGTCACTCACTGTGTTCAATCATAACTGAAGCATATTAAACTGTGTTTACCATGCTTCAGTTTGTGAATGACCGGGAAGCCGCTCAGCACATGGCATTTCCCATTCATTCACTGTCCAGTGCAGCTGAGGCTGCAGAGAAAATTATGTGTTTGAGCTCTGGGGTGCACACCCTAATGCAATAGGCTGCACACACCTATGGTTGTAGCTGAGCCCCGTGGACATCCATTGGACCCTACACTCTTTTCTTAGTTTGTCATGTGGTTGATCTGACTGCGACCATGCAGAGAAGATCTCTAGCACTGAAACAAATAAAAACGGAGTACTGGTTCATTAGGCTGGGGGTTGGAATAGAGCTAAAAAGCCTAAGCAGGAGGCAAAGACCCTTAATGTGCTGTATTATTATCCAATGGTAGAGTTCACATAAAGTATATGCTGTACAAAAAGAAAGTGCTTGCAGCAGTTTCCTAGCACAGAAGTGCACATACAAGTTCACTGAAATATGGCACCTCATGTTAAAATGCATCAAGACTTAATAGAAAATGGTAATGAAAGTTTCACTACTATATGAGACCAAGAATGAGGTCAGATGTTATTTTGTGTAATTAGTAATGTTCTGGCAAAACAACATTTGACATCAACGAGAATGCTTCCAACTTGACTGGGTTGGGTAAAAGCCAATGATTGGCCCATATTTGAAAAACTAGGCCCACTTAAGGCAAGCCCCAACTCTTAATGTATCTCAAAATCTAGATTGTTTGGAGTTCTTGTAATTGATGGAATATAAATTTAAATGGACAATTTAAGTTAAAGCTCAACTCCAGAGAGTGTGGAAAAAGTGAGGAAAATTGATATTTCTATCTGATTTGTATTTCTCTCTGTAACTCCATTGCGGAGATTTCCCTCACTTCCTGTCTCAGTGATACCTGTAAAAATAAATTGGTGGTGTGAGCATCATGGAGACAGGAAAGCACAGACAGGAATAAAAACACGTTATAAATTGTAACCCTTGCTTTCGCTTGTAAAAATGTGGTATTTTTGTGTGTACCCCTATATCCCAGTCCTTATGGAAAAGTTTGACGGAATCTCCCCTAAGGGGTCACAGATGACAGTAAAAAACTAACAGAGGCTCCAACTGTTCCCCACTATATCCAAAACAAAAGTTTTTCTTATGTTGGGCTTTAAAACAAGCACTATCTCAATTAAACAAAAAAGAAAAAAAATCATTCTGTCTTTTTTAACCTATTTCATTTTTCTATTTGGGCCTTATTTTGATAGTTGAGCTGAAGTGATGATATGTTCATTGATTATTTTGGCAAAGTGCAAGGGTTTGGACATGGTAGAGAATGGAAGATATTACGATTTTTCTATAGAAGTGTGTGACATCTATCTGATAACAGCTGGGAAGTGTTTCATGGGTGTTAATGGCAAGTCTGTCGGAGTTGTGTTCAGCGATATTTATAATCCATAGTGTGAGAATGGTAAGCTTTTGATGTGGGTCTACCTGTTTTTTTGTATTCAGCTTGATGTTAGTAAATGCAAAGCCCATAAGCATAAAATCCAATAGGGTTCCTTTTTTATCTGCAACATTCAACATACAGTACTTTCTAATGCCGTGTACACATGGTCGGAATTTCCGAGGAAAAAAGTCAGACTGAATTCTTTCATCGGATATTATGACCTTGTGTGTGCCCCATCGGACATTTATATATATATGTATTTAGAAAGAGAATATGTTCTCTTTTTTCTCGACGGAAAAAATTTCTATCGGAAATTGCGTTCGTCTGTAGGGAACTCCAACGGAGAAAAAAACACGCATGCTCAGAATCAAGTTGACGCATGCTCGGAAGCATTGAACTTAATTTTTCTCGGCTCGTCATAGTGTTGTACGTCACCGCTTTCTTGACGGTCGGAATTTGGTGTGACAGTGTGTATGCAAGACAGCTTGAACGGAATTCCGTCAAAGTTTATCCCGACGGAAAATCCGATCGTGTGTACAAGGCATTACTTTCTGAGATGGGAAACAAAAACAAATTTATCGCGCACTTTTGCTAGCATCATAGCAAACATGGAACTTTGTGACTGTAGCACAGATCACACTAAACTCTGTTATGTGGGAAGATGTGGGTGGAACTACCTCTCACTCTCACTAAAATGAACGTATAAGTGGCTCAGTTAACTCTGTCAGATTACTACAGGTACAATTACTATGGCTCAGGGCCAGCTATTGTTCTGTAAAGGAACAGATCCAAAAAGCACAGGGTTCCTCCAAAAATCAGTAGTATACCCTTATCCTTAATTTGGTAAGGATTTTAAGGGGTACCCCCATGCATAAAATATAAAAAATCATACCTAGCCCTTAGCAGGGCATGTAGCCTAGATAGCTAGGAAGAGGAGGTGTCAGAAAACTCATGCTGACTGTAAAGGCCATGCATAGACGTGCATATATTCTCAAGAAAAGGAGCTTAACAAAGTAAAGATGTGCAAATATGAGAATGTGCACGCTGATAGGCACACACGTGCCACGACGAGCATGTGGAGGCACAGACGTGCCTCCCATAAGTCCTGGCACATGATGTCCTATTTAAACCTGAGACCTGCATGGTGTCATTGCTGGATGGTCTTCGGCTTTTACCCTGTGTTCTTGAAAGCCTGCTTGATCCTGGTACTGACCCAGCTATGTCTGACTCTTGATACCCCTTGCTTGCTCGTGTCTGCTGCTTACCCATGTTACCGATCTTGGCTTAGAATTTTGACTAAGATTCTGCCTTTTGATTTTGTACCTTGGTGCCAGGACTTTGCAGACCCTTGCCTATCTCTGATCTGGACTCTGATTGTGATTCTGTACCTGACCCAATGCTTCTGCTCATCGGACCTCAGCATCTCTAAGCTCAAGTTTGTTGATCCAACTCCCTGGCACCTGCATTCTTTCCACTGCCCTAGCAGCTCCTGTCTCTACCACCAGGGGGGCTTTGATGGGAATTGTGCAATCGGCCATCCTCATGAACATGTGCTCCACTGACTGATACATGACAGGAGGGCAGTGAGCATGCAGCCCCTCCTTAACCATACTGGGGAACAAGCCATAAACATAGGGAGGATACCTTGCCAGAGTGCCTATCTGGCAAAGCATCTTATCCCTGTGTTGATGGGGACAAAGGACTCTTCTTCCACAACCTTGGCCTGGTAGATGTGGGGGCTGCGATCCTTAGATGTCCATTCCCCTTCCTATGTGAATGAGTAAGGGGTACAAAAAATACAAGGTAAATAAACACACTACATATTTGACAGATTAAGTTAAGGTGTAAATCCATGGTCATTCATCTACATCACTGGGTGATGTGACTGACAATGTATTTACACCATAAAACTTTTTTGTACAGCATCATTGGTGGTTATGGGGCACCATAATACCCAATGACTGTATGGCCTCTGGCATCCTAGCACCCAACGATGTCATTGGTTGCTATGACACAAGCTATCAGCCTGCACAGTCCTTGGTTGGTGGAATGGCACAATTTTCCTGTTCATGAATACAGCACATACAGCCATTCACTTGTATGGCAGGCACCTCCTGCGGCTCCCTGGGCACGGGAGAACACCCAAAATGTTATGCTGGATATATTTTCAGCCTCTGTGTGCATGAGGCCTTTCAGTATGCCTGTCACAAGCCTAGGTAATTCAAAGTAAGGTAAAAAAAAAGCACAAGTAGAGAATACCTTTAGTGAAGCCTGAATGATAAAATAACCAGGAGATTCTGAGAATAGGAAAAGGTGTGACACCATGTAAAGTTTTTGTTACTGCTTGTGTCACTACTTGAGAGATTCATTGCTCTATTTGTTCTATCGTCATTAAGACATACAATTTTAGTGCAAGATGTGAGAAAAAATCAACCCGAGGGGTAGATGTTCAGGGGACAGCTGTCTAATATGGGAAATCCGCTTATTTGAGAAGATTTTCACCTCTTTTCCTTTGCATCTTCAGGGCAGGAAGTGAAGATAAATCTGGTAGGGGTTTTACCATGTCTCCACCATAAAGACCCTTGAACACAGGGACCACTCGTTGATGTGCGTGCCTCCTGGCACAGGTCTTCTGCGTTCCGGGCATTTGTCCCTGAATGCATAGTTCCTCAAACGCGAGTACTATTAGGCACAACATTTAGCCCTATTCAGCTGCAGACTGCCATAGACATTGGCAGGCTGCAGACATTAGGGCTGCATGCTGTACCAAGAGGCACACACAGCAGTTAGGTGAACCTGTGTGCATGGGGCCTTAAATAAAAAAAAAGTTTTGACCTTACACTTTAACCTTTAGGCTTTATGTACACATAGCCTACTTTGACCTTCGGTTGCAGGAAAACGCAAAACACTGCAAAATCGCGTTCAAAAGGTTTCTATCCTGAACGCAATTCTTCCGTGTTCAGGAAAGGGAGGTTGAACTTCCCCTAGCTGCAGCTGCTCCTAAACAATCTTAAAAACCTATGTTTACATAGACACAAAGTGGTTGATTTAATAAAACTGGAGAGTGCAAAATCTGGTGCAGCTGTACATTGTAGCCAATCAGCTTCTTACTTCTGCTTGTTTAATTAAGCTTTGTACATAAAACCTTGAAGCTGATTGGATTCTATGCAGAGCTGCACCAGATTTTGCACTCTCCAGTATTAGTAAATCAACCCTATAGGCTTTTATGGAGTTGAGTTTAGGAGCTTTGGCTAAAAAGAAGCCAAAATCTCCTAAACGTAAGTTTAGGAGCTCTAAGTGTACATGAAGCCTTAGAGGAAATGTAAAAAAAAAATCATACAACTTAATTTACCTTTTTCTCTGTATCTACTATGTTTTGACATGCGGTATTCACAGATGGTAATCTCTTATATTTTTTCATCATATGTTCAGCTTGAATTGCCAGGTTTGTGACAGCTTTTGCTTAAATAACAAAAAGTTATTTTATTTCCTTTAGCTTTGTGTTAGGCTTTATTCATTCTTATGCACTGTGGTAGCTGCAATTCATGTTAACACATCATACAATTATTCCATTTTTGAACCCCAAAGTACTAAGAGAATGCACATGCGGGTCAACACATACATTGGTAAAAATGATGCATGTCCCTTTTTTGTGTTGGAAGCCCATTAATTTGAATTAGTTGCCCTAAGACAAACACAATGGGTCCTAAGTAGATGTAAACCATAACTGAATGACACTTTATCTGTACTGTGTATCATAAACTACTGCCATTTTTTAAAAATAAAGCTCTAGCTTTCACCTTTTTTTAATTACTTATTACACCTCAGTACTGCTGATCATCCCTTTTGCAGCCTCTCTCTATACATATTCCAGTGATGGCTTTGCAGTGCCCTACCCAAAATTTAGGGTAAATTTTGTTTTTGGCTTCATAGTTCTCAGCGGAAAAATTATCTGTTTTTGATAGGAATACTTGGTTCTGGTCAGCCACCCTTTTGGATTAAATTTAGCAAGCCACCGTGGACCCTTCGGTACCAGAGAGACTCATTGAAGACAATGAAACAGAAAGTGAATTCACCGAATGTCTGTCTTTACTGAGAAGGCATACAGCTTATATTGAATACAGATGAAAGGCAAAAAGGGGGCGGTTGTTTAGTTACATGACTAGTAGCAAAACAAGTTTTTTTATCTATAAACAGTTAGATGGACACCTGGTCATTTAGTCATAAATCAAAGCTGATTGCCTAAGGCCCCTTTCACACTGGGGCGGGAGGTGCGTCGGCGGTAAAGCACCGGTTTTACCCCCCGCTAGCAGCCGAAAAAGGGTTAAAAATCACCACAAAGCGCCTCTGCAGGGGCGCTTTGCCGGCGGTATAGCCGCGGTGTCCCATTGATTTCAATGGGCAGGAGCAGTGGAGGAGTGGTAAACACACCGCTCCTTCATCGCTCCAAAGATGCGGCTAGCAGGACTTTTTTTACCGTCCTGCTAGCACACCGCTTCAGTGTGAAAGCCCTCAGGCTTTCACACTGGAGAAACAGCAGCTGCTGTTTGAGGTCGGTTTGCAGGCGCTATTTTTAGCGCAATAGCGCATGCAAACCGCCCCAGTGTGAAAGGGGTCTAAAGGGAAAACAGGATATACATCTTGACCATAAACAAACACAATAGGGGGTTTGTTGTTGTACAACATTCCTACATACCCTACAGATACACAAACCTTACAACAATATGAGAATATACAGAGTTAAGGCAGTGAAATATGAAATGGCGGGGTTACATGAAATTCATTCATATTGAAACAGTTTTTTGGTCTGGTCAGGGTTTCCCTAAGGTCAGTGGTTGATTGCACTTGTTTGCTTCTGGAGGATGCTTCCAGAAGATAGAATAGAAGGGTCAACCACTGATTTATGATTATTTTTCAGACCCCAGCCAATCCCTGGGAAAGAGGTGCCAAGAAGCTGACTAAAGAGGTGATAAATGTTTGGAAGGCCTGTTCAGAGTGTTCTTGTTCTGAGGCTACTGCCCTGGGATGTAGACTGTGTACTAGAGTTGCTGTCTGGGCCCCTGGAGGTGTTGGGCTGAGGGCCTGGAGACGACATGCTAAAAGTATTTTTTTGCTGGAGGGCATTATTTTGGAGTCTGATCTGGAGAAGGAGCCTTGTCTCCCTCACTAAAGAGTGTTGCGTGCAAAGCTGGATGTCAGCCGCTGTCCTAGGACATTGTAACACCTTACTTTGAACTCTGCACATGCTCATTTTGGTGTGTATTGATAGAGAGGTTTTTTTTTTTGGGGGGGTGCATGTGATTAGCACGGCCAACACTGTCCAGACAGAGGGTCAGGGGTCATGCATCCTCATAGGACAGTCAGAGGAGAATAAAAACCACATGCTTTATCTAGACACTGATATATCATAAGACTGCTATATACTGCTGATGAGAAAAGGTATTTGGCAGTTTATATTTACTAAAATAATTGCATTTCCATGCTCTGTGCACTGCGGGAGACCAGATATTTTTAATGCAGGGTCCTGGGTATAGTGACACTTTATAATTACTGCAATAAATCCACAAAAGAACATCCCTTAGACCAGTGGCGGTTGGTGCTAAAAACATTTATTTTTGGGTGGGCGCAAACAAACCCCTCCAGGTCCGCACTCACCAGAGGACACCTTGTGTTCCACGGGACAAGAACCCGAAAACCGGAAGTGACGCAATGACGAATATTGATTCGCTAAAATCAAAAGTGGGAGAGTTCGGGGCACAGTGCTCTGCACCCCAAGGACAATCTGAAGCAAGCCATTTAGAGCCCCAGCCTCAAATCACATGCTTTTTAAAAGTTTACTGACCTAATAGACACCCATTAGTCTGGCGCCCCGCAAAGTGCACACACATATGAACGAAATACAGTTCATATGCTCATATTTATTTTATATTTTTTTAATAAATGATAATATAACTAACAGTTTTTAACATGTTAAATATTCCTTCTTTGGAAAACTAACTTTGGGAACTTTGGGGGGGGGGGGCGGCACCCTAGACTGAGCCGGAGTTGTTGGTGTGCTTGGTACTGTGTCTGTGGCAGGCAGCCTCTTTATTAGGAAGGGTGACCTGGGCAAATTTTCTGAAGCCCTTCCGATTTTGAGCACCACAGCTTCATTGCATGTCTCAGGGCCAGTTCACACCACTTACAGTCCGGCGATTTTTTTCTGCACTAAAAATGCATGCACAGTGTTTTCCATGTATTCCAATGGCTCTAGTTCACACCAATGCAGTCCGTTCCAGTCATTTTCTGCGCCGGAAACTAATCGGAAACTGACTGAAATTGACTGCACTGGTGTGAACTAGAGCCATTGGAATATATGGAAAACCCTGCATGCATTTTTAAGGCCAGTTCACACCACAAAAATGCACACCGGATACGTTCCGGATCAGTTTTTGCTTACAGTTCCCACCACACGTAGTTCCAGTGCATATTTTTATACAATTTGCTAGATTCCAGTACAGTTCTGTGCAGAAAAAATGCAGCACACTCTACTTTTTTTTTCTACACCTGAAACTGACTGCATTGGTGTGAACTAGAGCCATTGGAATACATGGAAAACACTGCATGCTTTTTTAGTGCAGAAAAAAAGCTCGGAGAACTGCTTCTGGTGTGAACTCGCACTTGGTGCAAAAAAAAGGGCACGGAACTGCATCTTGTGTGAACTAGCACTCAGGGCAGGTTTCCTGATGGTGACAACGATGGATCATGCCTGCGTAATGTGTGCTAAGATTGCCACTTATAGCTTCTATTGGAGGCTCATATGACTGGGTAACAAAGTAGGCTTATGACTGGGAGACAGGGACATTATTTTCACCCTATAACTTTCATGGCAGGATCAACAGGTATTTAACCACTTCAGCCCTGGAAGAATTTCCACCGTACCTATACACCGGTTTGCGCAGTGGTGCCGTTCTGCCGCCGTATATGTATGTAAGGCGGTCGGGAGGTGGTTAATGAATGCTGCAGATTTAAAAAGATTAAAAAATTATTTTAAAATTACATTAACTTCTTAAAGTGGTTGTAAACCGCTGGACGTTTTTTTCCCCCTTACCTGGAAGGTAAAGCCATAATGTGCTAGTATTCATCGCATACTAGCACATTATGTGAAACTTACCTGAAATTGAAGCATTCCAGGGATGCAATATCATCGCTGGGGGCTGCTTCCATCTTTACCCGTCAGGTCTGTGACTGGCCAGAGCCGTGATGATGCCACTCCTGCGCATGTGCACGGGAGCCGCCGCTTACGGCACAGGACTCTGAAGGAACAGCACGCGTGGTCGTTCCTTCAGAGTGAATGCACCAGTGATGTCACTGGCTGCATGTACAGTAAATATATCCTAAACGATGCACGTTTAGGAGATATTTACATTACCTGCAGTATCTCACAAAAGTGAGTACACCCCTCACATTTTTGTAAATGTTTTATTATAACTTTTCATGTGACAACACTGAAGAAATTACACTTTGCTACAATGTAAAGTAGTGAGTGTACAGCTTGTATAACAGTGTAAATTTGCTGTGCCCTCAAAATAACTCAACACACAGCCATTTATGTCTAAACCGGCAACAAAAGTGAGTACACCCCTAAGTGAAAATGTCCAAATTGATCCCAATTAGCCATTTTCCGTCCCAAGTGTCATGTGACTCGTTAGTGTTACAAGTTCTCAGGTGTGAATGGGGAGCAGGTGTGTTCGATTTGGCGTTATCGAATTGTTACTTCTTTAGATATTTGCAGCTCAGGCACGCCTTCTCTTCCCAATTTGGGTCTCAACCATTATTACTCCTTCGCTCCACTCTAGAATCCCTCCTCTGGAACGATGAGCTGGTAAAACCCCTATCCACCATATATAAGGCTCTACTACCATCAATGCATTTTGGGCTTGAAACTCTCCAAGCTAAATGGAGGGTGGACTTTCCTGAACTAGACACAGAGGATTGTGAGGATATGTGGGAATACCCTTTTCTCCAATTAGTGGCAGTTAAGGATCGCTTAATTCAATTCAGGTTTCTACACCGGGTGTATTTAACGCCGCAACGGCTGAACAAAATTTATCCTGGGGCCTATCCTAGCTGTTGGAAATGTGGTACTCTAGAGGCCGGTTTCTGTCATATGTTGTGGTCCTGTCCCAAAGTGCACTTTTTCTGGGTAGAGGTGATGCAATTTATAGCCTCGCTGTTAACAATCCCAATCCCGCAGACTGTACCAGTCTGCTAGCTGGGCCTGGTGGGCTCTTTAGTGCACCACACAGCAACTAAGACCCTCATAGGACTTTTGCTTTTACGCCCGTAAAGGAATATTACTAAAATGGAAACAATCAGATGCGCCCTCTCTGAACTCTTGGAAAGCCCTGGTCAATTCTACAATACCATTATATAAAGCCACATATCACTCCCGTGGGTGTATTACTAAATTTGACGAAGTGTGGAAACTATGGCTTGACTTTGCCTCCACTAATGCTGTTCAAGAATAGACGGTTTATCTGATGCACATTATTAACTACTCCTTCTGTGCTAACACCTGCTAAGACCCTCCTGACACCCATATAGTTGAACCCTTAGTATTCTAGGCCTAGTACCAGAGTTCCCTCTTGGTAAACCCGTCACCTCTATCGAAGACAAGTAGCACATTCAGCTTTCATAATTTCTCCAAATGGAGTGGCTAAGCAGCGATGTTTTGTTGTTTGTATCTTTGTTTTTATTTTGTTTGTTTTTTCTTTGGCTAACAGCACTGTTTAGGCAGATAACCTGTTGTTAGGTACCAATTCACGTGGTACTTTTTGAGCCAGGGAATGCCCCAAGGCTCTGTTTTTGTAAATCTATTAAAAATCAATAAAGAGAATTTAAAAAAAAATTGATGTTATCGCTCTCACTCTCTCATACTGGTCACTGGAAGTTCAACATGGCACCTCATGGCAAAGGACTCTCTAAGGATCTAAAAAAAAGAATTGTTGCTCTACATAAAGATGGCCTAGGTCAGGGATATGCAATTAGCGGACCTCCAGCTGTTGCAGAACTACAAGTCCCATGAGGCATAGCAAGACTCTGACAGCATCAAGCATGACACCCAGAGGCAGAGGCATGATGGGAATTGTAGTTTTGGAACAGCTGGAGGTCCGCTAATTGCATATCCCTGGCCTAGGTGATAAGAAGAATGCCAAGACCCTGAAACTGAGCTGCAGCACATTGGCCAAGACCATACAGCGGTTTAACAGGACAGGTTCATCTCAGAACAGGCCTCGCCATGGTCAACCAAAGAAGTTGAGTGCACATGCTCAGCGCCATATCCAGAGGTTGTCTTTGGGAAATAGACGTATGAATGCTGCCAGAATTGCTGCAAAGGTTGAAGGGGTGGGGGTCAGCTTGTCAGCCCAAGCATGTCTCCAGACCTAAACCCTATTGAGCATCTGTGGGACATCCTCAAAAGGAAGGTGGAGGAGCGTAAGGTCTCTAACATCCACCAGCTCTGTGATGCCGTCATGGAGGAGTGGAAGAGGACTCCAGGGGCAACCTGTGAAGCTCTGGTGAGCTCCATGCCCAAGAGGGTTAAGGCAGTGCTGGAAAATAATGGTGGCCACACAAAATATTGCCACTTGTGGCCCAATTTGGACATTTTCACTTAGGGGTGTACTCACTTTTGTTTAGACATTAATGGCTGTGTTGGGTTATTTTGAGGGGACAGCTAATTTACACTGTTCTACAAGCTGTACACTCACTACTTTACATTGTAGCAAAGTGTCATTTCCTCAGTGTTGTCACATGAAAAGATATAATAAAATATTTACAAAAATGTGAGATACTGTATAGGTAAGCTTTTTTATAGGCTCACCAAATGTAGTGATAGAAGTTTACTTCCACTGTAAAGCTTTCAGATTTTATTAATTGTGCTTATATACATTTAAAACTATGGTCACTGAAAGGTGGCTCTTTCCATCTCAGAAAGTTGGGAAGTATGGATTGTCCGTAAAAAGATATCATTTGGGATTGTGCTGTTCTGGTAAGCAGTTTAATGCCACTCAACATTTTGCTGCGTGTGAAAAAGGCCAGGTTAATTGTACACATATACAAAACAAATGACAGGTGTGTATATTAATACGCCACTTTCTCTCACGTTACTGTCTACAAGCAGATCCCCCGGGGGATTGGGAGACGTTTAACATGGACAAATTAACCCCCCTAGACTAGCAAACACTTGTTTACACAGCAGAAGAAGCGCAAAGATGGAAATTTATGGCACCACTGATAGAGCTTCTCACCTATTGCTCAGGGAAGAGAGTACACCCAGCAATATTTCCCAATGAAAGGAAATAGAAAAGCTCTTAAGAAATCAATACCCTTATTTAGTCAATAAAGCAACACAACATTCCCTTTGGGATGGCAAATGTTTGTTACAAGATCTCTCAGATTCTGGTTTTCATCTTCAGCTGGAATCGGCCTATGTGGGAAAAAAAATTCCTCTGGTGCTAAATATTCAATTTTCCATAAACCACACGGGAATTTGTAATATTTAATCATTTCTCTTTTCATTTCTTGGGCCAGTCTAACCAACATAATCAGAGGAGACCAGGAACTTCTTGTTTTCAGCAATTCATTCAAAGGGAAAAGTGTACCTAATTCCAGGTATAGAAATATGAGGGGTCTTCTATGTGACAACGCTGGGCCAATCACTAAGCACCCAGCGCTATCAAATGCTCCTCCATTCTTGGAAGTACAAAGTATGTTCTTTAGTTTCACAGCTCAAGAGAGAGATGTTGAAGAAAATAAAAGGGGAGTATGTCCTGCTCAGAAGGCACAATTATTACAGTGAACCAAGTAGAAATAAAGGGGGAAAAAAAGAAAAAAAGAAGAAAATGAATGCAGCCACCACATCTAAGGAGTGGTAAACTGCAACACACATTTTTGTTCTTGGTTTTATATACACTTTCAGTTTTGGTAACATTAAAACTCCCTGCTTGGAGTTTGCATGTTCTCCCTGTCCCTGCGTGGGTTTCCTCCCACACTCCAAAGACATGCTGGTGGGTTAATTGACTCCTGTCTAAATTGGTCCTAGTATGTATGATTGTGAGTTAGGGAGTCTAGGGACCTTAGATTGTAAGCTCCTTGAGGGCAGGGACTGATGAAAATGCACAATATCTATACAGGCAGTCCCCGAATTACGAACACAATAAGGACTGTAGGTTTGTTCGTAAGTGGAATTTGTTCGTAAGTCGGAACACTGCTTGTAATGCCCTGTACACACGGAATCGGAATTTCCGATGGGATAAAATCCAATGGAATTTTCCGGCGGAATTCCGTTCAAGCTATCTTGCATACACACTGTCAGACCAACTTCCGACCGTCCAAAACGCGGTGACGTAAAACACTACGACGAGCCGAGAAAAATGAAGTTCAATGCTTCCGAGCATGCATCGACTTGATTCTGAGCATACGTGTTTTTTTCTCCGTCGGAGTTCCACACAGACGATTGGAGTTTCTGATAGGATTTTTTTCCATCGGTAAAAAATAAAACATATTCTATTTCTAAACACCGACGGAGTCCGATGGGGCCCACACACGGTCGGAATATCCGATGAAAAAATTCCGTCTGACTTTTTTCATTGGAAATTCCGATCTTGTGTACAAGGCATAAGTGTAACTTCCGACTGTGCAGGGATGTGAGATGTTCCGGGCGCTTCTGGGGCTCATGAAGTACTGCAGTGTGGAATGTGGCAAGATAGCTGCTCAGAGGTATTTAGGATCAGCATGGAGCACAAGCAGCCGGAATTGAGGCCGTTCGTAAGTAGGAGTCATTCGTAAGTCGGGTGTTCGTAAGTCAGGGACTGCCTGTATATATATATATATATATATATATATATATATATATATATATATATACACACACACACAGTATCTTACAAAAGTGAGTACACCCCTCACATTTTTGTAAATATTTTATTATATCTTTTTATGTGACAACACTGGAGAAATTACATTTAGAAATGACAAAGTAGTACAGCTTGTATAACAGTGTCAATTTACTGTCCCCTCAAAATAACTCAACACACAGCCATTAATGTCTAAACCGCTGGCAACAAAAGTGAGTACACCCCTAAGTGAAAATGTCCAAATTGGGCCCAAAGTGTCAATATTTTGTGTGGCACCATTATTTTCCAGCACTGCCTTAACCCTCTTTGGCATGGAGTTCACCAGAGCTTCACAGGTTGCCACTGGAGTCCTCTTCCGCTCCTCCATGATGACATCATGGAGCTGGTGGATGTTAGAGACCTTGTGCTCCTCCACCTTCTATTTGAGGATGCCCCACAGATGCTCAATAGGGTTTAGGTCTGGAGACATGCTTGGCCAGTCCATCCCCTTTACCATCAGCTTCTTTAGCAAGGCAGTGGTGGTCTTGGAGGTGTGTTTGGGGTTGGTATCATGATGGAATACTGCCCTGCGGCGCAGTCTCTGAAGGGAGGGGATCATGCTCTGCTTTGGTATGTCACAGTACATGTTGGCATTCATGGTTCCCTCAATGAACTGTAGCTCCCCAGTGCCGGCAGCACTCATGCAGCCCCAGATCCTGATACTCCCACCAACATGCTTGACTGTAGGCAAGACACACTTGTCTTTGTACTCCTCACCTGGTCGCCGCCACACACGCTTGACACCATCTGAACCAAATAAGTTTATCTTGGTCTCATTAGACCACAGTACATGGTTCTTGTAATCCATGTCCTTAGTATGCTTGTCTTCAGCAAACTGTTTGCGGTCTTTCTTGTGCATCATCTTTAGAAGAGGCTTCCTTCTGGGACGACAGCCATGCAGACCAATTTGATGCAGTTTGCGGCATATGGTCTGAGCACTGACAGGCTGAACCCCCCACCCCTTTAACCTCTGCAGCAATGCTGGCAGCACTCATACATCTATTTCCCAAAGACAACCTCTGGATATGGCGCTGAGCACGTGCACTCAACTTCTTTGGTCGACCATGGCAAGGCCTGTTCTGAGATGAACCTGTCCTGTTAAACCGCTGTATGGTCTTGGCCACCGTGATGCAGCTCAGTTTTAGGGTCTTGGCAATCTTCTTATAGCCTAGGCCATCTTTATGTAGAGCCTCAATTCCTTTTTTCAGATCCTCAGAGAGTTCTTTGTCATGAGGTGCCTGGTTGAACTTCCAGTGACTAGTATGAGAGTGTGAGAACCAAAACATCCAAATTTAACACTCCTGCTCCCCATTCACACCTGAGACCTTGTAACACTAATGATTCACATGACACCAGGGGGGGGGGGGGGAATGGCTAATTGGACATTTTCACTTAGGGGTGTACTCACTTTTGTTGCCAGCGGTTTGGACATTAATGGCTGTGTTAAGTTATTTTGAGGGGACGGCAAATTTACACTGTTATACAAGCTGTACACTCACTACTTTACATTGTAGCAAAGTGTAATTTCTTCAGTGTTGCCACGTGAAAAGATATAATAAAATATTTACAAAAATGTGAGGGGTGTACTCACTTTTGTGAGATACTGTATATATATATATATATATATATATATATATATATATATATATACTCACCGGACACTTTATTAGGTGCACCTGTTCAATTGCTTGGTAACACAAATTGCTGATCAGCCAATCACATAGCTGCAACTTAATGCATTTAGGCATCTAGACATGATAGAGACGACTTGCTGAAGTTCAAACTGAGCATCAGAATGGGGAAAAAAGGGGATTTAAGTGACTTTGAACGTGGCATGGTTGTTGGTGCCAGACGGACTGGTCTGTAGTATTTCAAAAACTGCTGATCTACTGGAATTTTCATGCACAACCATCTCTAAGGTTTACAGAGAATGGTCAGAAAAAGAGAAAATATTCAGTGAGCGGCAGTTGTGTGGACGATGCCTTGTTGATGTCAGAGGTCAGAGGAGAATGGGCAGACTGGTTTGAGATGATAGAAAGGCAACAGTAACTCAAATAACCACTCGTTACAACCAAGGTATGCAGAATACCATCTCTGAACGCACAACACATCGAACCTTGAAGCAGATGGGCTGCAGCAGCAGAAGACCACACCGGGTACCACTCCTGTCAGCTAATAACAAGAAACTGAGGCTACAATTCACACAGGCTCACCCAAATTGGACAATAGAAGATTTGAAAAACATTGCCTGGTCTGATGAGTCTCAATTTCAGCTGCCACATTCAGATGGTAGGGTCAGAATAAGGCAAAAACAACATGAAAGCATGTATCCATCCTGCCTTGTATCAACGGTTCATGCTGGTGGTGTAATTGTGTGGGGGATATTTTCTTGGCACACTTTGGGCCCTCTAGTACCAATTGAACATCGTTTAAATGCCACAGCCTACCTGAGTATTGTTGCTGACCATATCCATCCCTTTATGACTACAGTGTACCCATCTTCTGATGGCTACTTCCAGCAGGATAATGCACCATGTCACAAAGCTCAAATCATCTCACCACTGGTTTCTTAAACATGACAATGAGTTCACTGTACTCCTATGGCCTCCACAGTCACCAGATCTCAATCCAATAGAGCACCTTTGGGATATGGTGGAATGGGAGATTCGCAATATGGATGTGCAGCTGATAATCTGCAGCATCTGGGTGATGCTATCTTGTCAATATGGACCAATCTCTGAGGAATGTTTCCAACACCTTGTTGAATCTATGCCATGAAGAATTAGGTAGTTCCGAAGGCAAAAGTGAGTCCAACCCGGTACTACAAGGTGAATCTAATAAAGTGGCCAGCGAGTGTATGTGTAAAGCGCTGCATAAATTGATGGCGCTATATAAGTATCTGTAATAAATAAATAAAATAAACTGATGCCTGCATGTACCAATGTGCTGGCCTGTATGCCAAATTTTCAACAATATTGCTGCTGTTCAGGGATGAGCCGAACACCCCCCTGTTCGGTTCGCACCAGAACCTGCGAACAGACAAAATGTTCGTGTAAACTTTAAAACCCTATTAAATACAATGGACTCGAACGTTCGAAATCTAAAGTGCTAATTATAAAGGCTTGTATGCAAGTTATTGTCCTAAAAAGTGTTTGGGGACCCGGGTCCTGCCCCAGGGGACATGTATCAATGCAAAAAGAAGTTTTAAAAACGGCCGTTTTTTCGGGAGCAGTGATTTTAATAATGCTTAAAATGAAAAAATAAAAGTGAAATATTCCTTTAAATTTCGTACCTGGGGGGTGTGTATGATATGCATGTAAAGTGGCGCATGTTTCCCGTGCTCAGAACTGTCCCTGCAAAAAATGTCATTTTTGAAAGAAAAAAAGTCATTTAAAACTGACTCGCGGCTATTAATGAATTGTCGGCTCCCGGCAATACATAGAAAAGTCATTGATAAAAAAAAAAAAAAAAAAGCGTGGGGGTTCCCCAGAATTCAATTACCAGGCCCTTCAGGTCTGGAATGGATATTAACCACTTAAGCCCCGGACCATTTCGGGCCATTAGGACCAGGCCTGTTTTTGGGATTCGGCACTGCGCTGCTTTAACTGTAAATTGTGCGGACATGCAATGTTGTACCCAAATGAAATTTGCGTCCTTTTCTTCCCACAAATAGAGCTTTCTTTTAATGGTATTTGATTGCCTCTGCGATTTTTATTTTTTGCGATATAAACAGAAAAAGACCGAAAATTTTGAAAAAAAATGATATTTTCTACTTTTTGTTATAAGAAAAATCGAATAAACTCAATTTAATCATACATTTAGGCCAAAATGTATTCAGCCACATGTCTTTAGTAAAAAAAATGTCAATAAGCGTATATTTATTGGTTTGCGCAAAAGTTATAGCGTTTACAAACTAGGGTACATTTTCTGAAATTTACACAGCTTTAAATTTATGACTGCCTATCTCATTTCTTGAGGTGCTAAAATGGCAGGACAGTACAAAACCCCCCCAAATGACCCCATTTTGGAAAGTAGACACCCCAAGGAAATTGCTGAGAGGCATGTTGAGCCCATTGAATATTTTTTTTTTTGTCCCAAGTGATTGAATAATGACAAAAAAAAAAAAAATTACAAAAAGTTGTCACTAAATGATATATTGCTCACACATGCCATGGTTATATGTGGAATTGCACCCCAAAATACATTCTGCTGCTTCTCCTGAGTACGGGGATACCACATGTGTGGGACTTTTTAGGAGCCTAGCCACGTACGGGACCCCGGAAACAAAGCACCGCCTTCAGGATTTCTAAGGGCGCAAATTTTTGATTTCACTCCTCACTACCTATCACAGTTTCGAAGGCCATAAAATGCCAAAATAGCACAAAACCCCCCCAAATGACCCCATTTTGGAAAGTAGACACCCCAAGCTATTTACTGAGAGGCATGTTCAGTCCATGGAATATTTTATATTTTGCCACAAGTTGCGGGAATATGACAAACTTTTTTTTTTTTGCACAAAGTTGTCACTAAATGATATATTGCTCACACATGCCATGGGCATATGTGAAATTACACCCCAAAATACATTCTGCTGCTTCTCCTGAGTACGGGGATACCACATGTGTGGGACTTTTTGGGAGCCTAGCCGCGTACGGGACCCCAAAAACCAAGCACCGCCTTCAAGGTTTCTAAGGGCATAAATTTTTGATTTCACTCCTCACTACCTATCACAGTTTTGAAGGCCATAAAATGCCAAGATGGCACAAAACCCCCCCAAATGACCCCATTTTGGAAAGTAGACACCCCAAGCTATTTGCTGAGAGGCATGTTGACCCCATTGAATATTTTTTTTTTTTGTCCCAAATGATTGAATAATGACAAAAAGAAAAAAAAAAATGTACAAAAAGTTGTCACTAAATGATATATTGCTCACACATGCCATGGTTATATGTGGAATTGCACCCCAAAATACATTCTGCTGCTTTTCCTGAGTACGGAGATACCACATGTGTGGGACTTTTTGGGAGCCTAGCCGCGTACAGGGCCCCAAAATCCAAGCACCGCCTTCAGGATTTCTAAGGGCGTAAATTTTTGATTTCACTCCTCACTACCTATCACAGTTTCGAAGGCCATAAAATGCCAAAATAGCACAAAACCCCCCCAAATTACCCCATTTTGGAAAGTAGACACCCCAAGCTATTTGCTGAGAGGCATGTTGAGTCCATGGAATATTTTATATTTTGCCACAGGTTGCGGGAATATGACAAACTTTTTTTTTTTTGCACAAAGTTGTCACTAAATGATATATTGCTCACACATGCCATGGGCATATGTGAAATTACACCCCAAAATACATTCTGCTGCTTCTCCTGAGTATGGGGATACCACATGTGTGGGACTTTTTGGGAGCCTAGCCGCGTACGGGACCCCAAAAACCAAGCACCGCCTTCAAGGTTTCTAAGGGCATAAATTTTTGATTTCGCTCCTCACTACCTATCACAGTTTTGAAGGCCATAAAATGCCAAGATGGCACAAAACCCCCCCAAATGACCCCATTTTGGAAAGTAGACACCCCAAGCTATTTGCTGAGAGGCATGTTGAGCCCATTGAATATTTTTTTTTTTTGTCCCAAATGATTGAATAATGACAAAAAGAAAAAAAAAAAATGTACAAAAAGTTGTCACTAAATGATATATTGCTCACACATGCCATGGTTATATGTGAAATTACACCCCAAAATACATTCTGCTGCTTCTCCTGAGTACGGGGATACCACATGTGTGGGACTTTTTGGGAGCCTAGCCGCGTACGGGACCCCAAAAACCAAGCACCGCCTTCAAGGTTTCTAAGGGCATAAATTTTTGATTTCACTCCTCACTACCTATCACAGTTTTGAAGGCCATAAAATGTCAAAATAGCCCAAAACCCCCACAAATGACCCCATTTTGGAAAGTAGACACCCCAAGCTATTTGCTGAGAGGCATGGTGAGTATTTTACAGCTCTCATTTGTTTTTGAAAATTAAGAAAGACATTTTTTTTTCTTTTTTTTTTCTTTTTTTACATTTTCAAAACTTTGTGACAAAAAGCGAGATCTGCAAAATACTCAACATACCTCTCAGCAAATAGCTTGGGGTGTCTACTTTCCAAAATGGGGTCATTTGGGGGGGGGTTTGTGCCATCTGGGCATTCCATGGCCTCCGAAACTGTGATAGGCAGTGAGGAGTGAAATCAAAAATTTACACCCATAGAAATCCTGAAGGCGGTGCTTGGTTTTTGGGGTCCCGTACGCGACTAGGCTCCCAAAAAGTCCCACACATGTGGTATCCCCGTACTCAGGAGAAGCAACAGAATGTATTTTGGGGTGTAATTCCACATATGCCCATGGCATGTTTGAGCAATATATAATTTAGTGACAACTTTTTGTACATTTTTTTATTTTTTTGGTCATTATTCAATCACTTGGGACAAAAAAAAAAAATATTCAATGGGCTCAACATGCCTCTCAGCAAATAGCTTGAGGTGTCTACTTTACAAAATTGGGTCATTTGGGGGGGTTTTGAACTGTCCTGGCATTTTATGCACAACATTAGGAAGCTTATGTCACACATCATCCACTCTTCTAACCACTTGAAGACAAAGCCCTTTCTGACACTTTTTGTTTACATGAAAAAAAAAATTTTTTGCAAGAAAATTATGTTGAACCCCCAAACATTATATATTTTTTTAAAGCAAAGGCCCTACAGATTAAAATAGTGGGTGTTGCATTTTTTTTTTCCACACAGTATTTGCGCAGCGATTTTTCAAATGCATTTTTTGGGGGAAAAACACACTTTTTTTATTTTTAATGCACTAAAAAACACTATATTGCCCAAATGTTTGATGAAATAAAAAAGATGATCATAGGCCGAGTACATGGATACCAAACACGACATGCTTTAAAATTGCGCACAAACGCGCAGCGGCGACAAACTACATTCATTTTTAAAAGCATTTAAAAGCCTTTACAGGTTACCACGTTAGATTTACAGAGGAGGTCTACTGCTAAAATGACTGCCCTCGATCTGACCTTCGCGGTGATACCTCACATGCATGATGCAATTGCTGTTTACATATGACGATAGACCGACGCTTGCGTTCGCCTTTGCGCAAGAGCAGGGGGGGACAGCGGTGTTTTTTTTTTTTTTTTATTATTTATTTGGCTTTTTTATTTTATTTTTAAACTGTGCCTTCCATATTTTATTTTTTTACCATTTTTATCGTTATCTCAGGGAATGTAAATATCCCCTATGATAGCAATAAGTAGTGACAGGTACTCTTTTTTTGAAAAAAATTGGGGGGTTAGACCCTAGATCTTTCCTCTGCCCTCAAAGCATCTGACCACACCAAGATCGGTGTGATAAAATGCTTTCCCAATTTCCCAATGGCGCTTTTTATATCCGGGGGGGGGGGGACATTCCCTCCCACTGCTTGTAAAAGCAGTCTAGAGGCTAATTATCTGCTAGAATTGCTTTTACATGAAAGCCGGCTGCTGGCTGAAAAGAATGATACCAAGATGATACCTAAACCCGCAGGCATCATTCTGGTATAAACATTCAAAGTCCAGCAACATACCAGTACGTTGCTGGTCCTTGTTGGACATGTATTGTAATCTTTTTTTTCATACAGCCTATTGGCTGAACGAAAAAAAGAGATTGATTGGTGGGTATGCCCACCATTAGAATACCTCCCTTCATCCACCCACTTCTAATGATGGGCATATATGCCGAAGCATGGGGGCATCCTCCCGCAAAAAATTTATGCCGCGTACACACGGTCAAGCCTTCGTCGGAATTTCGACCGTATGTACGCGGCATAAAAGGTTATGCCGCGTACACACGGTCGGACTTTTCCACGGGCAAGCCTCCGTTGGAATTTCGACCGTATATACGCGGCATTAGGAGCAAAATCGCTCCTCCGCCCCTGCTGCCCCCATGCTTCGGCATATATGCTCTTTTTTTTAACTGTGGTGGTGAAATCACCTCCTACAGCGTTGGAGTCACGGCTTTATGTATCGTGGGAGCAAACGCTGTTGCTGTCAAGATAAATAATTCCGCGCTGCAGTTGAATGGCGCACCTGAAAACAAAAAATTACATACCTGAAAAGCAAGCATGATAAAACATTGCAGAATAGAATACAGTAAAAAAGAGCAGAACAATAGAGAGAAAATAGAGAGAGAGAGAGAACAATAAAACGACAACTATTTTTGGTTTTTTTATTTTATATTTTTTTTGTGTTTTGTTTTTTACGTTTTTTTTTTTCTTTTTTACACTTTTTTTTGTAACTTTACAACTGTAATGGTTCGGGTCTCTCAAAATGTAATGGCATCTTGGGAGACCCTGTGTAAGTGTGTCCTTGTCTGTGAAATGCTGTACCCTACGTTAAAACTTCACTTTTGAGTGGTAGCGTTCAAAACATTCACCTTGGCAAAGACCAGGCTTGTCAGGACAGAGTGGACAAAAACTACGGGTGTCACGCCTAAATCCGCGCTTGCTACAGACACGACATCTTTTTTGGGGGTGGCTTTGGGTAGGGGTACTCGGGAGGACATACGAATAATGCCTCTCATGCAGCCGGCTTACTGCATTTGGTAGGGGATGGTGAGGTGCAGAACCGCCTGGATACAGGAGTTCTGTGACTATCTCATTCTGTGAAAGTATGGTAAATATTGCGCTAAATGTGAAAAAAGCAAAAAAGAAGAAAAAAGCTGCTACATAACAATGTGACAAAAATTACAAACGTGATGGGGATAAAGAAAGTAGCGCTGCCAAGAATGAAGAAGAAACAAATGAATGTCTCTCAAGATGACAAGGTGGAACTAATAAACAATAAAACAATAATGTGAATGTGTAAGCAAAAAGTCAAAAAAACACACCAACATGTAACTCGCAAAAAGAGTTATACAATGTGTCCATCAAAATAATGTGAAAAAACAATCAATGTAAGGACATGCAGGTGTATAGTTCGTCAAACAAAGAACAACTTCCGGTTAAAGGAATAGATGAAATACTCTTACCAGAGCCCGTGGATCTGCCTGTCGATGACAGCAGATCATGAAAGCATATGAAATCCACCCACGACAACGGACAGCTTGTCTGATGACATCTGTTGCTTTGGAGTCTTGATTTTAGCCGTTGGAACACAGTGATCGTCTACTTCAAAGCTTGGAGGGAAATCCTGGATAATTTGAGCAAATCTGAGCTTGTGAGAAATCAGCCCGATTCCCAATCAATGTACAGGGAATTCTACCTCAAAAGAGACCGACCATGGGTAGCTGGATAGTATAGAGTGGATCCAAGTAGAAATCTCTTTACCTCACATGCATGAAAAAGAAGAGACAAGGCTCCAATGGTGTAGATCAAAAAAAAAAAAAAAAAAAATTTTGTTGTATAGGTTTTATTGAAATAAAACCAAAAATGTAACATTAAAAGTGATCACAAAAACAGAATAAAAAAGGCAATATGGGGAGTGGCGTACCAAGCCCAAGCTTGGTACGCCACTCCCCATATTGCCTTTTTTATTCTGTTTTTGTGATCACTTTTAATGTTACATTTTTGGTTTTATTTCAATAAAACCTATACAACAAAATTTTTTTTTTTTTTTTTTTTGATCTTCACCATTGGAGCCTTGTCTCTTCTTTTTCATGCATGTGAGGTAAAGAGATTTCTACTTGGATCCACTCTATACTATCCAGCTACCCATGGTCGGTCTCTTTTGAGGTAGAATTCCCTGTACATTGATTGGGAATCGGGCTGATTTCTCACAAGCTCAGATTTGCTCAAATTATCCAGGATTTCCCTCCAAGCTTTGAAGTAGACGATCACTGTGTTCCAACGGCTAAAATCAAGACTCCAAAGCAACAGATGTCATCAGACAAGCTGTCCGTTGTCGTGGGTGGATTTCATATGCTTTCATGATCTGCTGTCATCGACAGGCAGATCCACGGGCTCTGGTAAGAGTATTTCATCTATTCCTTTAACCGGAAGATGTTCTTTGTTTGACGAACTATACACCTGCATGTCCTTACATTGATTGTTTTTTCACATTATTTTGATGGACACATTGTATAACTCTTTTTGCGAGTTACATGTTGGTGTGTTTTTTTGACTTTTTGCTTACACATTCACATTATTGTTTTATTGTTTATTAGTTCCACCTTGTCATCTTGAGAGACATTCATTTGTTTCTTCTTCATTCTTGGCAGCGCTACTTTCTTTATCCCCATCACTATCTCATTCTGGAATTTTAGAAGAGATAACGTCCCGCCTGAAGCTCTGTATAGCACATGAGCGTTCAGCAAAGCCAATTGGAATAATGATAGAGACACTTTTTTGTACCAGCGTCTCGCCTTACGGTCAATTAGATACGGCGCCATCAACTGGTCGTTGAGGTCCACCCCTCCCATATTTTGGTTATATTCGTGGACACAGAGGGGTTTCTCCACAACACCAGTCGCCGTACGAATTTGGACTGTCGTGTCTGCATGAAGGGAGGTAAGAAGGAAAACATTCTTATTGTCCCTCCACTTCATAGCGAGCAAGTTATTACACTTCACGCAGGCTCTCTCCCCCAGCCTAAGACGGGCATCTACAAGCCGCTGGGGAAAGCCCCGGCGATTAGGTCGCACGGTGCCACATGCTCCAATCTGATGATCAAACAAGTGACTAAACAGTGGCACGCTCGTGTAATAATTGTCCACATACAAGTGGTACCCCTTTGCGAATAAGGGTGACACCAAGTTCCACACTATCTTGCCAGCGCTCCCTATGTAATCCGGGCAGTTGACCGACTCAATCTGACTATCTTTTCCCTCATAAACCGTAAAGTTCACTACATAGCCTGTTGCCCTGTCACAGAACTTGTAGAGCTTGACCCCGTATCTGGCATGCTTGCTGGGAAGGTACTGCTTGAAAGACAAGCGGCCAGAAAATTTAATCAGGGACTCATCAACGCAGACAACTTGATCGGGAGTAAACAAGGCTGCAAAACGTTCGTTGAAGTGGTTTATGAGGGGCCGAATTTTATAGAGCCGGTCGTATTCAGGGTCCCCACGTGGACGACAAAGTTCATTGTCGTTGAAGTGCATGAACCGCAAAATCTGCTCGTATCGTGCCCTGGACATGGAGGCAGAGAACACGGGCATGTGGTCAATTGGGTGCGTGGACCAATAAGCACGCAATGACGGAAATTTATGTGTGCCCATGTTGAGGGAAAGGCCCAGAAAGGTCTTAAATTCGGAAACCGTAATTGGTTTCCAATTTCTGGCAATTTTAGGCAACTGGGGGTTAGCGGCGATAAATTGACCAGCATATAAATTACTCTGGTCCACAATAGATCTATAGAGATCTTCCGTGAAAAACAGCGAATAAAAATCAATTGGAATAAAATCAGCTGTTTCCACCTGAATACCGGGTTGGGCAGTGAATGGGGGAAGTACGGGTTCTGCAGAAGTGGTGGGGACCCAATCAGGATAGGCGAATTCTGCAGGAAGGGCACTATGGGCACGGAGGGCCTGCCTTTGTCTTCTTGGTGGCAGCAGGACACTACTTGTGCTTGCCACCTCGCCAGCTTGAACTGCACTTATGGGACTCGCCACGTCACCAAGTGTTACTGCAGTGCTGGATGTACGTCCAGGCTGTACTAGGCCGCTGGTGCTTGCCAGTTCACCAGAAGGAATAGCGGCGCTAGTACTACTCTGCTCCATGATACGAGAGACCTGCGGTTCTTGCTCCTCAACAACCTCAGAAGATCGGGATCGGGTACACCTGACCTTAGCAGGGACCTCAACTTCGTCGTCAGAGCTATCTGACGTGGGGCCGCTGACGTCACTGTCTTCTACGGGAAGATATTCTGAGCCTGAATCTGACAGATACGTGACCTCCTCTTCACTATCTGTCATGCTCAGAATCTCGTAGGCCTCTTTACTAGTGTACCTTCGTCTTGCCATTTTGGGCTCTAAATTTAGGGGTACACTAGTAAGATTCACAGGAAAAAAAGCACCTGACTGTCGTCAGCAAATATATCAAACGCTACAAAAAAACTGTTAGCGATCGCAGGGATCAGGCCTGTCTCTGCGAACGCTGCAGTTATGTGTGTTGTGTTTGGTAAGTGACAGTGATCGATCGATACTGCACTTGGGTGGGCTGGGCTGGGCTGGGCGGAGGGGCTAAACGCAGGCGCTAGCAGGTATCTGGGCTGATCCTGCTAACACTGCGTTTTTGGGAACCCTAAACCGCTGGGGATGCTAGTATAGATCTGATCAGATACTATACCACTAAGGGGGGTGTATGCTTTGCGCGTGGGTGTTAGCGTTACTGGCACTAACCTAACACTGCCTGGGGCGACGCAGACCCTCTCTGGCGCTAAAACCTAATTGATCTCACCCGCCGGGCGATCAGGGGGGTTAAACCTTTATTGGGTTATATACGGCGGGTGCCCTGATGCTATAAAAAGCAAACTAATCAACCAGCATCACCCGTAACCTTTATATGGTGATCACTGGTGAAAGGGTTAACTAGGGGCAATCAGGGGGTTAAAACCTTTATTAGGTTAAATATGGGGGTACCTGACACTATATAAAAACCTGACGGGTAACCTAAATAACTAAATAACTTACTGGCTAACCAGTGACACCAGTGACGCTTATACGGCGATCACTGGTGAAAGGGTTAACTCTAGGGGCAATCAGGGGGTTAAAATAATATATGGGGGTACCTGACACTAATAAAAACCTGCGGCGAACCTAAAAAAAAATAACTGCCTATCTAAAACACCAGCGTCACGAATACAGCGATCGGAAAAACAATCGCTTAGTGACGCTGAAGTTAGGGGGTGAAAGGGTTACCTGGGGGGTGATCAAGGGGTTAAACCTTTATTAGGGGGGGTTAGGGGGCTACCCTGGACCTAAAGGGGCCTAATCCTAACTGCCCTGCAACTTTTTACAATCACAGATGACACTAAATGCAGTGATCAGTAAAATAAATGATCACTGCAATCAGTGACACTGTGATTGGGGGCTTTGGGGTGACCTGGGGGGTGATCTGGGGGTGACTGGGGGGTGATTTGTGTGCCTATGTGTACCTACGTGTCAGTGGACTGTTGGTGCACTAACCTGCTTCTTCTCTTCTCGGCGCCGGGAACGAAAAGACCGCGGCGAGGGAGATGACATCACTTCCTCCAGCCTGTGTTTACATTTCAGGCAGGAGGAAGCAATTTCATTCGCTGGGAGCGATCGCGAGGGGGGGGCGGAATCGAGCGGCCGCCCCCTCATGCCTGATCGCTCCCGAACACTTAACGGCCGCTCACTGCAGTGAAGGGGGGTCCGGATGGACCCCCCAACTGCACAAAGGCGATCACGTAGATCTACGTGATTCTGCCTGTCGGTGCCATTCTGCCGACGTAAATCGGCGGTGGGCGGTCGTTAAGTGGTTAAGGGGAACCCTGCCGCAAATTTAAAAAAAAATTGACATGGGGTTCCCCCAAATATCTATTCCAGGCCCTTCAGATCTGGCATGGATTTTAAGGGGAACTCCACCCCAAATTTAAAAAAAAATGGCATGGAGTCCCCCTAAAAATCCATACCAGACCCCTTATCCGAGCACGCAACCTGGCCGGCCGCAGGGGAAAAGGGGGGGACGAGAGAGCGGCCCCCTCCCTCCTGAACCGTACCAAACCACATGCCCTCAACATGGGGAGGATGTCCCCATGTTGATGGGGACAAGGGCCTCATCCCCACAACCCTTGCCCGGTGGTTGTGGGGGTCTGCGGGCGGGGGGCTTATCGGAATCTGGAAGACCCCTTTAACAAAGGGGACCCCCAGATCCCGGCCCCCCCCTATGTGAATTGGTAAGGGGTACATTGTACCCCTACCATTTCACGAAGAAAGCGTAAAAAAATGTTTAAAAAAAACACACAAACACCTTGAAAAAGTCCTTTATTAAAAAAAAACAAAAAACATTCCAGCGGTGAAATCCAGTGTCCCGCGGCGATCCCGATGTCCAGCGCTGTCCTTGATTGGTTGTGCCTGAGCGGACCTGATGGGGAACTCCCTCTCAGTATTTTAAATGTATAGACCCGCCCCTTCTAAAGTTCCCCATCAGGTCCGCTCAGCGGACCAGATGCGGAACATGAGAAGGGGCGGGTCTATACATGTATTACCAAAGTGAGAGCAGTTCCCCATCAGGTCCGCCCCCTCGGTATGTCGGACCCGCCTACGTCATTGGCTTGAGCGGGGAACTTCCTTCACTATGTAAATTTAAATTACACAGTGAAGGAAGTTCCCTGCTCAAGCCAATGACGTAGGCGGGTCCGACATACCGAGGGGGCGGACCTGATGGGGAACTGCTCTCACTTTGGTAATACATGTATAGACCCACCCCTTCTCATGTTCCGCATCTGGTCCGCTGAGCGGACCTGATGGGGAACTTTAGAAGGGGCGGGTCTATACATTTAAAATACTGAGAGGGAGTTCCCCATCAGGTCCGCTCAGGCACAACCAATGAAGGACAGCGCTGGACATCGGGATCGCCGCGGGACACTGGATTTCACCGCTGGAATGTTTTTTGTTTTTTTTTTAAATAAAGGACTTTTTCAAGGTGTTTGTGTGTTTTTTTAAACATTTTTTTACGCTTTCTTCGTGAAATGGTAGGGGTACAATGTACCCCTTACCAATTCACATAGGGGGGGGTCGGGATCTGGGGGTCCCCTTTGTTAAAGGGGTCTTCCAGATTCCGATAAGCCCCCCGCCCGCAGACACCCACAACCACCGGGCAAGGGTTGTGGGGATGAGGCCCTTGTCCCCATCAACATGGGGACATCCTCCCCATGTTGAGGGCATGTGGCTTGGTACGGTTCAGGAGGGAGGGGGGGCCGCTCTCTCGTCCCCCCCTTTTCCCCTGCGGCCGGCCAGGTTGCGTGCTCGGATAAGGGGTCTGGTATGGATTTTTAGGGGGACTCCACGCCATTTTTTTTTAAATTTGGGGTGGAGTTCCCCTTAAAATCCATGCCAGATCTGAAGGGCCTGGAATGGATATTTGGGGGAACCCCACGTCAATTTTTTTTTAAATTTGCGGCGGGGTTCCCCTTAATATCCATTCCAGACCTGAAGGGCCTGGTAATTGAATTCTGGGGAACCCCCACGCTTTTTTTTTTTTTTTTTATCAATGACTTTTGTATGTATTGCCGGGAACCGACAATTCATTAATAGCCGCGAGTCAGTTTTAAAAGACTTTTTTTCTTTCAAAAATGACACTTTGTGCAGGGACAGTTCTAAGCACGGGAAACATGCGCCACTTTACATGCATATCATGCACACCCCCCAGGTACGAAATTTAAAGGAATATTTCACTTTTATTTTTTCATTTTAAGCATTATTAAAATCACTGCTCCCGAAAAAACGGCCGTTTTTAAAACGTATTTTTGCATTGATACATGTCCCCTGGGGCAGGACCCCGGTCCCCAAACACTTTTTAGGACAATAACTTGCATACAAGCCTTTAGAATTAGCACTTTAGATTTCTCCCATAGATTTTTCGAATTTGCTGCGAACACCCCAATTTGTTCGCTGTTCGGCGAACGGGCGAACAGGCAATGTTCGAGTCGAACATGAGTTCGACTCGAACTCGAAGCTCATCCCTACTGCTGTTTAGTTTTTGTGTAAGTTCAATCATTCACTCTCCAAAAAAGGCTAAAGATGAAATCTTTAGCCTTTTTTTCAAAATTTTGTTGATTTGCCCCAGGGGTTAGTGATATTTTAGGGGCGCATACACACTGTAAATCTAGCATTCTTTTTAAAACAAACATGGTCCTTAGAGGAGCAAATCACCTTCTATGGTGAGGTAAGCATAGTTAATACAAAATATCCAATTTAATACATAAAAATGCGGATACTTGTGCGTTCACATATGTGGATCCAGATTAATGCGAAACATGTTTTTGAAAATATAAAAGGTACTATTATAAAGTTGGCCAGTGGATTTCCAGACTTCCTGTTGACACCACTTCCACTCCGGCAGCTCCTGCGTCCCACGCTGGTTGCTCCTGTGATTCACTGGCGCTTCCTCATTCATCTACGAGCCCATTAGCTGCAGGATTACCAACCATCTTTCAGATGTGGGCAGATGACATCAGGCTCACCAGCAACCATGGCCGTTGATACACAGATATGAGTTTATATCTCTTTTTTATGTAAGTTTTTTATGTAAGTTGCCAACTGGCTTTTAATAGACTACTTTTACATTGCTAAACTTAGTTTGGCGCCCCTTGTGTTCCTTTTAAAATTTCTAATGTTTTTTTAAGGGTACATTATGCTCTCTTTCTCCAGGTTTGCGGCCTATTTAAATGCTGTGGCACTGTAAAGGTGCCATACAATTTTTCTGCAGCTGTGTCATGAATCTGCAGTAATGTTTCATACCCTGTCTTTTTGATTACCTCTCTGGTCTGTGCATCAGCTTAGGGACCATGCCCTCAAACCTGTGTACTTAAGTAATCTTCTCTCAGCATGGCTCCACCCCAGCCTCTAACAGGAAACACTATTTAACCCTGCATCCTGCAAGCCAGCCTTGCCCAAGCAACAGTTGTGTTTAGGCTTCTGTGTGGTGTCCTGCTGTATGTTTATCTCTGAATTCCGTGTACCGACCTTAGCGTGTCCATCTGACCATTCCTGTCTGCTAGTTGACCCGACCATGGCTTGTTCTCCTGACCAACCTGTGTTTACCCTGAACTGCTGCTTCTGCTCTATCCACCAGAGCCAGTTCGTGAGCATGAGCTGAGGGACCCCGGGGGCTGTGACCTGGAGTCAGCTGCAGCCAAATCCATCCTCACCACCAGAGGCTCTGGTGAAAACCTGCTGGCTCTTAAATTCTGCGCCCTGGGGAATCTTATGCTCTGGCTCCCTGTTTGGTCCTTGTCAGTGTTCAGGTGGAGCTGCTTTCCTGAACCACCCAGAGCTCCATCCGCAGCAGTCAGCCTAAGGGTCCACAACCTTAGCGGTGCGCTCCTAACCCCAGTGGTGTGCAGTTGTCACCTGGCCTCAGGTGACCTTACAAGCTGGACCTCAGTTGTCAAATTTCAGTTTTCTGCAGGGCAAATCATGCTCTGTATCTCCAACTTTTCAGCCTATTACAGGACGCAAGCACTTAAAAATATTTTTGACTATTATCTCTCAGGTATAACCTGCTTCATCTTTCCCCCTTCGGTTGTGACCTAACCAAGCTTTATACATAATGCACAGTGACTGTAAATTTTTGTAGCTATTTTCTACAAAATAAAGCACTCTAATGTTTATTTCTGGATAAAACTTGCCTCATCTCTCCTTCTTACTTTGCGGCCAAAAGAAGAAGCTTACACACTGTCCAATGACTGTACAATATTTGTGGCTATTGTCATTGATATAATACACTCTAATTTTTATTTCAGGTAAAGCCTGCCTCATCTCATTATCTTTTATATTGTGGCCTAACTAAGCAGCTTACTTGTTTGCCAGCCACTTTACAGTATTTATGGCTATTTTTCTCAAATAATTAACTTTAAATTTTTACTTTGTGATAAAGCCTGCCTCTTTGCTCCCTACTCTATTGTGGCTTAAAGAAGCTTTTTACATACTGTCCAGCTACTGTCCAATATGTGAGGTTATTGTTTCAGTATAATGTTTATTTCAAGATAAAACCTGCCTAGCATCTTTCTTTTACACTGCAGCCCAATCAAGCTGCTTACATACTGTTCAGCCATTGTATAATATGTGTGACCATTGCTACTGAAATAATACAACCTAATGTTTACTTTAAAATAAAATGGGTCTCATCCATCCCTTTTATATTGCAGCCTTCTCAAGTTGCTTACACACTGTCCATTTACTGAACACTATTTGTGGCTATTGTCCCTCTAATTTGCAAAATCTGCCTTATTACTTTCGATTTGCTTCTTATTCAAGTGCTTAAATACTATCCTAAAGTCTATATGTGCAATATTTTTGGAATAATCAGGGATATAGGAATGGGAGGGGGTTGTGGGAATGTGGAGTTTGGTTCACTGTGGTGTTTTTTGCGCACTATCTTTTTTTTTTTTGCTGTCTGTGCCCACCGTTATGGAGATCTCCCCTCTCTATTTGTCCTGTTTACTTTTATGAATGAGAGTGAAAGTAAAAAAAAAATCCCACATTTTGGGTTTTCCCCATAAAAGTAATAGAGGGGAAATCTTCCAAATGGGAAACTAGTTGAGGTTCCCAAGGAATTCCTCCAATTTGCAGGAATTTCCTCTCACTTCCTGTTTGGCTATGGGACAGGAAGTGATGGCAAATCTCCCCAATGGGACACATATGGTGAAAACAAATCTGACAGGGGTTATAACCCTCCCTTGATCTATCCAAAATGAAAAAAAAAGTTTTGCCTATAGAGCTTTTGTTTTTTTTGAGAGTAACATTTCCTATAGCTTTTAGATCTGTAGTAGCTGCTACTTCCACCTTTCGATTTAGGCCTATTAGTGCTGGATAAAAGATTAAGATGCTCCAGTATTTTTAGGCTGTAATGAATTAAATTGGAGTGCTGCTGCTCTACATAAGCCAAGCAATAATATAAAGGAAAAAATCATTATACACCAAAGATTAGTGAATATGGTGTTACCGATGCTGTCTGTGAGAATCGTACTGTACCATCATGCCACATACAGCCTAAACATATCTCCTTAACATGTAATTGAAGAGATTGCCTTTTTTTCCCATTTCAATCTCAAAGTTGCATTAAATGGAGGACCTTCTCCCCTGCATAGTATTTTTTTGGGGATTGGTAAATGTCCCTGTAGCGGGGTATCGTTTTCTTTAACCCAAGAGACTACAGTTCCCAGCACGCTTTAAGGCACCCAGGATGCATTGCCCCGTGCAAGGACTGCTGGGGTGGACTTTATAAGGGGGAGGCGCCTGCAGAGCGTCTGATTCTGTTGCTGAGTGCTGTCATCAGGAGGACCGAAGACCCGGGTGTCGTGGATACTGTGAAGCGAGTCACAGTAACGGAAGTAACGGACAAGGACTAGTCCGGTCGGGTGAGAGAGCACCTGCTCAGAGTTACACCACAGTATCTCTAGGCCCATTAACTTTATTCAGGGCCATCACAGTGATTGCAGTTATACTCTGGGGAGACTATCTGCAGAACCGAGTTATTAGTCTCCCTGGGATTATAAAGTTACCGATCATCGTTACTTTGTGGATTACAATTGTTCTTAAAGTGCACCACCATGTTTGCTAGCGAAGATTTCTTCCACAGAACTATACCCAAATCATAGTCAGGCCTGACTGGGTAGTATAGGACTTTGCTGGGCGCCATTTTGCTCACGAGGGAGGATAGCTGCAGCGGGGTCTTTTAAACTGTCTATCATATTGCTGAACGTTTTTGATGTTTTAATAAGTATATCCATATTGCAGGGCTCTGCATGTGACATAGCATACTGTTTTATAATTTTAACCTTTACCAACAGTAAAATATTAGAGTTAAGTATATTTGGTTGTCAGTGTCATTTACTGTGCTACACCATACTGTGGAATTGTGTCATAGAGAATATTAGAGTGATTGCAATTCTATCATCCCCTTCACTAACTGTGCCACGAGAGGTTAGAGCCGATTGCCAGGGGTTGACAGCGGTGCACTACAGGGCCCAAAACAAACAAGGCAGCCCTCTTAACTGGGGGTATCGCTACACGTGGGGGCTCGGTTCCGGGATCCCTGTATATTGCACGCTGCAATCAAGCCAGTCAGAAGTACCAGCATGGATCCGCAGGCAGCAACAGAGTGGTGCGCAGAGTGGGCTGTTGATTCAACCCGGGCGGTAGCCATTGAACTCCCGGGAGGGATCCGGCAAAAAGAAGAGATAAAGCAGCTAATAATGTCAATATCGCTGTGCTGGAAAGCATGGGCGGTGGATATAAAGTCAGATACCTCGTGTACATACGCACTAGTGGAATGGGGAAGAGGAATCCCAGAAGAGTCTAGAGGTCAGAGTATAAAGGCCGTAGATGACCAAACGTATCGCTTAGTGCATACAGAGGCTGTGAAGAAGGAATCTCCACGAACCTCCCCGCCATCATCACCGCAACTCTTCCCCAAAATGGAAAGCAGTCGCGAGGGTCACCCCTGGCCGCCTTAGGGCCGGAACTATTGACTGCTCTGGGAGACTTTGTTACTAAGTGCCAGAAAAGCAATATGGTACATGTAGAGGCCGGGTACCGGAAGCTCCGGGTGTTTTCAGGAAAACAACCAGTGCCACCCGGGGAAGAAGACTTTGACACCTGGATTGAGCAGGCAATGCAGGCAGTAGAAGGATGGGAAGTTCCAGAAGCGCAGAAGAAGCAGCGCATCAGTGAAAGTTTGAAGGGTGCAGCTGCTGAGGCGGTGAAAAATCTTAGGTACAGCAATACTGTTTGTACTGCGATGGATTATCTGTCTATGTTGCAGGAGGAATTTGGCCAGCTGGAGAAGGTGTCCGAGCTGGTGTATCAATTTTAACATACCCTCCAACAGCCGGGGGAGAAGTTGTCTGAATATGTCCGGAGACTGAATAGAATGCTGTGCCAAACTGTACTAAAAAAAGGAATGCTGCCGCAAGTCATAGACGCTACCAGGATGAAGCAGATCCTGAGGGGAGCCTTACGTTCGGATCCTGTTTGGCTTCACTTGAAGACCTCTGATGGAGTCATGGCTTTGAGTTACCCAGACCTTGTGCGGATCATAAGGGATGAAGAAGCCCTGCTGAAGGATCAACAGGCGGTTGAGAAGACCACCCCACCCACCTCGGTGGGAGTCAGAACAACAGTAGCTATTGAACGTGATTTAGTAGAAACCTTGAAGTCTCAGATGGCCCAAGTGCTGGATTTATTGACCTTTTTACTGACCAAGAACTCAGGAGCGAAAGAGAAAGCAGAGATCAGGAGTGAACCGTGCCAAAATGTTTCCACTTCAACACCCCTGCAGACCAGAAAGGAAACTGTCTGTTTCAACTGTGGAGGAGCCGGCCACATTGGGAAAGTGTGCCCCAGTCCAAGGAAGAACCGAGGCACTCACTACCAGAGGGTCCCGGTGAAGGAGTCAGCCGGGCGCCCGCTACTTACAGAAAGCTCCAAAAGGATTCAAAACCAAGCAGAGGCAAAAGAGAAGGGAAACAATGCCCCTCCTAAAAACCCCCATACCACCTGTCGGGAGTTGAAATTTAACAATCTGAGAGAAATCAATGCATACCAGGTCCAAAAAGGGTTGAGGTCCAGAGAAAAATGGAAGAAAAAGAAAACAACAATAGGAAAATCAAGGAGTCCAAAGAAGGAGACACCCCAGAAGAGGTTTCCAGACAAGCTAATAGGACCCTCCCCTCTAGTCTCCATTCAGGTGGAGGGAGTTTACACCAAGGCCCTCCTAGATACAGGAGCCCAAGTGACTCTTTTGTACAGAGACTTTTACCGGAAGCATTTGAGTCACGTGCCCTTACAAAAGCTGGAAGACCTACAGATAGGGGGGATTGGCACTCATAGCTTTCCCTACGACGGTTATGTCTCAATTAGGCTGGCCTTTGATCCCTCGGTGACAGGAAAGGCGGAAGGAAGTCTTTGACACCCTGGCGGTAGTTTGTCCTCGCCCGCCAGGGGCCAACACAAGTTCCATGCTAATAGGGACCACCATTGACCTGGTAAGGAGGCTGCTGACCCCTCTAGTGCAGGAGCAGAGTACTAGCACAGACCAGATTCACCCCATGCTGCAACAGGTCTACCAGAAGTTGGTCCTGGAGCAGAAGGCCCTGGAAGAGGGGGTGGGAAAAGTCTGGAGACTGTCAAGAAAGGAGAAGATATTGCAGCCTGGTGAGATGACCTGCCTTCAGGCTACGGTGAAACTCTCCTGGGAGCAGCCCGATCCCTTGAACACCCACCCAGGGTTGGAAGTGATCTTTGAAGTGGTCCCGTTGAGGGCATTGAAGAAGGCGAAGGGCCAGATTCCAGTCTCCATCAGAAATGTCACTAGTTCTCCTATGAAGATTCCAGCCCGGGTACTACTGGGCAAAGTAAATCCTGCTACCCCAGTGACTCTGTCTGACTTGAAGAAAGCTGAAGCAGGGGAACTCACCCTGGAGGGACTCTGTCTGAAAGACACCACCTTGCCACCGAAGTGGAAGGAGAGAGCCAAGGCCCAGCTGACCAGATGGAGAAAAATATTCTCGGAAGATGAGTTTGACGTGGGGTGTGCGAGGAGTGCCACCCATAAAATCCATCCGCAGGAAGACAAACCCTTCCGGGAGAGGGTCTGGCGAGTCCCCCTGGCTGACTTGGAAGATTTGCGTGAACAGTTGACAGAGCTTAAGAGAACAGGGGTTATTCGAGAGTCCAGGAGTCCATATGCCTCCCCTATCGTGGTGGTAAGGAAAAAGAACGGGTCGTTGAGACTCTGCATACACTACAGGACTCTCAATAGGAGGACCATACCCAACCAGTACACTACCCCCAGGATAGAAGATGCCTTGCAGAGTCTGTTTGGGGCCAAGTGGTTCAGTGTCATGGACCTGAAGAGTGGGTATTACCAAATCCCAATGCACCCTGAAGACAGAGAGAAGACGGCCTTCATCACCTCGGTGGGATTCTATGAGTTCAATAGGATGCCTCAAGGCCTGTCGGGAGCCCCGCCACTTTCCAGAGGTTGATGGAGAAGACAGTGGGGGACATGAATCTTATCGAAGTTCTGGTGTACCTAGATGACATCATTGTCTTCGGGAAGACTCTGGAGGAGCATGAATAGAGATTGAAGAAAGTCCTGAAGAGACTCAGTGAAGAGGGACTAAAACTCTCCAGGGAAAAGTGCCAGTTTTACCAGTCCTCGGTCCACTATCTGGGACACATAGTGTCTGCAGAAGGAGTGTCTACAAATCCTGACAAACTGGACGCAGTTACCTCCTGGCCCAGACCAACTACAGTGACTGAGCTCAGATCCTTCCTGGGGTTCTGCTCTTACTACCGTAGATTTGTGGAAGGGTTTGCGAAAATTGCCAAACCCCTGAATGAGCTACTGAAGACAGAAGGAGAGGAGGATGATACTGGCCCCAGAAAGCCTGGAGAGTCCATGGAAGGCCAGTGGACAGAGAAGTGTGAAGAAGCCTTCAAAATGTTGAAGAAAAGTCTGACCACTGCCCCAGTCTTGGCCTATGCTGACCCTAAGAAACCATATGAACTGCATGTAGATGCCAGCCATGATGGTCTGGGAGGTGTACTGTACTGTACCAAGAGTATGAAGGACAGTTAAGGCCAGTTGCCTATGTTAGTAGAAGTCTAACACCAGCAGAAAAGAACTACCCCACCCACAAGTTGGAATTCCTGGCCCTAAAGTGGGCAGTCTTGGATAAGCTCAGAGATTACCTGTATGGAGCTGACTTTACAGTAAAGACTGACAATAACCCACTCACCTACCTCTTCACCACGACCAACCTGGATGCCACTGGCCACCGTTGGTTGGCAGCCCTGGCCGGATTCAACTTCAGTCTCAAGTATAGGCCTGGAGCTGGGAATCGTGATGCAGATGCATTGTCCAGAAGGACTCATGCACCCACCCACCACACAGAAGACTGGACCCAGGTAACCCCGGATGGGGTACGGGCCTTGTGTCAAGGAGTGCAACTTCAAGCTAGTGGTGGGTCAAGGGCGGAAGAGATTGGAGTTTCGGTAGTAGGGGTGCCCAAGTGTTATTGTGACATCACCCAGATTGTTAAGGACGACCTGCCAAAGCTGTCCAAGAAGGACATAAGAAGAGACCAGTTGGAAGATCCCTGGGGAAGAGTAGCTTTGAAGGCATTGGAAAACCAGGATCGAGGCAGGCTCCTGCAGGACCCCTCAAAGGTGGCTCGACTGGTCCACAAAGAATGGGACAAGTTACAGGTGCATCAAGGGGTGGTCTACCGAAGGGGCCCCTCTGATGACCTGGAAGAGAAGTGGCAACTGTTCTTGCCGGAAAAACACAGAAGAACTGTCTTGGCTGCCCTACATGATAACCATGGCCACTTGGGGGCCGAACGAACCTTCCAGCTTGTGAGGAATAGGTTCTATTGGCCTTGTATGCGGGCTGAAGTGGAGGATTACTGCCACTCATGTACTCGCTGCGTTCAAAGGAAGACATTACCACGTCAAGCTGCCCCAATGGGTCATCTGCAGAGTCAAGGACCCTTGGACTTGGTATGCATCGACTTTCTCTGTCTAGAACCTGACTTGAGTGGACATGGAAATGTTCTGGTGATAACTGACACTTTCACCCGTTATGCCCAGGCCTTTCCAGCTAAAGACCAGAAGGCCTCCACCGTAGCCAAAATCTTGGTGGAAAAATACTTTGTGCATTACGGGCTACCACAGCGCCTTCACTCAGACCAAGGGAGAGACTTTGAGAGTCGACTGATTAAGAAATTGCTGGACTCTTTAGGTATAAAGAAAACTCGTACTACCCCTTATCACCCCCAAGGTGATGCCCAACCGGACAGATTCAACAGGACTCTGTTAAATATGTTGGGGACTCTGAGCAGCGAGAAGAAGCAGCATTGGAGCAAGCACATAGCAGCAATAGTGCATGCCTATAACAGCACAACCAGTGATGTCACAGGGTACTCTCCCTACAGATTAATGTTTGGCAGGGAAGCAAGACTACCTGTGGATCTGGCCTTCGGCATATCAATGGATCACACATCAGCCACCTCGCACAAGGGATATGTAGATAGGCTGAGGAAGAGCCTGAAACTGGCGTTTGAACAGGCCTAAGCGGCATCAGAGCCAAGAAGAGCCCGGAACAAGAGGAGCTTTGATCTCAAAGTTTGAATTCAGGACTTGCAACCCGGAGACAGAGTGCTGTTGAGGAACTTGGGAGTCCCTGGGAAGCACAAACTAGCAGACAGATAAAGACCCGAACCTTATGTGATCAGCAAAAGGTTACCAGGCTTGCCGGTATATCAGCTGAAGCCAGAAGGGAAGATAGGGCCGCTGAAGACCTGGCACAGAAACCATTTACTTCCACTTTCAGAAGCAGTTCGGATACCTCCTGTAGAGGATTCCCCTGGACTATCCTCAAGTCTGAATACACCTAGGCCCAATACTCGGTCTCAGGCACCTCGGTCTGGAGGAATGGATGTCACTGATAAAAGTGAAGATGAAGAAGAAGAGCTTGAATGGTTGTGGCCGTCCCAGGCCCCTGAGCCTCTGTCCATAGATCTTCCACCCACTGAAGGTACCTTGGATAGTACATTAAATGTGGAAGCCACTGAGTTTATCCAGTCCAGCCCTCTGTATGATGAGTGGGAAGATGCCATAGAGTCGCCTCCTGCTGAAGATCAAAGGAACTCTCTGTATCTTCCTGCACCGGACCTGGATGCTCCAGAAATCTTGGAACCCAATTCACGTATCTAAGAGGAAGAGCCTGTGGTGACGGAGACAGTTACCCCAAGAGAACAGAGAACAAAGAGAACCATTCATCCTCCACGGAAGCTAACCTATGCCCAAATGGGGTAAAGCTCTGAGGATACAGTAACTACTGCAAGAAGGACAATACCAACACCTGGTCCCTCCACTGTGCATTTGGTGGAGGGCAACCCCAGCTCACTTTCTGGCACAGTTAGGCAGGTCACCCCCATTGACGTGACCTGTGGGCAGGACAAGCTCCCTTCCCAGTTTTGGTGGGAGTTTCCCCTGCCAACTTCCCTTGCAGCCCTCAATGAACTTGTGTTTTCTAATTGCTAATACTGTCTTTGGGGACCAAAAATTGTAAGTGGGGGGAGTGTGTAGCGGGGTATCGTTTTCTTTAACCCAAGAGACTACAGTTCCCAGCACGCTTTAAGGCACCCAGGGTGCATTGCCCCACGCAAGGACTGCTGGGGTGGACTTTATAAGGGGGAGGCAGGGCTTGGTTCTTTCTCTTTGGACACCGCCCTGCCAGCAAGAGGATCCCTGTGCTGACCTGCTGCATTTACAAGGCCTGAAGCCTGGGCCTTGTGCTTTTCCAAAGAGCCTTCCGCTCCACCGAGGAGCCTGCGGAGCATCTGATCCTGTTGCTAAGTGCTGTCATCAGGAGGACCGAAGACCCGGGTGTCGTGGATACTGTGAAGCGAGTCACAGTAACGGAAGTAACGGACAAGGACTAGTCCGGTCGGGTGAGAGAGCACCTGCTCAGAGTTACACCACAGTATCTCAAGGCCCATTAACTTTATTCAGGGCCATCACAATGATTGCAGTTATACTCTGGGGAGACTATCTGCAGAACTGAGTTATTAGTCTCCCTGGGATTATAAAGTTACCGATCATCGTTACTTTGTGGATTACAATTGTTCTTAAAGTGCACCACCGTGTTTGCTAGCGAAGATTTCTTCCACAGAACTATACCCAAATTATAGTCAGGCCTGACTGGGTAGTATAGGACATTGCTGGGCGCCATTTTGCTCACGAGGGAGGATAGCTGCAGCGGGGTCTGTTAAACTGTCTATCATATTGCTGAACGTTTTTGATGTTTTAATAAGTATATCCATATTGCAGGGCTCTGCATGTGACATAGCATACTGTTTTATCATTTTAACCTTTACCAACAGTAAAATATTAGAGTTAAGTATATTTGGTTGTCAGTGTCATTTACTGTGCTACACCATACTGTGGGATTGTGTCATAGAGAATATTAGAGTGATTGCAATTCTATCATCCCCTTCACTAACTGTGCCACGAGAGGTTAGAGCCGATTGCCAGGGGTTGACAGCGGTGCACTACAGGACCCAAAACAAACAAGGCAGCCCTCTTAACTGGGTGTATCGCTACATCCCCTATGGCAGTGCCCAACACCCTATGTCAATTATTGACTATCCCTTACTTAGTACATTGAAAATGTCTAGAACTGATTATCAAGAATCAGCTCCCATAGACTTAAATGGGGTACAGTTTTAGGTTTGGACGTTATGCACATTCGCTCATCCCTACCAGGCATTGCTATCTGACACTTCATTGCAGTTGCATTACCCTGTGTACAAACAAAAGGTTAGGGTTTATCAATAGGGTTATAGTTACCTTATGGGTTAGCGTTAACATTAGAGTTGGAATCCATAAACAAAGTCCACCCCAGGGACAGTAAGAAGCAGTATGGGTGCAGGCACTGCAAATCCAAACAAAATGAAGATGAAGTTAGCATACCAATGATCTTAAACAGCCTTGATTTAGTTATATGGTATTCTACATCAATGTTTTGGGCGCCATAGGGTCCCCTTCATGAAAGTGGTCACATGGTTTATCAAAAAGCATTATGGTTAGTAGGGATGAGCTCCGCGTTCGAGTCGAACATACGTTCGACTCGAACATCGTGTGTTCGATCGTTCGACGAAGATCGAACGTTTTGGGTCGTTCGCGCCAAATTCGAGTGACGCAAACGGCTCAAAATCCCGGCGCTGTGATTGGCCAAGCATGCACTGTGACCCTGCATGCTTGGCCAAGCACAGCGCCGGCAGCGAGGAGAGCCATAATTGGCCACAGGCAGGATGCCTGTGGCCAATTATAGCTCAGGGGATTTAGTACACGCCCCACACTATAAAAGGCCGCCAGCGCGGCGGCCTTGTGTAGTGTGTTCCGGCGTGCAGGGAGAGAGAAGGATAGGCAGGGACAGTGTTAGTGAAATTGTGTGTAGGGAGAGAGAAGGATAGGTAGGGACAGTGTCAGTGTGATATTCTGCTAAACCTTGTGTGTAGGGAGAGAGAAGGATAGGTAGGGACAGTGTCAGTGAATTCTGCTAAACCTTGTGTGTAGGGAGAGAGAAGGATAGGCAGGGACAGTGTCAGTGATATTTTTGCTAAGCCTCCTGCACAGCATACACCTGAAGCTAGCCCTTATTGCTGTGTTTTCCGTGTGTGTCACACTAACAGGCATCTGCAGCACTTACAGCGGGCGTAGTGTGCTTCTTGCAAAATATACACCTGAAGCTAGCCCTTATTGCTGTGATTTCCTGTTGAGTAACACAGGCAGGCATCTGCAGCACTTACAGCGGGCGTATTGTGCTTCTTGCAAAATATACACCTGAAGCTAGCCCTTATTGCTGTGATTTCCTGTTTGAGTAACACAGGCAGGCATCTGCAGCACTTACAGCGGGCGTATTGTGCTTCTTGCAAAATATACACCTGAAGCTAGCCCTTATTGCTGTGATTTCCTGTTGAGTAACACAGGCAGGCATCTGTAGCACTTACAGCGGGCGTATTGTGCTTCTTGCAAAATATACACCTGAAGCTAGCCCTTATTGCTGTGATTTCCTGTTGAGTAACACAGGCAGGCATCTGCAGCACTTACAGCAGGCGTGGTGTGCCTCCTGCACATTATACACCTGAAGCTACCCCTTATTGCTCGCAGTTTTTTTTCTTTTGTGTTACACTAACAGGCATCTGCAGCACTTACAGCAGGCGTATTGTGCTTCTTGCAAAATATACACCTGAAGCTAGCCCTTATTGCTGTGATTTCCTGTTTTAGTAACACAGGCAGGCATCTGCAGCACTTACAGCAGGCGTAGTGTGCCTCCTGCACATTATACACCTGAAGCTACCCCTCATTGCTCGTAGTTTTTTTTCTTTTGTGTTACACTAACAGGCATCTGAAGCACTTACAGCAGGCGTAGTGTGATTCTTGCAAAATATACACCTGAAGCTAGCCCTTATTGCTGTGATTTCCTGTTTGAGTAACACAGGCAGGCATCTGCAGCACTTACAGCAGGCGTATTGTGCTTCTTGAAAAATATACACCTGAAGCTAGCCCTTATTGCTGTGATTTCCTGTTTGAGTAACACAGGCAGGCATCTGCAGCACTTACAGCGGGCGTATTGTGCTTCTTGCAAAATATACACCTGAAGCTAGCCCTTATTGCTGTGATTTCCTGTTGGGTAACACAGGCAGGCATCTGCAGCACTTACAGCGGGCGTATTGTGCTTCTTGCAAAATATACACCTGAAGCTAGCCATTATTGCTGTGATTTCTTGTTTGAGTAACACAGGCAGGCATCTGAAGCACTTACAGCGGGCGTAGTGTGCCTCCTGCACATTATACACCTGAAGCTACCCCTTATTGCTCGTAGTTTTTTTTCTTTTGTGTTACACTAACAGGCATCTGCAGCACTTACAGCAGGCGTATTGTGCTTCTTGCAAAATATACACCTGAAGCTAGCCCTTATTGCTGTGATTTTCTGTTTGAGTAACACAGGCAGGCATCTGCAGCACTTACAGCAGGCGTATTGTGCTTCTTGCAAAATATACACCTGAAGCTAGCCCTTATTGTTGTGATTTCCTGTTGAGTAACACAGGCAGGCATCTGCAGCACTTACAGCGGGCGTAGTGTGCCTCCTGCACATTATACACCTGAAGCTACCCCTTATTGCTGGTTTTCCCATCTCCCTGTAGGCCTTTAGAATGTCTGGAAGGCAAACAAGGAGAGGCAGACAGTCAGGAGTCAATAAAAGAGGGCAAGCAGGCTCTGTTTCTAGAGACAACAGTGCTGGTCGTGGACGCGGTGCATCGTCATCAGCACGTGGCCATGGGACGCTCTTGTCCTTATTTTCGGCAGCTGGACGTGTTGAGCCGCATCATGCCAAAGACTTGGTAGAGTGGATGACCAAGCCCTCCTCATCCTCCTCATCCTCTCTCACCCAGGGTCAGGGTACTGGCAAAGCAGCTACCAAAGCGTCCTCTTCCCTCGTATCTATGTCATCATCAGTCAATCCTTCCCTAGACCCACCGTGTCCTCCTGAGGAGTCCCCCAAACTGTTTGAGCACAGTGTTGGGTGCATGCTCCAGGAGGATGCCCAGCGTTTCAAAGGGTCTGATGATTATACCCAGCTAGAGGAAGGCAGTAGCGTGAGAGCAGAGAGAGGGGATGCTCAAGAAGGACACCAATCTGGCAGTCATGTTCCAGCAGCTGCAGCATACTGCCAGATTGGCTCCAGTGATGAGGAGGGAGGGGATGATGAGGTCACTGACTCCACATGGGTGCCAGATAGGAGAGAGGAGGAGGAGGAGGATGAGGAGGAGGCACATCTCCAACGAGGCAGGATGCCCTCGCGGGGCCAGCGTAAGGGCAGCACAACGACTGAATCACACCGCAGAGCTCCGCCTGTGCAGGGCGCTGCCTCTGCCCGTTATTCCAAAAGTTCTTTGGTGTGGGCCTTTTTTAAGTCGAGTGCATCAGATCGCACCGCTGCTGTTTGCAACATATGTCTCAAGCGTATCTCGCGTGGCCAAAACATCAGCCGCTTGGGCACCACATGCTTGACCAGACATATGTTGACCTGCCATGCAGCTCGTTGGCAAGTCTATCTTAAAGACCCACACAAAAGAACAAAGCGGACCTCTCCTTGCTCCGCATCAGCTGGGATCTCCAACCCCACTATATCTTCAGTCCTCTCTGAAACCTGCTCTGAGAGGAATGAAGGTGTAGAATTAGGTGTGTCACAGCCAAGTACTTGCGGGCACTCTGCTAGCAGTACAACAACGTCCGATTCTAGCAGGCAAATTTCCCTGCCCCAGCTGCTGGACCGTCGAAAGAAGTTCACTCCCAGCCATCCACATGCCCAGCGGTTGAATGCTAGCTTGGCTAAATTGCTAGCACTTCAACTGCTGCCTTTTCAGTTGGTAAACTCTGCCCCCTTCCGTGAGTTTGTGCAATGTGCAGTTCCTCAGTGGCAGGTTCCCAAACGCCACTTTTTCTCACGGAAGGCGATTCCGACTCTCTACCGGCATGTGGAAGGCAATGTCTTGGCCTCGCTGGACAGGGCGGTCAGCGGTAAGGTGCATATTACCGCTGACTCATGGTCCAGCAGGCATGGACAGGGACGTTACCTTTCTTTCACGGCCCATTGGAATCACTCTTTTGCCAGCTGGGAAGGATGCAGGACAAGGTGCAGTAGTGTTGGAGGTTGTTCTGCCGCCACGCCTCCAAAATGCTACTACTGGTTGTGACACACCTCTCCTCCACCCCCTCCTCTTCTTCTTCCTCCATGGCCTCTTCCTGTGCTTTGTCCTCGGAACCAGCGATGCTCCGTAGGCGTTCAAGGGGCTACGCAAGTACGCAGGCAAAAAGATGCCATGCCGTGCTTGCGCTGGTGTGTTTGGGGGACAGGAGTCACACTGGGGCAGAGGTTCTGTCAGCTCTGCAGGGGCAGGCCGAGAGGTGGTTGATGCCATGCCAGCTTAAGCCAGGAATGGTGGTTTGCGACAATGGCACCAACCTCCTCTCCGCCCTCCGACAGGGACAACTGACCCATGTGCCCTGTGTGGCTCACGTCCTTAACCTGGTGGTGCAGCAGTTCTTGGGCAGGTACCCAGGCTTACAGGATGTCCTGAGGCAGGCCAGGAAAGTCTGTGTGCATTTCCGCAGATCACATAATGCCAGTGCTCGGCTGGCTGAGCTGCAAAAGGAGTTGAACCTGCCCAAGAACCGCCCTATATGTGACATGCCCACCAGGTGGAACTCAATGTTGGCCATGCTGCAGCGGCTGCACACGCAGCAGAGGGCCATCAATGAGTACCTGTGCGACTACGGCACCAGGACAGGGTCAGGGTTTTTTTCACCACGCCAGTGGGGCATGATCAGGGATGCATGTACTGTCCTGGCATCATTTGAGGAGGCCACGAGGATGGTGAGCAGTGACAGTGCATGCATCAGTGACACTGTACCTCTTGTCCACCTGTTGGAACATACGCTGCGTGGAATAATGGACAGGGCACTTGAGGCAGAACAGAGGCAGGAAGAGGAGGACTTCCTTGCCTCTCAAGGCCCCCAGACAGTGTTCCTTCTGTCCCACCCATCGCACAGGAAGAGGAGGAGGAGGAGGATTGTGTCAGCATGGAGGTGGAGCCTGGCACTCAGCGTCATCAGCAGCAGTCTTTTAGGGATGATTTACAGTCCCAAGAAACCCGTGGACTTGTACGTGGCTGGGAGGAGGTGGCTGCGGATCATGTCGTCCTTAGTGACCCAGAGGACTCCGGACCGAATGCCTCAGCTAACCTACGCTGCATGGCCTCCCTGATCCAGCAAAGTCTGCGGAAGGATCCTCGTATACTTTAGATCAAGGAGAGGGACCATTACTGGCTGGCCACTCTCCTTGATCCACGGTACAAGGGTAAGGTTGCGGACCTTATCTTACCGTCGCAGAGGGAGCAGAGGATGAGACAACTCCGGGAAGCCTTGCAGAAAGGTCTGTGCAACGCGTTCCCAGAGACTGGGAGGTTACAAACTCCTGGTCCTGGACAACAAGTTGCTGAGGCTTCGGTCAGTCAAAGAAGGAGCGGTGGGGAAGGTGGCCGTCTGACCGATGCGTTCAGACAATTCTTTAGTCCGCAGCCCCAAGGTATGATCGGTTCCAGCAACAATCGCTAGTGTCTGATATACATGGTGCAGGAATACCTAGGGGCAAGGTCAGACTTGGACACCTTCCCCACCGAAAATCCGAAAATGGCTTACTGGGTCTTGAGGATGGATCACTGGCCAGAGCTTGCACAGTATGCAATTGAGCTACTGGCCTGTCCTGCATCCAGCGTTCTTTCAGAACGCACATTCAGTGCTGCTGGAGGATCTGTCACGGATCACAGGGTGCGCCTGTCCACGACTCGCTTGATCGACTGACCTTCATAAAGATGAACCAGTCTTGGATCACCACCAGCTACCAAGCACCTGAAGCTGATATAACAGAATAATTTATTTTCAAATGTCACATCCCTTCAAGACTGATGCTGATGCTGAGTGACTGTCCTGTTATGTTGACTGACTATCCTCCTCCTCCTCAATGATCCGATTCCTGATGATAGCTTGGAAGAACATTTTTGTTTCTGGGTGCCGCCACCAGTGGCTAAGGCCCAATTTTTCAGCCCCTGTTTAACAGGGGCATGTAATTACAAATTTTTATGCAATGCTTTGCAGCAGGGCTCATTCCTGCACTCCAACTAGAGTATCTGGGAGAGGTTGCAGTGTCGTGGCACCAGCACTAGTGCCTAAGGCCCAATTTTTCAGCCCCTGTTCAACAGGGGCGTGTAATTACAATTTTTGATGCAATACTTTGCAACAGGGCTCATTGCTGTGCTCCAAGTACAGTATCTGTGAGGGGTTGCAGTGTTGTGGCACCAGTGCCTAAGGCCCAATTTTTCTGCCCCTGTTCAACAGGGGCGTGTAATTACAATTTTTGATGCAATACTTTGCAACAGGGCTCATTGCTGTGCTCCAAGTACAGTATCTGTGAGGGGTTGCAGTGTTGTGGCACCAGTGCCTAAGGCCCAATTGTTCTGCCCCTGTTCAACAGGGGCGTGTAATTACAATTTTTGATGCAATACTTTGCAACAGGGCTCATTGCTGTGCTCCAAGTACAGTATATGTGAGGGGTTGCAGTGTTGTGGCACCAGTGCCTAAGGCCCAATTTTTCTGCCCCTGTTCAACAGGGGCATGTAATTACAATTTTTGATGCAATACTTTACAACAGGGCTCATTGCTGTGCTCCAAGTAAAGTATCTGTGAGGGGTTGCAGTGTTGTGGCACCAGTGCCTAAGGCCCAATTTTTCTGCCCCTGTTCAACAGGGGCGTGTAATTACAATTTTTGATGCAATACTTTGCAACAGGGCTCATTGCTGTGCTCCAAGTACAGTATCTGTGAGGGGTTGCAGTGTTGTGGCACCAGTGCCTAAGGCCCAATTTTTCTGCCCCTGTTCAACAGGGGCATGTAATTACAATTCTTGATCTAATAATTCACAGCAGGACCCATTCCTGCACCCACCAAGAGTAACTGTGAGGCCTTACAGTGTTGTGGCAACACCACCACCACCACCATAGGCCCAATTTTTCTGCCCCTGTTCAACAGGGGCATGCAATTACAATTCTTGATCTAATAATTCACAGCAGGGCCCATTCAGACGCCCACCAAGAATAACTGTGAGGGCTTACAGTGTTGGGGCACCACCACCACCACCAAAGGCCCAATTTTTCCTACCATTGTTCAACAATGGCATGTAAATACAATTCCTAATATAATAGTTCACAGCAGGGCGTTCCAGCGCCCACCAAGAGTAACTGTGAGGGCTTACAGTGTTGTGGCAACACCGACACCTAAGGGACAAATTTCTGCAGAGTATATACGGCAGGCCCCTACTTTCAAACATCCAACTTACAAACGACTCCTACTTGCAAACGGAAGGAGACAACAACAGGAAGTGAGAGGAAATCTACCCCTAGGAAGGGAAATTCTCTCCTGTAAGAGTTAATATGGGAAAAAGGTGTCTCCTCTCTACTGATGCTTTATCACCAATCCTTGTTTCAATAAAAACCCCACTTTTCAAAAACAGTTGTCATTGGGACGGAAAGTGAGGTGAAATGTTCTGAACAGGGGCACAGACAGCAAAACAAATGTTACAGGGGTGATAACCCTTCCCAATGTTTTCCAAAAAGCTTAAAAATAGATTTTTTGGCTGGAGCTACACTTAAACAATGTACCTGTTCAAAATTACAAACAGATTCTACTTAAGAACAAACCTACAGTCCCTGTATACGGCTGTTCAGAGTATATAGGGCCTTTTTTATTTTGTGTGCGGGGTTCCCCTTAATATCCATACAAGACCCAAAGGGGCTGGTAATGGGCTGGGGTGGGGGTGGGGGGGGGGGGGTCGATGGGGTAGCTATGCCATTTTTCTTAAAGATTTTCATCCATATTACCGGGACCAGACATTACATTAAAGCCGCAAGCAGTTTTAAATGGCTTTTTTTCCTTTAGAAAATTTCATTTTGTGCAGGGACAGTTCTAAACACGGGAAACACGTGCCACTTCACAGGCATACTTTAGACACCCCCCAGGTACGATATTTAACCACTTAACAACCACCTGCCGACAAATAACGTCGACAAGGTGGTTGCTTAACTCTGGGAGGACGTTATATAACGTCCTCCCAGAATCGCGCTCCCGCGCGCGACCTGGGGCGCGCACACGGGAAACTCCGTGACCGCCGGGTCCAGAGGACCCGGCGGATCACGAATCGCGGTAAATCGCCGCTGATAGCGGCCGTTTGCAACGTGATCGCTCCGTCAAATGACGGAGCAATCACTTGTAAACAGACCGGCGTCATTTGATGACGCCGGTTCCTCCCTCCCCTCTCTGTACCGATCGGTACAGTGTGAGAGGAGAGGGGAGGGTGCAGATCAAGGCAGCAGCGCTGTGGGCTGGATCTGTGACAATTGCAGTCACAGATCCAGCCATCCATCCATCCCTGCTCAGCCATCCCTGTGCTATACCCTGCCAATACTCTGCAATACACCCTGCCAATACTCTGCAAAATACCCTGCCAATACTCTGCAAAATACCCTGCCAATACCCTGGTGCAATACTCTGCAATACCCTGGTGCAATACTCTGCAATACCCTGGTGCAATACTCTGCAATACCCTGGTGCAATACTCTGCAATACCCTGCAAAATACTCTGCAATACCCTGCGCAATACTCTGCAATACCCTGCGCAATACTCTGCAATACCCTGCGCAATACCCTGCAAAATACTCTGCAATACCCTGCGCAATACCCTGCAAAATACTCTGCAATACCCTGGTGCAATACTCTGCAATACTCTGGTGCAATACTCTGCAATACCCTGCGCAATACTCTGCAATACCCTGCGCAATACTCTGCAATACCCTGCGCAATACTCTGCAAAATACTCTACAATACCCTGCACAATACTCTGCAATACCCTGCACAATACTCTGCAATACCCTGCACAATACTCTGCAATACCCTCCACAATACTCTGCAATACCCTCCACAATACTCTGCAATACCCTCCACAATACCCTGTGCAATACCCCGTGCAATACCCTGCCATACACCGCAATACCCTGCCATAGTCCGCAATACTCCGCAATGCCCTGCAATACTCCGCAATGCCCGGCAATACTCCGCAATGCCCGGCAATACTCCGCAATGCCCGGCAATACTCCGCAATGCCCGGCAATACTCTGCAATAACCACTTCCCGCCCTCCGGCCGTCATATGACGTCCTTGACTTTGTGCGGGGATATCTGAATGATGGGAGCAGCTACAGGCATCATTCAGATATTAGCTTTTTCAGCCGGCGATTCCCTACACCATAACAACAATCATAGTGGCTGTTCCGCCGCTTGATCATTCTTACAGGAGGCGAGAGGGGATGTCCCCCCCCCCCCCGCCGCCCTCCGGTGCTTCTACCGACTCACCACTACGATCAAAGCCAGGATTGTTGTTTTTTTTTGTATTTTTTTCAGGCTTCCCAGCCTAGAGGTGAGATGTGGGGTCTTATTGACACCCCCCCCCCCCCCCCATATCTCACTGTAAAGAGGACCTGTCATGCCATATTCCTATTACAAGGGATGTTTACGTTCCTTGTAATAGGTATAAAAGTGATCAAAAAAATGTTTGGGGCGGAAAAACATGTCAAACTAAAATAAATAAAGTAAAATGAAGAATAACATTTTTATTTTTTTTTAAAGCGCCCCTGTCCCCGTGAGCTCGCATACAGAAGCGAACGCATACGTAAGTCCCGCCCACATATGAAAACGGTTTTCAAACCACACATGTGAGGTATCTCTGCGAACGTTAGAGCGAGAGCAATCATTTTGGCCCTAGACCTCCTCTGTAACTCAAAACATTTAACCAGTAAAAATATTTAAAGCGTCGCCTATGGGGATTTTTTAAGTAGCGAAGTTTGGCGCCATTCCACGAGTGTGTGCAATTTTTAAGGGCGACATGTTAGGTATCTATTTACTCGGCGTAACTTCATCTTTCACATTATGTAAAAACATTGGGCTAACTTTACTGTTTTTTTTTTTTTTTAAGCACAAAACATTTTTTTTACGTAAAAAACGCGTTAAAAAAATTGCTGCGCAAATATCGTGCGAGATAAAAAGTTGCAACAACCACCATTATATTCTCTAAGGTCTTTGCTAAAAAAACATATATAATGTTTTGGGGTTCTATGTAATTTTCTAGCAAACAAATGATGATTTTTACATGTAGGAGAGAAATGTCAGAATTGGCCTGGGTGCTCCAGAACGCCTGAAGGTGCTCCCTGCATGTTGGGCCTCTGTATGTGGCCACGCTGTGTAAAAGTCTCACATGTGGTATCGCCATACTCGGGAGTAATAGCAGAATGTGTTTTGGGGTGTAATTTGTGGTATGCATATGCTGTGTGTGAGAAATAACCTGCTAATATGACAATTTTGTGAAAAAAAAAAGAGAAAAAAAAAATCTTGATTTTGCAAAGAATTGTGGGAAAAAATGACAACTTCAAAAAACTCACAATGCCTCTTTCTGAATACCTTGGAATGTCTTCTTTCCAAAAAGGGGTCATTTGGGGGGTATTTGTACTTTTCTGGCATGCTAGGGTCTCAAGAATTGAGATAGGCCGTCAGTACTTCAGGTGTGATCAATTTTCAGATATTGGCACCATAGCTTGTGGACTCTATAACTTTCACAAAGACCAAATAATATGCACCAATTTGTACTTATTTTTACCAAAGATATGTAGCAGTATAAATTTTGGCCAAAATTTATGAAGAAAAAATAGTAATTTGCAAAATTTTATAACAGAAACGAAAAAAAAATCATTTTTTTACAAAATTTTCAGTCTTTTTTCTCTTATAGCGCAAAAAATAAAAAACCCAACAGTGATTAGATACCACCAAAAGAAAGCTCTATTTGTGTGAAAAAAAGGACAAAAAATTCATATGGGTACAGTGTTGTATGACTGAGTAATTGTCATTCAAAATGTGAGAGCACCGAAAGCTGAAAATTGGTCTGGTTATTAAGGGGGTTTAAGTGCCCAGTTGTCAAGTGGTTAAAGGAATATTTGACTTTTTTTTCTTCACTTTATGCATCATTAAAATGACTGCTCCCGAAAAACGGCCGTTTTTAAAACTTTGTTTTGCATTGATACATGTCCCCTGGTGCAGAACCCGGGTTCCCAAACCCTTTTTAGGACAATAACATGCATATTAGCCGTTATAATTAGCACTTTAGATTTCGAACGTTCACATCCATTGTATTTAATAGGGTTCTAACGTTCGTGCGAACTTTCGGTCCGTTCGCGGGTTCTGGTGCGAACCGAACCCGGGGGTGTTCGGCTCATCCCTAATGGTTAGTATAAGGTTTAGCCTTGGGGTTCGGGTTTACCTTTTAGGAATTAGGTTAGCCCTGGGGTTAGGGGTTCCGTTAAAGACAGGGATAGCATTAGGGTCAGACCTGATATAAAGGTAATTTTTGTGGTTAGGAATAACATTAGGGTTAGCCTTGGAATTGAGGTCAAATTTGGAGTTAGGCTTAGCATTTTTGTGTCCCAAAATCCAGTCCAGGATGGTTGAAAGAAACATCTATAACTCTTAGGAGCCATTTTAAGATCATAGAATACTTTCAAAACCACTTTAATTTTGCCGTTCTCCTTGGTGCAAATGCATTTAGCCAAAATATTGAATTTAGCCATGTCCTGAATTTTGCCAATTTTCTAACCAAAATCACAGAAATGTGTCAAAATCTATAGAACACACCTTTTCACTAGTGAAACAAAACCAATAAGTATAACACTCCTGTAGAATGTGGATGTGTTAATTTGTTACTGATGAACACATTATGCAGGTGTTCATGACATTAGATACCCAATCTGTATATTACCGGTACTTTTTAATAGACTGTCTTTTTTCTCTTCATAACACATATCCAGTATTTTCTGATCTAACACTGTATACAGAATTAGCTCTTTACTGTGTGAAATATATTCACTTGGCCTGGACATTTCCTTATCTCTCCCCTTGCCAGCAGATGGGGGTGGCAGGGGAAACATCACAGTTTGTGAAAATAATTTTTCCATGATAGGTAGAGATCTTCAGAACACACTTATTATCTATGAAGTGACTGAGCTTGTGCGGCATAAGTGGATTTACAATGGAAGGTGATGGGAAGAGACTTGGGCCTCTTAAGCTGGGTTTTATTGTTAACCCCTTAGCTATGCCCTGCTTCCATAAAAAATAAGTGCAAGTCTATGATAAAAATGAACCGCTATATTGCTCCTTATACACCTTTAATTCAAAGGCAGCAGCCCAAGACATGGTTTCTCTAAAGAGCACACCTTCAATGAAGTGTCCTCAAGTATACCCAAGAGTAAATGAGTTGAGGTGAGGGAAAGAAGAAACAGTTTGCAATGATTTTTCTGCATGCTTTTAGATATGCATGTTCCTTACTTATCCCTGCAGACCAATTGTGCGCAGATATAAAGAGATACCAAGAACATTGTCTTTAAAGTGTATCTAAACTTTAAAACAATAACTTAATGTACTGCATATTTATTATCAGTTCTCAAATGTAATGGCGACACTAGTTTATTTTTTTCCTTTGTTTTCACCCGGTGATCCTGTCAGTAACACACTTCCTGGCCTAGAGTGCCAACAGTCACTCACTACACTATATTTACAGTACAAAGCAGAAACATTGTTAACCTGGGGTGGATTTATTAAAATCAGGGAGTGCAAAATCTGGTTCTGGTGCAGCTGTGTATGGTAGCCAATCAGCTTCTAACGTCAGCTTGTTCAATTAAGCTTTGACAAAAAAAAAAAACCTGGAAGCTGATTGGTTTGTATGCAGAGCTGCACCAGTTTGTGAACTCTTCAGTTTTAGTAAATCAACCCCCCTTGTACAGAAAGATTGCTGGGAATGGTAGTAAAGTTGTTTCTAGTACCAGTTTAGTGCACAGGAAGCTACATTGACATTGGTGTAATGGATTTTTCTGTACTAGAAAAAAAAAGGTACATACCCTAGAAAAATAAAAAGTACTGCAGCCAACACAACTAAGGACTAGTAGGATGCCATATATACTCAATTTTGGTTAATTTCGATATCCTTTAACCACTTTGCGCCTAATGGCGCGTACTCACGACCGTTTTTCATGACAAGAAAAATGCAATTTTTTAAATTGGTAATTAAAAACGATCGTGGGTAGGCTCCAGAGCATTTTTCTCGACGAGAAAAATGGGCATTAAAAATTTAGAACATGCTCTATTTTTTCTCGTTGTTTTTCACGTCGCCGTTTTTTCTTGTTGTGAAAAACGACCGTGTGTACGCTTTAATGACGGAAAAAAAACGCGCATGCTCAGAAGCAAGTTATGAGATGGGAGCGCTCATTCTGGTAAAACTAGCGTTTGTAATGGAGATAGCACAATAGTCACGCTGTACGGACTGAAAAGCACGGAGACTGAAAAGTGCAAATCGTCTCTCACCAAACTTTTACTAACACGCGGTAACACGAAATCAGCAGAAGCAGCCCAAAGGGTGGCACCATCCGAATGGAACTTCCCCTTTATAGTGCCGTCGTATGTGTTGTCGAACGTGTTGTACGTCACCGCGCTTTACTCGAGCATTTTCTTTTCACGATAGTGTGTAGGCAAGGCAGGCTTTAGAAGAATTGCGTCGAGAAAAACTTTTTTTTTTTTCAATGACATTAAAAACGGCTGTGTGTACGCAACATAAGTGTAAAATGTTAATGCCTAAGCACAATTTTGCAACTTTGACATGTGTTAGTAAAACTGTACATATCATCATAACTACTTTGTGCATCCAGGTGGATTATATGGCATATTTTTCAGGACAAATTGGGCTTTAATTTGGTGGTAAATGGTAATGGTTATCTCTTGATTTTTCTTATTATCAAAGGAAAACTGGCCCAAAATAGTACAAAAATATATATTTTTTAATTTAGCGGTCTATTTCTTGCTACTACCATAACTTTCCACCACAAAACAACCCAAAGTAAATTCTCCTGCTCCTGACGATCACAGCGACACCACATATGTGTATGTTAGTTGTTGTTTGTACCTGTAGTACAGCCCAGGAACAATAGTGTGCATTTTCCTTATTTTTTATCCTACCTAAACACACTGACAATGACACTAACTGACACTAATACTAATTAAAAAAAATAAAAATTAAATCCTGCCCCAAAAAATACTGACACTGTCCTTTAACCTCCCTGGCGATAATCCCGAGTCTGGCTCGGGGTGAGTTTTCCATGCTAAGAGCGGTAACCCCGAGCCAGACTCGGGATTGCATTGCAGGACACAGGGAAGTTACTTACCTTGTTCCCTGGATCCTGGGATGTCCTTCCGCAGTGTGTGCGATCTGTCATCTCGCTCGATCCACACTGCCGAGTGCCGAGCTCCGTTCCCTGCGACGTTGCGACACACGGGGACGGAGTTCGGCGCCAAATTCTAAAAGTGAAAAACACAGTATATATACAGTAAACTGTAATCTTAGAAATTACAGTACTGTATCAAATAATTACACACCCCCATTGTCCCTAGTGGTCTGTCCAGTGTCCTGCATGCAGTTTTATATTATAAAAACATTTCTTCCTGCCTGGAAACTGGAGATTGTCCATAGCAACCAAAAAGTGTCCCTTTATGTCAAAAGTGGTTTTAGACCAGCTAGAAAACAGCGATAATAAATTAGAATCACTTGCAGAATTGAGCGATAGCGATTTGTGGGGAAATTCGTCATCAAACACTAAGGCCCCGTTCACACCTATGCGAATTGGTTGCAGCTTACACTGCATCCAATTCGCATAACATTATAAAATACATTGATTTCAATGAGGCTGGTTCACATATGTGCGATGCATTCGCACTGCGCATTGCCAAAAATACGTCTGCGTTCTCTAGGCATTGCGGTGCGAATTCAGGCCCATTATGTTCTATGGGCACGCATCTGCACATGTGTTGCGTTCTGAACAGGGATCTTGAAGGGGAACTTCACGCCAAATTTTAAATAAAAAAACGGCATGGGTTCCCCTCCAGGAGCATAGCAGGCCCTTAGGTCTGGTATGGACATTAACGGGAACCCCTACGCCGAAAAAACAGCGTGGAGGTCCCCCCAAAATCCATAGCAGACCCTTATCCGAGTACGCAACCAGGCAGGCCGCAGGAAAAGAGGGGGGGGCGAGAGAGCGCCCCCCCTCCCTCCTGAACCGTAACAGGCCGCATGCCCTCAACATGGGGGGGGTGGGTGCTTTGGGGCAGGGGGGCTCCCTGCGGCCCCCCCACCCCAAAGCACCCTGCCCCCATGTTGATGAGGACATGGCCTCTTCCCGACAACCCTGGCCATTGGTTGTCGGGGTATGCGGGTGGGGGGCTTATCGGAATCCAGGAGCCCCCTTTAATAAGGGGGCCCCCAGATCCCGGCCCCCCACCCTATGTGAATGACTATGGGGTACATCGTACCCCTACCCATTCACTTGGTGGAAAAAAATGGCAATAAAAACACTACACAGGTTTTTAAATTAATTTATTACACGGCTCCGGGGGTCTTCTTCTGACTTCGGGGGTCTCTTCCGACTTCGGGGGTCTTCTTCTGACTTCGGGGGTCTCTTCCGACTTTGGGGGTCTCCGGTGTCGTCTCCGCGCTCTCCGGTTCTTCTCTCGCTCTCCGGTTCTTTCTTCCTTCTGCCGGGCCTCCACTATCTTCTTCCAGCTCTTTTGCTAGCGGGAGCCCGGTCTTCTTCTTCGCCTTCTTCCCTCTTCTCTCCTGGAGATGTTGACTGTCGCTGTCTCCGGCTGTAATGCCGTGTGCGCAGAGCGCATTCACTTATATAGGCATGGTCACGGGTGATGCCACCCAGTGACCCTGCCCCATATGACGTCACAGTCCCATCATTCCCTGGGACTGTCACGTCATATGGGGGCGGGTTCACTGGGTAGCATCACCCGGTGACCACGCCCATGCCTATATAAGTGAATGCGCTCCGCGCACACGGCATTACAGCCGGAGACAGCGACGAGTCAACATCTCCAGGAGAGAAGAGGGAAGAAGGCGACGAAGAAGACCGGGCTCCCGCAAGAGCAAGAGAAGAACCGGAGTGCGCGCAGACGACACCGGAGACCCCCGAAGTCGGAAGAGACCCCCGCAATATACTACTAGGGGGGATTTTTTTATTTTGCAATTTTTGGGTATCCTATATCCAAGCCTGCTTGAAAAAATCATCCAATAAAATAGAAACAGAAAAAAAGAAGATTGATGGAGTGTAAGTCTGTCTGAGGGTCTCTGTGAGTGTTTGGTCAGAGTGCTAAGCCAAATCATCAGTAGAAATGCTATAAGGGCCAATAAATTCCAGCAGCTCCTTTATTGCTAGTGCAGTGAGTTTTAAAGTGTAATTAAACCCACATCATTAAAAACTGCCAGTACATGCTTCATTACATGCTGTTCATACTCACTCAGTCACTGTGGGATTAATTTTCTGTTTTCTGCAAAACACCTGGTTGATCCTGCTGGTTACTGATACTCCCTCCATGTCTGTGTCTCCGCTGCAGCCTAAGATAAAGTAGACCAAGTAGACCAGCCATTGCCACATCTACTGGGCATGCTCCAGTTTCAGTTCCCTTCTAAGCTGTTCATTACCTGCTTTTTCTTATATGTGCAGACCACGACTATAGAGTCACACATGTGGGCGTACACACACTTGTAAAAGACAGCCCACTCCCTCTCTACTCCCCCATTCTCAGTAAACAGCAAAAAGTAATGGGCGGCATATTACATGTTGATTGATGGAGGCTTCACCTTCTTGTAATTTTAAGCACATACAAACAATAGACACAGGAGGGTGTGAAACATGTTGCAATTGGCAGAACCTCCCCCTAGAATAGCCAACACCATGTTTTTGCACAAAAATAATAAAGATTTGAACAATAATATATTTGTATGACAACTCAAAATGCTTACTTGATGTATTTCTCTTTGTATTTTGAAGGCTGTATTTTTTTTCTTTTTGATCATGTGACCAGCAGCAGAGGACTAGGGGCTCCACCCGCCAAATGTTTCACTGAAGATGGGTTGGAAAAGAGTTGTGTCACGTGACAGCTGTATATCAATTATGAAAATCTTACTTCAATTTTTAAATTAAAATAAATACAGTACTGTCCGGTGGATATGCATAAAATCAATGTTGAGAATCAGGAGACATGTTGAAGATGTCTTAATGCAAGAGGCACAATGTCGCACATATGGTATTACTGTCCATTGTTTTTTATTTTGGTCAAAGATTTTTAGTATTAATCTGAAAATTACAGAATCTACCATGCAACCAGATATATTTATCTCTGTGCTATCAATTATTCCTGGATCAATAAAATCTATTAAAAAGATATTCTACGACATATGCTTACCACAGAACGTATGGTCATAGCACGGAACTGGGGGAAACGATAGGTAGAATGGGTGTGTAAGATGAGCGAGATGCAGTCCTTGGAACAGACGATAATGGCAGAAGAGGGTTTAAAAGAACAAATCCTAAAGATATGGCAACAATGGGAAGAATTCAGAACCTCTGTAATATTATCAAAATATTTATAGCGTAACTTGACTTCCCCTTTTTTGTTTCCTTTTCTTTTTTTTTTGTGGGAAGTGTTGTGTTTTGGGTTGGCTGGGTTTTTTGGCTTTAGAGTGTTAATTTGTCTAGGTCCATATGTGTGTGAAGGAATTTGATGTTAATTTTAGGATGTGGTCAACAATGCCTGAGGTTAGGATCAAGATTATTACAGTAAATATTACTTGGAATATAGGTATAATTATTGACATATAAATGGGTTAGAGATACCCTATTTAGGTGTGTAGGGTTTTAAGGGTATATACTAATGCCGCATACACACGATCGGAATTTCCGACAACAAATGTTCGATGTGAGCTTTTGGTTGAATATTCCAACCGTATGTAGGCTCCATCGGACATTTGCTGTCGGAATTTACGACAACAAATGTTTGAGAGCAGGTTCTCTATTTTTCCAACAACAAAAGTTCTTGTCGGAAATTCCGACCGTGTGTAGCCATTTCCGAAGCACAAAAGTGCTCTGCATGCTCGGAACCAATTCGATGCATGCTCGGAATCATTGTACTTCATTTTTCTCAGCTTGTCGTAGAGTCGTACGTCTCCGCGTTCTTGACCAGCGGAATTTCCGAGCAACATTTGTGCGACCGTGTGTATCCAAGACAGGTTTGAGCGAAAATCCGACGGGAAAAAAAAACACGGTTTTGTTGTCGGAAATTCTGATCATGTGTACGCAGCATTAGATTGAGAGAATGAATTTCTTGGTAGGGGAGGTCTTTGAAACTGAGGCATAACCTTAAAATCCATTGAATGATAAGAAACTGTCCCACTGTAAAGCCCTGTACACACAATCGGATTTTCTATGGATTCTAATCTGATGAATTTTTCCATCGGAAATCCGATGAAGCTGACTTCAATCAGTCTTTCCTACACACCATCAGTCAAAAATCCGACTGTCCCAAACGCCGTGACGTAAAACACTCCGATAAGCCGAGAAAAATGAAGTTCAATGCTTCTGAGCATGCGTCGACTTGATTCTGAGCATGCGTGGGTTTTTTGTCCGATGGAGTTCCACACAGACGATCGGAATTTGCTATCGTTTTTTTCCCATCGGATAAATTTAAAACATGTTCTATTTTTTCTCACCGATGGAAAAAAGACCGATGGGGCCCATACACGATCGGTTTGTCTGATGAGAAAAGTCCATCGGACTGTTTTCATCGGTAAAACCGATCGTGTGTACACGGCATTAGACTTAAATAGGGTAATGTAAAATGGAGAAAGGAAAGGGATATGTTTAATATATGTTTATTGTATGGAATACTCAATTTTTTTTGTCAAATTTCTTGTATGTATGTTGTTTAAAATGAAAACAATTATAAAATAAAGATAAAAAAATAAAAGATAAAAAAAAAAAATACAGTTCCAATCATCCATTTACATAAACAGAAGGAATCATGTGTGTTTAGTATCACTGTAGCATGTTAATATTATTTCAAAAGCCATTTTTTTTATATTTTAAATCTACAGCTTATGTTAAAACAATACCTGGTGATAATACCTATTCCAAATGCACAGGGGCAATTTATTTTTCATTGTGTCTTTCAGGGGGATGATGGATTCACCAATGAAGCAGCCATATTGGGAGGAAATTTGATCACATGACATCATTCTAACAACATTCTGACATGTCAAGCTTATGTCAGGCACAGGCAGACACATCCCATCACTGATAATGAATCCTGAAATTGGGAAAAAAACAAAGGTTATTCCTTATCCGTATGAGCAATAAACACCGGCTCTATTTATCTTTTCCTAGTTTTGAAATTTATTAAATGGCAATTTGACCTAAAAATCCTTTAGCGTTTCCAGCCAGTCCAGCTGTAAATAGAGACTGACAGTTTATTTCCACGGCCTGGTTGAGGAAGGGGAGAAATAAAAAAAAAAAAAATCACATTTGGAATAAAATCTTCTAGGCCCATGACACAGTAGAGACAAGAAGCTGATAGTATTTAGCAATCTCTCCTAGCTGTCACACTCACTGATCGGCCCTCTTACAAATACAAACAGTGCTTTCTTATCAAATGTAAAACCAACACAGCTCTTTCTTAAATGGTTACCCCTAGTATGAAATTGACATTGCGAATCACATGTGACACCATATTGTCTGTTTCGTAATTGATCAGTCCTTAGAAATAGGTTGGAGCAAGTGCCATTTTGGCTTCAATCTCCACCTAGCTTTGCTGCCGCCGTATTAAGTAATCTGTTCCCGGTCTATAAATTGTTCCAAATTACTGGGAACTGTAAGAAAGACTTCAGCAGTACAAGTCGGGCTGTTTAGGATGCCGGCGTAGGCATCAGTTCTTATTTAGTTACAACTCTGATTGCTACGCATGTGGTAATGGAATCTGAATACAGAAGAGAGAAAGGCCAGAGAGGAAAAGCAAATTGAAGAGGTGGGAGGAAAGGCCTTACTTTCATACAAAAACTTTTCCTAACTGCTCCCGTTTGGTCTGTAAAATGTACAGTGAAGAGAGTTTAAATACATTTGTTCAATAAATGTAAAATAATACCCATCTATCCTGACAGAAATACAGTGAGCTCGAAGGGAGGTGGAACTTGTGGTCTCCTTTAATTCTTAGGACACTCCTCTGTTTTGGGACATTTCCTCTAGGTAGGCACTGCCTGTTACCTATTATTTAAGGTTTGTTTGGAGTCCCCCCAGGATTTTTGGGGAAAATGTCAATCGTGTGAGGAGTGGAGAGTAATGCCGCGTACACAGGGTCGGAATTTCCGATGGAAAAAAGTTTGATGGTAGCTTTCCATCGGATATTCCGACCGTGTGTACGCCACATCGGACTTTTCCCGTCGGAATTTCCGACGGACTTAGATAGAGAGCAGGTTTTCTATTTTTCCGTCGGAAATTCCGACAGAGTTTTGTCTGTGGCAAAGTGTACACGGCATAATTTTTCTCATTGCAGGATGGCTCCCTTGTGCCTTGGGTGATGCCAGGGAAGGACCAGTGGAGTACCACCACAGCACACCTCCTAGAACTGTATGAGAACTGTACAAAGTCTAAAGTACCACTCAGTAATCCAAGTTAAGGAATAGACACGACTGCCTCTCTATTGCCATGTGTTTTGGACTGTTTAAAATGTTGTTATGCTGAAGATATAACAGATTGTGGATTCTTGTAACCTGCTTTACCAAAACTTAAAGCGAAACTTCATTCAAAAAGAGAAGCTCTGTAATCCTCCACCCCTCCTCCTCTACCACTTTGGACACTTTTTTTCTCTTTTTTTTGGGGGGGGGGGTGCGCACCTGGCTTTGACAATCCTAGCCTATGCACTATCGCAGTTTGTAGACGCTATAACTTTCACGCAAACCAATCCATATACAGTTATTGGGATTTTTTTTTACCAAAGACATGTAGCAGAATACATTGTTGTCAAAATTTATACAGAAATACATTTTTTTAATTATTTATTAGATGTGTTTTATAGCAAACAACTTATATTATTATTTTTTCTAAATTTTCATTTTTTTTTTAATTTATATTGCAAAAAATAAAAAACCCAGAGGTGATGAAATACTATGAAAAGAAAGCTCTATTTGTGTGCAAAAACGTATGTACCGGTAAATTGAGTTTGGGTACAGCATTGCATTACCAGTTAAAATAGCACAATGCTAAATAGCAAAAAATTACCTGGTCATGAAGGGGATAAAACCTTCTGGAGCTGAAGTGGTTAAACTGGTTGTATTGGTAAGCAGGACCAAATGTAACTACTGTGTGTAAAAATGTCCATGCCTAGAATTCTTTTTTTCCTGTGCTCTCTGCCTTTACTGCCCTAATTTTTAAAGCAGTGTTTTCAGCACTGCCCCATTCTCTCTCTGTGGACTACAGAACACTTTAATGTTATTGAGATGAAGAGTGCAGCCCCATCAGTGTCAATCTGTGCAGCCTATCAGTGCCCATCATTGCCGCCTCATCAGTGCAGCCTATCAGGGCACATCAGTGCCGCCTCATCAGTGCAGCCTATCAGTTCCCATAATTTCCGCCTCATCAGTGCAGCCTATCAGTTCCCATCAGTGCAGCCTCATAAGTGCAGCCTATCAGTTCCCATCAGTGCCGCCTCATCAGCGCACATCAGTGAAGGAGAAAAAATCCAGTTTTGCAAAAGAAGCTAGGAAAATCTTTGTTTTTCACAATTTAATTTGCTTGAAAAAAAAAAAACAATGGTTATTAAATACCACCAAACAAAAGCTCTGTCTGTGATAAAAATGTCATATGTGTACAGTGTTGCATTACTGCACAATTGTCATTCAAGGGGCAACAGCACTGAAAGCTGAAAATTGGCCTGGGCAGGAAGGGGGTGAAAGTGCCCAGAATTGAAGTAGTTAAGGAAGCAGGGGGAAAAAGACCAACTGCACCCTAACAGGTTATTAAATCACTATATGGCCCATCATGACTATATATCAGACATCAGCAACACATTTCAGACTTTTCCAAAAATATATCTGGTGTACTAAATGTAAAGCATACAGTAAATATGTATATGTATGCGGGTTCCCGCATCGCATGTCACTCGCAGGCAGTTCATACTGCCCTCTGTGAACCGCTGCGGGTGTCAGTGTAAAGTTAATGACACCCCAGATTGGTTTGCAGATCGCAGTGCGAACTGTGAAATGGTACAGGAATCACCCATGCGTTCCGATTTCAGTGCGGACTAAAAAAAAAGGGTTCTGTACCATTTTGGTCCAAATGCGATGCAAATTCAGTCATACAAACTGTATAGCAGAATTGGCATCGCACAGACATCGCATGTGATCTGCACAGCAATGCGGTGTGAATCACATGCATTGTCTATGTTCACACCAGTGTGAACCAAGCCTCAGATAGAGACATTGCGATGTGGTTGTTATGCTCGCAACCAGCTGCGCAACAAAAAAGTAGTGCATATAGTATTTTTCTTCCAGCACATAACACTGCAACGCAGCAGTGACTGACACCACAGGAGACGAGGCAAATCGCCTTTGCTTTGGGACTGCATTGGAAAAGGTTGCTCAGCGCAACCCAACACAAATGACACCAATATGCCTTGTTTCCTATGGTGTCAATTCACACTACTGCATTGCAGTGGTGCGTGCTTTAAAAGTGGTATTTTTTTGCAGCTTAGTGGGTTGCAAAGCAATCGTTGCATTGCATCATTACTGTATGAATAAGGGCTCTTTCACGCTTGCGTTAACTTGTTAAGCAGCCTAAAAGCACATTAAAACACCTATAACGATAAAGATTATCTAGGATGTGTTGTTTTATTTTACTTACATGTCCACCTCAGATCTACAGCGACTGCACTTCCAAGAGCACTTTCAGTGCAATTTCAAGTGCACTTTGCACTTGTAGTTTGCACTTGTAGTACAAAGTGGATTTGCCTTTCGTAAATAACCCCCTTTGTAACCATACCGTAAACTCACTGTAAAGGCCATAGGCGCGTTTACAGTGCGTTTAAGGAGCAGTTGAAGTGCATTTCATCAGAAGTGAATAGAGGCAGTTGCAAAGCTTGCTAAACTCTGCAGACAGCGTTATTTTTGCTTCGCCGCAATGCTAACGCTGCAAAGTGAACACCTCCATCTGCTCCGCATTGTCACAATTTTGTGTGGCATCGATAGGCATTCGAGAAGCATTATAAATGCGACCCAACTGCCTATTTTCAAAGTTTGTCACTCAAAAAGGAGCAGGAGCTTCTTTTGGGCGACAGCTTTGTGCATTGCGGTTTGTCGTGATCGCAGCACTATTTATCATGTGACAATCGTGGCTAAAAATTGCACCCACGTTTAAGTGGCATTGAAAATTTAATATGAGAGAGAGAGGAGTGGTGCCACTCTGAGTGCAGTATGTCTGTTAAAATTCAATGTTTAACCTCTTCCCGCCCGGCCAATAGCAGAATGATGGCCGGGCGGTGGGTCAGTTATCCTGACTGGGCGTCATATGATGTCCGGCAGGATAACAGCCGCCGCGCACCAGTGGGGGTGCGCATCGCGGCGATCGCTGGTGCGGCTTATCAATGCCCTATCAATGCCCATCAGTGCTGCATATCAGTGCCACCCATCAGTGCCGCTTACCAGTGGCCCTCACTGCTGCCTATCAGTGCCCGTCAGTGCCACCTCATTAGTGCCGCCTTATCAGTGCCCGTCAGTGCTGAATTATCAGTGCCCATCAGTGAAGGAGAAAACATACTTATTTACAACATTTTATAACAGAAACAAAAGAAAAACGTATTTTTTTTTAAAAAAATGGTCTTTTTTTATTGTTTTAGCAAAAAATGTAAAGATCAAATACCACCAAACGAAAGCTCTATTTGTGGGAACAAAATGATAAACATTCTGTTTGGGTACAGTGTTGCATGGCCGCGCAAATGTCTTTTAAACAGTGACAGCGCTGTAAGTGCCTGGTTTTGAAGTGGTTAAAAAAAGTAAGGTCAACTCACATTTTGGTGATATATAATGTTCATGGCATAAGTAGCTTGGGCTCCTGTAGTCCAGCTGGGCAGCAGTGGTGGTCAGCAGTTTCCGGCAGCTCCGGTGGTTCCCGAGGCTGAAGACGGTCACACAACAAGCACGTCAGCGGTGATGGACGGGAGGCGTAGTCGAGCTCGCGTTCGGAGCATGCGTGTTCCTTCATCAGGCATTGAAAAATGAATGGAACCTGAACAAGCGATTTGTCCTTTTTGCACATTGCTTTGGGATCCCAAGCTGAATCGCGGCGATTCTGCCACGCAATCGAAAACTCCCAGGTGTGAATGGAGCCTTTGAGTGATCAATTCATCGGCAGTGAATGTTTGGTAAATGTCACATTCACTGCTTTATAAATACGCCCCAGTGGCAGGAAAATTTTCAGTCAGCTTTATACTCAGCTCTTTGTAGCGTACGCTGCGATTATACAATTTTTTTTTTTGCAGGATGTGTCAGTCTGATTTACAAGGTTATCTTTCACTCATCGTGACACCTGTTATGTATTAATACGTATTCCCATACGTCCGTATTATTCATATTTCCTTGCCCTCTGCCCAGGCTAAGGGTGGAATAAGTCATTTATATCCATTTTAGTCATTTTGTTGACCTTTTGTTCAATCTCCAGGCAGGGAATCACTGGCGGAGTATTGTGCCCCATCTAATCGCTGTTTAGTAAAAGATTATTTCATGCTTAATCATAAACCCACTCCATTTCGGCAGCTTTTAGCCAAAGGTTAAACACCTGGGCCTAACAATACCGAATGAAGCCAGGGAGTCCCAACTGGAAGGCTTAGGTCACATACAATTATCCTCTATAAATTGAAATTAACCCGAACACCCACAATTGTTTTGAACAGCCTAGTTTAAAATAATAAAGTGGTAATATAATCAGTGATAGCTAATCTATACTCCTGAGTCTCTTCATTGCGGCATGCTCCCCGGAGACCCAGGTGATGCAATTAGTTGCAGATCTTTCATGGCTTGTAAACACGCTGTTGTTTTTGCTAAACTGCTAAAAAGGTTTGCAAACGTGTAAGGAGTAATGTCAACAGACAGTTCATAAAGGGGCAGATGTACGGAAGTGTTGGATCTTCCAACCCCAACTTTTTGCTGCTAAGACTGCATTTACTAAATTTACTGCTATTTTCTGCTGCCCCCCACCGCTCCCCATTAATTGGTTTGTACATTGCCTCCCCTACACTTCAAGCATGTGAAAACAATCGTTGATGTCAGCCTGAGCTGTGTTTTGCTATAATCCACATTGCTACAATCACCTTGGAATATGGGTATATGGAATGGGCTAAAGGATGTAGGTGGGTGGAGTAGGTGGTGGGGGGCAGCCGCTTGCCTGAGGAGCGATAATTGATGATGATGATGATGCTGAGGACTGAGATCCTGAGATCGCTAATATACTTCCTCCTTTACTCAGGTAGTAAACAAGTAGTCACATAACTGCCGTATACTACTGGTGCTAGACAAGGTCACTGATATAGCAGTACAGCTGGCCCTCCTGTACAGGGCCTGGTCCCCAACAGTTCAAAAAGGGCAGCCCAGGCACATGATGAGCAAGAGGGTCGGCTGTACTGTTACATCTATCCTCTTGTGGCTCCCCCTGCAGTGCTTCTATCTTCTCCTTCTCTCCCTCTCTACGGCTGCACTGCAGGGGGATCGGTTCTAGTATCTGTGCCCCCCTCTCCCACCCACCACTCTGATTACCCCCACCCCCCTGCTGTCCAGGCCCCCTGCAGGGCTGGTGCAAGGATTTTTTACACCCTAGGTGAAACCAAATTTTTCCGCCCCCCTTGACTCCACTCCCTTTGCCCTGCCCATGTATACCCAAACTTTTTAATGAGGCCCCCATCAAATGCAGCCCACCAGTGCCCATCAAATGCAGCCTCACCAGCGCCCATTAATGCAGCCTACCAGTGCCCATCAATGCAGCCTACCAGTGCCCATCAATGCAGCCTCGACAGCGCCCATCAAATGCAGCCCACCAGTGCCCATCAAATGCAGCCCACCAGTGCCCATCAAATGCAGCCTCACCAGTGCCCATTAATGCAGCCTACCAGTGTCCATCAATTCAGCCTCGACAGCGCCCATCAAATGCAGCCTCACCAGCGACCATCAAATACAGCCTCACCAGTGTCCATCAAATGCAGCCTACCAGCGCCTATCAATGCAGCCTACCAGTGCCCATCAATGAATGTTTGCTTTCTTCCATTCCTTCGGGAGTCGGGACACAGACACAGTCCTCCGCCGCTACTGCGCCTCTGACACTATGTGCGAATGAAGCAGCGGCTGCCTGCTGATGCTGAGACTTAGTTGCTTCCTGCAGAGAGAGAAGAGTAGGAACACCAGTGGCTGGGTGCTCTAGGCAGCAGTGCGACCTAGGCGGCTGCCTAGTTTACCTAGTGGTAGCACTGGCCCTGCCCCCCTGTGTACCCATACCTCGCTCCTCTTCTCTCCCTTGTGCAGAGGGCACACAGGGGGGTTCATTTAACCACTTAAGGACCAGAAGGATTTGCCCCCTTAGAGACCAGGCCATTTTTTTTGCGATACAGCACTATGTCGCTTTAAGTGATAATTGCACGGTCATGCGGCGCTGTACCCAAACAGAATTGATGTCCTTTGTTCCCACAAATAGTGCTTTCTTTTGGTGGTATTTGATCACCTCTGCATTTTTTATTTATTGTGCTATAAACAAACAAAGAGCAACAATTTTGAAATAATTATTTTTATTTTTTTTACTTTTTGCTATCATATATGTCCCTCAAAAAATATAAAAAAAATATTTTTTTTTTTATATCAGTTTAGGCCGATATACTGTATATTCTTCTACATATTTTTGGTTAAATCGCAATAGGCGTATATTGATTGGTTTATGCAAAAGTTATCGCGTCTACAAACTATGGGATAGATTTAGGGACTAATAATGGCGGCGATCTGCGTTTTTTAGCGGGACTGCGACACTACGGCAGACAAATCTGACCCCAAATGACACTTTTTGGGGACCAGGGACAGTGTCCATTTATCACAGAAGCATAGCAAAATGTGCCTGCATCTGGATCTATGTTTGTTTCCCATAGCATAACATAGGCTGTCTGCACACAGCTCCAGTCATGTAAAAAACACTGCTAAATTTAAAAGATAATACTGTATTGAGTTAATAAATAAAACTCTGTGTGTAAATGAAGTATTGGGATGGCCTGTGTCTGTGTGACATGTCTCACAAGGCTGCGGGTGGGAGGGTGAACTTAAACTTTAAAACTAGGTAACCTCCCCTCTCACCAAAATAACATTTAAATGTGTCAGAGCAAGTGTTAGTCCAACAGTTCTAAATATATAGAGTAGTGGGAGGATTATTTTGCAGTACATTTGTATTAGGCATATACAGTATCTCACAAAAGTGAGTACACCCCTCACATTTTTGTAAATATTTTATTCTATCTTTTCATGTGACAACACTGAATAAATGACACTTTGCTACAATGTAAAGTAGTGAGTGTACAGCTTGTATAACAGTGTAAATTTTCTGTCCCCTCAAAATAACTCACACACAGCCATTAATGTCTAAACCGCTGGCAACAAAAATTAGTACACCCCTAAGGGAAAATGTACAGATTGGGCCCAATTAGCCATTTTCCCTCCCCAGTGTCATGTGACTTGTTAGTGTTACAAGGTCTCAGGTGTGAATGAGGAGCAGGTGTGTTACAGGTGTGTTACATTTGGTGTTATCGCTCTCACTCTCTCATACTGGTCACTGGAAGTTCAACATGGCACCTCATGCCAAAGAACTCTCTGAGGATCTGAAAAAATGAATTATTGCTCTACATAAAGATGGCCTAGGCTATAAGAATATTGCCAAGACCCCGAAACTGAGCTGCAGCACGGTGGCCAAAACCATACAGCAGTTTACCAGGACAGGTTCCACTCAGAACAGGCCTCACCATGGTCGACCAAAGAAGTTGAGTGCACATGCTCAGCTTGATATCCAAAGGTTGTCTTTGGGAAATAAACGTATGAGTGCTGCCAGAATCGCTGCAGACGTTGAAGGAGTGGGGGGTCAGCCTGTCAGTGCCCAGACCATACGCCGCACACTGCATCAAATTGGTCTGCATGACTATCTCCCAGAAGAAAGCTTCTGCTAAAGATGATGCACAAGAAAGTCAAGCATGTGGTGGGAGTGTCATGGTCTGGGGCTGCATGAGTGCTGCCGGCACTGGGGAGCTACAGTTCATGAATGCCAACATGTACCTGTACAGGCATACCCCACTTTTAAGTACACAATGGGTTTTATTTACTAAAGCTGGAAAGCACAAAATCTGTCTCACTTCTGCATAAAAACCAATGAGCTTCCAGGTTTTATTACCAGGCTTAATTGAACAAGCTAGGATTAGAAGCTCATTGGTTTCTATGCAGAAATTAGCCTGATTTTGGGCTTTCTAGCTTTAGTAAATAAAACCCATTGTGTACTTAAAAGTGGGGTTTGCCTGTATTATGACATGCTAAAGCAGAGCATAATCCTCTCTCTGCGGAGACTGGACCGCAGGGCAGTATTCCAACATGATAACGACCCCAAACACACCTCCAAGACGACCACTGCCTTGCTAAAGAAGCTGAGGGTAAAGGTGATGGACTGGCCAAGCATGTCTCCAGACCTAAACCCTACTGAGCATCTGTGGGGCATCCTCAAACAGAAGGTGGAGGAGCGCAAGGTCTCTAACATCCACCAGCTCCGTGATGTCATCATGGAGGAGTGGAAGAGGACTCCAGTGAAGCTCTGGTGAACTCCATGCCCAAGAGGGTTAAGGCAGTGCTGGAAAATAATGGTGGCCACAATTTGACATTTTGACTTAGGGGTGTACTCACTTTTGTTGCCAGCAGTTTAGACATTATTAGCTGTGTGTTGAGTGTTTGAGGGGACAGAAAATGTACACTGTTATACAAGCTGTACACTCACAAGTTTACATTGCAGCAAAGTGTAATTTCTTCAGTGTTGTCACATGAAAAGATATAATAAAATATTTACAAAAATATGAGGGGTGTACTCACTTTTGTGAGATACTGTACATACAATTATACAATAGGTACAAATATCCAAGTATGTCATATCACATCAAGCATAATACAGTATATGTATTCGATCAATTGTCAATACCACAATACTGCAGCGTGGTGCAGCCGCAGTAAAAAGAGCCCAGTTGCAGAAACAGAACTCTATTGAAATTGAAGTTCAGCAATGCACAACAAGCCTGGTATGAAGACAATCTGACCAGGCACACTCACAGAATGTACAGTGATGAGTACTAGCAGTAGGTCTCAGGTGTGTCTCGAGGGGCGTAATGCGGCCTGGCCGGTTCTTACCCAAGTGGGGAGGTTTCTAGGAAGGATGGCATGTCCCTGCATTTCCCTACTCGACTGGAACCTCTCCATGACACTAAGCTCTCTCCCTGACAGACTACTGACTTGTCCCTACTCTATCCACAAATGCAAAATGCGTGCCAAACCCTGAAGCCATGGTCTTAAATAGACTCTGCCTGACCCAAGATAGTCACCAAAGACACATGGCACACCAGCATCCAATCAGATGCTGCCTCTCTGGGACCGAGGCAATCACAGCGGAAGGAGGCTGCTCTCTATTTCCTCCTCAACTTACACTGCCTCTATGAATGAGCACCACCTGCAGTGAAGAAAATAGACTAGACCTGTCTACATACATGCTTGTATATACAGTAAGTCATATAGCAGCTGATGTACAAAAATACCTACAGGAATTTACTACCCAAAATAGAATAATGTGAAGGATAGCTGAGCTAGACTAGTGAAAAGAGAGAGGAGGAAGAAAAAAGCCAAGGTTTCAGGAGTGTGAGGACCCCCTTTCTCAAGAACATTCTCTGGTGTCTGTTGGTACATCAAGAATGTGGAGTCCCATGAATTAACAACTCAAAACAAAAACTTTCATTCAAATATATTCCTTTATAGGAACATAGGATATAAATCCTCCCTACAGTATGTGCACCAAATATATTTGAAGACCTAGATTTTACTTTGTAAAGATAGCATTGATATCATCACTGTGCAGAGAACAGAGATGTGGGAGAGACACAGCACATCCTCCAACTACAGGTAGATCCTCCCACTACAGGCAGATCCTCCCACTACAGGTAGATCCTCCCACTACAGGCAGATCCTCCCATTACAGGCAGATCCTCCCACTACAGGTAGATCCTCCCACTACAGGCAGATCCTCCCACTACAGGCAGATTCTCCCATTACAGGCAGATCCTCCCACTACAGGCAGATCCTCCCACTACAGGCAGATCCTCCCACTACAGTTAGATCCTCCCACTACAGGCAGATCCTCCCATTAGAGGCAGATCCTCCCACTACAGGCAGATCCTCCCATTAGAGGCAGATCCTCCCACTACAGGCAGATCCTCCCACTACAGGTAGATCCTCCCACTAGAGGGGGCTAATATAAGACCAGTTTTTATTACAGGAAGCGTACCCTGGACAAAGACAACAGGGTTGATTTATTAAAGATAAAAAGACTGTGCACTTTGCAAAGCGCAGTTACACTCTGCAAGCACAGTTTCTTCAGAGCTTAGTAATTGAGGTAAAGTCTCACTTTGCAAAGAATATCCAATCATGTGCAAGGAAAACAGGAAAAAAATGCATTTTTGCATGCACATGATTTGATGATGGAAGTAATCAGACCTTTTGCTCATTTACTAAGCTCTGGAGCAACTGCACAGTCTATTTGCCTTTAGTAAATCAACCCCAAAGTTTCAGACTAGGTAACTAACTAGATCTGGAAAAAAATACACAAAGCACACAACAGAGATTCAAATCACAATATACATACTTCTTGTAAATATTTGTTTACTCTGGAATTCAGCATGAGGCCTCATGCACACTGGACGTTGTATTAACGTTATAAAAACGCCAGTAACTTTGCAGTGAGTGTTTCAACGTTCTTGCAATAGCGTTTTTCAGCGTTAGCGTTTTTTAGCATTTATTTTTTTAAGGAATACAAAAAAGTTAAACGCTGGAGTTTATCTGCGTTTTTTTTACGTTGGAGCCTTTTTACAGCTGAAAAACGCCCGCTAGTTTTGGGGGGGTTTTTTTACAGCCAAAAAACGCCCCAGCCAAAAACAGTTGATAACAGCCTATGTGTGCATGGACGGGTTGTAAAGGTTCCTTTTTCTTTTTTTCTTTTTAAAACAGACATGTCATACTTACCTCCGCTGTGCAGTTGGTTATGCACAGAGTGGCCCTGATCCTCCTCCTCAGGGGTCCCTCAGTGGTACTGGTGGTTCCTCCTCTTCTTGAGTGCCCCATCGGAAAAGGGCTCTCCTTCGGGACACCCGTGTGGGCGCGCTCCCGTGTCCTGCTGCTGCATCTGTTGACACAGACAGCAAGTCTCGCCACCGGCGCCCGCGTCATTGGATTTGGGAGCCAATGGCTGTGCTGCTATCAATCTATCCAATCAGGACACGAGACACCGGCCAGAGCTGGTGTGCTCGTTCCTGCCGTGGGAATTACGGAGCTCAGGTAAGTATAAGCTCGGGGGCGCTTCTGCACTAAAGAAGGTTTTTCATCTTAATACATAGAATGCATTAAGGTGAAAAACTCAGAGGGTTAACAAGCCCTTTAAGGGGAGCAGTGATCATGAGTATTCAGGAGCTAGTTTGTGTTAAGGGAAAACAGTTGAGATTGGCTAAAAAAAGCCAAGGAATTTTTCGCTCAAACAAGCTTAGCTAGGTGACATCATGGATCTGCCTAAACCGTCAGATTAGGCAAATAGTATCTTACAGGACCTGACTGCGATATTGTACATATCTGCGGCTCAGCAGTAGCGATATTGGCCCTCCGCGACCCCCGTCGCGGGAGCCAGCGCCGAGGTCTGGCGCTCCGCCCGCTCGCTGCCCCCAATAGATTCCTATGGATACGCTGCATCTCGTGGGGGCGGCGAGTACAAGAAGCACAGCCTCGCAGTGCCGATTTTCAGTGCGATCCCATTGCGCTGGAAATACAATATCGGCGGCACCTACTGTATGTCTGTAGGCACTTTAGATTTGTATCCAAAGTAAAAATTGTCAAGAGCTCCCGAGACATAAAGCGATCCACTCCGACGGCTGACCACGGATTCCCGGATGGACCCACCTTTCTTTCTTCCCTCTCCTTTTCTCTTCTACCCTATCTTTCTTTATCTCATGCTCACCTCTGGCATCATGCCTCCACGATCTTCTCTCTTTCCTTCTTCTTGGTTAACCCAGACTTGCCTAGTAATATTGTTGAGTATAGGGTCCCCTATAGGGGACAGTTAGGTTAAACAATTACCGGTACTGAATGAATCTTACCCTCTATGGTATTAAGCCACCCAGACTATTTAGCTGTAATTTTACTCTAGTCAGGATGTCTCACGGAGACCAAGATGTCCCACATACACAAAATGTACTGGGTGGCTGATAAAATGACTGCACCTCACAGTACAGATGGATTCCATACTCTACCAATATTTTGACACTAGACACTGTCCTGCCTCCCGTTCTAGTTAATCTATGTAGGGAGGGCCGCAATAGGGGACCTAACCTGTGAGTCGGGTCTATCTGTATTAAAGTGGTTGTAAACCCTTACAAACCACTTTCACCTACAGGTAAGCCTAGATTAAGGCTTACCTCTAGGTGCTGGAAATATCTCCTAAACCTACACAGTGTATTCGGCGCATGCGCACTCTAGAAAGGGCACACTGTGCCCTTTCTGGAAGGGGTCATGCCATGACTTTCAGCTCCCGCGCGCATGCGCGGGAGTGACGTCACGGGACTCCGGCCAGTCACAGAGCTGGACTTCGCGGCCCTGGAAGGAAGAGGGGTGAAGAATGGACGCTTCCAGCCAGTGAGGAAATCGGGGACATCGCAGGTTTCGGTTTCAGGTAAGTGACACATAATGGGCTACTATGTGATGCATAGTAGCCCATTATGCTTTACCTTTGCAGGGAAACAAAGAGGAAGTAAAACCCATAAGGGTTTACTTCCTCTTTAAGCCTAGCATTCAAATGTTGAATTGTTGTACTGTTTCCACGCTTGGATGTCTGTTTTCATGTTCAACAGGTTTCTCCTTCCCTTTTTTTTTTTTTTGATACACGTGGAGCAAGCGAGGATTGTTCGCTGTTCTACTAAAGGTTCTTTAACAATAAAAACCATTGAAACAAAAATCAAGGGCAGACTCAAGGTTGCATTGAATTCCAATGACCTTCATTTCTGTTCTTAACAGTCAAATGTAATGAATCAAACAGTAAAGCCCTGTATACACGATCGGTTTTACCGATGAAAACAGTCCGATGGACTTTTTTCATTGGACAAACTGATCGTGTATGGAGCCCATCTGTCTTTTTTCCATCGGTGATTAAAAATAGAACATGTTTTAAATTTATCCAATGGAAAAAAAAACAATAGCAAATTCCGATCGTCTGTGTGGAACTCCATCAGAGAAAAAACCCACGCATGCTCAGAATCAAGTCGACGCATGCTCAGAAGCATTGAACTTAATTTTTCTCGGCTCGTCTGAGTGTTTTACGTCACAGCGTTTGGGACGGTTGTATTTTCGACTGATGGTGTGTAGGCAAGACTGATGGAAGTCAGCTTCATTGGAAATCCGATGAAAAAATCCATCGGATTTTATTCCATCGGAAATCCGATCGTGTGTACAGGGCTTAAGAGCAAGTATGATAGACACAAGTGCACCGTATATTTGAAAACAACTTTATTAACCAACAGCATTGGGACACGTGATGCAACCCATAAACCCCCATCTAATGCTTTTCACCCCTATTAAGGGAGGTCATGGGTAGAGTGTTTCAATTCTGCTGGATTATTAAAGTTGCATAGCTCTCAACTGTCCCTGATTTCGAGGGCCTGTCCCTGATTTGGAACAAAGTCCCTCTGTCCCTCATTCCTCCTCATTTGTCCCTCATTTTGGTCTGATCTATATAGATGTATATAAAATGCACTATTTATCTTTCAAAAAGGGTTTCCCAGTGCGAAACCTTTTATACAATTTCTAAATGGCTGCATTTGTAAATTTCAAATGTCATTATAAAGGAATAGTAATGGTAAAAAAAAGCACTTGTGAGTTTAACGATAATTTTTTTTTTTTGGTATAATTATCCTTTATGGGGGTGTGGCAGGGTGTCCTCTGCCTACATACTTTTGCTGATAGGTGTCCCTCGTTCCCATCTCATAAAGTTGGGAGGTATAAAGTTGCATGAATGTGGTCCCATGTGTTTTGCAAGTGTATTTAGGTTGCAAAGTGACGGATCCTGAAGGTACCCATGACTGGGGTGCATACAGCACGAGACCTGAGAATGGTACCATAGACGCGTGAGTTGCATTTTGCAAGTTAAATTCCATTCAACTAGTTCTTTAAAAAGAGAACAAAAATTCTTTGTCTTCCTATTATCTTTTTATATATGTGGTCATAAGTCGGCTCAGGCCTGGACACCTAACCACAGCATTCGATTTGACAATATAATGATGTTGTTTTTGGCCTCGCACTCTGCAAACAACAACAGCGCACAAGCCATCTTACTCAATTTAGTGTTAAGTGGCTCGGCTGTAAATATTTATTGCGTGAAAAAAAGACAATTGCTGTCCTAAAGAGCTTGCAATTTACAAAGCGCATTAAAACCTCTGCTGACTGATTGGAAAAGCACTTTGACTTAAGAGGCAAGCTGTCCAGCACAGTATGGGGCAAATGTACACTATAAAGCCTGGGTTTTATGATCACATCTATCGCAAAGCTCCAGTGCCATCATACTTTGGTCTGACACCTTCCGTCATAACGCGGTGCAACAGTATCCTTTTTGCCAAGGAGTCCCAGGTGCGTCATGTGGCGGGTAGAGCCGCCGCTCACCAGTTGGGATTTAAGTAAATCCAAGTCTTTTTCTGCATGCCTGCCTGCTCCCTGTTTCCCGGAGACTGCTGGGTAACTGCCTATTATCCCATGGTTCCACTCCACTGCCCTCCCCAATAAAACTTTTCATATCCTTATAAACGAACTAGATTGCCGTGTTATAAACATTTACACTGTGCTAACAGATCATCTCCGCACATCCGAATTGGCTAAATTCCCTTTTCCAGATGAATATATTGAAGGAGATTAGAGATATGATAGCTTTTCAGATTGCTGAACCCAGAGAAATTAGTTTAGTGAGCATTTACAGAGGCTAAATTGGAACCATTAAATAGTGGATTAAATTGATGGTACTTTCATTGTCTGTCCTTCGGTGCTGCTGTAAAATCAATTAGCCGTCACCATTCCACTCTTCATATAGTGAGATTGTAAGGCAGCCTTGGAACTGCAGAAGCTCTCAGCAGCAGCAAGCACTGTGAAAGTACACCTATTAGATGATGTGCCATGAAATAACATCACAGGGCACAATGTCTCGCTGCAAATCAGCCTGGCTATATAACTTGGTGTGTTTTTTTTTTTTTCCTTGGAGGAAACAGAGTTTGTTCTTGTGGTGCCAACAGGGCTGCCAGAGGAGGTATAACACAACTGCCTCGCCATGCTGAAAGGATGCTTTTCACAATAGAAACATGGAGGCTGCCAAAGTTTTATGTTGACCCCTCTTGCTTCATTACTTTAATTTCCTGACTCAGGACAAGTATGCAGAAAACAACTTTTCTCTGACTTACCTGATCTTCATGCTTTTTCTAATTCGGTGACTCAGACTATATCAGAGTCAGTAGGTCAGCCTAAGCCGCTCAACAAGACTTTGGTCCGGCCAGACCTAGAGTATGCTGTCCAGTTCTGGGCACCAGTCCTCAGGAAGGATGTACTGGAAATGGAGCGAGTACAGAGAAGGGCAACAAAGCTAATAAAGGGTCTGGAGGATATTAGTTATGAGGAAAGGTTACGAGCACTGAACTTATTCTCTCTGGAAAAGAGACGCTTGAGGGGGGATATGATTTAAATTTACAAATATCGTACTGGTGACCCCACAATAGTGATAAAACTTTTTCACGGAAGGGAGTTTAACAAGACACGTGGCCATGCGTGTCAGATCGAGGCTTGGTGTTCTCTATTCGTATTATCTACATTTGTGAATCACAATATGGCGTCTGGACAAAAACGAGGTCTGGTTGTCCTCATGTGATAAAAAGGTGATGGCTCAGCGCGTCGCCCGTGCCCCAGGAAGACGTCACGTATGACGAAACATGTAGGGCGTTGCTACGTGCTGACGTCATTACGCTCCACGTGACCCCGGAAGTATGGGTGTCCTTTTAGTATAAATAAATGTGCAGTAGTAGTTTATTGGACAGTCCCGGCTGCTGCCCCCCTCAAGTATCCTGTAATAGGAACTGAAAAAATGAAAAAAAGACAAATAGGGGTGATGGCGCTGCCTTCTCTAGGGATATTATACAGCAATCTGTACAAAAGAGTGAAATAACTCCTGAAGTGTGATGTGCTCTCCCACAATAACACTATACAAACTGAGATAGTGATAAGTAAGTGATAATAAATATTCCAATACCAAAAAAGCTCGAATGATATGTGCCTCCGGCCTCCAAAGAGCAACCCACCAGTAGATCGCCTTTCACGGGCCGCACCCTAGAGCAATGTTGGAGGTAACTTCCACTTATCCAACCAAGTGAATCAATGGCTGTTACCAGACAGCTTGAGAAGCTATGGGGTTTATTTACTAAAGGCAAATCCACTTTGCACTACAAGTGCACTGCAAGTACACTTGGAAGTACAGTCGCTGTAGATCCGAGGGAGACATGCAAGGAAAATAAAAAACAGCATTTTTGCTTGTACATAATTGGATGATAAAATCTGCAAAGCTTCCCCTCATTTCAGATCTTCCCCTCAGATTTACAGCGACTGTACTTCCAAGTGCACTTTCAAGTGCATTTGCAGTGCACTTATAGTGCAGAGTGGATTTGCCTTTAGTAAATTAACCCCAATGTGATAAAAACAAAATCTTAATCTTATATAATAATAGTCCTTAACCTCTATGTGAGCTCCTATAATAAAGAACAATATGAAATCAAAGTGATAAACATAAGTGATAAATCAGTATGAGTAGATTAAATGACATCACGCGTTTCAACGTCAGTCGTCTTATTCTCAGAAGACGACTGACGTCGAAACGCGTTAGTTGATTGGACATTCTGTGCGTCCCACGTCACTTCCGGATTATGGTGGGGAGCGGTGGAACGCACGCTGGTTACCGTCCACCAGCCATCCCCACTGCGCGACCGTGTGTCTTTTTTCTTGTGTCTGCTAGAATTATTATTTTATTTTAATTTTTTGGATCGGCATGCCTAGTGCATGGTCCTGATGTAAACGATCGCTTTTTAAAATTTTTTAAAAATAAAAACTTTTTTAACGTTATGGAGGCTTTTTTTCTGATCTTGTGAGGAGATGGGCCGGAGGTTACAGGAAACCATTCACTTTTACTTGGAGGTGAGGATCGATGCCTTGGGAAGCGAACTGGCATAAGAAGTGGCCACTGGAGAGCAAAACAAGCCCATCCACCACCCCCTGATGTGCCTTTCACCCCTGCAGGTGTACCAACGTCTGGTGAGTGTGAACTCATAGGGGGGGAGCACCTCTGTCACCTGTTTTAAACTGAAGACCAACCAGCTAGGAAGCTCACTAAAGTCACACAATTTCTGTTGGAACTGCTATCCGTGTCACTAACATCCATTATTGGGATTGAAAGAAGAGACTACCACTATTCATCTTAGGGGGCTTGGGAAGTGGGGCCACTCTGAGCTGCCCTTGACGCCCACTGCTGCGGAGTGGTGGTCTTTTTATTTACAAAGGATATATATGAACTAGGATACTAGGAACTCTGAATTTACTGTTTTTGCACTGCCCGCTAGGGCTATTTAATTATTTAATTATTGGATGTCATTTAATCTGCTTATTGAGGACTACTCATACTGATTTATCACTTATGTTTATCACTTTGATTTCATATTGTTCTTTATTATAGGAGCTCACATAGAGGTTAAGGACTATTATTATATAAGATTAAGATTTAGTTTTTATCACATAGTTTCTCAAGCTGTCTGGTAACAGCCATTGATTCACTTGGTTGGATAAGTGGAAGTTACCTCCAACATTGCTCTAGGGTGCGGCCCGTGAAAGGTGATCCACTGGTGGGTCGCTCTTTGGAGGCCGGAGGCACATATCATTCGAGTTTTTTTGGTATTAGAATATTTATTATCACTTACTTATCACTATCTCAGTTTGTATAGTGTTATTGTGGGAGAGCACATCACACTTCAGGAGTTATTTCACTCTTTTGTACAGATTGCTGTATAATATCCCCAGAGAAGGCAGCGCCATCACCCCTATTTGTCTTTAGTCCTTCTGATATAGCTTGCCGGCAGTATTTTTCTATGTTTTATGCGGTTGTACCCACTCGTTTTTTAGCAATAAAGGCTACAATTTTAACGATACTACACTATTAGAGTTTTTTGTCCTCTTGCACTGGTGACTTTTTGTCATAGTGCGCCCCCCAGACCGGATTTTCTGTTTTCTACTCGGGATACCGTGGAGGAGTTCTGGCTGTATCTGGAGGATTCCAGGGATACGGAGGACCATTAGACTCTGCAGAGGGCTAAATCTGCTGGCGTATATGACCTTGCTCTTTAGGGTGTCCACCAGTTCACAAGTGGGTTTTTTTCAACTGAAGAACTCCCTCTTCTTCTCTTTCTTGGTGAAGGTGGAAGGAATCTGGATTCTATTACCTCATTGGACTTATCATTTTTCACATTATTGTCTTTTCTTTTTGTTATGTGGACATAGTTGTGTATTTTTTCAATTTAATTCATTTTTATTGATGAAGAGTTTTTTTCTATATAGATTTTTTTTTTCTATATAGATTTCTTTATGCAATTCTTTCTAGTTTCTCACTTATTGTTTTTTTTCATTTAAAACTTTTTGTATATTCAGTACTATTATATTTCACTATTTGTGATCATTCATGTTACATGAGCGCAACTTTTTTTTATATAATAGACATCTTGTGCATGAAGCCGCACAGATGTCTTTAAAGTCGCACCAAAAGCCACAGTCATTGTATGCATTAAGGTGAAAGACCTCCTGTGCTGCAGCACCCCCCCCTCAGAGACCCCCTTTTTCTTACCTGACCCCGGTCTTTCCAGCGACGGGGACTGGGAGATGGCTGGAGCCAGTGGCGTTGCCAGGGGGCGGGGGGTGACAACCTTAGAGGGGTGACACCATCCCGGGTGCGGCTCTTCAGCCGCAGCGTACCGGCGCCACCCTATCCCTGCCTGAGTGAGACTCCTCACTCTCACTTCCGCTGCAGCTCCCCCCTGTCCCTATACACAGGCGCGCCGCCCGGAGAGTGACAGTCTGAGCAAGCAACTCTCCGGGCGTCTGCACACGGAACGGAAGCCTTCTCTGCCTGCCACCCAGGGGCATGAGGGGGTCTGCACTTATTGGAGGGGGTTAACCTGAGGGGGGTCTGCATTGACTGAGGGGGGTGGTTTATCCTGGGGGGTCTGCACTTATTGAGGGGTTATCCTGAGGGGGGTCTGCACTTATTTGGGGGGGTGGTTTATCCTGTGGAGGGGTCTGCACTTATTGGGGGGTTATCCTGAGGGGGGTCTGCACTAATGGAGGGGGGTGGTTTATGCTGGGGGGTCTGCACTTATTGGGGAGGGGGTTTTATCCTGAGGGGGGTCTGCACTTATTGGGGGGTTATCCTGAGGGGGGTCTGCACTGATGGGTGGGTGGTTTATCCTGAGTAGGACTCTGCACTTATTGGGGAGGGGGGTTTATCCTGAGGGGGTCTGCACTAATTGGGGGGGGTATCCAGAGGGGGGTCTGTACTGATGGGGGGTGGTTTATCCTGAGGAGGGGTCTGCACTTATTTGGGGGGAGGTTATCCTGAAGGGGGTCTGCACTTATTGGGGGGTTATCCTGAGGGGGGTCTGCACTGATGGAGGGGGGTTATCCTGAGGGGGGTCTGCACCGATGGAAGGGGTAGTTTATCCCCAGGGGGTCTGCTCTGATTGAGGGAGGGTGGTTTATCGTGAGGAGGGTCTGATCTAATGTAGGGGGGTCTGTACTGAGGGGCGACTATAGTTGGTGGGTGGGGGTGACACCATGTTTTACCTCACCAGGTGACACCGAACCTAGTGATGCCGCTGGCTGGAGCAATTAAAGAGCACAGCAGAGGACCAGGAAGTTGACACCCCTAGAAGTGTAAGATTCTGCAGGATCTTAAGCTGGTGGTTTGTCTTCATAACTGCAGAGAACAACAATGTAGAGGGGAATCCTTTTTTTTTACAATTAGAGTCTGGGAGTGACAACGCTGCTCCTGAAGAGCACAAATTCTACATTCCCACCCTAGGACAGGTTAAAACTGATTTTAAAAAAAACAAATCCCTCTTGGGCCTCAATGGAGGGTAAGTTCCAAGGATATTTTTTTAGACGGAGGGGTTGGTTGGTACAATTTAAACTTTGTTTAGAAATATTAGGCAGAAAATATGGTGGTAAGTCTTTCTTAAAGTGGTTAAAGTGGTTGTAAAGCCCCCTTTCCCGATCCAGCTTTGTGTACAAGAGCCAAGGCTCTCCCGGGTCTCTCTCACCTCATTGGATGAGACACAGCAGCAATATACATTGGCTCCCACTGCTGTCAAACACAGCCAGTGAGGAGGGAGCAGAGGGCATGGCCAAGGCACTCTCTGTGTGCCTTATAGACACACAGAGGCTGCTCAGGAGCGAGTACGCACAAGCAGCTTGCTTTGGGGGCACTCAGGAGGAGGGAGGAGCCAGGAGAGCCAGCCGGGGATCCAAGAAGAAGAGGTTCAGGGCTGCTCTGTGCAAAACCATTGCACAAAGCAGGTAAGTATACCATGTTTGTTATTTTTAAGCTGAACCTTTAGTATAACTTTAATTGGTGGCCTGATTACAAGTTTCACACAACTGAGGAGCTTACTCAAAGCCGGTGGTAAACAGAGTAACCAAAGGGACAGGGAGTGCAAGAGCAATTTTTGGGCTCCCATGTGATCCATATCCATATCTTAATGACAGTAAGGCCCATTTCACACTGGGGCGGTGGGTGCGGTGGCGGTATAGCGCCACCATTTTTAGCGGCGCTATACCGTCGGAATTGCCGCGGAATTGTGGTGGTATTCGGCCGCTACCGGTGCGATATTAACCCCTGCTATTAACCCCTGCTATCGGCCAAAAAAGGGTTAATACCGCCGCGGCAATGCGCCTCTGCTGAGGCGCATTGCCGGCGGTATTACCGCGGTTTCCCATTACTTTCAATGGGAAGGAGCGGTGAAGGAGCAGTAAATACACCGCTCCAAAGATGCTGCTAGCAGGACTTTTGGAGCGGTCCCGCTAGCGCACCGCCTCAGTGTCAGGAGTTTTCAGGCGGTATTTAGGTGGTAAAAGACTCCTCAGTGTGAAAGGGGTCTAATAGGGGGTCTCAGTTCCGATCGGACACAAATCTAGGGTACTGTAAACTGGCCCTTACTCCCATAGAGCCCTTGTATAGCCCCATGGTTTCCACAAATGACATATCCACCTCAGCCCAGTGGAAATTTGCAAATAGGTAAAACTAGTGCAAACTATTTCCCATGAAATATCAGGTAAAATACCTATTTCAACTTTCTAGACAGGCCAAGACCCTTGTCCTCATGTCACCCCGAGTGAAAGACCTTGGAAATAAGAGAGACTTTATCAAGTCACCTGAAGCCATGTAAGCCTCTTATGACAGCTTTCTCCCTAACTGATATGCAAACCCAACTTGAAGCACTCCTGGGCTTCCAAAGAATATCAGCTTCTAATCACACCGATCATTTGTGGAGCCGATTTTGAAAAGTTTGGACATCCCCACCAGATATGACACAAGCCGAAGCTGCAGGAATGCTATTTGCAGCTTTCTGGAATACAGATGAGCAAATCATTTAGCTCAGTACAGAAAATACATTTTAAGATAAGGGTCAATCTGTAAACTATTTATCAGAGCCAGGGAAATGGAAATGGTGTTAGCTTGTGAGTGTCATTTTTTTTAATGTCACATCCGTGGAGAGGAACTATATCATGACCACAATATATTACCTTATTTAGCTAACGCATTCTGATATTTCCAGTATAAACAGTGAGATAAATAGAGCCTGATAGAAGGAAACAGAAATTGGGAGCAAGAGCTTACAGCCAAAACAAGATGAGGAAAATAATGGGAATAAATCTTTTTTACCTGTTTGAATCCTTTGCTTGCCTATATGTGCAGTGTTTTCAAAATGTGCGATCATTTTTGCTTCCTTCTGAACTTTTCTCTTTGAGAATAGAGTTTAGAAGGGTTAAAATTTCTATTAGGTTTTTAACTACTTCAGGCCCACATGCCGTCATATGACGTCCTCAGCTTTGTGGGGGTATATCTGAATGATGCCTGCAGCTACAGGCATCGTTCAGATATTGCCGGTTTCAGCCGATGATTCCCTGCACCATGAGAATGATCATAGCGGCTGTTTCGCCGCTTGATCGTTCTTACGGGCAGCGGAAGGGGACGTCCCCCCCCTCCCGCCGCCCTCCAGTGCTTCTACCGACTCACCGGTGCGATAGGTGAGTCGGTGACAGGATCCGCCAGCCCTGGATGTTGATCACAGAGATTTCCAGCGGACCAGATGGTCGCCGGAGTCTCTATGATCTTCGGAGGCTGGGCGCAATGTTATGACGTCACGCCCGGCCTCTGCATTCAAAGAAAACGGCGCCGCTTCGGCTTTTTTTTTAGGTTTCTTAGCCTAGTGGTGAGATGTGGGTTCTTATTGACCGCATATCTCACTGTAAAGAGTACCTGTCATGTCATATTCCTATTACAAGGGATGTTTACATTCCTTGCAATAGGAATAAAAGTGATCAAAATATGTATATATTTTTTTAAAGTGTCAAAATAAAAAAAATAAGTAAAATTAACAATATACATTTTTTTTTTTTTACAGTGCCCCTGTCCCCCATGTGCTCGCATGCAGAAGCGAACGCATACGCAAGTCCCGCCCACATATGAAAACGGTGTTCAAACCACACATGTAAGGTGTCGCCGCGAACGTTAGAGTGAAAGCAATAATTATAGCCCTAGACCTCCTCTTTAACTCAAAAAATTTAACCAGTAAAAACAATTAAAGCGTCGCCTATGGGGATTTTTAAGTACCGAAGTTTGGCGCCATTCCACGAGCGTGTGCAAATTTGAAGCGTGACATGTTAGGTATCTATTTACTCGGCGTAACTTCATCTTTCACATTATGCAAAAAAATTGGGCTAACTTTACTGTTTTTTTTTTTTTAAAGCATGAAACTGTTTTTTTCCCAAAAAATTGCTGCGCAAATACCGTGCAAGATAAAACGTTTCAATGACCGCCATTGTATTCTCTAGGGTCTTTGCTAAAAAAAACATATATAATGTTTGTGGGTTCTGTGTAATTTTCTAGCAAAAAAATTATGATTTTTACATGTAGGAGCGAAGTGTCAGAATCGGCTCGGGCCTGAAGTGGTTAATTCTGCCTGTGGGGAGATTTCTCCTCACTTATTGTTTCTGTGATGCCCATGTAAGGCATACCTCCCAACTTTTCAAATATCCACTGCGGGGCATTTATTTTTTCCCCTCCCCATTAAAGTTGAGCGGGGGGGGGGTATGGGGGGGTTGCCGCGGGACGGAGGTTTGATTTAAAGTTGTTGAGCTGGGGGGGTATGGGTGGGTGCCGCGGGACGGAGGTTTGATTTCTCACTAACTTCAGTTCCGATTTGTTGAAGCGGGGGGGGGGGGGGTATCTGCCGCGGTATGGAGGTTCGTTCTATAACTAGCTTTCTTTTTTGCAAACAGGTCATTTTTCTCCTTCATTGATGTACGCTGATGAGGCTGCACTGATGGGCACCAATAGCCTGCACTCTGCACTGATGGGCTGCACTGATGGGCACCGATGGGCTGCACTGATGGGCATTGATGGGCTGCATTGGTGGGCACCGATAAGGCGGCAAGGGTGGGCACTGATAGGCGGCACTGGTGGGCACTGATAGGTGGCACTGGTGGGCACTGAGAGGTGACACTGAGAGGGGGCACTGATGGGTGGCACTGAAGGGCATTGATAGGTGGCACTGGTGGCACTGAGAAGTGGCACTAATAGGTGGCACTGATAGGTGGCAGTGATGGGCACTGATGGGTGGCAGTGATGGGCACTGATGGGTGGGCACTGATAGGCTACACTGATAGGCAGCACTGCTAGGTGGCACTAATGAGGCACTGATAGGCACCACTGGTGGGCATTGATAAGTGGCACTCGTGGGCATTGATAGGTGGCACTCGTGGGCACTGGCAGGTGGCACTGGCAGGCGGTAATTATGGGCACAGTTAAGGCAGCTGTGCCTCCTTCCTCTTCGGGACCGATGTCCCTTGCACATAAACCGGTAATCGGCTTTTTTTTCTCTCAAGCTATCAGCGTCAGGAGAAAAAAAAAAGATTACCAAGCTTTTGTTTACATCATGTGATCAGCTGTAATTGGCTGACAGCTGATCACGTGGTAAGGGGCCGGGATCGGCCCCTTACTCGGATCTGTGATCACCCGAGTCTCAGTGACTCTGTGATCACAGCGCTCGCAGCGTGCGCCCTGCAGGGGGTGGGCGGGGAGCGAGAAAAGGGGAGGATGTCTATTGACGGCCTCACGGAAATTCAGGTCCGCGCTGTGGCCGTCATTTGGCTATAACGCGGACGGCAAGTGGTTAACCTCCCTAGCGTAATCCCGAGTCTGGCTCGGGGTGAGTTTTTACTACCAAAAGCGGTAACCCTGAACCAGACTCGGGCTGCATCGCAGTATCCAGGGAGAGTTACTTACCTTGTTCCCTGGATCCTGCGATGTCTCCCCGCAGTGTGTGCGAGCCGTGTCTCCTCGCTCGATTCACACTGCCGAGTGCCGAGCTCCGTTCCCGGCGATGTTGCGATGCACGGGGACGGAGTTCGGCGCCAAATTCAGAAAGTGAAAAACACAGTATAGATACAATATACTGTAATCTTACAGATTACAGTACTGTATCAAATAATTACACATCCCCTTTGTCCCTAGTGGTCTGTCCAGTGTCCTGCATGCAGTTTTATATTATATAAAAACTGTTCTTTCTGCCTGGAAACTGGAGATTGTCCATAGCAACCAAAAAAGTGCCCCTTTATGTCAAAAGTGGTTTTAGACCAGCTAGAAAACAGCAATAATAAATTAGGATCACTTGCAGAATTGAGCGATAGCGATTTGTGGGGAAATTCGTCATCAAACACTAAATCTAATGACAGCGACAATTCTGCAACTGAGCAAATTTCAGGGTTTTTGATTTGATTACATTATTGAATAATTTTTATTATTATTATATTATTATTTGTTATAATTATTGATAGTTATTTATTATATTATAATTTATGATTTTGTGTTTCAAACTTTATCATACCCGGGATGTCTACTAGACACTTGTTTGGACAGATCTAAGTGAGTTATTCCTTAGAATATTATTAGAATTAGTTATTAGAATTACAGGCCTACAATATAAAACGCCAAATTTCCATGCAAAATAATGGTACCGCTTTCAGCACCTAAAATCTGACAGAATCATACCGCCAGGGAGGTTAAAGGGGCCGCCAGTATAGTTCATCCAGTTGATCATAACAAAGGGTTTTTTATTCATTGCAAGCTAGCTTACAACACAAGGCCCCTGTACAAATTCAGAAAAAATTAGAGTTGGTGTTTTCTTTAACTTAGCTCGAGGTTGCCTTTTAAAGCAGTTGTATACCCGCCTTCACATTTTTACCTACAGGTAAACTTATAATAAGACTTACCTGTAGGTAAAGGAATATCTCCTAAACCTGGACGGTTTAGGAGATATTCACCTTGCATGCAGCCACTGATGTCAGCGACGCATGCGCTCTGAAGGTCCGGTGGATGCTGCCAGAAAATCAGAGCTCCTTGCCGGAAAGAGGATCCCCACGCTCATGTGTTGTAGTGACGTCTTTGCAGCTGCGGCCACTCACAGTGCCGGAGCCGCAAATGCCTAAGAAAATCCGAGGGAACGCGTCAGCTCCCTCAGCGTTGACCGGGAGTATTTCATAATGAGCTAGTATGCGGTGCATACTAGCTCATTATGCCTTTGCCTTACAGGTTTTTTTGTGGACATACAACCGCTTTAAACACATAGAAAGTGCTTATGTCCATAGTTGTTCAAAGATAAGTCCGGGATGGCCTACCTAGACTGATGTTCTCCTTCGTAGCATATGCTGTAGAAAAATGTAAAAAAATATGATGACATTGCTGATATATATACAGTATATAAACATAGTAAATCAACAGAAGAGAAATCCAAATCAAATCAATATTTGTCGTGACCACCCTTTTTATCTCAAAACAGCATCAATTCTTCTAGGTACACTTGCACACAGTCTTTGAGGAAACTTGTCAGGTAGGTTGTTCCAAACATCTTTGAGAACTAACCACAGATCTTCTCTGGATGTAGGCTGCCTCAAATCCTTCTGTCTCTTCATGTAAGCCCAGACAGACACAATGATGTTGGGCCAAACCATCACTTCCAGGGCTTCTTGTTCTTCTTTACTCTGAAGATAGTTCTTAATGACATTGGCTGTATGTTTGGAGTCATTGTCCTGCTGTAGAATACATTGGAGGGCAATCACACGCTTCCCTTGTGGTATGGCATGATGGATAAGTATCTGCCTGTATTTCCCATCATTGAGGACACCAAAGATCCTGACCAAATCTCCAACTCCATTTGCAGAAATGCAGCCATTAATTTGCAAGGAGCCTCCACAATGCTTCATTGTTGCCTGCAAACATTCATTATTGTACCGCTTTCCAGCCCTTTAGCAAACAAACTGCTGCCTACTAAAGCCAAATATTTCAAATTTGGCTCATCAGGCCAGAGCACCTGCTGCCATTTTTCTGCACCCCAGTTCCTATGTTTTTGTGCATAGTTGAGTTGCTTAGCCTGGTTTCCACATTGGAGGTATGGCTTTTGGGCCGCAATTCTTCCATGAAGGCCAGACTTCTCCAGAAAGTAGAGGGTGGCACCAACTTGGGTCCCACTGTTGTCTGTCAATTTTGTGCTGATGGCATAACCATCTTTAGGATTTGAAGGGAAGTAAGCATGATGTGTCTTTCATCTGTTGCATTGTTTCCTGGGCCAACCACTGCATCTACGGTCCTCAACTTTGCACGTTTCTTTGTGTGTCTTCAAAAGAGCTTGAACAGCACATCTTGAAGCCCCAGTCTGCTTTGAAATCTTTGCATGGGAAAAATCTTGCAGATGCAAAATTAATACCTTGTGTGCTCACTCTTGCCATGGTGTATGACCTGTAACATGAAACTGTCTTCCCCAAACTCACCTTGGTAGCAGTTTGGCTGTTCCTCACTCAGTTTTAAGCATCCTACATAGCTGTTTCTGTTTCATTTAATGAAGTGTTTTAACCTACATATAAAATTGATGATCATTAGCACCCGCTTGGTATAATTGGTTAATCATACACCCGACTGTAATCCTACAAAATCCCTGACTTTGTGCAAGTGTACAAAGTGTGCACGTATAAGAATTGATGCTGGGTTGAATCCAAAGGGTCGTCACACCAAATATTGATTTGATTTAGATTTTCGCTCACTTTGCAATTTGTAAACTGATAAAAATCAACAGTTAAAATATATATTTTTGAAAGCATTCTAATCTTAACAGCATTTCTTCACACCCGCCTTAAACTTATTTTGGACAGTAATATATATACATACTGAGCAAAATTATAAATGCAACACTTTTGTGTTTGCCCCTATTTATCATGAACTGAACACAAAGATCTACAACTTTTTCTATGTACACAAAAGGCCTATTTCTCTCAAATATTGTTCACAAATCTGTCTAAATCTGTGTTAGTGAGCACTTCTCCTTTGCCGAGATAATCCATCCACCTCATGGGTGTGACACATCAAGATGCTGATTAGACAGCATGATTATTGCACAGGTGTGCCTTAGGCTGGCCACAATAAAAGGGCACTTTAAAATGTGCAGTTTTATCACACTGCACAATGCCACAGATGTTGCAAATTTTGAGGGAGCATGCAAATGGCATGCTGACTGCAGGAATGTCCACCAGAGCTGTTGCCCTTGAATTGAATGTTAATTTCTCTACCATAAGCTGTCTCCAAAGGCGTTTCAGAGAATTTGGCAGTACATCCAACCGGCCTCACAACCGCAGACCACATGTAACCACACCAGCCCAGGACCTCCACATCCAGCATCTTCACCTCCAAGATCATCTGAGACCAGCCATCCAGATAGCTGCTTCAACAATTGGTTTGCATAACCAAAGAATTTCTGCAAAAACTGTCAGAAGCCGTCTCAGGGAAGCTCATCTGCATGCTCGTCGTCCTCATCGGGGTCTCGACCTGACTGCAGTTCGTCATCGTAACCGACCTGAGAGGGCAAATGCTCACATTCGATGGCGTCTGGCACTTTGGAGAGGCTCTTCATGGATGAATCCCGGTTTTCACTGTACAGGGCAGATGACAGACAGCGTGTATGGTGTTGTGTGGGTGAGCGGTGTGCTGATGTCAATGTTGTGGATCGAGTGGCCCATGGTGGTGGTGGGGTTATGGTATGGGCAGGCGTATGCTATGGACAACGAACACAGGTACATTTTATTGATGGCATTTTGAATGCACAGAGATACCGTGACGTGATCCTGAGGCCCATTGTTGTGCCGTTCATCCACGACCATCACCTCATGTTGCAGCATGATAATGCGCGACCCCATGTTGCAAGGATTTGTACACAATTCCTGGAAGCTAAAAACATCCCAGTTCTTGCATGGCCAGCATACTCACCGGACATGTCACCCATGAGCATGTTTGGGATGCTCTGGATCGGCGTATACGACAGAGTGTTCCAGTTTCTGCCAATATCCAGTGTAGCGGGTGTTTGCTTTAAGGCCCAGAGACTACCATACCCAGGATGCATTTCCCCGTGCAAGGACTGCTGGGGCGGGGTATTTAACCAGGGGGCAGGCCGGGGGAACTTTCTCTTTGGACACCGCCCGCCCAGCAAGTGGAACTCTGTGTTGAGTCTGCTGAGAATACAGGGCCTGAAGCCTAGGCCTGTATTATTCCAAAGAGCCTTCCGTACCAACCGAGGAGCCTGAGGGACGTCGCATCCTGCTGCTGTTCTGTTGCTGCCAGGAGGACCGAAGACCCGGGTGTCGTGGAACCTGTGTACCAAGACACAGCAACGGAAGATACGGACACAGACTGTTCCGGGTGGGTGAGAGAGCACTTGCTCATGAGGATAATATAGGATCTCTAGACCCAGTAACTGTTGTTCGGAACTAGTGTTAGTGTTTGCAGCTGCACACCAGAGGGACAGTGCATTGAATAACACTAGTAGATTTGTTCTGGGTCACCAAGTTGTCACATTCCTTTATTCTTGTGGATTACAAACCGTTCCAGAAGTGCACCACCGTTTGCTAGCGAAGATCTTTCCCTGCAGAACTTTCACCTAGTATAGTCAGGCCTGACTTAGTAGTAGTGACATTGCTGGGCGCCATCTTGCCCACGAGGGAGACGAGCTGCAGCGGGGTCCGTTAGTTTCTTGTTATATAATTTTATATCTGTCTGTGTGCTAAAACACTCTTTCATTGCAGTGCTCTGCATATGTCTATGTATACTGTTTGCCTGCTTAACCATTATTTTCAGTAAAGTACCAGGGTTAAGTATATCAGTTGTTGGTGTAATTTACTGTGCAGGAGAAACAGTTAGTGATAGCTACACCATAATGTTGTGTGCCTTTATTGTGGGATTGTGCTGCCAAGAATCACAGGTTACACAATCCCATCATCCCCTGCTGACTTTGCCAGGGGAGGGTAGAGCCAATTGCCGGGGGTTTACAGTAAGTGCTACAGGGCCCGAAACAAATCAAACCAGCGGCCCTCTTAGCTGGGGATATCGCTACACCAGCAACTTCGCACAGCCATTAAAGAGGAATGGGCCAACATTCCACAAGCCACAATCAACAACCTGATCAACTATATGTGAAGGAGATGTGCTGCACTGCGTGAGGCAAATGGTGGTCACACCAGATACTGACTGGTTTCCGGACCCCCCGACCTCCCCAACGCAGTAAAACTGCACATTTTGGAGTAGCCTTTTATTGTGGCCAGCCTAAGGCACGCCTGTGCAATAATCATGCTGTCTAATCAGCATCTGGATATGCCACACCTGTGAGGTGGATGGATTATCTTGGCAAAGGAGAAGTGCTCACTAACACAGATTTTGACAGATTTATTAACAATATTTGAGAGAAATAGGCCTTTTGTGTACATAGAAAAAGTCGTAGATCTTTGAGTTCAGCTCATGATAAATAGGGGCAAACACAAAAGTCTTGCGTTTATAATTTCGCTCAGTGTATATATATATATATATATATATATATATATATATATTGACAAAAGTTCACTGCCTTCTTGCCAGTTGACTTGTTAGTAGTCAAACAGGAAGCAATGGCATCTCAGCATTTTTTTAACAGCCATTCAGTCGTTTCCGAAATACTCCACATCTCATGGTTACCATGGTAATGGTGTAAGATAGGCACTTAGACCTATCTGTGAAAAGCTCTAAAACTGCCAAGATAATTTGTAGGGAGAATAAAAAATAGCAGATTCACTTTTAATATGGTAAATGCTTTTAATCCCGCAGTCATTCTAAACAAGTCATTAGGCAGGACGGATGCTTTGAAGAACTGACAATGGCTGAGTACAGCGCTAACTCCCCAGCACTGCTTCAAATTACATTGATTGCCTCTATATTAAAGCTCTTAATGAAAACATGGGTCTTAATATACTTTCAAATGTTGGTATTTGGAAAAGGTCTATAGAAAGCAAGCACAGAGTTTTGCAAAGGCCTGGTGATAGACATTTCAAGTTCCATCCTGTTTGAGCGGCTCTCTTCATATTTATGACTCCTATATGCTGTAACAAAATAAAGTCAAATTTAATAAGGCTAGAGATGGTGGGCTTGAAAATTAGAATACCTTCAATTACTCGGAATTATTAACTGCCTTTTCCATTTCTGCACTCAAAAAGGCTCTCCAAGGTCAAAAGAACCGAAGAAGTCCAAATTCAGAATGGATGAAATGAAAGTTCTAGTAAACTTCTTCTGTGAGGTATATTTACTTCACTTGAATTTGTGACTTGAATATTTAGCCCTTTATTAAATCAATGTTAAAGTGTCATTAAAGCCACGTCATAAAAAACTATCAATAAATGGTGTATTACATGCTGTTCATACTCACTCAGTCAGTCACTATGAGATTAGTTTTCTGTATTCTGCAAAAAACCTGGTTGATCCTGCTGCTCTCTATCTCCCCCTTCTGTTCGTGTCCCCAATGCAGTTGAGCAGTGTTGGCAGCTACTGCACATGCTCAGTTTTCCGTGAGTTTCTATGTTGAGCATTTCCTCCCTATCACATCTGAGCAGCCCATGTGACTATAGAGTCACACATGTGGGCGTATACACAGTGGTAAATGACAGCCCACTCCCACTTTCCTCCTTCATGCTCACTAACCAGCTAAACACAATGGGGGTGAGATATTACATCTTGATTGATGGAAGCTTCACCTCCCTGTTATGTTAAAAGGCAGGCTGGAGGGACGTCACACAGCCTGTGACTGGCAGAAATCCGCCCACACCACGTTATTCCAAAAAAAATAATAACGATTTGATTTCAAGAATATATTTCTATGACGATTTAAAACAGTTTATTGATATTATTTATTTATTTTTACTCTGTATTCCAAAGGCAATTTTTTTTTAACATTTAACCAGTAGCAGAAGACTAGAAGCTCCTCCTGCATATGTTTCTCTACAGACAGGCTGGGAAAGAGCTGGGTCATGTGACAGTATGGAGACGCAAACCCTGCCAATGTGTAAATCCTGATGTGTACTATGATTCACCAGAGATAATTATTCTGTGAGTATTTGAGTATTGTCAGATTCAAAATGCCTACCCTATCTGTATATCATGCTGTTTCCTATTTTTGCTCATATATTTATATACCTATATATACTGTATTTTTTATATACATTTCTTCTGATTTGATCTTTTTGCTGCTGTGTCACCAGATAATAGAGCTTGTTCTTGTTCATCCCCTGAAGAAGGAATTAAATATCCAAGAATATATTCCGAAACATGTTGGGACTTCTGTGTACATGCACTTCGTTTTGCCTCCCACTATGAGATCAATCATGTGTTTCAGAACCTAGCTGGATTACATCTATATAGCATGACTATCCATTTTGCTTTTAGAATAACCCAATTTTGTGTATAAATTTCCATTTACCGTATATACTCGAGTATAAGCCAAATTTTTCAGCACATTTTTTTGTGCTGAAAATGCCCCCCTCGGCTTATACTCGAATCACCTTTTTGAGCCTGATCTCCCGAATTTTGAGGAAACGGTACCGCCCGGCCATAGGTCCCCTGGACCCCAAACTTGGCACACATGTAGCCCCACTCTTGTCCGGGGGACCTACGGCTGGGGAGCACCGATTTTTCAAAGCCGGGCACCCCTTCCATAGACTCCCATGTTAAACGGTCATTTCTCTGGTGGTTTTGGGGACTCGGTACCGGCCTGTCATAGGTCCGCTGGACCCGAGACTTGGCAAAGATGTAGCCCCATTTCTCCTCTACAGTGTGCAAAGTTTGTTGTCTGGGGGACCTACGGCTGGGGAGCACCGGTTTTTCAAAGCCGGGCACCCCTTCCATAGACTCCCATGTTAAACCTCAGTCTAGTCATGGACACAGTGAGGCATGGGCACAGTGAGGCATGGGCACAGTGAGGCATGCACGTGGACACAGTGAGGCAAAGTGAGGCATGCAGATGGACACCCTAGGCTTATACTCGAGTCAATACGTTTTTCCATTTTTTTGTGGTAAAATTAGGTGCCTTGGCTTATATTCGGGTCTGCTTATATTCGAGTATATACAGTACATGTTTTTTGTAATTAATACATTTTGTATTACTTTTTTATATACGCCTATTACTTCTTTATCTGGTTTTCATCATTTGGCCATAAAATCCCAGGTACACCTCTTTTGTTTTGTTTTTTGTTTTTTCTATAAAAATTAGGAAAAGGGTACTTAGATTTTTTTTTTATTAAAATAATTACAGTGCCATCATCCATTTACAGAAAGAGAAGGGAGAATGTAATTTAAACACTGTGTGTTGAGTATCACTTAAAGTTTCATGTTTTTTCCTAGTCTGTGATTGTTAAGAATAGTGTTAAAGAGGAGTTCCACCCAAATTTGGAACTTCCGCTTTATCCACTCCTCGCCCCCTTACATGCCACATTTGGCATGTAATTTTTTTGAGGGGGGGGAGTGGGGGCTTCAGTAGGAGTGGGACTTCCTGTCCCACTTCCTCCTTCCTCCCTGGAGCCACCTAGGCGATACGTCATATCGCCTTGTGGCGGCCCCTCCCTGTAGGCGATCACCTGGGACGTGACAGGTCCCAGGCGATCGCCTGTCCACTCAGAGAGCGCTGCGCCGTTCGCGCATGCGCAGTGAGTGCCCGGCCGTGAAGCCGAAAGCTGTCACGGCCGGGTGCCCACACAATGAATGGAGGCGCCGGCGGAGAAGGGGGGAGAGGAGCGGAGCTCCGGGCGTCACGTCGCTGGACAGTGGAGCAGGTAAGTGTATGTTTATTAAAAGCCAGCAGCTACAATTTTTGTAGCTGCTGACTTTTAATAAACATAAAAAAAAGGCTGGAACTCCCCTTTAAAGGGAACCTGTCACCATATTACAGTTAAAGCAGATGAAAACCCTGACATTAGGCTGGCCATAGATGGATTTTTTTTTTTTCGATCAGCCAATCCTACCCATTGTGTTATTGTATTCTGACAGTAGGGACTCCTCCACTGACAGAATACACTGATTACTGCTGCAGCAGATTGGCTGCAGCTGCTGATTGAATGAAAACTTTCCAACATTCTATTCGAGTAAAGTCGATTGTTAGATCAACTTATGTTGATGGATAAAAACTCTGCCCTTCCCTGCTCAAGCGGACAAATTTTGATCCATTAATGAACAGCTTAAGTTTGCTAAAGCATTATATATCTTAGCTACTTCAGCCCCGGAAGATTTGGCTGCACAATGACCAGGCCATTTTTTGTGATACGGCACTGCGTCGCTTTAACTGACAATTGCACGATCGTGCGATGCTGAACCCAAACAAAATTGATGGTCTTTTTATCCGACAAATAGAGCTTTCTTTTGGTGGTATTTGATCACCTCTGCGTTTTTTTTGCGCTATAAACAAAAGAATAGCAACAATTTTGAAAAAAAAAATCGTTTACTTTTTGCTATAATAAATATCCCACATTTTTTTTCAAAAAACCAAATTTTTTCCTCAGTTTAGGCCGATATGTATTCTTCTACATAGTTTTGGTAAAAAAAATCTCAATAAGCGTATATTGATTGGTTTGCGCAAAAGTTATAGCGTCTACAATATAGGGGATAGATTTATGGCATTTTTATTACTATCATTTTTTTACTATTAATGTCGGCGATCTGCGATTTTTATCGGGACTGCGATATTGCGGGGGACACATCGGACACTTTTGACACATTTTTGGGACTATTGACAGTTATATAGCAATTAGTGCTAAAAAAATGCACTGTCTACTGTATAAATGTCACTGGCAGGGAAGGGGTTAACACTAGGGGGCGATCAAGGGGTTAACTGTGTTCCCTCACTGTGTTCTAACTGCAGGGGGGATGGGACTAACTAGGGGAAGAGAGAGATCGATGTTCATACATTGTATGAACACACGATCAGTCTCCTATCCCCTGAAAGAACCGGGATCTGTGTGTTTATACACAGATCCCGGTTCTCGCTCTGTCACGAGCGTTCGCGGGTGCCCTGCGGTCATCACGCCCGCCGAGCACTCGCATTGGCTCCGGCGGCGAGCCACGGGCGCGCGCGCCCCTAGTGGCCAAGAGGCAAAGCGACGTAAGGTAACGTCGCTTCACCCAGTCATGCCATTCTGCCGCAGTAAAACTGCTGCGCCTGGTCGGCAAGTGGTTAAACAATTAACATTTAAATAAATGCGTGTTTTACCATTTTTCAGAGTAGATTTCCCGATGGAGATGAGAGTACACTATGCCCTCACAATGTGCGTTGAAACGGCCGTTTGTAATGTCTATCTGAATCCTGTGTCATAGGGTGACAATGCAGGGGCACAATATGAAGACAGGGACAAAGCCTTATCACCCTATAAAAAGGAATGCTCAAAAAAGCACTTTATGGTAGTATCACCAGATATTATTTTATTGAAGGCTGGAGATTCAGATTTAAAAAAAAAAAAACTGAAACGTCTTTTGAAATGACATTAACATGTTAAAGCTTATATGAGATTTATGTGATTGGATTTACTTTAAAGAGCGATAAGGTACTTCAAATACTTGTATTCCATTGTAAAACTGCTTGTCAGTGGCAACATAAATTTGAGAAAGAAATGTAAAATCTATTTTTATCTATCATCCTTCTTGATGTTTGGTTTACACCTGCATGATTTGTAGCATGTTTGCTGAAGCGCAACAATGCACGACAATCTATTTAACATTGTTTTCTATGTGACCCGTTCACATCTATGCATTTTCCTGCGGTGTGTTTTTGGAAGAGGTGCAGACATTTGTTTTTGAGCAGACAGGTGTGATTTTGGCCCCATAGGCTTCAATAGGAGTGCATAAATATGCAAGTACATGCATTTTTTTGTGTTTTTTGTAGGGTTTTGTGTGTAACAATCAGTTTCCTCCTCCAAAAACAAAAAGCATGATGCATGAAACCACATCAAAAATGCACTGCAAAAATACACTACAAAATGCATGAAGAAGCACACGCACAGGTGTAAATCTAGTCTTGTGGTGCAGGTTAGTTTTAACTGCTTACAGTACATTGAATGTGGACAATTGGCACAGCCAGGCTAGGTATTGCATACCTCCCAACCCGCCCGGATTCTGCGGGTTTCTCCCGCAGGGACATCATCTTCCCGCGTACCCGTGCGGGACACTGTTTTCCCGCACAGTCCTTCCGAGCCCCCCCCCCCCCTCGTCACGTCACACTTCCGCGACCCGCGATGAACCTCCAGCGCGCCAGAGCGGCAGCGAAAAAAAGCAGGTGAGTTGGGCGGGCGGGCTTGTGTGTCGCGAAACCCGAAACCCCCCCCTGCTCAACAACCTCACGAGAACCCCCCCCCCGCCGCTTAACAACTTCATGAGAACCCACCCCCCCCCCCGCTCAACAACTTCTATGAGAGGGGGAAAAAAATTAAAGTCCCGGCAGTGGACAATGTGAAAGTTGGGAGGTATGGTATTGTTCTGGTTTGTCACCTAGCACATGCGCCCTAGTGAGCCCTCTGGGACACACTGGACACAGCAGATTACAACGCTCGCTACCCTGACACTGTAAGTGGCTGGGGTATCATGTGATTGCTATGATTGGTCATAGCAATCACATGATTACAATGTCAACAAAACAGTCATGAATGGCTTCCGTTCATGACTGTATTGTGATGATGTGATTGGCCCACAACAATCACATAGTACCTGGGCGAATTAGAGCACCCTGTACCATGTGATAAGCTGTAGTCGACTATGTTAAAAAAATAATAATTTAAAATGTAATAAACTATTTATTTATTTATTTTTGTAACATACTGTCACCAGTCAGTGTCCCTGATCACCACCACACCAGTCATATGATGATGCTGTACAGCACTGGTGACAGTATGTAAAAAAAAAAAAAAAATTTGAAAAATAAACAAGTTTTATTTAATTTAATTACATTTTTTTACAAAAAATTGTGGCAACAGAATTACAACCTCAAAAAACTTGCCATGCCTCTTACTACTTGTAAATACATTGGACTGTCTACTTTCCAGAAAGGGGACTTTTTTGGGGTATTTGTACTGTCCTGGCGTTTTAGGGCCTCAAGAAATGAGATTAGTACATTAGGATTGATCAGTTTTCAAATATATAAATTATAGTTTGTAGACTCTACAACCAATATACACTGATTTGTGTTATTTTTACCAAAGAAATGTAGCAGACTACATTTTTGCCTAAATTTATGAAAAAATATTATTTGTATGTGTAGCGGGGGTCCTAAATTTAGGGATTGCTATGCTAAATTTAGGGGTGATTCGAGTGGTACTTGGCTCAAATCTTTTCATTTACTGGACTCTGCCTTGCTGCTGTTTTACCTGGTGTGCAGTTCCCCTAAGAAGTATGGGTGGCGCTGTCACTTGTACTCGGGGTTGAACCACAGGTGATGGAGTAGCAATATGATGTCCTCTCTCGGCAGCTGGGCAGTGGGTGTGGTCTGCCTGCTGTGCATGCCGGGAGAGGGTACAAAGGGGCGGATGCCTTTGGAGAGAGAGCAATTCCCGGGGCCCATGCCCGGAGGGAGAATGAGCAATTCCCAGGCCCATGCCGGGAGGGAGAACCTACGGTCCAAGTTTAAGTGCATGGCCCTCCAGGCTATGAGGCCATGTGCGCTTCAGTCCCAGGCACCTTTAGTCCTGGGACTGCAACTTCAGCCCTGGGCCCAGCACCTTTAGCTAGAGCCCACTTCGGGAGGAGGAATCCCAGGGTGCCTCCTTGCGAGGGGACCCGTTTCTGGAAAAGGAGGCTGGGGGAGGACCGTTCCGAAGGACTGGTGAGAGATCACAGTGAAGGAAGGGGCCCAGTAACTCTCTGGAGGGATGTCATCCATCCGAAAACAGGGTTCTAAACAACGGGACCATTAGGAGGTTTGGGATACTATAGATTCTGTGGCAGAGGATCTCCTGAACGCATCCATTAGGGAATCTAATAGACTGTTCGAGTTACACGCCGGCTGCTAGTGCCCTTGGGTGACTATCCGGGTGAGCTGTACCTACTCGGGATCGAGTGGCGAAGAAGCCAAGAGTGCCTGAATTGATCTGTCTTCCTAACACCTTTCTCTTTTCCTCAACTTTGTGGATGATCATGCATAAAGGGAAAAATAAACTCTATATTGGAGTTGACACTAGTGTGGACCTTGGAGTTACTTGGGGTATAGAGACTTTGTCCTTACATTCTAGGGACAGAAACCAACTTTGAAGGGAACCTTGCTGCAAGACCCGTAAGTGAAAACAAGTGTGCTTAACCTCTGCAAACCAAGGGGTACGGGCATGGTGGGGACTGTGTGCCTTTTTCTCCTGTGAGCAAGCCAAGGACAGTAGAGAAAGAGGGCCGGTTGTTACACGTGGGGGCTCAGAGTCCGGGATTTTGTAGTGTGTACCCCCGGGAGAAGTTGGACTTTATTCCCCTGTGAGGCTCCGTGGAGGTCGGCCATGTTTATTTGAAATTCAACCTGTGCCACAAGTAAGAGAAAGGAAGATTCAGGCCTGGCAATTTCTGGCTGCGTAGTTCGTGGGCGTGTCGCAAGTCTGGAAAAGCCTGCAAAGTAAGTGCAGCGAAGGAAAAAGAAAGGGGAGGAGCCCCGCTAAGTGTGAGCTCCCCGTGGTGCTTTTGGCGCCAAAAGGGACATTATCTGTTGGACTATTGACGAAGTGACATGTCCGCTCCTTCGTGGAAACCTGCTTTACCGGGATCTTGTACTCTTTTGCCCGGTCCAACCATGGATGTGTCCCCTATTGCTGCCTCTTTGACTGACACAGGAATCCGGCTGAAGCCCAGAGGCCGCTTCGCACCTTTATGCATGCAGAGATGCAGAGGCCTTGGGCATGATCTGTGTAAAGTGTCAGGGACTGATTGTGCATCTTCGGCCTTTCGGGAGATGTACCCGCTGTGGGGAATTCCTGTTCAAGGTAGAGCAACCAACAGAGAAGCCAAAGGTCTACCGAGTGAATTGGATCTCAGGTGCTGTTACTCCTGAGGAGGAGGTGTGTGCTATCACCGCAATTCCCAAGCACAGTCCCGCAGAGGTGGTGGAGGTAAAGACTGAAGCTTCGGCCATTGAGGAATTTGAGGGGAGAACCCACCAGATGCTGCATCAGTCGCAACGGAGCCCTCCCTTCCGCCTGCTAGGGGGAAGGTAGGACTTGTGGAGGCTTCCCATGGCCGCGGTGTAGGCCCACCCCAGCGCCAGCCTGACTTGGATCGTCCAGCCGGAGGAGTTTCCGAACGATCCACGATGGTTAAAGGTCGAGGTCGGCCGGGGAAAGGAACAAAGGTCAGTGTCCGTTCTATTAGGGACGCTTGGGTACCTGACCCAAGGGAACTTTTGAAAGATGATCCTGTGTCCACGAGAGTTTGCCTACCAGTGGAGATGTGGGACTCTTCGAACGTAGACTCTTCCTCTGATATGGGAGATAATGCAGAGATTGATGAACTGTTTGTCAGCAAGGGATGGGACAAGATTTCGCTAACTTCTCCTCGTAGTGTAAAGGGATCGCCCATGGACTCTGGGGATACTACACTCCGGGTGGAAGCCCCTGTTAGTGCTGGATAAGTTGTCCCCGTACCTGCGTTGCATGCTCCGGTGTCTCCCTAGCCTGCTGTTTCGGAGGCCTTTCACCATTAAGGCCTCCTATGCCACAGTTGGAGCCTGTGCATCCTAGGAGATCTCCGGAAGCCATCGTCCTGCCAGGAGCTGGAGATCGGGCGACCATGCCGCCTTTAGCCCGACTGCAACGGCTCTTGAACCAAAAGGTTGCCATGGACTATGGATGGGAGTACCCATACGTCCCAAAGAACTTGCTATTTGAGATCGAAGCCTCTTGGGAACGATGGTACAGTGATTTTATCTGGGATCGTTTGGAGGTAAAGAAAGGCCACAGGTACCTTTCATGTTCAGCTGTAATGACTGGAAGATACAAGGGCTGCCGGAAAGATTGGACTCTTGGTCGCCACATACATGCGGATCAGGTCGTGATCTGCAGTAAGGACAAAGATGATGTGACTTATTCAATTGAAACTTTGGATAAGGACTGGAATCACGCTTTTACCTCTGTGGTGGTACTTGTTTTGTTTTTTTGTTACCGCTTTGGGGAAAAATGCCTTGAACTGCTGTGCTGACTATTCCCAGGGATTTTTACTTTTTAAGGACTGTTTTTTTGTTGTTCCCTTCCCTTTTCAAGAGAAAAAAACTTTGGGGTAGAGCTAGTCAGGGCCAAGCTGGAAGCCGCCGAGATCAACAAGGGAATCCTTGTATTGTGGTGCGTCAGGCAAAATAAAAATATATGTGTGTTGCCACTAGGTGCTAGTGGTCTGCAAAAACTTTTTAAAGCACGTACTCGGTGCTGCTGTTTGAAAATACACTAGGCTTAGTGTGTGTCATTTAGATGAAATTAATTATCTTTTCTAGGAGAGATGGTTTGATTCATGTACATACGGTAGTGATAGAATGTTATTTTGTTTGTGTGATATGTGTTTTTTTCCCATGCAGGAGACCATCAAGCAACTCACCGGAGATTGGGTGGGATCTAGTTGCGATAGGATGGTGGGAGGGAATGTCATTATTGTGAAAATGTTTCTGTCTCTCTTCTTTTGCTGAAATTTACTTCTTTAATTCAGACACTTTGGTAGTTTTTTTTTTTTTGTGTGTGTGTTTTTTGTACATAGTTCTGAAGGTAAGTTTGCGCCTGCTCAGGATTGAGTGTGCAAATTTGTCTCCAGACACCGGGGACAGTGTCTCTTTAAGAAAGGGGAGTGTGTAGCGGGGGTCCTAAATTTAGGGATTTCTATGCTAAATTTAGGGGTGATTCGAGTGGTAGTTGGCTCGAATCTTTCAATTTGCTGGGCTCTGCCTTGCTGCTGTTTTACCTGGTGTGCAGTTCCCCTAAGAAGTATGGGTGGCGCTGTCACTTGTACTCGGGGTTGAACCACAGGTGATGGAGTAGCGATTTGATGTCCTCTCTCGGCAACCGTGCAGTGGGTGTGGTTTGCCTGCTGTGAATGCCGGGAGAGGGTACAAAAGGGGCGGACGCCATTGGAGAGAGAGCAATTCCTGGGGCCCATGCCTGGAGGGAGAACGAGCAAATCCCGGGGCCCATGCCCGGAGGGAGAACCTACGGTCCAAGTTTAAGTGCATGACCCTCCAGGCTATGGAGCCATGTGCGCTTCAGTCCCAGGCACCTTTAGTCCTGGGACTGCAACTTCAGCCCTGGGCGCAGCACCTTTAGCTGGAGCCCACTTGGGAGGAGGAATCCCTTGGTGCCGCCTTGTGAGGGGACCCATTTCTGGAAGAGGAGGCTGGGGGAGGACCGTTCCGAAGGACTGGTGAGAGATCACAGTGAAGGAAGGGGCCCAGTAACTCTCTGGAGGGATGTCATCCATCCGAAAACAGGGATCTAAACAACGGGACCATTAGGAGGTTTGTGGGACACTATAGATTCTGTGGCAGAGGATCTCCTGAATGCATCCATTAGGGAATCTAATATACAGTTCGAGTTGCAAGCCGGCTGCTAGTGCCCTTGGGTGACTATCCGGGTGAGCTGTACCCACTCGGGATCGAGTGGCGAAGAAGCCAAGAGTGCCTGAATTGATCTGTCTTCCTAACACCTTTCTCTTTTCCTCAACTTTGTGGATGTTGGAGTTGACACTGGTGTGGACCTTGGAGTTACTTGGGGTATAGAGACTTTGTCCTTACATTCTAGGGACAGAAACCAACTTTGAAGGGAACCTTGCTGCAAGACCCGTAAGTAAAAAACAAGTGTGCTTAACCTCTGCAAACCAGGGGGTACGGGCATGGTGGGGACTTTGTGCCTTTTTCTCCTGTGAGCGAGCCAAGGACAGTGGAGAAAGAGGGTCGGTTGTTACATTTGCAAAAGTTTATTATAGAAAATAAAAAACCCAGTGGTGATAAAATACCCCCAAATGAAAGCTCTATTTGTGTGAAAAAAAATATATCAATTTAATTTACGTACAGTGTTGCACAACCTCACAATTGCCAGTTAAACTAGCCCAGTGCTGAAAAGCAAAGGTAAAACCTTCCAGAGGTCAAGTGGTTAAAGTGAATAGCATAAAAAAAATTATATATATATATATATATATATATATATATATGTGTGTGTAGCACCCTCTACCATTAGGTAGGTTCTAGAATAGGATTTTTCTAGGTTGAGCTATCAGTGCAAATTTAGGAAGGCCTATGTTTTAGGCTAGGCCTGTTTGTTTTGATCTGGGGCTGGGAGTGTTTGGTGTAGCAGTGGGTGTGACCACCTGTGCTCTGACTCTGAGGCGCCTCCCTTGCTTCCAGGAAGATTGTTCTGGAATAGGGGCTGGGCCTGAAGCTGGAGTGGCAGGCAGCTCATGTGAGGAGCCCTGACCAATCCCCATTTGGTATTGGCAGGGGGCAGGCCTCCCATATAAGTTGAGGTCACATGCTGCTGGGGGGGATTCTGTCGGACTGGAGAAGTGAAAATTGAGTTTTAGGCAGCTGCTGCAGGACGTCCCCACGTGGGGGGGGGGGGGCGGAGGAGCTGCTGGGATGTGTGCTCGGATAAGGTTTTCTACCATGGACTTGGGGCAGGAGAAGGTCAATGTATATACTACAGTGGAGAACAGGAGCAAGAGTAGTGCAGATTGCTGGGGCCGGGGAGCGCAGTAATTGCAGTTTGGACTGGCTGGGAGCAGTAGCCTGCTTTTGCCATATGCTGCTAAATTACAAGGCCTCCAGGGAGAGGTACCGCGTATCTGGTCTAGTAAAAGCGCTTTGGTAATATCATTCCAGGGACTTTGTTACAGCAACAGATCACAACCAGCAAGCTGGGGTTATTCAGAGTGATCCTTTTTGTCTTAATGGAGGTGAAGAGACAGGAATCTAACAGTTTTGCAGTGAAGGATTTCTACAAGAGGAGAGAAGTCCTGGGGAGTAAGCTTGGGCAATTCATTTCGTAACGAATCGAAATTCGTACGAATTTAGCAACTTTCGGACGTTCGGAAGCATTCGAATTTCCGAACAAAGCAATTACGAATAAATACGAATCCGAAATAAATTATGTCGCAAATACCGAATGCCTTCGGCATAATTCGTTGTTGCGTTAATGCTGCCTAATGCAACAGCAAGTCGACTTGTTGTGAATCCGTCACAGAAAGTTACGAATCAACGAACCAAAAAAAAGTTACGAATGTACCAATCCATTCGAAGCACAACAACACTCTGCTCTGCTCTGCTCTCTGCTCCTCCCTCACTGTGCTGAACTCCCTCTTAAAATGGTGTACAGGGGTGGAGGCTATAGCCGCATGTCAAAAACTAAAGTAAAATACGAGATTTTGAATCGTTACAAATAACCGCAATGTATTTAGAGAAGTACGAATCCATTCGAAGCACGTTAGGCAGCCCCATTGTGAGATAGACACGGAAAATTACGAATCAACGAACCAAAAAAAGTTACGAATGTACGAATCCATTCGAAGCACGTTAGGCAGCGCCATTGTGAGAGAGACACGGAAAATTACAAATCAACAAACCAAAAAAAAGTTACGAAATTAGGAGTTGTGTCCAGAATCAATGTACTCTACCAAAAGTACGAATTATAAATCAACTAAAACTAAGGCTTTCCCCTGACTCCATCCCACACCCCACACCCAATGTAATTATGGCAGTAATTAAGAGCACAGATCCCCACAAACTGATCTCAGCATTTTACAATATGCTTTCCACCCCTATTTCTACCAAAATAGCGTACGATCTGAAACCCAGATGGGAGCGGGAGGTGGGGCCAATAGAGGATGAGGAGTGGGGAGAGGCGCTGGAGTCCTGTAAAGCAGTGTCTCCCAAGCTGTCTGATCGACTTTCGCAACTTTATATCCTACATAGAGCGTACCTCACACCCCTCAGAGTGGCAAGATACAAACGCACCCATTCTACAACATGTCTGATGTGTGGACAAGAGACGGGCACTTTTTTCCACCTGATCTGGGCATGCCCTAAGATACAAGGATTGTGGAAACAAATTGTGACATTTCTACACGACGAGATGGGCTCACCTCTAGCATTAGACCCCAAACAATGCCTTTTGGGAATGTTACCAGACACAATAGATAAATATACTAAAACATTTCTTCATGAGACACTGTTTTCAGTCAGGAAAATCATTGCTAAAAAATGGATGAGACACACACCTCTCAAAAGAGTAGAATGGAAAATAGAAGTGAATAATACCCTGCCATACAAGAAATGTATATATATCAACAGGGGCTGCCCCAATAAATATAATAAGATATGGGACCGCTGGCTTCAAGAGTCGAGTACTTGTACATAACAAAACCGCGTCAGTCAGAAATGAATGCCCAGACACGTTTTCATAGGTAGTTTTGGATGTACAGTGTATTCTTGTAGAGCTTGCTCACATGACCATGATAATGTATCTGTTGCCTTACCTACCTCAAGTATGACTCTCAATGTATCAGTTACCAAGTTTGTATGCAAAATATACTTCACATGTATGCACCCTTTGATCAATAAAAACCTTTGTTCAACGTTAAAAAACAAACAAAAAAAAACTAAGGCGTTCATTAATACGAATCATTCCGATTCAACAAAATATGTCGCTTGCGAAAATATGAATTAGTCCGAACACGAAAAATCCCGTTTAGCAAAATTACGAATGATTACGAATCAACAGGACCGAAAAGAAACTAAACTAAACTAAATAAAGTCTACTGGGGAGTGATACTCTGCAGGAGCTAGAGCAGAGAAGGAGGAACAATAGTCTTCATGGAGATATGCAGGGGAAGAAACTGTAAATGTTAGAAGTGCATCATTTTCAGGGCTAATTCTACTAATTAATGCTCCATAAATGTGATGACAATTCAAGTGCTATGGGCATCTCATATCTTCCTTTACCACAACCAAGTTGTATCCCGCAATAAACAAAACAAAACAACGCAAATGACTGCTCATTGTCTCAGAAGTGATATATGGGGGCCTGGCAGCAGAGTGATTTGGTGGATGTTTGTTACTAGTAGCAACCAAGCGCTATATTTGCAGGTCCCACCAAGATCCGCCTTCATGGTTAACCTGATGGCCGTCGCCTCTAGCAACTGTTAAAAGCCGGGGGAGACTTTGCCTGTTTTGCCAAGTTTGGAATATGACAAGGAAAGGACTGTGTGTTTGCCTTTAAAACTGACTTTTGCCACATGCCGTTGCCCATAGCAACCAAAACGAAGCTTGTTTTCAAGTGTTGTTGCCATAGCAACCGACCAGGATCAGCGCTGCCATCACGCCCCTGTATTTCATTGACTTATGGACGCTCACAACAGCGATAAGCCCTGCAACCAGTGACTGTAACCATGTGCTATCACCCGTGGCAACCACAACGAGCGATCGCGCTCATTGGATTACAAGCATGTCCAGCGCTCTGCATGGCGTGGGCATTACCCACTGTTAGAAAAATGTAAATGACTTTATTAATCCTGCTCAACACAGTGGAAAGTGAGTTGGTGAATGTCTACTGTTGCCCTTAGTAACGAGCAACAAGGGGGTGTCTTTGACGGGATGCTGCACGGACAGTCCCATACAGTAGAACATTGCCAAGGAGAGACTTTCTTGTGTTAATGGTGACTACTGCAAAGTTTGCCTGCCATCAGTTCCAGTGCTGTGACGCAGTTTCCAAAACTTACATGCCTGGACAGTGTCTGCAGTTCATTGGCGCCTGCCACCAGGTGTCGCTACAGTGCTTCAAGCCTGCTTACAATTCCTTGCACGCCGAGCCAACAAGTGTGTGGGCGGAGTCACGCCCTAGCGGAGGACAGTGACTGGGGGTCAGCATGCTGCACGCCAGACACGAGGCAGATAGAGATGGCGGAGGGTGGTCGGAGGACACCCGCTATGCAGTGGTCGCCTGATCTACAGAATCGGGTGCTAGTTGACCCTGGCATCCAGCTGGAACTCACGGGAGGACTCGACTTGGCGGTGATCGGAGGAGTGGAGCAGTTGTGCATGCTGTGCCCCAGGTGCCATATTCTGACGTCTGGAGTCAGTGCCTGGGCCCGGTACGGACACTGTGGGGATCCACTAACCCGCTTAGGGCCGGTGCAGCGGGAGACCAAGTACTACTCTACTAGCTTGCTCACAGGGCTATGCCGCAGCTGCAAATAGTTCAGAAGGCCGGAGAGGGCCATGCACCACATACCACAGCAGTGAAGGAACTTTCACCAGGTACATCCTACCCAGAGTTCCGGGACATGGAGGGAGAAGAGGATGCCGGGAAGACCTGTGGCCTGGCCAGGGGCCTGGAGGTTGCAAGTGCTGTTGTGCGGCCTCCAGTTGATCTCCCTAAAGAGCCGGCTCCAAGTAAGACCCTTGCTGTGCCCATCCAGAAGGAGCCCATGCTGCAGGAGGAGGAACCTTCAGGTAAGCTGGATGAGGTGAGCGAGGGCCGGGTCATAGATTGGGGTTTGCCCAGAGTGCTTTACAGGTTTGGTTCCGTCGAGAACTTGTTCGCTTGGTCCTCCCCAGAGGAGGCCTCCTCCAGTGATGAAGAGCCATGGATCACAGAGGACTCTCCATCCACCGGAACCCCACCTGAAGTAGTGGAGGAACTACAATGGCCAGCGCAAACCCCAGTTCAGTCCCACAGACTCTTCACTAGTCCGCCCTCTACTACTCAGACCAGGGCACCCACCTATCGTCAGTGGGTCACTAAGGCCTCAGATTCCTGTGTCCTGCCTGGCCGGGGGATCCCAAAGAGTTGCCCAGGCTTTCCCGGTTTCAGCGAGAGATGCAACGGAGGGTTGCCTTGGAGTGGGGCCTGGACTACCCTTATGTCCCATCTCGGATCATGGACATTGTTGAAGACTCCCGGGAGAAGTGGAAGAATGATCTGATCTGGGACTACTTGCATCATGGGCGTCCGCTGAACTTTTTTCAGGGGGGGCCATAATTTTAAGGTTATCCATGCATCTTTGGGGCAGTGGAACAGCGCTGTATAAACCACTCCTCCACCGCCCCTGCCCATTGAAATACCGGTAAATGGGCGATACACAGTTGCATTTAACCCTAAAACTATTGGCGCTTTACCGATAATGGTAAATACAAAAAGATGTACACAGGGGTGTCGTGGCATGGCACAGGCACTGCTGTTAAATGTAGTTCTTCAGCGATAGGCCCAGGGCAGGCACTAGCAGCGTATTCTCTCGTTTTGGCCACTGCACGCCACACACCTGTGGGAGGAGCGGGCGCATACATTTACACAGGCTGAGGCAGTAGCCAATCACGGAACAGCTGGGTCACGGACGGCCGGGGCAGAGCCAATCCGATGCTCGGGCCGGGGGTGAGGAGGGAGGGACGGATGTGTAGTCAGAAAAGACAGAGCAGCCCCAGCCCCCAGGCCAGCAGCAGACTTAGAAAAAAAAGTCCACAGCTGCCGCCGAGGCGGCCATTGCAACACAGGGGGCACGTGTCTTCACTCTGACTTCCGATTCCAGGGAGGGGCAATTGACCCACCTTGCCCTATGGAGCAGACGCCCATGACTTGCATGTACCCAGGCCGAAACGGGTGGCCGAAAGTGAAGTTTGGGCCAGTTTCAAGGACATTCATCAGGAGTGGAAGCTTGGGCATGCTATACACAGAGACAAGGTCCTAGTGGTTAAAGCAGGTCAGCACACTAGGAGCTACTCAGTGTCGGTCAGAGGGCAGGGAGATAGCCGGAGGAGGTTGCCGGACCCACGCTTCTACTTGTAGTTGGACTACTGTGCTGTGTAGCCTCAAGTAGGAGCACCCACCAGGAATGCCGGATTGGAGCAGAATTTGGGTGGGTTTCCCCAAAGACAAAACTGTTGCAGAGTACAGCCAATGCCTGCCACCCAGGGTGCCTGATGAGAAGGACAATATCATGGACACTAGGGTGTACTGTCCCTGCCAAAATCTTTTGTTACCGACTTTCAGGAAGGACTCCTCTACTCAGAAGCCAAACAGAAAGTTTATTTGCTCACGGGTATATGTGTTTGAATGTGTTTGAATGTACCCACCAAAAGGCACCCTTAGATCCTTGTCGTTTCTTGACGAGAAAACCGGTCATGTGTACGAGGCCTAACAGTTTTGCAGTGAAGGATTTGTACAAGAGGAGAGAAGTCCTGGGAGCGATACTCTGCAGGAGCTAGAGCAGAGAAGGAGGAGCAATAGTCTGCATGGAGATATGCAGGGGAAGAAACTGTGAATGTTAGAAGTGCATGATTTTCAGGGCTAATTCTACTATTTAATGCTCCATAAATGTGATGACAATTCAACAAGTGCTATGGGCATCTCATATCTTCCTTTACCGCAACCAAGTTGTATCCCACAATAAACAAGACAACGCAAATGACTGCTCATTGTCTCAGAAGTCATATATGGGGGTCTGGCAGCAGAGTGATTTGGTGGATGTTTGTTACTAGTAGCAACCAAGCGCTACATTATATATATATATATATATATATATATATATAAACATACAGTAAGTATCTCACAAAAGTGAGTACACCCCTCACATTTTTGTAAATGTTTTATTATAACTTTTCATGTGACAACACTGAAGAAATTACACTTTGCTACAATGTAAAGTAGTGAGTGTACAGCTTGTATAACAGTGTAAATTTGCTGTCCCCTCAAAATAACTCAACACACTAATTAATGTCTAAACCGCTGGCAACAAAAGTGAGTACACCCCTAAGAGAAAATGTCCAAATTACGCCCAAAGTGTCAATATTCTGTGTGGCCAAAATCATTTTCCAGCACTGCCTTAACCCTCTTGGACATGGAGTTCACCAGATCTTCACAGGTTGCCACTGGAATCCTCTTCCGCTCCTCCATGATGACGTCACGGAGCTGGTGGATGTTAGAGACCCACAGATGCTCAATAGGGTTTAGGTCTGGAGACATGCTTGGCCAGTCCATCACCTTTACCCTCAGCTTCTTTAGCAAGGCAGTGGTCATCTTGAATGTGTGTTTGGGGTCGTTATCATGTTGGAATACTGCCCTGCGGCCCAGTCTCTGAAGGGAGAGGATCATGCTCGGCTTCAGTATGTCACAGTACATGTTGGCATTCATGGTTCACTCAATGAACTGTAGCTCCCCAGTGGCAGCAGCACTCATGCAGCCCCAGACCCTGACACTCCCACCACCATGCTTGACTGTAGGCAAGACACACTTGTCATTGTACTCTTCACCTGGTTGCCACCACACACGCTTGACACCATCTGAACCAAATAAGTTTATCTTGGTCTCATCAGAGCACAGGACATGGTTCCAGTAATCCATGTCCTTAGTCTGCTTGTCTTCAGCAAACTGTTTTCGGGCTTTCTTGTGGATCATCTTTAGAAGAGGCTTCCTTCTGGGAAGACAGCCATGCAGACCAATTTGATGCAGTGTGCGGCGTATGGTCTGAGCCCTGACAGGCTGACCCCCCACACCTTCAACCTGTGCAGCAATGCTGGCAGCACTCACACATCTATTTCACAATGACAACCTCTGGATATGACGCTGAGCACATGCACTCAACCTTTTTGGTCGACCATGGCAAGGCCTGTTCTGAGTGGAACCTGTCCTGTTAAACCGCTGTATGGTCATGGCCACTGTGCTGCAGCTCAGTTTCAGGGTCTTGGCAATATTCTTATAGCCTAGGCCAGTGATGGCAAACCTTGGCACCCCAGATGTTTTGGAACTACATTTCCCATGATGCTCATGCACTCTGCAGTGTAGTGGAGCATCATGGGAAATGTAGTTCCAAAACATCTGGGGTGCCAAGGTTCGCCATCACTGGCCTAGGCCATCTTTATGTAGAGCAACAATTATTTTTTTCAGATCCTCAGAGAGTTCTTTGCCATGAGGTGCCATGTTGAACTTCCAGTGACCAGTATGAGAGATTGAGAGCGATAACACCAAATTTAACACACCTACTCCCCATTCATACCTGAGATCTTATAACACTAACGAGTCACATGACACCAGGGAGGGAAATGGTTAATTGGGCCCAATTTGGACATTTTTACTTAGGGGTGTACTTACTTTTGTTGCCAGCGGTTTAGACATTAATGGCTGTGTAAACAGTAAAAAAATGCAGCGCTCTACAAGGAAATATCCTAGATATCAGTTGCAGTCCACAGGAGGGTGCTCAGGCTACAATGTTCTCACGACAGAAAATAATCAGCAAATTCCAATAGAAGAAGCCGGCACGCCAAATCCTTAGTAAATGGTTTATTAAGTACACATAAAAGAGTACAAGGGGCAAATTTACACTGTTATACAAGCTGTACACTCACTACTTTACATTGTAGCAAAGTGTCATTTCTTTAGTGTTGTCACATGAAAAGATAGAATAAAAATATTTACAAAAACGTCAGGGGTGTACTAGGACGCCTGCCTTTACACGCACAGGAACTTTAATGGCATCCCAGTCTTAGTCTGTAGGGTTGGATATTGAGCTGGCCCACCCTTTGCAGCTTTAACAGCTTCAACTCTTCTGGGAAGGCTGCCCACAAGATTAAGGAATGTGTCTATGGGAATGTTTGACCATTCTTCCAGAAGCGCATTTGTGAGGTCAGGCACTGATGTGGACAAGAAGGCCTGGCTCACAGTCTCCGCTCTAATTCATCCCAAAGGTTTTCTATCGGGATGAGGTCAGGACTCTGTGCAGGCCAGCCAAGTTCCTCCACCCCAAACTAGCTCGTCCATGTCTTTATGGACCTTGTTTTGTGCACTGGCACACAGTCATGTTGGAACAGGAAGGGGCCATCCCCAAACTGTTCCCACAAAGTTGAGAGCATAAAATTGACCAAAATGTCTTGGTATGTTGACGCCTTAAGAGTTCCCTTCACTGGAACTAAGGAGCCAAGTTCAACCCCTAAAAAAACAACCACACCATAATCCCCCACAAAGGGAGGTCCATAAAGACATGGATGAGCAAGTTTGGGGTGGAGGAACTTGACTGGCCTGCACAGAGTCCTGACCTCAGTCCGATAGAACACCTTTGGGATAAATTAGAGCAGAGACTGCACTCCACCAAGTGTGGAGGGGACTCTGATGGGGACACAAGTGTGGAGGGGACTCTGATGGGGACACAAGTGTGGAGAGGGGCTCTGATGGGGACACAAGTGTGGAGGGGCTCTGATGGAAGACACAAGTGTGGAGGGGCTCTGATGGAAGACACAAGTGTGGAGGGGCTCTGATGGAGGACACAAGTGTGGAGGGAACTCTGATAGAGGACACAAGTGTGGAGGGGCTCTGATGGGGACACAAGTGTGGAGGGGCTCTGATGGGGGACATAAGTGTGGAGGGGCTCTGATGGAGGACACAAGTGTGGAGGGGCTCTGATGGGGAACACAAGTGTGGAGGGGACTCTGATAGAGGACACAAGTGTGGAGGGGCTCTGATGGGGAACACAAGTGTGGAGGGGCTCTGATGGAGGACACAAGTGTGGAGGGGCTCTGATCGGGACACAAGTGTGGGGGGGACTCTGATGGAGGACACAAGTGTGGTGGGAGCTCTGATGGAGGACACAAGTGTGGAGGGGCTCTGATGGGGACACAAGTGTGGAGGGGACTCTGATGGGGGACACAAGTGTGGAGGGGCTCTGATGGGGACACAAGTGTGGAGGGGTTCTGATGGGGGACACAAGTGTGGAGGGGCTCTGATGGGGACACAAGTGTGGAGGGGACTCCGATGGGGGACACAAGTGTGGAGGGGCTCTGATGGGGACACAAGTGTGGAGGGGCTCTGATGGAGGACACAAGTGTGGAGGGGCTCTGATGGGGACACAACTGTGGAGGGGCTCTGATGGAGGACACAAGTGTGGAGGGGCTCTGATGGGGACACAACTGTGGAGGGGTTCTGATGGAGGACACAAGTGTGGAGGGGCTCTGATGGGGACACAACTGTGGAGGGGCTATGATGGAGGACACAAGTGTGGAGGGGCTCTGATGGAGGACACAAGTGTGGAGGGGCTCCGATCGGGACACAAGTGTGGGGGGGACTCTGATGGAGGACACAAGTGTGGTGGGAGCTCTGATGGAGGACACAAGTGTGGAGGGGCTCTGATGGGGACACAAGTGTGGAGGGGACTCTGATGGGGGACACAAGTGTGGAGGGGCTCTGATGGGGACACAAGTGTGGAGGGGTTCTGATGGAGGACACAAGTGTGGATGGGGCTCTGATGGGGGACACAAGTGTGGAGGGGCTCTGATGGAGGACACAAGTGTGGAGGGGCTCTGATGGAGGACACAAGTGTGGAGGGGCTCTGATCGGGACACAAGTGTGGGGGGGACTCTGATGGAGGACACAAGTGTGGTGGGAGCTCTGATGGAGGACACAAGTGTGGAGGGGCTCTGATGGGGACACAAGTGTGGAGGGGACTCTGATGGGGGACACAAGTGTGGAGGGGCTCTGATGGGGACACAACTGTGGAGGGGCTCTGATGGAGGACACAAGTGTGGAGGGGCTCTGATGGAGGACACAAGTGTGGAGGGCTCTGATGGAGGGCACAAGTGTGGAGGGGCTCTGATGGAGGACACAAGTGTGGAGGGGCTCTGATGGGGACACAAGTGTGGAGGGGCTCTGATGGAGGACACAAGTGTGGAGGGGCTCTGATGGAGGACACAAGTGTGGAGGGGCTCTGATGGAGGACACAAGTGTGGAGGGGCTCTGATCGGGACACAAGTGTGGGGGGGACTCTGATGGAGGACACAAGTGTGGTGGGAGCTCTGATGGAGGACACAAGTGTGGAGGGGCTCTGATGGGGACACAAGTGTGGAGGGGACTCTGATGGGGGACACAAGTGTGGAGGGGCTCTGATGGGGACACAAGTGTGGAGGGGACTCTAATGGAGGACACAAGTGTGGAGAGGCTCTGATGGAGGACACAAGTGTGGAGGGGCTCTGATGGGGGACACAAGTGTGGAGGGACTCTGATGGGGGACACAAGTGTGAAGGGGACTCTGATGGGGAACACAAATGTGGGGGGACTCTGATGTGGGACACAAATGTGGGGGGGCACTCTGATGTGGGACACACATGTGGGGACGCTGATTGGGACATGGGCAGGAAGGGATTTAATGGGTGTGGGGAGGTGGCTCTAAGGGGACACAAGCGTGTGGCAGGAGTTCTGATGGGGACACAAATGTGTGGGGGGTGGCTGTGATGGGAACAGAAATGTGCAAGAGGGGGTGTTAATGGGGACACAAGCATGTAGGGAAAGTCTGATGAAGATACAATTGTGTGGGGAGATTATGCTGGGGACACAAATGGGCAGGGAGGCTCTGACAGGAACACTGATGTAAGGCCTCATGCACACTAATGCCGCGTACACACGATCGTGATTCACGGCGGTGAAAACACCGCCGTGAATCACGACATGAAATTAAATGAAAAACGAGGGAACTGCATTTTCCCCCACACACAACCGTTTTTCCCGTCATTTTTTTCTTTGTCGAGAAAAACGACCGTCTGTGGGCTCCGCGGCAGTGTCTCCCTATGGGAAAACTGCCGCGGAAAAAAATGATGGAAAAAACGATGAGAAAATTTAGAACATGTTCTAATTTTTCTCGTCGTTTTTCCTGCCGTTTTTCTCAACGAGAAAAACGGCATAAAGCCCACAGACGATCGTTTTTCTCGGCGAAAAAAAAAAATGTCATTTTTCCCGACGGGAAAAATGATCGTGTGTACGCGGCATTAATGTTTAGCCCTGGTGCACGAGGCTCTGGCATTTAGGTGCAGGCAGAGGATACAGGTGCACCCCCCAGCCCCACTGATGGCAGCCTTTTTTTAAATTCTATTCTCTTTCATGGCTGGGGATTCATTTATAAATAACTTTTTTTTTCGGCCCATGAATATCTGTAAAATATGTGGCCCTCGAAGTAAAACGTTTGGAGACCCCTGGTGTAGTGTATTAATCAGTGTAGTGTAGTAGTTAGTATAGTGTAGTGGTAATCAGTGTAGTGGGTGGTGTAGTGAACAGTGTAGTGTAGTGCATGTTGTAGTAATCAGTGTAGTGCGTATTGCACCTGATGCAAGGACGGACTCTCCTGGGGAGGCACCTGATGCATGGACCGACTCTGCTGGGGAGGCACCTGATGCAAGGACGGACTCTGCTGGGGAGGCACCTGATGCAAGGACTGACTCTGCTGGGGAGGCACCTGATGCAAGGATGGACTGCTGGGGAGGCATCTGGTGGCAGGCGACGTGGCAGGTGACACGCTTCCACTGATTCAGCATTATGGTGAGTTGAATGATTTAATTTTATATTACAATGAAATAATAGAAATAATGCGCTTCAATCACCCTGACACCATAACAACCATGGTGTCGGGATGATTGAAGCGCTAACCCCAGGTGTTTTGGAGTATCTTTATCTGCTGATTGTTAAACTTTGTGGAATACACACATTTCTATTGTAGGATCTGGCTTCTTTCTTTCTTTCTTTCTCCTTCCCTCATTCATCTCTGACTCTAACCACACCCCTTCCGAGCCACGCCTATTTAAGCCACTCCCACAATTGCGCGTAAACCACGGCCATTTTTTGCAGCGGTGCGCTTCGCATTTTTCTATTCGGGTGTGACACGCCTACAAACAAATGCCACTCCCCCTAAGTATAGCAAGGCTCCGCGTACATGCAAAAAAGTGTCCCTGATTATTTTTTGCAATGTTGGCAACTATGCACTCTGTTGTTACAGATTCTTAAAGCGGAGGTCCACCCTGAAAAAATCTTTACATTAAAAATCCTAAAAAAAAATAAAATGAATAGAAAAAAAAAAAAAATGTTATACTCACCCTAAATGCCTGTTGCTATGCGGAAGTCCCCTAATCTGCCTCTAATGCCTCTTCTCATCCACGGTAGTCTCCTTCCGTTTCCTCTTCTTGTGAATGGGTCCCGCTGCCTTCTGGGAACTGTGTGTATCCCAGGAGGCAAGCCGCCCATTCACAAAGCGCCGTGCGAGTGGCGCATGCGCAGTAGGAAACGGGCAGTGAAGCCTTACGGCTTCACTGCCTGTTTCCCTTACTCAGGATGGAAGAGCCGGGACCTGCCAGCAGCCATCGATCGCCGTGACTGGACCGACATCGCGGGCGAGTAGGACAGGTAAGTGTCCTTATTAAAAGTCAGCAGCTACACTGTTAGCAGCTGCTGACTTTTTTTTTTTTTTGTGGCTGCACCTCCGCTTTAAAGAGAATAGTCTATGCAGCCACACCAACACACAAACATAAGCATTTTGGGTGGAAATCACTGGAAATGGCTCACCCAGAGGAAACCTGGAAAACTCTAGAAGAACATACAGACTCCATGCAATGCTTGTATAATTGTAAGTTTGGTTGAACTAAAACCAGAACAGCAGTGCTACAGGAGTACAGTGCTTCCTAAGCCAATATCAAAGGGAATAAAAAAAGATAAAAAATGTATGCGATGAATATAAAAGAGGACTATCTGATATTTATTCTGATATTTTAAAAGAATGTATTCTATTGTTCACTTTGGCACTTTTGATCCACCCAACTTTTTTTTCCATACCCAACGACGCTGCTCTATAGGACTTTATTTTCAGCACATCTTCGTATAATGATCTTGCACCCCTCCAACTTCCACCTCCAGGGTTATTGTGGTCATAGTCTTATTTGGCCTTTCCTTCTGCATGAGAAATTAGCATCATAAAAGCTTCTTACAGCTTGTCTTTCCATGTGTGTGCACATATCACACTCTGACAATGCTACATAATCCAAGTAACTTCCCTGTTTTCCAAGATATGAAACTCCTTGATATAAAGGAAGACAATCAAATAAAGACAAGAGTCTTAAGCCTGAAAATAACAGAGAGTGATATTGTAGTGTCAAACAAAGAACAAAATCCTTAAGAACTTTTGCGTATAATTCAGCCCTGTATATTTTTTAAAAGCTCTTTTCTCCTGCTCATCTCCCCTTACCGTTGATTGTTAAAGAGGTGGTTCTGGTTTGGCCTTTCATTCTGTCTAAGCTAGATTGCCAATGATATGTTTTTCTAAGGTCCTGAAAGCTATTTAGACCTACCTGTGATCTTTGAAAATTGTTACATTATCTTACCAGGAATAAGGTCAAATCTATATACAGTACCCCTAATAGAGCGGAAAACCTTCAGACAGATAGGTTACATGTTCCCAGTTCGTAGGTCATCTCAATGACCCACCCACAATGCTCCAATTTTTATCTTTCCCTGCAGGAAATAATCCTCATATGCACTACAGTGCCATGGGCTTTTTGGAAGAAGGCGATAAAGGAGAGTTCAGAAAAAAAAAACTTTTCTTTTCTTTAACAATTGCTAAACCTAAAACAAAAAAGTTACTTCTTTGAAACAATTGTCAATAGCATTCACAGCTCCGTATGTAGATGTTCCACGTCTGCAAGGGGTACTGTCGATTTAGATAGCGTTTTTATATATGGTCTAAATGTTTTATGTTAGCTAATGATTTAAAGGACTATGGCTTACCTTTAAAAAAATATGTGATGCAGCAATTAAAGCGGTAGTTAACCACTTAAGCCCCGGACCATTTTGGCTGGTTAAAGACCAGGCCCCTTTTTGCGATTCGGATCTGCGTCGCTTTAACTGACAATTGCGCAGTCGTGGTTTCTAAACAAAATTGACGTCCCTTTTTCCCACAAATAGAGCTTTCTTTTGGTGCTATTTGATCACCTCTGCGGTTTTAAATTTTTGCGCTATAAACAAAAATAGAGCGACAATTGTGAAAAAAATGCTATATTTTTTACTTTTTGCTATAATAAATATCCCCCAAAAATATCTAAAAAAACATATTTTTTCCTCAGTTTAGGCCGATACGTATTCTTCTACATATTTTTGGTAAAAAAAAATCACAATCGGCATTTATTGATTGGTTTGCACAAAAGTTATAGCGTTTACAAAATAGGGGATAGTTTTATGGCATTTTTATAAATTTTTTTTTTTACTAGTAATGGCGGCGATCAGTGATTTTTTTTCATGACTGCAGCATTATGGCGGACACATGGGACACTTTTGACACATTTTTGGGACCATTTTCACAGCGATCAGTGCTATAAAAATGCACTGGTTACTGTGGAAATGACACTGGCAGTGAAGGGGTTAACCACTAGGTGGCGCTAAAGGGGTTAAGTGTGCCCTGATGAGTGTTCCTAACTGAGGGGTGGGTTGGGCTCTGTGTGACATGACACCGATCTCCGCTCCGAGTACACGGAGCCAAGATCCGTGTCATTGTCACTAGGCAGAGCAGGGAGATGCTTGTTTACACAATCATCTCCCTGCTCTATGCCTCAGTGAGACGATCGCAGGGATCCCCGCGGCGATCAACTCCGCGGGACCCGTGGTCCGACTCACGGGGAAGGCAGCCGGAGTCGCGAGCATGCCGCCGGTGGCACGCGCGCGACCCCCACGTCAGGCAGTTAAAGGGGACGTACGGGTACGTTGATGTGCCTGTACGTGCCATTCTGCCGACGTATATCTACTGGAGGCGGTCGGCAAGTGGTTAACTGCAAAAAAATAAATAAAAATACCAGCAAGACAATGGCATAATGTGCTAGTATGCATCACATACTAGCACATTATGAAGTACTCACCTTAGAATGAAGCCCTTCCAGCGGCAACCGCTCACTACTGAGAGGGCTGACATCTTCTCCTGTCCTTTCTTCCGGGATCGTGGGCTCCAGTGCTGTGAGTGGCCGGAGCTGCAATGACGTCACTCTTGATTTCGGCAAGAAGCTCTGAAGGTCTGGCATGGTATTCTGGACCTTAAGAGCGCATGCGCCGCTGACGTCAGTGGCTGCATGCAGGGTGAATATCTCCTAAACTTATTATAGGCTTACCTGTAGGTAAAAATGACAGTGGGGATTATAACCGCTTAAGTATACGTTTTTTTTGTCCCCCTACAAAAACCCACAAACACCCGATGAGCCTGCTAGCAAAGTCCACTTAATGCATCTTCCTGTGATGGTGTGGCAACAATCCTGCACTGCTCCTGAAATCAGAGCAGTATTGTCACCTTTATGTAGTCTGTGCCTGCTTGCACCACATTTAAAATTTAAAACAAATGTTGCATGGGATGTGGAACTTATTATCACTTCTAATTAATAAGCCCATACTGTAGACTGTCAATTAACACCTTATCATACCTAGTCCTGCACAATGCTTTCTGAAATGGCAGCATTGCCCCTGTTGCTAAAACCCTCCCACTGTGAGCTGCAGTGTCTGGGAGGGGGAGTGTGTAAAACACAAATGAAGGAGAATTTTGCTCTGTCAGGGAAGGTAAAATACGTTTTTTATTTACTTTATGAGGCTTGTACATTGCATAGTAATTGGATTTGATACTTGTTTAGACTGTCATACTTTAGTTGTTTAGTTGCTCTTTAAAGGAGACGTATAAAGCCTCGTACACACGATCGGATATCCTATGGATTCTAATCCGATAGTTTTGTCCATTGGAAATCCGATGAAGCTGACTTCCATCAGTCTTGCCTACACACCATCAGTCAAAAAACCGACCGTTCCAAACGCGGTGACGTAAAACACTCCGATGAGCCGAGAAAAATTAAGTTCAATGCTTCTGAGCATGCGTCGACTTGATTCTGAGCATGCGTGGGTTTTTTATCCGATGGACTTGCCCATAGACGATCGGAGTTTTCGATCGGTTTTTTATCCATCGGAAAAATTTAAAACATGTTCTATTTTTTAAAATTGATGGAAAAAAGACCGATGGGTCCCATACACGATCGGTTTGTCTGATGAAAACAATCCATCGGACGGTTTTCATCGGTAAAACCGATCGTGTGTACAGGGCTTTTGACGTAAAAAAAAACAAACATCCAGACTCACCTCCATGCTGCAGACGTCCTACGTCATCTCTAATGCTGCGTACACACGGTCGGAATTTCTGACAGAAAAAGTCCGATGTGAGCTTTTGGTCGGATATTCCGACCGTGTGTATGCTCCATCGGACTGTTTCTATTGGAATTTCTGACGGACTTAGATAGGTTCTCTATTTTTCCGTCGGAAATTCAGATGGAGGCTTTCCCGTTGGAAAGTCGGACCGTGTGTACACGGCATAAGACCAAGAACTGAGGGATCACATGACCGCTGATCGCTTAGATCTTGATTTGCTCAGAGCAGAGAGCAGTGACTATCAGTCACTGCTCTCTGTTCTACTTCTTCAGGGGTCACTGGAGCACCGTCTGGGGAGGGCTGAGTGCAGCTGTCTTCCTACCTTAACCATGTGCTGAAACGCAGTGCCAACTGTCAATATTGTTGGGATCCTTCCAGAGCTTGTTGCAGCTCTGTCCTGTTAGTTGATGGTGGCTTATAGCCCGCTTTCAGCTGTCTCTAGGTCACAGGAGTCCAATAGTAAATATACTGCTGTGGCCCACAGGAAAAGTATGGCCAAACATGGCTTTGACCATACTTCTATTTTGGGATAAAGGTTGCAGCTGATAATGTACTTAGGAATAGGAATACAGGACAGTAGGTTGTTTTAGTCTCCCATATACCCTATTTAAAAATGTACTCAAAAACTCTTTTATAAAAATCAAGTTGCCCTTTTTTAGCATCATCATTTACATCTCAGCAACAATTTCAAACAGCTTTATCCTATAGAGCAGTGGTTCTCAACTCCAGTCCTCAGGGCCCACCAACAGGCCAGGTTTGCAAGATAACTGAAATGCATCACAGGTGATATAATTTGCTGCTCAGGGATTGCAGTATTCTAGTCTGCATCTCACCAAGGTAATACTTAAAATCTGGCCTGTTAGTGGGTCCTGAGGACAGGAGTTGAGAACCACTGCTATAGAGGGTCTTCAGAGATGCAGAATAAGGTCAACACTTCTATACACCTGGTCACAGACTTCAGGTCTTCCTGAATGATGGTAGAAGGTATTATCTTTCCACTGCCCTTTGGGTTGGCCCTACTCTAGGGTCCACCACAAGATGCCCAAAATACTTCAACTGGCACTTCTCAATTCAAAGTAGTGACAAATTTGGAGGAATTTCTGGCCTGGCACATGCATTCCATTTGTCAAAGATGGAGCCAAAAGCTGTTTTCACCAATTTTACCTAGAGCCTTGTTCTTTGGGACATTACTAATACAGTAGCTCATAAGTGTACAAAAACTAGGACAGTGAATAACTGTCAAATGGCAACCCTTTTTCAAAAATGCAACTTACACAATCTCTTCCACAGGCTAAATCCATGTTTTCTAAACTGCAGGTACTCACTCAATCCTTCTCTTTTAAGGGACTTGCCATGGGGAAGAAATAACTTAACACAGTTGCAAAGTGCAGACGGATAGATGTGCTTGTACATAGCTGCAACAGTTCCTCGAACCCCCTTGTCATGACTAAATATCAGGGTGTTCTGGCAGCCAAAACTCTGACACTCCTGGGTAGTATCGAAGCTTGCCTCTAAACCCTGCCCCTCACATTACCGTTAGTTCATCACCATGATTGGTAACTTAACTGGCCAGTAGAAATGTTCTGCCCCACTTTCATGTATGTTTTATGTCTTGTATTGAAGTGCAGAAGGTAGGAATGGGCAAGCAAAATTGTACCAAACATCAAAATCAGAATGGCCTGAAATTTGGTCATAAGAAAAAGGTTTGAGAGGCTGTTGCAGGTATATTCAGGCATCTTTAGGTATGACACTATGTGCATGGAGTTTGCATGTTCTCCCTGTGCCTGCGTGGGTTTCCTCTGGGTTTCACCGGTTTCCTCCCATACTCCAAAGATATGCTGGTAGGTGAATTGGCTCCTCTCTAAAATGTCCCTAGTACATGCGCGTTGGGATCCTACGGGGTAAATGACCGCGCTATATCAAGATGCAACTCAACTCAACTCAACTCTGCACTTTATATTGGTAGCAGATTTTTTTTTTCCCCTGTGACTGAGTCTCTTTAAAGCTCCTTAAGGCTCCATCTTTCCATCATTTGTAAACAGGATCCCAGAAGGAAATGTCTGCTAATTTGACTGTAGAAAACACTCCACACCTCATAAGAATGTACCATGGAATTTATGGTATTACCTCCCAAGTACGTCATACTCAATCCAAAAGTGAGCTGAATGGGGTTTTATGGAAAACACCATCTGCAAGCAGGGGTATCACTTCCAGTCACCCGGCCACAAGCAATTATTGTGTAATATCCTGTAGCGGGGTCTTTAAATTTAGGTGGGGTACACCTGGGTGGAAGTTCAGGTGTGTAGGTATGGGAGTAATGACCATTTGTATTCGTGAAGGATTGGGCGGTGTAATAATCCCCTTGGCCTGCGGGTGGCAGGTGCCCGCAGGTTCGAGGTAGATTCACTGCCACAGTGCTGTCCTTTTTGTCCCTTCTTGGAGATGGTACGGCGAGGGCGGGGAACCTGCCGTGGCGTCATTGGAGGGGATAAAAGGGGGAGACGCCCTGGTCACGAGGTCTTGCTCTTCTGGAGGTTCTTCATCACGTGCCCAGGCACCTTAGGCCTGGGTGCGGGCGGGTCCGGATTCCGGCTCAGGTGCCCTAGGCCTGACCGGAATGGAGTTGGAGTCCATCCCAGGCACCTTCAGCCTGGGGTGAGGTACTAAACCAGGAGGCCTGGAGCCCAGTGACTTTGACTGGGTCCCGCGAGGGTGGAGAAGTCCGAGGGTCCCTGAAGTGGATGGGGCCCATGTCTGAGGTGAGGAGGCCGGGGAGGTTACCCATTCGGAGAGTCTGGAGCAGCATCAACCCAGTGACGGATGGGCCTCTGGTAACTCTCTTGGAGGGACATCTTCCCCTGACAGGGGCCGCAACGCAGCGAAGGTACTCCTATCTATGTTCTCTTGAGTCGCTGGTAGAGACTCTCAAGTTCTAAGTCCTTTCTAGCTAAGGCTATAGTAACCGCTGGCGAGATCGCAGTGGTTTAGCTGATAATTAGGACAGTGCCTCGACCTGCTCATCCCCTGTATCAAAATGTTATCAAGTCGCAACCAGTTGGCTACTGAAGCACTGTTTATTGTCAGAAATGCAATAAAACAAGAGTTGGACTGTGATCGGTGTGTGGAACTCTGGTTAATGGGAGCAGAGGGAAGTGTTGGCACAGCAGGACTTAATCCTTTACAGAAGCACACAGGCCCGAGGAAATATCTGGTACTGGCCTTCACCTCACCCACAGCTATGGGGAGGACATGGGCCGTAGCGCATCTCACTCTATCGTGTGTGATACCTCTAGACGGAAGAGATGGGGTGAGGTCGCTACACGTGGGGGCTCGTGAGTCCGGGATGATGTGTGTTTTGACTTTGGAAGTAAGAATGGCTGTGTCTAGACTTTGCTGCCCGGAGGAGTTCCGAGCAGGTCGGCCATGTGATCGGCCAAAGTGCATCCCTGCTCAAAGTTGTGGAAATGACCCTATGACGGGAAAGGCCCATGCGGAGGAGCGAGAAGAGGGAGAAGTCCAGCCGTGTGACGTACTACATGTGGGGGCTTTTACTGCACTGCGCCATGAGGCGACCCGTGACTACACAGTTCGTGGGCGGAGCTTGATGGAAGCCCGCTAAAACGTGCAAGTCGTGGGAGGAGTCTGGCCATGTGGAGGAACTCACGTGGAGACTTCGGCGCGTGGTCAGTGCGTGATGGAGCAGCAGACAGTCGGGATGGCCTCAAGCTCCCCGTGGATTCCGGTTCCCTACCCCACGAAGATGACTACCTTTGCTGCTCCCCTTACAGACACGGGAATAAGACACAGGCCCCGAGGACAGTTGGCTCTGTACACCTGAAGAGACACGGAGGCCCTCGGTGTGATCTGTCCCGGATGCTCGGGACTGGTGGTTCACCTGAAGCCATTCGGGCGTTGCGAGGCATGCAAAGAGTTTTTGTTCGAGGTGGAGCCATCCACAGTAAGGCCCCGGGCCCTTCGCCTCAACAGCCTCACAGGTACCGCTACTCCGGAGGGGGAGATCCAGGCCTTTGCGGAGGTTCCCGTACGCACTGACCAGGGCGATGTGACTGCCCAATCAGAGACTGAGAAGGAAAAATCAGAGGATGCTGCTTCGGTCACCACAGATTCTCTGCTCCCACCTCCGAAGAGGAAAGTCGGCCTGGTGCAGGCCTCCTATGGTCGTGGAAGAGCTTCACCCTGTCGCTTGCCTGGCCTGGATGGATCCGGTTGGAAGAGTCCTGGACATCCCAGTTCTAAAAAAGGTCAAGGTGAGCCAGGGGCTGGGACTGTGGTGGTGGTTGGAGGTGTTGGGGGTCCACAGTCGGTGGAACCCGCTAGGGAGGGTAGTACCACGTCTACCAGAGACTACCTTCCCGCGGAGATGTATGACACCTCTGACCTAGAGTCACTGTCGGATTGTGGAGATGACGGTGAGATTGATGAACTGTTTCACCAGAAGGGTTGGGACAAACGCCCATTGCCTATACTACGTGCACCCCAAGATTCGCCTATGTCCATAGGAGACAGCACGCCCCGGGCGGAAGCTCCGGAGTCTACGAGGAAGCCTAGTCCTCTGGTTGCTCTTCCACAGTCCACAGTATCACCCGTTTTGTTGGCGGGGAAACAGCGAGCATCACTACGGGCACCGAGAGAAAAGCCATCAGAGGTAGTGAAAGTACCTCGGCACCCGGAGGCCATCGTTCAACCAGGAGAAGGTGAGCGGGCCACAATGCCTCCTTTAGCCCGATTGCAATGACTCTTTTCTCAGAGGGTCGCTCACGAGTATGGATGGGAATATCCGTACTTGCCCAGAGACTTGTTGTTTGAGGTTGAAGTTCTGCGACAGCAATGGTATGATGAGTTCGTTTGGGAGAAACTTAAAGTGCCTCATGCCCGGCGATACTTGTCCTGTTCGCCACCCGTGTCAAAAAAAGTTTAGGGACTGCAGAGCAGACTGGATGTGGGGCCGTCATATCCACGCAGACAAGGTGCGCATTTGCAGGAAAGATGGAGAGGACGCTGACTATTCGATTGAGGTTTTCGATAAGCATCTGAAGCCCTTGTTTTTGCCTGACCCGAGGTTTTATTTGTGAGAAGAAACTCACTTGTTTTCCTGTGACAAATTTCCGGAGGTGTTCCTGCCGGAGCATCGAACTGTACCCTAGTTTTTTATTTGAGTTTTTGTTTTTTTCTACTCTTTGGAGGAATGAGAGCTGTTTGTTTGTTCTCTCTTCTTCACAGTTCAAAGACAGAGACTTTGGGGGTAGAATCAGAGTAGGGACGCAGGAAGACTGAAGATTTTACCAAGTGTCATCACCGTGGCATCGTCACTAGGTGGCGGTGTTGCGCAACGGTTGTTGCTTGTACATTTGCATCATTTACTTATTGGAGCGAGTGGGTCTCTCGGCTGATGGACCCATTCATTCCAAATTAACACAGAATGTCAGGATGTGGTTTTCCTTGCGTGTTGTTTTTTTTTTCTTTCCCTCTGCAGGAGATTCGTCTGTCAAGACTACTGAGTATGGGGTGGTTCTTAGACAGAAAAGGGAGGGATTGTGTATGTGTACATGCTTAGAGGGTTTTATGAAAAAAAAAGTTTATTGTTTTATGTTCCCCTCCCCTTTGAGCAGGTCTTGGTATGATTAGGGTTCAAATTTTTAGGGATGCCTCTGGGGTCAGATTTATGTCACCACCTTTGGGAGACATGGGTTTGCACCAGACGCTGGGGACCAGCGTCAAATCACAAGGGGGAGTATGTAGCGGGGTCTTTAAATTTAGGTGGGGTACACCTGGGTGGAAGTTCAGGTGTGTAGGTATGGGAGTAATGACCATTTGTATTCGTGGAGGATTGGGCGGTGTAATAATCTCCTTGGCCTGTGGGTGGCAGGTGCCCGCAGGTTCGAGGTAGATTCACTGCCATAGTGCTGTCCTTTTTGTCCCTTCTCGAAAATGGTACGGCAAGGGCGGGGAACCTGCCGTGGCGTCATTGGAGGGGATAAAAGGGGGAGACGCCCTGGTCACGAGGTCTTGCTCTTCTGGAGGTTCTTCATCACGCGCCCAGGCACCTTAGGCCTGGGTGCGGGCGGGTCCGGATTCCGGCTCAGGTGCCCTAGGCCTGACCGGAATGGAGTTGGAGTCCATCCCAGGCACCTTCAGCCTGGGTTGAGGTACTAAACCAAGAGGCCTGGGGCCCAGTGACTTCGACTGGGTCCCGCAAGGGTGGAGAAGTCCGAGGGTCCCTGAAGTGGATGGGGCCCATGTCTGAGGTGAGGAGGCCAGGGAGGTTACCCATTCGGAGAGTCTGGAGCAGCATCAACCCAGTGACGGATAGGCCTCTGGTAACTCTCTTGGAGGGACATCTTCCCCTGACAGGGGCCGCAACGAAGCGAAGGTACGCCTATCTATGTTCTCTTGAGTCGCTGGTAGAGACTCTCAAGTTCTAAGTCCTTTCTAGCTAAGGCTATAGTAACCGCTGGCGAGATCGCAGTGGTTTAGCTGATAATTAGGACAGTGCCTCGACCTGCTCATCCCCTGTATCAAAATGTTATCAAGTCGCAACCAGTTGGCTACTGAAGCACTGTTTATTGTGAGAAATGCAATAAAACAAGAGTTGGACTGTGATCGGTGTGTGGAACTCTGGTTAATGGGAGCAGAGGGAAGTGTTGGCAAAGCAGGACTTAATCCTTTACAGAAGCACACAGGCCCGAGGAAATATCTGGTACTGGCCTTCACCTCACCCACAGCTATGGGGAGGACATGGGCCGTAGCGCATCTCACTCTATCGTGTGTGACACCCCTAGACGGAAGAGATGGGGTGAGGTCGCTACAGTCCTTTCAAAGTAAATCATAACTTTATGTTTAAGGGTCTTTAAATGTTGTTTAATTTTTTTTTGTATACACTTGAGCAGTGGCGGCTGGTGCTCAAAATTTTTGGGGGGGCGCAAACAAACTGAAAAAATAAATAAATCAATTGCCGCCACTGTGCCCATTAAACGCAGCCACTGTGCCCAAACACCACCAGTTTTCCCCCTCAAATACAGCCAGTTTGTTTCCATATACAGCCAGTGTGCCCCCATATATATACAGCCAGTGTGCCCCCATATACAGCCAGTGTGCCCCCATATACAGCCAGTGTGCCCCCATATATATATATATATATATATATATATAGCCAGTGTGCCCCCATATACAGCCAGTTTGTCCCCATATATATAGCCAGTGTGCCCCCATATACAGCCAGTGTGTCCCCATATATATAGCCAGTGTGCCCCCATATACAGCCAGTTTGTCCCCATATACAGCCAGTTCCCCCCAAATGCAGCCAGTTTGTCCCCCATATACAGCCAGTTCCCCCCAAATGCAGCCAGCGTGTCCCCCATATACAGCCAGTGCCCCCCAAATGCAGCCAGTTTGTCACCCATATACAGCCAGTTCCCCCCAAATGCAGCCAGCGTGTCCCCCATATACAGCCAGTTCCCCCCATATTCAGCCAGTTTGTCCCCATATACAGCCAGTTCCCCCCAAATACAGCCAGTTTGTCCCCCATAATACAACCAGTGTGCCCCCATATTCAGCCAGTTTGTCCCCCATATACAGCCAGTTCCCCCCAAATGCAGCCAGTGTGCCCCCATATTCAGCCAGTTCCCCCCATATTCAGCCAGTTTGTCCCCCATATTCAGCCAGTTCCCCCCATATTCAGCCAGTTTGTCCCCCATATTCAGCCAGTTTGTCCCCCAAATGCAGCCTGCCCCCCCCCCCAGCCCTGCACTTACCTTCCTCGGTCCGCGCCGTCCTCGATGTGTTCTTCCGCCCTCGATGTCGCTTCAGCCAATCAGGTTACCGGTAACCAGATCCGGTGAACCTGATTGGCTGAAACCTCCACACAGTCTTCTTCCAGGAACGCACCCCCGTGCGTACCTGGGAGGAGTTTTTGGAAGCCGAATACAGCGTGAGAGCTGTATTCGGAAAGCCTATCAGAGCCGCTGGCTCTGATAGGCACTTCCAAGTTACACCCACCGCCGGCCGCCGCTCTAATTCATATGGCCGGCGCTCACCAGGAGGCCGGCCATATGTATAGTGGGCAGCGCGGCAGCGGTGACAATACATAGATTCATGCAATGCATGAATCTGTGTATTGTCTTTCAGTGGCGGTGCGGGAGCGAGAGGGGGCGGCGCTCCGGCGCCCTCTATAGACGCACCGCCACTGCACTTGAGACAATGTTCTTGCAGTTTTATTTGTCCTAAATGCAATTTTTATCAGGTTCTAAGCACAAAAAAGCACGAGTGCCATCTATCAAGTCAAATGATATGAAAAAAGGCCTGAGGTCTGGTATGCCCAAGGCCTTTATTCATGATCACATTGAACATTTACTGTCATTTTCTTCTTACTTACAGGAACATATTCATTTGGACTGTCTTTCATCCAAAACCTCAGAAAACTCCAATTTATGAGCTCTTTTATAGAATGTACTGTATATGCTATAGTCTCAGCAGCTGCAGGTAGTGAAGTAAAACCATTTCCCAATGCGATTTGGCATCCTATGGTGAGGACAATTACAGGCCTTGTCCTTTCAGTCAGAAACTTTGACTTAAACCTTACCGCAAAATCCCCCCATTTCCCCTGCAAATCCTCTGTCAAATTTGTGAAAACAATTGAGAACAACTTATCATGAATCTCCAGAAAGGCCCTTCCATTGTCATTCTCAGAGTAACTAAGATGCGCGATTAATCCTTTGCCTTTCTGCGGTTGACTATTAGAGCAGCTGTCGTCCGTCTGGTCCTGGAGATGTACCGCCTAATATCCCAGGATAATTATTCCTATCTGATTTGGCTGTGGAATGATATCAGTAAGTAAAAGAAAATATAGGCCTGATCCTTTCCGTAAATGTACTCCTCACCAGAAGGGTAAGCTGGTGCAAATTGACTAATATTTTGTTAGCAAAGACTCAGACAAAATACTATTACACCATGAAAAGTGACCCAATAACAGATCCTGACACAAAGGGAAGTATCAGAACCAGTAAGGACGCTGGGATGCTGTAGAACACAGCAAACTGTTCCGACCAATATCCATAACGAAAGGTTAAGTTTGTAAGCAAGCGTGCGAAATGCCGACTCTTTGAATTTAGAGGAGTTAACTAAATGTTTTCTTTGTGAGGTTTCTTTGACACGGCTGTGCCCTATTTCTCATGTATTAAATATTTGCTGTGAAGCAAGGATGCCGCAGTCATGTATTTTACTGGCGAGCTGAAATTTGTGGAAATAAAACGTTCTTCTAAAAAGGGAAGTTACTTTGATGAAATTTTAGAGCTCTCCTTAGCTTATGTTTCTTCTCTGACTTACAAAATGAAGAGTACTTTCAGATTTTGAAAAACATATGCAAAGTGTATTTCAAGATAAACAGAACTTCATTGAAATTAGGGGGGGGGGGGGGGGGGGGGGGGGGATACAACCTTTTTGTGAGAAATGCAGTTTTTGGTGTCACCATGTCTCTAAGTGCAAGATACACCTGCCCAAATTTGAATTTAAAGCCCAACTCCTAGAAAATCAAAAAATGTCCCTTGCAGTGGGGCTGTGCCTACATTGCAAGGGTTAATTGAAATTTTTGGGGGGGCGCAAACAAACTGAAAAAAAAAAACATCAATTGCCGCCACTGTGCCCATTAAACGCAGCCACTGTGCCCAAACGCCACCAGTTTGCCCCCTCAAATGCAGCCAGTTTTCCCCCAAATACAGCCAGTTTCCCCCCAAATACAGCCAGTTTCCCCCCAAATGCAACCAGTTTCCCCCCAAATGCACCCAGTTTGTCCCCAAATGCAGCCAGTTTGTCCCCAAATGTAGCCAGTTTCCCCCAAATGCAGCCAGTTTCCCCCAAATACAGCCAGTTTGTCCCAAATACAGCCAGTTTGTCCCCAAATGCAGCCAGTTTGTCCCCATATACAGCCAATTTGTCCCCCAATACAGCCAGTTTGTCCCCAAATACAGCCAGTTTGTCCCCAAATGCAGCCAGTTTGTCCCCATATACAGCCAATTTGTCCCCATATACAGCCAGTTTGCCCCCAAATGCAGCCAGTTTTCCCCCAAATGCAGCCAGTTTGCCCCCACATGCAGCTAGTTTGTCCCCACATACAGCCAGTTTCCCCCCAAATACAGCCAGTTTCCCCCCAAATGCAGCCAGTTTCCCCCCAAATGCAACCAGTTTCCCCCCAAATGCACCCAGTTTGTCTCCAAATGCAGCCAGTTTGTCCCCAAATGCAGCCAGTTTCCCCCAAATACAGCCAGTTTGTCCCCAAATGCAACCAGTTTATCCCCAAATGCAGCCAGTTTGTCCCCATATACAGCCAATTTGTCCCCAAATACAGCCAGTTTGTCCCCAAATACAGCCAGTTTGTCCCCAAATGCAGCCAGTTTGTCCCCAAATGCAGCCAATTTTTTCCCCATATACAGCCAGTTTTCCCCCAAATGCAGCCAGTTTTCCCCCAAATGCAGCCAGTTTGCCCCCACATGCAGCTAGTTTGTCCCCACATATAGCTAGTTTGTCCCCACATACAGCTAGTTTGTCCCCAAATGCAGCCAGTTTCCCCCCAAATGCAGCCAGTTTGTCCCCAAATTCAGCCAGTTTGTCCTCAAATGCAGCCAGTTTCCCCCCAGCCCTGCACTTACCTTCCTCGGGTCAGCGCTGTCCTTCTTCCGTCCTCGATGTCTTCTCCCGCCCTCAATGTCGCTTCAGCCAATCAGGTTACCGGTATCCAGACCCCGTGAACCTGATTGGCTGAGACGCCTGTCAGTGTTAACCAAGGAACGCACCCCCCATGCATCCCCTGGTTAACTATTTGGAAGCCGATTACAGCCCTCACGCTGTAATCGGGAAGCCTATCAGAGCCGCTGGCTCTAAACTGCACTTTCAAAAACCAACCAGCCATTATTATTCAGATGGCCGGCGCTCACCAGGGGGCCGGCCATCTGAATAGTGGGCGGCAGCGGCGGCGACAATACATAGGTTCATGCAATGCATGAACCTATGTATTGTTGTGAGTGACGGGCGCAGGAGAGAGAGGGGGCGGCGCTCCTGCGTCCACTATGGACGCCCCACCACTGGATGCACAGCTATGGCCCCATGCAATGGTCTTCATGACCTCAGGACCTTAGACCATTGGAGTGTGGGACAGTAGACACTGCAGGGACCACACAGAGAGGAAAAGGAACAGGTAAGTGAATCTTCTTTTCTAAGTCCTCTACACATAAAGAGAAACTATCCCTTGCAATGTGGGTGCAGCCAACATGCAAGGGATCTTTTTTAGGTTTCCTGGAGTTGGGCTTTAACCACTTTATCTCCAAAAGGTTTTACCCTCCTCATGACCAGAGCATTTTTTTCTTTCAGCACTACACTACTTTAACTGGCAATTGTGCAAATTACATTTTTATCTTTTTTTTTTTTTACACAAATAGAGATTTCTTTTGGTGGTATTTGATCACCACTGGATTTTTTATATTTTGTGATATAAATGAAAAAATATATATATTTTCTACTTTCTGTCATAAAACATATCCAAATAAAAAAAACATGTGAACCTTATATGATGTCCTTTGCATGTTGTTCCTTTTACCTCTTTGTTATGTGAAAGAAAAATGTAATAAAAATTGTCAATTGAAAAAAAAACATAGAACTCTGTGTGTGATTGTCCACAGCCGATCAGTTGACCTTAGCCAAAATCATTGGCTGAAGTCAGCTACCAAACTCTTGTAGGCCGGGCAGGATACCCATACATTGCATGCAGCCTTTCTTCTGGGGTTGGAGAGAGTATGTGTTTGCCCCCTGCTGACCCTTGTTGTGATTGGACACAGCATGGGTCAGCAGGGGGCAAACATATGCTCTCTCCAAACCCACAAGAAAGGCAGCGATATATGGGTACGCTGCCTGGCCTACAAGTAGTTACAGTGCGTGTAAAGACAAAACTTTTTTTCTTTCAAGTTTTTGATAGAACGTGAAAGAGGTAGACCTTTTGCCTAGCCTTTTTTTGCAACTATACAGGAAATAAAAGGAATGCCACACCAAAGTTCTAAGAGTGCAAAGCAATGTTTTAGTGAATGATCAGTAGAAAGAATGCCAACACAATTTTGGGATTCAGGCACTTCTCCATCATCAGGGCTTCTGTATTGCATAATCCAGTATATTATAATATTGTGTATGTAGCACAAACCCCAGACTGGCCTGGCAGTTTTGTCCCAGGTTTTATTCCCTATGAGGTAGACGGCAGCCAGGCACACAGCAACTCCACAGTTTCACAGCTCAAGAAACAGGCAATGCATATAATTTTGTAGTCTAATACTGGTTAAACTTTGTTAGGGTGCAGGGTGAGCCTTGGGATACTCCAAAATTAGTGCAAAATACAACAGAAGACACTCTCTGGCTATAATGGAACTCTTTAGGGTGACCCCCCTTTGTGGCTAGGGGTACGTGAACATACAGCTCAGGAAGCTCCAATGCATAAGCAAATCCTAAACCAGCAACTCTGGAAAAGTCTTTCCAAGGGTTAACAAGGACAGTCATTAGGATCTCTCTCTCTCTCTAATGCCTTGTACACACAATCAGATTTTCCGATGAAAAAAGTCTGATGGACTTTTTTCATTGTACATTCCGATCGTGTGTGGGCCCCATCTGATTTTTTTCTGTCGGTGTTTAGAAATAGAACATGTTTTATTTTTTTCCAATGGAAAAAAAACCGATAGGAAATTCCTATCGTCTGTGTGGAACTCCGACGGAGAAAAAACCCACGCATGCTCAGAGTCAAGTCGACACATGCTCGGAAGCATTGAACTTCCCTTTTCTCGGCTCGTCTTAGTGTTGTACGTCACTGCGTTTTGGACGGTCGGAATTCGGACTAACAGTGTGTAGGCAAGACTGATGGAAGACAGCTTGAACGGAATTCCGATGGAAAATTCCATCGGATTTTATCCCATCTGAAAATCCGATCGTGTGTACAGGGCATTAGCCTTTACTCGCTGCGCACTGTGTACTTGGGTTCCTTCCTCCAGTAAGAGCCCGATTCTGTGTTGTGCGTCTCCAGGCCACATCCTCAGTGGACTTCCTCCAAACTGCTCCCAGCAACTTCAGAGATTGGTCCCTCAGCTCTCCCTGAACTGGAACCTCATTGGCCACCTGTGGACCTCATCTAAGTGAACAAGAGGGCCAAAACCCTCCAGGCTGGGTCTTCTCCACCAGGACAAGGACCCTGCTGTTTCAGTCCCCAGCCCATTTATACACACCTCAACCCCCTACTGGTCATTCTTCCTCCCAGGGTTTGATTGAGGTTGTTTGAATTTGAAAGTCCATTCTTCCTCCCAGGGTTTGATTGAGGCTATTTGAATATGCAAGTCCAGAGTCTGCCTCTTCCAACCCACTAAATTCTAGAACTCACTAGAAAACATGGAGAAGCAGTTGAGCTGCAGCCAGCAGAACCCAGAACAGCCAAAAGCAATCAAACATTGCTCCAATGGCAACAGAGTAGCCAAAAACTGAATTTTCCTTAATCCTACTAGCAACTAGGGATGAGCCGAACACCCCCCCCCCCCCGTTCGGTTCGCACCAGAACCTTCGAACGGACCGAACGTTCGCACAAACTTTAGAACCCTATTAAATACAATGGACGCGAACGTTCGAAATCTAAAGTGCTAATTATAACGCCTAATATGCATGTTATTGTCCTAAAAAGTGTTTGGGGACCCGGGTCCTGCCCGAGGGGACATGTATCAATGTAAAAATAATCTTTTAAAACTGTCGTTTTTTCGGGAGCAGTGATTTTAATGATGCATAAAGTGAAAAAAAAAAAGTGAAATATTCCTTTAAATATCGTACCTGGGGGGTGTCTAAAGTATGCCGGTGAAGTGGCACGTGTTTCCCTTGTTTAGAACTGTCCCTGCACAAAATGAAATTTCTAAAGGAAAAAAAGCCATTTAAAACTGCTTGCGGCTTTAATGTAATGTCTGGTCCCGGCAATATGGAAGAAAATCATTGAGAAAAATGGCTACCCCATCACACCCCCCCCCCCCTACCCCAGCCCATTACCAGCCCCTTTGGGTCTTATATGGATTTTAACGGGAACCCTGCACCCAAAAAAAAAAGGCCCTATATACTCTGAACAGCAGTATACAGGTGGTGCAAAAAAGACACGGACTGTAGGTTTGTTCTTAAGTACAATCTGTTTTGTAATTTAGAACAGGTACATTTTTTAAGTGTAGCTCCAGACAAAAAATCTATTTTTAAGCTTTTTGGAGAACATAGGGAAGGGTTATCACCCCTGTAACATTTGTTTTGCTGTCTGTGCCCCTGTTCAGAACATTTCACCTCACTTTCCATCCCAATGACAAATGTTTTTGGAATTTTTTTTTTTTTATTGAAACAAGGATTGGTGATAAAGCATCAGTGGAGAGGAGACACCTTTTTCACATATTAACTCTTACAGGAGAGAATTTCCCTTCCTAGGGGTAGATTTCCTCTCACTTCCTGTTGTCTCCTTCCGTTTGCAAGTAGGAGTCGTTTGTAAGTTGGATGTTTGAAAGTAGGGGCCTGCCGTATATACTCTGCAGAAATTTGCCCCTTAGGTGTTGGTGTTGCCACAACACTGTAAGCTCTCACAGTTACTCTTGGTGGGCGCTGGAACGCCCTGCTGTCAACTATTATATCAGGAATTGTATTTACATGCCACTGTTGAACAGTGGTAGGAAAAATTGGGCCTTTGGTGGTGGTGCTGGTGCCACAACACTGTAAGCCCTCACAGTTACTCTTGGTGGGCGCAGGAATGGGCCCTGCTGTGAAATATTAGATCAAGAATTGTAATTGCATGCCCCTGTTGAACAGGGGCTGAAAAATTGGGCCTTAGGCACTGGTGCTGGTGCCAAAACACTGCAACCCCTCACAGATAGTGTACTTAGAGCGCAGCAATGAGCCCTGTTGCAAAGTATTGCATCAAAAATTTAGGCTTTAGGTGAATGCTATGCAAAGCACACAGTAGTACACTAAGTGAAACACTGACTGTCTGCAGCTAGCACAATCACCGGCCTGCCTGTCACAGTATAGAGAATAACTGTGTCCAGGTGAGCTTTAGGTGATCACTATGCAAAGGACACAGTAGTACACTAAGGCCCCTTTCACACTGGGGCGGTCTGCAGGCGCTATTGTGCTAAAAATAGCGCCTGCAAACCGAGCCTAAACAGCGGCTGCTGTCTCTCCAATGTGAAAGCCCGAGGGCTTTCACACTGGAGCGGTGCGCTAACAGGACGTGAAAAAAAGTCCTGCTAGCCGCATCTTTGGAGTGGTGAGAGGAGCGGTGTGTTTGCCGCTCCTACACCACTACTTCCAATTGAAAGCACAGAGGCGCATTGCGGGCGGTATTAACCCTTTTTTGGCCGCTAGCGGGGGTAAAAACCACACCGCTAGCGGCCGAATACCTCCGCAATTCTGACGGTATAGCGCCGCTAAAAATAGCGGCGCTATACCACCACCGCACCCACCGCCCCAGTGTGAAACCAGCCTCAGTGAATCACTGAGGCTGGTTTCACACTGGGGCGGTGGGTGCGGTGGCGGTATAGCGCCGCTATTTTTAGCGGCACTATACCATCGGAATTGCGAAGGTATTCGGCCGCGGAGGTATTCGGCCGTATTCGGCCGCTCTGTAGAGGCGCATTGCGGGCGGTATTACCGCAGTTTCCCATTGCTTTCAATGGGAAGGAGCAGTGTAGGAGCGGTAAACACACCGCTCCTCTCACCGCTCCAAAGATGCAGGTAGCAGGACTTTTTTTCACGTCCTGTTAGCGCACCGCTCCAGTGTGAAAGCCCACATTGGAGAGACAACAGCCGCTGTTTAGGCTCGGTTTGCAGGCGCTATTTTTAGCACAATAGCGCCTGCAAACTGCCCCAGTGTGAAAGGGGCCTGACTGTCTGCAGCTAGCACAATCACCTGCCTGCCTGTCACAGTATAGAGACTAACAGGAACGGATCTTTCTAAACTCAATACAGTGTGTAAATATATATACAACACCTAGGATGCATATATATCCTCTACACACTGTAACAGCAGCTAACTGACTCGCCTGCCTGCTCTATCTAACTCAATATAAATGACACTGTCTATCTCTCTGAAACTGCCTCTTTCACAAACGCCAACACACTACACAAGACCGACTTCCAGGCGGCCTTATATAGTGTGGGGCATGTACTAAACCCCCTGAGCCACCCTGGCTTTGACCAATTACGGCTCTCCGTTTTTTCTGCGCTGTGATTGGCCAAGTATGCGGGTCATAGTGCATGCTTGGCCAATCATCAGCCAGCAATGCACTGAGATGCCGCAGTGAATTATGGGCCGTGTCACGCAACACGAATTTAACGCGAACGGACCATAAAGTTCATTCTTCATCGAACGATCGAACGGCCGATGTTCGAGTCGAACGTGTGTTCGACGCGAACGCGAAACTCATCCCTACCAGCAACCTAACTAGGAGGGTGCTACATATAATACAGTATAATATATAACAAATGTCTGCCATTGGAAGTCTGTGCAGCATGGACGTGAGTGTCATCCTTCAGCGTGCTGTAAGGGATTGGTTGGACAGACACACACAGTTTAGGAGACTGTCGAGAACTCATTTATATGCTTCATTCAGTACATAGTCACTTCACACAACAATTATATAATCTTTCAAAGAAGAACTGAACACTGGAAGCACATTAGATTCAGTATGGTCCACATATAAATATGCATAACCCCCTGGCATTCTTTACCAGGACATTGGGCTCCTATTCCCTTTCACTTTGGCAAGACTCATGATCTCTTTGTAGTTTAGCTTCTGTACTCAGGTGACAGGAGCTTCACCTCCTCCCCGATCCCTAGAGCTGGATTTATATGTGTACTCCTTTATGCCCACTGTTTTAAAGTCTCTCAACACCCTCTTCCCTTTATACCCACACAGACTAGCTAATCTTAACATCACACTTACAGGGTCAAATGCCATGACCACCTGTGGGCAGTCCCTCTTTATATCCTTCTTATTGCTTCAGGTACCAGGTCTTTACTCATAGGATCCCAGGTCCAATTTTTACAAGGTCTCAGAGCTGGTTGCATTCTTAAACATAAAAGTCCCGATCTGTATATCCAAGAGTATTCCCTTCAGCATTCATTTCATCCCTGGAACATTCAGCATGCATCAGGACATTAGAAGAGTATTTGGTCCCTGAATATATGGCACCCATAGGCCTACTGCTGCAAACATTTCCAAATGCTTGAATAATGAGATTATCCACATGCAGATGACAGTGCAGTGTGGGAATACCCAAATTGTCCCACACAGCCTCATTGTACCAATAGTTTGTTTCTCTCTAAAAGAGCAAACTCATCCTTGGGTACATATGAAAGTCTATCTTAACTTTCTTAGCCATGTGCCAGCCAAGTCAATGATTGGCTGCTTGCCTCTCCAGGTGGTAACTAGGAATTATCTTCTTTTTTTTTAAACTTAGTGACCTTTAAAATAGATCTTTAAACAAGGTAAATACATGGCTGAAATATACAGTACAGTATATACAGTATGTTACCATTTACCTGCCAAAGAAGTTTAAACGTTATATAATTATAGAAAGCTAACCAATTACGTGATAAACTGCTAATAATGATGGTGCTGATTTACTATCTAGTAACAAGGCTGCAGGTGGAGAGGTTACATGGAATTACATGGGAAGTTGCAGAACTGAATTACCGGTACAAAAAATAAGACTTTATTGGGCACACTTTGTGCTCCTGACAGCCTGTGCAACCGACAGCCCCACATTGCAGTGTATGGAATCGGCGGCTGCAGCAATCTGCTCCCAGCTGTCAAACCCAGCAGCAGGAAACAGTAAGAAAACACCCGTTTTAGTATACTGAAGAAAGCTAGAACCTCTGACTATGTTTTATTTGCGTCCTGTCCCAGTGAAACCTGTTTCCCATATGTATCAAATCTCACAGGGACAGAAAGTAAGAGGTAAATATTTCCAGTAGGGTCATGAACAGCAATAAAAAAATCCATCCTCTCTTGCTTCGTCCAGAATAAAAAACTGAAGATGTACAGTAGTTGTGTTTTCAGATACCGAGTTTGGACCCTTGTCATGGGGTTGTGTTGTCCGAGCCACTTTTTCTTCCAGACAATAGTATCCGTGAACCTTGAGAGTTATTTTGCTTGACAAGCTGGAGATTAATAGAATGGTGCTGACAATATGGATAGAGAGTCCCCCACCTGCAACCCACCTTAATTACCCAAGTCCAGTTCTCTTAGTTTGGCGTCACTGTCAGGAAATATGGAAGCCACAGCAGGGTTTTTCGCAGTGAGTCCCTCTTGTGGTTTCACTGCCCCTCTTAAGAGATGCCAGGGGTTCACCCCCCTTGTGCCTCTTTAGTAGGGATGAGCCAAACACCCCCCTGTTCGGTTCGCACCAGAACCTGCGAACAGACCTAAAGTTTGCGTGAACTTTAGAACCCTATTAAATACAATGGACTCGAACGTTCGAAATTAAAAGTGCTAATTATAAAGGCTAATATGCAAGTTATTGTCCTAAAAAGGGTTTGGGGACCCGGGACCCGGGACTAATTGTTCGTTTTTTTTGTGGTCTAAACCCCCTTTTTATGAAAATTAACTGTAGCAAAGTCCGGAGCCTCTAGTGGCCTAATGGTGACCTCCAAAGTTAGGGACAGCTGACAACCTTCTATGTAGAGTGGGTTATGAAGCATGGTGGGTGCAATACAAGGTAGATTAATTGGCGCCAGATGCTTCTTGAATGCAAAGAGATTTGTTGTCTCTTAAATAGAACTGTGAGAGAGAGGTTTAGGGCCAGGACACCCTTTTAGTAGTTGCAATGTTAATTTAGCAGACTCCGAGACTTCTATAGGCAGACAGCCATGCAGGGAAATGCATCCAGCAAGACACCACATCTGCATGGGTAGGACCGCTGTCTCCTATGGCAACAATCTTGAAACAGTTTCTAACAAAGGTTGTAATGAACTTGTTCACTTCTTCTACACTCTCATATTGTAGATCTTCACTCAACTGAGCTCCCAGTCTTTCACTAGACTTTCTCATCCACTGACACTGGATCCCCTGAGCTCTTCCAATCTTCTCACTCAGCATCTTCCTCAAGCGTCACCCCTGCGTCCCTGCTGGGTCCCTAGCTTGGCATTCACAGATACTACTCAAGCATCACCCCACTAGCCTGTTTGGTTCCTGGCATGGAACACAATGTTGCTCAGCAAGCGTCATCGCCACTGGCTGGCTCCCTGGCTTGACATCTGCTAAAGTTTCTGTACATGCAGCAGAGGGTACCTGTGTGAGTATGGCACAACAATAGGCTCAGGGCAGCTTGGATTTTTTTCCCTAATGCCAATGGCTGATGATAAAAGATGCAGGCACTGTACTGTCACCATTTGAGGAGGCAACAAGGATGGTGAGCCGTGACAATGCTTGCACTCTTCGTGGTATTATGGCTGGGCATTCGAGGGAGAGCAGTGGGAGGAAGAGGAGGACTTCCTTTCCTCTCAAGGTCCGCTTTATGCAGACACCATTCTTGCGATGCCACAGAATACAGTTTTGGAGGCATTGAAGCAGAGAAAGACATACGTCAAACCTAAGAGATGGTTTTCCATCCCCAGAACCCTTGGGAGTAGTACATCACTGGAAGGAGGCAGTTCCAGATACTGAGAAAGAAAAAGGGGGTTCCCCTGGGTGGACTTTTAAGGCACTAATAGTATTAATTCCAAATATATGGGATATTGAAGTAAAAAATAATTTTTATTCACAATTATACATATTTATCAAAAAATGAAATATTAAATTAAAATATTCAGTTCCAAAGATTGTCACCATATAGGTAAATACATGAAAACCTTCTTTACACCCAACGCGTTTTGGGGTAACGTTCTTCAGGGGTGTGTAGAGGACAATTAGTTCATCTAAGCATAAAAATACATAAAGTTAATTACATGCATTTAGAACATTATTATCAAATATATACAAAAAGTTTTCTTTATATATATATTTTCTTTATATATGATGTATATACATGTAATCATTCACTTACTTATTATAAATGTAGTAGAAGTATGATGAATATTTCATTGGATGCGATTTTTTAAAAGCATTGAAAATATAAACAGCACGCTGGGCTCTGTCAATGAGGTTGCCAGTCAAGCAAGAAGTGGGTATCAGAATATACAATTAATGCAGGTTTGAGAAGGACATTTATAAGGAACAGGTGTTCATCCCATTAGGGAGAAATTATTCCAAAGATCGAGAAGCCGTTGGGTCAACTAGAAGAGATATACTAGGACTGGGATAGAGGTCCCTAAGAACATAAAAGAATAAATACAAATAATGGATTGTACCCCGATGGGGCTAAATGATATATATTATATAGAAAAAGTATTTATTTATTTTTTATTTCTTATTTTTTATTTCTTATTTTTTTATTTCTTATTTTCTTTATAATATTAATTTAAATAATTCTATATATACTTTTAAAAAAAATCAGAGGTTAAAATTAAGGCTAGATTAATCCCAATAGTAATGTTATACCTTTTTCTATTCCTGTAGTAAAACAGTGTACTGTTTGACAGCGGACATTATTAGGTCTTTTACGGATCTTATATACTCAGGTACATATACTGTACATATATAACTTTTCATTATCCTTTATTAAGTTATTGTAGTAAATGTCTACTTTTTCTATATAATATATATAATTTAGCCCCTTTTAAAAAATCGCATCCAATGAAATATTCATCATACTTCTACTACATTTATAATACGTAAGTGAATGATTACTTGTATATACATCATATATAAAGAAAATATATATATAAAGAAAACTTTTTGTATATATTTGATAATAATGTTCTAAATGCATGTAATAACTTTATGTATTTTTATGCTTAGAGGAACTAATTGTCCTTCTCTACACACCCCTGAAGAAGGTTACCCCGAAACGCGTCGGGTTTAAAGAAGGTTTTCATGTATTTACCTATATGGTAACAATCTTTGGAACTGTATATTTTAATTTAATATTTCATTTTTTGATAAATATGTATAATTGTGAATAAAAATTATTTTTTACTTCAATATCCCGAATATTTGGAATTAATACTATTAGTGCCTTAAAAGTCCACCCAGGGGAACCCCCTTTTCCTTTTCTCATATATACTGGATGTGGCACAAGCATACATTTGCCATTCACCCCTCCTTTTCAGTTCCAGATACTGTAATCCTCAGTGATTGCGAGGAGTCTGATTCTCATGCCTCTGCAAACTTGTGGTGCATGGGCTCCCTTATTCTGCAAAGCCTGTGAAAGGACCAGAGAATTCCTGGCATCAAAGAGAAAGATCATTATTGGTTTGCAGTATAAGTGTTTTCTGGAATCTCTGCAACACTGTCTACGTTGCCTAGCTTTGTGGGTGTTGATTTTATCTGGAAGAATTTTTTTGGTATAGATTTCATGGGCACAATTAACACCCAAGGACCAATTTTTCCACACCTGTTTGACAGGTGCATATAATTATTATTTTTTACAGCAAGGCCATGTCTTGCTTTCATCACAAGTACCTATATAAGGTTATGGTGTGAAGGCACCACCAACACAAAAAACCAAACAGACACCAGAATTTATCCCAAAAATCCCTAATCTTGTTTCGAATGCACTAAATTGTGGCCTCATCATACAGACTGGCTCCCCAAGCCATTGTTTATAAAAGAAAGCTTGCATTTTTTTGGCTTTATAAACATAATTTTTGCTGCAGCAGGTTCTATACATGGTACAGATGCACCACTTTACAGGTAGACTAAGGCACTATATTTAAAGGAATTTTTCATTTTGTATTATTTAACTTTAAGCATAAATAAATCACTGTTCATTTAAGTGATCTTTTTTACAAACTTTTATTTCATTGACACATGTCCTCCAGGGTAGTACCCAGACCACCATACCCTTTGTATGCCCAATAACTTGCATATAAGCCTTCAAAATGGGCACTTTTGATTTTTCCAGTTCGGGTCCCATGGACTTCCATGGGGTTCGTTGTTCGGCTCCAAACTTTTGTGATCCGAAGATCTCCATTGATCCCACAGGAAGGTCCATACACTGCCAGGATGAGAACACACCCATACATTTAAACAATTTATTTAATCTTTAAGGCATTGTATCTGCCTTTTTCCTCGTCCTAAACATATATCTGTTTTCTGTTTGTAGATGTCAGCCCACTGATGTTGCTGCATGAAATTAGACATCACTCTGGACAACTTTTAGCCCTAAGACTTTATAGACAAAAGGCTGCACAAAGAAGTTGGCTTATAGATCCATAATTCATGCATTTAATTTTAGATAACCTTAGAAAAGGTCCTTTTTATTTAAATTTGACTGAAAATGGAACAGTGAGTAAACTGTACATAGAAACGCCATGACGATGAAAAAAGCAGTGACATGGATTTAATGTGGTTATACTGCTGCTTTAATAATAAAAAAAGCTCTTCACATTTAGGAAGCAGAGCAATGCACAATAAAAACAAATGAGATTTTAAACTGGAAAAGTCACATGACCAGTTCTCCTCCATTTATGCAGCTTTCCTTGCTTAAGCAAAGAACTCTGTGGGGCGCCACTGGCTCTATACCAAAGCCCAAATTTTTAAACAAAATACAATGGCAGCCATGGTTTGTGTAGCCCAGCGAAGCATAATTGAAAGCGGATAACAATATCCACTCTCTAATACAAATTGAGCCATTAGTGTCTTAGAGTTTTTTTGTTTTGTTTTTTACTTACTGGTAAGTGTTTTTAACTCCTTTTCAGAGTCCCTAAAGTTTTAAAGAGCTCTGTTCAACCCACATTCTTAAAATCAGTCTGCACATTTATTCTTGCAGGATATCCATCCCTACACACACATGATCACACATCAGGAGGTGTCTGTAAACTGTAGGACAGATTTAATGCTACAAAGTAAATGATGTGTAAATGTTCTCAATAATGTAGGGTCAATGCTTCAGTGGTAACAGCGTGTGATGCAGCCAGTGGTTTCTTGGTACACACTCATGGTGAAAGATTATATCTAAAATATAATGTAGCATTTCTGTAGATGTTACCTATATCGCATATTTTTTCTTTTTTTTTTTGGAAAAAGCAGATTTAATTTTTTCCTTTAAAACTTTTTGGCATGGACACTGTCTACCAATCCAAACGAAGACTAAATAATTTAGCAAATAATCATTTTATATTATATTCATTTTTTAATAATATATATGTAGCGACCTCACCCCTCTCACCCCTTCTTCTTCTCGGCTTGTTGTCTTGTCTAGGGGAACCTGGGAGGAGGGATGAGATACACCACGGCCCATGTCCTCCCTTGGATAGAGGTAAAGGCCAGAACCTATTTTACCATCGGGTTGTGTGTGTATAGCCCAGAGCCAAGTCTTTTCTGTAAATGACCCCCTCTGCTCCCAGTAACTGGAGTTCCACACCACTGAAAAGGTCCAACTCTTATTTATTCTCCAACAGCAATAAATCGTCACTTAGCACAGACAGGTTGTGACCTAAGAACAGTTCAGTATAGGTGGGGAGTAGGTCGAGGCACAATCCTTAGATAGAACTAACCATTGTGGTGTCACCAATGGTTATGGCATACAGTCTCTGCCACTGACTGTGTAGAATGGAAAGTGAATTACCTTCGCTAAGCGCAGCCCCTGTCAGAGGGAAGACATCCGTCCAAGAGAGTTACCAGAGGCCCCGCCGTCACCAGCAATGCTGCACCGGACTGGTCGGAGGGGTTACGCTCCCTGGTTTTCTCATCTCAGACTCGGGCACCCAAGGCTTTAGGGCCCCCTTGGATTCCTCCACCCTTGCGGGACCCAGTCGAAGGTACCGGGCCCCAGGCCTTCTCAATAGTACCTCACCCCAGGCTAAAGGTGCCTGGGATGGACTCCATCTCCCGCTCCGGCCAGGTCAAGGGCACCTGGGCCCGGAACTCCGGCACCCAGGCTGAAGGTGCCTGGGTGCGACTCTGACCTCCGACTCTGAACCCCGTGTTCAGGGCGTCCGCCCCTTTTATCTCCTCTCCCTTTGCATCACAGCAGGTTCCCCGCCCTGCTGTACCAGCGCCAGAAAAGGACAAAAAGGATGCAGTCTTGTGGTGAGGGTTCAACTCCGGCCGAGGGCAACAACGCCACCTGCAGGCCGCAGGGAACCTCACACCACCAGAGTCCTCCAAGAACCATAAAAGGGTCCCAGATTCCCTAACAATCAGTGCATCTGGGTTTCACTACCACCCAGATGCCTCCCCTAAATTCAAATACCCGCTACATATATATATTCAGTATCTCACAAAACTGAGTACACCCCTCACATTTTTGTAAATAATTTATTATATCTTTTCATGTGACAACACTGAAGAAATGACACTTTGCTACAATGTAAAGTAGTGAGTGTACAGCTTGTATAACAGTGTAAATTTGCTGTCCCCTCAAAATAACTGAACACACAGCCATTAATGTCCAAATCACTGGCAACAAAAGTGAATACACCCCTAAGTAAAAATGTCAAAATTGGGCCCTATTAGCCATTTTCCCTCTCCGGTGTCATGTGACTCATTACTGTTACAAGGTCTTCGTGTGAATGGGGAGCAGGTGTGTTAAATTTGGTGGTATTGCTCTCACTTTCTCATACTGGTCACTGGAAGTTCAACATGGCACCTCATGGCTAAGAATTCTCTGAGGATCTGCAAAAAAGAATTGTTGCTCTACATAAAGATGGCCTAGGCTATAAGAAGATTGCCAAGACCCTGAAACTGAGCTGCAGAACGGTGGCCAAGACCATACAGCGGTTTAACAGGACAGGTTCCACTCAGAACAGGCCTCGCCATGGTCGACCAAAGAAGTTGAGTGCACATGCTCAGCGTCATATCCAGAGGTTGTCTTTGGGAAATAGACGTATGAATGCTGCCAGCATTGCTGCAGAGGTTGAAGGGGTGGGTGGTCAGCCTCCCAGTGCTCAGACCATATGCTGCACACTGCATCAAATTGGTCTGCATAGCTGTCGTCCAAGAAGGAAGCCTCTTCTAAAGATGATGCACAAGAACGCCCGCAAATAGTTTGCTGAAGACAAGCAGACTAAGGACATAGATTACTGGAACCATGTCCTGTGGTCTGATGAGACCAAGATAAACTTATTTGGTTCGGATAGTGTCAAGCGTGTGTCGTGGCAACCAGGTGAGGAATACAAAGACAAGTGTGTCTTGCCTACAGTCATGCATGGTGGTGGGAGTGTCATGGTCTGGGGCTGCAGGAGTGCTGCCGGCACTGGGGAGCTACAGTTTATTGAGGGAACCTTGAATGCCAACATGTACTGTGACATACTGAAGCAGAGCATGATCCCTTCCCTTCGGAGACTGGGCCGCAGGGCAGTATTTCAACATGATAACTACCCCAAACACGCCTTCAAGACGACCACTGCCTTGCTAAAGAAGCTGAGGGTAAAGGTGATGGATGGACTGGCCAAGCATGTCTTCAGACCTAAACCCTATTGAGCATCTGTGGGGCATGCTCAAACGGAAGGTGGAGGAGCGCAAGGTCTCTAACATCCACCAGCTCCGTGATGTCGTCATGGAGGAGTAGAAGAGGACTCCAGTGTCAAACTGTGAAGCTCTGGTCACCTACATGCCCAAGAGGGTTAAGGCAGTGTTGGAAAATAATGGTGGCCACACAAAATATTGACACTTTGGGCCCAATTTGGACATGTTCACTTAGGGGTGTACTCACTTTTGTTGCCAGCGGTTTAGACAATAATGGCTGTGTGCTGAGTTATTTTGAGGAGACAGCAAATTTACACTGGGGTTTATTTACTAAAGGCAAATCCACTTTGCACTACAAGTGCACTGCAAGTGCACTTGGAAGTGCAGTCACTGTAGATTTTAGGGGGGCATGCAAGGAAAATAAAAAACAGCATTTTTGCTTGTACATGATTGTATGATAAAATCAGCAGAGCTTCCCCTGATTTCAGATCTTGCTCTCAGATTTACAGCAACTGCACTTCCAAGTGCACTTTCAAGTGCATTTTGCAGTGCACTTGTAGTGCAGAGTGGATGGGGCAGATAGTTTACAGGGAGTCAGGACCTTTGGTCTTGAATTCACTGTCTATTTTGCTCATTTATCAATAGTTGTATAGCATTTATAATATATGTAGCACACGGATCCTTTTCCCCCTCTTACCTTTTCAAGCAGGGGGATAAGACACACCATGCCACATGCCCGTGTCCTCTAGATTATAAAGGTCAGGCAGTGTTACATACTTGGGTCCTGCAGCAAGTTGCTTCCTTCTTCTGGTTCTCCCCTCTATGTTTATAGAGGCGAGTCTTTATCTTTCCCAAATTGTCCACACAACATATCAACTCCAACGTGAGTTTATTTTATCTTGCTTTCAGGAACCAGAGAGTTGAGGTGAGAAAAAGGTTAGCAGATAGAAGTGGATTCAGGCACACTCATGGCTTCATTGCCACTCGGCCCCGAGTGGGTACAGCTCACCTGGATAGTCACTCAATAGCACTAGCAGCCGGCGTGATGCTGGAACAGTGACTCAGTCCCCTCCAAGGACCAAGTCAAGGAGATCCCTCCTGAACTTTCAACACTCCGCAGAGGCAGTCTGTGAAGTGAGGAATCCTTCCCTCCGACAGGTCACCAGGCCTTTCCCGAGTCATCAATATTCTATTACTCGCCCTCTTGTTATGGGATCGATCCTCCCCTTGTTTCCTCTGTGTGAGAGCGGTCACCCTCACTCGGGTTCCCTGGGACTCCTCTTCGGTTGTAGACCCAGTCAAAGGTACTGGGCCTACCTGGAACTCTGTAGCCTCGGGCTGAAGGTGCCCGAGACTCCTCGATCAAGATGGGGCACACCCCCCTCTGAGGGGTAGCTCCCTCCAGGCAGTGGGCCCCGGGAATTGCCTTCAGGTCATGGGCCCCGGGAATTCCTTCCGGGCATGGGCCCCGGGAATAGCCTTCGGGCATGGGCCCCGGGAATGACTTTCGGTGTAATGGCGTCTGTCCCTTATATATCCTCTCCCGGCATGCACAGCAGGCCAGAAACCAAGGGAGGACATCCAATACCTACTCCATGACCTGTGTTTCAACCCCAGGAATAGGTGACAGCACCACCTATACGCCCAAAGGGGAACTGCACGCCAGGTGACACAGCAGTAAGGCAGAGTCCAAATAATTAAGAGACCCGAACCAACTATTGCTCTGGTCACCCCTAAATTTAAGTATAGCGGGATTAAATTTGGGGACCCCGCTACATATATAACAGTTTGCAATGCTTTTTGTTGTTTGGGTCCACCAGTTTAGGCTCCAATGGATGCTGTTAAAGCCACTTTTTAAACACATGAGCTGCCTAATTCTGTTGACCATACTTTCTGATTAATTATTTTGGCATCCCCTCCATAATGTGTTTTTAAATTTACTATCATTTAAAAAAAAAAAAATAATGTGTGTTATCTCATATATTTTGTTGAATAATGAAATTTGTTTTATACATACAAGTGTTTCATGGTTACAAAAATTTATATTACGCTGCCGCGGGTGCTTCCAATTTTTTCCAAAAGAACAAAAAAAACTGTCTGCAACTGCCTAAAAAACTTAACTGTTGAATTTGTTAATTTAATCCCCATAGTGTAATTTTAATAAACACACAGACTGCTTGACATGTGTTTAAACGGCCACAGCAGCCCTTTATTTGATGACAAAACTGTTAACAGTTCCAATTTACAATAACCACAACTAAGACTTTCCAAATAAATAACATAAAGACTATTGATTATGAGACGGGGTCTTTTGTGTCTGCTAGCCAAAAAAACTTCACTAAACCCAACCATTGTTCCCAGCCGCTCCAGGACATCTCCCAAATTGACAAAATTATGATTTTTTTTAAGGGGACTGAGCTGCGTTAAACAATTGATACCAACGTGGGGAGCCCATATCACCAGATGGGCACCCCAACTTTGTAACCACTTCACAATCCCCCAAAGATCCTAACTCACCAATCTGCCATGACAACCACCTACAAAAGAAATCCAATGACTAGCTTTAAACAAGGGCAGGCAGGTGGGATGACCTTGTTTCTCATCAGAAAGAACTCCTAGTAGCCACCTAATGTATTACCTCCAATTAGGTATGGGCTATTTCATTTTTTCTAACCTTTTACCGCTTTTCTAGAGACTAGGGACTCCCCCTAGTCACATAGCCCCTCCTTTTATTTCTTACAGGTCTCTCTTTCATTTCTTTGTCTTTTACCTAAAGTTGTTGTAAAGAATGAAGGTCTTTTACCTTAATGCGTTCTCTACATTAAGGTAAAAAAAACTATTGTCAGCCCACCAAAAACAAACCAATCTCAATCTAGCGGTGTGTCCGAGAGTAACAGCTCTGCTCTCTCTCTCTCTCTCTCTCTCCCTCCTCACTGGACTCAGTGAGAGCAGCAGAAGCTGTTGGCTCCTGCTGCTGTCAATCAAAACCTATGATGAGTGAGTGGGGCTGAGTCGCACTGTGCCCACACAGCCTGACTTGGAATCGAGCTAGCACGTGTGCCACCATGGGAAGCGGCTTCCTATGGTGGCACACAGAGAAGAGGAGGAGCCAGGACCCCAGAGGAGGAGGATCAGGGCTGCTCTGTGCAAAACCTTTGCACAGAGGAGGTAAGTATGACAAGTTTGTTATTAAAAAAAAAAAAAAAGGACTTTACAATCACTTTAAAGTTCACTTCAAACCTCTAAATATCCATATCTGTCCATCTAAAATAACTCTGTCTTCAGGGTGACAGTGCTGCTGTGCCATTTCACTGCAGAACCAACAGGAAGTGAAAAATAATGGATTTGCTGGCAGGATCAAAAGGCAATGTAACAGGGGGACTTAAAGAGGATTTTCACCCTCAAGAGAAAAAATTAAAAGTCAGCGGCCACAAATACAGTAGCCACTGACTTTTAATAAAAGGGCACTTACCTGTCTAGGAGTCCAGCGCTGTCCTCACCTGGGCCTGCCTTCTTCATCAGTCTTAAGGTTCCTGGCACCGGCATGTTTACTGTGGGAAGCCAGTTGTGATAACTTGCTGCTTTATAGGCAGCTTCCCACTGCGCATGCGTGAGCTCCACTGGACTTTGTGAATCTATCCGCAGCCTTCTAAGACCTGTGATGTTTCAGAAGGCAAAGAGAGTGGGAGCAGGTACCTATTACAGTGCCTTAAAAAAGAATTCATACCGTTAGAAATTTTCTAAATTTTGTCATGGTGCAACCAAAAAACGTAAATGGTGGCACATAATTGTGAAGTTGAAGGAAAATGATAAATGCTTTTCAACATTTTTTTACAAATAAATAAATGAAAAGTGTGGTGTGCATTTGTATTCATCCCCCCTGAGCCCATACTTTGTAGAACCACCTTTCATTGCAATTACAGCTGCAAGTATTTTTGGGTATGTCTCAGCTTTCTACATCCTAGATTACATTCTTCTTTGCAAAATAGCTCAAGCTCTGTCAGATTGGATGGAGAGCGTCTGTGAACAGAAATTTTTGCCACAGATTCTCAATTGGATTTAGGTCTGGACTTTGACTGGGCCATTCTAACACAAGAATATGCTTTAATCTAAACCATTCCATTGTATCTATGGCTGTGTATGTTTAGGGTCTTTGTCCTGCTGGAAGGAGAACCTCTGCCCCAGTCAGGGCCGCCATCAGGAATTTTGGGGCTCCTTACACAGCTTCAGGCATGGTTCCCCTGGAGCAGAGAACACGGGGGGGGGGTGCTGCCTCTGCATCATCTGTCCTAGGAGACGAAACGCGCCGGGAGGACTCCATTGTTGCCACATTCTTTGCAAAGCGCTTTTATATCAACTTAAATGTAAGTGTTTCCACTACATAAAATTTTGATTTATATACAGAGTTACGCTATGTGGCTGTTTCTTTTCTCTATTACATGATACTTACCTGCTCATATTGATTGGGATATTCCCGGACCACTACTGCATATGAGGTTATCTGCTAAGAGGTCATCTTTCTTCTGCGGTTTCTCTCTCCCTGTTGATGTTTGGCCATTTCCAGCACAGCAATTTGCAGCATACAGATTGTCCAGGTTCCATCGTGGTTTCACCACACCAAGCCCGTTTGACCCACTGAACATATGTTCCTCTGGGTTCAAACTATCTGGTAAGCTCCTTACCTATTGGTCGTGGTTCTCTTCATCTTCTCACCGTCACTTTTCCTTCAAAGTCTTCATCCACTTTTGAATTTCAGCATTGCCTTCAGTTTTGAATTACTTTAGGACACTCAGTTGCACAAGTTTTCACTTGTATTTCGCATATAGACATTTTGTATATATGAGGACTTCTTACTGTTCTTACTTAATATTTGAGTGTCTTTTTTTATATTGCACCATTTTTATATACTCATTTGAGTGCGTCATGCATTCTTGTTCATTTTTTTGATTAGCGCTACACTTTTTGTTTCCACGCTTTTTACTATTTGTCTACTTGTTGTGTTAGCAGCTTATCCAGAGGGCAGCGCGGAATTATTTTGTATGCTACGTCATTTGTACATGGCCCGGCTCTCAGGTGGTTAAAAGTTTTGCCCATTGGTATATTTTAAAAGAGCATTTGACCTCACTCTTGTCAAGTAGTGGCAAGAATAAAAAACGTGCATAACTAAAAAAAAAAATATTTTCGCATCAATTTGTTAAGTTACTTATTTTGTTTTGTTGCAAATTTGTTTTGTTTAATTTTGTTTTGTTTATTCAATTTCCAACTGGATTCTATTTTTTCTATTCTCTTTTATTCTAATATTTTTTTTTATTATTATATTGCTTTATTTTCTATTCTATTTGATTTTATTATTTTATTTTCTATTCTATTCTGTTTTATTCTAATATATTATTTTCCAAATTTGAATTCAGGAAGACAGCTATATTTTAACACTAATACAAAGGGGTTGATTTACTAAAGGCAAATAGCCTGTTCACTTTGCTAAGTGGAGTTGCCCTCTGCAAGAGCAGTTGCTCCAAGGATTAGTAAATGAGCTGAAGCTCTGCTGACTTCCCTCACCCAAACATCTGCAAGCAAAAATTCAGTTTACTCTTTCGTCCATGGACCGACACAGCTTCTCTATTGACAAGTGGGTATTATCCGTTAATTAGGAGTGACTAGGCAGAAAAACTTGTAAAAAGTGTTGCATCACACCTTCTACAGTACCGTCCAGGGGGCGGACCCTCTGGGTATACCCTCTCAGTCTGCATCTTCGCAGATCAGTTTTTTTCTGTCTAGCAAGGAGTAGGACATGGCTCCCTTCGGGCCCATTGGTCCGGGGAAAAAAGATATATATATATATATTTATTTATTTTTTGCTACATTTGTTGTTTCCTGTGATCTTCGATCAACTGCCGACTGGGTGACAGGCTGGATCCTCGATCCTTGTAGTCTCCCCAGTTTCGGCCATCGAGCGTGTGCCGACCCTAGCTATGCGCTGGGTTTTCCACGACATGCCCGTCGCTCCACGGGTGGCCGGTGAGCCTACGCTCCAGGGCCTGCATCGGACCGCTCAGCTTCGGCTGACCTTACGGCCGAGTCGCAGCAGCCTGGCCGGTGAGCTTACGCTCCAAGGCTTGCATCGGACCGCTCAGCTTCGGCTGACCTTACGGCCGAGTCGCAGCAGCCTGTCCGGTGAGCGTCATGCTCCAGGGCATACATATGATCGTCCCTTCTGGGTCCAATCACAGCATGCCTGGCCAACAGTCACCTTCCGTGCGCGGACGATGATCTGTTTGGAATGTCTTCCAGCAGAATACATGCAGGATAGGTAAGTAAAACTCCCCTGCCTCGGCTGGGTGATTTAGCTGGACATTCCTGGAGAGATCAAGTAAGTGGTTGTGGCCCCTTTCTTCCCTCTCTCCCTGCCTTTCCCTCCTCCCTGGGCTTCTAGCTAAAGGTTGCTGGGTGCTGGGGGTCACCTAGGGGGTCCCACTGGAGCGGGGCTGGCTGTAACTAACATTTAAAAGAAATGTCATTTTTTCTTACCTGTGTTTGTGTCCTTCCTCCTCCATGCTGTCGGCGGCCATTTTGAGGTGGTCCATGCCAAGTTTGGCCTCTTGTGACTGCCCGGCGGCCATCTTCCTGTGGTTCGGCCACACCCACTGGCGCCTATCAGCTGATCGGCGGCCATGTTTGTCCACCCTGTATGCAGATATTGCCGTTCGGCGGCCATCTTTTTGTGGGCTATGGCTGCTTGACCTCTATCTTCTGTCGGCGGCCATTTTCTTAGAGCCCACATTATCTTCCATACAGACGTTTTTGGCAACCATTTTTCGAGAGCCTCCGGCCTCTAGGGTGCATTACACTGGCGCGAAAATTCACACAGGAAGTGCTGATAAAAGAAGCAGACTGACACAGCAGCAGGGGGACAGCATCACAGGCGCAGCATAGCAGTACCTATCCAGGGTGGTGAGTCCTCTGGGTGACCCGGCCTCTCTGCAGCACAGGAGGGTGGCCTATTGATATCTTGCCTGGAGCCCTGTGAGTGTCAGCGTGTGGTCAGCATGGCATCTGAGCCAGATGTCTTCTCCCCTGAAACACCAGATTTAGCAGCTGGTGCTCCTGAGGTGTCTATGAACGCTATGACTGCAATCCTAGAGGCGTTTGCTGCCAGGGTGGAAGCAGCACACGGGAATACAGGGGGTAGTAAACGCCCCATCCCCTGCAAGCTTCTGGGGACAATTCTGGTGCAGAACCAGGTCCAGCAGTACGCAAGACGGCTTTGGTATCTGACCTTATTACTGCAGTGCGGGATATGCTAAAATTGGAAAATACTGCAGAAGCAGCAGAGACTCCGGTCCACTTGGGTTTCATAGACCTGCCCGCACTGCTAAGGTGTTCCCTTGTGTGTCTTTTGATAAACTCTTATACAAGGAATGGGAGAACCCACTGAGGGTCTTTACAGCCCCAAAGAGGTTTGCGGTACGGTACCCCTTTTGAGGAGAGTTTTCTGAAGAAATGGACCTCTCCCCCCTATAGTGGACCCTCCGGTGTCCAGACTTAATAGAGCCACCACAATTCCTGTAGAAGGGGCTCCTGTTTTCTAGGACCCTGTGGATAAGAAGGCTGAAGCACTCGCTTGCTACCTATACTCAGTGGTAGGCTCGGCAGTACGCCCGACATTGGCGGGGGCCCTAGTGTCTCACACACTTACTGAATGGGCAAGATTGCTACTCCAGGGGTTAAGGAGCGAGATGCTCCTCCTGATGAGATAACATTGGCCGACCTGTTGGTCCAGGGCCTTAGGTTTGTCTGTGAGTCAGACATGAATACTATTCCCCTGCTGTCTAAAACTTCGGTTTATGCAGTAGCAATACGCCGCCTGATCTGGCTAAAAGGCTGGTCTGCGGACCAGACTTCCAAGAAAGCCCTGTTGGATCTGCCTTTTAAGGGCGACAGACTTTTTGGGGCTTCTCTGGATGACATCATCAAGGATGCCACAGGAGGTAAAAGCACTTTGCTTCCCCAAATTAGCAAGGGTAAGGGGCCACGCCAAGGGCAAGGGCCCTCCTTTACTGCACACAAGTGGTTTTTTCGTCCCCCTAGGGCGACAGGGAAAAGACCCCAGGCCGATAAAGCGCCTGCCCAAGGACAAAAGCGCCCCTGGTCCCGCATACCCAATAAGCCTGCGGACAAATTTGCGTCCACATGAAGGTCCACCCCCACCCAGCTCTCGGGTGGGGAGACGTCTTCGCAAATTCGCGACTCAGTGGACAGCACTAATCTCCGACAGGTGGGTTTGCGAAGTAATCTCCTCAGGCTACAAGATAGAGTTTCTCTCTTGTCCACCGGACAGATTCAACACCTCCAATCTCCAGCTACTACCGACCCGTCGGGAGGCCCTGTATGGGGCGGTCCAGGGTCTACTGGAACGCGGGGTAGTTATTCCAGTTCCAGAACTGGAACTGGGTTTTTACTCAAATCTGTTCATTGTGCCGAAGAAGGAGGGGGTTCGTCCAAGCTTGGATCTCAGAGCCCTCAATTGCTTTGTGAAGGTACAAAGTTTTCGGATGGAGTCGGTTCGATCTGTAGTCACGGCTCTCCATCCGGGGGACTTTCTGGCCTCCTTGGACATCAAGGACGCATACCTGCATGTCCCCATATACTCCAGACACCAGAGGTTTCTGCGATTTGCTATCGGGAAGGACCACTACCAGTTTGTGGCCCTCCCGTTGGGCCTTGCCTCAGCACCCAGGACGTTCACCAAGGTGCTCGCTCCGATTCTGGCACTTCTAAGACAGCGGGGTATCGCTATCACAGGCTACTTATACGACCTTCTGCTGAAGACCCCTTCAAGCTCAGAATTAGAGGTAAGCGTGTCCATTACCTGTCAGACTCTTCGAGACTGTGGTTGGATACTAAACACGCAAAAGTCAGTATTGGTGCCCACTCAACGCCTAGTGTATCTGGGGTTGATTCTGGATTCCTCAGAGGCAAAGGTATTCCTCCCTGTGGAGAAGTTGCAGACCCTCCGGGCTGCAGTACGGCAGCTGACTTCCAGGAATTGGTCGTCACTCCGTTTTTGCATGCGAGTGTTGGGCCTCATGGTAGCCTCCTTCAAGGCGGTCCCATATGTTCAATACCACACTCGAGTGTTACAGAAGGAAGTTCTGTCCAGATGGAACAGATGCCCTTCATCTCTGGATTATCAAATCCGAGTGAGCCACCTAGTCAGGAGATCCCTGGTATGGTAGCTGACAGCACCGGCTGTAATGGCCGGGAAGTCATTTCTTCCGGTTTACTGGATAGTGATCACGACGGACGCCAGCCTTACAGGTTGGGGGGGAGTCTGGGGTGTCCAGTCGGCGCAGGGTCGCTGGACCCCAGAGGAAGCCCTCCTGCCGATCAATGTCCTGGAGATCCGGGCGATCAAGCTGTGCCTCTTCAAATGGTCTCAGAGACTGTAAGGGCGTCCAGTCAGGATCCAGTCAGACAACGCCACAGCAGTGGCATATGTCAATCATCTAGGAGGAACAAGAAGCTCAGCTGCAGCATCGGAGATCGCTCGCATCCTGAAGTGGGCAGAGAGGAGCGTACCGGCACTGTCGGCCGTGTACATTCCGGGTGTGGAAAACTGGCAGGCGGACTACCTGAGCCGCCAGATGCTGGACCAGGAAGAATGGTCCTTACACCCGGAGGTGTTCCAACTCCTCTGCCAAAGATGGGGCACACCAGACGTAGATCTTCTGGCTTCCCGACTCAATCGTAAGGTATTGAGGTTTGTGGCCCGGTCAAGAGACCCATGGGCAGACGCAACGGACGCGTTGGTGGCATTGTGGGGTCAGTATCGGCTAATCTATGCCTTCCCTCCCTTAAGGCTTCTTCCCCTTCTGCTCCGCAGAGTGGAGGCAGAGGGAATTCCAATGATCCTAATCACTCCAGATTGGCCTCAGCGTCCTTGGTACGACGATCTAGTACGTCTGGTAGCAGACGTCCCCTGGCGCCTACCACTACGGAAGGACCTGCTATCGCAAGGTCCCATATTCCATCCTGCTTTACAGTCATTGGCTTTAACGGCATGGATGTTGAGAACCGGGTACTGAGAGACCGGGGCCTGTCAGACTCAGTAATCTCTACTATGAGAAGTGCTCGAAAACCGTCCTCTAGGAAGGTCTATCACCGCACTTGGAGGGCCTACATCTCCAGGTGTGAGGAAATGAAATGGCATCCGCGTACCTATTTGGTTTCCAGAATCCTGCTGTTTTTACAGCATGGGGTGGACCAAGGGCTTGCCCTAAGTACGATTTAAGGGACAGATATCTGCCCTGGCTGTCTTTTTTCAGCGACCCCTGGCGACTCACTCTCTCGTGAGTACATTTGTGCAGGGGGTCCGACAGGTGGCCCCTCCGGTCCGTCCCCCGTTACCTCCGTGGGACTTGAACCTGGTCCTCTCGGTGCTTCAGAAGGCACCGTTTGAGAATATTAGAGATATTCCCCTGTTGACACTTTCTCAGAAAGTGGTCTTTTTGGTGGCTGTTACGTCAGTTAGACGAGTCTCTGAGCTGGCAGCCTTGTCCTGCAAGGCTCCCTATTTGATTTTCCACAAGGATAAGGTGGTGCTGCGGCCGCAGTTTTCCTTTCTTCCGAAAGTCGTTTCGGCTTTTCATCTCAACGAAGACATTGTACTTCCATCCTTGTGTCCTCAGCCGTCGAATCCTAAGGAGTCGGCGTTGCATTCCTTGGACGTTGTCCGAGCTTTGAGAGTATACCTATCTGCTACTTCCCTGTTCCGGAAGTCAGACTCACTGTTTGTTTCGGTGGCTGGTCCCAAAAAGGGCCAAGCAGTCTCATCGGCCACCATCTCTAGGTGGATCCGACAGATAGTAATCCAGGCTTACGCCTTAAAGGGTCAGGCGCCCCCCTTTCCTGTCACGGCGCAATCGACCAGGGCAATGGGTGCCTCTTGGGCTTTCCGACATCAAGCGTCTGTTTCCCAATTATGTAAAGCGGCGACTTGGTCGTCCGCTCACACTTTCACAAAATTCTACAAAATTGATGTAGGTGCATCTTCGGATGCCTCTTTTGGCCGCAAGGTTTTGCAAGCGGCTGTTTAGAGTTGCAACTCCTCCGTTGGAGGAGTGCTGTTTTGTGTTTGGGGTGAAGTTTATTTTTATGCTGTTACCACCCCTCGTTTTTTCTCTGACACTGCTTTGGGACGTCCCACTTGTCAATAGAGAAGCTGTGTCGGTCCATGGACGAAAGAGTAAATAGGATTTTTTACTCACCGTAAAATCCTTTTCTCTGAGTCCATGGACCGACACAGCACCCACCCCTCCTTTTAAGTTTGTACTGCTTTTTGACGAACTGATCTGCGAAGATGCAGACTGAGAGGGTATACCCAGAGGGTCCGCCCCCTGGGCGGTACTGTAGAAGGTGTGATGCAACACTTTTTACAAGTTTTTCTGCCTAGTCACTCCTAATTAACGGATAATACCCACTTTGTCAATAGAGAAGCTGTGTCGGTCCATGGACTCAGAGAAAAGGATTTTACGGTGAGTAAAAAATCCTATTTTTTTTATTTTCCTTGCACGTGATTGGGTATTCTTTGAGTGAAGCTTTACCTAATTTACTAAGCTCTGGAGCAACTGCACTTTGCAAAGTGCACAGTCTATTTGCTTTTAGTAAATCAACCCCACAGTCTTTAAAGGAAATCAGCAATAGTCAGCAACATGTTTACAATTCCAATCTGTTTTTGAATTTGATTTAGTTTTCGAATTCTGATAATTCATTCATTCGGACGAAATTTCATTATTTCAGATTCGTTCAAATTCGTTACTATTGTAATTCGGAAATTCGGAAACTGTACATCCAAATCTCTAAATAGCGAAAATTTTGTCCGAGAGCACACTGGTTAGTATAAAGCCCCATACACACGGTAGGACTTTTTGCCAACAAACTTCAAAATGAGCAAGTTTTCAAAAAAATCCGAACGTGTGTACGCTCCATCGGACTAACTTTTTTGTTTTTCATCGGACAAAAGTTCACTCTGCAAATGGACAAACGTTTCGGCAACAAAAGTCCGATGGTGAAAAGTCTGACCGTGTGTACAGAAATCCATCGGACTTTTGTCCGAAGTACAAATACGCATGCCCAGAACCAATGTTAAAATCAACCAACAATAGCAGAAGTTGACCAAAGGGTGGCAGTAAAGAGCAGAAAAGAGCAGAAAAACCACGTGATGTTGGTAAAGTTTTGAGAAAGTTTGCAGAAAAGTCCTGCCGTGTGTATGCTATGGGTGTGCCCGGCCAACTCCCCACGGAAAAGTTTGTTTGAAGTCCGACCGTGTGTACGAGGCTTTATTCTTGCGTGTTCTACTTTGGAGTGTGCTGATGTTCCTGATATTGGTTGAACCTGGTTGGACTATTGGCCCTCTTGCCTATGGGCATCTTTGTGTGGCATCACACGCTGCACAGACAATACGATGTCCTAGGGCACAGAGCGTGTCTGCTAAGTACATAGACGTGTATGTTCATGAGATACAAGCATGCAAATCCGTGTTGTTCTAAAATCCACCGTTTGAAAAAGCTGCCTGGTACTGGCTTAGAGGGATCCTGCAGAAAGGCAGCCTTTGATAAAGTTGCTTCTGTTGTATTATTAAATTATCCTTACATAAACTGAAATGTATAGGCAGCTTATATTTGTATCTCCACAAATTCCAGCACTTGCAGAGATGAATCTCAGACACCTCTTAAGGAAAAAAAGATTATGAGTTATGTAATCTGTTATTCTCTGATAGAACGATGTGCAAAGCCAGCTGTAGATGAAATGATGACCAGTCCAGTGAAGCTTTCTGCAGACTGTCTATCAAGCTGTCAGAATTTGTGCGGTACTAAAGTGGATATGTACAGGATTATGGCAGGGCATGAGAAGGTGAGCACCTAAGGAAGACTAGCTTTTACCAGGCCCTATTCATCACTCTATACAACCAGCTATCAATGTGCCTTAGGTGATCACTGCGCGGTGTACTTTTGTAGAAAAACCGATTGCTGACAATACTTATATATTGTGTTTTCCTAACTACACAGGGTTCCAGGGTCTTCCACTCTTTCTTCTTGCGCTCATAGCTAAGAGACTGCAATATAAAATTATGTCATTTACATATGAATAAACCAGGAGCCACCCCACCCCCCACACTGCAAGGGTTAAAGGGGTTGTAAAAAAAAAAAAAAACCCTGCAAGACAAAGGCATAATGAGCTAGTATGCATAGCATACTAGCTCATTATGAATTACTTACCTTAGATCAAAGCCCCAGCAGCGGTCCTCGTCCCCCCTCCCCCCTCCGGCGGCGACAACTCTCCTGGGGGTTACTTACGGGTATCGCAGCTCCGGCACTGTGATTGGCTGGAGCCGCGATGACGTCACCCGCGCGCATGCGCGTGTGAGCCGCCGGTAGCGGCACACGGACTGAAGCAATGGCACATAGGTGTGTGAGTAAGCTATGAGTAAGCATCACACGATGCGAAACATGTCAGCCAATTTTTTCCTGTTGTTCACTGTATTTTGACTGTATCGTTTTGGTTGTTTTTGGATTTTACCTACCCAATAAAGACGTTGTTTTATGGAGTACGGCAGTCCAGGATTTCTTTCTATCCAATGCCCCTGTGTATAGCCAGCACCTTGCGGTTTAGTGGGACGGAAGCCAAGCCAAGGGATTTGTAGTTTTTGGAGCGGTATCATCTCTCACATAGGTGCTATTGCTTCAGTTTGCACCAGTGCGCATGTGCCGATGACATCGGCACATGCAGGGAACAGGGGATATCTCCTAAACCGTGCAGGTTTAGGAGATATCCTGGGTAGCTACAGGTAAGCCTTAATATAGGCTTACCTATAGCATAAAGTGGTTGTAAAGGGTTTACAACCACTTTAATGCATCCTATGCATTATGGTGAAAAAACATCTGACAATTACCGGCCCTACAGCCCCTCATTTTACTTACCTGGGCCCTGGAATGTCCCACGACGAGGACGCGCTGCATCTTTGCCCAGGGCTCTCGGCTCTTGATTGGATAGATTGATAGCAGTGCATCCATTGGCTCCCGCTGCTGTCACTCAAATCCAATGATTTGGGCACCGGGGGGTGTGGCCAAGTCTTGCATTCGGCGGCTATGTACGCCAAATGCTGGACTCGGGAGCGCGCCCGCAAGGTAACCCCCTAGGGAGAGTGCTTCCCAGAGGGGGTTATCTGATGCGGGGAGGAGCCGAAAGAGCCACTGGGGGACCCCAGAAAACGAGCTGAGGTAAATATGACATGTTTGTTATTTAAAAATAAAATAAAAATCTAACCTTTAGTGTCACTTTAAGGTCTCATCCACAGGGGCGTACTACAGCATACACCCATGCAAGGGCCATGCACAAGTGTTCCATGCATCCCTGTGCAGGCAGTCCTATTCATGTTGATTGGGACACAGCAGCTGCATTGATACAGCCACTGCTCTAAATTTAATAGCCATATGGGCACGGCCCCGAATGCACACTGTCTGCATTTAGCACCATGCACCCACATGGCTGTCAAATTGGGAGCAGTGGCTGTGTCTGTGCAGCCACTGCATCCCAATTGACATGAAAAGGACTGCATGCATGGGATGCATGGAACACCTAGTGCTGTGTGGGCAAACGCGACCCTTGCAATGATGTACACCCTAGTAAGCCTGTGTGAACAAGGTATTAATACGCACCATGTCTAGGGGGTACTGTACAGGTTACCTGCCCTTTCCCTCACTCTAGCTGGCTCTGGCACTCTCCTTTTCTCCCCAAAGCTCTGGTCTATGGGTGGAGCTCCGGTGTCATCATGTACAATACCATACCTCCCAACATTCACGGATTCTGCGGGTTTTTCCCGCATTGACACTTCTTTCCCGCAGTCCCGCGAGAGTGTACATTTTCCATAGGAGGAAGAGGAGCCTGTGGATGAAGCACGGGAGAGAGGTAAGACGCCCCCCCCGCGCGATCGGCGGCCACCTCCCCCGCTCCACAACAGTGATCACCGGTAAAAAAACACCTGACCTGTGGCAGCACCAACTGTTTTTGAGATGACCAGAAAAAAAAAAAAAACAGTGATCACCGGTAAAAAAATAACTTGTCCTGCGGCAGCACTGTCCCCCGCTCAACAACTGTGATGAGATGACCGAAAAAAAAAAAACCCATCCCAATGCAGCACACCACCCCCACCAACTTTGGTGTCAGAGAACAAAAATTAGACTGAATGTCCCGTGGTGGAACTTTTAAAAGTTGGGAGGTATGCAATACAGTGATCACTGGCAGTTGCGGCTTACAGAGGTAGGTGTGGAAGTCCTGTTGGTGTGTGGAATTACAATTTTGACGCATCAGTCCAGAGCATATGCTGCCATTTTTTTTGCACCCCATTTCCTATGTTTTCATGCATAGGACATGAAAATAAGACTAAGGCACTCGACTATGCATGAAAACATAGGGACTGGGGTTCAGAAAAATGGCAGCAGGTGCTCTGGACTGAAAATTTGAAACATTTAGCTGTAGCAGAAAGCAGATTGTTCACAAAGGGATGGAGAGTGCTACAATACAGAGTGTCTGCAGGCAACAGTGAAGTATGGTGGAGGTTGCTTGTAAGTTTGGGGCTGATCTTCTGCAAATGGAGTTGGAGATTTGGTCCAGATCAATGGTGTCCTCAATGCTAAGAAATACAGGCAGATACTTATCATGCCATTGTAAAGGATGTATAAAAATAGACACCCCTCAAAAATAAAGCTTATATTATATAGTTTATATGATATGTCCAGCTGCAGTAGCAGCCTGGAACCAAAATCCTGCTCTGAAAAGGGGACAAATTTCCTAGAACACAAAAAAATACAGTAACTTGTTTCTGGTGGGAACTTCCTTCAGTTGCCCCCTGTTCCCCCAGAGTAATGTATGGCCCATGTGTCTTGCAGGTAAGAAATATCAAATCCAAGCCAGAACTAGCACGAAAATCATTTAGTGTATGTTCCTGTGACAAGGAAATGCTGCCACAGTGTAATATGAGAACAAACTGTATGATTGTATATTGTACTTTTGCAGATATATATTCCTAGGGTCCTTTCACACGGGGCGGATCCGTGCAGATCCGCCCCGTGAAGCTCCGCTTGCTCAGTGGGGATCGCTCCGTTGATCCCCGCTGAGCCGACGGATGACTGGGCGGTCCCCGCACACTGTGCAGGGACCGCCCTGTCAGAGCGCCGCTCTCCCCTATGGGGAATCGGATGACGACGGACCGTAGAGTCCGTTGTCATCCGATCCGCTCCGCCGACGGAAGGAAAAATAGGGTTTTCCTCCGTCACACTTTGGCGGAGCGGATGTCAGCGGACATGTCTCCGCTGACATCCGTGCCTCCATAGGGGTGCATGGAGGATCCGTTTCAGGTCCGCCTAAAAAACTGACAGGCGGACCTGAACAGACCTCCGTGTGAAAGGGGCCCTAGTGTGCAGGACATGTGCTTTTTGCAATCCATTACTGAAATGTTATTTAGAAGCATTTGAGACTATATGTGCACCGTTTTATGTATGTTTGCTGTACTTTATCATTGTTTTGTTCAGTTGCACCCTGTTTCCCCGGAGTAATGTATGTCCCATGTGTCTTGCAGCTACCATCTATTAAACACCCCAATTTCACCCGCCCCTATCGCACTGTGGAATTTATTTATTCATCATATGTGCAACACCATACCATCATGGAGGTGTGTGATTGGCCCTAAATTTATTCTGCAGTAGGACAAAGACCCCAAACATACAGCCAATGTCATTAAGAACTGTCATTAACCCTCCTGGCGGTATTCCTGAGTGTGGCTCGGGGTTAAATTTCAGTACTATTAGCGGTAACCCTGAGCCACGCTCGGGATTGCATTGCAGAATCCTGGTACAGCGTACTTACCTTGTCACCAGGATCCTGCGAGGTCCCCCCACTGTGTCCTCCGCTGGATCATCCACCCGATGCTCTGTGTTCCGGGCTCCATTCCCTGCGAGCGTCGGGAGCGGAGCCCGGTGGCAAATTCAAAAAGTACAAAAAACATAACACATACAGTACACTGTAATCCGTAAGATTACATTACAGTATAAAATCATTTCACCTCCCTTTTGTCCCTAGTGTCTTGTCCAGTGTCCTGCATACACTTTTATATTATATATACTGTTCTTTCTGCATGAAAACTGGAGATTGTCCATAGCAACCAAAAAGTGTCCCTTTACGTCAAAAGTGGTTTTATACCAGCTAGAAAACAGCGATAATAAATTAGAACACTTGCAGAATTGAGCGATAGCGATTCGTGGGGAAATTCATTTTATTATTATTATATTATTTTTTTATAATTATTTATAGTTATTTATTATAATATAATTTATGATTTTGTGTTTCAAACTTTATCATACCCGGGATGTCTACTAGACTCTTATTTGGACAGATTTAAGTGAGTTATTACTAAGAATTACAGACCTACAATATAGAAACGCCAAATTTCTATGCAAAACAATGAGATTCAAAAATCTGACATAATCATACTGCCAGGGAGGCTACAGTAAAGAAGTACAAGGAGTCTTGGAAGTGATGGTTTGGCCCCCACAGAGCCCTGATCTCAACATCATGGAGTCTGTCTAGGATTACATGAAGAGACAGAAGGATTTGAGGCAGCCTACATCCACAGAAGATTTGCAGTCAGTTCTCCAAGATGTTTGGAACAACCTACCTGCTGTGTTTCTTCGAAAACTGTGTGCAAGTGTACCTAGAGGAACTAAAGACTTGATGGGCAAAGGGTGGTCACTCGAAATATTGATTTGATTTGGATTTCTCTTCTGTTCATTTATTTTCCATTTTGTTAATTGATAAAAATAAACTATTAAAGTGGATGTAAAGGCTGAAGGTTTTTTGCCTTCATGCATTATATGCATGAAGGTTAAAAACTTTCTGTGTGCTGCTCCCCCCAGGAGCCCCCCTCCTCCTAATACTCACCTGAGCCTCCTCTCGATCCAGTGATGTTCATGGGAGCCTAGGCTGTCCCGGGCCTCTCTCTCTCTTCATTGGCCAATGGCTCCAGCTGCTGTCAGTGAGCCAACGAGAGGGGGGCAGACCACTATGGGGTTTATTTTACTAAAGCTGGAGAGTGCAAAATCAGGCTTACTTCTGCATAGAAACCAATCAGCTTCCAGGTTTTATTGCCAAAGCTTAATTGAACAAGCTGGGGTTAGAAAGTGATTGGTTTCTATGCAGAAGTGAGCCTGATTTTGCACTCTCCAGCTTTAGTAAATAAACCCTTATGTGTCTTATGCATGCATAGAGGGGGGCTCTGGAGCCATAGCAAGCGGACTGCTATTGGGGGCACTGGTCAAGGGGGAGGAGCCAGGAGTGCCGATGGGGGACCCAAGAAGTATTGGATCGGGGCTGCTCTGTACAAAACCACAGAGCTGGTAAGTATGACCTTTTTAAAAAATGTCTACAGTGGAACCTCGGATTGCGAGTAACGCGGTTAACGAGCGTTTCACAATACGAGCACTGTATTTTTAAAAATCCTGACTCAGTTTGCGAGTGTTGTCCCGCAAAATGAGCAGGATTCAAGCCACAGCGGTGTGCAGTACCGTGTTTGGCCTGAGGTGGGGGGGCGCCGGAGCCGAGCGGAGCCGAACGTCGCCGTTCTGAAGTGCTCGGAAAGACTCGGAAGATACTCAGTTCCTGAGCCTTTCCAAGGTTTTCCGAGGTCAGCCGAGCTGTCCTCGGGCCTTTCCGTGTGTTTCTGAGGCTCTCCGGCGCCCCCACACCTCTGGCCACATGCAGTATTGCATGCCATTGAAGTCAATGCAGAACAAATTATTTCCGTTTCCATTGACTTCAATGGGAAAACTGGCTTTGATATGCGAGTACTTTGGATTACGAGCATTCTCCTGGAACGGATTATGCTCGTATTCCGAGGTTCCACTGTATTTCTGAAAGCATTCTTAATTGACTGCATTTTTTCGCACCTGCCTAACACACAGTACTGTAAAAGGATCAATTCACAAAGCTAACATACTAAAATAACAATCCTTATGATAAAAAAAAATGACAGTTATTTTCAATAAGATTTCAGAAATTGTCACCAAGCTGTAAAGAAAGATCCTTATCCTTGTATTTGTGAATTGAGCCTACATTCTATTTTCTCATGAATTTTGCATGATTTTCCTTATTTGCTTATTGTATAAAGCAGCATCTTTTTTTCTAGTTTAGCAATGGTTGGGTAGATTAGTATCACTGGAGGGTCAAAGGTTATCTTCCCATGAATAGCCTGGATGGGGAAAAAAGGAAATATTTGGGAAAGCCATGTCAGAAGGTGAGAAGGTCAGCAGAGACAGGTTCTCAGGAACTAATGTGCTTGTTGTTTTTTTTTTCCTGTTATAAATGACAGTTTTGTGTCTTTCCATGTAACCAGATAAGCAGCATTGTGTTCTCTGGAGCTTCTGACTGGTAGCTTATACCACCGGTGAAAATGACAATCACAGATCATGCCTACATTATGGCTGGGCTGGACACAGTGATTCCATCCCTCTAGAAAAGTCTTCTGTACAGGACATCTGATAAAATATACATTTATTTGAAATGTGAAAACGTTGGTTTTATAAAAAAATAAGAGGATGAACCTGTTACAGTCATTTCAGAAGTGTTTTTCAATATTTCAAAACCTGCAGCTATTGTTTAACCACTTCAATATCGGGCACTTTTACCCCCTTCCTGCCCAGGCCTATTTTCAGCTTTCAGCGCTGTCACACTTTGAATGACAATTGCGCGGTCATGCAACACTACCTAAACTAAATTTTTATCATTTTGTTTACACAACTAGAGTTTTTTTTGGTGGTATTTAATCACCACTGAGTTTTTAACTTTTTGCTAAATAAACAAAAAAAAGACAGAAAATTATGAAAAAGACCCATGTTTTTTTTTTTGTATATTATTTAGTCTCCGTGAAAGTTATAGAGTCCACAAACTATGGTATAATTCTGAAAATTGAATAATCCTGATGAACTGACAGCCTTTCTCGTTTCTTAAGACCTGAAAACACCAGGACAGTACAAATACCCCCCAAAGTACCCCTTTTTTTGGAAAGTAGACAGTCCAAGGTATTTAGTAAGAGGCATGGCGAGTTTTTTGAAATTGTAATTTTTTTGGCATAATTTTTTGGAAAATGTATTAAAAAAAAAAAAAAAAAATGTTATATATCTATCTATATATATATATATATATATATATATATATATTATATATATATATATATATATATATAGAGAGAGAGAGAGAGAGAGAGAGAGAGAGATATAATTTTTTTTTTTTTTACATGCGGTTTTATATTACACTTTTTTTTTTTTTTTTTTATGATTTCTTTTTTTTATAGCAATATAATGTTACCACAGTAACATTGTATTACTCTGGGGAAGTGATCAGGATTTTTTTTTTTTTTTTTTACACATTATGATTGCTTATAGTAGTGCATTACATTACTATAAACAAGCATTTTACTTAATGAAACTGATTTATTCAGTTGGTTTTGTTTTGATTAGCTGTGATTGGCCAGAGCTAATCACATGGTACGGATGGGCTCTGGTTGGCCCTGACTGTACCATGTGATCACAATGACCAATCACAGCTAGCAACACAATTGTACACATTGGATGGCATAAAAGGAAGCCATTCATTGTGTACAACTGTCATGTGATCTGCTGTGATTAGTTATTGCATTCACATGGTACCGGCAGTGAGCTGATGATCAGTCTTTGGCTGGTGGCAGATTGCGCCACCGCTGCGATCCGGGAGGACGTCATTTGATTTCCACCCGGATCGATGAGAGGCCCACCCAGCCGTCATATTGTATTAACAGCAAACAAACACTCTTAAGTGTGATGTCTGGGTGGTCTATTACTCAAGGGATGGTTTCTCTGGCCTTGCTGCCCTCCAGGATAGGGGATATTCTAATAGTCACAGAAAAAGTAAAGGAAAGAGGGCGCACAGGCCTAGTGCATTATCCCAAGTAAATTCATTGATAAAAATGAAATTAAAAACTACTCACAAACATGTGGAGAAACATTGCTTGTATAAGCCTATTCGTGGCAGTCAGTCCTGAAACCGACAGTCTCCAGATGGCAAAGGAGAAGACATCAGGGCCACTGCTGACTGACGCGTTTTGAATTAATACCTTCTGAGGTTCTGAGGAAGAAGGTATTCCTTCTAAACGCCTTAATAGGTGGCTTATACAAGCAATATTTCTCCACATGTTTGTGAGTAGTTTTTAACTTAATTTTATCAATAAATAAATTTACTTGGGATAATGCACTAGGCTGGTGTGCCCTCTTTCCAAGATCCCCAGGGGGGAAGTGTCCTTCAAATCACCCCCCCGCCACACTGTAGAATGCTTTGACCCCCCCAGAAGCAGTACCCTCTTCCCCCCTTCACATCACCCCCCCCCCTGTGGTGTCCTCTGCCCCCTTAGTAGACAGCATAGTGCTGGGTGGAAGGCGGGAGTGGGAGCTGCCGGAGTTCATAATAACAAGCTGGTGACTCCTTCCAGCACTATTGCTGCCCCCAGCTCTCTGCTCTGCAGTTACCATGAGAGTGACGGAGGCTAGGGGAAGGCAGAGCTGTGGTCAAAATCCACCTGTCGGGTCCCCATGGACGATTTGTTGATCGCGATTGACGGCTTACCGACCCCGGTTTAAAAAAGGTCTGGTTATCCTGACACAAATTCTCAAATATCTACTTGTTGGGTGCCTACCTGTCACATGCTCCTTTGGTAGAGACTACAACCATTTGTGGAGACATACATTGTATAAGCATCGTCCATCATTGTCACTATCAGGAAGCTGGCCCAGCACAGTAATGTGCACACAACACTGAAGCAAGTACATAAAGACATGAAGTGCCTAAAAGAGGCTGAAGGAGATCAGCAGCACTGATATGCAAAAAAAAAAAGGTGAAAACAAGAAGAAAATGGTTTATGATACACACTGCTTTAGCAAACGAAATTTTAATTAGTTGGGTATATGCTAAGGAAGTGGCCTCAGCACAAAAGTTCCTTCACTACCAGGGCCTCCGTCACCTTTGCTTAGGCACCGCTTCCTGACTGGCTGATTGATTATGCACGCAACACTAATACTATAGTCATTGGCAATGGCAATATAGTCTCCTCTGCATAGCTTCACTGCACTTTAGACATTGGTACTGCATCTTCTTTAACTTGTCTTGTCCTATTAAGCCCTGCTCGTGTGATATGCCATACATGTATTGCACCCCTTTAAGATTTAGACCAGTCCAAGTTGAATATCAATGAACATTATTTACTAAAGATTGTAAAAAGTAACAAATAAACAGTTCATACAGTATCTTCAATACACATTTCTGTACATGCTCTGTTAAGTGCCCCATAGCTGTGTTCCTGGTGCCACTAAATGTCTATGAGGCAGTCATACCTTGTAAAGTCCTTAAGTCCCAAAGTCCATTTAGCCGTGGCATAGGTCCATATCCTTGGTACCCCAGTTGGGTTCCCACATGGCTGGTTTGGTGCAGAAAGTAATTCACATCTTTAGCAGCATTCTCTTCCTTAAGCTGGGAGACCTGGAACCATACCTTCAGTCATCTTACTGCGGTGACCCCTAGGTGGTTCCCCCTTTTTTATGTGTTTGTCCCAGCAGAAGATGGTTCTTCCCCAAAAAGCCTAGGTAAACCTGGCCAGCAGAGTTAAAGTGTTTGTAAATCCTTCCATATACCCAGTGAAGGTACTTTTCTCAGGTGATACACAGAGATTGAACAAATCCTCCTACATAAGTTGTACCTGTCTATCTACAGTCTCCTCTTCTCTACAGCCATGCAAAGTGCTGAATTTATAAGCTTGTCCAAGATTTTAGAAAAAAGGGGGCGGAGAGCTGAAGTTACACTCTGTAGAGCTCAGTGAGGAGAGGTCTGAGAACTTATTGGAGGGAAGAGACATGCCCCTTTCACACAGCACACAGGATCGGACCTGAGGCTGTCAATCTGCTGGAACCCCCCCCCCCCCCCCCCATCACCATTTTTCTCTTAGTGTCAGAAAAACTTGTCAGAAGTGATTTATGCTGATAGCAGGAGAACAAAGCAGCAGACAAAAATCACACTTAGTGCTTTTAATTGAGACAAGTACACACTATAGTGTATAGCAGAGAGTCAGTCAGGAAGACTGGGAAGAGAAACAGCAAGCTGTGGCTGGTGGCAGCCAGGTGGGCTAGCATTCTGCAAGCAAGTGGAACTGGGATCAATGGCCACAGTAAACAGAGGGAGATGTTCACTCCGATTTTGTACTTTATCAAATGATTGAGAGTTCCTGCCTGTAAAGGGCCTTTGCTGAACTAGCGATTTACTGTTAGTTCCCTTGGAGTGAGCCAGCAGGATCTGTAAGAATAACCAAGTGTGTGCAGGAGGAAGTAATAAGAGGAGTCTGTATATAGGGAGGAAGATGTCCCTGAAGTTCTATTTGTTGTCACCTTGGGCATCCTATAATACCTTACCCTATCCAAGTTATCAATCCCTTATAAAACAACAAAAACAAGCCAAGGACTGATTTTCTGTGTCCGGATGAAAGAAGGAAATGTGGGGTGACTGGCTGTGCAGCAGTGGGGAACCCTAACATCAGCAACTCCTACGGAGGTAGTGTTATAAACATGTAAAAGAATACACAATGCTGTAAACCTGTCTACAAGCCTGTGGAGATAGCATTTCATAAAAGAAGGTTAGGGACAGGTAGTAGTAGGTGGTGGCAAACTGTTAAGCCCCGTACACACGATCGGTTTGACTGATGAAAACCGTCCGATGGATGGTTTTCATCAGACCAACCGATCGTGTATGGTACCCATCGGTCTTTTTTCCATCGGTTGTAAAAAATAAAACTTGTTTTAAAATTTTCCGATGGATAAAAAACCGATGGGAATTTCCGATCGTCTATGGGCAAGTCCATCGGTTAAAAAACCCACGCATGCTTAGAATCAAGTCGACGCATGCCCAGAAGCATTAAAGTTCATTTTTCCCGGCTCATCAGAGTGTTTTACGTCACCGCGTTTGGAACGGTCGGTTTTTTGACTGATGGTGTGTGGCCAAGACTGATGAAAAACAGTTTCATCGGATTTCCGATGGACAAATCCATCGGACGAAAATCCATAGGTTATCCGATCGTGTGTACGGGGCTTAAGGCTCCTTTCACACTGGGACGGTTTGCAGGTGCTATTGCGCTAAAAAATAGCGCCTGCAAACCGACCCTAAACAGCGGCTGCTGTTTCTCCAGTGTGAAAGCCCGAGCGGTGAGAAGAGCGGTGTGTTTACCGCTCCTACACCGCTCCTTCTCTTTGAAAGCAATGGGAAACCGCGGCAATACCGCCGGCAATGCGCCTCTGCAGAGGCGCATTGCCGGCGGTATTAACCCTTTTTCGGCCACTAGCGGGGGTTAAAACCGCACCACTAGCGGCCGAATACCGCCGCAATTCCGATGGTATAGCGCCGCTAAATATAGCAGCGCTATACTGCCACCGCACCCACCACCCCAGTGTGAAACCAGCCTAAGAGGAAATGTTCCAAGGAGCCCATATTTAATTAAACAATTCCATAGAGCGGCTGTGAGGTGTTCCATCCCCCTAATCTCTGCGATGACGGTTTAATTTTTTTTAAATTTACAGCTTTAGTTAAAAAAAAAAACTGGTAAATTTGCGATGTAAGAACTTGTTCGGACACTTCCTGTTTATTGGGTGACAATGACAACTGTCTTCCTACTGTACTTCTGTGTGGACAACCCTATCACATGCTCCTGTTAGAGGCTACAGTCACTATCAGTAAACTGGTTCAGAGTAAAGATGAGCTTGGGTTAGGTCCAAACCCAAGTTCATCCAAATGCAGAAGTTAACTGTAACTGAGCTGTGGGCAGGAGATTCCCTGGCCTAAAATGACCTACACAAAAGGGCGGGGATGCTTGTAATATCATTGACCTAGTATCAAACCCTAACAGCTGGTGCTGGTGGGGGATGGCAAACAAAGCTGCCCCCTCCCACCCCCACGGGAGACGGACGTGGTGATCAGTGCCCCCCCGTGAGAGACAGACGGCAGCGATAAGTGCTTCCCTCCTCCCCCCGCGGGAGACAGACGGCGGCGATCAGTGCCCCCTCCCTGTGAGAGACAGACTGCGGCGATCAGTTCTTCCCTCCTCCCTCCGCGGGACACAGACGGCAGCGATCAGTGCCCCCTCCCTGCGAGAGACAGACGGCGGCGATCAGTGCTTCCCTCCTCCCTCCGCGGGAGACAGACGGCGGCGATCAGTGCCCCCCCTCCGCGGGAGACAGACGGCAGCGATCAGTGCTTCCCTCCTCCCCCCGCGGGAGACAGACAGCGGCGATCAGTGCCCCCTTCCCGCGGGAGACAGACGGTGGTGATCAGTACCCCCTCCCCGCGGGAGACAGATGGCGGCGATCAGTGGCCTTACCTTAGGAGGCCAATGCTGCTGCTCGCTCCAGCTTGCAGAGGGAAGAGCCGAAGCTGTTGCTTCCTCTCCCGGCTGAATGGGAAGTGGGTCCTGTGACCTGATTGGCTGGGAGTCCTAAGACTCCCGACCAATCGGGTCGCAGGACCTGCTTCCTGATTGGCCTGGGAGGAGAAGCAGGAACACATTAGCGAATATTATTTCGATAATGTCACACAAGTGGGTGGACTCAGGGTGCAGTGCTCTGTGCAACTAGCCCACCCTTTTTTGTAGCCAATTAGAGCCTCAGACGCATGGACTAGGGGGGTGGCGCCCTTGCGCCCCTAATGAATGGGCCACTGATACCTGAGATTGATTTTGCAAAGTAAACATTTTTTTTTAGGAAATCAACCCATTAAATTAGTTGAGCAAAAGGTTGAAGTACACTTGTATATAGCTGGTGTGCATGATCTGTGTTCTCAGTAACTTGTCTGAGCTTTTGAAATGAATTAAATAAATTCAGTAATATTTACCCCCTTGCCAAGAATTTTGTTCTTGGCATTCCCTCTTCCTTAATAAAACAAAATAAATAAATAAACCAAAAGTGCTCCAGAAGACTGAGAATAAGAATAACGCATGACTCAACCACAAGCAAGACAACCTGACAAGGCAGAATAATGAAAGCTAGAGTAAAAGTGAAAGTGAAGTGGAATTACTCATCAAGAAGCTGAAAAACACACAAAAAATAAAGCGGATAGCTGAAGACTCTAAATCAGGCAAACGTTTTAAACATCCCCTCTGTAATTGGCAATTCTGTAATATTTATTCACAACAGATCTGATTGTCAGAGTCCCACTGGCTCCTCTCTGGAGGTTTCGCGTGAAATCAGTTTGAAATGGTGTGTCAATTTTTTTTTTTCTAAAGTCACCATCTGGCTGATAGACTGGAGTCTGTTCTAATACACTGACCCAGTGAATCGCTGCTAAACAACTCCCTGGGGGCTTCCTTCCCCTCTCATAAGATATTCACTGAGAGCGCTGTATAGAGGCAGCCACGTAGGGAGCGTGATGGGGGAACAATGATTGGAGAATCGGATCCAGGCAGAGGCTATACCAGAAGCACAATGAGAGATTAGGTTGGCAAGTGTGCCAGGCCATGGCCTTGTGGGTAATAAAGCTTGGCCCCTTTGCCAACAGCTTGCTGAACACACAAAGTTGTAAATAAAACAAAGCTACATGTATGTATTCATTAATGTCTACAGGAAGCATTCAGTTTCTTTCACTGGAGAGAATAGATCAATTAATATGGGAATTCCACAAAAGTGGATGACATGATGTAGAGAAAAGTAATGGTTTATTCGTATCATTTATATGGTACATCCACGTCTTACAGTAGTGTATAAAATAAAACGAAGGGGGTCATTTATAAAGGTGATAGTGATATCCATTCTCCATTATACTCCATTATACTCCATTATACTCTGCAGGGCTATGCCCACCATATTTTCACCCCATTAATAAAATGCAGGATCATGATATGAAGCCTGCAGTGCCCCAGGGAGTTCCCTCTATTTAGTGTAGCATAGAGAACTCTGTATTTGGTGGCCATAGTGCTGCTTTTTATACGGACCCCCAAGTTCACACTTGATGTGTGCACTGACCTCTTTACTACTTAAGCCCCGGACCATTTTGCTGGCGAAAGACCAGGCCACTTTTTGCGATTCAGCACTGCGTCGCTTTAACTGAAAATTGCGTGGTCGTGCGACGTGGCTCCCGAACAAATAGAGCTTTCTTTTGGTGTTATTTGATCACCTCACAAAAATAGAGCACCAATTTTGAAAAAAAAAAACAATATTTTTTATTTTTTGCTATAAAAAATATCCCCAAAAAATATATATAAAAAAAAATGGTTTCCTCAGTTTAGGCTGATACGTATTCTTCTACATATTTTTGGTAAAAAAAAAACGCAATAAGCTTTTATTGATTGGTTTGCGCAAAAGTTATAGTGTCTACAAAATAGGGGACAGTTTTATGGCATTTTTATTAATATTTTTTTTTTTACCAGTAATGGCGGCGATCAATGATTTTTATCGTGACTACGACATTATGGCAGTTGCGCACCCCCTCTGGCGGTGGACATCTCACTGATGCCTATGCGTCACCGCCCGTACATGACGCTGGGGGCGGTGCCTTTGGGCCCTTGTGGGCATATCTGGACGTTCAGCACGGCTGGTACTTTGATTCACATCTTGATGGTGGGATAGAGCGGTCACATCCTTAAGAACAAACTGAGATATTTTCTAGACATGATTTCAAGGGGCTTAGTGGAGACTGAAGTGAGAAATACCCCTATCCAGACCATGCTGATCCTCCGGATGTTCCCCTGTTGTGGCTTTTGTTTCCTCCGTCTCCTCAGCTCCCGAGCTGGATGCACTACACGGCCGCCATCTTGATATCCAGCGTTTGGCAATTTCAGCCCGTCGATACAAGAAGAAGCGAGCATGGTCTTGCGAAACTAGTAGGGCTTCACTGATGCTTGTTTTATGCCTGTACATGCTGGGTATTATCGATGTCTGCATTATGTCTACATATTTCTCTGTTTAAATGTATGTACATTTTATTTCCCTATTGTATATGTGTATCCACTGGCCCAGCAACTTTCTAGTTTTACTGTTGCTCATTGATGTATAACATTTTTAATAAATCTTTATACAGTACATTTACTTTCATCTGTGCTATGTACATTGGCTATTATGCCGGGTAACTCACAATCATTGTTGTTGCCGCTTCGTTACATAACACTTTGAAACAAATAAATAGATTTTGTCTCATTGTTTGCTGTGAACATTGGCTAAACCTCTCTCACCTCTTTCAAAGTCCCAGGTCGACCTCTTTTGTCTTTTTATGGCGACACATCAGACACTTTTGACACATTTTTGGGACCATTGTCATTTTTACAGCGATCAGTGCTATAAAAATGCACTGATTACTTTGAAAATGACACTGGCAGTGAAGGGGTTAACCACTAGGTGGCGCTGTAGGGGTTAAGTGTGCCCTAGGGAGTGCTAACTGTAGGGGGGAATGGGCTGTGTGTGACACAACAGTGATTACCGCTTCCAATTACAGGAAGCTGCGTTCACTGTCCTGTCACTAGGAAGACTGGGGAAATGCTTGTTTACATCAGCATTTCCCCGTTCTTCCTCACCGTGACACGATCGTGGGTATGCCCGTGCACAACGAGTCCGCGGGACCCGCGGTCGGAGTCAAGGAGCTCGGCGGCACATGTGTGCCCACAATGGCGATTCTTAAAGGGGACGTATATATACGTCCTTTTGCGCAGCCGTGCCATTCTGCCGACGTATATCGTCGTGCGGCGGTCGGCAAGCGGTTAAAGTGACCATTTTAAGGGGAAAAAAATATATCATTTAAAAATGTCCTGTAACTGGAGACACTTCATATTTACCCAGCCTGGTGACCATTTGAATCCTTCCTCAGCTGCAAAGCTACACTGTCCTGAAGAATCTTCACATCCAACTCACTGCTGGGTGTGTCAGATGCCTGCATCCCCCATCGTGCTTGGTGGTTCTGAAAACCAAATGGGCAAAATAACTACTCCAGGCAAGTAGCAGATATTCCCCTTTACAGCTCTTACTTGCAGGTTCCTGCCCAGCTTGCCACCGTGGACACAGAAGAAAACAGAAGTATGGACTCACACCACAGTGGGATGCTATCCAATAAAAAAAATAATTTATTCCAACGATGTCAGCATACATGCAGCACAAGATACAGGAGATGTTGGCGCGTTTCACACAATGAAGTGTTGATTAAGCACTTTGTTGCGTGAAACGCATCAACATCTTCTGTAACTTGTGCTGTATGTATGCTGACATTGTTGGGATAAATGTTTTGTTATTGGATAGCATCCCACTGTGTTGTGCCGCCATCCTTCTGTTTTCTTCCATGCTTGGTGGTTCCTCCCACCAGAACCTACATCATTACACAATAGAGTCAAAGTAGTTGGTGTGAGGGGAAGCACCACAGAGCAGGGGATACAGACATTTATGATGTGTTGGATGTGAAGCTTTTTTGGGGTGGCATAGCTCTGCAACACAAGAAAGTTTCACAAATTACTGCAGGACTACTTATGTGTGAAATCTCTTCCTTTATATAACATTTTTGGTTATTATTTGTTTTCTTATTGACAGGGTCACTTTAAAGAGACTGTGGGCAAAGTGACAGGCTCTATTTATAGAAAAAACACTTTCCCTCCTCCAGGTGCACCCCGTTGTTATTTTGTTCAGTCTGACCCAGGAGTCTTAAACTTGTGTAAACTCCATGTTGGATGGTGTTGGTACTTATTCAGGGTTAAAGGGGTTGTAAAGGTTCGTGTTTTTTCACCTTAATGCATCCTAGGCATTAAAGTGAAAAAACACCTGGCAATCTTGGGCCCCCCATCACCCCCCGTTCTACTTACCTGAGCCAGTACACCTGCTCTGTACGTCCCTGGCAGTCTCGGCGTTGATTGGATAGATTGATAGCAGCGCAGCCATTGGCTCCCGCTGCTGTCAATCAAATCCAATGACGCGGATGCCAGGGGGCGGGGCCGAGTCATACACTCGATGGCTATGGACGCCAACTGTATGACACGGGAGCGCACCCGCAAGGTAACTCCCTCGGGAGAGAGCTTCCCAGAGGGGGCTAGCTATTGCAGGGAGGAGCCGCGAGAGCCGCCGTGGGACCCCAGAACAGGAGGATGGGGGCCACTCTGTGCAAAATGAACTGCACAGTGGAGGTAAGTATAACATGTTTGTTATTTTAAAAAAAAACAGATTCTTTACAACCACTTTAACCTCTTCCTCCTCCTTGTCAGGTGATGGAATTCCGATTTGGTGATTGGCCTCTCAGACTTGAACACTGCATCCTGGGTGAGGGTCCTGTGCTCTTCTATATCCAGAAGGACTGGGTATTTACTGTGGGCTGTAGAACAATGGTGGGAGAGTGATGCAAAAGAGGACATGGACATTGTTCTTGCAATGTTTTAAAATATACACAAATTTAGGATGTGCATGAGAAGCATTATTGAGAATTCAACCGACCTGAACTGAAAAATGTAGGTGAACAAATTCTTATTCCGTACACTAGTATGCCATAACTGGTGTGAACAAGGCCTATTACTTATTTCTGGAAATTTAAAAAAAACATTTGTTTCCAACAAAATGCCGTAAAATACAGACTTATGTGATACAGCCATTAACAATGTGTTTGAGTGAATAAAATAATTTTGGCCATTCTGTCAAAAAAACATAAATTAGCTCTGTCACAATCAAAGGAAAAAGCAAAGCCTTGTGATGTCACTACTTTGATAACAAGTGCTGTGATACATGAAACTATCCTTTGGGCAGGTGATTTAGCTGTCTGTTTCTCAAGTTTTATGTGTAGCGGTACCCCCGTAGGGGCTGCCAAGTTATGTGGCCCACCTGTCACCCTGTCCAGCCCAGCATTCACTTACCAGACACTCCAAGACTATTAACAGTCCGTCAGCTTTGTTTTTGTATTTTATTGAGGGAATTGAACTTGCATGGTGTAGGGGAAATATGGGATGCCCTGTAGAAATAATCACAATTTGCTTGGGACAACTATGTACAGTTCAATAGGTTCGCTCCATTTCTCCTCCTGCACATCGCTTCATCTCTAAGGTTCGCTCCATTCACCTCCTGCACATCGCTTCCTCTCTAATAATCCAGGCACAGCTAGCACAATGGGGTTAGGCCTGACTCTGACTCAGCCAATCCTTTAGCAACAGCCTTTGGCAGGCAAGGACCCCAGACCCCTATAGTGTAGCAGATAGAAAGTTTCTGTTGCTAGCTGTCCTATCTCTGGTTACTTATTCCAGTAACCCATCTTCATGCCCTGCCAGGCCTCCTGGCTGCAGCTGCCCTTCTCCATTGCCCTTGAAAACACAGTCCACTCCACTGGCTCTGCACCCATCCCAAAATGCATGCTCTCAGTCCTCTCAGGCGTGCTTCCCCAGTCCTCCTGACTGTGCTTGTCACTCATCAGCCCTCCTGGCTGCAACCAGTTGTTCCTCTCCTTGAAGACTTGCCCGGCAATGCTCTCTCCTGCTGTCCTCTTTGCTCCTTCTGTTTCTCCTGTCCAAGGCGTCTTTATGGTTTCTTTAAGGGCCTGGTCCGCACCTGGGCCCAAGATCACCCCCAGACTGGGGAGCTCCCTCAAAGGCCCCCAGCAGCCTAGCATACCATCTTCAAGCTCTGAGCAACTCCAACTCCTCCCCACTTGGCTGGCCCTGGGTATTTAAGAAGGCCTGCCCCTGCCAATCCAGCTTGGGGATTGGTCAGGGCTCCTTAGAACACCCCAGGCAGCTCCACCTCTCCTCTCATTCTCTCTTTCCAGTACCTTCCAGAAAGCTCTAGAAAGAAAACGGAGGTCTCAGTGATGCTGCCTGTGAGTCACCAGCTGCTATCCTGAGCCACTCCCATCCCAGTTTAAAAAATCTGCCAGCCAGGCCTGCCTAAATTTGCCTACCCTAAGACAAAAAATCCTACTCTAGCACCTACCTACCTAGAGTGTGCTACATATGGATTGTGAATTTGTAATAAAGTATTATTTGAAAGGACAACTCGTGCAAGATTTTACCATTTCCCATTGTAGTGTAATCTCCAAACTAAACCTTGCAAAAGAACCACCAGAGGAAGCCAATAAAGGTGTTGCCAACATCCCCATAAACTATGGAAGAAAAATAGTAACTCCCAAATACTCTATGGGACTTTAAAGGCAACTTGGATTGTTTTTAACACAAATTCATTAGTGATTTTCAAGTCCTTTAAAGTCCTTTAGAGTAATTGGGGGTTACTATTTATCATCCAAACTAAACTTTGAGCATTGTGGAAGCACCAGAAGGTCAGAGATTGCAACCCATGTGAGTTGTCATATTGGTCATAATCCTTAGACTCCCTGCATAATTGTGCACTTTTCATGCATGTGACTTGTGCTTTTCCTCTGTGACTGGATATGAGATTTTAGTTTTGGGAGGATACTGTTTTGGGTGGATGGGCCCAAATCACAGAGCATCTACTTATAACTCCTCATGGCTACAGTGGCAAAGCCACCCCACCAGGGTCCCCAGCTCTGGCTCTCAGTCCCATGGTCATGCAGTGTCCTTTTCTGGGTACAAAAGGAGCCTCAATCTTTGTACTTCAGTAACCGACGGTTATATAAACGTGAAACAGAGAAGAGTGAATGAGACCCCTCTGTAATAGCTGCATGAGTGGACAAAGAGGGAAACTTGTGCATAGGGATGAGCAAAGATTTGAGTTTTAATTTTCCTGAAACATTTCATCATTTCAACTTTTCGGCAACATTTCCCAATTTTAGGGAAAAGCAATGGGAAAGGTAAATGTAGGTGTTTTTGGTGGTTTTTAAGGGTGCAACTGGCTTCAAATGGCTCCTGAGGGTTAGTCAAGTTCCCTTTCCACTATCCTGGATTTTGCGACAAAGCAATTTAAAGCAATGGTACAAAAATTATGATCAAATACACAAGTATATGAAAACCACAAAGACATAGAGCACTAAATTCAATTAAATAAACTACCCTATATTCACCACTAAAAGCTGCATATCAATAATTTCAAATAAATTCCTGCAAAGCAGCCACGTGAGTGAAATTGTCCATTTTCACTTTGGTAAAATCCAAGTTCACTTTGCTCATCCCCACTCATTGACATAGAAATCAACCAGAGTCCAAGAGACACATAAATGGGAGGTACAACCCACCACCCTTCTCTTATACTGATATAGGGCTGTATATGACATTATGCTACCTTAGGACTATGCCACATCAGCAATTCTTTCTTTATAAACACCTTGCCAACAACTGAATGACAGAGCTGCAACTGATACCTTCGCTAATTGGTGTTACTCCCACACCGGTGAAATCATAAAACCCTCACTAACAGTCACTAACAGAGTCTCACTGGTTCAGTCAGTAACTAGTTATGCATTGTGCTTAGAGATGGAAAGTGGTATCTGGTGAGTTGTAGCCAACAACGGGATCACTAATGTGACACTCTAGATGTCCCCTAGGCACATCTAAATAAAGATGCCGATTTGTGCAAGCTCAACCTCTCGAACTTATGTAATTATTTTAATAAATAATAATTGTAGCACTACCCCCGTAGGAGCTGCTGGTTTAGTTTTGGGCCTTGCACGTTACCTCAACATTCGTTGTCTAGGGGTTGAGAGTCTACAGTAACTTCAATGTCCACACAAGTTATGAATCCTTTTTCTTCAGGCTTTATTTACAAACAAACTTGTATAGGTAGAGGGATGGAGGGTTAGGGGAAGGTTCAGTCACACACAGCAGATCACTGGGGGAAACTCCTAAGTTACAAAGTCTCACTAACCACTCTTCTTCGAGTGGGTATTGCTCACCCGGATAGGTCCCTCTCACTTGGCCTAGCAGCCGGAATAGTGCACGAACGAATAAGAAAGAACAGTCTCTGCCACAGACCTTTTTGATGGTTAAGTTGAACCGTTCAGTTATCCTCTGCCACAGGATTTTAGTACCCGGATATCCAGCCTTACAGTCTAAGAGCCTTTAAGCCAACCCGGCAGACTGTAAGGTTACTTTAGCTACGGTGCATCCTCCATTGAGGTCACCAGGCCTTCCGCAAGATACCAGCCTTCCACTTGGTCCTCTTCTGGACAGGTCCTCCCCTGGTTTTCTCCATTGAGTAGCTTCTTACCGCAGGACGGACAGCACAGGATCACCTTCAAGCGTAGGCCCCAGTCAGGACAACTGGGCCTACCTGGCATAGTTACAGCCTCGAACCAACATGGCTCTGAGGCTGAATTCCCAGTAACACATACCTCGAGCCAGGAGGGCCACGAGACAAAGAAGAGCCCCGAAAAATGGCGTCTGCCCCTTAAGTACCCTTCCCCAGCATGCCCAGCAGAAAGACCTCTCCCACTGAACTGTTCCCGGGGGAAAGACACCCAATGCACTTTGGCCTGTTTGTCTTCCACATTGGCCTGGGGTGGTAACGCCACCTACAGGCAAACAGTGGGAAGTCCTTCCAAACACAGCCATAGCCGGAACAGAGGCTGATTTAGCCTTAATTATTTACAAAGTCTCAGCTAATACCAGCTCAGACACCCACTAAATTTAACATAGCGCCTGGTCATCAGGAGCAGGGCGCTACATAATGATCTAATGTGCTGTTGGGGGCATCGTGTGGTGTTGCAGAAGTACTTTTCAACGGTACTAACAACTAAATAAAAGAAAGAGATGGTTTCAAATTATTTGAACCAAATAGTCTTATGGTTTCCTTCAACATCATCTACGAACCCTTCCTCCAACAGTTCTCATGCTAAATTTAAACACAATATCCTGAAATGGACAAAGGAAAAAAAGTTATTACATTTTTATTAAGAAAATAAAACATTATTAAAATGTATAGTGTACATTTTTTTTACATTCAATTATATTTTTCTAGTGCTTTCTTCCTGGTGCCTCAAAGCACTTTATCTGCTGTTGAAGCAGATGATGTGCAGCCATCTTGGGCCTGCTCAGTAAACTATCATACCAGGGTCGGGTTTAGACAGGAGCCAATTAACCTTCCAGCATGTCTTTTGGGGCTCAATTACACTCTGGTGCCCTCTGAAGAGCAAGCTGTGTTGGATCGCTCTTAAGAGGGCATTTGACAGGCAGTGAGGAGACATTATGCCCCCTCTTTAGCACCTGTTTTAACCTCTTAAACCCAGCAACACTGCAGTGCAACTGTGAACAAAGCAATTGTGGGGAGGCCCCATTCAGTTGAATGGGTCATGTTCAGTATGCATCATTGTTGATAATGTTTCCCACACCCTGATGCAAAGAATTGCTTCCTGAAACTGTACACCCTCATCCACTGTCTTTGCAATTTAAGAGGAATCGGTTGGGTGTTTGTAAACATGTAGCTCAGCCACGTGTTTTTACTACTCCCAAATGCAAGTCTAAACGAGGCCTCAAAGTATGGGAGGAAACCCATGCAATCATAGGAGGGACATTCAAACTCCATGGAGATAGTGTCCGGATCAGGACTCAAACTAAAGACACCACTGCTGCAAGGTAGAAGTGCTAGCCACTAAACCCTTCTAATTTAATGCCTGAAGCTGATCTCAGCCGGTTCAGCAGAGATTGGCCAAGATTCAATCCATCTATGGCTGGTTGTACCCATGTTGATCCATCACTTTTGCCTTCTTGCAATAACCTGTGAGTTCTGCCCAGGCCCCCTCCTCTCCCTCCGCCGGCAAACACAATAGCTGTGGGAGGGATTCCGCACATCAACACTGACTGTGTTGATGGGGGAATCCTCCGATTTTTTTTTCCAGTTGTGGTGGAAGGAAAGAAAATCGAATCATCTATGACTTGCTTACCACTAATTATGGGAAATGCAGCCTTGCCCCCATTAACTGCTTAAAACTGGTTTTAGAGTGAACTGACTCTAGTAAACTCCTGGAAGTCCATATCTAAGTTTAGGGGAGTGTAGGGTATACCATCTCCACCTTCATGCTCTCAATCCACTAGTCTGCACTGTATTTTGGGGTGTTCCCATGCTCTACACCTTGCTCTGTAACCTCCTCAGGGAACCAAGAGTTTTTAACACGCTACAATTTGTTTAGGTACAATGCAAAAATATGAGAATAACATGGAACTCAACAGAAGGAAGCACTGCAAGGAATGATCATCTTCAGTATGCACAGTAGTTATATTTAGATATTAATAGAGTCATGAGGTGAATTTGGGCAACAAGCTAAATGCACAGTTGAAATATATGCACATGAATGCTTTTATCTACCAAAAGGTTTGTAAATGTGTTCAGCCAGTTTTTCGATACAGACAAGCCTGCGGGACAGCACAGACAAGTGCAAAATAGTGCTAAACAATTGCCTCAAGGGTAGTGTTGAGCGGACCCGAACTGTAAAGTTCGGGTCCGTACCGAATTTTGGCGTTTTCCCGACCCGGACCCGGACCCGGATTTTGCGCTAAAGTCTGGGTTCGGGTTCGGATTCGGGAATTTAATGGCGCAGTTAGAAATGCTTCAGGGGCCAGCCAATCACCATTTGATTAGCTGGTGTGCCCTTAGAAGCCATCATAGCCATGCCTACTAATGGCATGGCTGTAATTGGTCAGTGCAACATGTGACCCAGCATGTGACCAGCTTCTATATAAGAAAGAGGCACACAGCACAGATCGTCACTCTGCTTTTAGACAGTGTAGGGAAAGGATCCTGGCTGCTGTTGCTGTGAGGGAGAGAATTATATGATAGGAGTTAGTCCTGATTCTGCAATCTACTGATAGAAAAGATAGAGAGACAGTGTAGTGTAGTGTAGTGTAGGGGCAGGATCCTGTTTGTGCTTTCAGGGAGAGAGATTTAGATAGGAGTCCAGATTGAGAGATATAATAGCTCAGCGATCTGCATAGGTTTATCTGTTTGTGTTGCAAGCTCAGTGCACCAGCACTGCATTACGTTGAGTGATACACCTATTCCATACTGTGGCTGTATTGTGCTCTTGCTAAAAGACCCATTTCGGGCAGAAAAAAAAAAAAAAAAAAAAAGGCACTTTATTGTGCTTTTGCTAAAAAGACCCATTTTTGGGCCCCAAAAAAAAAAAAAGGCACTTTATTGTGCTGTTGCAAAAAAAAAAAAGGCACTTTGTTGTGCGCAAAAAAGACCTATTTTTGGGCAAAAAAAATATTTTGCAGTGTATATCTCTAGTTGTGTGAAATAACCAATTTCTATATATTTTTCTTGTACTATGCTATACTAAAAAAAAAAAAAAAAAACTTTTTTTTGAATAGCATTCTCTGCAGCTGTGCGATTCAGCGGTTATATACTGTGGTTGTGTTGTGCTCTTTCAAAAAACGCCATTTAGGGCCACAGAAAATATTTTGCAGTGTGAAATACACATGTGGAGGTGTGTAAAATAAACAATTTCTATATATTGTACAGTGCTATACTAAAAAAAACAACATTTTTTTTGAATAGCATTCTCTGCACTTCTATAGCTGTGCGATTCAGTGGTTAAATACTGTGGTTGTGTTGTGCTCTTTCAAAAAACGCCATTTAGGGCCACAGAAAATATTTTGCAGTGTGAAATACACATGTGGAGGTGTGTAAAATAAACAATTTCTATATATTGTACAGTGCTATACTAAAAAAAACAACATTTTTTTTGAATAGCATTCTCTGCACTTCTATAGCTGTGCGATTCAGTGGTTAAATACTGTGGTTGTGTTGTGCTCTTTCAAAAAACGCCATTTAGGGCCACAGAAAATATTTTGCAGTGTGAAATACACATGTGGAGGTGTGTAAAATAAACAATTTCTATATATTGTACAGTGCTATACTAAAAAAACAACATTTTTTTTGAATAGCATTCTCTGCACTTCTATAGCTGTGCGATTCAGTGGTTAAATACTGTGGTTGTGTTGTGCTCTTGCAAAAAACGCCATTTAGGGCCACAGAAAATATTTTGCAGTGTGAAATACACATGTGGAGGTGTGTAAAATAAACAATTTCTATATATTGTACAGTGCTATACTAAAAAAAACAAAATTTTTTTTGAATAGCATTCTCTGCACTTCTATAGCTGTGCGATTCAGTGGTTAAATACTGTGGTTGTGTTGTGCTCTTTCAAAAAACGCCATTTAGGGCCACAGAAAATATTTTGCAGTGTGAAATACACATGTGGAGGTGTGTAAAATAAACAATTTCTATATATTGTACAGTGCTATACTAAAAAAAACAACATTTTTTTTTGAATAGCATTCTCTGCACTTCTATAGCTGTGCGATTCAGTGGTTAAATACTGTGGTTGTGTTGTGCTCTTGCAAAAAACGCCATTTAGGGCCACAGAAAATATTTTGCAGTGTGAAATACACATGTGGAGGTGTGTAAAATAAACAATTTCTATATATTGTACAGTGCTATACTAAAAAAAACAACATTTTTTTTGAATAGCATTCTCTGCACTTCTATAGCTGTGCGATTCAGTGGTTAAATACTGTGGTTGTGTTGTGCTCTTTCAAAAAACGCCATTTAGGGCCACAGAAAATATTTTGCAGTGTGAAATACACACGTGGAGGTGTGTAAAATAAACAATTTCTATATATTGTACAGTGCTATACTAAAAAAAACAACATTTTTTTTGAATAGCATTCTCTGCACTTCTATAGCTGTGCGATTCAGTGGTTAAATACTGTGGTTGTGTTGTGCTCTTTCAAAAAACGCCATTTAGGGCCACAGAAAATATTTTGCAGTGTGAAATACACATGTGGAGGTGTGTAAAATAAACAATTTCTATATATTGTACAGTGCTATACTAAAAAAACAACATTTTTTTTGAATAGCATTCTCTGCACTTCTATAGCTGTGCGATTCAGTGGTTAAATACTGTGGTTGTGTTGTGCTCTTTCAAAAAACGCCATTTAGGGCCACAGAAAATATTTTGCAGTGTGAAATACACATGTGGAGGTGTGTAAAATAAACAATTTCTATATATTGTACAGTGCTATACTAAAAAAAACAAATTTTTTTTTGAATAGCATTCTCTGCACTTCTATAGCTGTGCGATTCAGTGGTTAAATACTGTGGTTGTGTTGTGCTCTTGCAAAAAACGCCATTTAGGGCCACAGGAAATAAATTGCAGTGTGAAATACACATGTGGAGGTGTGTAAAATAAACAATTTCTATATATTTTCCTTGTACTGTGCTATACTAAAAAAAACAACCTTTTTTTTTGAATAGCATTTTCTGTAGCTGTGCGATTCAGCGGTTACGTGCTGTGGGTGTGTTGTGGTCTGGCAAAAAACACCATTTAGGGCCACAGAAAATATTTTGCAGTGTGAAATACACATCTGGAGGTGTGTGTAAAAAAACAATTTCTATATATTTTCCTTGTACTGTGCTATACTAAAAAAACAACCTTTTTTTTTTTGAATAGCATTTTCTGCAGTTCTGTAGCTGTGCGTTTCAGCCATTACGTACTGTGGGTTTGTTGTGGTCTTCCAAAAAACGCCATTTAGGGCAAGATCCTAAATTTGGAAAATATGAGAGGAAGGTCAAAGGGACGTGGTGGCCCCGGTCGTGGTGCTGCTGGTGGAGCTCCTGTTGCAGGGAGAGGACGTGGTGGATCTGTGCCAGCTACACGCACAAGTGAAACACCTTCCTCAGGTGCGAGTAGGCGACCGAGCCTGCGGCGGTATTTTGTCACGCCTAATGAGGCTGTACCAATGTTTAGGCCAGGACAAGTACAGGCGATAGTAGATTGGGTTGCTGACAGTGCCTCGGGTTCCTTCACATTGTCTCCCACCCACTCTTCTGCTGAAAGATCAGAGTTGGCACCTGAAGCCCATGTCCATCAGTCTTTCACCTCACCCCCTTGCAAATCAGCCAAGCAGTCTGAGCCCCAAATCATGCAGCAGTCTCTTCTGCTTTTCGATGACTCTGTTAGCAGGGTTTCCCAGGGCCATCCACCTAGCCCTGCCCCAGAAGTGGAAGAGATTGAGTGCACCGATGCCCAACCACTTATGTTTCATGATGGGTACATGGGAGGACCATCGCAGCACGTCTCGGATGATGACGAAACACAGGTGCCAACTGCTGCTGCTTTCGCAATTGTGCAGACAGACATGGAGGGCAGGGGTGAAGACTGGGTGGAAGATGATGTGGAGGACGATGAGGTCCTCGACCCCACATGGAATCAACGTTATGCAGGTGACCAGTGTAGTTCGGAGGAAGAGGCGGTGGTCGCACAGAGCCACCAGCACAGCAGAAGAGGGAGCAGGGTGCAAAAACGGAGCATTCGTCCCCTAGACAGTACATCTGCTACTGCCCAACGCAGCAAAGGACCGAGCACACCAAAGCCAGGTCCAAGGACTTCCCTAGCGTGGCAGTTCTTCACACAGTGTGTTGATGACAAGACACGAGTGGTTTGCACGCTGTGCAATCAGAGCCTGAAGCGAGGCATAAACGTTCTCAACCTGAGCACAAGCTGCATGACCAGGCATCTAAGTGCAAAGCACGAGCTGCAGTGGAGTAGACACCTCAGAAACCAAGAAAGGTCTCTGGCTCCTCCTGCTTCCTCTTCTGCTGCAGTCTCGGCCTCTTCATCCACCTCTGTAGTGACAGTGGCACCTGTCACCCCGCAAACAGAGGATCTGCCAGCAACACTACCACCTGGGTCACCGACCATCTCCACAATGTCCCATGGAAGCGTTCAGCTCTCTATCTCCCAAACATTGGAGCGGAAGAGGAAGTACCCCCCTAGCCACCCGCGATCCCTGGCCCTGAATGCCAGCATTTCAAAATTCCTGGCCTTTGAAATGCTGTCATTCCGTCTGGTGGAGACGCAGAGTTTTAAAAGCCTGATGGCATTGGCTGTCCCGCAGTACGTCGTGCCCAGCCGCCACTACTTTTCCAGGCGAGCCATCCCTTCCCTGCACAACCAGGTGGGGGACAAAATCAGGTGTGCACTGCGCAACGCCATCTGTGGCAAGGTCCACCTAACTACGGATGCGTGGACCAGTAAGCACGGTCAGGGACGTTATATCTCCCTAACAGCACACTGGGTAAATGCAGTGGCTGCTGGGCCTGAGGCAGATAGCGGTTTGGCGCATGTCCTTCCACCACCGAGGATTGCAGGGCGCTTCAGTTTGCCTCCTGTTGCTAACTCCTCCTTCTCCGCTTCCTCATCCTCTACTGCCTCCTCATCCATTCAGCGTAACACCTTCACCACCAACTTCAGCACAGCCAGGGGTAAACGACAGCAGGCAGTTTTAAAACTTTCCTGTTTGGGGGAAAATCCCCACACCGCGCAGGAGTTGTGGAGGGACATGGAACAACAGACCGATGAGTGGTTGCTGTCAGTGAGCCTCAAGCCCGGCCTGGTGGTGTGCGATAATGGGCGAAATCTCGTAGCAGCTCTGGGTCTAGCCGGTTTGACGCACATCCCTTGCCTGACGCATGTGCTGAACTTGGTGGTCCAGAGGTTCCTTAAAAATTACCCCAATATGCCAGAGCTGCTGCAGAAAGTGCGGGCTGTGTGTGCGCACTTTCGGCGTTCTCACCCTGCTGCTGCTCGCCTGTCAGCGCTGCAGCGTAACTTCGGCCTTCCAGCTCACCGCCTCATATGTGACGTGCCCACAAGGTGGAACTCCACCTTGCACATGCTGGCCAGACTGTGCGAGCAGCAGCAGGCAATAGTGGAGTTTCAGCTGCAGCAATCACGCGTGAGTCGCTCTGCGGAACAGCACCACTTCACCACCAATAACTGGGCCTCCATGCGAGACCTGTGTGCCTTGTTGCGCTGTTTCGAGTACTCCACCAACATGGCCAGTGCCAATGACGCCGTTCTCAGCGTTACTATCCCAGTTCTATGCCTCCTTGAAAAAACGCTTCGTGCGATGATAGAAGAGGATGTGGCACAGGAGGATGAGGAGGAGGAGGAGGAAGCGGGATCATTTCAAAGGCTTTCAGGGCAGTCTTTCACAAGTGGCTACGAGGGTGGGTTCCTGCACCAACAAACGCCAGGTACACAATTGTCCGGCAGAAAGGGCACAGTTCTGGAGGATGACGAGGTGGAGGAGGAGATGGAGGAGGAGGAGGAGGAGGAGGAGCCATGTTCACAGCAGGGTGGCACTCAGACCAGCTCGTGGCCATTACTGGTGCGTGGCTGGGGGGATACAGAGGACACAGACGATACACCTCCCACAGAGGACAGCTTTTCTTTGCCTCTGGGCAGCCTGGCACACATGAGCGATTACATGCTGCAGTGTTTCCGCAACGACAGCCGAGTTGCCCACATTTTAACTGGTGCTGATTACTGGTTGGCCACCCTGCTGGATCCCCGTTACAAGGACAACGTACCGTCCTTAATTCCCTCACTGGAGCGGGATCGTAAGATGCGCGAGTACAAGCGCACGCTGGTAGACGCGCTGCTGGTGGCATTCCCACCTGACAGCGGGCGTACGGTGGAAGCACAAGGCGAAGGCAGAGGAGGAGGAAGAGGTCGCCAACGCAGCCGGGGCACCGGCAGCACCTCAGAAGGCAGGGTTAGCATGGCCGAAATGTGGAAAAGCTTTGTCAGCACGCCACAACAACCAGCACCACCAGCTGAGATGGAACGTCTTAGCAGGAGGCAGCATTTCACCAACATGGTTGAGCAGTATGTGTCCACAGGCCTACACGTACTGGATGACGGGTCTGCCCCCTTTAACTTCTGGGTCTCCAAATTGGGCACATGGCCTGAGCTTGCCGTTTATGCCTTGGAGGTGCTGGCCTGCCCTGCAGCCAGTGTATTATCTGAACGTGTATTTAGCACGGCAGGGGGCGTTATCACAGACAAGCGCAGCCGCCTGTCCAGAGCCAATGTGGACAAGCTCACGTTCATTAAAATGAACCAGGCATGGATCCCACAGGACTTGTCCGTACCTTGTGCAGAATAGACATGTATACCGGTGTTGTGACAAAAACTGTCCGGCCATCGGATTGTGCCCGGCACGTACTGCGCAGGCGCAGCGCTTGCGCAGTACAGAGGACAAGGAGATTCACAAAATCTCCGAAGATGAACGGCGCCTGCGCTGTGAGTGCAGGTTCAAGCCCCACCATCCAAGAGGACATACGGTAGCACATAGTAACAGGGCCCCTCACGGGCTCGCTTCGATCGCGGCCTTGCTTGGCTCAGCTTGAACCACGGATGGTGTGGCCTTCACCTGAACTCAACACGCAGGCGCCGTTAGTCTTGGGAGATTTTTGAAATCCCCTTGTCCTACATACTCAGCAAGCGCAGTACAGGGCGGACACTATTCGACAGGGGACAGAATTCGACACATCACCGGCCTTACCCAGCCATTGTTGTATTTTTGAACCAGTGTTGGCTACCTCGTCCTCCTCCACCGCCGCTTCCACCTACACAGCCACATCCACCGCCACCTCAACCTCCTACTCCATATGGACCTCGTCCTGCTAGGCCAAGATTAAAAATTTTATTTTATTTTTTTGTAGCGCACAGATCCTTTCCCCCTTACCTGCCTTTATGTTGTTGGCTCTTCGCAGGAGGGAGAAAGGCACACCGCACTACCAGCCCGTATCATCCTATATAAAGAGGTTGAGCGGTGTACTTGACGGGCCGTGTCCACAGCCGGAGTCAAAACTCCTCCAGAGGATGATTCTCACCTCTACTGTAGGTAGAGGCAAGTCCTTTAATTGCCAGTAAAGTCAATGTCCACACCAGCTGAAACTCCAACTCTTATTCTCTCATGGCAAAATAAACTGTACTCGGATAGAAAAGGTTAGAGCAAAGAAACAGGACAGCTTAAGGTGTGGAGGAGGTCCAGGCACAAACGTAGCACATTCACTTCACTGCTTAGGTTTCTCAAACAGTTTTTGGCGCACGGTCTCTGCCACAGACATTGAGGTTGGTCTCTGCCACAGACCGGGTGTACAAGGCCCCTGCCACGGGCCTGGAGAACTTTGGTCTCAGCCACAGACCAGGGTGTATAAGGCCCCTGCCACGGGCCGGTTGAATAAGGCCTCTGATACAGTCAAGGTGACCTTGAGCTTCTCCTTCTACGAACCTAGCCCATATCAAGGGGAAGACATCTCTCCAGGGAGTCAACAGACCATTCCTTCACCGTGACTCCCGCATCGGTCCATCAGAATGATCCTCCCTTCCCTGGAACAGGGTCCCCTACACGAGGCGGCTCTGGACTCCAGGCTTTACTCCCGCCCCTAGGCCTCCATACCCAGGGCAGCAAGAACTCCAGGATAGTACCTCACCCCGGGCTAAAGGTGCCCGAGATGGAACAGGAACACATGCACCCAGGCCGAAGGCACCTGGGCGCGGACCCCACTGGACATCAGCCCCCAGGCCAAAGGTCTGCCCCTTTTATATGCTCTCCCGGCATGCACAGCAGGTTCCCCGCCCCGCTGTACTACTGCCAAGAGGGGACACAAAAGGCGCCACCTGTAGGCCGCAGGGAACTGCACACCAATACTGTCCCCCGAGGACAAAATGGTCCATGAATCCTACAGAATTAGGGTATTTGAGCCTATTTACCACTCAAACACTTTCCTTAAATTTAGCACCCCGCTACATTTTTATTTCAAAGTATTTTATTTTCCCACTAGCTTATCCATTAAATTAAATAATTTATTCCAGAAAGGGCGTATTCTGGGGCATTCCCACCATATGTGTGGCATCGTGCCGTTGAGTTTCTGAGGTTCTTAATGACTTCCTGTACCTCTTCTGCTGAAAAGGGGGCCTCCAGCATATTTTTTTATTTTTTAATTTTTTTTATGTTCTTTTAAGTTATTTCCTATCCACATTTGTTTGCAGAGCACTTGCCATGTTCTTAACAACATTTTGCTGCCATTTGCAGCCCTCTAGCCCTTTCCATTACTTTTTTAGAGCCTTTTTAGTCGTCAGAAGTCCGGGTCCCCATTGACTTCAATGGGGTCCGGGTCCGGGTTCGGGTTAAAGTTCGGTCCCGAATCCGAACTTTTTTCCGAAGTTCGGCCGAACCCGCCGGACCCGAATATCCAGCTACCCGCTCAACTCTACTCAAGGGTACAAAGTCCCTTTAAAATGATCACAAATAACAATGGGAATACAAAAGGAAGTCAAAGTGTTTAGTGGGCCAAAAAAAAATCCCCTTCATCAGGACAACAATGTAGCAAGAGTAACTAATTGGAGTCAAAAAGGAGGCTCCTGAATAGAAATTTATCTCTGACAGGAGAAATTATTCATAAGCGATTGTGCCAAAGTCTGTGGCCAAATTTTATTTCATAATTTCTCTTGTCAGAGATAACATTTCTATTCAGGAGCATTGTTTGAGTCCAATTAGTTTCTCATTTACACCACTTAAGCCCTGATGAAGTGTCATTTTTGGCCCCAAAACGCATTGGCTGCCCTTTATGTTCCTGTTGTTACTTGTGATATTCTTAAAGGACTTTGGACTCTTGAGATAATAATTAGGTTGTTTTTTTTGCTCTTTTGCATTTGGATTTCTTGAATTGGGTGGTCCGTATTTCTTGGGGGTCCCCGGCCTTGTGAAGAGCTACCAAACCCATTAGATATAACCAAAGACTTCTTTGTAAGGGATACAGATCTATATCCAGCGCCTTACTACCACCTCTCTTTGGACAGTATAACCAGGCAGTGACCTTGCTGTTCTCTACTGCAGAGGAATTAATCTCTGTCACCAACCTACCCCAGTATGTGATTGGACAATGAAGGAGGAACAGCAGACTTATGAAATTAAAGCTCCGCTCTCTTCTCCTGTAAGCGTGTTTAGATTGTTGACTCGCAACATTTTGCAAAGCCATAGAATTCTAACTGGTTTAATTCAGGTATTTGGCTAATTCTTTGTCAAATTACATGTAAAAAGTACTGTATATACTCGAGTATAAGCCAACCCGAATATAAGCTGAGGCACCTAATTTTACCACAAAAAATGGGAAAACTTATTGACTAGAGTATAAGCCTAGGGTGTCCATCTGCATGCCTCACGGTGCCTCACTTTGCCTCACTGTGTCCATGTGCATGCCTCACTGTGTCCATGCATCACTGTGCCCATGCCTCACTGTGTCCATGACTAGACTGATGTTTAACATGGGAGTCTATGGAAGGGGTGCCCGGTTTTGAAAAATCGGTGCTCCCCGGCCGTAGGTCCCCCGGACAATAAACTTTGCACACTTGTAGAGAAAGAGTGGGGCTACATGTGTGCCAAGTTTGGGGTCCAGGGGACCTACGGCCGGCTGGTACCGGGTTCCCAAATTCCGGGAGATCAGGCGCAAAAAGGTGACTCGAGTATAAGCCGAGGGGGCATTTTCAGCACAAAAAAAGTGCTGAAAAACTCGGCTTATACTCGAGTATATACGGTACTTAGCGTCAAATATATATTTTTACGTTATGTGTACACTATTAGTGTACGCTAAGTATAAATTTAAGAGACTTGAACAGTTACTGAAATTTCCACTTTAACCACTTCCATACCGGGTCATTGTAAAATGACGCCGGCAGGAACCCTCTCTCCCTTCGGGTGGGCGTCATATGACGTCCTGGGTTTGTGGGGGGATATCTGAATGATGCCTGCAGCTAGAGGCATCATTCAGATATCCTTCTCTTCTGCAAGCGATTCTACGCACTATAAGTATGATCATAGCGGCGGTTCTGCTGCTTGATCGTTCTTATAGGCGGCGGGAGGGGACAAGTCCCCCTCCCGCCGCCATCCGGTGCTTCTCCGGGATCTCCCGTGCCATCGGGGACCCGGAGAGAATCGTCCAGCGCCGGTGGTGGGTCACGCGACGAGCATAGAGATGACTGGCGACCAGATGGTCACCAGTCATCTCTATGACCGTCGGAGGCCCGGGCGCGATGTGATGACGTCACGCCCGGGTCCTCAGAAGTAAACAAAGCCGCCATTGCGGCTAGTAAGCATGAGATCTGTGAATTTTTTTTCACGATCTCATGCTTTGCTGCCTGGAGGAGGTCCTATTGACCCCGAATCTCTCCATAAAGAGGACCTGTCACACACCATTCCTATTACAAGGGATGTTTACATTCCTTGTAATAGGAATAAAAGTGATCAAAAAAAATGTAAAAAAAAGGGTAAAAAAAAAAAATTATAAAAAAATAGTTTTAAAACGCCCCTGTCCCCAATAGCTCGCGCTCAGAAGCAAACGCACATGTAAGTCCCACCCACATATGTAAACGCCGTTCAAACCACATATGTGAGGTATTGCCGCGTGCGTTAGAGTGCGTGCAACAATTATAGCACTAGACCTCCTCTGTAATTCTAATCTGGTAACCTGTAAAAATTTTCAAAGCTTCGCCTATGGAGATTTTTAAGTACCAAAGTTTGGCACCATTCCATGAGTGTGCGCAATTTTAAAGCATGACATGTTAGGTATCTATTTACTCGGCGTAACATAATCTTTCATATTTTACAAAACAATTTGGCTAACTTTACTGTTTTGTTAGTTTTTAATTCATGAAACCATTTTTTTTCCCCCCCAAAAAAGTGTTTGAAAAAATATTGCGCAAATACTGTGCAAGATAAAAAGTTTCAACGACCGTCATTTTATTCCCTAGGGTGTCTGCTAAAAAAAAAAAATATAATGTTTGGGGGTTCTGAGTAATTTTCTAGCAAAAGAATGATGATTTGTACATGTAGGAGAGAAGTGCCATAATAGGCCCGGTATGGAAGTGGTATAAAAAGCCCTGTATGGAAAGGGTTAAAGTGCACCTGTTGCCAAACAAAAAATATATATATATATATATATATATATATATATATATAAATATATATACCACGTTTCCCTGCCCATTTTGCTCCCTAAAACAAATATCTAGAGCACCCACTGTTCTAGGACCTAGTCATGTGATGGAAAAAACTACACATTTTGGTCACATGATTTGTACTGAATGAAGTGATTTAAAATTCAGACTAGGTAATTCTCATTGAGAAGCAATATCAAATATAACCCCACAAGGGGATATGCTATAAACCCAGAGAAAAAGGAGTGGGACCAGTGTACAACCCTCGGAGGCAGAAAAACAAAAGGTCAATTACTAATGATTCTTAAGGCAATGTTCATAAAAGTAAAATCCATATATAATTTGATAGAGGGAATACACTTTTACAACATCAGCAGTCTCTCCTTCAAGTAAGTTCTGGAATCTTCCTGACAATGGTCATGTAAAAACAGAAAACAGGGAGTGGGAGAGAAAGCGCCACTGTCTAAGCGTAGTAGTAGTGACAAAATCGATAAAAAATGGGATAAGTATTGCACACACATACACAAAACACATGAATAAAACACAGCGTATAAATATGTTCAGCAGAGATATCAATGGGCGTCATCATGCCTGCTTCACCCCCCGCCAGGGACCTTGCTTTCTTGCTATCCACAGTGGCCTCCAGTTAAACATACAGTTATACTAATGTGCGCTCTTCCTGGTTCTCATCCTATGAGAGACTCTAGTATCTCTCATAGGATGAGAGACCAAAATAGTCAATGTTGGTTGAGAAAGCAAAGTTTTACATTAAAGAGACTCACCAGCAAAGTGAGAATATTATCCAATTTCATGCATTAAATTGGAATTTTGCTTAATTTAAAGAACTGATTGGGTCTTTTCAAAGTATATCTAAAGCCAAAATTATATATTTTTAGTTTTGTGTTGGGAAGAGTTAGAGCCCTGGCTGTTTTTTGCCCTCTGTATCCCATTAGGGAGATCTCCCTTTTCCTCTTGCCCCGTAAACACAACAGGAAGTAAGAGGGAATCTCTTCCCCAGCCATAAGATTGTGACTACTCACCATAACATTATCACCACCCACCTAACATTGAGTAGGTCCCACCAAACAGCCCAGACTTATCGAGGCATGGACTCCACAAGACCTCAGCTTACTTGCCTTCTTTCCATACTGCATCCTGGTGCCATCTCTTCCCTAGGTAAGCCACGTACGTGCAACCCACCAATCCACATGATGTAAAAGAAAACATAATTCAACAGACCAGGCCACCTTCTTCCATTGCTCCACAGTCCAGTTCTGATGCTCACGTGCCCATTGTAAGTACTTTTGGCTGTGGACATGGGTCAGCATGGGCACACTGACCAGTCTGCAGCTGCACAGCCTCATGCACAACAAACTGTGATGCACTCTGTCTTCTGACACCTTTCTATTGGAACCAGCATTGACTTTTTCAGCAATTTGAGCTACAGTAGCTCTTCTATTGAATCTGCCTTTGCTCCCCGTGTGCATGCCATAAACCTTGTCCGCCCCCTAACCCTAGTGCCAGTTCTTCGGTTCTCCTTCCTTGAAGCACTCTTGATAGATTCTGACCACTGCAGACCAGGAACATCCCACAAGAGCTGCAGTTTTTGAGTAGCTCTGACCCATTCTTTTGTCCTTGTCAGAGTCCATCAAATTCTTATGCTTGTCCATTTTTTTCTGCATTCAACTTCAGGGACAACATGTTCACTTGCTGCCTAATATATTCCATCGACTTGCAGGTGCCATTGTAACGAGATAATCAATGTTATTCACTTTACCTGTCAGTGGTTAAAATGCTATGGCTGATCATTGTATATACTTACAAGCAGCAATAAAAACCTGATAGGAATGCTAACCCGAAAGTGGGCTTTAGGTATACTTAAAAAAAAATGACTTACAGTTATGTGCTACTCATACTATAATATATACATTTTTTTAAATTAAGAAGTTTATTGAGTATAACAAAAAGTAATCCAGTAAACACAATCATAACAAAGAGTGCAGAAAAATACAATAAGCATATACACATGTACATGTGAGCAACACAATAATATTACTGACAGTATATAGCATACGGCAATCTATAACATCAAGAACATGACCATGAATCGTACCATACCATGAGACCTAAATAGCAACCCACATACAGAGGCATTGGGGTTCATTTACCAAAGGCAAATAGACTGTGCACTCTGCAAGTGCAGTTGCTCCAGAGCAGAAGCTCTGCTGACTTCCATCATCCAATCATGTGCCAGCAAAAATGCTTTTTTTTTTCCTTGCATGTGATTGGGTATTCTTTGCAAAGTGAATTAAAGCGGAGCTCCACTGTAAAAAAAATAAAATATTAAAAGCCAGCAGCTACAAATACTGCAGCTGCTGACTTTTAATAAATGGACACTTACCTGTCCTGGAGTACAGCGAGGTCGGCAGCAAAAGACGAGCAATCGCTTGTCTCTCAGCTGCCCCCGCCTCCATCATCGGTGAGGGAATCAGGAAGTGAAGCGTTGCGGCTTCACTGCCCAGTTCCCTAGTGCACATGCACGAGTCGCGCTGTGCCGTCCTCACTGGTCCCCGCTGTGTTCTGGGAGCCGTGTGTTTCCCAGAATAAAACGGGGGGGGGGGGGGATGGGAACTGACGCACTACCCACAGTTTCCCGCAGAGTGTATGCCCGGAAGTGGATGCAAATACCTGTCTTAGAAAGGTATCTGCACCCCCCTCCTCCCTGAAAGGTGCCAATTGTGGCACCGGAGGGGGGGAGGAATCCGATGAGCAGAAGTTCCACTTTAGGGTGGAGTTCCGCTTTAAGTCATACCCTAATAGGAAAATGGCTTAGAAAGTCTATCCAGTACAATGGATCCCCCATTGTACTGGATAGACTTATATAGCCATTTTACCTATTAGGGTATGACTTAATGGTGTATTTACTAAGGGCAAATAGTCTGTGCACTTTGCAGAGTGCAGTTGCACTCTACAAGTGCAGTTGTCCCAGAGCTTAGTAAATGAGGGCCGGTGTTAGTTATCCCACAGCTTGTTAAATTTTCCAGGGCATCATCCAACATCCGTTGTATACTGTATATACATCAGGGATAAATAACATACATCGAATGTTGGATTGTATATTATCATGTGAGTGCAATTTTGAGTGCACCCTTTTCATGTGAGTGCAATTTTTAAAGCAGTAGTAAAGCCCGCTTTGTGATTTTTACCTACAGGTAAGCCTATAATAAGGCTTACCTGTAGGTAAAATTAATATCTCCTAAACGTAGACCATTTAAGAGATATTCACCCTGGCGCATGCGCTCTGAAGGTCCGGCATACCATGCTGGACCTTCAGAGCTTCGTGCCGGAACCGAGGGCTCTCGCGCGCATGGATGGTAGTGACGTCATCACGGCTCCAGCCGCTCACAGCGCCGGAGGCCGCGAACCAAGAAGAAAGATCGGGCGACAATGTCAGCTCTTTCAGCGGTGACAGCGCGCTGCTGGAGGTCTTCATTCTAAGGTAAGTATTTCATAATGTGCTCGTATGCGATGTATACTAGCACATTATGCCATTGTCTTACAGGTGTTTTTTTTTTTTAAACTCTGTCGCAGTTTAATACTGCTTTAAAGTTTTATGAATAAACCTGGTTTTAAGCAGTAAAGCAATATGTGCAGTGGTTTCTCTGTTTACATAAATGGCTGAATGGAGCCATCATCGGGAGTAACAACATGAAGTAAAAGCGGTCAAACATATTGCAAACCCAGGAACGGGATAAAAGTTACTCTAGTACCCAAAGGAGGGACACAAGCGCATTGTGACCTAATTTAGGTGAGGGTCATAATCCCAAGGGGAGAGTCAATCTAGTGGAGGGAACACTTATTTGCATGCAGTGTGTGCAGAAAGGGGAGCATATACAGGGTAAGTTGAATACTAAAGATTGAAATATCCTAATGTTATAGGCGTGCGCAAGGGGTGTGCAAGGTGTGCTTGGGCAAACCCTAATCACCCTGTGTAGCACAGATTCCCCCTGATGATATTTCACCAAAGCCCCCCCAATAGGGCTTCTAAAACCAATTGTAAAAAATAATACGAAAATAAAATAATAAAAATAAATCGAATGACTCCAAAATATGCCCTATTGACATGTCCACTGCCCTCCTAACACTGTCCATGTTTTAACACATTTTAAAATGTTTTGTTTTTTTTTTACATTTATTTATAAGAGTGTGTGTGTATATATTACGCATACATACGCACACACACGTGTTTGAGCTTTATGTATGGGATTTCACAACACGCACACGGATTCTATTGATTTTCCATGAACTATTGAGCATTGTTTTTTTTTTATATTTGTGGTGGTTTTATATTATATTACATTTTTTATATATTTTTTATTTTTTCACATATTTTCATTTTTTTTTTATATATATATATATTTATGTGGTTAGGTGTCATTATATTACAAAGTTACATAGTTACATAGTTAGTCAGGTTGAAAAAAGACACAAAGTCCATCCAGTTCAACCATAAAAAAATAAATAAATAAAATAAAAAATATCGTACAATCCCATATACACAATTCTATACCCACAGTTGGTCCAGAGGAAGGCGAAAAACCCCAGCAGAGCATGATCTAATTTGCTACAGCAGGGGAAAAAATTCCTTCCTGATCCCCCAAGAGGCAATCGGATTTACCCTGGATCAACTTTACCTATAAATGTTAGTACCCAGTTATATTATGTACATTTAGGAAAGTATCCAGGCCTTTCTTAAAACAATCTACTGAGCTGGCCAGAACCACCTCTGGAGGGAGTCTATTCCACATTTTCACAGCTCTATTGCCGCGTACACACGATCACTTTTCTCGTCTGGAAAAATTTCATTTTTTCTCTTGGACGAGAAAAACGGCCGTGTGTAGGCTCTCCAGCATTTTTCCTGACGAGAAAAACGGCGAGAATCACAACGAGAAAAATTAGAACATGCTCTAATTTTTCTCGTCGCAAATCACAGCATTTTTTTCCTCTGCAGTTTTCCCATAGGGAAACACTGCTAGGGAGCCTACACACGGCCGGTTTTCTCGAACATGAGAAAACATGTCGTGAAAAACGGTCCTCGTTTTTCTCATCGGGTTTCACGGCGGTGTTTTCACCGCCATGAAACTCGATCGTGTGTACACAGCATTACTGTGAAGAAACCTTTCCGTATTTGGAGATGAAATCTTTTTTCCTCTAGACGTAAAGAGTGCCCCCTTGTCCTTTGTCTTTTGTGTTGACCGTAAAGTGAATAACTCAACACCAAGTTCACTCAGGGCTGGTGCAAGGATTTTCGACACCCTAGGCGGAAACCTCATTTTGCCGCCCCCCTTGGCTCCGCCCCAACTCCCCCACGACTCCACCCCTTTGCCCTGCCCATGTATACGGTGGAGGTGGCGGGTGGAGATTTTTTGTAATCCCCCCAAATGTAATCACCTCAGTGTAATACCCCAAATGTACAGTATACGGGTGGGGGTGTGCAGTATACAGTTGCGGGTGGGGGGGGTGCAGTATACAGGTGGGGGTGTGCAGTATACAGGTGGGGGGTGGGGGTGTGCAGAACACAGGTGGGGGGTGGGGGGAGTGCCGTATACAGGTGGGGTGGGGGTGTGCAGTATACAGGTGGGGGGTGGGGGTGTGCAGAACACAGGTGGGGGGTGGGGGGGTGCAGTATACAGGTGGGGGTGTGCAGAACACAGGTGGGGGTGGGGGTGTGCAGTATACAGGTGGGGGTGTGCAGTATACAGGTGGGGGTGTGCAGAACACAGGTGGGGGTGTGCAGAACACAGGTGGGGGGTGGGGGTGTGCAGAACACAGGTGGGGGTGTGCAGAACACAGGTGGGGGTGGGGGTGTGCAGTATACAGGTGGGGGTAGGGGTGTGCAGTATCCAGGTTGGGGGTGTGCAGAACACAGGTGGGGATGTGCAGAACACAGGTGGGGGGTGGGGGTGTGCAGAACACAGGTGGGGGGTGGGGGTGTGCAGTATACAGGTGGGGGGTGGGGGTGTGCAGTATACAGGTTGGGGGTGGGGGTGTGCAGAACACAGGTGGGGGGTGGGGGTGTGCAGAACACAGGTGGGGGGTGGGGGTGTGCAGAACACAGGTGGGGGGTGCAGTATACAGGTGGGGGGGTGCAGAACACAGGTGGGGGGTGGGGGTGTGCAGTATCCAGGTTGGGGGTGTGCAGAACACAGGTGGGGGTGTGCAGAACACAGGTGGGGGGGTGCAGTATACAGGTGGGGGGGTGCAGAACACAGGTGGGGGGTGGGGGTGTGCAGTATACAGGTGGGGGGTGGGGGTGTGCAGTATCCAGGTTGGTGGTGTGCAGAACACAGGTGGGGGTGTGCAGAACACAGGTGGGGGGTGTGCAGAACACAGGTAGGGGGTGGGGGTGTGCAGTATACAGGTGGGGGGTGGGGGTGTGCAGTATACAGGTGGGGGGTGGGGGTGTGCAGTATCCAGGGTGGGGGTGTGCAGAACACAGGTGGGAGGTGGGGGTGTGCAGTATACAGGTGGGGGTGTGCAGTATACAGGTGGGGGGTGGGGGTGTGCAGTATCCAGGGTGGGGGTGTGCAGAACACAGGTGGGGGGTGGGGGTGTGCAGTATCCAGGGTGGGGGTGTGCAGAACACAGGTGGGGGGTGGGGGTGTGCAGTATACAGGTGGGGGGTGGGGGTGTGCAGTATACAGGTGGGGGGTGGGGGTGTGCAGTATCCAGGGTGGGGGTGTGCAGAACACAGGTGGGGGGTGGGGGTGTGCAGTATACAGGTGGGGGGTGGGGGTGTGCAGTATCCAGGGTGGGGGTGTGCAGAACACAGGTGGGGGTGTGCAGTATACAGGTGGGGTGTGGGAGGTGTACAGTACACTGCCCTGTGCACAGTCAGTATGCAGACAGCTGTGTAAGGAGGTTGGTATCCCCCTGGCAGTAAGTCTTCTCACATACACACAAGGCAGTCAAGGTTTGTGTGTATAGGTGACTCACCGTCAGGCAGATCAGATGACAAGCAGTGTGATCAGTACAGAGCCCCATCCCGGCTCCTAACATCACTGGACACTGAATTTGCTCTCCTCCATTAGTGACCATAGACTCCGCCCTCCTCCTCCACCACTCCAGGATCCGGACCGTCCAACCCCGCCTCCTCAGCGACGTTCTACTACAACTCCGCCATTCAGAATCAGAGGGAGCTCATCTTCTCTACTAATCCGGGCGGTACAGGACTCCGCCCCCTGCAGATCGCCTTCTGAGGAGTTACTGAGCGATCTGAGGGGGCAGAAGTGCGAGGGAGAGGGAGGGGAGTGCCTCTGAGCTGAACTGAAGGAGCGGGGCAGGAAGATGCCAGGGGAGGCAGGGCGCGCCATCGCGATTCAGCTGCCCTGCCAATAATTATTTCAACACCCCTAGTGGCCATGGCTGCGCCCTAGGCGGCAGTGCGCCCTAGGCGGCTGCCTAGTCCGCCTAGTGGTAGCGCCGGCCCTGAGTTCACTATATGGACCCCTTATATATTTGTACATGTTAATCATATCTCCCCGTATTCTCCTCTTCTCAAGAGTGAATAAATTCTAGCACATATTATAGCACAATATGTAGCACAGCTCTAATAAGGTACAATTTTTTTTTTAATTGCTGTGAATCTTATGAAAAAATCGAATTACATAATGATACGTCTGAAACCAGCACTTACATAACCACAAAATATATGTATGCGTAAAATTTGTTTGCCACAATTTCTAGTGCACGAGCAGTAGGTTGGCATGGACAAAAAAATTTAAATGTGTATCTCTTAGGTCTTTTCGATTAATTTTTATATCATCCACAGACAAACCTCACAGCTACATTTTGAAGTATTCATTTCTGATTGTATTCGCCAAAGATGTTCTTCGGTGTTCAGCAATCAAGAGATTTCACTCACCACCAGTCAGACATGTTGCTAAATGGAACGGCATATTGAAATGGAGAAGAAAGCAATGTCTGCCTTTAACATAGCAAATATTTGATTTTATTTACCCTAGGGGCAGATATATTGTTGAATATGCCTCCTGCTGTGTCAGAAATGACAGCTTCAATTAATGTCTTTGCGACAACCAGTCTGAATATGTAACAGGAAGACAAGAACACCAGCTTAGGCAAGGGGACCTTATTTGGTTTAAATATGTAATATCCTGAAGATGTGATCAGCCAGTAGTTTTATTAGCTAATATGCACACTCTGCAATTTAATAAATAAATAGAATCTTCGGGTCCTCTGATTCCATTTATCCGTCAGTGTAATTCTATAAACTGTCAGCGCAGCTCGTTAACGCATGCTGTGCCACAGGGGTCCGAGGTCCACCGTGGAATTAATTGCGCTTGCCGACATAAGCCACACACCCTCGACCGCCATTAATCTATTTATGTTTATTAGATTTCAGGTTTTATTTATTATTTCAAATTCGGTTCGCTGCAAGCTTTCGAGTTAAAGGTTATTTTTAACACATGATTTGTGTAAATGGGGTAGAGTAGCGTGCTTTATTGTAACTGTGACATTTTACAGATATTTCATTAAATAGAATAGATTGTTTGTTCATTTCAGCATAATCAATCATCTTGCGGATCCACTAATCAGCTGACATGTATGGATTGCAAGTGAGATAGAACCCACCTCACTTATTTTCATAATAGACAACGGACATAATCTGGTCAATTTACAGCTACTGATGACCGGAATTGAATCTATTTATCTTGATATTGGTGAAAAGGAGGAAAAGCAAAGATAAAACTTTTAATTATGTTCTCAAGAATAAAGCAAGATTACTTTGACGCCTTTAAATGCCAGAAGATGACATAGATGCCTTCAATATGACTGTATGTACACTACTGTGCAAAAGTTTTAGGCAGGTGTCAAAAAATGCTGTAAATGAAGAATTCTTTCAGAAAAAGAATTGTTAATAGTTTCGTTTTATAAAATAACAAAATGGAAAGTAAATGAACAGAAGAGAAATCCCAATCAAATCAATATTGGTGTGACCCCCCTTTGCTTTAAAAAAAAACAGCATCAAATGTTCTAGGTACACTTGCGAACAGTTTTTGAAGGAACTTTGCAGGTAGGTTGTTCTAAACATCTTGGATAACTAACTACAGATCTTCTGTGGATGTAAATTTCATACAATATTACCAATTTACCTTTAAGCTCAACCTACTCCAAGACTCTTATGGGGGTAGGTAGGTGACCTCCATGTTCCCCTCCTCGGGTGCCAAGTATGGGCCACATAAGAGGCCTACCCAAGAGTAAATTCTTCTAGGCTACGCTAGGCACCTTGGATAGGGTCACTGCCATACACATGGGGTACCTTTACGTTAACAGATGACTGCATTCTAGTTGACTCTCTACATGTTAATATACACCACTATTGTCACTATTGCATTTAGGAGGAACACGCAGAGCTGATGCCCTCTCCACCTGTCCAGTGTATCTCCACTACCACACTCCCAGTAACATGATGGGGTCCCACTGTGCACCTAGCATGGACTCTAAGAACTCTGTTCTTCTTTACCTGTGCATAGGCTGGGTACCTCTACGGTGCTGATCTGCTCCCATTGCTATGGGAAATGGACTGCTCACAGAGAGAGTGCCGAGAACAACACCTGCTGCAAGAAGCTGTCCCACCTGCCACAGACACACACTTACGACAGGCAGGCTGCTAGAGAAACCTTTGTTACCCTTGGTAACCACATGTGTCTTTAAACCCCAATGTGTCTTTGCTGACCCGAGCTGTAGACTATGTGTGCAAGTTACTTGCATTGCACCCCTTTAGTAATGTCAGATGAGGCAAGGGCAGAGTTTCAAAAGCTTTACTGAAATAACTGGGCATGACAGTAAAACAAAGGCAACAGTCTTTCCCTAAACTAATCCCTAACCTCAGCATAACTGCACATGAAAAAGTGAATTTTTGGAAAACTTCAAGGTGGCAGTATCCAGGGTGGGCAACTTCAGAGCAGACTGCAGATCCCAGCAATCACCCCTATGCTATGGAAGACTCCAGAAGCCAGATACACATTAATAGGCACTTTGGACTTGGCATGTAACAGGAGGATGACGGGCCTACTCTGGCAATGGCAGTGAGAACTACAAAGGCAGCAATGATGACGAACCCCGGGACCTGGACCCCTGTCCCTTTTATATTCACACAGGACCAGTGGGTCAGACTCAAGAAGCCCACCAAGAAAATCCTGGGAAACATAATTAATTCTATCCCTCCAGGCTGGGGCAGAACATAACTAGGATGAAATAGGCAGCCTGCCTACACTCTTAAAGCAGAGGTCCACACAAAAATGGAACCTCCGCTTTTCGGAACTCTCCCCCCTCCGGTGTCACATTTGGCACCTTTCAGGGGGGAGGGGGGTGCAGATACCTGTATAATACAGGTATTTGCACCCACTTCCGGGCATAGACTCCCGCAAGAGTTACGCCACTCCCCCGCCCTGTCTTCTGGAAGACACACGGGTCCCAGAAGGCAGGAAGGACCATTTCGATTGCGCAGCGTGACTCCCGCATGCGCAGTAGGGAACTGGGAAGTGAAGCCGCAAGGCTTCATTTCCTGATTTCCTTACCGAAGATGGCGGCGGCAGCACCTGAGGACCAAGGCGGGTGCGCTGGACAGATAAGTGTCCATATTTTAAAAGTCAGCAGCTGCAGTATTTGTAGCTGCTGACTTTTAAAAATAAAAAAAAATTGGGCTGACCTCCGCTTTAACTTATTCTAAACCCTTAACCTATCATGAAACCCTAATCCCTAAACCAAACTCTTAGACCCCCCTTCACACCTCTGCAAAGTGTTAATGTACGTATACAGCATATACAGTATATTTATATATATATATATATATATCCAAAACAACAGGTGGGTTACTTTCCTCTTAAACACTTCTCTGTGGTTGAAGCAATGTCAGTGTGGACTCCCAATATATCCACCAATTTCAGATAAGAACAAAAGACAGGACAAATGCTTCAATGCTGCAATCCAATAAATTGCAGCATTGAAGCATTTGTCCTATCTTTTGTCCTTTCATATATATATATATATATACAGTTGAGCTCAAAAGTTTGCATACCCTGGCAGAAATTGTGAAATTTTGGCATTAATATTGAAAATATGACTGATCATGCCAAAAAAAGTCTTTTTTTCAAGGATAGTTATCACACAAAGCCATTTATTATCAAATAGTTTTTTTGGCTCCATTTTAAATTGTAATAATAACAGAAATCAGCCAAATGGCCCTGATCAAAAGTTTACGTACCCTGGAATGTTTGGCCTTGGTACAGAAACAGAAGGTGGCACGCACAGGTTAAAATGGCACATTTGTGGCTTTTTAAATCACAATTAGTGTCTGTGTACAAATAGTCAACGAGTTTGTTAGCTCTCATTTGGATGCCCTAAGCAGGCTAGACACTGAGCCATGAGGAGGTAGGAAAGAACAGTCAAAAGACCTGTGTAACAAAGTAATGGAACTTTTTAAACATGGAAAAGGATACAAAAAGATACCCAAAGCCTTGAATATGCCAGTCAGGTAGACCAAGAAAGATTGCAGCCACAACAGGCAGAAGAATGGCCCAGGATACAAAGAAAAATCCACAGGTATCCTCAGGAGAAATACAGGCTGCTCTCCAAAAAGACAGTGTGGCTGTTTTTAAGGAGCATAATTCAACTATACTTGAACAAAAAAGAGCTGCGTGGTTGAGCTGCCAGAAGGAAGCCTTTACTGCGCCAATGCCACAAAAAAGTCCAATGAGGCACGTCAAGGTTTTGTTGGGCATATTGTAACCAGTTTTTTTTGTGGCACTTGTGCAGTAAAGGCTTCTTTCTGGAAATTTGACCATACAGCTCTTTTTTGTTCAAGTATCATTGTATTGTGCTCCTTAAAAACAACCACACCATCCTTTTCCAGAGCAGCCTGTATTTCTCCTGAGGTTACCTGTGGGTTTTTCTTTGTATCCCGAACAATTCCTGTGGCAGTTGTGGCTGTAATCTTTCTTGATCTACCTGACCTTGGCTTGGTATCAAGAGATCCCCAAATTTTCCACTTCTTAATAAATGATTGAACAGTACTGGCTGGCATATTCAAGGTTTTGCATATCTTTTTATATCCTTTTCCATCTTTGTAAAGTTTCATTACTTGGTTACGCAGGTCTTTTGACTGCTCTTTTCTGCTCCCCATGGCCCAGTGTCTAGCCTGCCTAGTGCATCCATGTGAGAGCTAACAAACTCATTGACTATTTATACACAGACACTAATTGCAATTTAAAAAGCCCTAAATGTGGGAAATTAAGCTTTAATTTCCATTTTAACCAGTGTGTGCCACCTTCTGTGTCTGTACCAAGGCCACACATTCCATGGTATGTAAACTTTTCATCAGAGCCATTTGGGTGATTTCTGTTATCATTATGATTTTAAAAGAAGCCAAAAAAACTATGTGATAATAAATAGCTTCATGTGATCGCTATCCTTGAATAAAAGACAGTTTTTTGGCATGATTAGTCATATTTTCAATATGAATGCCAACATTTCACAATTTATGCCAGGGTATGCAAACTTTTGAGCATAACTGGGTATACAGATATATATATATATATATATATATATATATATATATATATATATATATACCCAGTTATGCTCAAAAGTTTGCATATATATATATATTATAATGTATAATTATATTTTTTAGACATCCCTATCATGCTCCTGAAGAAGCAGTCACTTTAATGGGAAATGTGTGAATTGTCTATCTCTTTCACCTCGCTATATAACAAATACATACTGTATGTATATATATATATATATATATATATATAAATGATTTTAAGTATTGTATAAGTTGTGTGTAACTCGAAAGTTTGTGTCACGGGCCGGACTGGCGGCTAGTGGGGATACAGGAGGTGGATCCTCTGTACCAGAGAGGGGATGGCACGGGTCGTACTGAGGGACCGGTTCTAAGCAGCTACCGGTTTTCACCAGAGCCCGCCGCAAAGCGGGATGGACTTGCTGCGGCGGTAGCAACCAGGTCGTGTCCTCCAGTAGCGACTCCACCTCTCTGGTGGCTGAGATAGGCGCGGTACAAAAGGACTAGGCAGAGGCAAGGTCAGACGTAGCAGAGGGTCAGGGCAGGCGGCAATGGTTCGTAGTCTGAGACAATGGCAGCAGGTCAGATACACAGGCAAGGCAACTCACAAAACGCTTCCACATGGTACTAAGACAACAAGATCCGGCAAGGACAGGAAGGGGAAGTGGGTTTATATCAGATTTGGGTGTGCACACAGTAATTGGGCCAGGCACCAATCAATGGTGCGCTGGCCCTTTAAATCTCAGAAGGCCGGCGCGCGCGCCCTAGAGCGCAGCGGGGCCGCGCGCCTGGAAGGAGCAGGAGGGGGATGGTGAGTAGGATGGGATGCGATCCGTGGACGGAGATGTGCCGCCGCGTGGATCGCATCCCCGCCGGTAACAGAGCAGCGCCCACGGCCAGGGGGGCTGACCGGAGCGCTGCAGGGAGACCGACGCCGCGAGCGCTCCGGGAAGGATGGGACACCCGGAGCGCTCGGCGTTACAGTACCCCCTTAGGTCTCCCCCTTTTCTTGGAACCCAAGAATCTACGGATGAGCTCCTTGTCTAAAATGTTGGTCTCAGGCTCCCAGGATCTCTCTTCAGGACCACAGTTCTCCCAATCAATTAAAAAAAATATTTTACCTCGGATGACCTTGGAGGCGAGGATTTCTTTCACCGAGAAGACATCGGAAGAACCAGAGACAGGAGCAGGAGCAGTGACCTTGGGGGAAAATCGGTTAAGAATGAGGGGTTTGAGAAGAGACACATGAAAAGAATTGGGGATACGAAGAGAAGGAGGAAGATGGAGTTTGTAAGAGACAGAATTGATTTGGTTTTTGATTTTAAAAGGTCCGAGGTAACGAGGGCCCAGCTTGTAGCTAGGTACCCGAAACCAAACATATTTGGAGGAGAGCCACACTTTGTCACCAGGGACATAGACAGGAGGAATTTTTATTTTTTTATCTGCATGTCTCTTCATGCGGGCAGGGCCAGTGATAGCGACTTTTGAGTCTCTTTCCAGATAGAGGTGAAGTCTTGAGTTAATTCATCCACGGCAGGAACTCCAGAAGAAGTGGGGATGGGGAGGGGGGGCAATGGGTGACGGCCGTAGACCACAAAGAAAGGTGATTTGGAGGACAATTCAGAGTTCTTGAAATTGTATGAGAATTCTGCCCAGGGCAATAGGTCGACCCAATCATCTTGACGGGCGGAGACAAAATGTCGTAAGTAGTCACCAAGGACCTGGTTAACTCTCTCCACCTGTCCATTGGATTGCGGGTATGTTGAGGGGGAGTCCCGGTTTCAGAGGCATTGGAGGAACGGGACAAGGCATCAGCCCTGACATTCTTGTCTGCGGGACGAAAATGGATCTGGAAATTGAACCGGGCAAAGAACAATGACCACCTGGCCTGGCGAGGATTTAAGCACTGAGCGGACTGAAGGTAGGACAAATTTCTATGGTCAGTGTAGATGGAGATAGGGTGAAGGGATCCTTCCAGGAGATGTCTCCACTCTTCTAATGCCAGCTTGATTGCCAACAGTTCACGGTCACCTATGGAATCGTTTTTTTCAGGAGGGGAGAAGGTTTTAGAGAAAAAACCACACGTGACGTTTCCTCCTTTAGCGTTTTTTTGAAGAAGAACAGCTCCGGCTCCTACCGAGGAGGCGTCAACTTCAAGGAAGAACGGCTTTATGGGGTCTGGTCGAGACAGGACAGGTGCAGAGGAGAAGGTGGTCTTAAGGCGAGTAAAGGCTTCTTCCGCTTGAGGCGGCCAGGACCTTGGATTCGCGTTTTTCTTAGTCAGTGCCCCTATAGGAGCAACGATGGTGGAGAAGTGGGGTATGAACTGACGATAGTAGTTGGCGAATCCAAGGAAGCGTTGGATAGCACGGAGTCCAGAGGGGCGTGGCCAATCCAAGACTGCGGAGAGCTTGTCAGGGTCCATTTGAAGGCCTTGTCCTGAGACCAGATAACCTAGGAAAGAAAGGCTGCTGCGCTCAAAAAGGCATTTTTCAAATTTAGCGTAAAGATGATTTACGCAGAGGCGCTGGAGCACTTGACGGACATGGAGCCGATGTTCCTCAAGGTTGGTAGAGAAGATTAGGATGTCGTCAAGATAGACAACCACACAGGTATACAGTACGTCCCGAAAGATTTCATTGACAAAATCCTGAAAGACTGCAGGAGCGTTGCAAAGTCCAAATGGCATGACGAGATATTCAAAGTGACCATCTCTGGTGTTAAATGCGGTTTTCCATTCATCTCCTTCACGGATTCTGATGAGGTTATAAGCGCCCCTGAGGTCTAATTTCGAAAAAACTTTTGCTCCGCGCAGACGGTCAAAGAGCTCTGAGATGAGAGGCAGAGGGTAGCGGTTTTTAATAGTGATTTTATTGAGATCACGATAGTCTATGCAAGGGCGTAGTGATCCGTCCTTCTTGGCAACGAAGAAGAACCCCGCTCCGGCTGGAGAAGATGATTTCCTAATAAAACCTCTCTTGAGGTTCTCCTGTATGTAATCAGTCATGGCCTTGGTTTCAGGAGAGGAGAGAGGGTAAATTCTGCCACGGGGTGGTGTAGTACCTGGGAGCAAGTCAATGGGGCAGTCGTAGGGTCTATGTGGTGGTAAGACCTCCGCCTGTTTTTTGCAAAAGACATCAGAAAAGTCCTGATAGGCCTTGGGAAGGCCGGGCAAAGGAGTAGCGATGGGAACTTGACTGGTGGGTACAGACTTAAGACAATGCTTGTGGCAGGAGTAGCCCCAGGATTTGATGTCCCCAGTGGTCCAGTCGAGGGTAGGAGAATGACGCTGGAGCCAGGGTAGGCCAAGAAGGATGTCAGAAGTACAGTTCGGCAAAACAAAGAATTCCATTTTTTCTTGGTGAAGAACACCAACGGACATGAGCAGGGGTTCGGTGCGGTAACGCACGGTACAATCCAGATTCTCTCCATTTACAGAGGAAATGAAGAAGGGTTTGATAAGACGGATAACAGGAACGTTGAACCTGTTGATGAAAGAGGCTTCAATAAAGTTTCCTGCAGAACCAGAGTCCAGGAAGGCCACCGCAGAGAAGGGGGAGCCAGCAGAAGGGGAAATCCGCACAGGAATAGTCAGACGTGGAGAGGAAGAATTCACACCTAGTAACGCCTCTCCCACGTTCACTAGGTGCGGGCGTTTCCCTGACGTAGAGGACGAATAGGGCAGTCCTTTAGGAAATGTTCAGAGCTCGCACAATAAAGGCATAAGTTCTCATTCCTACGGCGAGTCCTCTCTTGTAGGGTCTTTCAACGTAGCGTATGTCAATGCGGGTAGCTAAGTGGATGAGCTCCGTCAGGGAGGAGGGTATCTCTCGTGCGGCCAAACAATCCTTGATGTGGCTGGATAAACCTTTCTTGAAGGTCGCGCAGAGAGCCTCATTATTCCAGGCTAGCTCTGAGGCCAGTGTGCGGAACTGTATGGCATATTCGCCCACAGAGGAGTTTCCTTGGACAAGGTTAAGCAGGGCGGTTTCAGCGGATGAGGCTCGGGCTGGTTCCTCAAAAACGCTATGAACCTCAGCAAGGAAGGACTGAACGGTGGCTGTAGCAGGGTCATTGCGGTCTCAGAGTGGCGTGGCCCAGGCCAAGGCCTTCCCAGACAACAGACAGACCACGAATGCCACATTAGACCGTTCTGTGGAAAACTGGTCTGACATCATCTCAAGATGCAGGGAACATTGGGACAAGAATCCCTGGCACATCCTAGGATCCCCGTCAAATTTCTCCGGAAGAGACAAGCGGATCTTCGAGGTAGTAGCGGCAGCTCGGAGAGGGGAAGATGCTGGAGCTTGTGGCGGCAGACGCTGCTGGATCATGGCGGTCAACTGCGACAGCTGCTGTCCTTGTTGGGCAATCAATTGTGACTGCTGGGCAACCACGGTAGTGAGATCAGCGAGACTAGGCAGCGGCACGTCAGCGGGATCCATGGCCGGATCTACTGTCACGGGCCGGACTGGCGGCTAGTGGGGATACAGGAGGTGGATCCTCTGTACCAGAGAGGGGATGGCACGGGTCGTACTGAGGGACCGGTTCTAAGCAGCTACCGGTTTTCACCAGAGCCCGCCGCAAAGCGGGATGGACTTGCTGCGGCGGTAGCAACCAGGTCGTGTCCTCCAGTAGCGACTCCACCTCTCTGGTGGCTGAGATAGGCGCGGTACAAAAGGACTAGGCAGAGGCAAGGTCAGACGTAGCAGAGGGTCAGGGCAGGCGGCAATGGTTCGTAGTCTGAGACAATGGCAGCAGGTCAGATACACAGGCAAGGCAACTCACAAAACGCTTCCACAGGGTACTAAGACAACAAGATCCGGCAAGGACAGGAAGGGGAAGTGGGTTTATATCAGATTTGGGTGTGCACACAGTAATTGGGCCAGGCACCAATCAATGGTGCGCTGGCCCTTTAAATCTCAGAAGGCCGGCACGCGCGCGCCCTAGAGCGCAGTGGGGCCACGCACGCCAGGAAGGAGCAGGAGGGGGATGGTGAGTAGGATGGGATGCGATCCGTGGACGGAGATGTGCCGCCGCGTGGATCGCATCCCCGCCAGTAACAGAGCAGCGCCCACGGCCAGGGGGGCTGACCGGAGCGCTGCAGGGGGACTGACGCCGCGAGCGCTCCGGGAAGGATGGGACACCCGGAGCGCTCGGCGTTACAGTTTGTTTGATATACAGTGCCTTGAAAAAGTATTCACACTCCTTGAAATTTTCCACATTTTGTCATGTTACAACCAAAAACGTAAATGTATTTTACTGGGATTTTATATGATTGACCAACATAAAGTAGCACATAATTGTGAAGTGGAAGGAAATTGATAAATGGTTTTCACATTTTTTTTACAAATGAATATCTGAAAAGTGTGGGGTGCATTTGTATTCAGCCTACCTTTTGCTGCAGTTACAGCTGCAAGTCTTTTTGGGGATGTCTCTACCAGCTTTGCACATCTAGAGAGAGAAATGTATGCCCATTCTTCTTTGCAAAATAGCTCAAGCTCTGTCAGATTTGATGGAGAGCGTCTGTGAACAGCAATTTTCAATTCTTGCCACAGATTCTCAATTGGATTTAGGTCTGGACTTTGACTGGACCATTCTAACACATGAATATGCTTTGATCTAAACCATTCCATTGTAGCTCTGGCTGTATGTTGAGGGTCGTTGTCCTGCTGGAAGGTGAACCTCTGCCCCAGTCTCAAGTCTTTTGCAAACTCTAACAGGTTTTCTTCTAAGATTGCCCTGTATTTGGCTCCATCCATCTTCCTATCAACTCTGACCAGCTTCCCTGTCCTTGCTGAAGAAAAGTATCCCCATAACATGATGCTGCCACCACCATGTTTCACTTTGGGGATGGTGTGTTCAGGGTGATGTGCAGTGTTAGTTTTCCACGACACATAGCGTTTTGCTTTTACTCCAAAAAGTTCAATTTTGGTCTCATCTGACCAGAGCACCTTCTTCCACATGTTTGCTGTGTCCCCCACATGGCTTCTCGCAAACTGCAAACAGGACTTCTTATTGCTTTATTTCAACAATAGCTTTCATCTTGCCACTCTTCCTTAAAGGCCAGACGTGTGGAGTGTATGACTAATAGTTGTCCTGTGGACAGATTCTCCTACCTGAAATGTGGATCTCTGCAGCTTCTCCAGAGTTACCATGGGTCTCGTGGCTGCTTCTCTGACTAATCCTTGCCTGGCCTGTCAGTTTAAGTGGATGGTCATGTCTTGGTAGGTTGCAGTTTTGCCATACTCTTTCCATTTTCAGATGATGGATTAAACAGTGCTCCGTGAGATGTTTAAAGCTTGGGATTTTTTTTATTATAGCCTAACCCTGCTTTAAACTTCTCCAGAACTTTATCCCTGACCTGTCTCGTGTGTTTCTAGGCCTTCATGATGCTGTATGTTCATTAAGGTTCTCTAACAAACCTCTGAGGGCTTCACAGAACAGCTGTATTTATACTGATCTTAAATTACACACAGGTGGTCTCTATTTACTAATTAGGTGACTTCTGAAGGCAATTGATTCCACTAGATTTCAGTTAGAGGTATCAGAGTAAAGGGGGCTGAATACAAATGCACGTTAAACTTTTCACATATTTACTTGTAAAAAAAAATTAAAACGATTTATAATTTTCTTTTAACTTCACAATTATGTGCCACTTTGTGTTGGTCTATCACATAAAACCTCAATAAAATACATTTATGTTTTTGGTTGTAGCATGAAAAAATCTGGAAAACTTCAAGAGGTATAAATACTTTTTCAAGGCCCTGTATGTATCCTTTTTTCTTCTTTGATTTTTATTTATATGGTACCCATGGATTTGTATGAGGCTGTATTAATATTAGATATGTGAGCTCTGCCGCCTATAGGCAACCATGTGCCTCATGGTAAATAAGACCCTGCCAAGTAGTGCTCCCACCTGTACACCATGGCCTGACTGTTTTACTGAGCTCAGGTATCTGTATAGTCTATATTCATAATCGGGTGGCAATACAGCACAGAGGAAGGCACTGGACAGGGCAAATACTATGGCATCCCCTTACAGGCCGAGCAGTGCTAATCATGTCCTTTGTGGCAGACAGGTGTACACATTCACATTTACAGTTTTGCTAATTGCTGACATGAAATTTGGCCTGAGAGTACCGTTATCCTTTATAAAGTCCTGATGTAATTTGCTAAACAGCTTTGGAAAGATAATCACTGGAATGTGGTTGCTATGGGGTAGTTGACACCATCTTTTAAGTTTTATTCAGTTAATTCTATCTAGAGAGCAGAACGTTTCCTAGTTTTCACCGCAGAGGATTGTTTTGCTGAAGCACAGAGTAGAGACGCTTTAATCCTCCAGTCTATGTACAAGATGCTTATTGCAAACAGATGACTGCATGCTGTTTCAGTGAAAACAAGCCTCACAGTCTCTGGTTAATGGTGGGAAACATGAAGGGTAAACAAAGCTCTCTGTTGGCCCTTTCCATTCCCAGGAATCACCAGCACCGAACTGTGTTTTTAAATCTTCACTTCTAGAACAAATTGATTTCTCGCTTGGCTATAACTTTTCTTATGGATGCTGCGCCTGTTAAAGCTCAAAGGCACCCAGGTGCTGCAGGCAGTATCTACTTCCCCAAGGTGTCACGTGACGGAACCACTGCAGCGCCCAACTGGGTTCTCAGTGGTAGGCACTGGAGAAGGTAAAAGAGAACCCTATTTGAGGAAGAAAAAATTCCAACAGTTATAATGTATGTCTGTGCAATATATCCATTTCTGTGTAGCTAGCTATTGGATCTATAAGTGCCCCCCAGGCTATACACATGCTTTAACTGACAATAGTGATACCAATTTTCAAAGATGTCATTTTCTTCTTTATCTCATATAGAGCCTCGTGGCTTCTGATTAATCTATAGGACATACTGATGAAATGTATCCCCTTTGTAAATGCTGATTCCAGAGGTGTCAACTATTTATAAAGATCCTCTGAGCATCTTCTCAGTTCATTTGTGTCAGTTTAATGCACAGGTGAAAATAATGCAGTGGATTTTGTTCTGTAAATAGATTTTGCCAGTTTATATCGATATTTTTGTTTATAGAGTAGAGGAAAAAGAGTTCTTTATACTAGTGGAGAACTTGCCCCTAATGACCAATCAGGGGTAATTTTTTTATGCCTTGGAAAATGAACAAGGAGTATGAGTTACAAGATCACTACTAGGGTAAAGAAGTTTCTTTTCTGAAAGTTTTAATAAATTGGTTTATTTATCCGCTTTGTTTTTTGCTAATACTGTATATACTCGAGTATAAGCCGAGTTTTTCAGCCCTTTTTTTAGGGCTGAAAATACCCCCCTCGGCTTATACTCGAGTCAGTACCTGAATTCTTGCTAGGTGTCCATTTTTTTAAAAGTCGCGGCTTCCTCCTGGCGTTCCTTTCCGTGATATGCATTTGACACTGTGTTCTGCCTATCACAGAGGTCCTCTCATCCTCGGACAGTTTCCCAGCAGACACTGTGTTCAGTGTTCCGCCAATCGCAGACGTCCTCTTGTTCGAGGATGAAAGAATGTCCGTTTTTGGCCTAACACTGAACACAGTGTCTGCTGGGAAAATGAGTCCGAGGATGAGCGGACCTCCGTGATAGGCGGAACACAGTGGAACAGCGGAAGGCCAGGAGGAAGCCGCGACTTTTAAAAAATGGAAGCCTGTCAAGAATGCAGGTACTCGGGCACAGTGAGACTGCAATGGGCACAGTGAGTACCGTATGGCACAGTGAGACTGCAATGGGCACAGCAAGGTATGGCAAAGTGAGGTTGCAATGGGCACAGTGAAGCTGCAAATGGGCATTGTTGACCCTCTTTTCCACTTACAGAAGCTGTTGCATTCCCACCCTCGGCTTATACTCGAGTCAATAAGTTTTCCCAGTTTTTTTGTGGTAAAATTGGGTACCTCGGCTTATATTCGGGTCAGCTTATACTAGAGTATATACGGTAATTTATATCCCCTATTATTTCCTTTGTTGAAACAATGTTCATTAAAATGGAAGTTCACCCTTACTATATGAACATTGAACAGCCATATAACATAACCATGTACCTTGATAAATGCATAGCACCATGTTTGGCCTCTGTCTACACTCCAGTTGTCCAGCAATCAGCACTGGGAAATGCCATCCGTTTATCAGTGGTATGATGCAGTTCATAGTGTCACTCAGCCCTCCTCATTGTAACTACATTTTTTTTTTCCATTTTACAAGACATCCTTTATTAAAGAACAGTCCAGAAAAACAGACAAGGAGCAGAACTTCAGAAGGATGGATGATCTATTGGTCTTTCAATTCCTTCAGTCTTCCGATGGCGGATTTCACTGTGACGGCCGAGATGGTGTTGTAGGTCCAGGCTCCTCTGGCTATAATTTTCATGCAAGAATCACAGTGCCAGATTCCTACTGCCTTCCTCTTCATTTTGGTCTTGCCACAGAAGGAGCAGGTGTACTTGGCGTGTTGGCTGATTTCAATTTTCTTGATCATCTTCCTTAGGGAAGCACCATAACAGGCCCCATATTTACCCACAATGCTGACCTTCTTGGTGCGTTTGGCCATCTTCCTCTAGGACCAGAGCATAAAGGGAGCATTGTAACTACATTTTTGACAGCATCAGGGCACAGAAGTAGTTTCCCAGTCAGGCTTTGTCATCACAAGACATAGTTAGCATGGTGATTTGCGACACTGTGAGTTGCATGGTGTCACTGGAAAATGGGCAGCAGTTTCCAGTGCTGATTGCTGGACAGCTGGGAAGGGGGAGGGGGTGGACAGACGTGAGTCAAACATGGTGCTATGTTTATATAAAGACATATGTAATTTTGGCTAAGGTCAAGTGTAGTATCTGTTCCTATCAGTGTCTAGTAGGGGTGCTCCACCATGATTATGACCTTTCGGCTGGGAAGGTAGACTGTATAGTATCCCTGTTGGCTTGATGGGGCTCCTGAGGGATCTTGCTCATAGGAAGGAAGTTGAATTAACTGTACATCATATAAAGTGGAGGTCAGCAGTGCTTCCCTAGTGTGGAGGATTCAGTGGGGACTCAAACAGTGCTGCCTTGTCTGGCCAGGGGCTGGGAAGGCATAGAGCCTGTGGTGGTAAGCGCCCCTGGGAGTGGCATCCTTGGGGTGTTCTGAATATCATTCTGGGTTTGGGACCTCACTGTGAGAAAAGGTACTCAAGGACAACACTAAAGCTTATTCTGCACAATGTCTCCTCGGCTAGGCCTTTTGGCGGAGACCGGGCAATTTTTGTTACCAGGTCGCAAAGTCTAGCCATTATATTGCACTTTTTTTTATTTTTCTCATTGTCTGTCACTGCACTTTTTTGTGTCACCTTTTCAATCAAGGATTGTAAGATATGGGTCTTTGAGCCTACCCTGAAGTCTAGGGGAAGGATGTGTGGCTATTAGGTTCCTTGCTCCCCTGACTTGGGGGGTCTTTCTTTGGGAGAGCCCCCACCCAGTACTCATTGGTCAACTTCGGCTAACCCCAAGGAGCCGGGTTAATCGGACCTTTTGGCCAGGTGGATCTGAATGTGCCTTACCCCCGTCAGAATTCTTACACTCCAGGGAGGTCAGGGAGGGGACCATTTGAAACACCCTCGTGCACTAAATCTTGTGTGCTCACATGTGCTTTCTTAGTAAACTGTGTTTTTTTTTGCACAAAGCAACATGGGCTTGTAAAAAACAACAACAATAATCTATATATCGATCTAAGTATATATATCTAAGTATATATATATATATATATATTGTGAGGGGGTTAGCTCGGCAGCGGGTGTGTGTGACCCCCGGGATGGGCTCCCCACACAAAAACAGGCCCAGCAAACGGAGGTTGTGGTTTTCAAAATCAAAAAGGTGCGGTTTATTTTCTATTTACAGTGACAAAACACAGCAAAGCAAAAGAAACATAAATAAAATAAATCCTGGTCAACTTGACCTCTGACTAAACATACAGGTTTCCTAACTCACAACTGGGATCAGCCTAGTGCTGTCCTAGTCCCTAAGTCCCTGGTTTTAAATGTCCAAGCAAATAGCCACACAGGCTTTGTCTCACCGCACAGGGGTTCACTCTCCCTAGACAGTCCACACAGGTCTGGTTCCAGGCATGAGCTAACATCTAATGAAGCTGGGAGTTCTTATAGAGGCCTAAATGAGCTGACAAGCTTCAGCTGGTCTCATCAACTCCCTGTCTGCACGACGCCCAGCACTCTCCCTAGGAGGTATGAGTCATCCTTGAGCCTACTAGCCTCAGCTGGGCTTATACAACTCTCCACCTAGTTGTATAAGTCGGCGTAAAGCCTGAATCTGGGCGAAATATATCTACCCCCCTGGATGCAACCAGGTGACTTTACCTTCCTGCTGTCACATACCCCCCCTCTTGTTTTAACCTCGGGGTTGGAACACCAGCAATCAGGCATTCATGTACTCGAGACAAAGCATCCACATTCCCCATTTGAACGCCAGGGCGATGCTTTACTGTGAAGTTGAATTCCTGGAGGGCCAGGAACCACCTATTCACTCTTCTATTTGTTTCCTTGTTTTGAGCCATCCACTTTAACGGAGCGTGATCCGTAACCATGTCAAAGTGCCTACCTAGCAGGTAGTACCGAAGGGAATCTAGAGCCCACTTCACCGCTAAACACTCCTTTTCAACGGTGGCGTAATTTACCTCATGGGACTTCAACTTCCTGCTGAGGTAAATGACTGGGTGCTCTTCCCCGTTCCAGACCTGGGACAATACTGCTCCTAACCCCACATCTGACGCATCACTTTGTACGACAAAGTCTTTAGAGAAGTCGGGTGAGTACAACACTGGCTGGCTACATAAGGCTTGTTTCAAGAATTGGAATGCTGCCTCAGCCTCGGGGGTCCATTTAATCATGACCGACCCTTTCCCCTTCGTCAGGTTGGTTAGGGGCACAGCCTTAGAAGCAAAGTGGGGAATGAATCGCCGATAATACCCAGCGATTCCCAGAAAGGCTCGTACCTGCTTCTTGCTGTTGGGACGTGGCCAACTCTGGATGGCCTCGACTTTGTTGAGTTGGGGTTTTATTACTCCCCTCCCAATGGTGTACCCAAGATATTTGGCCTCCTCCTGCCCAATGGTACACTTCTTGGGGTTAGCCGTAAACCCCGCTTCCCGAACAGAGTCCAGGACTGCTTGCACTTTTGGCAGATGTGAGGCCCAATCTGTGCTATGGACAATTACGTCATCCAGGTAAGCCGCAGCATACTTCCGATGGGGCCTCAGCATCTGGTCCATTTTCCGCTGGAATGTGGCCGGCGCATTCTGTAACCCGAACGGCATTCTTTTATATTGGAACGCCCCGTCTGGGGTTACAAATGCGGTTTTCTCTTTGGCCGACTTGGCCAGGGGGATTTGCCAATACCCTTTTGTGAGGTCAAGAGTCGTCATGTATCGGGCTGTTCCCAGCCGGTCGATCAACTCATCTATACGTGGCATGGGGTAGGTGTCAAATTTTGTAACTTTGTTCAACTGACGAAAATCGTTACAAAATCGCCAGCTCCCATCCGGTTTAGGCACCAACACAATGGGACTAGACCAATCACTTTGGGACTCCTCTATCACCCCTAAGTTCAGCATTTTCTGTACTTCCTCCCGTATTGCCTCCCATCGGGCCTCTGGGATCCGATAGGGTTTTAACTTCACCCTTTCACCGGGCGGGGTAATGATGTCATGCTCTACCCCAGATGTTTGTCCCGGCAGCTCAGAGAATACCTCCTTGTTGCGAAGCACAAACTCCTTAACCTCCTGTTGTTGGGGTTGTGACAAGGTGGCTGCTATTCCAACCTCAGGAATCACGCAACCAGTTTGAGCTGGTGACCAAGTGTCTGCGACTAGGGACTCTCTATCCCTCCAGGCTTTCAACAGATTAACGTGATAGATCTGTTCGGGCTTTCGCCTTCCTGGTTGTCTGACCTTGTAATTCACTTCGCTCACTTTTTCCATTATCTCATAGGGGCCTTGCCATTTGGCAAGGAATTTACTTTCAACCGTAGGGACAAGTACCAGTATCCTATCCCCCGGGGAAAAGGTACGGGTCTTGGCTCCACGGTTGTACACTCTCTGCTGTGCTAACTGCGCTTGGGCCAAATGTTCCTTCACGATGGGCATTACCTGTGCAATTCGGTCTTGCATCAGGGCGACATGCTCAATCACACTCCTGTGGGGAGAACTCTCACTTTCCCAAGTTTCCTTTGCAATATCCAACAGCCCTCTTGGGTGTCTCCCATACAGTAACTCAAAGGGGGAGAATCCCGTAGAGGATTGGGGCACCTCCCTAATAGCAAACATCAAATAAGGAAGTAGACAGTCCCAATCCTTTCCATCTCTATCCACCACTTTCTTCAACATTTGTTTTAGGGTTTTGTTGAATCTTTCAACCAGCCCATCGGTTTGGGGGTGATACACAGATGTACGTAATTGCGTCACTTTGAACAATTTACACAGCTCCTTCATAACCCGGGACATAAAGGGTGTACCTTGGTCCGTAAGCAGTTCTTTACAAATACCCACCCGGCTAAACACAAGAGATAGCTCTTTGGCTATGGTTTTGGCCAAGGTATTTCGGAGAGGGATCGCTTCTGGATAACGGGTGGCATAGTCCATTATAACTAATATGTACTGGTGCCCCCTAGCGGACTTGATTATAGGCCCTACCAAATCCATGGCGATCCTCTCAAACGGGACCTCAATGATGGGTAGAGGGACCAGTGGGCTACGGAAATGTGGCATCGGGGCCGACCTCTGACACACAGGGCAGGAGGAACAATAATTTTCGATGTCCTTCATCACCCCCGGCCAATAGAATCTCTGTAATACCCTCTCTCGGGTTTTCTCTGTCCCCAGATGACCTCCAAGAATGTGCCCATGGGCCAACTCCAACACCAACTTCCTGTAAGGTTTGGGCACCACAAGCTGCTCAACGGTTTCTTCTGCCCTTTTTGCCACCCGATACAGTAGGTCCTTCTCTACGCTGAAGTATGGGTAAGTGCAGGTATTATCTGGGTTCACTAACTCGCCATCTATTTTCACTACGTTTTCCCGTGCCTTTATTAGGGCGGGGTCTTTCAACTGTTCTGTGGCAAAGTTTTCCCTGTGAACCTCAAGATCAGAAAACTCCACAGACGGTAGGTTTTCGTCTGAGGAGGTGGGCTCCTCTCCAGTTTCTTGAGTCTCCCCTGCCAATACTGTTAAGGGAAATTCCGGAGAGTCCTCACCACTCTCAGGGGAGTTCTGGCTATCACATTCCTGGTACATAGGGGCACCAGTGGGGGGCTCAGGATCATCCCACAGTTCCCAGAACTTCGGAAAATCCCTTCCCACAATGGCGTTATGTGGTAACTGAGATACTAAGCCCACTGGATGAGAGAGGGTACCTTTGGGGGTCTCGAAACACACTGTAGTCACTGGATACTCTCGGGTGTCCCCATGCACACAAATAACAGCTACCTTGCTATTCCCAAAGACCTCTGTTTTAACTAACTCAGCCTTTATCAGGGTCACAAGGCTACCTGAATCCAGCAATACCACAACATTTCTACCATTAACACACATTTTGCATAAATGTTTCTCAGTTCCTCGAATGGCAGTGCATGCGACTGTCGCACACAGCGACTGACGTCTGCCCGTCAGAAAGTCACACTGCATGGGTTCCTCTACAACCGGGCAATTGGCTGCAATATGTCCCGCTTGCCGGCAGCGGTAGCAAACGATCCTTCTTGCCGCCTCTTGAGCCGCTGATTTCCCAGGCTGTTCTCGCCAAACTTGGGGTAGAGCTCCCACCCTCTCACTCTCTCCACCCTCACCCCTTGGAATCCTCTTATCCGCCCCTGGGGATGGTCTGGTCTTAGGGTGGAAAGTCCGAGTGTCTCTGGAAGAGGCCGTCAGGTTCTCTGTAGCCAAGTATTTCTCCACACGATCCACAAGACCATCGGCCGTCTCTGGGTCTCCATGGCTTACCCACTTTTGGATGGCAGTAGGAAGAGCTCTCAAAAACCGATCCATTACAACACGTTCCACAATCTTTGGTGCGGACAAAGTCTCTGGCTGTAGCCACTTTCTGCTCAGGTGAATGAGATCATACATTTGAGACCTGGGGGGTTTTCCAAGCTGGAAAGTCCAGTTATGCACACGCTGAGCCCGGACAGCCTGGGTGACACCCAGCCTTGCCAAAATTTCAGCTTTTAGCATCACATAGTCTTTTGCTTGGTTAGGCTCTAGGTCATAGTAAGCTTTCTGCGATTCACCAGTTAACAGAGGAGCCACCAGTCCAGCCCACTGCTCCTCAGGCCACTTTTCTCTTTCAGCGGTCCTTTCAAATGTGGTCAAAAATACCTCTGGATCATCCTCTCCAGTCATTTTTGTCAATAAACGACTCACCCCAAAGGACGCGGTATTAGTGGGACGGCTTTCCTCACTGGTCTGCGGACGTTGCTGCATTACCGCTTCCATTTGTTGTAGTCTCTGCTCTTGCTTCTGTAACAGGTCTATGAAGCGGGCCTCAGATTGCTGCTGGGCTTGTTGCTGAGCTTCCAGACTCTGTTGGTGAGCTTGCTGCTGGGCTGCAAGGCTCTGTTGATGAGCTTGCTGCTGGGCTGCAAGGCTCCTTTGCAAACCTGCATTTGTCTGCTGTTGATTGGCATTTGCTAGAGCCAGCTGTTTCAGTATCTCCTCCATGCTGGCTTAAAAAAAACTGCCACTGGTTCTCCACCAACTGTGAGGGGGTTAGCTCGGCAGCGGGTGTGTGTGACCCCCGGGATGGGCTCCCCACACAAAAACAGGCCCAGCAAACGGAGGTTGTGGTTTTCAAAATCAAAAAGGTGCGGTTTATTTTCTATTTACAGTGACAAAACACAGCAAAGCAAAAGAAACATAAATAAAATAAATCCTGGTCAACTTGACCTCTGACTAAACATACAGGTTTCCTAACTCACAACTGGGATCAGCCTAGTGCTGTCCTAGTCCCTAAGTCCCTGGTTTTAAATGTCCAAGCAAATAGCCACACAGGCTTTGTCTCACCGCACAGGGGTTCACTCTCCCTAGACAGTCCACACAGGTCTGGTTCCAGGCATGAGCTAACATCTAATGAAGCTGGGAGTTCTTATAGAGGCCTAAATGAGCTGACAAGCTTCAGCTGGTCTCATCAACTCCCTGTCTGCACGACGCCCAGCACTCTCCCTAGAGGTATGAGTCATCCATGAGCCTACTAGCCTCAGCTGGGCTTATACAACTCTCCACCTAGTTGTATAAGTCGGCGTAAAGCCTGAATCTGGGCGAAATATATCTACCCCCCTGGATGCAACCAGGTGACTTTACCTTCCTGCTGTCACAATATATATATATATATATATATATATATATATATATATATATATATATATATAGGAAGGCCAGTATGGTGGCCTGAAATTATGGGAGGAGCCCGGGGGGGGTGTTTAAGTAGACCACCCACAGTGGTCTTTTCTCAGTTCCAGTGCGCGGTAATACATCACCAGAGCCGATTCTGCCAGCTCACTGCGTGTTCGTGAGTCTGTGTATTCGAATTCCAGGGTGTTGCAGTTCCCCGTTCGTAGGTTCTCATTGATCATTCCGTGCTCTCTGTCGCAGGTAGGACTCGTTAAAACCTTTCTCCTATACCCCAACGAACCGTAGTCTGTCATGTTCCCCATTTGTAAAAAACTGTAGCTACCGCATGTCATAGGTTCCTCTGCCTTATCCCCACCGCTTTGTAGACTTATTGTATCATTCGCATGTATTTGTACCTAGTCGGTTTCTCAAATCACCACCACCCTTCGCAAATATTCTACACCCTATTCGAGTCCATTCACACCGACAACAAAACGACGCATGTCAGCCCCATCCATACACTGCTCAGGCCGATTCGTATAAAGTCGCGTCGGCGGAACGAACGATTCGAATCCATGGCTCTACATACCACACCATTCACTCACTCTTCAGCCCGATCCGAATCTAGTCGCATTGGCGGTACAAAGCAGCGGCACAACGATTTGGATCCTCGGCTCTATATTCCAGAATTCAGGCGCACAGCATACACATCTCACTTCATCTATTCGGTCATTCCTACATACTCAAATTCTGCTATATTTTTTTTCGCCTTCCCGATAAGGCTGCTTACTTGCAATCATTGCAAGCACATCTCTAGTGGCACTTAATTCGGCCACTCATCGTCTCCAGTGGCAAATTGGCCATTCGTTATTTTCTCTGTCATTTCCCCTTTAGGTCAGTTGAGTTCAAGTTGGTCCATCCTGCACCAGGTTTAGGCAGTCTTTCCTCAGGTTAAAGAAAAAAAAAAAAGTGTGTAAAAAAAAACCAAAAAAACAACACACACTGACAATAGGGCTCGCACCTTCACCAGGGGGCCAGCCATGGCCCAAGCAGCTCTTTGCAACCCATTAAAAAATAAATAGATGAAACTCCTATGTCACCTTACTACAGGTTCCCGGTCGACCCAGTTCTCGACCCCAACCAGGACTCCGCAAGCTAGGGCATCGAGTCAGGTGGGTAGTACAAGGGATCTTCCATTGCAATTTTTTCCTTAAGCACCCTTTCACGAAATGCTTACTTCACATACATGATTTGAATTGCTCATCAGGTGTTAGGACCGTTCACACGTTTCTGTGCACGACACTCTGTTTTCGAAGGGCGACAAGGTCGCTTAACATCAAGATTGCTGGCAGTGCAAGCGTTAGCAGACCGAACATACATCAATAAACTACAGATTGCAACATTCCTACTTAGGAATACCAGACTGCAACTCCCCATCCCAGTACGCCCTGGGGCTCTGGTTCACAGGTTTGTGCTGAGCATAAAGGGGCACCTGAGCTATCGGTCACCTGACCAGTCACCTCCTGGCTCACCTCGGTTGCCACAGCGTTCATACGAAAATCGGCTTCTTCACTACGCCTGTCATTCCTTTTCCTGTCCTTCTCGGTTTTTCCTCCTTTTTTCCATCTTCCATCTTTTTTTTCCATCTTCCAGCAAATTTACACTGTTATACAAGCTGTACACTTACTACTTTACATTGTAGCAAAGTGACATTTCTTCAGTGTTGTCACATGAAAAGATAGAATAAAATATTTACAAAAAATGTGAGGGGTGTACTCACTTTTGTGAGATACCGTATATGTATATTAACCACTTGCCGACCGCCGCACACTGATGTACGTCGACAACATGACACGGGCAGGCGCATGGGCGTACCTGTACGTCCCTTTAAATTTGCCGCCAAGCGGAGACCCGCGATTGTGGAAGGCAAGGGCAGAACAGGGTAATGCCTTTGTAACCAAGGCATTCCCCTATTCTGCCTAGTGACACAGATCACGGGGAACGGTCATCAGTGACGTGTCACGTGTAGCCACGCCCCCTAACAGTAAGAATCACTCCCTAGTACGCAACCTAGTGGTTACTCCTTCACTGCCAGTGTCATTTTTACAGTAATCAGTGCATTTTTATAGCACTGATCACTGTAAAAATGACAATGGTCCCAAAATGGTGTCAAAAGTGTCCGATGTGTCCATAATGTTGCAGTCATGATAAAAATCGCTGATCGCCGCCATAACTAGTAAAAAAAATTATTATTAATAAAAATGCCATAGAACAGTCTCCTATTTTGTAGAAGCTATAACTTTTGCGCAAACCAATCAATAAACGCTTATTGCGTTTTTTTTTATACCAAAAATATGTAGAAGAATACGTTTCGGACTAAACTGTGGGGAAAAAAACAAAACATTTATATATTTTTGGGGGATATTTATTATAGCAAAAAGTAAAAAATATTGCATTTTTTTCAAAAATGTCACTTTTTTTTTTTGTTTATAGCGCAAAAAATAAAAACCGCAGAGGTGATCAAATACCACCAAAAGAAAGCTCTATTTGTGGGAAAAAAAGGATGTAAATTTTGTTTGGGAGCCACGTTGCACGGCAGCGCAATTGTTAGTTAAAGCGACGCTGTGCCGAATCGCAAAAAGTGGCCTGGTCTTTAACCACCAAAATGGTCCGGGGCTGAAGCGGTTAAGGCTCAAGGCAAGTCAAGGTGTTATATGAGCATTTAATGTTCATATAATCATTCTAGGATGAACTTCCACTTCAATGCAAACTGTTAGACCTGCTTCCCACTACTCTAATGCGTTGCTGTGCGTTATTTTGCATGTTAACGAATGCTATGCAAAGACATCCCATTCCTTTTAAATAGACTGAAAGCACACCACAACACACCAGCCAATAAAAACATACTTTTTTAACACACCAAAAAGAACAAATGGTTTCCATCTGTGCATTGGGGTGCCCTGTTACGCATATGTGATGGGTTATGCTTGCAAAATGTGTTGGGGTGCTCTTTATAATTATTGGCAATGCACTCCATTACTGTGTGTTGTGCAAAATGTATGATACTATGTGTTACCATAACATGCAAATGTGATGCCCACCTCAACCATATACAAGCAAAAAGTTCCTATGCACATTTAAACAAACTCTAAAATCTTAAATGACATAGCATTAAATTGCTGAGTGACAGTAATTATAAATTTGCACAGCTGTAAAGAGTATAAGAGTAAACGAAACTAAAATACCGTAAGTGGATATTAGTTATTATTTTCAAAGCAACTCCAATTTAAAAAACAAAGTTTTACCAAATAATACTATATTTTATGGTACAAATCACGAAAACAAATTAGCAGCAAGAATTCTTTGGGAATACAAATGTCCACATACAAAGATATTTTATAAAGATTTGTGTGTGGACAGCACAGCAGGGAAGAAACCTGCAAAATATCTAATCCCCCTAATTTATATCTAATCTGTGTATGTAGAACAGGCTAGTACAATGCAATATATGTAGGTAAACCCCAGACAATATGTTTGTACCCAGAGTAACGGCTGCTGTGAGCAGACCACACATACCGATAAGTGGTTGGGGACAGAGGCATGGAGTCTATGCTAGTCAAGCTTATTTTCTAGGCAAAAGAGCCCTGCTTTTTATGCTGAAAGATATGTATTCATAAATAATGCTGAATTTATAGGATATCTAAGAGAAATAAAGTTAACTAAATAGCTTTTGGTATTATTACATTTATTTTCTACTTTATATTGCCTACTGAGTATACATACAGCACATATATACAGTATATATATATATATATATATATACTATATCTATATAGTACTGTTTTAGAAAGGTGTGAAGACATGCTGTAAAGTAAGAGCGCTTAAATTTTTTTTTTATATATATATATATATATATATATATATATATATGTATATGAATTGTTTACTTTTATCAATCTACAAATTGCAAGATGAGGGAACAGAAGAAAAATTCAAATCAAATCAATATTTGGTGTGACTTTCCTTTGGCTTCAAACCAGCATAAATTGTTCTAGGTACACTTGCACACAGTTTTTGAAGGAACTCGGCAGGTAGGTTGTTCCAAATGTAGCCAAGTCCCGGGCCTCTCTAGGTCTAATGGTGGCCTCCAGAGTTAGAGACAGCTTACATCCTACTATGTAAAGTGGGTTACGAGTTAGTAACAAATGGAAGGGGTGTGACCCCCGGGTGTGACGCATTATTCTGTTGTTCTGCTATGTTCTAATGAATATGCTATTTACTGGTTGTATTGTAATGCTGATTTGTCTAATAAAATCTTTCTGTTAAAAAAAAAAAAAAGTGGGTTATGGGTGGGTGTAATGCAAGGTAGATTCATGGGCACCAGACACTTCTTGAATGCAAAGAGATTTATTGTCTCTTAAACAGAACAGTGGGAGAGAGGGTTAGAGCCAGGACACCCTTTAGTAGATGCAATGTTAATTTAGCAGACTCCGAGACTTCTTTAGGCAGACAGCCATGCAGGGAAAGGCATCCAGCAAGACACCACATCTCCACGAGTAGGATCGCTGTCTCCTATGGCAACAGTTTTATAACAGTTTCTAACACAAACTCCTTTACTTCTTCTACAATCTACCCAGTCTCTCTCACTAGACTTGCTGATCCACTGCCACTGGATCTCCAGAGCTCTTCCAATCTTCTCACTCAGTATCTTCCTCGAGTGTCACCTTCGCGTCCCTGCTGGGTCCCTAGCTTGGCACTCACAGATACTCCTCAAGCTTCACCCCACTGGCCTGCTCGGGCTTGGCACACAAGACTGCTCTGCAAGCGTCACCTCTGCAGGCTGAGTCCCTGGCTTGACACCTGCTGAAGTTTTCCAATTATTCACTGTACCCGGTTGGTGAGAATACTGCTCTAGTACTTGCTTCAGCTAGTCACGGTGGTCCCTGGTAACAAGGCGGATGGTCCCTTAGTGGCGACAACTTCCCCTCTACCTCCGACCACGACAGGTTCACCTGCCGGCAGAACCGTCACTTTTGGTTGGACTGCAAGCTGCAATCCCAACCCTACGCTGCTCTCTTGCTTCTGGATAGGCGCTCAGACAGCCCAGCAGCTAGATGCCCCTGGGATAGGCCTCAGGCTCTGACCTAGCAGCCCGGGGCAGTACAACACATGTCCACCCAGATAGCCTTCCAGGTGGCACAGAACCCAATCACCTGACTCCACCCAAATAAATAGGTTCTTCCAGCAGGCCAAGGGATTCTAGAAAATCCCTGCCCATTGGCTGAGATACCTCATATACTCCTAAACTGTCCTTGCAATGCCCATGTCTTATCAAATGTCGCCAGGTACCCGGCCACCTAGCAACAGAAGAGAGAAGTGCAGCAATTACAGAATTAGGGCGAAGTCAGTTGACCCCCTAGCAATTGGTCAAGGCATCTAATCTATCACTTGGCAAATAAATTTAGGAGCAACCCTGCCTAAACATCAGGGCGCTACACAAACATCTTGGAGAACTAACCACAGATCTTCTGTGGATGTAGGCTGCCTCAAGTCCTTCATGTATTCCCAGGCAGACTCCATGATGTTGAGATCAGGGTTTTGCAGGGGCCAAACCATCATTTTACGCTTGTAGGCAGGAACAGTCTGAACTCCCCATTGGCACTTTGTAAGTGGTTCTGGTTGCCTACCCAGTGGGCCTAATTGTGCATTTTTGGGACTTTCTTAACACACAATTCTAATTCACCTCAGTCTCAATGGCAATGCTGATAAAGACTGCTGCCAGGCCTTCTCGTCCAACATCAGTGCCTGACCTCAACAATGCGCTTCTGGAAGAATGGACAAACATTCCCACAGACACACTCCTAAACCTTGTGGACAGCCTTCCCAGAGGAGTTGAAGCTTTTATAGCTGCAAAGGGTGGGCCAACTCAATATTGAACCTTACAGACTAAGACAGGGGTGCCATTAAAGGTCACGTGTGTGTGTGAAGGCAGGTGCCCCAACACTTTTGACAATTTATATATATAAATATGTATATTTGAAGCAGAACTCCAGCCAAAAAATAACAAAATTCAAATTACCAGCCCACTAAAAGATCAATGAAAACAAAACCAACGTTTACTGCAATACTCACTTCAAATCCAGAGATTTCCCCGGTTGTCCAGGTTGTCCTGGACCACTTGCCACCTTCCCTCCACCCCCCACCCAACCTGTGACTAGATAGAGATGGAGAAGTAGGCATAACTCTCTTCTACTCTGCTCTCACCACCTATCAGCATGCTCTTTGACAGCACATGATCTGATTGGCTCATTGTGCTGCTCCCTCCTCTCTCACTCCAGCCCTGATATACAGGAACTGTAAGAGACTGATTCACATTCAGGGACTTACACTCATTGCATTTGAAAAATAAATGTAATGCTGTATTAATGATTATATCACTGTATTAATTTGTGTCTATTATATTTGCCTGGAGTTCAGCTTTAATGTATGTGTATTTTACCTACTCAGTAACAATTTCTATCATATACTATATCTATATTTTATATGTATATTTATACATATTTTTATATACTGTATGTTTACATTCTCTTATGTATTCTGTCTTTCTGTTGATCCATCTATTATACAGTATGATATGGGGCTGTTTTACACTGCATTACAGAGAACACTGAACCATTCAATACAACCTCTGTCTCCAAAGGAGCTGATAATCTTTCATTAGGTCAGGAGTTCTAAACTTGGGACCCAAGAAGGGAATTATTACCAAAATGTCAACAAAGCCAAACAAAGACAAATACCAATGGCTGTATAAGAAATTACAGGCGCTCGTCACCATTTCCGTAAGCTTTAGTAAGGCCGCGAAAAATAAATTCTTTGTATTTTCTTTTTGCCATTCCTAAAGCGGTACCACCCCCCCCCCCCCCCCCTTCATATTTTATTTTTTCTCGTACCTGTATTCCTGGGTTCTCTTCAAAACACATACTAAGCTGCACGTAAAATCCAGTGCTATTTGGGTCACATACTCCTGTGCTGCCATCTTGCTCCTCTTTAGCTGGCTGCCTCTTCCGGGTGCAGTCAGATAGCTACCGATGGTTCACCAGGTCCGCCCTCCAGTCCTCCTCCCTGGCAGCTCTGTGTGCCCAATCCTGCAGCCTCCTGGGAGATGTGATGTAAGTATGCCAAGAGGCTGCAGGGCCAGGGACATGTCATTCTGACCTAGGCCAGAATGGTGGTGGGGGGTGGAGCCACAAAAGATTTAAACAATTGCAATTCTACTTGGGGGGATTAAAACAAAAAACGAACTAACTCCGCTTTAGAGTGTTACTAAACCCACAACAGTAAAATCAGTCTGTATATGCAGTAAAGCATGCTTGTTATACTCACTATGGAACCTAAGGGGTTAATCCTCTGCATTGTGTAAAAAGGCTGTTTGATCCTGTCTTCTCTGGTCCTCCCCTTCTTTTACTGTCCCCAATCCATCTGCTGATAGTACAGAGCCTAGGAGGCACTCTGCACATGCTCAGTTTGGTGTGCTAGAGAGCTTCTTTTTTTTTTTTGGGGGGGGGGGGTGCATGTGATCAGCACAGGGCCAATCAGCACTGTGCAGGCAAAGGGTCAGGGGTCATGCAGTCCCAAAAGACAGCCAGAGGAGACTGAAAACTCCTGTAAGCTTTAACCAGACACTGATAGAATTTACAAGACTGTTATATACTGCTGATGAGAAAAGGTATTTAGCAGTATATATTTACTAAAATAATTGCATTTTCATGTTCTGTATACTGTGGGAGAACAAATATAGTGAATGCAGAGTCCTGGGTTTAGTAACACTTTAACTAGTGTCAAGGTCTCTTTACTTCATACACTTATCTGGCTTATCCCCCTCCCCTATACATGCTCTAGTCCAGGGGTGTCCAAACTTTTTTCAAAGAGGGCCAGATTTGATGAAGTGAACATGCTTGAGGGCCACCCATTTTGCCTGACATTCTTTAAACCAATACAATTCAGTCTAAGTGTGTCCGTCCGAGGCACTAATACACTGCCCAACAAGAATTCTCTTGCCTTTGTGGCTGTGTGTGGTGAAGAGATGACCTTGGGCATGTTATTTGGATATACCGTATTTATCGGCTTAAAACACGCACCTTAACTTTTAAAAAGGACGTTTCAGGAAGAAATCTTAAATTTTAAATAAAGAACTGTGAAGCAAAATAAGGGTCAGTGCCCATCAATGCAGCACCCACCGTATTGCCATGAATGCAGCACCCACTCCATTGCCATGAATGCAGCACCCACTGTATTGCCATGAATGCAGCACCCACCATATTGCCATGAATGCAGCACCCACTGTATTGCCATGAATGCAGCACCCACTGTATTGCCATGAATGCAGCACCCACTGTATTGCCATGAATGCAGCACCCACTGTATTGCCATGAATGCAGCACCCACCATATTGCCATGAATGCAGCACCCACCATATTGCCATGAATGCAGCAACCATCGTATCGCCATGAATGCAGCACCCACCGTATTGCCATGAATGCAGCACCCACTCCATTGCCATGAATGCAGCACCCACTCCATTGCCATGAATGCAGCACCCACTCCTTTGCCATGAATGCAACACCCACCGTATTGCCATGAATGCAGCACCCATCGTATTGCCATGAATGTAGCACCCACCGTATTGCCATTATTGCAGCACCCGCTCCATTGCCATGAATGCAGCACCCACCGTATTGCCATGAATGCAACACCCACCGTATTGCCATGAATGCAGCACCCACCGTATTGCCATGAATGCAGCACCCACCGTATTGCCATGAATGCAGCACCCACTCCATTGCCATGAATGCAGCACCCACCGTATTGCCATGAATGCAGCACCCACCGTATTGCCATGAATGCAGCACCCACCATATTGCCAATAATGCAGCACTCACCGTATTGCCATTAATGCAGCACCCACCGTATTGCCATTAATGCAGCACCCACTGTATTGCCATGAATGCAGCACCCACCATATTGCCATGAATGCAGCACCCACCGTATTGCCATGAATGCAGCACCCACCATATTGCCAATAATGCAGCACCCACCATATTGCCAATAATGCAGCACCCACCGTATTGCCATTAATGCAGCACCCACCGTATTGCCATTAATGCAGCACCCACCATATTGCCATGAATGCAGGACCCACCGTATTGCCATGAATGCAGGACCCACCGTATTGCCATGAATGCAGGACCCACCGTATTGCCATGAATGCAGCACCCATCATATTTCTATTAATGCAGCACCCACCGTATTGCTATTAATGCAGCACCCACCATATTGTTATTAATGCAGCACCCACTCCATTGCCATGAATGCAGCACCCACATTGACATGAATGCAGACTCACCATTACCGTGCAGTCTGATTCATGTACATCTGCAGCCTTGAGGAGGTGGGACGAGCCCCAACAGACATGCAAGAGAAACTCCTGTTTTCTTGGCTGCCTCTTTAATTGAAAGTCCCCTCCTCCTATGATGAACATAACAGTTGTCCAATGGCAGCGCAGTAGACGGGACTGCCTTTTACACAAGACACCGTGTAAACAGGTAAACAGGAAATACTCCTGTATTACGGCGCTCATCCCGTCCCCTCCAAGGCACTGGCAGCCAGCATTTATCTTTTGTGGCCCCCGGCGCTTGGGGATTCGTTGTGGGCCACAAAAGATATATATGAGAAAAAAGAAAAAAGAAGGGTCTGGTGTCACCAGTGACACACCTCCATCCCTGAATTTCATGAAAAAAAGGAGAGATTCGCCCTTGGGACTTTGAGTGAGGTGAGCACTGTTAGGCCAATAAAAAAATTGCAAGAATAATTGCAGTGTATATTTATTCAAGTAAAGAGCAGTACATACATTGATGTCATGAACATGGGCCAATTCATACAAAATACAAGACCAATATAAATTAGGTAAAATGATATTACGAGTATCTGACAGTAATTATGTAAACACATAGGCATCAAAAGTAACCCGACGCGTTTCGCGAGGCTTGGCTCGCTCTTCAGGGGTAGATGCACGTAGTGTACCTAAAATGAGAGTTATATAGTATAAAGCATGATATGAAGGCACAGGGGGGGGGGGGGCCTTGAATATGGAAAACCCCATACTCACCACTGGACATTGCCAAAAGACAGCGGGGGTGAAGCTCAAATGGCGGCAGCGACTGTCTCACCAGGGAGCTGAGAAGGCGGAGCCAAACAAAGCTCCAAATCGGAGTCAAACGGAAGGAAGGCCCAGCATGGATGGAATAGGTGTAACCCCAAGAGTGTCAGTGAATCCAAGAGGAATGTTGGCTCTAAATATAAATATGTATATTGAATAATTAAAATATGGGAGTATACGAGTATATGGTAACATATATGTCTTTGCATGTATAAAAGACATGAGCCAAGAATGGTTAGAGTATGGAGACTGAGGGGGAGAGTGAAAAAATACCAGATTGACTAGTATAATTAAGGAAAGATCAGAGAGGAAAGTAATGAGTGAAAGAGAGTGTGAATGGAATGAAATACAGGTGTGTGGTGAGGACTGTGATGAGAAAACAAGTTGCATGTAAATGCTTGCAGCGAGTAATATATAAACATATACAAGTATACCTTGGTGAAGTAGGTCTAAGAGTAGTAAATTCCAAGGGAAGGACCTGCACTTGTGTGTCTGTCCTCAGTGAAAGAAAGCAAACAATGAGATCCATGCTGTGCAAACCTCCAATATATACCCCTGAAGGGGCCCGAGAGGCTCCGCCCCCAACACCATGTGCAAATGACCAGCAAACGAGTGCCTAAACCCACCAACCATCAAAAAGGCGGTGTGTGAGCCAAGACACTCCCAGGACCATCTTGATGGTAGTAATGCCTGCAGCCACAGCGATGCTGCAAAATCACAGACATCGCTCGGCCGACGCATTAACATGGTACCGATGTGCAAGTGGCCCCGCACGCTCAAAAAGGGCAGGCGGGGACAGCAGGGGACAAGGATCCCCCTTGTGATGCACATCGCAGCTCCCAGGGAGAAATAAAGTAGCACCGCCGCCAACAGAGAACACCACACCAGCTGGATTGGGATAAAAGTCCAATGCGAGATGTTATTGGATATGTTGGAATAACAAATGGCTAGTGCATGATAAAAATGTAAAATCCATACATATATGTATGTTTTTGTTTTTATTGGCGAGTGTGACCGCAGACCAGTTTTGGGCTATTGGTGTCTTCCACCCGGGTATCTTTGAGAAAAAAGAAAAAAGAAGGGTCTGGTGTCACCAGTGACACACCTCCATCCCTGAATTTCATGAAAAAAAGGAGAGATTCGCCCTTGGGACTTTGAGTGAGGTGAGCACTGTTAGGCCAATAAAAAAATCGCAAGAATAATTGCAGTGTATATTTATTCAAGTAAAGAGCAGTACATACATTGATGTCATGAACATGGGCCAATTCATACAAAATACAAGACCAATATAAATTAGGTAAAATGATATTACGAGTATCTGACAGTAATTATGTAAACACATAGGCATCAAAAGTAACCCGACGCGTTTCGCGAGGCTTGGCTCGCTCTTCAGGGGTAGATGCACGTAGTGTACCTAAAATGAGAGTGATATAGTATAAAGCATGATATGAAGGCACAGGGGGGGGGGGCTTGAATATGGAAAACCCCATACTCACCACTGGACATTGCCAAAAGACAGCGGGGGTGAAGCTCAAACGGCGGCAGCGACTGTCTCACCAGGGAGCTGAGGAGGCGGAGCCAAACAAAGCTCCAAATCGGAGTCAAACGGAAGGAAGGCCCAGCATGGATGGAATAGGTGTAACCCCAAGAGTGTCAGTGAATCCAAGAGGAATGTTGGCTCTAAATATAAATATGTATATTGAATAATTAAAATATGGGAGTATACGAGTATATGGTAACATATATGTCTTTGCATGTATAAAAGACATGAGCCAAGAATGGTTAGAGTATGGAGACTGAGGGGGAGAGTGAAAAATTACCAGATTGACTAGTATAATTAAGGAAAGATCAGAGAGGAAAGTAATGAGTGAAAGAGAGTGTGAATGGAATGAAATACAGGTGTGTGGTGAGGACTGTGATGAGAAAACAAGTTGCATGTAAATGCTTGCAGCGAGTAATATATAAACATATAAAAGTATACCTTGGTGAAGTAGGTCTAAGAGTAGTAAATTCCAAGGGAAGGACCTGCACTTGTGTGTCTGTCCTCAGTGAAAGAAAGCAAACAATGAGATCCATGCTGTGCAAACCTCCAATATATACCCCCGAAGGGGCCCGAGAGGCTCCGCCCCCAACACCATGTGCAAATGACCAGCAAACGAGTGCCTAAACCCACCAACCATCAAAAAGGCGGTGTGTGAGCCAAGACACTCCCAGGACCATCTTGATGGTAGTAATGCCTGCAGCCACAGCGATGCTGCAAAATCACAGACATCGCGCGGCCGACGCATTAACATGGTGCCGATGTGCAAGTGGCCCCGCCCGCTCAAAAAGGGCAGGCGGGGACAGCAGGGGACAAGGATCCCCCTTGTGATGCACATCGCAGCTCCCAGGGAGAAATAAAGTAGCACCGCCGCCAACAGAGAACACCACACCAGCTGGATTGGGATAAAAGTCCAATGCGAGATGTTATTGGATATGTTGGAATAACAAATGGCTAGTGCATGATAAAAATGTAAAATCCATACATATATGTATGTTTTTGTTTTTATTGGCGAGTGTGACCGCAGACCAGTTTTGGGCTATTGGTGTCTTCCACCCGGGTATCTTTGAGAAAAAAGAAAAAAGAAGGGTCTGGTGTCACCAGTGACACACCTCCATCCCTGAATTTCATGAAAAAAAGGAGAGATTCGCCCTTGGGACTTTGAGTGAGGTGAGCACTGTTAGGCCAATAAAAAAATCGCAAGAATAATTGCAGTGTATATTTATTCAAGTAAAGAGCAGTACATACATTGATGTCATGAACATGGGCCAATTCATACAAAATACAAGACCAATATAAATTAGGTAAAATGATATTACGAGTATCTGACAGTAATTATGTAAACACATAGCCATCAAAAGTAACCCGACGCGTTTCGCGAGGCTTGGCTCGCTCTTCAGGGGTAGATGCACGTAGTGTACCTAAAATGAGAGTGATATAGTATAAAGCATGATATGAAGGCACAGGGGGGGGGGGCCTTGAATATGGAAAACCCCATACTCACCACTGGACATTGCCAAAAGACAGCGGGGGTGAAGCTCAAACGGCGGCAGCGACTGTCTCACCAGGGAGCTGAGGAGGCGGAGCCAAACAAAGCTCCAAATCGGAGTCAAACGGAAGGAAGGCCCAGCATGGATGGAATAGGTGTAACCCCAAGAGTGTCAGTGAATCCAAGAGGAATGTTGGCTCTAAATATAAATATGTATATTGAATAATTAAAATATGGGAGTATACGAGTATATGGTAACATATATGTCTTTGCATGTATAAAAGACATGAGCCAAGAATGGTTAGAGTATGGAGACTGAGGGGGAGAGTGAAAAATTACCAGATTGACTAGTATAATTAAGGAAAGATCAGAGAGGAAAGTAATGAGTGAAAGAGAGTGTGAATGGAATGAAATACAGGTGTGTGGTGAGGACTGTGATGAGAAAACAAGTTGCATGTAAATGCTTGCAGCGAGTAATATATAAACATATAAAAGTATACCTTGGTGAAGTAGGTCTAAGAGTAGTAAATTCCAAGGGAAGGACCTGCACTTGTGTGTCTGTCCTCAGTGAAAGAAAGCAAACAATGAGATCCATGCTGTGCAAACCTCCAATATATACCCCCGAAGGGGCCCGAGAGGCTCCGCCCCCAACACCATGTGCAAATGACCAGCAAACGAGTGCCTAAACCCACCAACCATCAAAAAGGCGGTGTGTGAGCCAAGACACTCCCAGGACCATCTTGATGGTAGTAATGCCTGCAGCCACAGCGATGCTGCAAAATCACAGACATCGCGCGGCCGACGCATTAACATGGTGCCGATGTGCAAGTGGCCCCGCCCGCTCAAAAAGGGCAGGCGGGGACAGCAGGGGACAAGGATCCCCCTTGTGATGCACATCGCAGCTCCCAGGGAGAAATAAAGTAGCACCGCCGCCAACAGAGAACACCACACCAGCTGGATTGGGATAAAAGTCCAATGCGAGATGTTATTGGATATGTTGGAATAACAAATGGCTAGTGCATGATAAAAATGTAAAATCCATACATATATGTATGTTTTTGTTTTTATTGGCGAGTGTGACCGCAGACCAGTTTTGGGCTATTGGTGTCTTCCACCCGGGTATCTTTGAGAAAAAAGAAAAAAGAAGGGTCTGGTGTCACCAGTGACACACCTCCATCCCTGAATTTCATGAAAAAAAGGAGAGATTCGCCCTTGGGACTTTGAGTGAGGTGAGCACTGTTAGGCCAATAAAAAAATCGCAAGAATAATTGCAGTGTATATTTATTCAAGTAAAGAGCAGTACATACATTGATGTCATGAACATGGGCCAATTCATACAAAATACAAGACCAATATAAATTAGGTAAAATGATATTACGAGTATCTGACAGTAATTATGTAAACACATAGGCATCAAAAGTAACCCGACGCGTTTCGCGAGGCTTGGCTCGCTCTTCAGGGGTAGATGCACGTAGTGTACCTAAAATGAGAGTGATATAGTATAAAGCATGATATGAAGGCACAGGGGGGGGGGGCCTTGAATATGGAAAACCCCATACTCACCACTGGACATTGCCAAAAGACAGCGGGGGTGAAGCTCAAACGGCGGCAGCGACTGTCTCACCAGGGAGCTGAGGAGGCGGAGCCAAACAAAGCTCCAAATCGGAGTCAAACGGAAGGAAGGCCCAGCATGGATGGAATAGGTGTAACCCCAAGAGTGTCAGTGAATCCAAGAGGAATGTTGGCTCTAAATATAAATATGTATATTGAATAATTAAAATATGGGAGTATACGAGTATATGGTAACATATATGTCTTTGCATGTATAAAAGACATGAGCCAAGAATGGTTAGAGTATGGAGACTGAGGGGGAGAGTGAAAAAATACCAGATTGACTAGTATAATTAAGGAAAGATCAGAGAGGAAAGTAATGAGTGAAAGAGAGTGTGAATGGAATGAAATACAGGTGTGTGGTGAGGACTGTGATGAGAAAACAAGTTGCATGTAAATGCTTGCAGCGAGTAATATATAAACATATAAAAGTATACCTTGGTGAAGTAGGTCTAAGAGTAGTAAATTCCAAGGGAAGGACCTGCACTTGTGTGTCTGTCCTCAGTGAAAGAAAGCAAACAATGAGATCCATGCTGTGCAAACCTCCAATATATACCCCCGAAGGGGCCCGAGAGGCTCCGCCCCCAACACCATGTGCAAATGACCAGCAAACGAGTGCCTAAACCCACCAACCATCAAAAAGGCGGTGTGTGAACCAAGACACTCCCAGGACCATCTTGATGGTAGTAATGCCTGCAGCCACAGCGATGCTGCAAAATCACAGACATCGCGCGGCCGACGCATTAACATGGTGCCGATGTGCAAGTGGCCCCGCCCGCTCAAAAAGGGCAGGCGGGGACAGCAGGGGACAAGGATCCCCCTTGTGATGCACATCGCAGCTCCCAGGGAGAAATAAAGTAGCACCGCCGCCAACAGAGAACACCACACCAGCTGGATAGGGATAAAAGTCCAATGCGAGATGTTATTGGATATGTTGGAATAACAAATGGCTAGTGCATGATAAAAATGTAAAATCCATACATATATGTATGTTTTTGTTTTTATTGGCGAGTGTGACCGCAGACCAGTTTTGGGCTATTGGTGTCTTCCACCCGGGTATCTTTGAGAAAAAAGAAAAAAGAAGGGTCTGGTGTCACCAGTGACACACCTCCATCCCTGAATTTCATGAAAAAAAGGAGAGATTCGCCCTTGGGACTTTGAGTGAGGTGAGCACTGTTAGGCCAATAAAAAAATCGCAAGAATAATTGCAGTGTATATTTATTCAAGTAAAGAGCAGTACATACATTGATGTCATGAACATGGGCCAATTCATACAAAATACAAGACCAATATAAATTAGGTAAAATGATATTACGAGTATCTGACAGTAATTATGTAAACACATAGGCATCAAAAGTAACCCGACGCGTTTCGCGAGGCTTGGCTCGCTCTTCAGGGGTAGATGCACGTAGTGTACCTAAAATGAGAGTGATATAGTATAAAGCATGATATGAAGGCACAGGGGGGGGGGGCCTTGAATATGGAAAACCCCATACTCACCACTGGACATTGCCAAAAGACAGCGGGAGTGAAGCTCAAACGGCGGCAGCGACTGTCTCACCAGGGAGCTGAGGAGGCGGAGCCAAACAAAGCTCCAAATCGGAGTCAAACGGAAGGAAGGCCCAGCATGGATGGAATAGGTGTAACCCCAAGAGTGTCAGTGAATCCAAGAGGAATGTTGGCTCTAAATATAAATATGTATATTGAATAATTAAAATATGGGAGTATACGAGTATATGGTAACATATATGTCTTTGCATGTATAAAAGACATGAGCCAAGAATGGTTAGAGTATGGAGACTGAGGGGGAGAGTGAAAAATTACCAGATTGACTAGTATAATTAAGGAAAGATCAGAGAGGAAAGTAATGAGTGAAAGAGAGTGTGAATGGAATGAAATACAGGTGTGTGGTGAGGACTGTGATGAGAAAACAAGTTGCATGTAAATGCTTGCAGCGAGTAATATATAAACATATAAAAGTATACCTTGGTGAAGTAGGTCTAAGAGTAGTAAATTCCAAGGGAAGGACCTGCACTTGTGTGTCTGTCCTCAGTGAAAGAAAGCAAACAATGAGATCCATGCTGTGCAAACCTCCAATATATACCCCCGAAGGGGCCCGAGAGGCTCCGCCCCCAACACCATGTGCAAATGACCAGCAAACGAGTGCCTAAACCCACCAACCATCAAAAAGGCGGTGTGTGAACCAAGACACTCCCAGGACCATCTTGATGGTAGTAATGCCTGCAGCCACAGCGATGCTGCAAAATCACAGACATCGCGCGGCCGACGCATTAACATGGTGCCGATGTGCAAGTGGCCCCGCCCGCTCAAAAAGGGCAGGCGGGGACAGCAGGGGACAAGGATCCCCCTTGTGATGCACATCGCAGCTCCCAGGGAGAAATAAAGTAGCACCGCCGCCAACAGAGAACACCACACCAGCTGGATAGGGATAAAAGTCCAATGCGAGATGTTATTGGATATGTTGGAATAACAAATGGCTAGTGCATGATAAAAATGTAAAATCCATACATATATGTATGTTTTTGTTTTTATTGGCGAGTGTGACCGCAGACCAGTTTTGGGCTATTGGTGTCTTCCACCCGGGTATCTTTGAGAAAAAAGAAAAAAGAAGGGTCTGGTGTCACCAGTGACACACCTCCATCCCTGAATTTCATGAAAAAAAGGAGAGATTCGCCCTTGGGACTTTGAGTGAGGTGAGCACTGTTAGGCCAATAAAAAAATCGCAAGAATAATTGCAGTGTATATTTATTCAAGTAAAGAGCAGTACATACATTGATGTCATGAACATGGGCCAATTCATACAAAATACAAGACCAATATAAATTAGGTAAAATGATATTACGAGTATCTGACAGTAATTATGTAAACACATAGGCATCAAAAGTAACCCGACGCGTTTCGCGAGGCTTGGCTCGCTCTTCAGGGGTAGATGCACGTAGTGTACCTAAAATGAGAGTGATATAGTATAAAGCATGATATGAAGGCACAGGGGGGGGGGCCTTGAATATGGAAAACCCCATACTCACCACTGGACATTGCCAAAAGACAGCGGGGGTGAAGCTCAAACGGCGGCAGCGACTGTCTCAGACAGTCGCTGCCGCCGTTTGAGCTTCACCCCCGCTGTCTTTTGGCAATGTCCAGTGGTGAGTATGGGGTTTTCCATATTCAAGGCCCCCCCCCCTGTGCCTTCATATCATGCTTTATACTATATCACTCTCATTTTAGGTACACTACGTGCATCTACCCCTGAAGAGCGAGCCAAGCCTCGCGAAACGCGTCGGGTTACTTTTGATGCCTATGTGTTTACATAATTACTGTCAGATACTCGTAATATCATTTTACCTAATTTATATTGGTCTTGTATTTTGTATGAATTGGCCCATGTTCATGACATCAATGTATGTACTGCTCTTTACTTGAATAAATATACACTGCAATTATTCTTGCGATTTTTTTATTGGCCTAACAGTGCTCACCTCACTCAAAGTCCCAAGGGCGAATCTCTCCTTTTTTTCATGAAATTCAGGGATGGAGGTGTGTCACTGGTGACACCAGACCCTTCTTTTTTCTTTTTTCTCAAAGATACCCGGGTGGAAGACACCAATAGCCCAAAACTGGTCTGCGGTCACACTCGCCAATAAAAACAAAAACATACATATATGTATGGATTTTACATTTTTATCATGCACTAGCCATTTGTTATTCCAACATATCCAATAACATCTCGCATTGGACTTTATCCCAATCCAGCTGGTGTGGTGTTCTCTGTTGGTGGCGGTGCTACTTTATTTCTCCCTGGGAGCTGCGATGTGCATCACAAGGGGGATCCTTGTCCCCTGCTGTCCCCGCCTGCCCTTTTTGAGCGGGCGGGGCCACTTGCACATCGGCACCATGTTAATGCGTCGGCCGCGCGATGTCTGTGATTTTGCAGCATCGCTGTGGCTGCAGGCATTACTACCATCAAGATGGTCCTGGGAGTGTCTTGGCTCACACACCGCCTTTTTGATGGTTGGTGGGTTTAGGCACTCGTTTGCTGGTCATTTGCACATGGTGTTGGGGGCGGAGCCTCTCGGGCCCCTTCGGGGGTATACAGGTCCTTCTCAAAAAATTAGCATATTGTGATAAAGTTCATTATTTTCTGTAATGTACTGATAAACATTAGACTTTCATATATTTTAGATTCATTACACACAACTAAAGTAGTTCAAGCCTTTTCTTGTTTTAATATTGATGATTTTGGCATACAGCTCATGAAAACCCAAAATTCCTATCTCAAAAAATTAGCATATCATGAAAAGGTTCTCTAAACGAGCTATTAACCTAATCATCTGAATCAACTAATTAACTCTAAACACCTGCAAAAGATTCCTGAGGCTTTTAAAAACTCCCAGCCTGGTTCATTACTCAAAACCGCAATCATGGGTAAGACTGCCGACCTGACTGCTGTCCAGAAGGCCATCATTGACACCCTCAAGCAAGAGGGTAAGACACAGAAAGAAATTTCTGAACGAATATGCTGTTCCCAGAGTGCTGTATCAAGGCACCTCAGTGGGAAGTCTGTGGGAAGGAAAAAGTGTGGCAGAAAACGCTGCACAACGAGAAGAGGTGACCGGACCCTGAAGAAGATTGTGGAGAAGGACCGATTCCAGACCTTGGAGGACCTGCGGAAGCAGTGGACTGAGTCTGGAGTAGAAACATCCAGAGCCACCGTGAACAGGCATGTGCAGGAAATGGGCTACAGGTGCCGCATTCCCCAGGTCAAGCCACTTTTGAACCAGAAACAGCGGCAGAAGCGCCTGACCTGGGCTACAGAGAAGCAGCACTGGACTGTTGCTCAGTGGTCCAAAGTACATTCGGAAATCAAGGTGCCAGAGTCTGGAGGAAGACTGGGGAGAGGGAAATGCCAAAATGCCTGAAGTCCAGTGTCAAGTACCCACAGTCAGTGATGGTCTGGGGTGCCATGTCAGCTGCTGGTGTTGGTCCACTGTGTTTTATCAAGGGCAGGGTCAATGCAGCTAGCTATCAGGAGATTTTGGAGCACTTCATGCTTCCATCTGCTGAAAAGCTTTATGGAGATGAAGATTTTATTTTTCAGCACGACCTGGCACCTGCTCACAGTGCCAAAGCCACTGGTAAATGGTTTACTGACCATGGTATTACTGTGCTCAATTGGCCTGCCAACTCTCCTGACCTGAACCCCATAGAGAATCTGTGGGATATTGGGAAGAGAAAGTTGAGAGACGCAAGACCCAACACTCTGGATGAGCTTAAGGCCGCTATCGAAGCATCCTGGGCCTCCATAACACCTCAGCAGTGCCACAGGCTGGTTGCCTCCATGCCACGCCGCATTGAAGCAGTCATTTCTGCAAAAGGATTCCCGACCAAGTATTGAGTGCATAACTGAACAGAATTATTTGAAGGTTGACTTTTTTTGTATTAAAAACACTTTTCTTTTATTGGTCGGATGAAATATGCTAATTTTTTGAGATAGGATTTTTGGGTTTTCATGAGCTGTATGCCAAAATCATCAATATTAAAACAAGAAAAGCCTTGAACTACTTCAGTTGTGTGTAATGAATCTAAAATATATGAAAGTCTAATGTTTATCAGTACATTACAGAAAATAATGAACTTTATCACAATATGCTAATTTTTTGAGAAGGACCTGTATATTGGAGGTTTGCACAGCATGGATCTCATTGTTTGCTTTCTTTCACTGAGGACAGACACACAAGTGCAGGTCCTTCCCTTGGAATTTACTACTCTTAGACCTACTTCACCAAGGTATACTTTTATATGTTTATATATTACTCGCTGCAAGCATTTACATGCAACTTGTTTTCTCATCACAGTCCTCACCACACACCTGTATTTCATTCCATTCACACTCTCTTTCACTCATTACTTTCCTCTCTGATCTTTCCTTAATTATACTAGTCAATCTGGTATTTTTTCACTCTCCCCCTCAGTCTCCATACTCTAACCATTCTTGGCTCATGTCTTTTATACATGCAAAGACATATATGTTACCATATACTCGTATACTCCCATATTTTAATTATTCAATATACATATTTATATTTAGAGCCAACATTCCTCTTGGATTCACTGACACTCTTGGGGTTACACCTATTCCATCCATGCTGGGCCTTCCTTCCGTTTGACTCCGATTTGGAGCTTTGTTTGGCTCCGCCTCCTCAGCTCCCTGGTGAGACAGTCGCTGCCGCCGTTTGAGCTTCACCCCCGCTGTCTTTTGGCAATGTCCAGTGGTGAGTATGGGGTTTTCCATATTCAAGGCCCCCCCCCTGTGCCTTCATATCATGCTTTATACTATATCACTCTCATTTTAGGTACACTACGTGCATCTACCCCTGAAGAGCGAGCCAAGCCTCGCGAAACGCGTCGGGTTACTTTTGATGCCTATGTGTTTACATAATTACTGTCAGATACTCGTAATATCATTTTACCTAATTTATATTGGTCTTGTATTTTGTATGAATTGGCCCATGTTCATGACATCAATGTATGTACTGCTCTTTACTTGAATAAATATACACTGCAATTATTCTTGCGATTTTTTTATTGGCCTAACAGTGCTCACCTCACTCAAAGTCCCAAGGGCGAATCTCTCCTTTTTTTCATGAAATTCAGGGATGGAGGTGTGTCACTGGTGACACCAGACCCTTCTTTTTTCTTTTTTCTCAAAGATACCCGGGTGGAAGACACCAATAGCCCAAAACTGGTCTGCGGTCACACTCGCCAATAAAAACAAAAACATACATATATGTATGGATTTTACATTTTTATCATGCACTAGCCATTTGTTATTCCAACATATCCAATAACATCTCGCATTGGACTTTTATCCCAATCCAGCTGGTGTGGTGTTCTCTGTTGGCGGCGGTGCTACTTTATTTCTCCCTGGGAGCTGCGATGTGCATCACAAGGGGGATCCTTGTCCCCTGCTGTCCCCGCCTGCCCTTTTTGAGCGGGCGGGGCCACTTGCACATCGGCACCATGTTAATGCGTCGGCCGCGCGATGTCTGTGATTTTGCAGCATCGCTGTGGCTGCAGGCATTACTACCATCAAGATGGTCCTGGGAGTGTCTTGGCTCACACACCGCCTTTTTGATGGTTGGTGGGTTTAGGCACTCGTTTGCTGGTCATTTGCACATGGTGTTGGGGGCGGAGCCTCTCGGGCCCCTTCGGGGGTATATATTGGAGGTTTGCACAGCATGGATCTCATTGTTTGCTTTCTTTCACTGAGGACAGACACACAAGTGCAGGTCCTTCCCTTGGAATTTACTACTCTTAGACCTACTTCACCAAGGTATACTTTTATATGTTTATATATTACTCGCTGCAAGCATTTACATGCAACTTGTTTTCTCATCACAGTCCTCACCACACACCTGTATTTCATTCCATTCACACTCTCTTTCACTCATTACTTTCCTCTCTGATCTTTCCTTAATTATACTAGTCAATCTGGTATTTTTTCACTCTCCCCCTCAGTCTCCATACTCTAACCATTCTTGGCTCATGTCTTTTATACATGCAAAGACATATATGTTACCATATACTCGTATACTCCCATATTTTAATTATTCAATATACATATTTATATTTAGAGCCAACATTCCTCTTGGATTCACTGACACTCTTGGGGTTACACCTATTCCATCCATGCTGGGCCTTCCTTCCGTTTGACTCCGATTTGGAGCTTTGTTTGGCTCCGCCTCCTCAGCTCCCTGGTGAGACAGTCGCTGCCGCCGTTTGAGCTTCACCCCCGCTGTCTTTTGGCAATGTCCAGTGGTGAGTATGGGGTTTTCCATATTCAAGGCCCCCCCCCTGTGCCTTCATATCATGCTTTATACTATATCACTCTCATTTTAGGTACACTACGTGCATCTACCCCTGAAGAGCGAGCCAAGCCTCGCGAAACGCGTCGGGTTACTTTTGATGCCTATGTGTTTACATAATTACTGTCAGATACTCGTAATATCATTTTACCTAATTTATATTGGTCTTGTATTTTGTATGAATTGGCCCATGTTCATGACATCAATGTATGTACTGCTCTTTACTTGAATAAATATACACTGCAATTATTCTTGCGATTTTTTTATTGGCCTAACAGTGCTCACCTCACTCAAAGTCCCAAGGGCGAATCTCTCCTTTTTTTCATGAAATTCAGGGATGGAGGTGTGTCACTGGTGACACCAGACCCTTCTTTTTTCTTTTTTCTCAAAGATACCCGGGTGGAAGACACCAATAGCCCAAAACTGGTCTGCGGTCACACTCGCCAATAAAAACAAAAACATACATATATGTATGGATTTTACATTTTTATCATGCACTAGCCATTTGTTATTCCAACATATCCAATAACATCTCGCATTGGACTTTTATCCCAATCCAGCTGGTGTGGTGTTCTCTGTTGGCGGCGGTGCTACTTTATTTCTCCCTGGGAGCTGCGATGTGCATCACAAGGGGGATCCTTGTCCCCTGCTGTCCCCGCCTGCCCTTTTTGAGCGGGCGGGGCCACTTGCACATCGGCACCATGTTAATGCGTCGGCCGCGCGATGTCTGTGATTTTGCAGCATCGCTGTGGCTGCAGGCATTACTACCATCAAGATGGTCCTGGGAGTGTCTTGGCTCACACACCGCCTTTTTGATGGTTGGTGGGTTTAGGCACTCGTTTGCTGGTCATTTGCACATGGTGTTGGGGGCGGAGCCTCTCGGGCCCCTTCGGGGGTATATATTGGAGGTTTGCACAGCATGGATCTCATTGTTTGCTTTCTTTCACTGAGGACAGACACACAAGTGCAGGTCCTTCCCTTGGAATTTACTACTCTTAGACCTACTTCACCAAGGTATACTTTTATATGTTTATATATTACTCGCTGCAAGCATTTACATGCAACTTGTTTTCTCATCACAGTCCTCACCACACACCTGTATTTCATTCCATTCACACTCTCTTTCACTCATTACTTTCCTCTCTGATCTTTCCTTAATTATACTAGTCAATCTGGTATTTTTTCACTCTCCCCCTCAGTCTCCATACTCTAACCATTCTTGGCTCATGTCTTTTATACATGCAAAGACATATATGTTACCATATACTCGTATACTCCCATATTTTAATTATTCAATATACATATTTATATTTAGAGCCAACATTCCTCTTGGATTCACTGACACTCTTGGGGTTACACCTATTCCATCCATGCTGGGCCTTCCTTCCGTTTGACTCCGATTTGGAGCTTTGTTTGGCTCCGCCTCCTCAGCTCCCTGGTGAGACAGTCGCTGCCGCCGTTTGAGCTTCACCCCCGCTGTCTTTTGGCAATGTCCAGTGGTGAGTATGGGGTTTTCCATATTCAAGGCCCCCCCCCCTGTGCCTTCATATCATGCTTTATACTATATCACTCTCATTTTAGGTACACTACGTGCATCTACCCCTGAAGAGCGAGCCAAGCCTCGCGAAACGCGTCGGGTTACTTTTGATGCCTATGTGTTTACATAATTACTGTCAGATACTCGTAATATCATTTTACCTAATTTATATTGGTCTTGTATTTTGTATGAATTGGCCCATGTTCATGACATCAATGTATGTACTGCTCTTTACTTGAATAAATATACACTGCAATTATTCTTGCGATTTTTTTATTGGCCTAACAGTGCTCACCTCACTCAAAGTCCCAAGGGCGAATCTCTCCTTTTTTTCACAAAAGATATATATGTCAAAATCACCAGGTGGGCCGTCCGAAACCGGAACGCGGGCCGTGATTGGCCCGCAGACCGGACTTTGGACATTACCTGCTCTAGTCTCTCACACATGCCTGAGATGTCAATCATATCGTTTTAATTGTTTCACAGGTATGGACTGGGGTGGTGGTGTTGTGGGTGGGTATGTTTATTATGTTTTTATCCCATAGAAACTGACACTTTTTGTGAAACATTTAACGCATTGTATATTGGTTATATCTCAAATCACAGTAGTGTACAATTTGAAATATAGATAGATAAAAGAATAGTTGATGATTGTAATAAACTACCATTCGAGGTAGTGAGACAGTCAACAGTTAATGGCTTCAAATTTTGATCTATAGTCAGACAACGAGGTTAATGAAAAAAAAGTGAAGCAAAAAAAAAAAAATGTTTTTTTCTTTTGCAAAAAAATAAAATAACACCCATGCACGAATGTAAACAAATGCTTTGTGGGCGCCTATGTGTGAAAATGTCGATTGCGATACACATGTAACATTTTGCTGTGCACATCGGAGTGAGAGCAATAATTCTAGCATAAGGCCTTCTCCGAAACACTAAACTGATGAACTGACTCTTTTGAAATGTCGCCTATAGAAAATATAGGGAACTGAAGTTTGCTGCCATTTAATTGGGCGCATACAAATTTAAGATTTGACATGTTAGGTATCTATTTACTCGGTGCAATCTCATCTTTTATATTTTACCAAAACTTTGGGTAGTTTATTGCGTTTATTTGCCCTAAAACACACTTACGTGTGCTTATTACAGAAATTTTACATTTCCTAGATCTTTGAGGTAATTTCAAGTGACATAAAAAATTTGAACTACTGCTATTTTATTCTCTAGGGTGTCTGTTTTCAGAAAATAGATAATGTTTGTGGGTTTTATGTAATCTTCAGGTCTAAAAATTATTTTTTAAACGTGTGCAAAAACGGTTCTGGCAGCGAAAAGGTTAAGAAGCACTAATAGCGCTTATGTTTTTTAGCCATGAAGCTAATTTACCTAGTAGTATATTTTTTGATTGGGCACTATAATGTTCAGCAGCACATGATCTACACTACAACTTTAGAAAAACTTACAAACTCTGTGAAAATAGCTTAGTGGTGGAAATGAAACACAGGATTTATTGGTGCAAGACTATGGGGGTCAATCACGAAGTCACTGTGCGTAAAATAGTATTAAAGACAAATACATTTTGATAGCACAGTCACATTATCCAAAAGACCCACAAGGTCATATATAGTATAATACCAGATGAAGCCTCAATGTCCTGAAGGTCCAGAATAAATCACTTTAGAAACTTTGGGGAAGGCAAGTAGCCTCAACATCAGTGGACCGTTATGCAATTCCAAGGAAAAATTTTTTTTAGCCCATCTTTCACTTCCTTGTCCAAAATAAAGGAATCCCTGGTTGCCCCCAGGATCACCAGAACTAGGGTTCTCATTGAAAAATGTCCCCTCTATTCATGTTATGGTAACAAGCCTAAAGGGAGCAGCAAAAAAAAAAAAAACTGACAGATGTTCTAATTCCTCCCCAGTGTATACATAACGGAAAGAAAATGCCTTTAGTTATACTTTCATATAATTACTATTAATTTTATTCACAACAATAATGGTAGCAACAGCAGTGGTATTAGTTGTAGTCTTGCCTATATTAATTTGTATAAACCGATAAACTATCACATGGGAGTAGCACGCTGCCATAGTGTATACACATCTGTTAAGCCCCGTACACACGGTCGGACATTTGGCCAACAAACTTCATTTTGAGCAAGTTGGACCAACAATCCGACCGTGTGTACGCTCCATCGGACAAACTTTTTTTGCTTTTTTCTTGTTTTCATCGGACAAAAGTTGGGTCTGCAAACGGACAAACTTTTGCCCAACAAAAGTCCGATGGAGCAAAGTCCGACCGTGTGTACAGAAAACCATTGGACTTTTGTCCGATTGACAAAACAACTAATGTTAAAATCAACCAACAATAGCAGAAGTTGACCAAAGGGTGGCAGTAAAGAGCAGAAAAGAGCAGAAAAACCACGTGATGTTGCAAAAAGTTTTGGGAAAGTTTGCAGAAAAGTCCGAGCGTGTGTATGCTATGGGTGTTCCCGACCAACTCCGTTTGAACAAAAAAACACGGAAAAGTCCGATAGAAGTCCGACCGTGTGTATGGGGCTTTATACACAATTACACTTGTAGAGGTTGATGGAAATGGCATGGTACCAGGCTCATAGAATAGCTAAATCAGAAAATTCATATTACCATTTGTGGCCAGGATTAGACTGAAGAAGTCCCAAAGACTATCTGTTACCCTGTCTATTACACAATTTTTCTCATATCACACACTCTAGAGCAGGCACAGGCAACCTTTGAGAGGTGAAGATCTATCAACATGAAAGAGATTAACCACTTCAATACTGTGCACTTCAACCCCCTTCTTACCCAGACCAATTTTCAGCTTTCGGTGCTCTCACACTTTGAATGACAATTACTCAGTCATGCAACACTGTACCCAAATAAAATTTGCGTCCTTTTTTTCACACAAATAGAGCTTTCTTTTGGTGGTATTTAATCACTAGTGGGTTTTTTATTTTTTGTGCTATAAATAAAAAAAGACCGTAAATTTTGTGAAAATTTGCCTTTTTCTTCGTTTCTGTCATAAAAGCTAGCAAATTAGTATTTTTTCTTCATAAATTTTGGTCAAAATTTATACTGCTACATATCTTTGGTAAAAATAACCCAAATTAGTGTATATTATTTGGACTTTGTGAAAGTTATAGAGTCTACAAACTATGGTGCCAATCCCTGAAAATTGATCACATCTGATCACGCCTGATGTACTGATGGCCTATCTCATTTCTTGAGATACTAACAAGTCATAAAAGTACAAATACCCCCCAAATGACCCCTTTTTAGAAAGTAGACATTCCAAGGTATTAAGTAAGTAGCATGGTGAGTGTTTTTAAGTTGTATTTTTTTCCCACAATTCTTTGCAAAATTAAGAATTTTTTTATTTTATTTTTACAAAATTGTCATATTAACTGGTTATTTCTCTCACAGAGCATATGCATACAACAAATTACACCCCAAAATACATTCTGCTACTCCTCCTGAGTATGGGGATACCACATGTGTGGGACTTTTACACAGCCTGGCCACATACAAAGGCCCAACATTGAAGTAGCACCATCAGGCTATCTACAAGCATAAATTACACATCTCATTTCTCAACCACCTATTAGGCCTCGTACACACGACCGATTTTCTCGTCGTAAAAAACACGTCGTTTTTTTCGACGAGATTCTTGTTAAGCTTGTCGATTTTCTCGTCAAGCTTTCTATGCGTACACACTGTCATTTTCCAATTTCCTCGTGGTTCTCTGCGCTCACGTCCAGCACGTACGACGGCACTATAAAGGGGAAGATCTTTTTTCTTGGCGCCACCCCTTGGGCTGCTTTTGCTGATCTCGTGTTACCGCGTGTGAAGTAAAAGTTTGGGAAGAGACGATTCGCGCTTTTCAGTCTTCGTACTTTTCAGATCGTTTTCTGCCGTTCAGTTTGTGCTTGTGGGTTCGTATCTTGACTTTCAGGGCGTCTAGGCAGGTCGTATCTGTTTTACAGTGCGTTCTTGCCTGTTCGTTTCTGAATTTCAGTTCGTTATTCATAGGCCTTGCTGTTCTAAAGTGCGTTCTGTTCTGTACGTTCTGATTAGACAACCGTTTCCTAGCCATGTCGCCTGGACGTTCTCGTCGTCGAGTTCGTGCTGTGCGTGCGCTTGGTGTTGGTCTGCTTGTTTTGGACCAAGACCAGTCCATGAATGGTGTGAGGAGGAGTTCATGGACCAAGAATTGGTTGCTCCAGCGGGACCAATTCTGCCACATGCCTCTGCTGCGGGAGATCGTCGAGAATAATCCTGAGGACTACAGGAATTTTCTGAGGATGTCTGACCCCGTTTTTCAGGAACTGTTGGCTTTGGTGTCCCCCTATATTACCAGGAAGGACACCGTTATGCGGGAAGCCATCAGTGCTGAGCAGAGGCTCATCGCCACGTTGCGTTACCTGGTGACAGGGAGAAGTCTTCAGGACTTGAAGTTCACCACAGGCATCTCCCCCCAGGCTCTGGGCCTCATAATCCCAGACACCTGTTCTGCTATTATACAAGTCCTGCAGGAGGACTATATTAGGGTAAGTTTTCTCCCTTAACATCACATTTTATGTATTACATGTATGCTAATGTATTGTATTTCTTTCATCCTTCCCTAATTACCATGATTGTAATATGCTGAGAATGTCCCCTTTGTCCCCATGCATGTTGGAAGCTTTAGATTGCCCCTTTTTTATCCTCCCTAAATATTTCCCCTCACTAACTTTTCCAGCAGGGGCGCCTGTTGCTCCAAATGTTGGGGGGTTCCAACCCCAATTTCGGAAATAAACTTCCTCCTTTTTTGCTCTGTTGCCTAATAAACGCCCCCAGTTGTCCCCTCCAATGCAGCCATTTAGTCCCCTCTAATGCAGCCAGTTTCCCCCCAGCCCTGCACTTACCTTCTTGTGGTCAGCGCCATCCTTCTTCTGTCCTTGATGTCTTCTCCTTCCCTTGATGTTGCATCAGCCAATCATGTTACCATTAAACAGACTTGGTGAACATGATTGGCAGAGCAGCCTGTCAGTGTTTACACAAGGAATGCCCCCTCCTTGCGTCCCCGATTTTTCTTTGAGGAAGCCAATTACATCCCTCAGGTTGTAATTTGCAAGACTTTTTTAATACCTGTTTCTGCTCTGCAATTTTAACCCCCTAAATGACGCAATTATTCATATGTCGGTCGCTTTACAAGAGGCCATCCACCTGAATAGTGTGCGGCATAGACAATACATAGGTTCATGCAACGCATGAACCTATGTATTGTTCTGAGTGATGGGCACAGGAGAGAGGGGACAGTGCTCCAGCGCCCACTCTGGACGCACCGCCACTGCAATGCTATCCTGTGGCCAAACACATCTCCCCCCCCCCAAAATAATTTAGTAATGGCCCATCAGAGGGGGTGATGAATATGATAAATGAGCCTTCCATTATACTTTTTTTACACACCTTAATAAACGTATAATTAGATTGATGTTGGTCTCTAATTTTTTGGTCTAGAATTTGCTTGTAATGTATGCCTTTGTTTTTCTAATATTATTTCATCTTGTTTCACTCCACAGCTTCCTTCCACGCCACAGGAATGGCAGACTGTGGCATCGGAGTTTGCCACGCGGTGGGACTTCCCCAACTGCGGTGGTGCCATAGACGGGAAGCACGTCCGCATCGTGCCGCCACCCGGTTCTGGATCCTACTACTACAATTACAAGGGGTTTCATAGCATTGTGCTGATGGCGGTGGTGTCAGCACGGTATGAATTCCTCTATGTTGATGTAGGGAAGAATGGCCGGATGTCCGATGGGGGATCCTTCATCCAGACGGAGTTTGCCCTCCGTCTCCAGAGTGACGACCTTGCATTGCCACCGGATGCAGGGAATATTGAAGGACTCCCCTTTGTTTTCTTGGCTGATGAAGCCTTCGGACTCGGACGGCATCTTATGAGGCCATTTCCACAGAGGACCCTGACCCCAGAGAAGAGTGTGTTCAATTACCGGCTGGCCAGGGCCCGAAGAGTCGTTGAAAATGCCTTCGGCATAATGGCCAGCCGGTTCCGCCTTTTTATGACTTCCATCCACTTGGCGGACTACAAAATAAACTATGTAGTGTTATGCTGCTGTGTGCTACACAATTTTCTTTGCCGCAAATCTAATTCATATATGGCCTCAGTTTTGCCAGAGGCTGGACTTTCCCCTGCAAATCCCCTTCCGGGCCTGGAATCTGCCCGTCTTGGCTTGCCCCCCCAAAATGCCTGTGTGGTTCGGGACAAATACATGGAGTATTTCACGGGTAGGGGGGCAATTCCTATGCCAGCCTATGTCTAAGTATCCCAATAAAAATCTTGTTTAAACCTTTAATTATTTGTTCTTTCCTGTCTCCTAGTTTGTCTTTGTGCATTTGTAGTGGCAAGTGTATTTTACTTTAGTAAATAACAACCAATTTCACTATGTTACCTTACAAAAGAACCAAATAAGCTTAGAGAGTATTATAAAAAGAAGCTACACGTTGTTTGTGGTCAAATTTTTTACTCTCTGCACATTTTTTTTTTGTTTTACTTTGGGGTTGGCCTGGCCACAACCCGGCAAATTTTGGCTTATGAAAATACAAAAATACCACTTGCATTTCTAAAATGACAACATTGGATACCTCTGAGCAATCTGAGACATTCAGTTACACAAACTATGTCTCTATGTGCCCGTCCTAATATGGGGTCCTGCCACCCCTTGCCCAGCCAAAAATTCAATATGCACACATTTTTACTTTTTTGCAAATAGGAAGTTTACAATCCTGATCCCTATTGTCAACATGTGCTATCTGCCATCAGGGGTGATCAATGGACGTGTTTTGGGGGTGCATCCCCTTCCTCAGTTCACCGACTTTTGATACGAGGAAGGGGTTGCACACACAAAAGACGTACATGGATATCCCCTGATGGCAGATAGCACATGTTCACACACTGTGTGCATATTCAATTTTTGGCTGCTTTGTTACTCAAAAAATTAGTAAAAATATAAAAACAAACATGTAAAAACAAATGTGTTTGGATGGCTTATTGAATTCTCCCCAAAACATCGAGAATGTCTTTAAATGTTTGTTCCATCACATGGATTCTTTGTTTAATTAGGTCCAGTTCCGTGCTACATTCCATCACTTGCTGGATGAGGCGGAGGGCACTGTCAGCAGAGAACGGTGTGCTATCCTTCACAACATTTCCATCCCCTAAAAACCATAAAAAAAAATTAATAAAACTCTGCAGGCCTACCTCGCTTACCTTAAGCTGTGGTGTCAGATACTGACCTGTTGTGGTGACCAGATCCACAACGTCATCCACCTCTCCTTCCTGCACTTCTCCTTCCTCCACCTCAACTTCCTGCACATCTTTCGGTTGTGGATCTTTGGGAGTTTGGGGTTGCTTGGAAGTTGTGGGGTGCATGTGCTCCCTGGAGTGTCCTCCTCCCAGTCTTCTCTCCCCTATGAGAATAAAACCAAAGGTCTATTTATCACACTGTAAAAATCTCATTTTTAAACTTAAAACAGGCTAAATTGTTTGGAAGTGGGGTACAAGTGTGTGTTTGTGCGGAATTTAAAGAAAAATGCATTCTTTATGACCCCAAATATGTTTATTATTCACATTTGGATGTAATTTTTTGGACAGGGAGGCACCACAAATAAACTCTGATGCACCTGTGTGGGACACCCAAAAAAGGCGGGTCTGGTGGCCCACACTATAGTGCTCCAAAGTACAGATGTGGAAGCAGCTGCTGAGTGTCCTCTCCTTTACACTGATTAAAGTTTGCATTTCATTCTCCTTACAAACACATCATCTAGACTTAAAAATTATCCACAATACTTGATCAAAAATGGCAGATGTCTAATTACTTTTGGGGGTCTAAAATAAGCCAAAACCGCGGATAGTGGCCGAACGAAGTGTCGGTAACGTAACGAACGATTACTGTGCCCAACCTAGTTCAAAATATTACATTTTGGAAGGGAGTCCAATATGATAAAAAAAAAAAAAATGTCAGTTTCTAAAAAGATTAATAGCAGAAAGGTCGTCATTTTTTTTACTTTTAGCGAGCATCCTCTTTATGCTCCTCAACTGGTCTGGCTCCCTCAGTTTGAGGTCTGACCACCTCTTTCTGAGCTGCTCATTTGAGCGTTTCACCCCGAACTTCGCCCTCAGACTCTTCACAACTTTAGTGAGGATTTTGGCCTTCCTTCTATTTGGTTTGCTATACGGCCCATGCTTGGCATCATAATCAGCCTTGACCAAGATGTCCACCATCTCCGCCATCTCCGCCAAAGACATATTCGATGCCTTGAATCTCCTCCTTGATCGTGACGTGTCCTCGGTCTCCGGGCTTGTCTCCTCGCTAGTTGCGGAATTATCAGACACCTGCTGTAACTCCGCCATATCTGTCTGTGCGCCGAAAGAGAAGGGGCGGGGAAAAGATGTTAGTTAGAACGTCATGGGCGGGCGACGTGTGCGGAGCGACGTGTTCGAATTTGGACGCATGCGTGGTGTGTATATAGCAAACACACATGTGACTATAGTACGTTCGGTGTGCGGAGAGAGGAGTTCAAGTGACGGACGTGCGAACGAAGGTATGTGATTTTGTGAGACTTGTAAAAATTGTTGGCCTATACTGTCTTGAGATTGGTGGAGGATATATATGGTGACTAGGATGTGAAGGAGGTTAGACTGTTTGCCTCACATTATTTAAATATAATTTATTTTACTTGCAGATACAATATGAATGTCTTTATTAGCGACAAAGAGTTCCTGGCGGAATTTATTGACCGGGTAAGGGAGCTGCCGGCTCTGTGGGAGACCAAAAACCCCATCCATAAAAAAAAAGGGGTGAGAAAAGCAGCGCTGGAGAAGCTGCTCCCATTTGTGCATACCAAGGTGCCCACAGCCACAGCAAAACAAGTGGACACTAAAATTGGGAGCTTGAGAGGTACCTACAGGACTGAACGCTCTAAGGTGCTGGCTTCTCAGAGGTCAGGAGCAGCAGCAGATGATGTTTATGTCCCGGTTTTGTGGTACTACAGCAGGATGTCCTTCCTGGATGACCACATTGAGCCAAGGCCATCACTCTCCACTCTTCCCCCCAGACTTCCCTGCAGCCAACCTGAGCCTTCTCTGGAGCAAGAGGAGGCAGCCATCCTGGATGATCCTGATTTGTCCATCTGGAGCCAGGTATAGTATTAACTGAAAATGTAGTGGGATAAAATTAATGTTTCCCAAATATGTCAGGATGAGAAACATACATTATTTTGTATTCCACAAGTGAAATCATGATCTGTAGACATTATTCTGCACTTAATTGTGTGGTAAATAGTCAAGCTGATGTAGTGGTAAATTTAAAGCAAGGGTTTATGCATTTACATTCTAATTGCTTCCATCAGGATTACAAAGTTTGATGCAAAGATTAAACCAACATATTAAACTATGTTTCTTTTTCATACACAGGATGAAATCAGCCAGGAGGAGGGTCTGGAAACTGTCAGGCAGGAGGAGGAAGGGCCCAGTGGCAGCCAGGAGGTGGCAGGGCCCAGTACCAGCCAGGAGGTGGCAGGGCCCAGTGGCAGCCAGGAGGTGGCAGGGCCCAGTGGCAGCCAGGAGGTGGCAGGGCCCAGTGGCAGACAGGAGGTGGCAGGGCAAAGGAGAAGCACCAGATCCCAGGTGCCTCCCATCAGGCTTCACAAAAGAGGCAGGAGGGACAGGACCACCAGTGAGGCAGCAATGGCCCTTATTAAAGAGGCCCATGCCACCCTCAAGGAGCCCACATCCCCTGAAGAGGCCATTGCCGGCCTAGTGGAGGCTAAGTTCAAGGTGATGAGCATGGAGCAATGCCTCCTATGCGAACCCCTGCTCATCACCTTGCTCAACAAGGGGGTGATGGAGCAAATTACCCCCAATACCGCCATATGTGAGGTGGCCCAACTGACCCAACCTCAACCTCCACCTCCACCTTCCTCTTCTGCCCCACCCCCTTCTGCTACACCTCCACCTTCTGCCCCACCCCCTTCTGCTACACCTCCACCTTCTGCCCCACCCCCTTCTTCTACACCTCCACCTTCTGCCCCACCCCCTTCTGCTACACCTCCACCTTCTGCCCCACCCCCTTCTGCTACACCTCCACCTTCTGCCCCACCCTCTTCTGCTACACCTCCACCTTCTGCCCCACCCCCTTCTGCTACACCTCCACCTTCTTCTTCTGCCCCACCCCCTTCTGCTACACCTCCTCCTCCTGACAGGAGTACCCCTCAAGTGGGCCAGCCTCCAGCTAAACGAAGAAGGAAGGCTGCAGGAAAGGCTGCAGGAAAGGCTTCAGGAAAGGCTTCAGGAAAGGCTTCAGCAAAGGCTGCAGGGAAGGTTGCCAGGAAGAAGAGGAAGTGATGGCCTTGCTTCATTGTGGTCGCACTGGTCGGACAGAAGGCAGCCTGTTGTAGTACCACACACTTGGGACATATATCTCACCTGCTGCTGTTCCTGACCTCTGGGAGGCCAGCATCAGATTGTGTTCTGAAATGTGGGCCTTCTCAAGCTCCCAATTTTAGTGTCCACACAGGGTTGCTGTGTGCTCTGGGGTCCCTGGGATGCACAAATGGCAGCAGCTTCTCCAGCGCTGCCTTCTCTTTATTTAATTTATAAACATGAATAAATGTGTTTTTTGTTTAAGTTCATACTTGACTATGTGTATTTTTAAATAAAAAAAAACAAGCTTTGGAGTAAGCAGATACATTTGACTGACAATAAAAGGCACAGATATCACCCCCCCAAAAGAATAACTAAATCTGATTAGCTCAAAAACATGGTGTGAAATTTTAAAAATATAGATTAGAAAATTAAATGGGAGATCGCTATCAAAACATTGAGAAATTATAATTAACATCATTTTGAAAAATCTAACCATTTAAATTATTCCTAAAAACTTGCACGATATAATACACATAAATCTTATAAAGAGCAGCATGAAAAAGGTTAAAAATAAGGCATAACTCTGTGTGAATATCAGCAGCAAAAGAAGGTCACTCGTTTTGATTAATGTAACATTCTAACGAAGAATTCAATGCAGAACATTTAAACGATGAAATATTTATGAGCGTGACGAATGTGCTCTCTCCATTATGAAGGCTTGTTTTACCAGAAGATGCGCTCCCGTCTCATAGTTGCTTGTGAGCATGCGCGCTTTTGGAAGAGTCGTAAAAGCATACACACGAACCATTTTCTCGTCACAAAACAGGCCGACGAGAAACACGACGAGGAAATCTGGAATCCTGACGAGAAAATAGAGAGCAGGTTCTCTATTTTCTCGTCGAGATTCTCGTCAAGTTTCTCGTCGTAAAACCATACACACGAACGTTTTTCTAGACAAAAAAACTCTTGCGGCACTTTTCTTGACTGTTTACGACGAGAAAATCGGTCGTGTGTACGAGGCCTCACACTTTTGAAGGCCCTGGAGCACCAGGACAATGGAATTGCCCACAAAATGACCCCATTTTGGAAAGCTAACACCCCAACGTATAATCTATGAGGCATAATGAGTCTTTTGAACGGTTATTTTTTTTCCAGAAGTTTTTGGAAAATGTGGAAAAAAAATGAAAACGCATTTTATTTACACAAAGTTGTCCATTTATAAGTAGAGTTGAGCGGACACCTGGATGTTCGGGTTCGACGGGTTCGGGACCGAACTTTAACCTGAACCCGGACCCGAACCCGAACCCCATTGAAGTCAATGGGGACCCGGACTTCTAAGGACTAAAAAGGCTCTAAAAAAGTAATGGAAAGTGCTAGAGGGCTGCAAATGGCAGCAAAATGTTGTTAAGAGCATGGCAAGTGCTCTGCAAACAAATGTGGATAGGGAAATAACTTAAAATAACATAAAAAAAATAAAAAAATAAAAAAATATGCTGGAGGCCCCCTTTTCAGCAGAAGAGGTACGGGAAGTCATTAAGAACCTCAGAAACTCAACGGCACGATGCCACACATATGGTGGGAATGCCCCAGAATACGCCCTTTCTGGAATAAATTATTCAATTTAATGGATAAGCTAGTGGGAAAATAAAATACTTTGAAATAAAAATGTAGCGGGGTGCTAAATTTAAGGGAAGTGTTTGAGTGGTAAATAGGCTCAAACACCCTAATTCTGTAGGATTCATGGACCATTTTGTCCTCGGGGGACAGTATTGGTGTGCAGTTCCCTGCGGCCTACAGGTGGCGCTGCCATGGTAGGCTAGGGTTGAACCGCCGATACAGTGCTGTGCCTTTTGTGTCCCCTCTTGGCAGTAGTACAGCGGGGCGGGGAACCTGCTGTGCATGCCGGGAGAGCATATAAAAGGGGCAGACCTTTGGCCTGGGGGCTGATGTCCAGTGGGGTCCACGCCCAGGTGCCTTCGGCCTGGGTGCATGTGTTCCTGTTCCATCTCGGGTACCTTTAGCCCGGGGTGAGGTACTATCCTGGACTTACTGCTGCCCTGGGTATGGAGGCCTAGGTGCGGGAGTAAAGCCTGGAGTCCAGAGCCTTCGTCTGGAGTCCGCTAAGGGTCGAGGAGTCTTAGGGTGCCGCCTCGTGTAGGGGACCATGTTCCAGGGAAGGGAGGATCATTCTGATGGACCGATGCGGGAGTCACGTTGAAGGAAGGGTCTGTTGACTCCCTGGAGAGATGTCTTCCCCTTGATATGGGCTAGGTTCGTAGAAGGAAAAGCTCAAGGTCATCTTGACTGTATCAGAGGCCTTATTCACCCGAACCCGTGGCAGGGGCCTTATACACCCTGGTCTGTGGCAGAGACCAAAGTTCTCCAGGTCCGTGGCAGGGGCCTTGTACACCCGGTCTGTGGCAGAGACCAACCTCAAGGTCTGTGGCAGAGACCGTGCACCTAAAACTGTTTGAGAAACCTAAGCAGTGAAGTGAATGTGCTATGTTTGTGCCTGGACCTCCTCCACACCTTAAGCTGTCCTGTTTCTTTGCTCTAACCTTTTCTATCCGAGTAGAGTTTATTTTGCCATGAGAGAATAAGAGTTGTAATTTCAGCTGGTGTGGACATTGACTTTACTGGGAATTAAAGGACTTGCCTCTACCTACAGTAGAGGTGAGAATCATCCTCTGGAGGAGTTTTGACTCCGGCTGTGGACACGGCCCGTCAAGTACACCGCTCAACCTCTTTATATAGGAGGGTACGGGCTGGTAGTGCGGTGTGCCTTTCTCCCTCCTGCGAGGAGCCAACAACATAAAGGCAGGTAAGGGGGAAAGGATCTGTGCGCTACAAAAAAATAAAATAAAAATTATAATCTTGACCTAGGAGGACGAGGTCCATATGGAGTAGGAGGTTGAGGTGGCGGTGGATGTGGCTGTGTAGGTGAAAGCGGCGGTGGAGGAGGACGAGGTAGCCAACACTGGTTCAAAAATACAACAATGGCTGGGTAAGGCCGGTGATGTGTCGAATTCTGTCCCCCGTCAAATAGTGTCCACCCTGTACTGCGCTTGCTCAGTATGTAGGACAAGGGGATTTCGAAAATCTCCCAAGACGAACGGCGCCTGCGTGGTGAGTTCAGGTGAAGGCCACACCATCCGTGGTTCAAGCCGAGCCAAGTGAGGCCGTGCCCGAAGCGTAGCGATCGAACCGAGCCCGTGAGGGGCCCTGTTACTATGTGCTACCGTATGTCCACTTGGATGGTGGGGCTTGAACCTGCACTCACAGCGCAGGCACCATTCATCTTCGGAGATTTTGTGAATCTCCTTGTCCTCTGTACTGCGCAAGCGCTGCGCCTTCGCAGTATGGGCCGGACACAATCCGATGGCCGGACAGTTTTTGTCACAACACCGGTATACATGTCTATTCTGCACAAGGTACGGACAAGTCCTGTGGGATCCATGCCTGGTTCATTTTTTTTTTGTTCCATAAAGTTTTATTGAGCAAATTCACAGGAATCACAGTACAAGGATTGATGCAGAACAGGTGCATTTACAGAGAACCAGATTTTGGTACAACTTAAACAAACCTTACAGGCCGGTGTAAAATAGTCTCCAGGTTTTGCATCAGTGAGAATGAAGGTGCGGATGGGCCGGAGCCTTTATTAGTTTGATCTGCATTCCAACCACCTGCTAACTTTGCTGCATTACATGTTGATTCCAACACCTAAGAGATGGTGTCTAAGATATGGTGATAAGGGGATAGGGTGGGGGGGACAATATCTATTCATGGTGAGGGGGTATGGGACTGAAGGGAGGGTAGGGGAGGGGAGATGTATCAGAGCACAAGGGACAACAGCGAGAATGGGGGGAGGGGGTAGGGTGGGGTTGAGGATGGGGGTGAGGATGGGGATGAGGGGAGTGACCACTCGCTTGAACCTCCGTATGAAAGAGGGGGATAAAGAGCCCCTCAGAGTACAGACTCTAATCCGAGGGAACATGCTGATTGTATTCAGCTGTAGTTTTGAAGTGTGACCAACAGGACCAGGTAGTCGAGAAATTCTCCAGTCTCTCTTGAGAGATGTGGATCAGCTCTTCCATGTCGCAAATTCTAGAGATGGTCGTAAACCATTCTTTAAGTGACGGTATATGACCGGAGCGCCAGTGTTTGGGAATGCACAGCCTGGCAGCATTCACCATGTGCATGGCTAGGGATTTGAAATAGTCCTTCCTCGAGAGAGAAGTGTGATGCAGGAGAAATTGTGCTGGTGTGAAGTCCAAGGTGTAAGTGGTGATTGAGGCGATGCATCTGTGAACTTCCCTCCAAAAGGGTTGGATGTGTGAGCATTCCCACCAAATATGTATCATGGAACCCACCTCTGTATTGCATCTCCAGCATATATTGGAGGTTGAAGGAGCGAACTTATGAAGGAGAGCTGGGGTCCTATACCATCTAGTGAGCACTTTATACCCATTCTCCTGGATGCCAACGTTCAATGACCCCCTGTGTGCGTATTCGTGAATTCTCGTCCATTCAACTGGTGTCAGGGGGGTAGGTAGATCTCTGTTCCATGAGGCCTGCGATGGCGAAAGGGTGGAATCAGTAGGTTCTAAGAGTAAAGCGTATAGCAGGGAAATAAGGTGCCGTTGGGGGGTTCTACGATAGCAGAGGGTTTCAAAAGGGGTAAGTGGTCTTGTCCAACTGCCCCGAGCTGCATGTGTGGATAGAAAGTGACAAATTTGTCTGTATGTCCAAAAGGGGAAGGTAGAGGTGTTGGAAATGAGCCTGAGGTCCTCTATCGAAGCGAGCTTACCGTCAGTGTATAGCTGTAAAGCAAGGATGTCCTGATACGGCCATTCTTGTTTGAGGAAAGTAGAAGACTCGCCTGGGATAAAGTCGGGATTCCCTCTCAGCGTAGTCAGCGGGCCCGGGGTGGGTGAGAGGGAACCTCTGGATGGGGACCACCTAAGAAGCGTTAAGGAAGTGTGGATGAAAGGATGTGAGGACAGAGGCTGTGGCCATTGTTTCAGGGATAGCCATGGGAGAAGATGTAGCGGAATGGGTGAGAAAGAGTCTTCGATAGCAGTCCAGACCTTTTCAAGGGAGTGGATGGACCAATCCGCGATTCTCGTAAGGTGACACGCCACATAGTATTTATACAGGTCTGGGAGAGCAATACCCCCTTTAGGCTTGGGCAAGGTGAGTCTGGCGTATTTGATTCTAGGGGGGGAACCTTTCCATAGAAATGCCGAGCAGGCCTTCCGATAAGAGGAAAAGAATCCTGCGGGTATATGCATCGGGATGGTTTGGATCAAGTATAATATACGTGGCAGGACAATCATTTTGATCAGAGCCGCTCGGCCAAACCACGAGACATTCAGTGAGGACCACTCCAAGAAGTGGTCTTGGGCTTTTTTCAGGGCAGGGTGGAAGTTAAGGGCATACAAATCTTTAAGGCAGGGTGGGATCCGAATCCCAAGATAGGAGATAGCAGTCTTTTCCCAATGAAATGGGAGAGATTCCTGACAATGAAGAATTTCCTGTGGTGGGAGGGTGATATTCAGGGCGTGGGACTTTGTGTAGTTAATTTTTAGGTTTGAAATTGTACCAAAGGCTTCCAGGTCATGTAGGAGAGATGGGAGGGAGGTTCGCGGGGATGTGAGAGAGAGCAAGATATCATCCGCAAAGGCGGCCACTTTAAAGTCTTTGCCTTTGACCATCAAACCCCTAATGTCCGTGTTTTCTCTAAGTTTGTTTAAGAGGGGTTCTAAGGAGAGAATGTAGATCAGGGGGGAGAGGGGACACCCCTGGCGAGTGCCATTGCTGATGGAGAAGACGTTCGACAGGTGGCCGTTAACTCTCACCGCCGCCGTGGGGTTTGAGTATAATGCCATTATGGAGGTGAGCATGCGGTCCTCCAGGCCCACCCCTTTTAGGACCTCTCGCATGTAGTCCCAGGCCACTCTGTCAAACGCCTTCTCCGCATCAAGGGAAAGCAAAAAGCCTGGTGTTTTAGTTGAGGTGAGCCAGTGATGTAGGTTGAGGGTTCGTATGGTATTGTCCCGCGCCTCCCTACCCGGGACAAAACCCACTTGATCATTGGAGATAAGACTGGGGATTAGAGGTATTAACCTGCTGGCAAGGATCTTGGCATAAATTTTTATATCGACATTAAGGAGTGAGATCGGCCTATAATTCGCCACCTGGAGGGCATCCTTCCCTTCCTTAGGGATTACCGTGATGTGTGCCTCTAATAGTCTATTAGGTCGGTCTTGCGGATTGGCCAGGGCATTAAACGTCTGTAAAAGGTTGGGGGCAAGGATGTCTGCAAATGACTTATAGTACTGGAGGGTGTACCCGTCCGGCCCCGGGCTTTTGCCCAGCTTAATTTGTTTCAGGGCTATCTCCAGCTCTCTTGTCGAGAATTGTCCCTCTAAGGATTGTGCTTGTTGGGAGGAAAGGGGTTTAGGGCCATATTGAGCGAGAAAGTCCGCGATGAGCGTTTGACGTGTCTCACCTGATGCTCGGGGTGGCAGGGCAGGGCAAAGGTTATAGAGCTTTCGGTAGAAAGACTCGAATTCTTTCGCGATGTCCTCACTCTTGGCCAGGAGGGTGCCCTGGGGATCGCGTAAGGCATGTACGGTGGACGAGAGTTTGGCCTTCTGGACTGACCGCGCTAAAAGGCGCCCACTCTTATTGCCATGTTCATAAAAGACCCTCTGGCCAAGAATATAGCGTCTTCTCGTGCGTTTACCCAATTCGTCTGTAAGGAGTGTGCGGAGCTGAGTTAGTTCCTGAAGGGTGTTCTGGGCTTGCGTTTTTTTATGGGACAGCTCTAGTGCTCCAATCCTTTCGATAAGAGCATTCACCTTCTCCTGATAAGCTTTTTTGGCCTGTGCATTCAGGGCAAGCAGTTCTCCCCTTACCACACATTTGTGTGCTTCCCATATGGATATTGGAGAAATGTCAGGGTTAGCATTCTCCTGAAAATAAAGCTTGATGCATGAGCGGATCCGTTCCAATGAGGTTGGATCCATCAAGCAGGAAGGGTTGAACCGCCATACTTTAGTCTTGGGGTACGTTTCCGGGAACGATAATGTAACTGTGATGGGATGGTGATCCGATAAAAACATCGGTTCAATGGAGGCATGATGGAGGGCAGGGAGGTCGGTCTGGGATAGGAAAAAAAAATCGATTCTGGAGTATTTCTGGTGGGGGGCCGAAAAGTAGGTGTAGTCTTTGGTTGAAGGATAGAGGGTGCGCCAAGTGTCATGAAGGGTCAAGGTTTGTAATTGGGCTTTAATTTGGCGTAATGCCTTATAGGGCAGAGATGTCGTGGCAGTGGAGGTATCTAGGAGGGGGTTCAAAGGCACATTAATGTCGCCTCCCAGGAGGACCAGGCCTCTCTGGAATGAGGACAGAAGGGCACATGTCTTGCGGAAGAAGGAGACCTGATGTTCATTAGGGCAATATATGTTAGCCAGTGTAATAGGCTTAGTTGCATATGTTCCCCTAATAAAAATGAATCTGCCTTCAGGATCCACTAGGGAGTCAGTCAGGAGGAAGTTGGCGTGTTTTGAAATAAGGATCGAAACTCCCTTAGATTTGGCCACCGGGTTAGTGGCGTGTAGGGCAGAGCGATATATGTGATTAGTCAGTTTGGGGATAGCATCAGATCGGAAGTGCGTCTCCTGTAGAAAGATAAAGTGAGCCTTATGTTTGGTGAGCGAAGCTAACACTTGTGACCTTTTTTCAGGTGCATTCAAGCCTCTTGTGTTCAATGAAACACACTTCAGAGTCAGTGGGATATTAGTCTTAGGGGGGTTCTGCATTATGAAGAGTTAGGGAGAGGTGAAAATGAGTGTCTGGTTGTCGAGTAGGTTAGGATCTTCCTATAGAGGATGAATGTGAGGGTCACTCCCCTAGGGGAAGGGAAAGAAGGGAAGAGGACACACAGAAGGGGAAGAGGGGTAAGGAGAGAGGACACACGGGTGAGAAAATCAGGAAGAGTTGGGGGTAGGGAGAATCAGGAGGATCAGAGCAGAAAAAGAAAAAAAAAAAAAGGGGGGAAAAAAAAAAGAGGGGGGATATGAGAGCTAAATGTAAGGGGATAAATATGGGAGAGGAGAAAGAAAAACCAGAGGTGGACTTAGCTAGGCTATCCACCTGTAGGAGTCAAGAGGAAATCTGGAGTGTCAGCTACGTCTCAGTGAGACCGCTGTGTGGGGGTAGTAGTGTGAGCGGTAACCACAGCCTAGCTGTGGACCGGGGATCAAAGTGGAGCGGATGAGGGATCCCGCTTACAGCGAGAGCCCAAGAAGCGTAGCGGGGAGCCTACCATAAGGAACAAGCTACAGAAAGTTCAAGTATCAAGTGCATAGGAACAATACACAAATCAACATAACATAACACATATAACCTTCTCCAGCTCGCAGTGCTGAAATCAATATAACCGAACCATACTATTTAGAAAGTAAACCTTTTAAAGTGTATTCAGGAGAACTCAACCGAGAAATCCACAGCCCGTGAGGCATGCTGGGGAGAGGATCCCCTCTTCAAAGACTTACGTTAAGCCACTCTATGGTGAGGGGGAAGGGGGGAGTAGGGGGGGAGGGGTAGGGCAACGGGTACAAGGACGGGAGGGGAGGGAGGAATGGGAGGGGGAGGTATGGGAGGGAGGGGGGGAAGGAGAATGAGGGACAAGGGGATGAGGCGGGGGAAGGGGCAGGTTGGGGGGAGTGGGGACAGGAAGAGGGGAAGAGGGGGGAGGAGAGGGGAAAGAGGGGGAAGGGATGGCTAGGAGGATAGAGGTGGAGGGGGAGAAGAGGGGATTAGGGGGAGGGGGAGAAGAGGCGAGGGGGGGGGAGAAGAGGTACGGGGTGAGGGGAGAGGGGGTGAGGAGGGGGGGAGAGATGGGGGGGAGAGGGGGGGAGGGAGAGGGGGGGTAATGCGGGGGAAACAAGGGAAGGGAGGGGAAGTGATGTGGGGAGAAAGGCGGGGGGGGTAGGGAGGAGAGAACTAAGGGAGTGAGGGAGGGGAGGAAGTGGGGGGGGAGGGGGGAGGAAACGGGGGGGGAAGAAGTGGAGAGGGGAGAAGGGGAGGGATGAGGGGAGGAGAAGGGGAGAGGTGGGGGAGGGAGAGACCAGAGTGAGTTAGGATGACGGTATCTTGACGTCTGCCTTCGCATCGGGGGGGGGGGTGGGGTTCCCGGAACTTAGTGGTCTTTGGCATCTCCCAAAACCCCCCCCGCCCGACCGACGCCCGGCACACCGTATATGTATAACCGGGGGTCAAGGGAAAACACGTGCGAATAAGGGACATATAATAGCACTGGTAATGTTAAATGAGAGACAAAATAAAGTAATATTTGGGGGAATAAAAATAAAACATAGATTGCGGATACATTGCCTGCAGGAGTTTAGGATCGTCGTCCGTGAAAGAAATGTTCCAGGGGGGGATGATGTGTTCGTGTTGCAGGCCGAGGTTTCGGGCAATATAGAGATCAGTCCTCCCGTTTCCAAGAGGGGGGAAGTCTGTTCGGGCCCGAATTGCAGAGAGATCCTTATGCCTTCTCGGAAAGGGTCTCCGTAGCTGTGTGGGTAGGGGCCAATGACAGAAACCCAGGCCTACTCCTGGGCACTCATAGGGAGCCTCTCCCAGGACTGGGACATGTCGTGGGGGCGTCCATATCTTCCGGAGGACAGAGAGTTTCAACTTTGAGTGCAACCTCCCAGCTTTGGGGGATCCGGACGTGTACGAGGAACTAGGTGCTCTGGGGTAGAAAGGCGTAGGTGGCTTTTTCGGGGATACGCACTTCCCACATCCGCCACTTGAATAAGGCAGGCCCTAGGCCATCCGCTGGGTTACAGGTTGTGGAGCTATTGGGTGACTCCCGATGGAGAAGCGTTGTATGGAGTCCCAAACAGGGAAAGAAGGTCGCCGTGAGGGCCATTGGGACAAGGGGTTGTCAGCTATGGGGTGCAAGAGACCGGGGTGGGAATGGCATACCTATATCAGATGAGGGTCTGAGGGGTCTCTGGGAGAGTGAAAGTTCAGTGAATAACGCTTACACATACCGGGGGGGGGAAGCATACTCACGGGCTGCAGGTCTCAGTCTATCCAGCAGACAATTAGTCAATAGATTTCTCGCATCACATACGCGGTGGTGAGGGGCTATGTTGTTGCAGATCCCGGCGTGAGGAACGGGCATTCGGTGACATCGGTCCAGGTCTACGGTGACGCGGTCTCTGGCGTGCAGCTTTCGGTGACGGGTGGAGCGAAACAGGAAGCCAGGGTTCCGCTGGGAAGTAAAGCGCATACCAATCCGGTAGTTCCAAGGCGGGCAGGTCGAGTTGATCACAGAACGCCTGAAGATCCTCCGGTGTGTGAAGCAGGGCAGAGCGCCCCCTCGCAGATGCAGACAGGCCAAACGGGAATTTCCAGCGGTACTGGATGTTTCTCGCACGCAGAGCATCTAACAGTGGTCGTAGTGCCCTCCTGTTTTGAAGGGTAATCTGTGAGAGGTCCTGGAACAGTTTCACCTCCGCGCCATTATAAAGAATACGTCCCCTTTCCCTCGCCTTGCGGAGAATCTCTTCCTTAAGGGGGAAGCTAACTAAACAACATATAATGTCTCTGGGGGGTTCGTTATCTCGGGGTATGGGGAGGAGAGCGCGGTGGGCCCTTTCCATATCAATGGGGGAGTCCGCAGGGCGCTCAATCAGGTCATTAAAGATAGCGCTGACGGTTTGCTGTATGGCGGTGGGGTCTACGGATTCGGGGACCCCCCGTACCCTAACATTGTGCCTCCTTCCCCGGTTATCCAGGTCTTCCACATGTCTGTGGAGCTCAAAAACTTGGGCAAGTTGGGAGTCATATGCCGACTGTACCTGGCGAATGGCCGCCGCGTGCGTCTGGGTCGTCTGCTCCACGTTATCCACTCGGTGGGCGACCGCGAGCATTTCGGCCTTCAGGTCTGCTATGGCAGCAGTGACCGTGTTTTTGATGTCCGTCGCAACTTTCTCCAAGTCGAATAGGCTGGGGGGGAGAGCAACGCTGGAGCTGGGAGAGGATGTACCCGGCATATTGGCCGGAGGCGGTCTGTCAGGCGAGGCCGCGGCTTGGGCCTGTGCTGGTGCGAGGATCCGCAATGGCGCAGAGGCCTGTGTCTTTTGGGACCGGAATATGTCCGGTATATTCCTCCCCGAGTGGGTCTGAGAGTCCTTGAAGGTGCGAGAGGTGGACGAGCTCCTTGTGGCTCTGTGCATAGCAAGCTTAGGACGGTAGGCTCCCGATCAAGGTGATAAATCAGCCCGGTCGCACAGGAGCTCTCAGGTTAGGCGTCCATCTCGGTCTCTGCTCAGGCCACGCCCCATGCCTGGTTCATTTTAATGAACGTGAGCTTGTCCACATTGGCTCTGGACAGACGGCTGCGCTTGTCTGTGATAACGCCCCCTGCCGTGCTAAATACACGTTCAGATAATACACTGGCTGCAGGGCAGGCCAGCACCTCCAAGGCATAAAGGGCAAGCTCAGGCCATGTGCCCAATTTGGAGACCCAGAAGTTAAAGGGGGCAGACCCGTCATCCAGTAGGTGTAGGCCTGTGGACACATACTGCTCAACCATGTTGGTGAAATGCTGCCTCCTGCTAAGACGTTCCATCTCAGCTGGTGGTGCTGGTTGTTGTGGCGTGCTGACAAAACTTTTCCACATTTCAGCCATGCTAACCCTGCCTTCTGAGGTGTTGCCGGTGCCCCGGCTGCGTTGGCGACCTCTTCCTCCTCCTCTGCCTTCGCCTTGTGCTTCCACCGTTCGCCCGCTGTCAGGTGGGAATGCCACCAGCAGCGCGTCTACCAGCGTGCGCTTGTACTCACGCATCTTACGATCCCGCTCCAGTGAGGGAATTAAGGACGGTACGTTGTCCTTGTAACGGGGATCCAGCAGGGTGGCCACCCAGTAATCAGCACCAGTTAAAATGTGGGCAACTCGGCGGTCATTGCGGAAAAACTGCAGCATGTTATCGCTCATGTGTGCCAGGCTGCCCAGAGGCAAAGAAAAGCTGTCCTCTGTGAGAGGTGTATCGTCTGTGTCCTCTGTATCCCCCCAGCCATGCACCAGTGATGGCAACGAGCTGGTCTGGGTGCCACCCTGCTGTGAAAATGGCTCCTCCTCCTCCTCCATCTCCTCCTCCACCTCGTCATCCTCCAGAACTGTGCCCTTTCTGCCGGACAATTGTGTACCTGGCGTTTGTTGGTGCAGGAACCCACCCTCGTAGCCACTTGTGAAAGACTGCCCTGAAAGCCTTTGAAATGATCCCGCTTCCTCCTCCTCCTCCTCATCCTCCTGTGCCACATCCTCTTCCATCATCGCCCGAAGCGTTTTTTCAAGGAGGCATAGAACTGGGATAGTAACGCTAAGAACGGCGTCATTGGCACTGGACATGTTGGTGGAGTACTCGAAACAGCGCAACAAGGCACACAGGTCTCGCATGGAGGCCCAGTTATTGGTGGTGAAGTGGTGCTGTTCTGCAGAGCGACTCACACGTGATTACTGCAGCTGAAACTCCACTATCGCCTGCTGCTGCTCGCACAGTCTGGCTAGCATGTGCAAGGTGGAGTTCCACCTTGTGGGCACGTCACATATGAGGCGGTGAGCGGAAAGGCCGAAGTTACGCTGCAGCGCTGACAAGCGAGCAGCAGCAGGGTGAGAACGCCGAAAGTGCGCACACACAGCCCGCACTTTCTGCAGCAGCTCTGGCATATTGGGGTAATTTTTAAGGAACCTCTGGACCACCAAGTTCAGCACATGCGCCAGGCAAGGGATGTGCGTCAAACCGGCTAGGCCCAGAGCTGCTACGAGATTTCGCCCACTATCGCACACCACCAGGCCGGGCTTGAGGCTCACTGACAGCAACCACCCATTGGTCTGTTGTTCCATGTCCCTCCACAACTCCTGCGCGGTGTGGGGTTTTTCCCCTAAACAGGAAAGTTTTAAAACTGCCTGCTGTCGTTTACCCCTGGCTGTGCTGAAGTTGGTGGTGAAGGTGTTACGCTGACCGGATGAGGAGGCGGTAGAGGATGAGGAAGCGGAGTAGGAGGAGTTAGCAACAGGAGGCAAACTGAAGCGCCCTGCAATCCTCGGTGGTGGAAGGACATGCGCCAAACTGCTATCTGCCTCAGGCCCAGCCGCCACTGCATTTACCCAGTGTGCTGTTAGGGAGATATAACGTCCCTGACCGTGCTTACTGGTCCACGCATCCGTAGTTAGGTGGACCTTGCCACAGATGGCGTTGCGCAGTGCACACCTGATTTTGTCCCCCACTTGGTTGTGCAGGGAAGGGATGGCTTGTCTGGAAAAATAGTGGCGGCTGGGCACGACATACTGTGGGACAGCCAATGCCATCAGGCTTTTAAAACTCTGCGTCTCCACCATACGGAATGACAGCATTTCAAAGGCCAGGAGTTTTGAAATGCTGGCATTCAGGGCCAGGGATCGCGGGTGGCTAGGGGGGTACTTCCTCTTCCGCTCCAATGTTTGGGAGATAGAGAGCTGAACGCTTCCATGGGACATTGTGGAGATGGTTGGTGACCCAGGTGGTAGTGTTGCTGGCAGATCCTCTGTTTGCGGGGTGGCAGGTGCCACTGTCACTACAGAGGTGGATAAAGAGGCCGAGACTGCAGCAGAAGAGGAAGCAGGAGGAGCCAGAGACCTTTCTTGGTTTTTGAGGTGTCTACTCCACTGCAGCTTGTGCTTTGCACTTAGATGCCTGGTCATGCAGGTTGTGCTCAGGTTGAGAACGTTTATGCCTCGCTTCAGCCTCTGATTGCACAGCCTGCAAACCACTCGTGTCTTGTCATCAGCACATTGTGTGAAGAACTGCCACGCTACGGAACTCCTTGGACCTGGCTTTGGTGTGCTCGGTCCCTTGCTGCGTTGGGCAGTAGCAGACATACTGTCTAGGGGACGGACGCTCCGCTTTTGCACCCTGCTCCCTCTTCTGCTGTGCTGGTGGCTCTGTGCGACCACCGCCTCTTCCTCCAAACTACACTGGTCACCTGCATAACGTTGATTCCATGTGGGGTCGAGGACCTCATCGTCCTCCACATCATCTTCCACCCAGTCTTCACCCCTGCCCTCCTTGTCTGTCTGCACAATTGCGAAAGCAGCAGCAGTTGGCACCTGTGTTTCGTCATCATCCGAGACGTACTGCGATGGTCCTCCCATGTACTCATCATGAAACATAAGTGGTTGGGCATCGGTGCACTCAATCTCTTCCACTTCTGGGGCAGGGCTAGGTGGATGGCCCTGGGAAACCCTGCTAACAGAGTCATCGAAAAGCAGAAGAGACTGCTGCATGATTTGGGGCTCAGACTGCTTGGCTGATTTGCAAGGGGGTGAGGTGAAAGACTGATGGACATGGGTTTCAGGTGCCAACTCTGATCTTTCATCAGAAGAGTGGGTGGGAGACAATGTGAAGGAACCCGAGGCACTGTCAGCAACCCAATCTATTATCGCCTGTACTTGTCCTGGCCTAAACATTCGTACAGCCTCATTAGGCGCGACAAAATACCGCCGCAGGCTCGGTCGCCTACTCGCACCTGAGGAAGGTGTTTCACTTGTGCGTGTATCTGGCACAGATCCACCACGTCCTCTCCCTGCAACAGGAGCTCCACCAGCAGCACCACGACCGGGGCCACCACGTCCCTTTGACCTTCTCCTCATATTTTCCAAATTTAGGATGTTGCCCTAAATGGGTGTTTTTGGAAGAGCAGAACACACCCACAGTACGTAACCGCTGAATCGCACAGCTACAGAACTGCAGAAAATGCTATTCAAAAAAAATTTTGTTTTTTTAGTATAGCACAGTAGGAGAAAACTATATAGAAATTGTTTATTTCACACACCTCCAAATATGTATAACACACTGCAAACTATTTTTTGTGCCCCTAAACGGTCGTTTTTTGGAAGAGCAGAACACACCCACAGTACGTAACCGCTGAATCGCACAGCTACAGAACTGCAGAAAATGCTATTCAAAAAAAAATTAGTTTTTTTAGTATAGCACAGTAGGAGAAAACTATATAGAAATTGTTTATTTCACACACCTCCAAATATGTATAACACACTGAAAACTATTTTTTGTGCCCCTAAACTGCGTTTTTTGGAAGAGCAGAAGACACCCACAGTACGTAACCGCTGAATCGCACAGCTACAGAACTGCAGAAAATGCTATTAAAAAAAAAATGTTGTTTTTATAGTATAGCACAGTAGAAGAAAACTATTTAGAAATTGTTTATTTCACACACCTCCAAATATGTATAACACACTGCAAACTATTTTTTGTGCCCCTAAACGGCGTTTTTTGGAAGAGCAGAACACACCCACAGTACGTAACCGCTGAATCGCACAGCTACAGAACTGCAGAAAATGCTATTCAAAAAAAAAGTTGTTTTTTTAGTATAGCACAGTAGGAGAAAACTATATAGAAATTGTTTATTTCACACACCTCCAAATATGTATAACACACTACAAACTATTTTTTGTGCCCCTAAACGGCGTTTTTTGGAAGAGCAGAACACACCCACAGTACGTAACCGCTGAATCGCACCGCTACAGAACTGCAGAAAATGCTATTCAAAAAAAATTTTGTTTTTTTAGTATAGCACAGTAGAAGAAAACTATTTAGAAATTGTTTATTTCACACACCTCCAAATATGTATAACACACTGCAAACTATTTTTTGTGCCCCTAAACGGCATTTTTTGGAAGAGCAGAACACACCCACAGTACGTAACCACTGAATCGCACAGCTACAGAACTGCAGAAAATGCTATTCAAAAAAAATTTTGTTTTTTTAGTATAGCACAGTAGGAGAAAACTATATAGAAATTGTTTATTTCACACACCTCCAAATATGTATAACACACTGCAAACTATTTTTTGTGCCCCTAAACGGCGTTTTTTGGAAGAGCAGAACACACCCACAGTACGTAACCGCTGAATCGCACAGCTACAGAACTGCAGAAAATGCTATTCAAAAAAAAATTAGTTTTTTTAGTATAGCACAGTAGGAGAAAACTATATAGAAATTGTTTATTTCACACACCTCCAAATATGTATAACACACTGCAAACTATTTTTTGTGCCCCTAAACGGCGTTTTTTGGAAGAGCAGAACACACCCACAGTACGTAACCGCTGAATCGCACAGCTACAGAACTGCAGAAAATGCTATTCAAAAAAAAAGTTGTTTTTTTAGTATAGCACAGTAGGAGAAAACTATATAGAAATTGTTTATTTCACATACCTCCAAATATGTATAACACACTACAAACTATTTTTTGTGCCCCTAAACGGCGTTTTTTGGAAGAGCAGAACACACCCACAGTACGTAACCGCTGAATCGCACCGCTACAGAACTGCAGAAAATGCTATTCAAAAAAAATTTTGTTTTTTTAGTATAGCACAGTAGAAGAAAACTATTTAGAAATTGTTTATTTCACACACCTCCAAATATGTATAACACACTGCAAACTATTTTTTGTGCCCCTAAACGGCATTTTTTGGAAGAGCAGAACACACCCACAGTACGTAACCACTGAATCGCACAGCTACAGAACTGCAGAAAATGCTATTCAAAAAAAATTTTGTTTTTTTAGTATAGCACAGTAGGAGAAAACTATATAGAAATTGTTTATTTCACACACCTCCAAATATGTATAACACACTGCAAACTATTTTTTGTGCCCCTAAACGGCGTTTTTTGGAAGAGCAGAACACACCCACAGTACGTAACCGCTGAATCACACAGCTACAGAACTGCAGAAAATGCTATTAAAAAAAAAAGTTGTTTTTTTAGTATAGCACAGTAGGAGAAAACTATATAGAAATTGTTTATTTCACACACCTCCAAATATGTATAACACACTGCAAACTATTTTTTGTGCCCCTAAACGGCGTTTTTTGGAAGAGCAGAACACACCCACAGTACGTAACCGCTGGATCGCACAGCTACAGAACTGCAGAAAATGCTATTCAAAAAAATTTTTGTTTTTTTAGTATAGCACAGTAGGAGAAAACTATATAGAAATTGTTTATTTCACACACCTCCAAATATGTATAACACACTGCAAACTATTTTTTGTGCCCCTAAACGGCGTTTTTTGGAAGAGCAGAACACACCCACAGTACGTAACCGCTGAATCGCACAGCTACAGAACTGCAGAAAATGCTATTCCAAAAAAATTTCGTTTTTTTAGTATAGCACAGTAGGAGAAAACTATATAGAAATTGTTTATTTCACACACCTCCAAATATGTATAACACACTGCAAACTATTTTGTGTGGCCCTGAATGGCTCTTTTTGCAAGCATACATTAAAGTGCAATTTTTTTTATTTTTTTTTGCCCTAAACGGGTCTTTTTTTGCACGAGCAAAATAAAATGCACATTTTTTATTTTTTTTGCCATATGGGTCTTTTGGAAAAGAGCACAATAAAGTGCCTTTTTTTTTCCCCTAAAAGTTAGATTTTCTCTGACACTGGGCTCATGGCAGTGTAAAAAGACTGTGCACTGCAACACAAACAGGTAAACCTATGCAGATCGCTGATTTTAATCTCTGAATCTGGACTCCTATATAATATTCTCTCTCCCTGAAAGCACCAACAGAAACCTGGCCCTACACTACACTATCTCTCTATCTTTTCCCTCAGATTGCAGAATCAGGACTACCTCATGTATTTTACAATCTCTCCCTATTAGCAACAGCAGCAGCCAAGATCCTCTCCCTATCTATTCTGAAGCAGAGTGACGTGTGTGCTGTGTGCCTCTAGCTTATATAGAAGCTGGGTCACATGTTGCACTGACCAATCACAGCCATGCCATTAGTAGGCATGGCTATGATGGCCTCTAAGGGCACACCAGCTAATCAAAAGGTGATTGGCTGGCCCCTGAAGCATTTCTAAATGCGCAATTAGATTGCCGAACCCGAACCCGGACTTTTGCGCAAAGTCCGGGTTCGGGTTCGGGAAAAAGCTAAAGTTCGGTACGGACCCGAACTTTACAGTTCGGGTTCGCTCAACACTATTTATAAGATATTTCCAAAACATAGCAAATACATAGCAAAAATGACACCCCAAAATACATTCTACTACTACTCCTGAGTATGGGGATACCACATGTGTGGGACTTTTACACAGCCTGGCCACATACAAAGGCCCAACATTGAAGTAGCACCATCAGGCGATCTACGAGCATAAATTGCACATCTCATTTCTCAACCACGATTATTTTTTTTCCAGAAGTTTTTGGAAAATGTGGAAAAAAAATGAAAACGCATTTTATTTGCACAAAGTTGTCCATTTATAAGATATTTCCAACACATAGCAAATACATAGCAAAAATGACACCCCAAAATACATTCTGCTACTCCTTCTGAGTATGGGGATACCACATGTGTGGGACTTTTACACAGCTTGGCCACATACAGAGGCCCAACATTGAAGTAGCACCATCAGGCGTTCTAGGAGCATACATTACATATATAATTTCCTGGCAACCTATTATTTTTGAAGGCCCTTCATATTTCTAACACATAGCATGTACATACCAAGAATTACAATCCAAAATGAATTCTATTGCGGAAAGGGTAAAAAAAAAAGTATTACCTGTGCTTTTAGTAGTGTCCACAGAAGAGAGCACTGGTCCAGGCAGCAGTCGGGGATGTGCTTAGCGACAGCAATAGTAATTATCCATGCAGCAGGCAGGAATATTGTCTATAGTCAGCACAAGGATATTGTCATATTGTCTATGGTCAGCACAAGGATATTTTCAGCACAGCCAAAGCATTTGTCCATAGAAATTGTCCAGGCAGAGACAGCCAGCACAGCCATATTATTGGTCCTGGTTCACCGTTACCTGCAGACACTCATTATTGTACCGCTCTCCAGCCCTTCATAAACATACTGCCTCTTGCCACAGCTAATTATTTGCATAGTCCAGGTAGCAGGCAGTTGTGTGGTCCATTCATGCGGCAGGCAAAGGTATGATGGCAGTAAGTCAGCAGCAGGCTGAGGGCGGCAATCGGGTAAGACCTGTGCACAGGGGCACAGGGGTAGAGGCTTCGACCCACCCAAATCTCTATGAAGCCTCCAGACTCCAGACCCTAATCCGGAAATTAAACCCGGAGAAAACAAAAAAAAAATTTCTCCATCCGGAAAAACAATTCTGGAGCCCCTCACATATGTGAGACCCCTGTGTACTACAGTAGCAGGGCAACAGATCAGTCCAAGTGGTAGGCAAAAGCATAGTCCATAAAACAGGCCAGGGTCAGTAAACGTGGAAGCAGTCCAAACGGTAGGCAGAGGCATAATCACAAAACAGGCCAGGGTCAGTTCACATGGAAGCAGTCCAAACAGTAGGCAGAGGCATAATCACAAAACAGGCCAGGGTCAATACACGTGGAAGCAGTCCAAACGGTAGGCAGAGGCATAATCACAAAACAGGCCAGGGTCAGTTTACGTGGAAGCAGTCCAAACAATAGGCAGAGGCATAGTCAAAAAGCAGGCCAGGGTCAGTTCACGTGGAAGGCAGTGGCATGGTTATTTAGGGAAGCATGGAAAATGGTCAGCACAGATTATGAAAATGGGGGGGAAATGGTTAAAAATATGGGCTAATATTTTACGGATGTGTGATAAAATTCGAAGCATTCACCAATGCAAAGGCCAGGTTGGGAGGGACACCGGGGACAATGGTAGCTGGTATCTTTTCTAATTCCTCCTTTGCTGCACACGCGACATATTTTTTGCCGTCTTCGGCCTGCTTCGGATTGTGGGATGCTGTACGGGAAGTGCCATCCATGAAGTCTGCTAACAGCATCAGAACAAAGGTTTTCTTCGGGGGGTCTTTGTTGATAGATAAGGGATGTGACTACTTCTTCTGAGAATAGTAGGAGGGGGACTGGGTTGTCTGTTGATTTGGTGTAAACTACGTAGGAATTATACATGGCCAAATGGATGAGATAAATTGCTACCTTCTTGTACCAGAATCGGGACCTCCTAATGGACAAATAGGGCTGAATCATTTGATCGTTGAAATCAACCCCCCCCCATGTAGAGATTATAGTCCTGGACACAAGTCGGCTTTTTGATGGGACCTTGTCATCTTCGCTGAACTACAACTGCAGTGTCATCATGAATGGTGGACATCATGTGCACGTCCCTGTTATCCTTCCACCTCAAGGCCAGCACTTCTTTGCACCTCAGTGTTGCTCTTTCCCCCTTTTGCAGCTTTTTGTTCACAATTGATTGTGGGAAGCCCTTCCAGGGTTTTTTCGAGGTACAAGTGTCTGAAAAGGGGCAGGCTGGTATAAAAGTTGTCCAGGTATAAATGATAGCCTTGTTTTAGAAGTGGGTAAACCAGGTCCCATACAATTTTTCCAGCTGTGCCCATGTAGGCCGGGCACTCAGGGGGCTGGAGCTGGGAATCTTTTCCTTCATATATGCGGAACGCAGAAAGATATCCCGTGGCTCTCTCACAGAGCTTGTAAAATTTTACACCGGATTTGGCCTTTTTGCTAGGAATATATTGTTTTATTCCTAGCTGGCCTGAAAAGGGTACCAGGGACTCATCCACACATATATGTTTCTCGGGGACATAGAGTTCTGCAAATCGATTGGAAAGGAAATTTATCAGTGGGCGAAGTTTATACAGCTTATCGGAATCTGGATGGTTGCGGGGAGGGCACTGGGTGTTGTCAATAAAATGCAAGAATCTCATTATCATCTCATATCGGGTCCTGGGCATTACGTAAGAATACATGGGCATGTGGTAGATGGGTTTTATGGACCAATAGGCATGTCCTTGATTTTTTTTTGTAAGCCCCATGTTTATGGTGAGGCCCAAAAACATTTTGAACTCCTCCAAATCCAAATCTCTCCCCTCAAATGGACAGGCATAAGATGATTGGGGGTTGTCGGCAATATACTGCTGGGCATATAAGTTTGTCTGCTCCACAATGAACTGCAGAATAGTGTCGGGCAAAAAAAGGTGAAAATAATCAACCTCTCTGAAATTCTGGGTGTTGGCCTGCACACCTGGCTGTGCTGTGAAAGGGGGAATAATTGGTGATCCCGAGTCGGAAGGCAGCCATGTTGGGTTGGCAAGACCATCTGGCATGTATGTAGCACTGGCTCTTGGGGGACATGACACTCCAGTAGTTGGGGGAGTTAAATTTCCTGTGCTGGTACTCGGGTGTGATGTGGCAGCCCCGGTACTGGCCCAAGGCATTTGTTCGTGGGACCATTCACTGGCGGCAGCACTGGTACTGGGCCTTTGTTCCTGGGGCCTTTGGCTGGCGGCAGCATCGGTACTGGGCCTTTGTTCCTGGGGCCTTTTGCTGGCGGAGGCGCTGGTACTGGGCCTTTTGCTGGCGGCAGCGCTGGTACTGGGCCTTTGTTCCCGGGGCCTATTGGTGGTGGCAGCGCTGGTACTGGGCCTGGGAATATTATCCTGGTTGCTGGCGGCTGCCTGGTTTCCAGAGTGCCGTGCCCTTTTAGGAGGGACCCATTCTTCATCCGAATCGTTACTGTATTCGATCGGTTCAAATTCCGAATTTGATTCAGAATCAGAATTGGAATACGCTGAGAACTCCCCGGTGCTCTCATCAGTCATGGAGAGGATCTGGAATGCCTCCTCACTGGTATAGAGTCTTTTGGACATGGCTGTGTGGCGGGTAGCTGTGCAACAGGTGACAGATGGGTAGCAGGTGACGATCACTGATGGGCTGTGCGATGAGTGGCAGGTGGCGTTCACTGATAGGTGATGATGGTTTGACGGGAGATGGTCACTGATGGGTGACAGGCCACGGTCACTGATGGATGATGGGTGCACCGCTGATGGTCACTGATGGGTGACGGGTGACAGGGCACGGTCACTGATGGGTGACGGGTGATGGGTGACAGGGCACGGTCACTGATGGGTGACGGTTGCACCGCTGATGGTCACTGATGGCAGTCTCTTATGTGGCAGGTGATATGTGACAGGGTATGGTCACTGATGGGTGACGGGTGACAGGGCACGGTCACTGGGTGACGGGTGACAGGGCAGGTCACTGATGGGTGACGGGTGAAAGGGCACGGTCACTGATGGGTGACGGGTGACAGGGCACGGTCACTGATGGGTGACGGGTGACAGGGCTGATGGTCACTGATGGCAGTCTCTTATGTGACAGGGCAAGGTCACTGATGGGTGACGGGTGACAGGGCACGGTCACTGACGGGTGACGGGTGACAGGGCACGGTCACTGATGTGTGACGGGGTGACAGGGCACGGTCACTGACGGGTGACGGGTGACAGGGCACGGTCACTGATGGGTGACGGGGTGACAGGGCACGGTCACTGATGGGTGACGGGTGACAGGGCACGTCACTGATGGGTGACGGTTGCACCGCTGATGGTCACTGATGACAGTCTCTTATGTGACAGGTGCACTTATGGGGTGACTGTTGGGTGACAGATGACAATTGGGGGGGCGATGGGACAGGTGTGGTGTTGATGAAGACACTACTGACATAGATCTGTAACTCACTGCTCCTGGCTCTTCTCTCCTCACACTGGAAACGGTGTGTGAGGAGAAGAAGAGCTGGCAACAGTTAGATACAAATCTTTGTTTACATTTAGTGATCAGGCTGTGAATGGATCACAGCCGATCACATGGTACACAGCCCTGGCCAATGGCTGTGTACCATCGTCGGTGACGAGTAGTGTTCTCGGGAACACACTGTCACCGACGGACACGCGCAGCGCGCTCCCGATCTCGCGCCTGCAGCGTGCAACACAAGCAGGAAGAATCTGTGATCAGCCGTGACTTTATCACGGCCGATCACGGGGTTAACCGCACTTGCCGGTGGCTATTCACCCCTGTCAGTGACGAGCGGTGTCTCGGTGACACGCCGCCACCGACAGCACACGGATGCGCGCCCGCGATCGCGCGCAATCCCTGTTCAAAGGGAGGATGTCATATGACGTCCTCTCAGAACGAGAGAGTCCTCCGCCCGCCGTCAATAGACAGTGGGCGGTGGACAAGTGGTTAAGCATTACTGTTTTTTTTTTAACCACTTCCCTACCCGCCCATAGTCAAATGACGTCCACAGATGGGATCTCCCATCCTGGGTGGACGTCATATGACGTCCTGGGCTTTGTGGGGGGATATCTGAATGATGACTGCAGCTAGAGGCATCATTAAGATATCCTTCTATTCTGCCGGCGATTCTGCGCACAATAAGAATGATCATAGTGGCGGTTCTGCCGCTTGATCGTTCTTATAGGCGGTGGGAGGAGACATCCCCCCCCTCCTGCAGCCATCCGCTGCTTCTCCGGGCTCTCCCGTGCCATTGGGGGCCCAGAGAACGAATCGTCCAGTGCCGGATAGGAAGCATAGAGATGACTGGTGAGCAGATGGTCACCAGTCATCTCTATGACCGTCTGAGGCACGGGCGCGATGTGATGATGTCACGCCCGGGTTCTCAAAAGTAAACAAAGCCGCCATTGCGGCTAGTAAGCATGAGATCAGTGAAATTTTTTTCACAATCTCATCCTTTCCAGCCTGGAGAAGATATGTGCGGCCTTATTGACCCCGCATCTCTCCATAAAGAGGACCTGTCACACACCATTCCTATTACAAGGGATGTTTACATTCCTTGTAATAGGAATAAAAGTGATACAAAAAAAAATAAAAAATTAAAGTGTAAAAATAAAAAAAATGAAGTAAAAAATAAAAATAAAAAAATAAAATAAAAAAAAGTAAAACGCCCCTGTCCCCGGTAGCTCACGATCAGAAGCGAATGCAGACGTAAGTCCCGCCCACATATGTAAACGCAGTTTAAACCACATATGTGAGGTATAGCCGCGTGCATTAGAGCGAGTGCAACAATTCTAGCACTAGACCTCCTCTGTAACTCTAACCTGGTAACCTGTAAAAAATTTCAAAGCGTCGCCGCCTATGGAGATTTTTAAGTACCGAAGTTTGCCGCCATTCCATAAATGTGCGCAACTTTACTGTTTTGTTATTTTTTTAATTCATGAAACCATTTTTTTTCCCCAAAAAAGGTGTTTGAAAAATTATTGCGCAAATACCGTGCAAGAAAAAAAGTTGCAATGACCGTCATTTTATTCCCTAGGGTGTCTGCTAAAAAAACATATATAATGTTTGGGGGTTCTGATTAATTTTCTAGCAAAAGAATGATGATTTGTACATGTAGGAGAGAAGTGTCAGGAATAGGCCCGGTATTGAGGTGGTATAAAAAGCATGGTGTTGAAGTGGTTAAGAAATTAAGTAGAAAGGCCTAACAAAATAGTAGGGAAAAATAAAAAAAAACAAATGTCACCATAAAAATACTGTATAAACTTAGCCTACCTTAAAAGTGGACAGTGTCAATCAATAGAGCAGTGGACAGTGTCAGTAGGGCAGTGGACGGTGTCAGTAGGGCAGTAGACAGTGTCAGTAGGGCAAAGAACGATGTCAGTAGACAGTGGATGGTGTCAGTAGGACAGAGGCTGGTCTCAGTAGGACAGTGGACAGTATCAGTAGAACAGTGGACGGTGTCAGTCAGTAGAGCAGTGGATGGTGTCAGTCAGAAGAGCAGTGGATGGTGTCAGTAGAGCAGTGAACAGTGTCAGTACAGCAGTGGATAGTTTCAGTAGGGCAGTGGATGGTGTCAGTTGAGCAGAGGATGGTGTAAGTAAAGCAGTGGATTTTGTCAGTAGGCCAAATAATGTTGTCAATAGATCAGTGGACAGTGTAAGTAGAGCAGAGGTTGGTGGCCATACTTTTTTTTTTATTTAATTTTAATTACATTTTTTTTTTTACAATTTTATTTTGTATTATTATTTACAATATTATTTTTATTTTATTTTTATTACAATTTATTTGGAGCCCTGTTGGGGGGCCTTGATTAAATATCAGGGGTCTAAAGACCCCTGATGCCTTACTTTTGAGATAGAGCAAGGGACTGAGGACAGAGATCCCCTAGTCCTTTTCTCTGCAACCTTAGCTGTACTGGACAGTGATTGAATGGGAAGTGCTCTGTGGCTCTGTGACTTCCTGTGGCTTCCTGTTCATTCACTAACTGAAGTGCTTTAGTTATGAATGAATACAGTTCATGAGCATTACCAATCACTGACTTCAGAAAAGAAAGGGGCCAGTAACTGTATCTTCCCTGCTTTCCATCCTGAAACATCCCCTGTAGCAGCTGGCAGCTAGGAGGTGGTGAAGGGGGAGGGGGGAAGTAAACAGAAGGAAGAGGAACCTGGAGAGGAGTGCCAGCTGGGCAGCATTTAGTGGGACCGATGGGCTGTATTTTCCTCCCTGTAGCAGCTGAATGCCAGCGGGAGGGAGAGGAGGAGAAGTGAGCATTTCCGGCATTCAGCTGCTGCAAGGAGGAAAATACAGCCCTTCAGTTCCATTGAATGCCGTCCACACCACTCTTCCTCTGCAGATTCCGGGATTGGCAACTAAGGGACGCAATCTACCCGTCACCTGCCCACAATTGATGGGTAAATTGATCCCCTAAAATGCACCCCTCCATCCCTGTCAAATTCATCTTTACAATGCTCCCTTTTCTTCTGTTACAGCCACCACAAATGATCAGATCCAGTTATAAAGGAGCAAGTTAGTTCCTCCCATGCAGTTCTTGGGCCTAGCAGCCAATTACTAAAACTGAAAGTGGTTGTAAACCCTCAGGTAGAACTTTCACCTACAGGTAAGCCTAGATTAAGGCTTACCTGTAGGTGCTTGCAATATCTCCTTAACCTACACGGTTTAGGTGATATTTGCAAAAAAGACTGTACCGATGTCTACGGCGCATGCGCGCCGTAGACAATGGCGCAGGCACACTGAGCGTGCCGTTTTATGAATGGGGTCATGCCGTAAGTGGTGTCTTCTGCGCGCAGTCACAGAGCGGGAGTTCGGGGACCCTGGAAGATGAGGGGTAAAGATGGACGCTCGCTACTAGCAAGGAACACCAGGACATTGCAGGTTTCTCCTGCAGGTAAGTGACACATAATGGGCTACTATGCGATGCATAGTAGCCCATTATGCTTTACCTTTGCAGGGAAACAAAGAGGAAGTAAACCCATTAGGGTTTACTTCCTCTTGAACACTATCATGTGTAGAAAGAGGTGATGTAATTGCTCTCTGTAAGCTCCAATACCAGCCAACACCGGTTGTTTTGCAGCTACTTTAATAAAGGAAGAAGCAGTGGAGGAGTGCTGGAAAGTTGGCCACAGAGGGGGCTCTTTAATTAGGCAAATTAGGCGGTCGCCTAAGGCCTCACACTCACAAGGGCTTTGCGGCCACCTAACTTACCCAATGCATTACCCCAGTTTTGAGGGACTGAGGACCTTAACGCTGCTGTGCTCAGGCAGCGTTAAGAGCCCTGTCTCAAGAGCGGGGCTGCCAGTGTCCCTAACAACAAGTGAATATTGGTGACACCACCCCTTGTGACATCAATGACCCAGCATTCCCTCAGTCAATGACGTCACGAGGGGGCTGGTTTATCAGGTGACAACACTAGGTGGCCCAGCCCCTTAGTTATTAAAGAGCAGGATCTGGGGGCCGCCTTGTTAAAGACCCCCACAACCACCGGCCAGGGTTGTGGGGAAGAGGCTCTTGTCCTTGAATTATTTTTCCCCATCCTGGGTGTGAGTGGGGCCCCATGTCATGTTTTGCCTAAGGCCTCACAAAGCCTAGATCTGCCTCTGGTTGGCCATAGCTAGATAGGGAGGCGGACTGCTAGGATTCCTCTGGACTATTGGAAGCTTTCCTCTTTTTAAGGTGCAGGCTGACAGCCTGCCCACCTACCATAGGCTTTCTGGGGTCAGATACCCTCTGCCCTGAATTTCCACCACGGTCCACTATGGAGCATATATAGCCCCTCTCCCTTAGGCTCTGGTATCTACAGTTTCCAAAGTCCTGGAGGACATTACCTGTTGCTGCTTATTAGTAGCCTCTACCTAGCAGTTTACCCAGCTGTCGTTTATTGTGATTTTTTACCATTATTGGTCATTTTGCCACAAACAAATTGCCAATCTAACTGTACTAAGGTGTGCGCTGCACTTGCAGCACATTCGACCTACTATTATGCTCCTGAAGAAGCGTTAATTCGCGAAACTGGTAGAGCAATCCAAGATTACACCCGATACATTGGACCCATGGCTAATACCACCTGCTTCACATGTTTACTGTTTCACTAGCCTGTGGCTGCTGGTTATGTATTTTCATTAAGGATGGAGTGCATATATGCTGTACAAATATAATTCTGAAGCACTTTAGAATATTAGCCTGAGCCTTGTATCCAAATACGAATAGACTGTCAATTTTTTTGAATGTTTATGTGTATTTTCTTATGACTTTTTCTAAAATAAATACCCTTAGCTTTTTACAATATTTATCCATGTGCCGCCTAAAGTCCATTCTTTAGTCTAGTCATATTCTTCCTGCCATACCGGGACGTTGGCACATTTATACCTGTGCATCCACAGTGTCACCCTGTGAGGATGCACGTTAAGCAATTTCTTCAAAATAGATAGGGAGGCGGGCATTAAAGTGACCTGTTTTTTTTTTTTTCCATAAATAGTGAAGGGAACACAAGGTCTCCTTAACATAATAATAAACACCTAGAGAAATAAACACATAGAAAACTTCTATCAAAGTAACTATAGCATGGTTTACTACCTACAAAACTTTGTCTTTAGAATTTCCTGGGTCAAGCAGATGACTTGCGGGGATTCCAAGGTTTCTGCCTTCATGTGTCTGTTTTGTCATTTGATTCCTTTATTCTCCTACTGCGTATGAGTTACGTCAGAAATTTTGGGATAGGACAAGGGTATAGGTGTGACTATTCGAATACAAACCATGTACAGAAAAGCAGCAATGTAGGGAATGGAAAGTGTGCAGGAAAGGAGAGAAAGTGGACAATGGGAGGAAGAAGTCAGACTCAATTCACAAATCTAACACACTAGGATCCTTATTTTTTTTTAAAGTGACAGTTATATTCAGCTACCTCAATAATAGTTAAAAATTATAGACACATGGCTGAAAATTAAGATCCTTATTCTTGTTTAAAGCTTTGTGAATTGGGCCTAACATGGTGCCATCCAAGTTATGGAAATAGCCAACAGTAATAAGTGATAAATTTAATTAAGACCCTTGTTTTATCATGGGGACTCAATCCAAAGGTACGTTTTTAATGTTAGTTGGGGTTTAGAACATAAAGATGATGGATATGATCAATCGATTCTATTTTTCAATATAACGGCACAGTCTCCGTACACATTATTAATAATGATAATGTGTTTTGATACCTCGGTCTGATGGCCTGCTGTTACAAACAAACAAAGGCTGTAAATATAGCTACAAGATATTGTTGTACAGAGCAGGTATAAATGAAGAATTATTGTGATGCAGGAGGTCCTGAGCTCTGGTCGCGACAGATCAGCACAGGGTTTCCGATCCAGCTAATTCTTTATAAACTTCGCAGTGATTACAGTCATCTGTCTTCTCCTGACAACTCTCATGACCAGAGGGGGTCCACCATTTCATTTCCAGTTCATCGTTTAGAAAATCTGAGTAACACGGCCTGGCTGATTTCACACTAGCTTGACACAAACTAACTAAAGAGTTGCTTAGGGGTAGCATTTATTTCTAGAAATACTTTATAGCGGAACATGGAAGGCGATTTGTCACTGGCATTACATGTCTAACGTCTTTAAGTTGATTCACTCATTTTAAGCATCTTTCACAACTAATACTCAATCTCCTTGTTCGACATTACTGCTTTCTGTTATGGAATGTTCTTTTAAAATGATCATTTTGCTCAAATCTGAAACATGTACAATAACAGTTTTAAATCCACTGCTTTTAATGTATGCACCTGTAGCGGGTATGTACTTTCCCAGGTGTAATTCAAACTGGCAGAGACACCAGTGATGTGCAGTTCCTTGCGGTCCAGTGGGTGGCGTTGTCGCATCGGGCTGGGGTTGAACCATCATTATGTGCTGTGCCTCCTTTTTGTCCTCCCTCGGCAGCGGTATGGTGGGGCGGGGAACCCGCCGTGCTTGCTGGGAGAGGGTATAAAGGGGCCGGCCATCTTTGTCACGGGGTCGAGTCCCAGGCACCTTCAGCCTGAGGGCGTGTGGTTCGTGTCGGTCTTCTAGGCGGCCTAGGCCTAGAGGACGTCTGGAGATCGTGTTCCATCCCAGGCACCTTTAGCCTGGGGTGAGGTACTTGGATGGAGGTCAGGAGCTCAGTGCCCAACACTGAGTTCCGCGAGGGAAGGAGGTCCTAGGGAACCCAGGGATTGGGTACCCGAATCCAGAAGGCGTAATGGACCGGGGGGAGCTCCTCACTTGAAGACCTGGTGCAGCATATTGCCAGTGACAGGTGAGCCTCCCATCGGAGACCGCCTGGAAGGAAAATCCCCCCTCGCTAGGAGACCTCAGCCCACTTTCAGGAAGGAAAGTGGAGAGTTCATTGTGTCTGGGCCTGTTCGCATCCACACCTCCTTGTTTGTTCTGTTCTTTAAGGGAGTCTAACTGATTGTGCTGTTCACAAGAGAAGAATAAAGGAGTGTTGGACTGGTGTGGGGCTCTTTTCTGGTGGACATTGTTCAAGGTAACTCCAGGTGCACAACACTGAACGGAAGGTAGAGAAGGAACTTTGCTTCCACCGCACAAACATCTGCGGTGAGGGCTTGGCGTGGTGACCCCGCTCTTTCCCCTCTAAGGTACCCCTAGACAAGAGAAAGACGAGCTGATGCAGAGAGGGGAGTGAGGAGGCCGCTACACACCATATTGTCAAAAATGGGTGGAAATTAAGGAATTAAATTAAAGTATATGAAAATCACTAAAATCTCATAGAAACTTTAATGTAGAACTGACGGCAAAACTTTTTTTTTTGCCGTCAGTTTATTTGCCACCCATTAGGGAGATTTCCCTTTACTTCCTGCCCATAGACAGAACAGAAAGTATGAAAGTATGAAGAAATCCCTCCAAAGCAAGGGAAATCCATGGTGGTCACCAGAACTCATTGGTGTCCTGATTGGAAGATTTTGCCTCCATTCCTGTTTTGGTGACAACCCAGAATTTGTGATTTTCTTTCACTTTTACTTCTGGTGATAATGGTCACCAGGACAAATAGAGAGGGTGATTCTCACTAATAGAGGCACAGACGGCAGTAGAAACCGTGTTCTAATCGCTATCTAAAACAAAAAAAAAACATTTGGCTTTTAGTTTTAGTTTTATATGTTACTGTAATTCCCACAGTAATATTTAATATGTTTAATAAAAGGCAGCTTTTATTAAAATAATAGGACAAAACACTCCAATGGTATATGACTTGCTCCTGTATTGGCACGCTGCTACATACCTCCCAAAGTTATAGATGGAAAAGAGGGACACCTTTTAGCACAAAGCATGTTGGCAAAGGACACACCCCTGCCACAGCCTGTGTTATGCAGACCATGAATCATCAATACTCAATTTTTTTTAGGGCGAATGGCGTGCCACCTCCCCTATCCATGCCGCCCCCCCCCCCCCAATCCAAGCGTCTGGCCCCTTGCAGGACGCCGGGCACATTAATTCCAATGGGGTAGGTGTTTTTATTTTTTTTAAGAACTAATTAGAGCCAGAGGCTCTAATAGGCTTCAAAATAGGGTGGGCTCAGGGCGCAGAGAGTGCGCTCACAACCCACCCAGGTGTGTTAGAATAGCGAATAAATATTTGCTATTCTAACACTGTTCCTCCTCCCGGGCCAATCAGGAAGCAGGTCTGAGACCCGTCACATGATTGGCTGAAATAACAGGTGATCCTATTGGACGCCTAGCACCTAGGAGGAGGAGACGCACGGAAGCCCCCGTGATGGAGGAGATGACAGCAGGAGCCGCAGAGCAGAGGAGCCACTGCCCACCACCCGCTACCTAGATGGGGTAAGTGCCAGCCCGACCGGCAGACAGCCGACCCTTGGGCGGGCGGGGGGTTTAAGTGCCACGACCGCCAGGGGGGGTGGTTGTTTGCCGTACCCCCCCCAAATAAAAAAAAAGCACCGCCACTGAATAAGGGGGGTCTCTAATGGGGAAACTGATATAAGTGGGGACTCTAAAGGGACACTGATGGAAGTGGGAAATCTGATGGGGACATTGATGTAATGGGGGACTCTGATTGGGACACTAATGTAAGGAGGGGTTTTGATGGGGACACTGATGTAAAAGGCAACTTTACTTTGTTTTACTAATGTTTTTTCTTTTTTGTTATGGTTTATATCATGCTGATTACAAATAAGATCCAAGTAAAACATATTCATTAATTTCAATTGTTTTAGTATTTGTTTATAAACTGATTTTTTTTTCAGCCTGCGAATATCTGTCAAATTTATGACGTGGCCCTCGTACTGAAAAGCTTGGGGACCAAAATGGGAAGAGGACTATAATCTTCAATTCTCCCCCCAAGATTGGGATACTATTTTGGAAAATCGACGTATGTACCAGATCACTTGCAGTTGGGGAAACTTCATCTTTAGGTACAACTCCCCCCTACGACTACACTCCATTTATCCGGCATTATCCAAAACTTGTTTTTGGGGTTGCTCTATACCAGGTTCCCTAATTGACATTTTCTGGAACTGTGAGAAGGTTTTACCTATCTGGTAAAGGATTATGGATATCTGTAATTCTAATGTTCTATATATTTGAATTGAGCAAATTGCCTACTGTTTGTTCCAATTTCTCATGCCTCTTACAATACTGAAAAACATATTCATATGTTTTGTGTAGCTACTTTGTGGACAATAGCTTTAAATTGGAAGTCACCTAATGTCTCGTTCCCCCAAGTGATTGCCGTATTGTTTCTATACTGCTGATGGAATGTATATTTCACACACTTCCCAATTCCATGCCACATTTCTCTGCTAAATCAGATGTATGGGTTTCTAACCGTGGCCAGTTCTCTGTATAATTTTCATTATTCCTTATTTGATACTACCCCTCAATTGCTATGTACTTATGAGGATGCTTTTAGACAATGTGTTTGACTTGCACTCCATTTTTGATTTACTGATATGACGGTTTATGGCGCTTTATCTTTGTTTGTCTTGTTACAAGACTTTTCAGTTGCATAATACTGTGCTTTTGGACACATTTTTTTTTTACTGTCAATGTATTTTTAACTGTACATGTAAAAACATTCAATAAATAGTCTGCAAACAGAAAAGTGTGTAGACCCTTAATATAGAGGTTGTAGCCCAACACTTTTCATGGTATAATAGTCAATTTTTTATAGCAGTCATTACATCAGATCAAAAAAGAGGGACTAATAGATTTGGTTCCAAAAGAAAAACAGTCCCGTCTATTGAGGGACAGCTGGGTGCTATGCTGTCCCACAGGTTGCTGTTGGAGGCTACAATGGACCATTTCAGGATAAATTATGCAGGCTTGTTTCACTGATGGTAGCATCAAGGAATGTCTTGCAGTCATAACTGGAGCCTTCATTCATTTACAATTTACATTTACCAAAATCTAACCTATGTAGCTAAAAGAAGACCTAATACTGTGCATTCACATATCTTTGTTTTATATTCAAATTACAATTTTAAGCTCCTCAACTGGGCATGGTCAATATGCAAGTTCTGACTTCTGCTGAAAAATGTTGTGGTGGCGGCACATTTCCAACAACGTGTACACCTCTCTATAGGTCTATAAGGTGCACATATTGCATTATGAGATACAAAAGGGCATGCCACACCTCTGAATAGCATCTGATCTGGAGACTACAAGGCTGAGGATTTGAGAATCTTCACACCATAAATTGTGTGAATATTCACTTCAGTTATTTAATCATGTAGAAAGCAAACTCCTGTTTCCTTCCTTCATTAGCCAATGGTTGGATATTCAATTGAAAAGGAAATTGCGTTCTGCAATGGATAATTGATGTGACAATTCACATAATTTATTAAATGAATGTAAATTCCCTGCGCTACTATACTCTACACAAATACTCCAAAAAGAATATATAAAATAAATAATCTATAACTCCAAAGAAAGCAGCTACCACCCATTACACTATCAGAAATATAATATAATACATCAAATAGTGAAGCACTTCCAATCTACCTTAATAGTGATACTTTTCATAAAACTCAATGTTTTATCTTATATGACCAAATTTATATCAATGTATATTTAACAGATATATGAAATCCCCCCCCAAAAAAAAATGTGTAGTGCAAATCAATATAAAGTCCCATATACCATCTAATCTCTTATAGTCGCTAAACAGTTTTCAAATTCATAAAAAAATAAATGACGTGCACTTCTAATAGTATATATATATATATATATATATATATATATATATATATATATAGGGGTTGATTTACTAAAGGCAAATAGACTGAGAACTTTGCAAAGTGCAGTTGCACTGTGCAAAAGTAGTTGCTCCAGAGCTTAAAAAATGAGCAGAAGCTCTGATGACTTCCATCATCCAATCACGTGCATGAAAAAATGCTGTTTTTTTATTTTCCTTGCATGTGATTGGGTATTCTTTGCAAAGTGAAGCTTTACCTCATTTACTAAGTCCTGGAGCAGTCTATTTGACTTTGGTAAATCAACCCCATAGTGTCCCATTCATCAGCCAAATTCTATACAATCAGTGGACGATCTTTATGTCGTTATTCTATATCACTCAGCACCCACAGTGCCTTTCACCACACCCTCTGGGTGTCCTCTCACCTGATGACATGGACCCCACTAATAGCTTAGAGTCAATAGCGCTTTATTTAAAATTGTCAGCTTCAATCTTTCTCCATAGGCCCTGAAATCCACCTGCAATTTTTTTTTTCAGGCGGACCTGAACGGACGCTCCATACATCTCTATGGAGCGACGGATGTCAGCAGTGACATGTCCGCTGACATCCGATCTTCTCCGCTAAATTCAGACGGATGCAAACCCTATTTTTCATTCGTCTGGCGGATCGGATGAAAACGGACAGATCGTGATGCCGGCAGCTATCCCAAGCCTTTGAGAAAGTTGATTGGAGCGCAACAAGTCAGGTGTGGGGCCACGCTGGGCGAGGTCTGCATGCCACTATTGAGGAATTAGATCAACCAGTGTTTTTTCATGCTTGTGGATACTTTTTAAAATGTAAGTGCAATTTTTAGAGGACACCCAGGGGGTGTGGTGAAGGGCACTGTGGGTGCTAAGTGATATAGAAGAAATCACATATTATCTACATAAAGATCGTCTATTGATTGTATAGAAATTGGCTGGCGAATGGGGCACTAAATATATTCGAAGTGCACGTCATCTATTTTATAATGAATTTGAAAATTGTTCCCCGCCTATAAGAGATTGGATGGTATATGGGACTTTATATTCATTTGGACTACACATTTTTTTTTTATATATATATCTGTTAAATATACATTGATATGATATGAGTTTTATAAAAAGTATCACTATTAAGGTAGATTGGAAGTGCTATTTGATGTATTATATTACATCATTTATTGTGTAAAGGTTCTAAACTCCTTTGGTAAATCAGCCCAGTTACTTATCTTTTGAAAGGTCTCAATCACACCACTTCAGTTGAGCTGCAGTAATCTGCACAGATCAACACAGGTTCCACACCAGGGCACATAGAAAACAATTGATTTCTATGTGTCCTTTTCACACACCAATGTGCTGTTTTGAGATGACTTACCTTGCATTGCGTAAAAATAAGTATATGCTACATTTTTTTGCACTGCATTGCACTTTCTCTTAGTTCTCTCATGTCACTGCCAATCACCTTTTCACAACTCAGCTGAGGTGCATAGATGGATGAAATTCAGTTGTACTATATTTCAATAAAGTTAAAAAGGAAAAAAAATGTAAACAGTGCCTTGCTTTAAAACGGCAAGGCACTGCTCTCACTGCCGCTACACAGTAGACACCAGCCCACACCCATTTTAAGAAAGCGGGTGGTGTGAACGAGCCCTGAATGGAGGATTCTGCTCAGGTTGCACATTACCTGCACATTTTTAAACATTAGATATAATTATGTATGCATTTTATAGTTATTTAAAGTATATCTATGTTCAAAAATGTAAAATTATATATTTCTACATTTATTTTCAATTCTTTCTAGCAGTGACAGAGCTTCCAGGGTCACAAAGGTCACACTTGTACTTGGCCCTGGAGTTCCGCCACTAGAGAGGAGGGTTTCAATAGCCTGGACTGTGGCTTCCCAGCGGGGTTGCTGGCTGCATGGATCAGAGCTGTGATTGTCTCTCACACAGCCCAGAGCCAGTGTTGACAGTTCCCCCACCCCTGCATGGACAGGAAAAGAGAGCTGATCAGCTTCTCCTCCTCCCACCCTCTCCCCCTGTGTCTGTCCTACCCATATTCCCCGGGAGTGCTGTGACTCAAAGAAGAGGATGTGTGGGCGGGAAGTTTAAAGACCAGAAGCCACATGAGGAAAGGTGCCAACTACTGATGTTTGAGGGAGCTTACCATCCATCCACTGTAAGTTTAGTCTCCCCCTCCCTCTCTCTCTCCTGTCTCCCAGTTAGTACACTAATGTAAGGGGGATGCAGATGTAAGGGGTGCACAGCATTCCCTCTTACATCAGAGCCCCCCTTAACTCAGGGTTCCGGGTTTATATTCCAGAGTCCACAGAGATCCGTCTTACAGTGTAATCTGTCTGTTTGTTTGTCTATAGCAGCCATTATTAATAATAATGGCCGCTATAGACAAACAAACAGACAGATCCTGAAGACGTTGGCATGAAACGTTTGTAGAGCTACACTGTGAAGGCCTAGAGGTTGTGCCTCTGTTCTCTGCAGGTTTGGTGGCCTCTTATGTAAGAGACCGCCAAAGCGGCATTTGTTTTTGTACTGGTTGTTTTTATTGTATATTTGGAAATATTAAACTACTACACCATGAGCAAAAATATTGTTTTTGGTTGTGCCTCCATGCTAATACTATCCCCTGGTGGAGTGGAATAGAGCAGGTCTGGTCCTGCCATCTGTGGAGTGAGAGTGGTAATGCTGGATGCCATTTACATGCACATGCATTATAATGGCGCCCCTGTGACTTCAAGGAGAGGTGGGCTCCCTCCAGGCTCAACTGCCCTCTACCTATTCATTATAATGCATATGCTTTCACTGTGGAGGCTCTCAAAATTCTGAATTAAAACTACAGAAAACACTAGGGTGCCTTGGCGGGGCTCTGTAGTTTACACATGTATCTGCAAATGTGTGCAGATTAAACCCCAGCTTTTAACGCATACTTTTAGACAGGATAATTTGGTTGGGTGCAGGCTGCTCGGTAAGTTGAGCTGGGAATGTCTCTGGTTTTGTTTTGCATGTGTTGCCCTTCCATGTGCTCCTTGCTGCAAAGGTCAGTTATAGGTGAGGGCAGTGGCCATTTCTCAAAATTCAGAATTAAAACTACAGAAAACACTGGGGTGCCTTGGCGGGGCTCTGTAGCTTACACATGTATTTGCAAATGTGTGCAGATTAAACCCCAGCTTTTAACGCATACTGTTAGACAGGATAATTTGGTTGGGTGCAGGCTGCTCGGTAAGTTGAGCTGGGAATGTCTCTGGTTTTGTTTTGCATGCGTTGCCCTTCCATGTGCTCCTTGCTGCAAAGGTCAGTTATAGGTGAGGGCAGTGGCCATTTGTTTGTGCCATTTACACAAAGCGCTTATTGCTGTTCAGTAATAGACAGCATATTCCTCTGGTGAGTGTGTATTTGTACGGTTGGTGAAGGATTGGCACTCTGGGTGTTTCCAAGCGTTGGGTGAAGGCTGAAATGGAGCACTTTCATATGTTTCAAACCCATAACAATACGAACTGTTTATTTTTGTCGTTTGACAAACTTCAGTTTATGGTCACATTTTCGTGGACACTTTATGATTATTTTAGCGCTGCATTTTTGTTATAGTTTGTCTGAACCAGATTGCATGGTACTGCATGCAGTACCATTCGAGTTGGTGCGGCGTGTTTTTTAAAAGTAGTGCATGCACTACTTTTTGTGCGATCCAGTACGATTTCAGCCTATTCAAATGAATGGGTTGAAAATCGCACCTCAATTATGCGCACAGGAATCACACGGGAACTTGGATCACAATCCTGTGCAATTCAGGCATCAATGTGTCATACTATATATTTTTATTTTGGATACAGTGGGTAAAGTTTAGAATTCTAATTGATTTTTTGCTACAATCCGGGGCTCCATTAGAGAATTTTACAAAACTAGAAGTGAGGGAAAATTAGCAACAGGTACAAATATACAAGAAAAAGCAAAGGGGAGCTCTAGCTTTCCTCTACAAAAAAGAAAAAAATACATATATATATATATATATATATATATATATATATATATATATATATATATATATATATACAGTATTTCACAAAAGTGAATAAACCCCTCACATTTTTGTAAATATGTTATTATATCTTTTCATGTGACAACACTGAAAAATGACACTTTGTTACAATGTAAAGTAGTGAGTGTACAGCTTGTATAACAGTGTAACTTTGCTGTCCCCTCAAAATAACTCAACACACAGCCATTAATGTCTAAACCGCTGGCAACAAAAGTGAGTATACCCCTAAGTGAAAATTTCTAAATAGGGCCCAATTAGCCATTTTCCCTCTCCGGTGTCATGTGACTCCTCAGTGTTACAAGGTCTCAGGTGTAAATAGGGAGCAGGAGTGTTAAATTTGGTGTTATCGCTCTCAATCTCTTACTGGTCACTGGAAATTCAACATGGCACCTCATGGGAAAGAACTCTCTGAGGATCTGAATTTTTTTTTTGTTGCTCTACATAAAGATGGCCTAGGCTATAAGAAGAGTGCCAAGACCCTAAAACAGAGCTGCAACATGGTGGCCAAGACCATGCAGCGGTTTAGCAGGACAGGTTCCTCTCAGAACAGGCCTTGCCATGATCGACCAAAGAAGTTGAGTGCACGTGCTCAGCATCATATCCAGAGGTTGTCTTTGGAAAATAGACATATGACTGCTGCCAACATTGCTGCAGAGGTTGAAGGGGTGGGGGGCCAGCCTGTCAGTGCTCGAGCCATACGCCGCACACTGCATCAAATTGGTCTGCATGGCTGTCGTCCGAGAAGGAAGCCTCTTCTAAAGATGATGCACAAGAAATCCAGCAAACAGTTTGCCGAAGATAAGCAGACTAAGTGCCGGTTCACACTGCTGCGCTGTGAATTTGTTCCGTTTTTTTCAGTCCATTCTGAGGTGCGAATTTACCGCGATTTTAATGCGAATTTCAGGAGTGGGACATAGCTGCGATTAATGTTTTTGTTGAGAATAGTGTGGTGGAATTCGCACATATGTGAACCATCAAATGCGATTCCAGAACGGTTTACATTGATGTCTATGGAGACTAATTTCGCAACGCAACGCTCTAAACTCGCACAAGACCCTTTTTTTCATCGCATCGCATTCGGAGAGGAATCGCAACGCATAGGTGTAAACCACCATCATTGAAAACAATTACTTTTTGGATGACGTGCGAATCTAGTTTGTGTTTAACGCATCACATTCGGTATCAACACGCACAAGTGTGAACCGGCACTAAGGGCATGGATTACTGCAGTGGTTCTCAACCTTCTAGTGCCGTGACCCCTTGATAAAATTTCCCAAGTTGTGGGGCCCCCTAACAGTAAAATTATTTTCGTAGCGTGGGTTGTCAGCACCTAAGGCAAGACAAGTAATTTGCGTTCCTAACCCATGGACATTTAGCGCTCCCTGAGTCCTTTCCACTTGTACAGTATTAAAACCCCTTATGGTACATTTTAGAATGTACCACACTTTCTTTGTTCTCCTTTTTTTCCCTTTTATCTCTCTATCCTAATTTCTTGTTTTTTCCTCCCATCCCTCTCTCTAGCCGTCTTTCTTGTTCTTTCTCTTATTCTTTCTCCCCCTTTTTCTTTGTTCCTCCCCCTCTTTTCATGTATTATTTATTTTTTACTCCTTTTCTTACTCCTTGGTGGGGGGGGGGGGTAATGGGATCAGTGGCAGTGCAGGGCGGGGGGGTGGGATCAGTGGCAGTGCAGGGCGAGGGGTGGGATCAGTGGCAGTGCAGGGGGGGTGGGATCAGTGGCAGTGCAGGGGGGGTTCTGATCAGCCAACTTTGGTGTTCTTGATCAAGGTCATCTGCTTATCTAAGAACTGTAGTTGGAGCTTTTAATGGCAGCTATAATCACAGGTAGTGTTACTCACTGTGTCTCCGACTTTGTAGTGTCCCGCAGCAGTGACACCTATGCCGAAATCAGGAGATAGGGTCTCCTCCAGCCCCTCCCACTTTACATTCCTCACCAGTCAGCTGACCTCTAGTCTCTGCCCCCCAGGCATTCCGTGAACTGAATGGGCGGCTGCAAAGAGGCTGAGTGGGCGGCTGCGGGCTCCAGAAACAGCCCAGCTGCGCGGCCGCAGACTCCAGGGACAGCCCTGCTAGGCGGCCGCGAAAAGGCTGGGAGAGCAATGCGGGCTTCAAGAACAGCCCAGGATTCGGGGACCCCTGGCAAATTGTCATTTGACCCCCGAGGGGGTCCTGACCCCCAGGTTGAGAACCGCTGGATTACTGGAACCATGTCCTGTGGTCTGATGAGACCAAGATGAACTTATTTGGTTCAGATGGTGTCAAGCATGTGTGGCGGCAACCAGGTGAGGAGTACAAAGACAAGTGTGTCTTGCCTACAGTCAAGCATGGTGGTGGGAGTGTCATGGTCTGGGGCTGCATGAGTGCTTCCGGCACTGGGGAGCTACAGTTCATTGAGGGAACCATGAATGCCAACATGTACTGTGACATACTGAAGCCGAGCATGATCCCCTCCCTTTGGAGACTGGGCCGCAGGGCAGTATTCCAACATGATAACGACCCCAAACACAACTCCAAGATGACCACTGCCTTGCTAAAGAAGCTGAGGGTAAAGGTGATGGATTGGCCAAGCATGACTCCAGACCTAAACCCTATTGAGCATTTGTGGGGCATCCTCAAATGGAAGGTGGAGGAGCGCAAGGTCTCCAACATCCACCAGCTCCGGGATGTCATCATGGGGGAGTGGAAGAGGACTCCAGTGGCAACCTGTGAAGCTCCGGTGAACTCCATGCCCAAGAGGGTTAAGGCAGTGCTGGAAATTAATGGTGGCCACACAAAATATTGACACTTTGGGCCCAATTTGGACATTTCCACTTAGGGGTGTACTCAATTTTGTTGCCAGCAGTTTAGACATTAATGGCTGTGTGTTGAGTTATTTTGAGGGGACAGCAAATTTACACTGTTATACAAGCTGTACACTCACTACTTTACATTGTAGCAAAGTGTAATTTCTTCAGTGTTGTCACATGAAAAGATAGAATAAAATATTTACAAAAATATTGGGGTGTACTCACTTTTGTGAGATACTGTATATATATATATATATATATATATGTACTGTATAATATTATATTTCTGTCTGTGTTCTTATTAGAGATTTTCTGCTCACTTCCATCATAGTGAAAGCATTGTCACCGGGACAGAGGAAAACCATAAATCTCTTAAAGTGTAAGTAAACCCCCCTATCGTTTTCAGCCAAGGAAGCTGCCATCTTTGCCTCTGTTTAATCTACAACTGCCATGATGCTGCACATGTGATCAGTTATGACACCAGCCATTGGATGGTTTGGCAGCTTGGTTGAGAGCATAACCAATGGGAGTGTTACATTTCCGGCACGTGCCGGAAATAAAACTGTTTTATGGATGGGTTTACTTCCGCTTTAAATGGAGCCCCAGGTAGCATTTTGTTTGTCTGTTGGAATAAGGACACAATTGATTATCACTTCCTTTTCTATCCTAGCTGCAGATGCTCAATAATGCGCTATATTTGCATACATTATTTCTAAAGCTAGCCATACACAAAAGAGTTTTCAAGTCATTTTAATTTTTAACCAGCTTTTGAAGTGTAATCAAACAGCAGTTGAAATTGCTTTAACATTCTTGAGTGTATGGCCGCATGAATCTTTATCTTAGCAGTTCACTAGGTAGATCAGAAATCACTAGATAGATCAGAAGAATACGGAAGGGGGAGGGTGCAACATATAACATTCTACAATTGCTTAACAAAGCATTTTATGTCTGTGGATTGGCTTGTATGCTCATCATATACCTTACAGATTTCAAGTAATGTCATCTTTCAACCAGCTTTTGATCCCAGAAACAATCCACTAAAGCAAAGCAACCTAAAAACGCCAGTCCTAATGGTATTTTACAGTTTCAATAGAAACGGTTTGTGATAGATTGCCTTGATTTGTACAATTGGAACAAAAGCTGGTTGAAAGCATTTTAAATTACCTGAATTTTGCAAACTGTATGCCCAGAATAAATCTTTCTCTTTTCAGCAGCACTGAAACTCGTGTGGCTTGGGCAGCACAACAGGTGAATGTGGATCGGGGACATTATGATGTTTTAAAATAATATTCTTATCCAAGGCTAAGTTCACACCAGTACGGCACAACCTTGCAGTTAAGCAAGTTTTTCACGCATTACAGTATGTCCCATGTAGGGAAGCCAATTTATTTTATATACAGTATATTAATAAAGTGCAGTGCTACCCTATATTGCCTTTCAATAAATATTGTCTTATATTATCATCTACAAAATCAATAACATTGAAATTAATAATATTGCATGAACCAATGCAGTATTGATTTCAGCTGGGGGTCTCATTTACGATATCACAGCACAAGTGTATTGTATAATATTTATTTCCATGTATGGAGGCTTCCACCATTTTTCAGTGAGTAACACTAGTAGCGCGTTGGTTCTTATATCTGAGTTCCTAACGATTTTTAATTTTTTTTCCAAAATTTTATTTTTATTGGGTTATAAAAAAAAACAGATATAGAATAGTTACACAATGCACAATGTACTGAAAACGAAAACATATTGAAATCAGAGAAAAATATAGAAGTAGTAAATACAGATAAACAATGTCCATAAATACAGAGCACAGGGGTGATCTGCACAGCTTATTAGAAAATACATAAAGTAAACAACTCATAGGTAAATAATAGAACTCAAGACCAGAGAGCAATCTTAAGAGTAAAAAAAAAAAGTCAAAGGTTTTTGTGGAGGGTATATGATAGGTAATATAAAACCCAGAAAGGCACCAAGAGGGATATGTAGAATTGGGAGGGGGAGAAAGGGAGTAATAATGCCACTCTAGTACAATTTAAGATGTGGCAATTGGCATAGGGGTCCCATATTCCGACCGATCCCAAGGTTCCCAAACTTTATCAAATTGGGAGATGGAATCATGTACAGAGGCCGTTAAATATTCCGTCCTCCGAATCTCAGTCACCAAATGGAGAAATCTGGACCACGGAGCAGGTGCGTTGGACAACCAGCATAATGGAATAAGCCTTTTGGCAGCAAGCAAAATATAAGAGATTAGCCGATTGACTTTTTTAGTTAAGCCTAAACTAATGATTTATTTTAATGAGCTGCCCCACTCCTGAGGAATGCTGGAAGGGAAGTCTGGGGCCGTTTTTTAAAATCACAACAAACCGAACGGCATGGTGCCACAGCACCATTTTACGTGCAACAATGTGCATGTTTGCCGATGTTTGGGGTTGACATTAGGAATTCATCTCACCACCCCTGCACATCTGAGTAGCATGTTTCTGTGCATGTCTGGAACGTGTGTGATTTTGCACACGTTCCCGATGCGCATAGATGTGAACCAAGCCTAAGTGTTTTTGCAAATAGTCTGAATCTTACAAAAAATGTTTTTAGAGGTTATAGAAAGAAGAATGGGAACATTTTCTTGAATTGTGTCTCTTTAAGCATATATATAGTAAAGGTATGGTGCTTGATTCTAAATAATCTTAACTATGCATATACTTTTAGTGGATTTACAGTGCCTTGAAAAAGTATTCAAACCCCTTGAATTTTCCACAATTGTCATGTTACAACCAAAAACGTAACTGTATTTTATTGGGATTTTATGTGATAGACCAACACCAAGTGGCATATAATTGTCAAGTGGAAGGAAAATGATAAATGGTTTTCAATTTTTTTTTACAAATAAATATGTGAAAAATTTGGTGCGCATTTGTATTCAGCCCCCCTTATACTTTGTAGAACCACCTTTCCCTGCAATTACAGCTGCAAGTCTTTTTGGGTATGTCTCTACCAGCTTTGCATGAAATCGTTGGCCATTCTTCTTTGCAAAATAGCTCAAGTTCTTTTAGATTGGATGGAGAGCATCTGTGAACAGCAATTTTCAAGTCTTGCCACAGATTATCAATTGGATTTAAGTCTGGACTTTGACTGGGCCATTCTAATACATGAATATGCTTTGATCTAAACCATTCTATTGTAGCTCTGGCTGTATATTTAGGGTCGTTGTCCTGCTGGATGGTGAACCTCCACCACAGTCTCAAGTCTTTTGCAGACTCCAACGGGTTTTCTTCTAAGATTGCTCTGTATTTGGCTCCATCCATTTTTCCATTAACTCTGACCAGCTTCCCTGTCCCTGCTAAAGAAAAGCATCCCCATAACATGAAGCTGCTACCACCATGTTTCACGATGGGGGAGGGTGTGTTCAGGGTGATGTGCAGTGTTAGTTTTCCACCACACACAGCGTTTTGCTTTTACGCCCCAAAAAGTTCAATTTTGGTCTCATCTGACCAGAGCCCCTTCTTCCACATGTTTGCTGTCCCCCCCCCCCACATGGCTTCTCACAAACTGCAAATAGGATTTCTTATGGCTTTCTTTCAACGATGGCTTTCTTCTTGCCACTCTTCCATAAAGGCCAGATTTGTGGAGTGGATCACTAATAGTTGTCCTGTGGACAGATTCTCCTACCTGAGCTGTGGATCTCTGCAGCTCCTCCAGAGTTACCATGGGTCTCTTGGCTGCTTCTCCAATCAATGCTCTCCTTGCCCAGCCTGTTAGTTTAGGTGGGGGCCATGTCTTGGTAGGTTTGCAGTTGTGCCATACTCTTTCCATTTTCAGATGATGTATTGAACAGTGCTCCATGAGATGTTCAAAGCTTGGGATATTTTTTTATAATCTAACCCTGCTTTAAACTTCTCCACAACTTCATCTCTGACCTGTCTGGTGTGTTCCTTGGCCTTCATGATGATGTTTGTTCACTAAGGTTTCTCTAACAAACCTCTGAGGGCTTCACAGAACAGCTGTATTTATACTGAGAATAAATTACCCACAAGTGAACTCTATTTACTAATTAGGTGACTTCTGAAGGCAATTTGTTCCACTATATTTTAGTTAGGGGTATCAGAGTAATAGGGGCTGAATACAAATGCACGCCACACTTTTCAGATATTTATTTGTAAAAAAAAATGGAAACCATTTATTATTTTCCTTACACTTTACAATTATTTGCCACTTTGTGTTGGTCTATTATATAAAATCCCAATAAAATACATTTACATCTTTGGTTGTAACATGACAAAATGTGGACAATTGCAAGGGGTATGAATACTTTTTCAAGGCACTATATCCTTTTTTAAAGGGGCAGCTATGGTTTTTGTTGAATTTTATTGTTTTTGGAGTAGGCACCAAACACTGGTTTATTTTTTTATTGATTGTTTCTCTGTCCCTTTCCAAAAAATATAGACAAGGTGTCACTCCCTTGCAGCTAAGCTCTCATTTTCCATCTATATTCTACATTATAGAGAATACATTGAGGTTGCATGAAACCATTATTTAGCTATGCAATGACTTTGACCCTTGGGCTGCATTGGGAATTCTGGTAGATAGTGGAGGCTATGGGGTTAATTTATAAAGAATTAAAGAATATTCATTGATGCTTGCTTTCAGTACCCAATCATGTGAACAGGAATTTAAAGTGGAAGAAAATTCCACAGATTAGGGTGGGCACAGGATATTTCCACATTATGGCGCACTTTCCTCCTTTTCATCCATTGCTTGGTCACTGTTGATCCAACTCGTGCCACTTGGGCACAGGGCTTCTATTATCCCCAGCACCTTGCTCTGCTCTTCACATGACAAAAATGAACTAGGATGTACACTAAGCCATGCAATGTACAAAAAAAAGCTAAATTGCAACAACTATGGCACAAGCGTTTTTGGCAAAAGATAAATTGCATTTTAAGTTTGCTGAAGGGCTGCACTTAAAGAATAGGTTGCACAAGACTGAGGTGAGCACTTTACTTTATTTACTAAACCAAGTGAACATTTTCTACATGATTTATTTTATCAGTAAAAGCACAAAATGTTAAATTGCCACTTTTGTAATGGCGTTGAGTTTTAACCCATGAGTATGGTTTGATATCTGTCTTTTGGATGAGATATTTTTTACTGTTTGAAGCCTTTAATGACCATAGTTAAATCTGTGCCTCCAATTAGAGTGGGTGACCTGACATCAGTGTGTTACAAATCTTCATTAAATCTCTTTCTTTTTATGGGCTCCAGATATGAATCTGCAGACTTCATTTGATAAACCGGTAATGCCTTAAATGTCTATCAGGACCCCTCATCAGAAGTAGGATACGGTGCATTGCTGTAGCTTGTGTATTGACTAATATATAACCTGTCCTTGCATTAAAATGTAAAGTGGAAAGTCACGGTCTCAGCTGACCATTAGAAATACTCAAATAATCTCTGATATTTAATATGCCTATTGAGGGGAATTGCTGGATCAGTGACACTTGGCTGATGGAAAATGTGGAAAAATATCATTTTGTAATATGTAATGAGCCTCTTCAACCTCCTTTAGAGCTTAATGGAAAGGTCATGGTGCATTATCCATACAACCTTGCATTAAGGATTTGTAAACTCATAAGTTGATACAGTTACTGCTCTGCTGTGTTCACCTCTAGCATGTCAAACTACAGTCTGTTATATATTCATTTATCTCTGCAGTGGCTACATAGGTCTACTAGCTTAAAAAAGACAAAAATCACAAAGTTTGTGCAAGAATGCTTTTTGTGCATGCTGCGTTTCCAGATTTGTACTTTCAAAGGGACTTAGTGATCATCTTGACTACCTACAAATGTGAATAGTCCAGACCCCTTGAGTGTAAAGAAACCATGATCTTGTTTTCTATTCTTTTTCTGATTCCTAAAGAAAAAATAAGAAATAACATTTTATTAGTACAGTGGCTGCTTTTCAGCAAGAACTTCTACCATAAAGCCGTGTACACACGATCGGTTTTACTGATGAAAACAGTCCGATGGTCTTTTCTCATCGGACAAACCGATCGTGTATGGGACCCATCGGTCTTTTTTCCATCGGTGAGAAAAAATAGAACATGTTTTAAATTTATCCTGATGGGAAAAAAAACGATAGCAAATTCCGATCGTCTGTGTGGAACTCCATCGGATAAAAAACCCACGCATGCTCAGAATCAAGTCGACGCATGCTCAGAAGCATTGACCTTCATTTTTCTCGGCTTGTCGGAGTGTTTTACGTCACAGCGTTTGGGACGGTCTGATTTTTGACTGATGGTGTGTAGGCAAGACTGATGGAAGTCAGCTTCATCAGATTACCGATGGAAAAATCCATTGGTTTAAAATCCATAGGAAATCCGATCGTGTGTACAGGGCTTCAGGCCTGGTTCTACCAATGGTGTCTCAATGGACTTTAACCTACTACATTTCAGCGGACATGAGCCTATAGTTGTCAGATTTTGTTGTCAACAGATACAAAATGCTTTTTTCAGGGCTACCATGTCTGTGTAGCAAAAACATTTCTTAACCTTTTTTAACATTGAAATGGCTCTCTGATTTTAGGGAACCCCTGCTAATGATTAACATATTTACAGCTCATGGTACATTAGCATGATGGCCAGTGAAAGAAATGTATCATACATATACTAAAACGATTATTGTTTTCAGTGGTTATTTTTCTGAGAGGCAGAAATTACTCACTGCTCAAAGAACCCCTAGCAACCTCTGGGGGAACCCGAACCCTAGTTGAGAAAGGCTTCTGTAGAGGCAGAAGTCAAGGGTGCAGAGATTTGTTAAGGTACCGGTATTGGCAACAGAGGAAGCCTGTGCAGAAAGCTGAAGGGTATGTGTCTTCAATATAAAGCAGCTTAGACTGATACACAGCTGACGGCATGATGCTTGACCTTGTTACAGAGACACAGGTAAATGCCTAGCTGAAAGTGCACAGAGCAGGTCAGCTCCTGATACAAGTGCTCCATTTAAAGCGGGGTTCCACCCGCGTTTTTTTTTTTTTAAAGTCAGCAGCTACAAACACTGTAGCTGCTGACTTTTAAGATGGACACTTACCTGTCCTAGGCGCCCGCGATGTCGGTCCCCCGAGGGCGATCCCTCAATCGTGCCAGGTCCCAGCGCCGCCATCCTCACTAAGGGAAACAGGCAGTGGAGCCTTGTGGCTTCACTGCCTGTTTCCTACTGCGCATGTGCAGGTCTCGCGGCGCTGTATGAATGGGCGGCTGCTCTCTGGGATACACACAGTTCCCAGAAGACACCGCGCCCCATTCCCCAGAAGACAACGCAAGGATGACGACCAGCCGTGGTATAGGAAGAGGCAGATTAGGAAGATCCGCATAGCAACCGCAATTTCTGGTAAGTAAAAAAACAAAAAATTCTATTTTTTTGTAGCATTTTGGTGTAATTTATTTTTTTAGGGTGGACCTCCACTTTAAAGTGGTTTTAAAGTTTTATACACTTGAACCTGCAGGTAAGCTTGTAATAAAGGTGTATCTGTGGATATTGTGAATATCTTCTAAACTTGCGCCATTTTGAAGATATTCACAGTGGCTGCAACCGGTGTGTTCACCGGTGCATATGCAGTAGCTCTGCATTCAGGGCACATTGAGTATGCTGTAGAGTATGCAAGTGAGTATGCAACTTAGCAGAAAAGGAGTCTTGATAACAGAGTTGGTGATAGACCGCTAGCCGATCCTGCTCTACATCTCACTACATCTTGCTAGACTGGGACAGGGCTGTTTGCAGAAAATACAGCATTTTGCATTAGTTTAAAGGGGAACATTACCCCCAACATGCAAACTTAATGGGCTTCAAAGAGCACTAGAGTTTCACCTTACTGTCTGCTGAACTTTTGCTGTGAACTATACTCAAATCTGCTCCCATCCCTGGATAGGGTTGTCCAGGGGGAGTTGTGTACCTTGTGGACATTATTGTTTCTGCAGCATATTACTCATTTCACTTGGTTTTCACTAATTTCACAGATTGACAGTATAATTTATTTTGCTGTTTAATTGCTGTGATATACAGTTGTGCTCATAATTTTACCCTGGCCGAATTTATGATTTCTTGGCCATTTTCCAGAGAATATAAATAACACAAAAACATTTCTTTCACTCATGGTTAGTGTTTGGCTGAAGCCATTTATTATGAATTAACTGTGTATACTCCTTTTAAGTCATAATGGCAACAGAAACTACCCAAATGACCCTGGTCAAAAGTTTACATACCCTGGTGATTTTGGCCTGATAACACCTGGTCAAAAGTTTACATACCCTGGTGATTTTGGCCTGATAACATGCACACGAGTTGACACAAAGGGGTTTGAATGGCTATTAAGGGTAACCATCCTCACCTGTGATTTGTTTGCTTGTAATTAGTATGTGTGTGTGTGTATAAAAGGTCAATGCGTTTCTGGACTCCTGACAGACCCTTGCATCTTTCATCCAGTGCTACACTGATATTCCTGGATTCTGAGTCATGGGGAAAGCAAAATAATTGTCAAAGGATCTGTGGGAAAAGGAAGTTGAACTGTATAAAAGAGGAAAGGGATATAAAAAGATATCCAAGGAATTGAGAATTCAGCAGTGTTCAAACTCTAATCAAGAAGTGGAAAATGAGGGATTCTGTTGAAACCAAACAACGGTCAGGTAGACCAACTAAAATTTCAGCCATAACTGCCAGCAAAATAGTTTCGGGGTGCAAAGAAAAACCCACAAATAACTTCAGATAAAATACAGGACTCTCTGAAAACATGTGGTGTAGCTGTTTCAAGATGCACAATAAAGAGGCATTTGAAGAAAGATGGGCTGCATGGTCGAGTCGCCAGAAGAAACCCATTACTACACAAATGCCACAAAGTATCCCGCTTACAATACGTTAAAAAGAGCACAGAGACAAGCCTCAAACCTTCTTGCACAAAGTCATTTGGAGTGATGAGACCAAAATTTAGATTTTTGGCCACAATAATACATCATGCCCACGGACGTTTTTACAGCCACTTTTATGAGCGTTTTTTGCAGCTTAAAAATGGCTCTCCATGTTAGCCTATGGCCTCATGCCCACCATGATGTTTTTATGCTGTAAATAGCATAGGCGTTTTTAAGCTGCAAAAAAAACCCAGGACCAGTGCGTTCTGAAGCTCCAGCGTTAGAGCTGAAAAGACGTCAGACGTCGGCAAAGGGTGTAAAAACGCGATGTAACGAGGCTTAACGCTGTGTTAAGCCTTGTCCGGCGTTTCTTTCTCTATTCCAAATCAATGGTTCCCTATGGGAGCCCATTGATTTGAATAGAGGTCGCACCAGAAGTCGGATCAAGATGATCCGACTTGCGGGGCGACTCATGTGCGGAGAATCGTGAAGGGGAACCCTAATAAAAAATGTAAAAAAAATTGCGTGAGGTTCCCCCTCAGGACGATATCAGACCCTTCGGTCTGGTATGAATCTTGAGGGAAACCCCACACCAAAAAAAATGGCGTGGGGGTTCCCCCCAGGATCCATACCAGACCCTTATCCGAGCACGCAGCCCGGCCGGTCAGGAAGGGGGGCAAGCAAGCGCCCCCCCCCAGAACCGTACCAGGCCGCATGCCCTCAACATGGGGGGGTGCCCTGGGGCAGGGGGGCACCCTGCGGCCCCCCCACCCCAAAGCACCTTGTCCCCATGTTGATGGGGACAAGGGCCTCTTCCCGACAACCCTGGCCGTTGGTTGTCGGGGTCTGCGGGTGGGGGGCTTAACGGAATCTGGGAGCCCCTTTTAATAAGGGGCCCCCCAGATCCCAGCCCCCACCCTATGTGAATGAGTATGGCCCTACCCATTCACCTGGGGAAAAAGTGTCAATAAAAAAACACACTAGACAGCTTTTTAAAGTAATTTATTAGGCAGCTCCGGGTTCTTCTCCCGCTCTCTGGTGCTTTCTGCCTTCTGCCGGGCACCTCCGCTATCTTCTGCCAGCTCTTTTGCTAGCGGGGGCCCGGTCTTCATCGTCGTCTTCTTCCCTCTTCTCTTCTTGAGGTGTTGACACGACGAGGTCTGCCGCTGTAATGCCGTGTGTCCGACATGCCACCACTTATATAGGCATGGGGCGTGGTCACCGGGTGATTTGACCCCGCCCCCTTATGACGTTGCAGTCCCGGGGCATGATGGGACTGCAATGTCATAAGGGGGCGGGGTCACGGGTGACATCACCCGGTGACCACGCCCCATGCCTATATAAGTGGTTGCACGCTGGGCACACGGCATTACAGCGGCAGACCTCGTCGTGTCAACATCTCAAGAAGAGAAGAGGGAAGAAGATGTCGATGAAGACCGGGCCCCCGCTAGCAAAAGAGCTGGCAGAAGATAGCGGAGGTGCCCGGCAGAAGGCAGAAAGCACCGGAGAGCGGGAGAAGAACCGGAGAGAGCGGAGAAGTCGGAAGAAGACCCCCAAAGTCGGTAGAAGACCCCAGAAGTCGGTAGAAGACCCCAGAAGTCGGAAGAAGACCCCCGGAGCTGCCTAATAAATTACTTTAAAAAGCTGTCTAGTGTGTTTTTTTATTGACACTTTTCCCCCAGGTGAATGGGTAGGGGTACGATGGGGGGGCAGGATCTGTGGGCTCCCTTATTAAAAGGGGCTCCCAGATTCCGTTAAGCCCCCCGCCCGCAGACCCCGACAACCAACGGCCAGGGTTGTCAGGAAGAGGCCCTTGTCCCCATCAACATGGGGACAAGGTGCTTTGGGTGGGGGGCCCTGCCCCAAAGCACCCACCCCCCCATGTTGAGGGCATGCGGCCTGGTACGGTTCAGGAGGGGGGGCGCTCGCTTGCCTCCCCCTTCCTGCCCGGCTGGGCTGCGTGCTCGGGTAAGGGTCTGGTATGGATCCTGGGGGGAACCCCCACGCCATTTTTTTTTTTGGTGTGGGGGGGTCCCCTCAAGATCCATACCAGACCGAAGGGTCTGGTATCGTCCTGAGGGGGAACCTCACGCAATTTTTTTTTTACATTTTCGCGGGGTTCCCCTTCAAGATTCTCCACACATGAGTCGCCCCGCAAGTCGGATCATCTTGATCCGACTTCTGGTGCGACCCCTATTCAAATCAATGGGCTCCCATAGGGAACCATTGATTTGGAATAGAGAAAGAAAAACGCGGCTGAAAGCTAGTGCGGGGAAACGTGCATTGAATTCAATGCAAAACGCAGTAAAAATTGCATTAAAAATGCCGCTTTTTTCTTGGCGTCTGTACTAGCTTTATAGCCCGTTTTTTAAAACGTCCGTGGGCATGAGGCCTAAATGCTACATTTGGAGATGAGTCACAAGGCCTATGATGAAAAGTGTGGAGGTGGATCGCTGATGTTTGGGGATGTGTGAGCTACAAAGGCACAGGAAATTTGGTCAAAATTTATGGCAAGATGAACGCAGTATGTTAACAAAAAATACTGGAGGAACATTTGCATTCATCAGCCAGGAAGCTGCGCATGGGATGTACTTGGACATTCCAACATGACAATGATCCAAAGGCCAAAGGCCAAGTCGACCTGTCAATGGCTACAGCAAAATAAAGTGAAGGCTCTCGAGTAGCCATCTCAGTCTCCTGACCTCAATATCATTGAACCACTCGGCAAGGCGGTACCCTGGGATTCCTCCTCCCGAAGTGGGCTCCAGCTAAAGGTGCTGGGCCCAGGGCTGAAGTTGCAGTCCCAGGACTAAAGGTGCCTGGGACTGAAGCGCACGTGGCCCCATGGCCTGGAGGGCCATGCGCCATGCACCAGGACTCCGACTCTGGAACCAAGAAGAACCGACCCCTCCCAAGCGGCGTCTGCCCCTTATGTATCCTCTCCCAGTATGCACAGCAGGTAGACAACCCCCACTGCATGGCTGCCGAGAGAGGACACTCAATCGCTACTCCATCACCTGTGGTTCAACCCCGAGTACAAGTGACAGCGCCACCCATACTTCTAATGGGAACTGCACACCAGGTGAAACAGCGGCAAGGCAGAGTCCAGCAATTGAAAGACTCGAGCCAACTACCACTCGAATCACCGCTAAATTTAGCATAGCAATCCCTAAATTTAGGACCCCCGCTACACACTCCCCTTTCTTAAAGAGACACTGTCCCCAGTGTCTGGAGACAAATTTGCACACTCAATCCTGAGCAAGCGCAAACTTACCTTCAGAACTATGTACAAAAAAAAACAACAACAAAAAAACTACCAGAGTGCCTGAATTAAAGAAGTAAATTTCAGCAAAAGAAGAGAGACAGAAACATTTTCACAAAAATGACATTCCCTCCCACCATCCTATCACAACTAGATCCCACCCAATCTCCGGTGAGTTGCTTAATGGTCTCCTGCATGGGAAAGAAACACATATCATACAAACAAATAACATTCTATCACTACTGTATGTACATGAATCTAACCACCTCTCCTAGAAGAGATAATTTGTTTCATCTAAATGACACACACTAAGCCTAGTGTATTTTTAAATAGCTGTATTGAATAAGGGCTTTAAAAGTTTTTGCAGACCACTACCTCCTAGTGGCAGAACACATATATATATATTTTTTAACATAAGTGCGCACTAACGCACTACATTACAAGGATCCCCTTGTTGATCTCTGCGTCTTCCAGCTTGGCCCTGACTAGCTCTACCCCAAAAGTTTTTTTCTTTTTTTTTTAAAGGGAAGAGAACAACAAAAAAAAACAAAGTCCTTCAAAAAGTAAAAATCCCCGGGAATAGAGTCAACATAGCAGTTCAAGGCATTTGTCCCCAAAGCGGTAAAAAAACCCCACAAGTACCACCTCAGAGGTAAAAGCGTGGATCAGGGAGAGTCAGAGACTTCCAGTCCTTATCCAAAGTCTCAATTGAATAAGTCACATCATCTTTGTCCTTACTGCAGATCACGACCCGATCCGCATGTATGTGGCGACCAAGAATCCAATCTTTTCGGCAGCGCTTGTATCTTCCAGTCATTACAGCTGAACATGAAAGGTACCTGTGGCCTTTCTTTACCTCCAAACGATCCCAGATATAGTCACTGTACCATCGTTCTCGGGAGGCTTCGATTTCAAACAACAAATTCTTTGGGACGTATGGTTACTCCCATCCATAGTCCGTGGCAACCCTTTGGTTCAAAAGCCGCACAGGCTCCAACTGTGGCATAGGAGGCCTTAATGGTGAAGCAGGCACGGGAGACACCGGAGCTTGTAACACAGAAACGGGGACAACCTCTCCAGCACAAACAGGGGCTTCCACCTGGAGTGTAGTATCCCCTGAGTCCATGGGTGATCCCTTTACACTACGGGGAGGAGTCAGCGAAATCTTTACTGTTTACTGTGTTTTATTAACCATAATTTTTTTTTCAGGTACGCGATTCAGCTGCAGCACAGATTTATTTATCTTGACAGCAACAGCATTTGGTCTCATGATACATAAATCAGCAACTCCATTGCTGTAGGAGGTGATTTTACCACCACAGTTAAAAAAAAGAGCATATATGCCGAAACATGGGGGCAGGGGTGGAGGGGCGATTTGCCCCTAACATTAGGGGGCGGATCCCCCATGCTTTGGCAAATATGTTTTTCTCTTTTTTTGGCACAGATTGTTGTTGTTTTATTGAGTTAATGTTTTATTGTTACCATTGTTTGCTTTTCAGGTACACCATTCAGCTGCAGCACTGATATTTTTATTTTGACAGCAACAGCGTTTGCTCTCACGATACGTAAATCAGCAACTCCAGCACTGTAGGAGGTGATTTCACCACCACAGTTAAAAGAAAAAGGCATATGTATGCCCATCATTAGAAGTGGGAGGATGCAGGGTGGTATTCTATTGGTGGGCATACCCACCGATCAATCTTTTTTTTCACAGGCTGCATGAAAAAAAGAACATTACAATATATGTCCAACATGGACCAGAAACGTATTGGTATGTTGCTGGACTTTAAGTGGCTATACCAGAATGATGCCTGCAGGTTTAGGTATCATCTTGGTATCGTTCTATTTAGCCAGCGATCAGCTTTCATGTAAAAGCAATCCTGTCGGCTAATAAGCCGCTAGACTGCTTTTACAAGCAGTGGGAGGGAACGCCCCCCCCCAACATCTTCCATGGTTTTCTTGGGCTCTCCTGTCCCACTGGGGAACCTAATAATGCAGCCGGTGGTTCCGCCAGCTGACAATAGAGCTGATTGGAGACCAGAACTGCTCCAGGCAGCCATATTGCATTGCATTTTCAGAAAACTACAGAGTTGCAGATTGAAAATGAAAGGTCATTTTTAATAACATTAAATTACAATATGACCTGTGTTGCAATTGTATACGCTATATTATTTTTTCTTTATTTGCTAATTTTTCTTCCCCATGAAAGTGGAGTTACCCTTTAGGATTTCCCTTCACTGGAACTAAGGAGCCAAGCACAACCCCTGAAAAACAGCCCCACACCATATTCCCCCTCCACCAAATGATTTGGACCAGTGTACAAAGCAAGGTCCTTAAAGACATGGATGAGCAAGTTTGGGGTGGAGGAACATGATTGGCGTGAACAGAGTTCATGTTCATGTAAAGGCAGGCTTCCCAATACTTTTGGCAATATTGTGTACATTTGGAAGTACAAAACTGATGGATGATGATGATGAACAAAAACACTTTCTAGCTTGTGTAGCACCCTCTAATTAAGTAGGTGCTAGAGTGAGAATTTTTCTTATAGGGTAGGAAAATTTAGGCAGGCCTAGCTGGTTGCCTGGCCTGTTTGTTTTCATTCTGGGCTGGAGTTGCAGTAGTTCTTCTGCTCCCAATTACTTTGTTTAGGTTAATGATTAATTTCCCAGAAAGAGTCCCTGTCCTGGGTGGAGCCACTACTAACTTTATTATCAAGCCCACCTTTCCACTTGGCAAAAGTTCTGGTTCTCTTATGGTTTAGCACAATATCTTGTTTGTGGAAGGCCATTTCTCATAAACCAACCCCCCATAAAAGAGTGCTACACAGTCTTTTGTAAATTAGTGCTTTTGATCTACATTTCTTTCATCCCCCTGCTATTAATGGGATATTGATGGATCCTATTTGATTATAAGAGCTTCCCACCTTCCTTGATCAGCTATTATTAGCCACATGCAAACAGAAAGGGAATTCTGTTAGATTCCACCTGCTGGTTTATGGTCTTTCGAGTTTACATACACACAGGGGGCCAGACAGTTGTAACAGTCTTCTACTTCCTTCTTAAAATCTCCAGCTTGTGAACAGACATCTTGAAGGGCTCCTAACGAGGGTAATTCAGCATTCTTGTATTGCAGTGTTGACTACAGATTTGCCAGTTGTTACCAAACAACTCAGTCATTGCTCACATTGATTAGAACTTTACTTGCACACATTTATTCAGAGATTAAAATGGATGTGAATTTTCTTCAACAACATATTGATCTGTTCAAATTCACTTTTCCCAATTTGGTCTTTAAATATATAGAACATTTAAATAGTTGTAGTGTAACTTTTAGTTTTGCATTTACTGAGAAAATGAATGCTGTTAGCTAGAAGTGCACAGCTTTGGATAAATTTGATCCACTGTTTAATGTGATTTACAAAATTAGTTGGGTTTTTGATTAAGCTAAGTTGTTTACTGTGCAGTGTACACAGTTCAGTTACTAAAACCAAGTTTCTTTTGCACCAAGGGTATTTTATTTTAGCCAAATTTGTCATGGCCGAACAATGATTGACAGCTGATGTTTGGACCTTACATGTTATCGGTGTATTTTTTATTATTCGCTTAACATCCAAACACATTACTTTACTATGTTTTGGTGTAAAGAACCTAGCTTGTCCACTCCATTTTGTTGTGATGTGGGGAAAATGTAAAACAAGAAATTCCATTGTTGACAGCTTCTGGTATCCTGAAAATGTGAGATGGCATGTCAACAAACATCTTACCCTCAGCCAGCAGTTTGTGTATCTGAAGAGATTTTAAAGGCAGTGGGGGTCAACATGATACAAGGACGGGGGCTATCTTTATTTTTTAATATTAGGAGTGATAGGGGACCTTTTATTGAGATCCTTTTACATCAGTCCCTGTTCTGTTAAAATGTTTACTTACTACACTCATAAACATTCTGGGGCAATTTGGGGAGGATTTCAATTAATTTTCCAGTATGATTTTGCAATGTGGGGGGAAGCCAGACCAAAATACAAAGATGCAGGGAGAACCTACAAACTCTATTCTACTATGTGAAATTGGAACCCAGGACCCAGAAATGCAGACAAAAGTGGTAAGCTTTTTTTTTTTAACTGGCAAAAATTATGATAGCAGCACTGGGAAAGTCAGTTCAGCTATAAAAGGGTGTCATGTACTTTGAAAAACGGTTTTTATTTGGCATCATTATGCAACGTCTGTGTTTTTTCTTTATAGAGGAGCAACTGCCTCTACAAGGGTCTGTCAATACTTGAAGAAACTAGAAGGGAGACAGAGACTGTGTGCTGGCAACCTTGCAGAGGGAAAAAAAAGGTTTCTTCACATCACCTGAATGCTTATAGATGTGCTCTACTCCGTCTGCCCTAAAGGCACCTGGGGTTCCCTCCTTTCCTTCTTCTTCCTTTTCCTCTCTTCCTCTCCCGTTTATTCTTTCCCCTCTCTCTTCTCTTCCTGCCTCTCCCCCTGGTACTTCCTTTTACTTCTCTTAACATATGGACTTCTTTTTTTAGGTAGCCAACTACGTGTATCACTACCATAATTTGTTGTAATGACATGCAAGCACTTCTTCATTGCTGTGCCCCGTAAACCTCATTTATCCAATTCATTGTTCCAATGTAACCAATGCGCTCTTCATACAGGTAAGCTTACTAGATTATTTGTTTTAGTTCCTCAAAACCTACTGTATGTCTTTTACATGTGTGTATAGTGTGTGTATAGTCTTTTTACATGTGTGTATAGTTCCTCACATGTTAAATGATTTTGGCTACTGTCATGCTACTTATTTACTTTTAGTCTATGCATGAACCATTGTTTGTTTGTTTTACTCTTCTTCTTGACTAATAAAATATTTGAACAAGAAAAAGTTTTTTTCTAAAGCTGGACTTCCTAAATGTATACTAATGCTGGCCGTATATTACTGATAGATCTTTGTTTCAAAATGGTGGTTTTTGAAATGGTTGTTTGATTTCCTAATGGCTAGTGGGGTCAAATCAATGATCATTTTCGACTGTAGAGACAATAAGGATCAAAGGAGAAAGATGCTAAATTTTCCTTGCTTCTTTTCCGAACAAACATAATTCCAACAGGGAATTGTGTTTAGTCAGAACAATATTTAGTGTTAGGCGCATATGCCATGAAAGATTTATTGATGTCATCCACTAAATCCATCACAAGCAATGCCAGCCACAACCAAAGAATGTTGGTTTTGCGAATGAATGCTTCTAAAATCCAAAGGTATGAGGGAGTGGCTAATAAAGTTACATGAATACATAATCATAATTTCCACGCATCTCAAAATAAACGATTTCAATTCACAACATTAGCATTGCAACTGAATGAAAATTCTCTGGACAGTCATTCAAAATTTGACTAGTCACTGATAGCATTATTGAATGCTTTGATGAACGATCATGATGAATTTTCAAAGGAACTTTCAAAAAAAAAAAAAAAAAAAACAGTGTATAGCCAGCTTTATTGCTAGAAAGGTTAGCATTTATTTTGTACTTTATGTTTTTTTTCTATGGGAAGCTGTCTAAGTTGTTTGGATGCTGGAAATGTTGTCATTTTAACGCTGGAAACAGAAATTAAAGCTAGCTATGACCATCTGAAACTTAAATCGCTGTATGGACTTTAGCTGTCTATACAAACAATCCGTATTTAAAATTGTGTACAGTACATCTCAGTGGAAGCAAGGCCACTGTCATCACAAAATAATATGTAGAAATAAGTTTTGTGATGCAAAACATGGAAGCAAGGGGAAAGAAATGTGGTGAGCATTTTGGTTAAAGTACATTTTTCTACAGCAAGTTAAAACATAGTTGACACTTTAAACCAATAGTACTGCACTTAAACCTAAACCTTTGAAACTGCTTGAAAAAAATTCCCCCAAGTAAGCTGCGGTGTAGATTATCTTTAACCTCTTGCCGACCAACCGCCGTCATTATACAGCAGTAGGTCGGCATGATCCTGCGAACCGCCGTAGCTGTACGTCGGTCCCTTTAAGCGGGATAGCAGGCACACGTGCGCCCCCGGAGGCTGGCCGGCCACGAGCGATCGGGGGCACGAAAGGCAGAACAGGGATGTGTGTGTGTAAACACACACATCCCTGTTCTGTGAGCTGAGGAGAGGCAGATCGTGAGTTCCTAATAGCTAGGAACCACGATCTGTCATCTCATATATTGAGTCCCATCCCCCCACAGTTAGAACACACATTAGGGAACACAGTTAACCCCTTGATCGCCCCTAGAGTTAACCCCTTCCCTGCCAGTGACATTTATAAAGTAAACAGTGCATTTTTATAGCACTGATCGCTGTATAAATGCCAATGGTCCTAAAATGGGGTCAAAGGTGTCCGATGTGTCCGCCATAGTGTGGCAGTCCCGATAAAAGTCGCAGATCACCCCCATCACTAGTAAAAAAAATAATAATAATAAAAATGCCATAAATATTTCCCCTATTTTGTAGACGCTATAACTTTTGCGCAAACCAATCAATATACGTTTATTGCGATTTTTATTACCAAAAATATGTATAAGAATACATATCAGCCTAAACTGAGGAAAAAATTTGTTAAAAAAAAAAATGGGGATATCTATTATAGCAAAAAGTACAAAATATTGTGTTTTTTTTTTTTAAATAGTCGTTCTTTTTTGTTTATAGCGAAAAAAAATAAAAACCGCAGAGATGATCAAATACCACCAAAAGAAAGCTCTGTTTGTGGGAAAAATTGCATAAACTAATTGCAAATATAATAATAATAATAATAATACATAGTAATATATCACAATGTATAGTAAAACCAGCACAAATACAGATGATAGTAGACCAATAGCAGCTGAGCACTCACGGTAACATTTAGAACACCCCAGATCAATATAAAATACAAACAATTCAGCGCTTTATATCAGAAACAAAAAAGTTCATAAATGCAGGGCACAAAAGTTCCAGAAACTGTGAAGATGTTACTCTAAAATCATTCCGTGGATCAAAATAGACTATTCTAGTCTATTGTTTTTTCTATTTAATTATAATCCAATCGTTTCTTTTCTTTTCTATTCTAATCTATTCTTTTCTTTTCTATTCAAATTTTAATTTAATCTATTTGAAATCTGACTGCAGAGTCGGCTCCTTGTCATGTCACCATGCACTAAGAGGCTGCACACACCCACCCGGTAATGGGAAGTGGTGCAGACATCTAATATAAGATAATATAAGATAAATATGTCACTTGCTTCCTGCTAGGAATAGCACAACCAAATATGAGTGTTCTTTTTTTTATGTGTTTTTCATTTTAAATAAAATGTGTTGTGTAATGATCTCTGTCTGCCCTCTTATATGACACCCTAATGCTGTGTCTGGAGCTGTGGTGGTTATGCAGAAACCACAAAATCTAAAAAAAAAAATTTCACAAAACATTATTTGTGAAATAGTAAAACTAGACTGGTTAGGATGAGGTGTATTAAGAAAACATAAATTTATCTTATGTTTAATCTACGTTTATTGAAATTTTTGTGCATATACAAGTAGAACAGGACATATCCACACACACATACAAAAAACAATATTTGAAGTACACAATTGACATAGCCATTAACCTTTTGCGAGACCTAAAAGATCACCATTATTAACATCTCCATATATCTCGACTATCCTAATATTTCAAAAGTATGTTATCATTAGCGTAGACTCCCACTCATAGAGATCATAGAAGTTAGAGTATATGTAAATTGCAGATGTAGATGTAGATTTAAATTGCGAAACAGAATAAGGTAAATTCTAGCCTACAAAGTAAACCAATGTGGAAGTTGTAGCTGGCCAGCTAAGACCTGTCCTAGGTTGCTAATGTGGCTTACATGCACATATATAGCTAGACCTGCTAATAATGTTAATACAGTGCATATGCTCATTTGTGAGAGATAACAGCAGAGTTATTTACTGTGACTTTATATATGGATGTCATATAACAGTTGTATATTGTGTTCACAGAAGAAAAAGAAAAGATATACCTTTAAGAGTCATTATTATATACAGAAAGGTAAGCTTAATGACAGCAGAATTGCAACCAGAAAGCATAGAGTTAAGCTTTTGTGACTCATCAGGAGTTTTAGCCAATCACAACCAATCTCACTAAGCAAGAGTCTCTGGCCAATCATAGCCAGCCTTTCATTCATGTTCTGTCTAGGAAATCTCCTAGCACATTGCTAGAATTTATTTTACATCAGAGAGTGAAGATGAACAGTTCATGATCCATCAGAGTTCAGTTTTATGGAAGCAAGTGGCCAAAATAGGTATTTAATACAGTTATATATGTTCCTATTGTTAATAATGTGATTAGAACTGTATACTGAAACTAGTTATGTGTTCACTTGTAGTTCCACCAAACCAGGTTTCAAACCAACAAACCAGGTTTTAAACCAACAAACCAGCAAACAAACCAAGTTGCAAACCAAGTTACAAATCAAACATCAGAGCAAACAGCAATAGCAAACAGCAATATAGAGCAAGTCCCAGAGAGATCATAAAGTGTCTAAAGTATTTAAAGTGAAAGTACAGATACTGAAGAGAGAAATATATCTACCATTTTATGTAGAATTACAAGATTGAACAGATGAATCGACATTTGTTATACTTTATTCAACACGTGTTTGTACATGGACTTCCTGCTGCTAAATTGTCAGTGTTATATAAGAAGAAAAGCTGAAGTGAATAAAGAAGTTATCTTAAAAGTTTGGTGTGCTCTTTAAACCTACTGCTTCCATAGAACGGCGCTAGAGGAATTATACAGTAACAGATAGTCTTGTTTGGACTAAAAGATCAGAGAAATCAAATTCTTCTAATGCCACAGTGCATAAAGGCACTTCATAGTGCTGCGCCTGCCACAGAAGTTACCCTTATCATCATGGAACCTAAACTGTAAGAGGTAACCTACAAGGAGGTTAAAGTCCAAGTGGAGCCTTCTTAAAACAAAACGTACGTACCAGTCTCATTTCCATCACATATTTAAGAAATAAGTTATTTGTTTCTCCCTTGAAGATAGTGGGCAGTGCATGGAAGTCATTACATATTGCCCTTTGGCCAACTTTCCATCTAGAACTACTGGTTTCTCTGTACTGCTGAACAGACACAGCTTATATAGAGCCAGTTAACAAACAGCTACTTTAAAAATGTTTCTGATCCACGCAACCTTGGTGTACTATTGGGTCACATACTATATGAAGCGTGAGAACCCTTTTTAAAGTCAGTTCTCGATTCTGTGCTGATGACCCACTTTCTACCTGTTTTTGTTTTTTAATTCTTCATTTATGTTGTCACATAATATGCAAAAACTTCTATACATACATGCAAGAATGAGTTTCCAGTGACATGTTTTCAAAGGTATGCAAACATTGGTAGGAGATGCATAACCAATAAACTTCAGCTTAATTGAAACCATATTATCTTTATACATTGAGAAGAATCAAGGAATCCAGATTAAGAGGTAATGACCCAGTGTAGGCCCCAAAAACCTGCTAAGTATAAGAGGAGGTGAATTCCTAAATTTAGAAGATGAGCGTCTCTCCCTACCCTTTTTTTTGGATGGACAAAGTGCTAAATTTAGAAGTGTTTTAGTGTTCTGTAGGGATGGTTGAGACAGGGAGACTTTGGGATGGAGGGGATAGTGGGGGGTAGTCTGGGAAAGTACTGATCCTTGAGGGGTCAGCCTCTAGAGATTCCTGTAGCTCTTTCAACTAACAGTGAACACCACCACAACATTTCTGATGGCTTTCTCCTCATGTCTACTCCCTTGTGTAACCTCTTTCCTACCCATTAGCTTGTTTAGCAAGCAGTCCCACCGAAATTCAGATTTTAGTGTTTAGCAGGCACAAGGTAACTTTGTAAAGACACAGACTTTGGTCCATCACACTATGGGGTTGATGGGGTTGACTAAAAACTGGAGAGTGCAAAATCTGGTGGAGTTGTGCACAGTATCCAATCGGCATCTAACTTTAGCTTGTTCAAATAAAGCTTTGACAAAAAAGCCTGGAAGCTGATTGCTTTCTATGCAGAGCTGCACCAGATTTCGCACTCTCCAGTTTTAGTAAATCAACCCCCTAATGCATAGAAAACGAATTTCAGTAATTTTAAAGGAATACACATGTGAACCAATGTGTGTTTTGCTTTAATTGGCAAGAATTTTTCTTGCTCAAAATGTGAAAAAAACATCACCCAGGATAACATTTTTAAAAGACATAATTTGAAAAAAAAATAAAGAATAGTCAATAGTAGTAGAACAGCCAAACATTCATTAAATTTAATATTTTTGGATGATACTGGATTTACTATATTTCTGAAAGCTTGCTCATGGATAGACTTACACTTTAAACTGAGCTGTCTGGCTGTCTGCTATATAATATATCACTTTCCCATGCATTTGAGAAGTTGGATAAATTGCCCCATGAGACGGCACGTTAGAAGAATCAAGGAAAATTGACTAAGTGGTTTTGATTCAAATACCACCTTTTGCTATTGAACAATTTGTCAGTTTTTCCCCTGCTCTACATAACAAACTCAATCAGACACATGCACCATCCTCAGTAATTGATGAAGCCCCAGCCGCGCAGGTACATCTAAATCCAGGAACGTGGCCAATTATACGCCACCATCAGATATCCAGTAAGTGATAACAATTTGAGTTCAGGATGAATTGCAGAGTGTGTTGGGAACAGGGAATGGTATATTAAACATATACATCCTTCATACGGCTCAATTCATAGCTGTCTGAGGTTTGGAAGAACACAGGTTTGGAATGTCCAGCATTAACATCCAGTAACTGGACCTTATAGCGGTGACCCCATGAGGTCAGCACTAGAGGGAAAAGGCCTTCTAAATTTGTCATGATCATTTTTATTATTTCTGTCATCTTGCCCCATGTCAGACAAATGACGGCACGGGCCATTAAAATTATGTGACCCTTTCAATGTCCCATTTTACTGGCTTGTAACAATAACAGGCTCGGCAAGTTTTGTTTCTGCTGGTGCATCTGATCTAATGCCTATAGTTAGAATACAAACCATTATTATAAGAAAGAAAAGAAAAACATCCCCCAATTTAAAACTTTCCTAAGATTATTTCGGGGCTGCCATTGCTGACCTCCTTCTGAAAATGCTAGTTGCCTTGATGTTACAGGGACCTGGTTCTCTGATGTGCAGAAGATGAAAAGTATTTCATCCAAAAAAAATATATTCAACACAATATAAAATTAAAAAATATATATTTTAGTAACTAAATACTGCATGTACCAAATAACTTTTTCGCATCTCCCTGGTATTCATTTGAAGTTATCAAATTCACTTATGATAATTATGTAAACATCAATAAAACCCACATGTGTTGCCCTATAGCAAGTTAAAATAACAAAAAAAAAAAAAATGGCAATCTCATTTTTAAATTCAGATTAAAAATCTTATTGTTTGCTTATTTCAGCCACCTTGATAAATTAGGCTTGGTTAATTTTATTATTAGAGTATATACAGCATAAACCCATAATTCAAATCTCATATAAGCTTTAAGCACTTCAGCCCTGGAAGATTTTACCCCCTTCCTGACCAGAGCATTTTTTGCTATACGGCACTGCGTCGCTTTAACTGACAATTGCGCAGTTGTGTGACGTTTTACCCAAAGAAAATTGATGTTCTTTTTTCCCCACAAATAGAGCTTTCTTTTGGTGGTATTTGATCATCTCTGTGGTTTTTATTTTTTGCGCTATATACAAAAATAGAGTGACAATATTGAAAAAAAAAGCAATATTTTTAACTTTTTGCTATAATTAATATCCCCAATAAATTTATAAAAAAACTAATTTTTTCCTCAATTTTGGAAGAATTGCTTAAACGTGCATCCTCACAGGGTGACACTGTGCATGCACTGGTATGAATGTGCCAACGTCCCGGTATAACAGGAAGAATGTAAATAAACTAAAAAATGGACTTTAGGCGGCACATGGATAGATAATGTAAAAAACTAGGGGTTTTTATTATAAGCAAATAATAAGAAAGTACATATAAACATTCAAAAATGACAGTCTATTTGTTCTTGATACAAGGCTCAGACTATTGCTCTAACAACGCTTCAAAATTGTATAGAAACATAAATGCACTCCACCATAAATGAGATACATAACCAGCAAGCAAGGCTAGTAGAACAGTAAGCGTATGAAGCAGGTGGCGTTAGCCATGGGTCCAATGTATCAGATGTAGTCTTGAATTGCTCTACCAGATTCGCAAATTAACGCTTCTTCAGGAGCATAATAATCTGTTGGGCATATATATAAACAACAAAAAAATATATTTAACATCTTTTTAATACATAAAACAAAGTATATAAAACAGCATAAAAAACAAAAAATCTGAAAATAGAGATTGCTGACCCCACATAGCATAAATGCCAAAAAGCAGACAAACCATCAAACACCAAAGCGGCAAGTGGACTAGCCCTCAGTTTGTAACCATTCCACGAGTGCGTGAAATTTTAAAGCATGTCATGTTAGGTATCTATTTACTCAGCGTAACATCATCTTTCACAATATGCAAAAAATTGGCCTCACTTTACTGTTTTTTTGCTTTTTTTTATTCCAAAAAGTGCTGTTCAAATACCCTGTGACATAAATTATTGCAACAGCCATCATGTTATTCTCTAGGGTCTTTGCTAAAAAAATATATTTAATGTTTTGGGGTTCAAAGTAATTTTCTAGCAAAAAATAGTGCCAGAAATAGGCTTGGTCTAGAAGTGGTTAATTTCAAAGTCATCATTAATATTTTAATGATACAGTTTTTTATTTACAACTCTACAAAGCCCAAAGCTAAAAATGCAATATATTGCAGCTTACCAATGATGTGGTAGCTGCATTCGTTTTCTTTTTTTAGTCTTTTTTTCCTCTGTTTTTACCTGGTGATCTGATCAGTAACACAGCTCCTTAGGGTCTCTCTACTCTGGATAAAGGAGAACAGGGGGCACCTTTGGACAGCAGCATTGTCAGTCTGGGGGGATGATAGTGTTAGATGGACTAGAAAATGTAAATACACTAACAAGCCAAACTCTAACACTTTGATATAATGCAATAATTATAAAACTAGAATATATCCATTGATCATACTGCAAAAGAGAGCAATACGGATTATTTATGGGGCAGGATTTAGGGATCACACAAACTCATTATTCTTACAGTTAGAACTCCTAAAATTCAAGGACATGGTGCAATTACAGACTGCACAAATAATATTTAAAGCAAAAAAAACTATTTATTTCCAGGAAATATACAGAAATAATTTATTGCAAGAGAGAGGATTTATAATCTAAAGGCAATATTTAATTTTAAGACTTTGACTGCGCGGACAACTAGGAAAAGCTTCTGTATTTCTATTTGTGGAGTGAAACTGCGGAAGCGTTTCAATGTGGAGCTCAAGAAGTGTCTAAACATAAACCAGTTTAAAAAGAGATATAAAGAAATTATGTTTTTAAGGTATATGAATGAAAGTGATTGAACTATAATTGTATGTTTATTGTTTGCTTAATAATATTGTTATTGATTTATTTAATTTTTTTGTATAAGGCTCCATTCACACCATGGCGTTCCGTTTCGGAAACGCCGCAAATCGAGGGACGCCCTTGCGACGCCCAAAATAAGTTGTTGTACTTCTTTTGGGCATAGGGCGTCCTGTGATTCTGTTTGTGCGATTTTACTGTGATTTGTCGGGAGACAATCGCGACAGAATCGCGCCGCGATTTGGTGGCATTCAAAGTAACAGGGATAGCAAGGGCGTCCCGTGATTCTGTTTGTGCGATTTTACTGTGATTTGTCGGGAGACAATCGCGGCAGAATCGCGCCGCGATTTGGTGGCATTCAAAGTTACATGGATGGCAAGGGCGCCCCGCAATTTTGGGCGTTTGCGAATCGTGGGCAGAAGCAAAACGAAATGGAGTGAATGGAGCCTTATTGTTAGTTTTGTTTAGGTGTGTATGTGCATGTATGTATACATATATGTGTATGATTGTGTAGTTAGATTATTGGTAATATATTATATTTAAATGATTAATTATTGTATGACTTTATAGCGCTGAGACAATTAATAGTTTATTATTAATTATGGAGAAGGAGTGGGATTAGATACGTTTGTACTTCTTCCCACTTATTTTTGGATATGTAAACTAAATAATTTTTTATAGATCTTTTTTTGTCTTCTCTTGTAACTAGTTGTTTTGTGATTGTCTACTACTGAATGATTACTTCTTTTATTTTGTATGTTTTTTTTTACATGTTCCAAATAAACTATAACTAACTAACTAACTTTTTAATCAGTTATGTTTTTTTTTTCCTTTTGGGATTAAGGTTTTACATAAATAATTAAAAGCTGATCATTGCAAGGGTTTTGCCTCAACTATCTAACTGCTACATCAGCAGGACAACTTGTTCTGTTAAAAACCAACAGACTTACTGGCTGGATCACCATGTGAAAATAAAAGAAAGAAATCCTGAAAAAGAAAACTAATGTATTTATCACATCTAAGAATTGGTAAAATGCAATATAATAAATGTTTCCTTTTGGGATTAATATCACTTTAATGATAGATCTTTACTACTGGAGTGAATCTCGCAATCATGAATTATTGCTGTAGTCTTTCTATTGGTGTTAGATCTACGCATTTTAGCTATGCATAATTTTTCTTATAAATCCATAATGATATTTAAACAATTTATAATATTGTTTATTGAGTGGAAAGCTTTATTCCATCTAGCTGCAATATGAATATGGGCGACCATGGATATATTAGAGGACATCATCATGTTTTATATATCAGCAAAAAAAATAAAAAAAATCACTTACTGCTTTCTGCAACAGGTGTGCAAGCCTAAAGACGCCGTTTAGAAGACAAGAGATTTTTTTTCCTCTGTTCATGTTTAATAAATCACCGGTCTAATGTTTTACCGTCATTGGATCCCTTAGTGGGAGGGTGATAGATGGCTTTGAAATCCCTGACAACTGCTGGCAAATCATTCAGAGACAAAACCTTTAAATCTGACATTATAGAGTGCTGAAAGGAAGAATGTCTGTTTTTATAACCTACCTCGGTTATAATAAATATTTAAAATCCACATCCACGTTCTCTCACTGTTACAATCTGCGCTGTGTCCAGGTTAGATTTAATTAGCAAGAAACCCTTCCTAACAGAGACTTCCAGATGTATTAAAAAACAGGCCGGTTGTCTTATGGCACCCGCTGTTTTCTTAAACTATCTGCACCCTAATAAATATTAACAGTCGACGTACAACCTTTTGACTTACAGAATGCATACATTTAATTTCAACGATGACAGTTTCCATAATGTGGGCTATTTTCTCCTAGGAGGGGCACTGGAGTGTTCTGTAGGGAAAGTTCGACATTAGGAGTTATCGGGTGAATGAGCGCCATGCTTCTGTGACAATGCAAACAGGCAAAGGGTCATATTTTAGAGGAGCAGACCTAGAAAGGATTTTCTGCCGTTGAGGGTGGCTAATGAGACAGAGAGAAATAGTATTTATGACTGACATGTATTTGTAGGAGACAAAATGTTTTTGATTCCATTCTTTCAGTTGTTCATTTATAGTTATACAATAAACTCGAAAGCATATATTCATCCAAAACTGAGTTTTTTTTGGTGGAGCTTGGTTGAGTCATTCAGTGGCCTCCCAGGACCCTAATGTGGTCATGTCTTAAGATGACCATAGATAGATCGTAATTTAGTCAGTTCAGCATGGATTGGCTATTGTTCATTTATACAATAGACTCAGAAGCATATATTCATCCAAAACTGATTTTTAAGTTTTTCTGGTGGAGCTTGGTTGAGTCATGCAGTGGCCTCCCAGGACCTTAATGGGGTCATGTCTTACGATGACCATAGATAGATCAAAATTTAGCCAGTTCAGCAAGGTTTGGCCAAATTTCCATTGACCTATGGCCATTCCCACTCAACAAATCAACTCGATCTAACATTTTAAGCCCTGTACACACGATCGGATTTCCTATGGTTCTTAAACCGATGGATTTTTCCATCGGAAAACCGATGAAGCTAACTTCCATCAGTCTTGCCTACACACCATCAGTCAAAAAACTGACCGTTCCAAACGCGGTGACGTAAAACACTCCGATGAGCCGAGAAAAATGAAGTTCAATGCTTCTGAGCATGCGTCGACTTGATTCTGAGCATGCGTGGGTTTTTTAACCAATGGACTTGCCCATAGAGGATCGGAATTTGCTATCGGTTTTTTATCCATCGGAAAAATTTAAAACATGTTCTATTTTTTGACACGGATGGAAAAAAGACCGATGGGGCCCATACACGATCGGTTTGTCCGATTAAAAAAATATCTTTGGACTGTTTTCATCGGTAAAACCGATCGTGTGTACGCGGCTTAACATTTGTCAAACGGAAATGTTGGAAGATTTTAACTCGGTCAATGACTGATCAGTGTATTCTGAGTCACTGCTTTCAGAATACAATAGTCCAGTGGGCAGGATTCTTTCTTCCACCTCACTTGTGTACATGGGGAAATCCATATTTTTTTTACTTTTTTGACCAGCCTGCTGGCTTGTATGCAGATGCAGTCTATTTTCTCCCAATATACACTTTATACTGGTGCAAAACAAGGCTGAATCACAAATACTAATAAAGAGTTAAAAGGTTTAAAAAGTTAAAACACATATTAAAGTCCAGTGATTTAATAGTCCATAGTACATACATGGGAATGGGAGAAACGATTGCACATATGGATGTGTATCTGAACAGGGGTAGTGGTAGGCGGCAGCTGTCCTCAGAGTATAGCCAGCTCTGTGTGAACAAGAAGGGAGAAGAAAAGGGGGAAGCGCCACGTAAGTGCAGATTAAAAGGCTTTATTAGCACAACAAGCTACGCACTCGGAGCACCAGCTCCTTCTAGAGCTGGTGCTGCGAGTGCGTAGCCTATTCTTTATTCCACTGTTCCCATCCAGCCTGGCCGCATCTCGTTTTTGGTGATGTCATTTCCAGCCGTTCGGCCCGCATTCCATGCTGGTTGTCGGTTCCTGTTTCCTGCATCCTGGTGGCCACAGGACGGCGAGGACAACATCCATCTATCCACACAGCCTGGAGACTGACAGGATACCCGTATGGATGCCAAATAGGCTGGATATCTTCTTCATCCTTGGACTTATGAGCTTGAATTACTTTTCATCCTGTAAGTGTTATTCAGCTGTTGCGCTAATAAAGCCTTTTCATTTCTGCACTTAGGTGGCGCTTCCCCCTTTTCTTCTCCAGTCTATTTTCTCCAATGTAGGTGTCACTCGCCCGCACCAGCGTTACAGTTGAATGGGAAGTCAAGAGGAAAATGGTTCCTCTATGGTTTCCTGGGTGACTGGGGAAGCTATTGATTGGGTCATACTGCCCCATGTGGCTCTGGCAGCCATATTGGGTCAGGCAGAGCCTATTTTAGGCCCTGGGTCCCAGGCCTGGTGTGCATTTTCACCTTTGGGTAGTGTAAGGACAAGTCACCCATCTGGTAGGGACAGTGATTAGCGGTAGGGAGTGGTTCCAGATGAGTAGAGAAAGGAGACACACCATCCTTTCTGGAGGCCTCCCCATTTGGGTAAGAACTGACCAGGCCCCATTCTGCCCCTCAAGACAGACACTGTCAACATATCCGAGACTTGCTCTGCTACCCACAGTTGATACATTCTGTGAGTGTTCCTAGTCTGGCGCCTTCCTGACGGGCTTGTTGTGATTTATAAAAAGAAACAAAAAAGCAATCCATCTATGGCCAGCCTTAGCGTTTTCAATCTTTTACTTCAGGCTGGGTGCACACTGTTGCGAATTGGATGTGGGTTTCCCTGCATCCAATTCGCATGACAGGAGACCGTGACTGTCTCGCAATGGAGCCGGTTCACACATCCCTGGGGTCGTCCGCGGAATTCACAGCAGAAGGGTCCTGTGCGTCTTTGGCTCCATTTCAGGTCTGAATTCAGGCAAAAAATTGGACCTGATTCGCCCGAGAACAGGGACGCACCGGACCCCCTGCTGTGAGCCGCTCCGCACATAGTGTGAACCCAGCCTAAAGCTTTGATTAGCTACAAAATATGTATTTCAGGTAGAGGATATCTTGTGTATTAGGACTGCAAAAGAATGAAGGGTTAAAGAAGATTTCCAGGTATTGATAATTTGTATATAGTTCCATGTATTTAAGCATATACCAAACCACCTCCATCAACGCAACATGCCGTGGTAAATTTGCAGCAGCCATGATGCAAAGCTTTGTGGACGCAGTGCGTGAACAGCCACCTCCAGCTGTATTGTAGAATTTAGGCGGGCGTTCAGGGGGCAGTAAAACCATGACTCAGCCTCCTGTTTTTTGTTTTTACAAATCCTTGGTAATTTGCTTAGAAAAATTAGGGAAAAAGGTATTTAAATTGCAACTTATACTGAATTGTATGCAGTGCAATGGGAAGCCATGGGAAGGCACCCTTTAAAATGTGGAGTATTGTATAGCCCAAACTTCTACTTTATTTCTGGGATTTTTTTTTCAGGCTTAATGCTTTGCATGGGATATCACCATGGTACTGTTAGAAGTAGCTTTTATCATATCAACTTCAAGGCCTCCAAATGCAACATTCGGGCTTTGTGTATTACCACATTTTATTTTATTAGAGATCTTTGCAGGTAAATGATGATCTCATTTTTTATTTCCATCCATGTATCATCTAACATCCTCAATGCTTGACCCGTGTCTTTTAGAACATAGTCAATCTGATTGTCTTTTTTATAATCTGGTATTCTCCAAGTGCCCTTATGATTATACTTACGAAGAAACCTTGTTTCACCAATCACCATATCATTAACTAGAACAGGTACTACTAGACAAGAGCCCTTATTTGTCCCTCCATGTATATTTTATATGCCAACATTTGCCTTGTATACAATCCATCTTCCAAACTGGGCTTTGAGATTCCCTCTAATTATCGTACATTCATGCCTAGGGCATATATTTCTCCAGCATGATATTGAAAAGGTGCTTCTCTGATGGTTTGTCTTGACTTGGAGCCTCTACATCAATAAAATTAATATACAATAGTTTCCATATTCTTACATACCCTAGTGGGTTAACGTGTCTAAAGCCAAAACATTGTTTTCCTTTTGGATAGAGGGGTGATGGGTTGGAGCCTCTCTCAGGTTTTAATTCTTGCCTGTGTCCTTGTTAGTGAGACAATGAGGACACTTGATTCTGTGACAACTGTCTCACTATATGTGTCCCTGTTAGGAATATTCATTTATATTCTTTCTGTTTGTCTGGCTACAAAGAGACAAAATACAAAATAGAGGTGATTTTTTTTTTTTTTTTTAGGGGGTGGGATTCTTATTCCAGCAACAACTAACAGGGTTTTGCCCTCAATTTGGGAAATTTCCTTTCACGTCTTGTTGAACCTACAAAAAAAAGGAAGCAAAGGAAAAATTTTCACAATGAGACACAGATGACAAATATTTTAACCCTTCACCATGTATTCAAAGCTGCATCTCTATTGTAGTAAAGGTCCATCAAGCGAGTTGGAAGTTTGCAGCTGAAATTATTAATTATTCTTATTGGATCACATACACTGTGACTCAAAGTAAAAAAACAAACAAAAAAACATTTTCTGCACAAACCACATACCGTATTTATCGGCGTATAACTCCTAAGTTTAGGAGGGAATTTTAAGGAAAAAACTTTTAGGAGGGAAGTTCAAGGAAAAAATCTTACATTTAAATCCAGCCTTGTCCATCATTGCAGCCTTGCCCAGTGTCCATCTGCAGCCTTGCCCAGTCTCCATCTGCAGCCTTGCCCAGTGTCCATCTGCAGCCTTGCCTAGTGTCCATCATTGCAGCCTTGCCCAGTGTCCATCTGCAGCCTTGCCCAGTGCCTTTGCAGCCTTGCCCAGTGTCCATCTGCAGCCTTGCCCAGTGCCTTTGCAGCCATGCCCAGTGCCTTTGCAGCCTTGCCTTGCCCAGTGCCTTTGCAGCCTTGCCTTGCCCAGTGCCTTTGCAGCCTGCCAGTCTCTGCAATATTTAAATTTGACGCCGATTTCCGCTGTGGAGAGGAGCGAGCGAAGCCGAGTGTACTTCGGCTAGACTCGGCTCCTCTCGCAGTCTCGCTTATCTCCACTAATTGCGCCACTGACATACAGAAAGCCGAGTGTACTTCAGCTAGACTCAGCTCTGCTCACAGTCAGGGGTGGGACTGTGAGAGGAGCCGAGACTAGCCGAAGTACACTCGGCTTTCTGTATGTCAGCGGCGCAATCAGTGGAGGTGGGCGGGACTGCGAGAGGAGCCGAGTAAAGCCGAGTGTACTTCGGCTTTGTGTATCTTGGCTCCTCCTCCTTCGTTTCAGCGGGGGATCGGCGTATAACATGCACCCACGATTTTCCCCTGATTTGATAAATACGGTAAATAAAATAAAAAATTTAAAAATCCCTTTACCTTCCTGTATTGAGACAAATCCTCCCTCATTTTTGTCTCACATGCTCCCCTTCCCAGACACTGCAGCTCATAGGTGTGCGCAGCCTATTGCATTAGGGTGTGCACTCCAAAGCTCAAACACATTGTACCAATCAGACTCACTGTGTGAGTCTGATAGAAAAAATTGGTGAATGTCTGAGAATCATCAGCACCACATCCCTTGTTTGAAAATTACATAGTAAAGAATCAAGATATGGGATTTTTAAGGTGCCAAAACACGACAAAACATGATATTAAAAATGATGTCAAAATTTTATTAGACACAGTGAAAAATCCAATATCTTAGTTCTTTGCTATACATAATTACAGACCCCTTCCCCCATTAATTCTAAAATATCCCTCTGTGTGTGCCCACCGCAGTGGGAGAGAAGAGGAAGGAAGCCAGCAGTGCTGCGTAGGGGAGCCGGGGCAGTAGGGGGAATCTGTACTGCGCGGGGTGATTAGGGTGTGCCCAGGCACACCTGGCACACCCTGTGCGCATGCCTCTGCTGCAGATCACAGTGGAGGATTTCAGTAAAAGAAGCAGTGCTGTCAATGGAGGAAGCAATGAGCAGGACTAGGTGTGGCCAGGTGCTGGTTGACAAGCTACAGGTTTATAAATCAGCAGTGACAATGCTGATAGCTACTTCCCCTGCAATATTTTTTTTATCCCACTGTAGTGCAAACAGATTAAGCCTACAAGAGAGTGACAACTCTGCTCTGAATTCATGAGCAGTGCAGCATTGTTGCCATAATATTACAAGAAGCTTCCTTGAGTAGACATTACTGGCAGGATCAACAGGTATTTGTGGGGTTTTGTCAGAGGACTAAAAGAAAACTGGAAGTACAAATGCATAATTAGGTGCTGCAGCATATATATATATATATTTTTTAATAAGAGGCCATAGTTATACTTTAACATTTGATGACACTCTTCTAATTACAGCTAGCTGAAGTTCATTCCCATGCAGCTGCCTAATGCAAATCATGGGCCAAACAGCCAACAACTACAGTCAACACAGGCTGTAATGCTATTAGAACTCCCAAAAACAAAAAGGTATGTGATTCACGCAGCGCCAATACAGCAAGTTTATTTACGTAAGGAAAGACTAGGAAGAGCCAGCAATAAAAACAAGTATTCATCAGATTTGTCATGCCTCTACTAAGGAAGAACGGTGTTGACAGTCCCGGTTAAATGCTTCTTGTGCTGTCCAGAAAAATAGCACTAAAAATGAATTATACTGCACACTGGGAATTCCTGAAACCTTTCACTGTGGCATCAAGTGACCTGTGCTGCACCCTGATGCTGGGACCCTTCTCAATTATCAGAAGAGGTGCAATGTACACTAAGGACATTGCACCAGCCAAGAACGGTCATATATAGCAGAGAAAAGCACATTTCATCGGGTAATACAATCTCTTCTTTTATCTGTAATTGTTACGGGTTAAAGGAAACCCGTATTAAGAAAATATAAAGGCTCTCCACATCACTACTGCGTCTGTGCAAAGCTGTTGTGAAATAGCGGCCAGCGAGTGAAACCTTTGCGTAGAGCAGCATGTGTAGGCATCTGACACACATGGAAGTGTTGGAAGCTGAAAGCTCTTCAGCTGGTTTAGATCTTTAAAACAGCAATGACCCAAATCACTATTAGGAATGACTGATAAGTATTCTTCTTTTACATGCCTTTTTTTTTTTGTAGAAATTTAAGGGCAACTTTATTCAAACTGATAAATACAAATGTAGCGGGGGTTAACATTTAGAGGGAGTATCTGGGCGGTAGCATGGCCCAGATACACTAATTGTTAGTGATCTATGACCAATTTGATTCGTGGAGGATATAATGGTGTTCGGTTCTCTGCGCCCCCTGGGTGGCGCTGTCGCCTTGGGCTGGGGTTGAACCATCATTGTAGGGCCGTGCCCTTTGTGTCCTCTCGCGGCACTAGTACCGCGGGGCGGGGAACCCGCTGTGCCTGCTGGGGGAGGGTATAAAGGGGGCGGACATCTTGCGCACAAGGTCCGAGCCCCAGGCACCTTCAGCCTGGGGGCTGCTGTTCTGTCGTCCGCGCCCAGGTGCCCTCGGCCTGGGTGTGAGGGAGTTCTAATTCCATCCTGGGCACCTTGAGCCTGGGCTGAGGTACTAGCCAAGGCCTGGGGCCCAGTACCTTCGACTGGGTCCCGCGTGTGAGAAGATGCCTAGGGGGCCCACCGAGTGAGGGGACCCGAGTCTCGGGCGAGCAGAACCAGGGAGGTGACCTGGCCTGAAGATCCGGCGCAGCATTGGCTGGTGACAGTGCAGGCCTCTGGGGACCGTCCGGGATAGATCATCTCCCTAACCGGGGGCCGCCATTAGAAGGTAGTTCATGTTCTATGGTCTTTGCAGAGACCCAGCTACATCAGGCCGGTGGCAGAGGCCTATTCTAAGGTCTGTGGCAGAGACCTCATTGTTCACCCGGTCTGTGGCAGGGACCAACCTCATGGTCGGTGGCAGCGACCGTGCACCAAAAGTTGTTGTGCGCTCCTAACAACTTCTCTGATCCGAAAGGATTGTGCCTGAACCCTCTCCCCACCAAGTTCGTGTTTTTATCAACCTGACTGCTTGCAAAGAGGCATATTTATCTCTGCGGAAATAAATATAGAAGTTGTACTGTCACCTGGTGTGGGCTTACTTTTCTGGGAGCAAAGTGTTCTACATTCACCTATCTACTGGTCATTTTTGAAGTGGAATCTCTGGACGGGGACACAGACCCGAAGGTAAAGATCTTAGCTCAAACCTCTACACACATAAGAGGGGCGAGCTGGTGGCAGCACCTCACCCCTCTCCCTGGTCCCCCTAGACGAGTAAACCAGCCGAGAAGAAGAAGGGAGAGAGCGGATGGGACCGCTACACAAAGTTAAAAAACATTTGTAGGACCTTTTTATCCTACCATTATCCCAATGCATACACCCTTCTGATTTACCTCACTTTGACTATATTAAAAGGGTGCATAGCACATAGAAGAGTTGATTTACTAAAGCCAAATTACTAAAGCCAAATAGGCTGTTGCAATAGAAGTTGTGCTTTGCAAGGGAATTTGGTCCAGAGCTTAGTAAATTTGGTGAAACTTCATCATCCAATCATGTGCAAGCAAAAATGCTGTTTTTCAATTTTCCTTGCAGGTGATTGGGTATGCCTTGCGAATTACAACTTTACCACATTCACAAAGCTCTGGGGCAAATTAATTTACAGAGGGTAACTTACCTTATAAAGTCAACAGCCTATTTGCTTTTAGTAAATCAACCCCTGAGGGTAGTAACAGTTTATAGCCTATCTTTTGCAGACACTAGTAGACATGTGCAATTCGTTTAGTTCTGAATTCGTTTTTTAACTAACTATTAAATTATAGGTATTTCCTTTCAAATTTGGCTGTTAGTGAACTTAACGAATACAAATTTATCCGAAGTTACGAATTGTTTTCCGAAATAATGAATGCCGTATCTAAACGAATGGAATGTAATGAATTAATAATAATAATAAATAACAATAATAATAATAAAAATGTTTTATTATTATTATTATTTATTATTAATTTGTTCCGTTCCATTTGTTTAGATGTGGCATTTGTTATTTCAGGTTATGCGTAACTTCGGATAAATTTGTATTCGTTAAGTTCGCTAACAGCCAAATTTGAAAGGAAATTACAATACCTAGAATTTAATAGTTATTTTTTTCAGATTTTCTGGTTTTCGGATTTTCGAATGTCGAATTTCCAAATTTCCGAATTTCTAAATTTCCGAATGTACGAATTGACAAATTTACGAATGTACGAATTTACAAATGTATAAATTTACGAATGTACGAATTTCCGAATGTATAAATTTATGAATGTACGAATTTACGAATGTACGAATTTACGAATTGCGATCATAACGAATGACCCGAAAAACTGAAAAAAAACGAATGAAACGAAAACGAATAAATTTTTGGGCAGTGCACATGTCTAGACACTAGGGTTGATTTACTAAAACTGATGTGTACAAAATCTGGTGCAGCTATGCATTGTAGTCAATCAGCTTCTAACTTCAGCTTGTTTAAACAAGATTTGACAAAAAAACTGGAAGCTGATTGGCTGCACCAGATTTTGCACTCTCTATTTCTAGTAGATCAACCCCACTGAGTCACTGCCCTGCCTCCCGTCTGTTTTGTGGACTATTAGTGAACATCACAATTAGACCCCTTTCACACTGGAGTTTTTCACTTTTTTCCCCTGCAGTCTCAATGTGAAAGCCCTCACTCCCATTTACTTCCCCTTCCCCACATGCAGGTCACCTTCCCATTCCCAAAGTGTAATGCACCCTGCCCTGTGCACTACCTCACTCCCATTTACTTCCCTATCCCCACTTGCCGGTCACCTCCCCACCCCAAAAGTATGATGCACACTGCCCTGCACACTCCCTCACTCCCATTTACTTCCTCATCCCCACTTGCTGGTCACGCCCCCATCCCCAAAGTATAATGCCGTGTACACACGACCATTTTTCATGACGAGAAAAATGCAATTTTTAAAAATGGTCGTGTGTATGCTCCAGAGCATTTTTCTCGACGACAAAAATGCCCGAATTTTTTTTAGAACCTGCTCTATTTTTTAACGTCGTGAAAAACGGTCGTGTGTATGCTTTTACAAGGGGAAAAAAATGTGCATGCTCAGAATCAAGTATGAAACAGGAGCGCTCGTTCTGTTAAAACTAGCGTTCGTAATGGAGATAGCACATTCGTCGCGCTGTAACGGACTGAAAAGCACGAAGACTGAAAAGCGCGAATCGTCTCTCACCAAACTTTATTAACACGAGGATCAGCAAAAGCAGCCCAAAGGGTGGCGCCATTCGAATGGAACTTCCCCTTTATAGTGCCGTCGTACGTGTTGTACGTCACCGCGCTTTGCTCAAGCGTTTTTTTTTTCATGAATGTGTGTATGCAAGGCAGGCTTGAAAGGAAACACGAAAAATCACATCGAGAAAAAGGTAGTTTTTTTCCATGACATGAATAACGGTCGTGTGTACGTGGCATTAGGCACCCTGCCCTGTGCACTCGCTCACTCCCATTTACTTCCCCATCCCCACTTGCAGGTCACCTCCCCATCCCCAAAGTATAATGCACCCTGCCCTACGCACTCCCTCCCTCCCATTTACTTCCCCATCCCCACTTGAAGTCTAGCATTACAGCCAATAGAGTTTACAGTTTTATGGGTTTTTTGTTTAAGAAGGGAGGACCCCCACCATGCCAACATCCATATTCACTTTAAAATGATTGTGGAAGTAAAAACTTGCTCACAGAAATAAAGGACTTTATGGGCACAACATGAGGCAGAATGGATATATATAAAAAATATATGTCTTTATTACAAAAATACATATAGACAAATAAGCACAATAAGAACAACAACCCCCTCAACTGGACAAGGTCAACAGATACCCAGATATCAAACCAGGAGGCATGGATTCTTGTCAAAGAACAGTCCATTGTGGAAAATTGTGTACATATATCAAGAAGTGGGGTCCATGAACTCCTCCAAGCTTGTTAGTCAACGCGTTTCGCATTAAATTGCTTCCTCAGGACAGAAATGGGTAGGAGCTGATTGGTCCTGAACATCAGGTAGTGGGCGTCACCACATAAGACAGACTAAAGGGTTAAAAACATTTCTTCAACAGGCTGAAAATCCAAAGGCTGTCAGCTTTTGCAAGCCCAAACTAGGGCCCCCAGATTCGGTGGAAGCCGCCCTCTCTGGTAAACAGGACAGTAATATTTTCTAATCAGAAAATAATGGTGAAGATAAATGAAGGCTCAAGGTAATGACTGAGGAGTAAATGACTTGAACATATCGGTTCAGATCTTAGTATCATAGATGAAATCAGCCTTCAAAAGAGCTATAGAGGCAAAAAAATGTCCCTTTCACACGTACTCTAGATATAGCTTGCTAAGTACCAGATATAGCTGAAAACAGCCTTGTCACTACTGTAATGTATTTCGGATCCCCCGCTTAGAGGCTCACTAGTGGAGCCAATACAAAACCCGGTAGGGTAGAGGCACCTGGAAATTCCAGTAACACAGGTTTCCTGAGCAGTTTTTTGTTTAATATTTTAAAGTTGCACTTCTTTTTGGTCAAAAAGCAATGTTTTTTTTTATGAAACTTGGTTCTATTTATAAAGACATTATAAATCACAATGGCTAAATCTGTGTCTGTAGTGCATGTTCAAACCTTAATACCATAAATAATAGCATGTTATTAGATATTTACTTCAGGAGTATATAATGAGTTTGGAAATTCTAGAGAAATGCTTGAATAATGCATTACAGTTTAACTAAACCCATTAGATTTTAGTTGACTAAATGAAAATTGGAATTGATTTTTGTCTTAGTTTTTTTTTAATTGACTTAATTCTAATTTTATGTTCGTTTAGTTTTTGCCACTGAAAACATGCAGCTGATGAAAACGATGACAAAATATTTTCATCAACGAAATTAACACTGATTGGAGTGCCATTCAAAATGAAAGACACTTGCCGATTTCTGCATTACTTGCACGTTTAGAACTTGTTACCGCAATGCAAACATGTGAATATGACCATTAATATTTCTTTTATGCTGATCTCTAGGGTGTGTAATACAGTCAGGGCTCAAAATGTCAAGTCCTGAGCTACTAGCCAGGCTTTAATGCCGCGTACACACGGTCGTAATTTCCGACAAGAAAAGTTCGATGTGAGCTTTTGGTCGTGTAGGCTCCATTGGACATTTTCTCAAATACTCATTGAAAAATCAATACTTTTGTTTTTTTTTACATGAACTTGTCTTCATATCAATATCTGTACAATATTTACTATACAGGAACAATCATACTGAGAGTGCTAGGGGCAGCAGTCTAATGCCTATTTGATAATATTAGATGATATTATCAATCTTAGGTATACATGTGGGGACACATTGTGCTGATGTGAGCAGCTGCTGGAATCTAAAATTACTTTTCCCAGTACCCTATAAATGGTAGCGCATAGAAATCTCCTAATTTTATTTGACTTTACTACCTATTACTGTCTATGATCATGCTAACTGGAGAGAAGAGCAGAGGCAGAACCTCCTGTCCAAGTAGAGGCTGAGGTGGGTCCCAGACCACACTATGCCATCTGGCCATGGTGTCCAGATAACAACACTGGCGTAACAGGATTGAAAAACCATTGACAAGAAAAATACATCACATATATGTATTTTGGTTGTACGTTTAACCGCTTGCCGACCGCCTCCTGTACAAATACGTCGGCAGAACGGCACGGCTGCGCAAAGCAACGTACAGGTACGTTGGTTTGAATTTGTCGCCGTGCGTGCCCCTGCCGCGAGCTCCGTGACCGTGCCCGTGGGACCCGCGGACTCAATGTCCGCCAGTGTCCCGCGATCGTGTCACGGAGCAGCAGAACAGGTAGATGCCTATGTAAACAAGGCATTTCCCTGTTCTGCCTTTTGACAGGACAGTGATCTACTGCTCCCTGTCATCGGGAGCAGTGATCAATGTCATGTCACTGGTAGCCCAGCCCCCACACAGTTAGAATCACTCCCTAGGACACACTTAACCCCTTCCTCGCCCCCTAGTGGTTAACCCCTTCCCTGCCAGTGTCATTTACACAGTAATCAGTGCATTTTTATAGCACCGATCGCTGTATAAATGACAACGGTCCCAAAATAGCGTCAAAAGTGTCCGATGTGTCCGCCATAATGTCGTAGTCACGATAAAAATCGCAGATCGCCGCCACTAGTAAAAAAAATATTAATAAAAATGCCATAAATCTATCCCCTATTTTGTAGACGCTATAACTTTTGCGCAAAATAATCAATATACGCTTATTGCGATTTTTTTTTACCAAAAATATGTAGAACAATACATATCGGCTTAAACTGAGAAATAATTTTTTTTTTTTATATATATATATTTTTTGGGGATATTTATTATAGCAAAAAGGAAAAAATATTGCTTTTTTTTTTCAAAATTGTCGCTCTTTTTTTGTTTATAGCGCAAAAAATAAAAACCGCAGAGGTGATCAAATACCACCAAAAGAAAGCTATATTTGTGGGAAAAAAGGACGTCAATTTTGTTTGGGAGCCACGTCGCACGACCGCGCAATTGTCAGTTAAAGCGTCACAGTGCCGAATCGCAAAAAATGGCCCGGGCATTGGGCAGCCAAATCCTCCGGGGCTGAAGTGGGTAAGGTAGTTGTTTGCCAGGAGTGCAGCTCCAGCTATAATCCTACCAAGACCAAGAACCATGTACAAAGTATACACCTCCATAAGAAAATTGCAAACAGCAAAAAAATGGTTACAAACACCACACAGGTGTTGAAATAATGTATACATAACCACTACAGATGAACAAGGAGACAGCTTGTGCAATGACTTCACACATTGGACACAACGAGGGGGTACAGATCCATTTGAAAGGTCTGTACTTTGTTTTACCTGCATCACCCCTGGGGGCTGTTCTGGTCACTGCATTGTTTGAAACTGCAAGGAAGCCAGCCACGTAATTGTGATTTTCAATAATACTGTGAAAGACTCATCTGTTCACAGAATGGAATTGACCATTGATTTATTTTCTTCACGCCCTGAGCGCTAGAGCTGTTACCATGTCATCATGTGTATGGAACATTTAAGGTTCTTGTTGATTTTTCTTGAAATCTCTCTAAGCTTTGTTGTGTTGGAAACAAGCTCAGCTTGCAAAATCTGTGAATATGCAAGATGGACATTTCTAATTTATACACAGTCCAGGGGGCTACTTTAAAAGTTGAACAGACTTTTTGGGAATGGAGCTATATTAGATAAAGAACAAAAGTATGCAGTAATTCATAACAACCAATTGTGTCTATACACATTGGTTGTGATTGGTTACTACATGCTGTTTCTTCTTGAATGTATAGTAGTATCTAAAATAAGGTTTATGTGTTGCCCATTCCAACCAATCACCTTCTTCCTTTCAGTCTTTCCGAACTCCAGGCAAGTGTAATGTCTTCCATATAATCCATGCTGAGTTGGGCAAGTTGGTTAATATGGTGTAGCGGCCTCACCCTCTCTCTCTTCTTTAGCGGTTACTTTGGCTCTGGTCTAGGGGTACCTTGAAGGGGAGAGCGAGGTGCGCCACGGCCCATGTCCTCTAGATTACTGCATGTAGAGGTGAAGGCCAGCACCAGATTACCTTCGGGCTGTGTATACGCTTGGAGCCAAGTCTGTTCTGCTGATAACCCCCTTTGCTCCCAGTAATTGGAGTACCACACACTGAAAAGGTCCAACACTTATTTATTCCATAACGGCAAACAAATAGTCCTTTGCGAGCAGACAGTTTGAGACCCATAGAACAGTTCAGTATTGGTGGGGAGTAGGTCAAGGCACAATCCTCAAAGAAAACTAAACCGTTGAGGTTTCACCAACGGGTGCTAAGCACAGTGGCTGTAAAACGTACTTTTTGGCTTCAGAGTCTCTTCCAGCGACTCTAATGAACAGGAGCTGGAGTTACCTTTGCTACGTTGCAGCCCCTGTCAGGGGGAAGACATCCCTCCAAGGGAGTTACCAGAGGCCCCGCCGTCACCGGATTAATGCTGTACTGGGCTATTCGGAAGGGTTACACTCCCCGGCCTCCTCACCTCAGATACGGGTCCCAACACCTTAGGGCCCCTCGGACTCCTCCACCCTCGCGGAACCCAGTCGAAGTCACTGGGCCCCAGGCCTTGGTCATAGTACCTCACCCCAGGCTTAAGGTGCCTGGGATGGACTCCATCCCTCGCTCCGGCCAGGTCAAGGGCACCTGGGCCCGGAACTCCGGAACGCCAGCACCCAGGCTGAAGGTGCCTGGGCGCGGTTGCGTCCTCCAACTCTGAACCCCAAGGTCAGGGCGTCCGCCCCTTTTATCTCCTCTCCCTTTGCATCACAGCGGGTTCCCCGCCCCGCTGTACCGGCGCCAGGAAAGGACAAAAAGGAACAGTCTTGCGGTGCGGGTTCAACTCGGGCCCAGGGCCTCATACACACGGTCGGACTTCAAACAAACTTTTCCGTGGATTTTTGTTTGAAGGGCGTTGGCCGTGAACTTGTATAGCGTGCACATGGCAGGACTTTTTCAGCAAACTTTCCCAAAATCACGTGGTTTTTCTGCTCTTTTCTGCTCTTTACCGTCACCCTTTGGTCAAATTCTGCTATTGTTGGTTGAATTTAACATTGGTTCTGAGCATGCGTATTTGTACTTCGGACTAAAGTCCGATGGATTTCTGTACACACGGCAGGACTTTGCACCGTAGGACTTTTGTTGCCGAAAAGTTTGTCCGTTGGCAGAGCGAACTTTTGTCCGATGAAAACCGAAAAAGTTTGTCCGATGGAGCGTACACACGGTCGGATTTTTTTGAAAACCTGGGAATTTAGAAGTTTGTTGTCAAAAAGTCCGACCGTGTGTATGGGGCTCCTAAGCGGCCACACAAAGGCATGTTTTGTTTTCAGACTGATCTTTCACATCAGTATAGCACCCTTCTAGAAAGGTGCTAGGTTATGTACATTTAGTTACGGGCTCACTGTAATCAGTTGCGCTGCATGTGATTGTTTTGGTCTATTTTGAGTTTCACTGGCTGCAGGGTTGACTGCTTCCCCCTGCCTGGAAAGGTTCTGGAAGATAGTGGGCTGGGAGAGTCTAGCTAACAGCTGAATATTTAAGCAGCCCTGGCTAATCCCTGCGGTGCCCAGGTGGTGGCTGGGAAGGAGCATAAATAACCTGAGAGCAGAGGGGTTCTTTTCCAAGAGGAGGAGATCCCGGCCTAAAGGGCTGCTGCCCTCCAAGGAAGATTTACCATGTGTCTGCTGTTCATCAAGGTCCCAGCTGCGCTATTTTGCTGGAAGCTACTGGAGCTGGCTGAGGGGCTTTCATCTGGGGATCAAATCTGGTATCACAGGAGAAATAAGGTGTCTGGAAGATATTGGAAGGAGGCATCCAACTATCCAAGGACATTATTGAGTACAGACCAGAGAGATCCCTGAGACTGTGTGTTGTTGCTATCCCTCGTAATGCTAAAGTCAGCATTTCTCAAAAAAGAAACATTGCGCTTGGTGTAGCTCAGTCCAGTAACTGCTTGTGCAAGGGGTCTGCTCACAATAAAATCAGGAATATTTAGGAATTAAGAAGATTTCTGTATAGTGTCCGGGTTCCGGTGTGTGGTTTTTCCACCTTCTGTCTTCTGATTTGCTTCTGCTAGCCTGGATGAGCGTTTTGTGCTTTGGACTACAGGAGAAAGCTTTAGGCTCGATTCACACCTATGCATTTCTTTTTCGTACATCACGGGACACAGAGCGACTTAGTCATTACTAATGGGTTATATAGATTACCTTCAGGTGTTGGCACTGGCCAATTCCAAACCGGAAGTACCCTCCCCTATATAAGCCCCTCCCATCCGGGAGCACCTCAGTTTTTTGCCAGTGTCTAAGGTGTTGGCCAAAGAGTAACATGTGTTTTCACTGGGCTTGCGTACAGGTTCTTTTGGGCCTTAGTAAGCTGTTCCGGATCCCACCAAAAAAGCTTCATAGCTAAACGGTCGGTACCCGGGCCTTGCAGCAGAAGAGCAAGGTTTTGCCTGTAATGCTTCTCTTAGGAGGGCTGGACCCTGGGATCCAGAGCTCTGGTCATACCCACGACCAAGATGTTGTCTGTGCAGGGTGCTATACAGGTCCAGGGGAGTGGAATCCTTGGGAACCCGGTCCCTGAAGGTTTAATTACAATGCCTGCCGTGATAGGTGAAGTTTGGACTTCTGTGGACCAAACAAAGTCCTGCGGCGGGGATCAGGTAAGTGGGGGCCCCCAGGAACTTGGTTCTATTGGGGGACCCCCAAGCCTAATTTGTCTTTCTGTCTGTTACCTAACGGTATTCCCGCTAAATATCTGTGTTTGCCTGTATCTACTGAAAATGTAAAATTTTAATAGCAGTCAAGAAAAAAAAAAAAAAAGGGACCGCGGTACCTGTGTTAAACCACTAGAGGCCGCTGTAGTCCATTTTTCTTGTCATGTGGATCTTTGGTTTTCTCAAGTCAAAAGATCCAGGCAGCTGGTAAGTTTCTCTGTGGGAATCCACTTCCTCTGCCCTGTTGCTGCGCTCATCCACCGCACAGGCCCTCCGGCAAAAAGGGCCCTGGCTCCTAGTCCCCTGTTTGATTTCGAAAAGGGCGCCAATGGCGCACGGGCACGCGCGCGGGCGCGTGCACGCGCCTCCTATGAAAAAAAGGGGCGGGGCGAGTGGATGACGCTCGATGCGCGCCGCGGCGCTTCTGCGCATGTGCGGGCGTCCCAGCATGGTTAAAAGACACAGTACAAGTGTCAGCTGGATGCAGACAGAGCTAGCAACAAACAGTGGCACACAGAGGCGGTTGATGCAGGCATCCCCATAGAAAGGCACTTTAGTGGACACCAGCTGGTATATAGCAGCAACTTTGTTAGACTATTACCAGCAAAATTGGTGTATGACGACGGGAATACCTCAGCTTTGTGCTTAAAGGATATGTCGTCCAGACGCTCCGGAAATAGATCTTCCAGGAAGCCAAAGGGGTCTCCATCGGGCTCTGAGGATATTGGGCATGCTTGTACTGCACCAATCTCCCCTGAGAATTCAGAGGTCAGTAGCCGTAGAAACCCCGCAGGAATGCCTGGTGCTGCGGCTGTCCCCAGTCCACCTGCTCCTGTATATATAACAGAGGAGGTTTTATCCTCAACTCTGGGAGGATTGGAAGAGAGATTAACAGCATTGATCGCTGCTTCCCTGTCACAGGAAAAGCGCGTCCGATCTCCGTCTCCTCCTTCAGAGTGCCTGTTAGTAGAGGAACAGCCCCACACAGAGATCGACCTACCTGAAGGGGATCAGGATGAGGTTGATTCAGTTATGGAGGAATCAACAGTGGAAGAACCTTTCTCAGCATCTCAGGCTGAAAGATTATGGGTTCAGTCTCTGACTAATATGGTCCGATCAGCATTTAAAATGCCTCTGGCGGAACCACCATCCACTACGGTTTCCTCGCTGGGGTCGCTAAAAGCTCCCCAGGCTGTCTGTTCCTTCCCAATCCACCCTTTATTAGAAGGGCTTATTTACCAGGATTGGGAGCATCCTGATAAAATATTTGCTCCCCCCAAGAGATTTCCGGTGATCTATCCCATGGAGGATAAGTTCATAAAAAAAATGGAGGGTCCCTACAGTGGACGCAGCCATCTCTTCTGTTAACAAATCACTGACATGTCCAGTAGATAATGTTCCAATGTGCAAAGACCCAATATATAAAAAATTGGAGTCTTTACTAAAATCTGTTTTCTCTACAGCAAGCATGGTGACACAACCTGCGGTAGCAGCGATTGGAGTCGGCCAGGCAGTGAAAGATCAGTTGAAACAAGTCTTAAGGGACTTACCAGATCAGCAGGCTCTTGCCCTAGCTGACCTGCCTAGAGCCTTGTGTTTTGCGGTGGACGCCATAAAGGATACAATCCAACAGGCCTCCCGCTTTACGCTGTCTATAGTACATATGCGTAGGCTTCTGTGGCTCAAAAACTGGTCTGCTGAAGCTCCCTGTGAAAAACTGCTGGTTAGCTTCCCATTTCATGGAGAACGCTTATTTGGAGAAGATCTGGACAAATATATCCAGAAAATTTCTGCCGGTGAAAGTTCACTCTTACCGGTTAAGAACAAGGGTAGAAGTCCTTCTTCTAAGAGGCCTACTTCTCCAGTCCCGGGCACATCGGCTGTGAAACAGTTCCGACGGCCTCCGCGGTCAAATCCAGGGGGCAGAAATCAGGGACAATCACAGGGTAACAAGAAACCCTGGGTCAAGAGAGGTACAAAACCTCCCCCTAAGTCATGAAGGGTTGCCCCCACTCAGTCGGGTGAGGGGAAGACTTCAGTTGTTCACAGAGACCTGGCGGGACACCATCAGAGATGAGTGATCTCCGCAGTAAGTCTGGGATACAGGCTGGAGTTAAAAGACATTCCTCCTGCCCATTTTATAAGGTCAAACGTGCCAAGCGATCCCCAGAAGAGTGGATCCCTCCTTCTGGCACTAGAGCAACTATTGCCCCAAGGGTAATCATGAAGGTTCCCTTGGAAGAAAACGGGTTTGGGTTTTACTCGAACCTTGTCACAGTCCCCAAGCCAAATGGGGACATGAGGCCCATATTAAATATAAAAGGGCTAAACAAGTTCCTACATATCAGGACTTTTTCGGATGGAGTCGATCCGATCGGTGGTCACCGCCCTACAAGGGCAGGAATGGTTAGCCTCGATCGACATAAGGGATGCTTATTTGCATATTCCCATCTGTCCGGCCCACCAGAAATTTCTACGCCTTGCAGTAGAAGGGCGCCATTTTCAGTTCAGAGCCTTACCTTTCGGTCTGGCCAGGGCACCACGAGTGTTCACAAAAATTCTGGCCCTACGATTGGCCAAACTAGGAACACAAGGTGTAACGATAATGGCATATCTAGACGACTTGTTGCTGATAGACCACTCAGTGAAAAAAACTAGAAGTGGTCGTTCACAAGATAATCAAGTATCTGGAATCTCACGGTTGCATTATCAACCGAGACAAGTCAGCCCTAAAACCAGTCAAAAGCCTGGAATACTTGGGGGCTAAGACTGGATTCAAATCAGAGAAAGATTTTCTTACCTCCAGAGAAGGTGTCGTCTTTGAAAGATTTGACCCACTTAGTGGGTACAAAAAAGAAAAAACCATCCATACGCCTGTGTATAAGGCTGCTGGGAAAAATGGTGGCTTCATTCGAAGCGGTACCCTACGGTCAATTCCGTTCAAGGAACTTGCAGAGGGCCATACTGTCAGCCTGGAACAAAAAAGTTCAGGCTTTAGACTTACCAATGTCCCTGTCCCCTTCCGTTCGCAAGAGCCTCCATTGGTGGTTGGTGCCCCAGAATCTGGAAAAAGGGAAACCCTTCAGTCCGGTTTCTTGGAAGGTGGTCACTACAGTTGTCAGCCTCATAGGCTGGTGGGGGGGCAGTACTGGAGCAATGGTCTCTCCAGGGCAGATGGTCAGAAGCAGAGAAGGCCCTGCCCACCAATCTCTTAGAGATACGAGCAGCCCGGTATGCCCTAGTAGCATGGACATCCAAACTCCAAGGGTCACCTGTCAGAATTCAATCAGACAATGCCACAGCAGTGGCATATATCAATCACCAGGGTGGCACCAGGAGTCGTGCAGCCCAGAGGGAAGCGAATTGCATCCTGGAATGGGCAGAAAGGTATGTCACAGCCATATCCGCGGTTTTCATCCCAGGAGTGGAAAATTGGAGAGCGGACTTTTTAAGTCGCCAGCAATTATGTCCGGGGGAATGGTCTCTTCACCCCGAGGTTTTCCAGGCAATATGCCAGCGGTGGGGAACACCGGATGTAGATCTGCTAGCATCCAGATTCAACGCAAAGGTGGACAGATTTGTGTCTCGCACAAAGGATCCCCTAGCTTGCGGTTCGGATGCCCTAGTGTTCCCTTGGGATCAGTTCAAGCTGATATATGCATTCCCACCGCGATTAATCCGCAGAATCAGGGTAGAATAGAAACCAGTGATTCTGGTGGCTCCAGCGTGGCTCCGAAGGGCATGGTACGCAGAGATTGTAAAAATGTCAGTGGGAAGTCCCTGGACCCTCCCACATCGTCCGGACCTGCTTTCGCAAGGACCGATATACTACCCTTCCTTACCAGCCCTAGGTTGACGGCCTGGCTATTGAAGCCCACATTCTAAAAAAGAGAGGGCTCTCTAATCCTGTGGTATCTACCATGATCAATGCCAGGAAGCCGGTATCCAGGCAGATCTATTATAGGATCTAGAAGGCGTACATCACGTGGTGTGAGGCCAGGAAATGGCATCCACGTAAGTACGTAATAGGTAGGATTCTGGACTTCCTACAGTGGGCTGTACATAGGAAGCTTGCCTTTAGTACTATCAAGGGTCAGACGGCCTTGTCAATATTTTTTTCAAAGGCCCTTGGCTTTGCATTCATTAGTCAAAGCTTTCATACAAGGAGTGATGCGTATTAGCCCTCCGGTTAGTATTCCCATATGTCCATGGGACTAAAACCTGGTTCTGTCGGTTCTACAGAAACAACCGTTTGAACCATTGCGGCACATTTCCTTGGTTCTTTTCACCAGGAAATTGATTTTCTTAGTAGCCATTTGTTCGGCTAAAAGAGTATCGGAATTAGCCGCCTTGTCCTGTAGGGAGCCATATCTGGTTATCCATAAGGACAGAGTAGTATTACGTCCTCATCCAGCCTTCTTCCTAAGGTGGTATCGAGGTTCCATTTGAACCAAGATGTGGTTCTTCCTTCCTTTTTTCCCCAAACCTAGTTCGGTAGAGGAAAAGTTATTGCATTCTTTGGATGTAGTAAGAGCAGTTAAAGCTTATCTTAAAGCCACTGCTCAGATTCGTAGAACGGATACTTTGTTTGTTCTGCCGGAAGGCCCCAGAAAGGGTCAGGCAGCATCAAAGATCTACTTTAGCCAAGTGGATTCGACAGGTCATAATACAAGCCTATGGCTTGAAAAGGAGACCGCCTCCGTTCAAAGTTAGGGCGCACTCCACAAGAGCAGTTGGAACTTCATGGGCAGTGCATCACCAAGCCTCCCTGGCTCAAGTCTGTAAGGCCACAACATGGTCCTTAGTACACACGTTTACTAGATTCTACCAGGTAGACGTCAGAAGTCAGGAGGATGTCGCCTTTGGGCGCAGTGTGTTGCAGGCCGCAAAAGAGCCTCATGCCTGATGGCGCCCAGCTTATGTATAGTGTATCCCTCCCCTCATTTGGCATTGCTTTGGGACGTCCCATTAGTAATGACTAAGTCGCTCTGTGTCCCGTGATGTACGAAAAAGAAAAAGGGATTTTTATAACAGCTTACCTGTAAAATCCTTTTCTTGGAGTACATCACGGGACACAGAGCTCCCACCCCTCTTTTTGGGACACTTATTGCTTGGCTACAAAACTGAGGTGCTCCCGGATGGGAGGGGCTTATATAGGGGAGGGTACTTCCGGTTTGGAATTGGCCAGTGCCAACACCTGAAGGTAATCTATATAACCCATTAGTAATGACTAAGTCGCTCTGTGTCCCGTGATGTACTCCAAGAAAAGGATTTTACAGGTAAGCTGTTATAAAAATCCCTTTTTTTGGTGCTTTTTGCATTTTGCAAAAAGCACTAAAAATGCATAGGTGTGAATCCAGCCGTATAGGGCTTTGAGAGGCGCTGCAAGCTCTTGCATATGGGTCACATTTTCTTCTGTTTTGTTTGGATACACCCTCTTGCTACATAGTTGGTAAACGTAATTGAAAAAAACAAATGAAACCTAAAACAATATAATGTTATGTGGTCAATGTAAGATAATTAGGGGATGATCTGGGCTTTTGTGGGATGTTTTCCCCCAGTAAGTACAGTCAGTGTACATTCATATGGATATAAGGCCTCTAGATAACAGTTCCGATCTGCAGCTGATACAGCGCCACATTTCAAGGTAACCTTGTTTAGCGGGTAGGTACTTTTCAGTATGCTGATTCGGGTGGAGACATCAGTGATGTTCAGTTCCCTGCGGCCCAGCAGGTGGCGCTGTCACTTTGGGCCGGGGTTGAACCATCACTGGAGTGCCGTACCCTTTTTGGTCTCTCGCGGCTGTTGTGTGGCGGGGCGGGGAACCCGCTGTGCTGGCTGGGAGAGGCTATAAAAGGGGCGGACATCTTCGCCACGAGGTCCGAGTCCCAGGCACCTTTAGCCTGAGGGCTGCTGTCCAGCGGTCGGTGTCCAGGCGGCCTAGGCCTGGACATGTGCAGTTCGGGAGTCACCCCAGACACCCTCAGTCTGGGGTGGGGTGCATCATTCAGGCCTGGGGCCCAGCTTCTTCCACTGGGATCCGCCCGGGAGGAATCGTCCTAAGGCACCCACAGAATCGGGTGTCTGAATCCAGGCGTAAGGGACCGCGCAGGTGACCTTCCAATAGATCTGGTGCAGCAGATTGCCAGTGCCGGGATAGGACCTCCGAAGACTGTCGGGATGGATGTCCTCGCCAAACAGGGGCCATATTCATACGGAAGGTGGTCCATGTTCTAAGGTCTGTGGCAGAGACCGCTACTCCGGTCAGTGGCTAAGACCGTTACTCAGGCCTATGGCAGGGGCCCCAACTAGTTCACCCGGTAGGTGGCAGCTACCAACTTCACGGTCTGTGGCAGAGACCGTGCGCCAGGCCTATCCACACGAGAAAGGGATAGGAGAGTTCATTGTGCCTGGGCCTACTCGTATCCCTGTCTGTCTGTTTTGGAAGTTCAACTGAGAATGTTCATTCTGGTATTGAAGAAATAAAGGAGTGTTGAACTTTTAAATGGTGTGGGGCTCTATTACTGGCAGATACACCTCCACGGAAGAAGCGGAGGCTCCATATGCAGAATGCAGACCCGAAGGTAATCTAAAGAGACTTTGCTCAAACCTCATATACATTTAAGGTGAAAGCTGGGCGTAGTGTCCTGCACTCTCTCCTCCAGAGTACCCCTAGACAACAGCCAAGAACAACAGAAATAACCGAGGGAGAGAGTGAGGCCGCTACACTTGGATTTTTGGCATGGTTTGGGGGACAGAACTAAGATAACTCAAAGAAATAAAGGTAACTTTTGAAAATTCCATTTTACACTTCACATAAAAACAGGCATTAGTATGGGGGTTAATGACAAGTCCAAGGGCTTTCTATGCACAGTAGGAAAAACAATCTTATACAAAGTCAATGATTATAGTAACAGTTTACATTGTTTTTGCAGTATCACTTAAGTTTGTAAGTCTGGCCATCTGAGATTTACATAAAGCCAGTCTGGTGACCTGACTCATCTTTACTACAGTTAAGAAATTACGTTTGTTCACCTCTCTGCCCTCAACCTGTGATTGGGACACCAACAACATCCCTTTAATCACTCTGCTCTCTCCTTCTGCCAGCATACATATACATATATATGTATATATATATATATATATATATATATATATATATATATATGTAGCGGGTGGTTACATTTAGGGGAGGCGTCTGAGTGATAACAGGCTCAGATGCAGCAATTGTTAGGGTTCATGGACCAATTTATGCCAGTGAAGGATATCAATGGTGTCCAGTTCCCTGCGGCCTATAGGTGGCGCTGTCGCCATAGGCTGGGGTTGAACCACCATTGGAGGTCTGTGCCTTTTTGTCCTCTCTCGGCAGTGTTACAGCAGGGCGGGGAACCTGCTGTGCATGCTGGGAGAGGGGATAAAAGGGGCAGACATCTTCCGCTCCTGGTCTACGCCCAGGCACCTTCAGCCTGGGTGTGAGTGCTGGTGGTCTCCGGGCACCCTCGGCCCGGAGACGGAGCTGCGATTCCACCCCAGACACCTTTAGTCTGGAGTGAGGTACTCTCTGGAGGCCTGGGGCCCAGTACCTTCAACTGGGTCCCGCAAGAGATGGAGGATTCTTAGGGTGTCCTCCGGCGTTGGACACCCGAATCTAGGGCGAGGGGGACCAGAGAGGTGACCTTCCCGGAGATCCAGCGCAGCATTGGCTGGTGACGGCGGAGGCCTCTGGTGACCGTCCGGATGGATGTCTCTCCCTGACAGGGGCCGCATCTCAAGAAGGTAGTCCACATTCTCATGGTCGGTGGCAACGACCCAACTGAAACCCAGGTTGGTGGCAGAGGCCTCAAGTCCAATTTACCCGGTCGGTGGCAGCGACCACCCTCACGGTCGGTGGCAGCAACCGTGCACCAAGCCTGTTAGCGCACACCAAAACAGGAGAAATACAAGTTCATGTTTGTGCCTGGACCTTCCTCTTCACCTTGTCTGTTCGTTGTCTAACCAGTCTGCTCTAAAAGGACTATTTATTGCTCTAAAAGAATAAATAAGTGTTGGACTTTCAATGGTGTGGAACTTGGCTTTCTGGGAGTTAAAGGTCATTCTCAAGGGAAGTTTTGGCTCTGGACAGGGGCACAGGCCCGAAGGTAATTGGTTGTAGCTCACACCTCTACACACAAGAGGATACGAGCTGGTGGTGCGTCACACTCTCCTCCCTGGTCCCCTAGATGAGAGCCATTGACATTGAAAGAGAAGGAGGGAGTGAGAGGTGATGTCGCTACATATATATATATATATATATATATATATACAAGACACATGATTGGCCCATAGTGCTGCCCAACCCTCTGCCAGACTGGTTTCGGTACTATAGAGGATTACAAAAGGCTAATACCAAGTAACATTTAGGTTTGTATACTAATTACTAGGATTGTGCAATTCATTTCGTAACGAATCGAAATTCGTCCGAATTTAGCAACTTTCGGACATTCGGAAGCATTCGAATTTCCGAACAAAGCAATTACGAATAAAACCGAATCCGAAATAAATTATACCGCAAAATAGCGAATGCCCGAATGTCTTCGGCATAATTCGTTATGAAAAAATGTACGAATGTACGAATCCATTCGAAGCACAATAACACTCACTCTGCTCTCTGCTTCTCCCTCACCGTGCTGAACTCCCTCTCAAAATGGTGTACAGGGGCGGAGGCTATAGCCGCATGAAAAAACGAAAGTAAAATACGAGATTTCAAATCGTTACAAATAACCGCTATGTATTTAGAAAAGTACAAATCCATTCGAAGCACATTAGACATAATAGGCAGCGTCGTTGTGAGAGAGACACGGAAAATTACGAATCAACGAACCCAAAAAAAGTTACGAAAGTAGGAGTTGTGTCCAGAATCAACGAAAAACAACGTACTCTACCGAAAGTACGAATTATAAAGCAACAAAAAATTCAACGAAAAATGTCGCTTGCGAAAATACGAATTAGTCCGAACACGAAAAATCCCGTCTAGCAAAATTACGAATGATTACGAATCAACAGGACCGGAAAGAAACGAACCGAAACGGAACAAATTTTTCCGTTGTGCACAAGAAGCGAACCGAAACGGAACGAATTTTGCCGTTGTGCACAAGTCTACTAATTACATTTAACAATAAATTGAATTATTTTGAATAAATACATAATTGCATTTTTTTGTGTATTTTTATTTTAGCCTGAAGTTCAGCCTTGATGTTTTTACTATATTAAATGGTTTAGAGAATTGTATGCTACTGGCAAAACATAAATTTTTTTCAAGCATTTTCATCAGGCTTATTATATTTAATATAATGAAATTGCAAAGACAAATGCAGGATATATTTAATTACAGTGGAACCTCGGATTGCGAGTAACGCGGTTAACGAGCAGTTCGCAATACGAGCAATTATGTTTTAAAAATCCTGACTCGGTTTGCGAGTGTTGTCTTGCAAAACGAGCAGGATGCAAGCGTCTGCGGTGAGCAGTACCGTATGTGGCCAGAGGTGAGGGGCGCCGGTGATACTCTGAGTCGTTTGGAGCCATTTGGAACCGTTCGGAAATACTCGGGAACACTCAGAAATACTCCATTCCCGAGCCTTTCTGAGGGTTTCCGAATGCAGCCGAGCAGTCTCTGAGTATTTCCGAGTCTCTCCGGGTCTCTCCGGCACCCCCACCTCTGGCCACATGCGGTATTGCATGCCATAGAAGTCAATGTGGAATGAATTATTGCTCATATCAATAGTCGTTTCCATTGACTTCTATGGGGAAACTCGCTTTGGATTACAAGCATTTTCCTGGAACGGATTATGCTCGTAATCCAAGGTTCCACTGTATACAGATACTCCTCGTTTAACGACTTACCTTTTTAACGACCACTCGGACTTATGACCAGCTCTCCCCACCGGAACAATGCGCTATACATCATTGTATTGTACAGTACAGAATTTTCATTTGTATTCTGTAGTTATGCAAATTAAAACAACGCTATTGAGCTGGAATTTTGGGTTTAGACCTTTTTTTCACAATACAGTACAGTACATTAGTTAAGAATGCTTAAAATATTGATTACTTGTGGCTCCTCGTTTAACGACCTGGTCTTTGGAACAGAACCTGGTTGTTAAGTGAGGAGTACCTGTAGCAAGAAATATCATTGCTGCACTGCCTATTGCTTTTTCGAGATATCCCTGAGCATCTCCAGTGAAAAAGTAGCCTCCCTTCAAGTCCAGTGCAGTCCAGTTCACTAATGACAACATCCCTCTGATCACGCTGCTCTATCCTCCTACCAGCATGTTTTTCACGATAAGCACATGTACACGCAGGACACCTGATTGGCTCTTAAGCCTCGTACACACGATCGGATATCCTATGGATTCTAATCCGATGGTTTTGTCCATCGAAAATCCGATGAAGCTGACTTCCATCAGTCTTGCCTACACATCAGTCAAAAAAACGACCGTTCCAAACGCGGTGACGTAAAACACTCCGATGAGCCGAGAAAAATTAAGTTTAATGCTTCTGAGCATGCGTCGACTTGATTCTGAGCATGCGTGGGTTTTTTTATCCGATAGACTTGCCCATAGACGATCAGAATTTTCTATCGTTTTTTGATCCATCGGAAAAATTTTAAACCGATGGAAAAAAGACAGATGGGTCCCATACACGATCGGTTTGTCCGATGAAAAAAGTCCATTGGACTGTTTTCATCTGTAAAACCGATCGTGTGTACAGGGCTTTAGTGTTGCCCCACCCTCTGCCAGACTGATTGATGCTCTACAGAGGTTTAAAAAAGTAAAATTCAGGCATGTAAACTAATTACATTGAAAAAACTTTTTTTAACAAATACCTAATTGCATTCTTTTGTGTCTTTTTTTTTTTTTCAGCCTTAATATTTTTATATGAAATGGTTTAGAGGACTGTATGCAACTGGCAAAACATAAAGTCCTTTTTGAGCATTTTCAGCAGGCTCATTCTATTCTATTAAATATTATGATATTACTATTTTTGGTACAAAGAAAAATGCAGGATTTATTTAAATATATCACGCATTATAACTACTGCTCTATTAGTCGATTTTTCCACAGTGAAATAAGTATGAAGCTCATCCTCACGTGCCTGAGCATCCATCTCCAGAGTATAAGAAGCTTCCAGTCCAGGATTGTAGTCACCTGGAACCAGTCTCTAGCCACCCCCCAGCAGCAGGGGCGACGATTAAGCCTCACGGATCGGTGGGCCTGGTTTGTAAACTCCGGATACATCTATAAGGAAAGGGGTTCTTGCTGGCTACCGCTTTCCGCTCCAAGAAATGGATCATTTCCACAAAAAACTGTAAAGTCTTCATAGTTCTATATTAAGAGAAGCTATAAAAACAAAGCTACGTAGCCACACTGCAGTATGAAGTTAGGCTGGAGGCCAATGGCTTCCCTAACTGGAAGAAAACCAAGTTCTCCAGAATAGAAGGGCCTCACTGTATTTATATGCCACGTAAGAGAAGTCATAGTATGGAAAAAAAATTATGTTACTACCACTCTACCTGAATAGTACAAAGTCCACAATGCCTTCTAATATGTACTTCAAAGGCCAGCCTACACAATTGGGTTTACTACATAAAGCAGAGCAAGAGATGGATTGCAAAGCGCATTGTCCAATCAGATTTCATATGACTGAAGTATAAGGAGATTAATTGTTTCTGATGGGTTGTTATGGATTACTACTCATTGCACTGCTTTAAAACGGTGTTCCACCCAAAAATGGAACTTCCGCTTTTTGGATTCCTCCTCCCCTCCAGTGTCACATTTGCCACCTTTCAGGGGGAGGGGGGAACAGATACCTGTCTAATACATATATTTTGCTCCCACTTCCGGGCATAGATACCCGAGCCACCTGTGGGTATCTACGCTACTTCCTGCGCCTTCTCTGCCCCCCCCCCCCGCTGTCTTCTGGGAGACACACAGGTTGGGACAGAAAGACAGCAGGGACCAGTGGGATCGTGCAGCGCGAGTCGGGCATGCGCAGTAGGGAACCAGGAAGTGAAGCTGCTGGCTTTTAATATTTATTTTTTTGCCCGGGGTTGCCCGGAACATCCTTTTAAAGATCTATCCCTCGACTCTCGGGTGCTCCCGCCGCCATCTTCGGTAAGGGAATCCGGAAGTGAAGCCTTGCGGCTTCACTTCCTGGTTCTCTTACCGAAGATGGCGACGGGAGCACCCGAGAGCCGAGGGATAGATCAGCTTCGGGTGCCGACATCGCGGGTGCCCTGGAAAGGTAAGTGTTCTTATTTTAAAAGTCAGCAGTTGCAGTATTTGTAGCTGCTGACGTTTAAAAAAAAATTGGCGGAACTCTGCTTTAAGGAATACACGTTCGTTCATGTATGAATACTGGAGCAAAGAAAAACAAAACCAAGGGGGAACTGTAAGCCAATAGTGGAAAGATAATTATGGACAGCCGCACACCAAAAAAAACCTTGATGGTTGCCTTTATTTGTAAAAGGATAAAAAGCACTACAAATCACAACAAGATTGGGGACAAACGGCCGACGCGTTTCGCACTACAATCTAGTGCTTACTCATAGCTAGGGGGACTGTAAGCCACGGAAAATAGTAGAGAATAAAAAAGTGAACAAAATGTAGCCAGGTGCTGGGCTATAGCAATATGGAGAAGGAGACATTGGGGTGGATTTACTAAAACTGGAAAGTGCAAAAACTGGTGCAGCTGTGCATGGTAGCCAATCACCTTCTAAGATCAGCTTGTTCAATTAAGTTTTAACAAAAAAAAAAACTGAAAGCTCATTGGTTTCTATGCAGAGCTGCACCAGATTTTAATAACCTCCCTGGCGTTATGATTCTGTCAGATTTTAGGTGCTGAAAGCGGTACAATTATTTTACATGGAAATTTGGCGTTTTATATTGTAGGCCTGTAATTCTTAGGAATAAAACACTTAAATCTGTCAAAACCAGAGTCTAGTAGACATCCCGGGTATGATAAAGTTTGAAACACAAAATCATAAATTATAATATAATAAATAACTATAGATAATTATAACAAATAATAATATAATAATAATAAAAATTATTCAATAATGTAATCAAATCAAAAACACTGAAATTTGCTCAGTTTCAGAATTGTCGCTGTCATTAGATTCAGTGTTTGATGACGAATTTCCCCACAAATCGCTATCGCTCAATTCTACAAGTGATTCTAATTTATTATCGCTGTTTTCTAGCTGGTCTAAAAACCACGTTTGACATAAAGGGACACTTTTTGGTTGCTATGGACAATCTCCAAATTCCAGGCAGAAAAAAATGTTTTTATAATATAAAAGTGCATGCAGGACACTGGACAGACCACTAGGGACAATGGGGGTGTGTAATTTTTTTTATACAGTACTGTAATCGGTAAGATTACAGGGTACTGTATGTGTATTGTGTTTTAGCTTTTTTGAATTTGGCGACAATCTCCGCCCCCGTGCGTCACAACGTCGCAGGGAACGGAGCTCGGCGGGGAGACATCGCAGGATCCAGGGGACAAGGTAAGTAACTCTCCCTGTATCCTACGATGTCTGGCTCGGGGTTACCGCTTTTGGTACTGAAATCTCACACCGAGCCAGACTCGGGAATACCACCAGGGAGGTTAATGAACCTTTATATTTTTATATATCTTTGGGGTTATATGTCAAACTCGTAACCAATAAAGTCCTTAATTTTTTTTCTCTTCTTTTTCTGACCTACAAAAAAAATTCAACACCATGCAAACGAATTTTGAAGCTAGAAATAAAAAATAAATAAAAAAAACATAATTTCAAAATAATTTTTTTTATATTTTAAAAAAATGTAATGTGTTTTTAGAAGCCATAAAACAAAACAAAAAATAAAATGAATGCTAATAAAATAAATAAACAGATCTTCTTCAGCCTCACATCTCCTGTTGTATCACCACTGAAAATGTATATTTGGATGTGGTGCCACGTCAGCAATTTGTGCTTTTCAACTTCTAACTGACCAACTGAAGGAATGTGTGCTATCTTCCTTAAAAAGTAATATCACTTTCCAAGAGTTATGATTGGTCATTACTACCAATTAGTCCTGTATATACCACAGCCAAATTTGGAATAAGTTAGTCTCTCACCAGGGCTGCAAGAAGTTTGATCAGCTGCCAAGCAGCAAAATAGGTGGAACTCCTTGTCAAAAAGCATTTATCATTTCTTGGTACATTTTTCCAATATTATTACATTTGTTATCTATATCTGTCATTACTTAATTAAATGTTATATACAGTTTGATTTTACTTGCGAGTGTTTGTGTGATCTCTCTTTGCACATCTTGAAAATAAACCCCAAAAACATAATCTATTACCTATCACTTGTGTATTTGTATTTTGGTATTTTGTCAGTTGTTCTATTATTAGCTATCTAAAGTAAAACTAAGCTATTTACATCTTTTAGGCCCCGTTCACACCTATGCTTAAACCGCATCCAATTTGCATAACATTATAAAGTACATTGATTTTAATGAGGCCGGTTCACATATGTGCGATGCATTCACACTGCGCATTGCCCAAAAAACGTGTGCGTTTTCCAGGCATTGCGGTGCGACTCAGGTGCCAATTCATGTCCATTATCTTCTATGGGCATGCATCTGATTCGCAGATGTGTTCAGTTCTCGTCAGGATTTCTCCCCTTCTCCTCACTACCCTTCCCCCTCCCCCTCCCCTCTCCCAGGTCTCCAAATTCGCAGCTAAAACGGAGATGATCTGCTGAACAGCTCTCTTATCTCTTTGCAGAGATAAGAGAGCTGCAATTCGCACCGCACAAGTGTGAACCCAGCCTTAAAGTCATCCTGGAACATTATAGGATTTGTGATGATAATTTCAATAGTCAAGTGAAGGGCGTTTGGGGATATATTGGGCAATCTGCGGGGAGTGGTCTATAAACCTACAAATGTTAAGAAACCCTGACCTACAAAAAAAAGTTCAACACCATGCAAAAGAATTTTGAAGCTAGAAATTAAAAAAATTATTTCAAGAGAAAAATGTAATATTTAAAAAAAATGCAATGTGTTTTTAGAAGCCATAAAACATAAAAAATACAAATAAAATTTATACTAATAAAATAAATAACAGATCTTCTTCAGCTTCACGTCTCCTGTTGTATTACCACTAAATAATTTATTAATGTCTCCGTACTGCATTGAGGTTGAAATCTTAATCATGCTGAATGTTGGGACCACAGCTATTTTTTTTTTTCTGCCTTGGGCTTGTGATTTTTAATGCCAGCCTTTTGGCCATGCAACATTTCCATAGATAAGAACATCAAATAGATTTGAACACATAAACAGAATTCTATACTGTATTGGGAAAGATAGAATTGTGTGTTTCAGCACAGATATTATATCCAAGACGTACGATTGACTTTATCAATTGTGAGATTGTATCTCCTGAGAAAAAATGGCATTTACAAAGTAGTGCAAGCTATACACAGTATTTTTTCAGGTGTGGACAAAAGATGAGATAATCTCAAGGCAAGATTCTTGGGGTAATCCACAGATATATCAGGACAGTTGGTGGCCTGAGAGAGGATTATAGTATGTCATCTGCAGAGTTTATTGATGGTCACAGTATATATATAGAAAAAAACTTGTTTTGTTTGGCTTTATGGAAAGCACACATGTCACAAGGTCAGGTATGGGCTTCTCCTGTAGCCTGTATCCCAATAAGTGTGATACCTGACATGTAATAATACTCTCCTTTAATGACAGCTGCAGCAAATTGAAAGACAGCAAGGAACAGGCACTGCCTTCTTTCCTAAATCCATTAGCGATGATTCCATGAAATCAAATGTCTGTTGGAAAACAGATAAAAAAAGAAACAAATGGGCACATGAGTAACAAATTCACTCCTGCCTTATCTAGGCTGCCCACAAACAGACAAAAGATTTCCCAGCACACTTACCAGCCAGCCTGCAAAACAACCAAATTGGCCCTGTCTAACACCTTACATTAAAAATAGAGGGTTTTCTTTGCACACATTTGCAATTATTTGCGTAAGCCACCGTGCTCCCGCCAAGGGACCTCTGTATATACTGTGATCCTAGCTCTATATTTCCAGAGCCTCCATAGTAGGAGCCCACCCCTCTGTAAAGGTACAGGGAAAGCACAATGGCAGCGAAGGCATCCAGTGTGTCCCTGCATCCAATTTATCCACCCCAAAAAGTGGCAACCACCCCAACCTACAACTGGCCTTTGCAGCAAGGTGCACATGGAAGGGAAAAAGAGGGGTGGGCTCCCTTCAGGCATACCTGCATTCTTATATGTGCTCCTACTACGGAGGCTCTGGAAATTAGTATATACAGACAGGGCTTTTTTTCAACAGGAATGTGGGGAAATGCACCTCTAGCACTGAATATATGTAATGGCAATGGGTACTGGGGTATTCTGGCAAGAATCTATTTTTCTGTGGGGGTCTATTGTTGCTGGTTGGGCAATTGTTGAGGGAGAGGTCTATTTATGCTGGCTGCTGGGAAATCTGTTGTTGTTGCTGGGGTTCTATTGTTGCAGGGGTGGATCTATTGTTGCTAGGGTGCTATTTTGTAAAAGGTGGTACATTGTTGCATGGGGGGGATATAATGTTGCATTGGGGCTCTAGTGTTGCTGGGGATATTTAGTATTGCTGGGAGGATTTATTGTTGCTGGGGTGGGTCCATTGTTGCTGGTGTGGGTCTAGTTTTGCTGGGGGTGTCTAATATTACTTATGGGATTTATTGGCGCTGTGGGATCTATTGTTTCTGGGGGTTCTATTGTTGCTGAGGTGTGGTATATTGTTGCTGGGGTGAGGTATATAGTTGCTGGGGTGGGTATAATGTTGCTGGAGTGAGTCTAATGTTACCGGGGGTATCTATTATAGCTGGGGGATCTATTGTTGCTGGGGGAATTTAAATTGCTGGGGGGGTCTATTGTTGCTGGGCTGGGGTCTATTTTTTCATCGCTGGAGAGGATCTATTTTACTGCTTTTCTTGTTATCATCAATGAATACCATACAAAGCACCACAAAATAAAATTTGGTTTGTATTCTCTAAAAGGACCGGTACTGAAAGGTGGGTAGGGGGTGGAACCAAGGGATGGTGTTCGGGGGTGGGTAGGGGGCGGAGAAAAGTAGTGACTCAGAAGGGGGGAGTTCCTGCACCTATTCTCTGAGAAAAAAAGCCCTGTATACAGAGATCCATCTGGTGGATCGGATCAGATGGCATTGGATGGAAACGGACAGAGATCGGGCTATGCAGAGCGGACACAGGTCTGTCACCCCCCTGTTTGAGCGGGGATCCCGCTTCACAGAGGCGTCCGTGTGAGAGGGCCTAAAGGCCCGTCCGTACACACGATCGGATATTCCGACAACAATTGTCCGATGGATGTGTTTTGCAGGATAATCCGACTGTCTGTATGCTCCATCGGCAATTGTTGTCGGAATTTGTTGTCGCAAATGTTGGATGGTCATGCTCTCAAATTGTCCGACAACAAATGTGTTCCGTCGGATTATCCGATCGTGAGTACACAAATCCGTCGGACAAAAATCCAAAGTGCAAACACGCATGCTCCGAACCAATGCTAAACATCAGACAACATTAGCAGAAGTTGCCCAAAAGGGTGGCGGTAAAGAGCTGAAAAACCACGTAGTTTCGTGAATGTTGGCTGAAAATGTTCTGCTGTCTGTATGCAGAACAAGTTCACGGCCAACGCCATTCGGACAAAAATCCACGGATTTGTCAGATGGAAGTCTGATCGTGTGTATGAGGCTTAAGACTCCATTCACACAGGGGCAACATGACTTCCAGCGCGACTTTGGGAGGCAACTTGGACACGACTTGAGTATGAATCACAGCGTGACCTGGAGCTACTTACAAGGCAACTTCAAGTTGCCTCCAGGACAGGAGACATTCCAGTGGCCAATCAAACAAGAATCAGCTCTGTGGGAGGGAGGGGGAGGGAGAGGTTTGCCTGAGAAATGTATGTTTTCTTCCTGGAAAGTGGCTTCTGTTAAGACAGGGGATCCGACTTCTGAGCGACTTCCATTGAAATCAATGGGTACAGGTCGCCTAGCAGTTGCCTAGAAGTCTGATTGAAGTAGTACAGGAACCTTTTTTGAAGTCTGAGCGACTGCAGTAGTGTGCATTAAGATGGCTCCATTCACTTACATTGATTTTCTCATGCAGCGCGACTTGAGGCGACTAGGGGAGACCTGGGGCGATTTGAAGTCGGATCCAAAGTTGCCCCTGTGTGAATGGGCTCTTAGTCTGTTATTTTGTAACAGAAAAATCTGTCCTGCAGATGTTCAGGGATGTATATATATATATATGTAGCGATACCTTCAGCTAAGAGGGCCGCAGATTTCGTTTGGGCCCTGAAGACAGCTCCGCCAATCCCCGGCAATTTACTCGACCCCCCCTGGCACAGTTAGTCTAGGGTAATATATATATATATCTATTGCTCTATGGTTAAATTCAGACACCAATGCAGTGATAGAAGAATAACGAGTTTACTTCTACTGGCAATAAAATCAACAGTTATCACAAATCACAGGAATATATCTGCAGAGCCCTGCAGCAATAGACACACTACAACTAGTAAGGTATGGCGCACATGCGCCACGTGTAACAGTACTTCCCTATGCACCCTATGGCGCAGCAACTAAATAAACTATCTAGATGGCAAGGCCTGACCATATAACTCAGTCTCTAAGGGATGAATTCTTCACATGCAAATCTTTAAACGGTGGTGCACATTTCAGGAACACATTTGTAATATAAAGGGTTAAAAGTACCAACACAGAACACTCCACTAGAGATCCGTTCGGCTCTGTTCTGCTATGGATCTCCAGTGGGGGAAAATAACTGAAATGGGAACTAGTGGGTCACGGCAGTCTATAGGCCTAACAATGGTATATAGTTTGCGGATTGAGCATGTGCTCGCTCACCCCTCCGGACGCGATCCCAGTCCGGGAACTTCCACCTGCTGTGTCTACACACACAGCGCCTGCAGCGGTCGGGTCTCTGGCTCAGCAGCGGTTGAGGACGACCGAGTCAGGTGCCACCCAGGCTCGCGATGGGGGTGGAAGGCTCTTTTGGGTAGCAGCGTAAGGCCCCAGGCTTCAGGCCTTGCACCACAGCGGATCCGCACAGGAAGATCTCTCACTGAAGTCTCGTGTCCCAAAGAGACCGAGCGCAGCCTCCCCTCCTCCTTATATAACCCCACCCATGAGTCTCTGGGGTGGAAACATTGCATCCTGGGTGCCGAATGGGGTTCTGGGTAAGGTAGTCCTGAGAGTCTTAAAGGAGACCCCTCTACACACTCCCCCCACTTAAACTCTTTGGTCCCCAAAGATAATCCTAACATACTCTGCATACAACCCTAGACAACGTTGCGTATGATGTTGCCATAGGGAATTCCCACCAAAACCGAGGGGTTGAATTCCCTTGCCCACAGGTCACACTATCATGAGTGGCCTGCCTAACTGTGCCAGAGAGTGAGTGGGGGTTGCCCTCCACCAAATGAACAGTGGAGGGATCCGGATTCTCTGCACTCCTCCTGGCAGTGACCACAGAATCTTCTGAGCTCTTCCCCATTTGTGGGTAAGTCAACTTTTTGGGAGGCCTTATGACTCTTCGAGCCCTTTGCTCTCTTGGGGTTTCTGGCTCTGGCGACAGAGGCTCTTCTTCTGTTGCAGGTTCGGGCAATACGGCGGGCTCTGGAACATCTGCTTCAGGAGCCGAGGGATACATAGAGACTCTAGGGTCCTTTTCAGAGTAAGTATCACAGGCATCTTCCCAGTAATCTGATGAAGGACTAGATGGAATGAACTCAGTGGCATCTGCATTCAGTTTGGAGCTCACTGAAGATGATGGGCACCCGGTTGACTCCTTCACCGGGGCCCTCTGGAGTATCCCGCCGGCTTGCGGTTATCTGTTTTCTTCTTCTTGGGACTGGAACATGTAGCTGCAATGTGGCCAACTCCCCCACAGTTAAAACAGATTATGTCCCCCCAGTCTTGCAGAGATGCGAGTGCCGAAACAGCTGGGAACAGTTCCTTTCTCGCTACCTCTTTCTCTGGACCCTGTGTGTCTTTTGCCATCAGAGAGGTTAGCATCTCTAACACCTGAGACATTTGTGATTTCAAAGTGTCCACTTCTGAGTCCCTTTCTGGAGTCATGAGCGAGTTGACCATCACTGGTGTGGGGGCATGACTTGTCTTTATCATTGCCTGATCCTTCTGCAGTGCCTCCTCATCTCTGATGATTTGTATCAAATCAGAGTAAGTCAGTGACATTCCTCCTCCTGTGGTTTTCAAGTGCAACCAGACTGGATCCGAGCGTAACGCTCCCTTTAAGACTTGCTTCATTCTTGCCGCATCTGTATCTTGGGGCATCATTCCCTTCTTCAAGACAATCTTACACAGCAACCTGTTCAGTCTTCTGACATACTCTGAAAGCTTTTCATTCGGCTGTTGGAAAGTATGTTCAAATTGGTAGACCATCTCTGTCACTTTTTCTTGTTGACCAAACTCTTCCTGTAGCATAGCTAGACAGTCTTGAGCCGTGCAGTCTGTATTTCCAAACCGGAAACTTTGCACCGCTTCTGCTGCTGCGCCTTTAAGGCTTTCTATCACTCGTTGCCTCTTCTGCGCTTCAGGCACCTCCCATGCCTCCACTGCTTGTAATGCCTGTTCCACCCAAGTATCGAAGTCTTCCTCCCCTGCAGGGACAGGGAGCTTCCCTGAGAATGTCTTTAGTCTCTGGTAGCTAGTCTCTACATGCACCATGCTTGTCTTCTGACATTTGGTTAGCAGGTCCCCTATTGCCTTTATCAGTTCTGGTGATATAGCAGTGGCAGGTGCAGGTGCCACCGGGGGCGTCACCCTGTCTCCTCTTTCTGGTGAGGTACGGGCCGCAGCCTGCGGTGATCCCGTTGGTGATGGCTCCTTCTCTACAGTTACTGCGTGCGCCAACCTATAGGTTCTGTTGTCTGGCGTCCGCACACACTTGGGACACTGACTTCATTAACTCCTCTACCGTTTCAGTCGACCATTCCTCCCCAGGGAGGCTGATGACTATTGAGCGGTTTGGCTCTGCCCTAGAGGCTTTGCACCACTCTTCTACTGCTTGCGGGTCCATGCGGTCCATGCCGGCACTTCTGGCGTTCACCTGCTGTATCAGGATCCTGGACGAGAACCCCCACATGTAGCGATACCTTCAGCTAAGAGGGCCGCAGATTTAGTTTGGGCCCTGAAGACAGCTCCGCCAATCCCCGGCAATTTACTCGACCCCCCCTGGCACAGTTAGTCTAGGGTAATATATATATATATATCTATTGCTCTATGGTTAAATTCAGACACCAATGCAGTGATAGAAGAATAACGAGTTTACTTCTACTGGCAATAAAATGAACAGTTATCACAAATCACAGGAATATATCTGCAGAGCCCTGCAGCAATAGACACACTGCAAATAGTAAGGTATGGCGCACACGCGCCACGTGTAACAGTACTTCCCTATGCACCCTATGGCGCAGCAACTAAATAAACTATCTAGATGGCCAGGCCTGATCATATAACTCAGTCTCTAAGGGATGAATTCTTCGCATGCAAATCTTTAAACGGTGGTGCACATTTCAGGAACACATTTGTAATCCAAAGGGTTAAAAGTACCAACACAGAACACTCCACTAGAGATCCGTTCGGCTCAGTTCTGCTATGGATCTCCAGTGGGGGAAAATAACTGAAATGGGAACTAGTGGGCCACGGCAGTCTATAGGCCTAACAATGGTATATAGTTTGCGGATTGAGCATGTGCTCGCTCACCCCTCCGGACGCGATCCCAGTCCGGGAACTTCCACCTGCTGTGTCTACACACACAGCGTCTGCAGCGGTCGGGTCTCCGGCTCAGCAGCGGTTGAGCACGACCGAGTCAGGTGCCACCCAGGCTCGCGATGGGGGTGGAAGGCTCTTTTGGGTAGCAGCGCAAGGCCCCAGGCTTCAGGCCTTGCACCACAGCGGATCCGCACAGGAAGATCTCTCACTGAAGTCTCGTGTCCCAAAGAGACCGAGCGCAGCCTCCCCTTCTCCTTATATAACCCCACCCATGAGTCTCTGGGGTGGAAACATTGCATCCTGGGTGCCGAATGGGGTTCTGGGTAAGGTAGTCCTGAGAGTCTTAAAGGAGACCCCGCTACATATATAATAGAAGGGGGAAGTTATTAATAAAGCCCAGTCTCTGCGGTGACTAATGCTGACTTAGGGTGCATGAGAGAGAACAAGAAAGTCTAGCTAGGGTTATATTAAAGTGTATTTAAAGGCAAAACAAATTTTTTCGTTTTGGATCGAGTGATCATAGATTTCAACACCTATTGGGTGTTTATTGTTGTTTATGTTCCAGTTAGAGAGATTCGCTCTCTCTATTCTTTCTGTTTACTGATATCACTGAAGGTGAAAGTAAAAGAAACTCACAAATTTTGAGTTGTCCCCAGAACAGTAATAGAGGGGAAATCTTCCAATGGAGGACACTGGTTCCGGTGACCTGCAGGACCCCCAGGGATTACCTTAATTTGTAGGGATTTCCTCCCACTTCCTCTTTTGGCTATAGGACAGGTGAAGGAAAATCTCCCCAATGTGACACAGAATGCAAAAAAATCTGACAGGGGTTTGTAGGCAGGTGCAATTTATTTTCTCCACTGTAGGTGGCATTCAACCGCAGCGGCATTACAGTTGGAGGGACCAGAAGAACATAGTTCCTCTATGGTTTCCTGGGTAACTGGGGAAGCTATCTGATTGGATGCTGCTGCCTCATGTGACTCTGGCAGCCATCTTGAGTCAGGCAGAGTCTATTTAGGACCCTAACTCCCAGGCTTTGTGTGCTTTTCTTGAGGGGGTAGTATAGGGACAGGTCACCCGTTTGACAGGGACAGTGATTAGTGGCAGGGAGAGGTTCCAGATGAGTAGGGAAGGAATAAAGAAATGGCATCCTTCCTGGAAACCCCCCCCCAATGGGGCACGGACTGGCCAGGCCGCATTCAGCCCCTCAAGACAGATGCTGTCGGCACCTCTGAGACCTGCTACACACTGCTGATACATTCTGTGAGTGCTCCTGGTCAGGTGCCCTTCAGCCAGGCTTGTTGTGAATTATTGAACTCTGACATAATACAAGTTTTATTCTCTGCAACTTGTCTCTGAGTCCTTACTGCTGCCACACCACGCTGCACCTCCCCACAGGGTATAACCCTCCCTTACTCTATACAAAAAAAAAAAGTTTTGCCTATTGTTCTACTTTAACTACCACTGAACTAAAGGAGAGAAACAAAGGGATGTACCAAATTAGAAATAAACAAGTTGTAGTGGCTCTAAACCACCACTTAATGTCAGCATACATCAGAACAATAATAATCGGATACAGTTTAACATCAAAGGTATCATAGGAGGGCTCCTTCACCTTTATCAAGCACAAGAGGCCCTAAAGGACTCCAGAGTCCTCTGTAAATTCCAAAAGACAACCTGGAGCTAATAGAGGTCTTTCTTAACCCAGTTCTATCTATTGCAGTGGTTCTCAACTCCTGTCCTCAGGACCCACTAACAGGCCAGATTTTAAGTATTACCTTGGTGAGATGCAGACTAGAATACTGCAATCCCTGAGCACCTGTGATGCATTTCAGTTATCTTGCAAACCTGGCCTGTTGGTGGGCCCTGAGGACTGGAGTTGAGAACCACTGATCTATTGGATAGTCCAGCAGGAGGGCAGGGAAAGGTGAGTACATGTGGCTGGGGTAGAGTTAAGTGACCCGTTTAATTTGCTTTGCAAGAGCAAAATATTGGTTCACTTTAAGGCCCCCATACACATGAGCTTCATAAAGAAACTGGCAGCATGTGCTTCCCAAAAAAAAAAAAGTTGATAAATAGGTATACACTTATTTACCAGGGGGATACCTAGAAACTATGGAAAGAATTTCACTGACTCATGTTTATAAATTATGTTTAACTAAATCCAACAGGGAAACAAGCACGACACATTATTTAATTTAATCCGTTAAGATTTCTGATTTCTTGCCTCTATTTTGCAACGTAGAAACAGGTTCGACAAGACAACAAATAATCCTTCCAAATGTACAATAATGGCTGTAATTCTCACTCTCCGTTTCATGCGCTCCCTTTTTGTTGTTGATAGTAAGTGTTTAATTAGTTGCCTAATTGCCTGGGTAATTGGTAGACATACTCTGCTCTCCAAGTAATCAGTCTGAACAGGCCTGCAAAATATCAGGCCCAATAGTCATTAGTACGGCTAAATTGTTAAGAAGACTGTGAACTTGATTCCAGACAAATATCTCCTGACAGCTGCATCTCTGTCACCATAAACTGCACCCTGACTCGCTGGCTGTGTGTGTACTAAAATGGCCCACTTAAATGGAATCTATATTCTTTTTTTCTATGTTTTTAGAAGCAATTTCATTGTGGTCGGCTTCATATAGATAATCTTATCAACGTGTTTGACTTTTTTATAAACTTTTCTGCATAGTTTGCAGTATAGGTGTAGCACCCTGCTCCCAATGACTGGGCGCTATGTTTCAATTTAGAGGGTATCTGAGCCAATAGTTAGGCTCAGATGTAAATAACTGATGTTAAATTAGCCTCTGTTCCGGCTATGGCTGTGTTTCGAAAAACTTCCCATTGTTGCCTGTAGGTGGCGTTACCACCTCAGGCCAATGTGGAAGATTGACAAGCCAGAGTGTATTGGGTACCTTCCCCCGGGAACAGTTCAGTGGGCGTGGTCTACCCACTGAGCATGCTGGGGAAGGGTACTTAAGGGGCATACACCATCTTTTGGGGTCCTTCGTCCCCTCGCGGCCCTCCTGGTGTGCTGGTCCGAGGCCGCAACTCCAACCAGTAGGCCCAATTATGCTGACTGGGTCTGCACTTTGAAGGTGATCCTGTGCTATCCGTCCTGAGGGAGGAAGCCACTCAATGGAGGAAACCAGGGGAGGACCTGTCCTGGAAAAGACCAAGCGGAAGGCTGGTGTCTTGAGGAGGGCCTGGTAAATCTATTGGAGGATGCACCGCAACTAAAGTTACCTTACAGTCTGCCGGGTCGGCTTAAAGGCTCTGACTGTTTGGCTGGACGTTCGGGTGTTGAGTCCTGTGGCAGATGATCCCCAATTATCCAATTCTGTGCATCACCAGTCTGTGGCAGAGACTGGTCCTGATATTGTTCGTGCCTCATAACGGCTGCTAGGCCAGGTGAGAGGGGCCTATCCGGGTGAGCAATACCCACGCCAGGGAGAGTGGTGAGTGACTGTATACTTGAGGAGTTCTGCCCAGTGATCTGTACCGTGTGCCTGAACCTACCCTTTTCCCTTCACTTTTCTAAATGTTTATGCAAAAAAGGAAAATAAAACCTAACTGCTTAAGGTTTTACATCTTGTGTGGACATTGGAGTTTCTACAGACTTTCTTCCCCTAGACAACGAATACCAAGGTAACGTGCAGGCCCAAAATGAAACCAGCAGCTCCTGCGGGGGGTGTGCTACACGTGGGGGCTCGAGTCCGGGATTTGCCGTTACCTCTCGCAACTTAAAAGGGACTTTTCTTTTGCTTTGTTGAAAGTCTACAAGAAGATGTTGGACTGTGCTTGAATTGAAACCAAAGGGGTAAGGGTACAGATCACTTTGCTATCTACATAGGCCGTGGGCGGAGCCAAGAAAGAAAAGCCTGCAAGCTATGCGCAAAAAAAACTCAAAGGGGAGCAGTTCCCGCCAACTGCGTGAGACACGTGAGTGTGTTTGGCGCCAAAGACCGGATGCTGCCAGATAAAGTGAGTGATCGGAAAGCAGCATGTCTTTGATTTCGTGGGCACCACCCAAGCCAGGGCCTAGAATGTTCCCCATACCCGCCGCTGTGAGTACTACGCCAGCCGGAGCCTTGCTTACAGACACAGGGATCAGATTGAAGCCACGTGGACGCTTCATACTCTATACGAGCGGAGATGTGGAGGCGCTGGGCATGCTGTGCCCTAGATGTGAGGGACTGGCAGTTCAGTTACGTCCATTTGCCCGGTGCCCATCCTGTGTGGAATACTTATTTGAGGTGGAGCAACCCACTGCATTGCCTCGCGCTTATCGGATAGACTGGGATACAGGCACCGCTACATTGGAAGATGTCGCCTTCGCCCCTGCGGTTCAGCCTGTGCGCACTACTTCTGCTGCAGAAAGTGAGCCTGAAGGAGATGTCGCTACCAATACAGAGGTACCGGCGGACATTGCAGCGGATACCAAGTCTACAGCATGTGTCTCTGTCTCACCTGTGAAACGGAAGGTGGGATACGTGAAGGCTTCCCGCGGCCGAAGGCCTACCCCAGTGGTTACCGGAACCGGACCCCATGAGCGATGATATTCCCGGGTCGTCCACGTCAGGAGATGGTAAGAAAACTGGGGGAAAAGTGATCGGGACTTTGGTAAATTATTTACCGGCAGAAGAGTTAGCAGACTCTGATCTAGACTCCTTGTCAGATGCTGGTGATGACCATTTGTTTGAGCCAAAGCCTAGAGAGTTGTTATGGAACAACATGGGAGATGTTGCTTCAACCCATAGCTGTTCAGAGTGAGCAGATATGGACTCCGGGGAAACTTCCTCCAGGGAGGGAACCCCGGACATTGCTAAAGGGACTTTGCCTGTAAGGAGGACTGTTCTTAAACCTACAAATTCTATGGTGAACAAGTCCCCGGATTCATGTGTGTTGCCCGGGACGGGGAGTTCTCGGGCATTGCCTAGACTCGCCCGTCTACAACGAGTGGTAATGAGAAGGGTAGCCACGGATTACGGCCTGGAGTTCCTGTACGTGCCAAAACAGACAATACTGGAGATTGAGGCAAACAGGGAGCAATGGTGCAGTGAAGCTATCTGGGACTATCTGGAAGTTCCAAAGCCATTCCGCAATCTGGAATATTCATTTATTATGGCTGATCGGTTCAAGGGGTGCCAGTTGGACTGGAGCTACGGGCGGCATATCCACGCTGATCGGATAGTCATTTGCAAACCAGAGAAGGATTTTTGTTGCCTGCTCGTTTTTCATGCTAACTGGACTTTGGGGAAGTTAGCCAGTTTGGAATAGGGTGCTGAGGACGTCGGGATCAAGATCTCAACTGTTACAGCTCCTGCTTAAAGAACTTTGTGTGTTGCCCTTGACACGAGGTGGCAGTGGTTGATAGAGTAGGGAAAGACTTTTCTACACTTATCATTTATGCTTTAAAATTCAAGAAGGAAAGTTCCACCTCTAAAAAGAGGTGTAGCTCTGCTTCTGTAGAAATGTTTAGGATGTATGCAGTTTTTTTGCTGTGTGTCTTTTGTGTCTTGTTTTCTCTTTTAGGTACCAGATCTGCTTTCAAGGCCTCCGGAGAATGGGGAGGGCTAGATAGTTAGTGATGGGTGGTAACATGTGATGTATAATGTATATTGTGCTATGCTCTTATTGAAAATTCTATACTATTGTTATGTTTGTCCTTTTTCTCTCTCCCTTTCCCCTTCCAAGTTTTTGGTTCAGGTGCCAAATCCTCAGGCTTGAGGAGTTGTTGTTTTTTCCAGACACTGGGGACAGTGTTTTTATGTAGAAGGGAGAGTATGTAGTGCCCTGCTCCCAACGACTGGGCGCTATGTTTCAATTTAGAGGGTATCTAAACCAATAGCTAGGTTCAGATGTAAATAATTGATGTTAAATTAGCCTCTGTTCCGGCTATGGCTGTGTTGGGAAAAACTTCCCAGTGTTGCTTGTAGGTGGCATTACCACCTCAGGCCAATGTGGAAGATTGACAAGCCAGAGTGTATTGGGTACCTTCCCCCGGGAAGAGTTCAGTGGGCGTGGTCTACGCGCTGAGCATGCTGAGGGAAGGGTACTTAAGGGGCAGACGCCATCTTTTGGGGTCCTTCATCCCCTCGTGGCCCTCTTGGCGTGAGGGGTGTATAGTGTGATTTTTGGCCTCTGAACCATGCTGGTCCGAGGCCACAACTCCAACCAGTAGGCCCAGTTATGCTGACTGGGTCTGCACTTTGAAGGTGATCCTGTGCTGTTCGTCCTGAGGGAGGAAGCCACTCAATGGAGGAAACCAGGGGAGGACCTGTCCTGGAAAAGACCAAGCGGAAGGCTGGTGTCTTGAGGAGGGCCTGGTAAATCTATTGGAGGATGCACCGCAACTAAAGTTACCTTACAGTCTGCCGGGTCGGCTTAAAGGCTCTTGACTGTTTGGCTGGACGTTCGGGTGTTGAGTCCTGTGGCAGAGGATCCCGGATTATCCAATTCTGTGCATCACCAGTCTGTGGCAGAGACTGGTCCTGATATTGTTCGTGCATCATACCGGCTGATAGGCCAGGTGAGAGGGGCCTATCCTGGTGAGCAATACCCACTCCAGGGAGAGTGGTGAGTGACTGTATACTTGAGGAGTTCTCCCCAGTGATCTGTACTGTGTGCCTGAACCTACCCTTTTCCCTTCACCTTTCTATATGTTTATGCAAAAAAGGAAAATAAAACCTAACTGCTTAAGGTTTTACATCTTGTGTGGACATTGGAGTTTCTACAGACTTTCTTCCCCTAGACAACGAATACCAAGGTAACGTGCAGGCCCAAAATTAAACCAGCAGCTCCTGCGGGGGTGTGCTACATAGATATGTGGAGATAGACAAGCTTATTTTTTTTGTAGCACCTTTCTATATAGGCTGCTAGGATGTCAGGCACATTTAGTGTGTTGTGGCTCCTCTGTAACCATTGGAGCAGCTATTGATTTCTTTAAGCTTTTCTCTGGATCTCACAAGCTGCAAGTTTGATTGCTTCCCCCTGCCTTCTACAGGCTTCTTGTACATAGGGGGCTGGGAGAGTCAAATGGGCAGCTTGAATATTTTTTGTGGTGCAGTCAATCCCTGGGGAGGTGTGCCTAGTAGGTGGCTGGAGAACATAAATAGTCTGGGGCCTGAAGCAGCCCTTGATCTTGTCTTGCTGGAGAAGTTCCACAGCCTCAGGGGCTTTGCCCCTCCGAGGCGGTTTTTGCTGGAGTTTGCTGATGTTCATTGGGACCCCAGCTGTTGCAGAGCTGGTGTGGCTATTCCTAATCAACTTTGGAGCTAACTAAGCAGTCTCACCTAAGAATCTGGTCTGGAAGACTCATTGAAGAGTTCCTGGTGGAAGCTGTAAAGTGTGTACCTATCCTGTGGCATTGCGAGTATTAATGTCAGGACCGGAAACACCTGCTGGTGATACTGTGCTTCCCAGAGTGGGAGATTGTAGATCCAGTGTTCACCAGCTGGTGTCTTTCAGCAGTCAGCAGATGCCAGTAATCAATCTCTACCTGATGCTGGCTACTGGGAGGGTATTTAGTCCCTTCTCTACTATTACACTTCACATCAGTGTTTTGCTTACTGCAAGATGTTTATCCTGTGCCTGCTTTTGACCGTACTCTTGCCTTGTACTCATAACCTACAAACTTGTATAGCCGCTAGTGATAGGAATAGGAATCCCTCCCACTATATCGCTGCTTTCTCTCAGCGGGGACGTTGGTGCCCACCAGTGCCACCTCATCCTCTGCCCTGCTGAGCCCATCCTATGTCCCACTGAACCCATGCCCCTGCCTCATTGACCACATTTGTGGCCCTTGGACGAATCACGTCTCAGGGAAGGGTGAGGAAGTCACAGCTGTTCACTGTTCGCTGTTCACTGTGAACGGCTGTAGCTTTCTCATCAGACCCTGAGACAAGAATGGTATACCGCGGCCAGGGTGGGACATATTTAGATGGGGGGGTGCCCAATTTTAGTCTTGTCTAGGGCAGCATAAAACCAAAATACACCACTGTGGATAGCTGTGATCTGTGTAATCCTCAGTCTTGGCGGCGCAGGTGGATCCCAAAGCTCCAGTGCTGGTGGAAAGATACAGGGCTTTTATAGTGGGATACCTGTGTTCCTGGAATCCCACTATACAAGGACTATTTCTGAATCCTATGGACTACCTAATACATGGACTTTATTTTTACCTTTAAGGCCCCATGCACACGAGACGCTGTTATTTGCTGTTAAACGCGCGTTCAGAGGCAGTTGGACACTTTTTTCAACTGCTCCTGAACCCATTCAATGTTATCCTATGTGTCCATGCACACAGTCTCGTTTATTGCCGTTTTTAGGCAGTTGCGTTTAACCTCGTTTTTCCAGAAGCAAAAAAATGGGTTCAGACGCAAAAGTTTTCTACGTTTCAGACGCAAAACGCGGCTAAACGCCGCAAAACGCGGTACCGGCGTTTTGCCGCGATTTCGTTTATTAGCGTTTTTAAAGGTGACCTATTTTTTTACATTAGAAATCTCAAAAATGATGGCAAATGATGAAAAACCAGCAAAAAAATATGAAAAAAACTGTAATTGCTTGCATTGCACTGTAGACAATTCACAACTTGTGGCAAGTGACGTGGCAAGTGGACAATCCACAACTTGTGGCAGGTGATGTTGCCAGGTGACGTGGCAGGTGGAAATCCACAAATTGTGGCAGGTGACGTGGCCAGGTGACGTGGCAAGTGGACAATCCACAACTTGTGGCAGGTAACGTGGCCAGGTGACGTGGCAGGTGGACAATCCACAAATTGTGGCAGGTGACGTGGCAGGTGACGTGGCAAGTGGACAATCCACAACTTGTGGCAGGTGACGTGGCCAGGTGACGTGGCAGGTGGACAATCCACAAATTGTGGCAGGTGACGTGGCCAGGTGATGTGGCAAGTGGACAATCCACAACTTGTGGCCAGGTGACGTGGCAGGTGACGTGGCAAGTGGACAATTCACAACTTGTGGCAGGTGACGTGGCCAGGTGACGTGGCAGGTGGACAATCCACAAATTGTGGCAGGTGACGTGGCCAGGTGATGTGGCAAGTGGACAATCCACAACTTGTGGCCAGGTGACGTGGCAGGTGATGTGGCAAGTGGACAATTCACAACTTGTGGCAGGTGACGTGGCAGGTGACGTGGCCAGGTGACGTGGCAAGTGGACAATGCACAACTTGTGGCAGGTGACGTGGCCAGGTGACGTGGCCAGGTGACATGGCAGGTGACGTGGCAAGTGAACATTCCACAACTTGTGGCAGGTGACGTGGCAGGTGACATGGCCAGGTGACGTGGCCAGGTGATGTGGCAAGTGGACAATCCACAACTTGTGGCCAGGTGACGTGGCAGGTGACGTGGCAAGGGGACAATTCACAACTTGTGGCAGGTGACGTGGCCAGGTGACGTATCAGGTGACGTGGCAAGTGGACAATCCACAGCTTGTGGCAGATGATGTGGCAAGTGATACGCTAAATACAAGTACACTGCTGCTCTCTCAGCTGCTGGTCTCCCAAAATGGCTGAAATGGTTAAATAATAATGTTTTTTGAGCTTAGGGAGGGTCTTATGATGTTTCTTAACTAAATGCCTATAGACGCAAATGCGGTAAAACGCCGCTAAAATCGCGGCAAAACGGGCGTTTTTAAACGCCGGTTTTAGCCTTTAAAAACGTGTGTTCAGCAGAGTTTGCACCGGCGTCTCGTGTGCATGGGGCCTAACCCTGTATCACCCACCCCCTTTGTGAAAGCGTATTGGGCCAGTTATCCCTGTGTTTATTCTCACCTGCCACACCTTCCTGATATTTCTTGAAGCACTTTTCAATCCCTTTATTTCTAAAAGCGCATTGAACCACCTATAGAGTTAATGAGCATTTAGGATGTGTTCTACAGGCATTCATGTTGCGCCAGGCAACACTTCTCAAACACCCTTTGTGTTGTTGTTGTTTTTTTTTTTTTACAAGGCTAAAATGGGAAATTATCACTTTTGATGCTTTGCAACCGCCAGAGGCGTGTTTACAGTGCATTTAAGGCACGGTTGTTGTTTCAATAGAAGTGAATGAAGACAGTTGCAAAGCAGCAGCTCTTGCTAAACTTTGCAGGCAGTGCTATTTTTGCCTCGCCGCAACGCAAAGCAATGCTAAAGCTGTAGTGTGAACACTTCCATCTGCTCCCCATTGTAACAATTTTGTGTGACATTGATAGGCTTTCGGGAAGCATTAAAAATGCAACCCAACTGCCTATTTTTAATGCCTGTGCGAAAGAGCCCTTAAAGATGCCTCCTGTGTCATCAACTTTAATTTTTCAGAGGAGAAATTCACCAACTTTCGGAATACTCCAAATTGGGAGTGAGTATTCCACTGTTAAAGGCATTAAGCTGGCTAGACCGTAGTTATCTACCCACTGGAGATAGATTGGGTATGGTCCCCTAATAGAGTTGAGCGGACACCTGGATGTTCGGGTTCGACGGGTTCGGCCGAACTTCGGAAAAAAGTTCGGGTTCGGGACCGAACTTTACCCCGAACCCAAACCCGAACCCCATTGAAGTCAATGGGAACCAGAACTTCTGAGGACTATTAGCACTGTTTCCCATGCTTGGAACTGTCCCTGCACAATGTGTAATTTCTGAAGGAAAAAAAGTCATTTAAAATTCACTTGCGGCTATTAATGAATTGTCGGCTCCCGGCAATACATAGAAAAGTCATTGATAAAAATAAAAAAAAAGCATTGGGGGTCCCCCCAAATTCAATTACCAGGCCCTTCAGGTCTGGAATGGATATTAAGGGGAACCCCGCCGCAAATTAAAAAAAAAAATGCGTGCGGTTCCCCCAAATATCCATACCAGGCCCTTCAGATCTGGTATGGATTTTAAGGGGAACTCCACCCCAAATTTAAAAAAGAATGGCGTGGAGTCCCCCCAAAAATCCAGACCAGACCCTTTATCCGAGCACACAACCTGGCAGGCTATAGGAAAAGAGGGGGGGATGAGAGAGCGCCCCCCTCCCTCCTGAACCGTACCAGGCCACATGCCCTCAACATGGGGAGGATGTCCGCATGTTGATGGGGACAAGGGCCTCATCCCCACAACCCTTGCCCGGTGGTTGTGTGGGTCTGCGGGCAGGGGGCTTATCGGAATCTGGAAGACCCCTTTAACAAAGGGGACCCCCAGATCCCGCCCCCCCTATGTGAAATGGTAATGGGGTACATTGTACCCCTACCATTTCACGAAGAAAGTGTCAAAAATGTTAAAAATGACAATAGCCGGTTTTTGAAAATTCCTTTATTAATGTCTTCTCCTTTCTTCCATCTTCTTCCATCTTCTTCTTCCAGCTTCTTCTTCCATCTTCTTCTTTTCTCCATTCGGGTTTCTTCCTCTTCATCTTCATCTTCATCTTCTTCTTCCTTCGGTGTTCTCGTCCGCATCTTGCTCCGGCTTCTTGTTCCCCATCTTCTTTCTTCGGCCGCTCCGTTTGAATTGGAGGTTCCCGCTGTGTGACGCTTCAGTTCTTCAGTTCCCCTCTTGGTCCGCTGGCACCCAGTGACCCCGCCCCCCTCTGATGCACATGGACTTCACGGGGACTTTCCCTGTGGTGTCAGAGGGGGCGGGGCCACCGGGTGCCAGCGGACCCAGAGGGGAACTGAAGAACTGAAGCGTCACACAGCGGGAACCTCCAATTCAAACAGAGCGGCCGAAGAAAGAAGATGGGGAACAAGAAGCCGGAGCAATATGCGGACGAGAACACCGAAGGAAGAAGGAAGATGAAGATGAAGAGGAAGATGAAGAACAAGATGGAGGAAGAAACCCGAATGGAGAAAAGAAGAGGATGGAAGAAGAAGATGGAAGAAGATGGAAGAAAAGAGAAGACATTAATAAAGGAATTGTCGAAAACCGGCTATTGTCATTTTTTACATTTTCGACACTTTCTTTGTGAAATGGTAGGGGTACATTTGTACTCCATTACCATTTCACATAGGGGGGCAGGATCTGGGGGTCCCCTATGTTAAAGGGGTCTTCCAGATTCTGATAAGCCCCCCGCCCGCAGACCCCCACAACCACCGGCAAGGGTTGTGGGGATGAGGCCCTTGTCCCCATCAACATGGGGACATCCTCCCCATGTTGAGGGCATGTGGCCTGGTACAGTTCAGGAGGGGGGGCGCTCTCTCGTCTCCCCTCTTTTCCTGCGGCCTGCCAGGTTGCGTGCTTGGATAAAGGGTCTGGTCTGGATTTTTTGGGGTACTCCACGCCATTTTTTTTAAAATTTGGGGTGGAGTTCCCCTTAAAATCCATACCAGATCTAAAGGGCCTGGTATGGATATTTGGGGGAACCGCACACATTTTTTTTTTATTTGCGGCAGAGTTCTCCTTAATATCCATTCCAGACCTGAAGGGCCTGGTAATTGAATTTGGGGGGACCCCCATGCTTTTTTTTTTTTTTTATCAATGACTTTTCTATGTATTGCCGGGAGCCGACAATTCATTAATAGCCGCGAGTGAGTTTTAAATTACTTTTTTTCCTTCAGAAATGACATTTTGTGCAGGGACAGTTCTAAGCACGGGAAACGAGCGCTGCTTTACATGCATATTGGCGAAAACCGGACCCGAACCCGAACATACAGTCAATTGTTCGGGTTCGGGTCCGGGACCCCAAAACCCAAAAGTTCGGTACGGACCCGAACTTTACAGTTCGGGTCCGCTCAACCCTATCCCCTAACTGTAGATAGAAGCTGATAATTCCATATATTTAAAGAGGACCTGTCACATCCACCTTAAGATTCCTAGGCATCATAACAAATTAAGAACAGGTGCCGTGAGAGTCCTAACTTTACTCCATTAGCCATAATCTCTTCTGTGCACCTTTGTAGACCCCTGATCTCAGGCACACAAAGTTGGCAGCTTTCAGCATCAGATCTGCCGTTCGGCTGTGCCCCTTTCTGCAAACCAATATCGGCTCTCTCAATTCAAGCTGCCTGCATGTTTATGATATTATATTGGATGTGCAGGTTCACGTTGAGCATGAAAAACTACAGTGCTTGGTCATTTGACACTTTCTCTTTTTTTTATCTAACCCAAAGACCTGCAAATGGTATTATTTATTAAAGCTTCAAGCTTTAAAATGTTTAGCTTTACTTTTAGGTAGCATGAAAAATCTTCCATGACCTAAAAAATGTGTAAATGAAAAATGATTAAACAGCATCAGAGATTTTGTGTACAGTTCTTTTTTTATTAAATATCCAGATGTCTTAAGAGGATTTTACAGTCATCTTTTTTTACTATATCATCTTTTTTTTTTCACTTTTAGCTTTAGTTGATACAACAAGAACCATTAGAAAAGGATTCCTGTACAGAATTAATGTCAGCCAAAATTCCTCCAAATCCATATTTGCCTGGGACACAACACTTGTCACATATCGCTGCGTACTTAGTTTTCAACGTTTTTATGCTTGGGTCTCGCAATCAGGGTTATGACACATTGGGGTTGATTTACTAAAACTGGAGAGTGCAAATTTTGGTGCAGCTGTGCATGGTAGCCAATCAGCATCTAACTTCCACTTGTTCAATTAAGTTTGACAAAAAAAAATGGAAGCTGATTGGTTTCTATAAAGAGCTGCACCAGATTTTGCACTCTCTACTTTTAGTAAATCGACCTCACTGAGGCGACCATAAAGATCTTGAGTTGGGATGAGCAAAGGGATTTCTGGGAAATAAATTGTCTGAGAAATTTGGCTAGAATGGAAACTCAAACTCATTCATTGAGCTGTTGAACGTAGTGTAGTTTAGTTCATTTAAATAAATAAAGGCAAAATGCCTGTCCCCACATTTCACTTACAAATTCTAAATGCGGTGCATTCCCCAGATAAAAATGCATACTCTGTCTATAAAGATTAAAGCTATTGGGAACTTGCACCCACAAGCACTTTAAGTATAATCATATATTGTATTAATTATAAAATGTATAAAATATTTACATGGCTTGTGAGTAGGGATGAGCTCGGTGTTCGAGTCGAACATACGTTCGACTCGAACATCGGCTGTTCGATCGTTCGACGAAGATCGAGCGATTTGGGCCGTTCGCACCAAATTCGAGTGACGCGAACGGCCCATAATACACTGCGCCATCGCAGTGCAATCCCAGCGCTGTGATTGGCCAAGCATGCACTGTGACCCCGCATGCTTGGCCAATCACAGCGCCGGCAGCTAGGAGAGCCATAATTGGCCACAGGCAGGTTGCCTGTTGCCAATTATAGCTCAGGGGGTTTAGCACACGCCCCACACTATAAAAGGCTGCCAGTGTGGCGGCCTTGTGTAGTGTGTTCCAGTGCAGGGAAAGAGAAGGATAGGCAGGGACAGTGTGCTATTCTTTGTGCTATTCTTGTGTGTAGGGAGAGAGAAGGATAGGCAGGGAGAGTGTCAGTGTCATATTCTTTGCTAAACCTTGTGTGCAGGGAGAGAGAAGGATAGGCAGGGGACAGTGTCAGTGTCATATTCTTTGCTAAACCTTGTGTGCAGGGAGAGAGAAGGATAGGCAGGGAGAGTGTCAGTGTCATATTCTTTGCTAAACCTTGTGTGCAGGGAGAGAGAAGGATAGGCAGGGAGAGTGTCAGTGTCATATTCTTTGCTAAACCTTGTGTTCAGGGAGAGAGAAGGAGAGGCAGGGGACAGTGTCAGTGTCATATTCTTTGCTAAACCTTGTGTGCAGGGAGAGAGAAGGATAGGCAGGGGACAGTGTCAGTGTCATTGTTGCTAAGCCTCCTGCACATTATACACCTGAAGCTAGCCCGTATTGCTGTGTTTTCCTGGTGTGTTACACTAACAGGCATTTGCAGCACTTACAGCAGGCGTAGTGTGATTCCTGCAAAATATACTCCTGAAGCTAGCCCGTATTGCTGGGTTTTCCTGGTGTGTTACACTAACAGGCATTTGCAGCACTTACAGAAGGCGTAGTGTGATTCCTGCAAAATATACACCTGAAGCTAGCCCGTATTGCTGTGTTTTCCTGGTTTGTTACACTAACAGGCATTTGCAGCACTTACAGCAGGCATAGTGCGATTCCTGCAAAATATACTCCTGAAGCTAGCCCGTATTGCTGTGTTTTCCTGGTGTGTTACACTAACAGGCATTTGCAGCACTTGCAGCAGGCGTAGTGTGATTCCTGCAAAATATACTCCTGAAGCTAGGCCTTATTGCTGTGTTTTCCTAGTGTGTTACACTAACAGGCATTTGCAGCACTTACAGCAGGCGTAGTGTGATTCTTTCAAAATATACACCTGAAGCTATCCCGTATTGCTGTGTTTTCCTGGTGTGTTACACTAACAGGCATTTGCAGCACTTACAGCAGGCGTAGTGTGATTCCTGCAAAATATACTCCTGAAGATAGGCCTTATTGCTGTGTTTTCCTAGTGTGTTACACTAACAGGCATTTGCAGCACTTACAGCGGCCGGAGTGTGCCTCCTGCACATTATACACCTGAAGCTAGCCCGTATTGCTGTGTTTTCCTGGTGTGTTACACTAACAGGCATTTGCAGCACTTACAGCGGCCGGAGTGTGCCTCCTGCACATTATACACCTGAAGCTAGCCCGTATTGCTGTGCTTTCCTGGTGTGTTACACTAACAGGCATTTGCAGCACTTACAGCAGGCGTAGTGTGATTCCTGCAAAATATACTCCTGAAGCTAGGCCTTATTGCTGTGTTTTCCTAGTGTGTTACACTAACAGGCATTTGCAGCACTTACAGTGGCCGGAGTGTGCCTCCTGCACATTATACACCTGAAGCTAGCCCGTCTTGCTGTGTTTTCCTGGTGTGCTACACTAACAGGCATTTGCAGCACTTACAGCAGGCGTAGTGTGATTCCTGCAAAATATACTCCTGAAGCTAGGCCTTATTGCTGTGTTTTCCTAGTGTGTTACACTAACAGGCATTTGCAGCACTTACAGCAGAAGTAGTGTGATTCCTGCAAAATATACACCTGAAGCTACCCCTTATTGCTGGTTTTCCCATCTCCCTGCAGGCCGTTAGAATGTCTGAAAGGCAAACAAGGAGAGGCAGACAGTCAGGAGACAATAAAAGAGGGCAAGCAGGCTCTGTGTCTAGAGACAACAGTGCTGGTCGTGGACGCGGTGCATCGTCATCAGCACGTGGCCATGGGACACGCTTGTCCTTCTTTTCGGCAGCTGGACGTGTTGAGCCGCATCATGCCGAAGACTTGGTAGAGTGGATGACCAAGCCCTCCTCATCCTCCTCATCCTTTCTCACCCAGGCTCAGGGTACTGGCAAAGCAGCTGCCAAAGCGTCCTCTTCCCTGGTATCAATGTCATCATCCGTCACTCCTTCCCTAGACCCACCATGTCCTCCTGAGGAGTCCCCCGAACTGTTTGAGCACAGTGTTGGGTACATGCTCCAGGAGGATGCCCAGCGCTTCGAAGGGTCTGATGATGATACCCAGCTAGAGGAAGGCAGTAGCGTGAGAGCAGAGAGAGGGGATGCCCAAGCAGGACACCAATCTGGCAGTCATGTTCCAGCAGCTGCAGCATACTGCCAGATTGGCTCCAGTGATGAGGAGGGAGGGGATGATGAGGTCACTGACTCCACGTGGGTGCCTAATAGGAGAGAGGAGGAGGAGGAGGATGAGGAGGAGGAGGCACATCTCCAACGAGGCAGAATGCCCTCGGGGGCCAGCGTAAGGGCAGCACACCGACTGAATCACGCCGCAGAGCTCCGCCTGTGCAGGGCGCTGTCTCTGCCCGTTATTCAAAAAGTTATTTGGTGTGGGCCTTTTTTGAGTCAAAAAGCACTTACAGAAGGCGTAGCGTGGCCAAAACATCAGCCGCTTGGGCACCACATGCTTGACCAGACATATGTTGACCTGCCATGCAGCTCGTTGGCAAGCCTACCTTAAAGACCCACACCAAAGAACAAAACGGACCTCTCCTTGCACCGCATCAGCTGGGATCTCCAACCCCACTATACCTTCAGTCCTCTCTGAAACCTGCACTGAGAGGAATGAAGGTGTAGAATTAGGTGTGTCACAGCCAAGTACTTGCGGGCACTCTGCTAGCAGTACACCGACGTCCGATTCTAGCAGGCAAATTTCCCTGCCCCAGCTGCTGGACCGTCGAAAGAAGTTCACTCCCAGCCATCCACATGCCCAGTGGTTGAATGCTAGCTTGGCTAAATTGCTAGCGCTTTAACTGCTGCTTTTCAGTTGGTAGACTCGGCCCCCTTCCGTGAGTTTGTGCAATGTGCGGTTCCTCAGTGGCAGGTTCCCAAACACCACTTTTTCTCACGGAAGGTGATTCCGGCTCTCTACCGGCATGTGGAAGGCAATGTCTTGGCCTCACTGGACAGGGCGGTCAGCGGTAAGGTGCATATTACCGCTGACTCATGGTCCAGCAGGCATGGACAGGGACGTTACCTTTCTTTCACGGCCCATTGGGTCACTCTTTTGGCAGCTGGGAAGGATGCAGGACAAGGTGCAGTAGTGTTGGAGGTTGTTCCGCCGCCACGCCTCCAAAATGCTACTACTGGTTGTGACTCACCTCTCTCCTCCACCCCCTCCTCTTCTTCTTCCTCCATGGCCTCTTCCTGTGCTTTGTCCTCGGAACCAGCGGTGCTGCGTAGGCGTTCAAGGGGCTACGCAAGTACGCAGTCAAAAAAATGCCATGCCGTGCTTGCGCTGGTGTGTTTGGGGGACAGGAGCCACACTGGGGCAGACGTTCTGTCTGCTCTGCAGGGGCAGGCCGAGAGGTGGTTGACGCCACGCCAGCTTAAGCCAGGAATGGTGGTTTGCGACAATGGCACCAACCTCCTCTCCGCCCTCCGACAGGGACAACTGACCCATGTGCCCTGTGTGGCTCACGTCCTTAACCTGGTGGTGCAGCGGTACTTGGGCAGGTACCCGGGCTTACAGGATGTCCTGAGGCAGGCCAGGAAAGTCTGTGTGCATTTCCGCAGATCTTATAATGCCAGTGCTCGCCTGGCTGAGCTGCAAAAGGAGTTGAACCTGCCCAAGAACCGCCTTATATGTGACATGCCCACCAGGTGGAACTCAACGTTGGCCATGCTGCAGCGGCTGCACATGCAGCAGAGGGCCATCAATGAGTACCTGCGTGACTACGGCACCAGGCCAGGGTCAGGGGAGCTCGGGTTTTTTTCACCATGCCAGTGGGGCATGATCAAGGATGCATGCACTGTCCTGGCACCATTTGAGGAGGCCACGAGGATGGTGAGCAGTGACAGTGCATGCATCAGTTGGAACATACGCTGCATGGAATAATGGACAGGGCACTCGAGGCAGAACAGAGGCAGGAAGAGGAGGACTTCCTTGCCTTTCAAGGCCCCCTTTACCCAGACAGTGTTTCTTCTGTCCCACCCATCGCACAGGAAGAGGAGGAGGAGGAGGAGGATTGTGTCAGCATGGAGGTGGAGCCTGGCACTCAGCATCATCAGCAGCAGTCTTGTAGGGATGATTTACAGTCCCAAGAAACCCGTGGACTTGTACGTGGCTGGGAGGAGGTGGCTGCGGATCATGTCGTCCTTAGTGACCCAGAGGACTCCGGACCGAATGCCTCAGCTAACCTACGCTGCATGGCCTCCCTGATCCTGCAAAGTCTGCGGAAGGATCCTTGTATTCTTCGGATCAAGGAGAGGGACCATTACTGGCTGGCCACTCTCCTTGATCCACGGTACAAGGGTAAGGTTGCGGACCTTATCTTACCGTCGCAGAGGGAGCAGAGGATGAGACAACTCCGGGAGGCCTTGCAGAAAGGTCTGTGCAACGCGTTCCCAGAGACTGGGAGGTTACAAACTCCTGGTCCTGGACAACGATTTGCTGAGGCTTCGGTCAGTCAAAGAAGGAGCGGTGGGGAAGGTGGCCGTCTGACCGATGCGTTCAGACAATTCTTTTGTCCGCAGCCCCAAGGTATGATCGGTTCCAGCAACCATAGCCAGCGTCTGATATACATGGTGCAGGAATACCTAGGGGCAAGGTCAGACTTGGACACCTTCCCCACCGAAAATCCTCTGGCTTACTGGGTCTTGAGGATGGATCACTGGCCAGAGCTTGCACAGTATGCAATTGAGCTACTGGCCTGTCCTGCATCCAGCGTTCTTTCAGGACGCACATTCAGTGCTGCTGGAGGATTTGTCACGGATCACAGGGTGCGCCTGTCCACCGACTCGGTTGATCGACTGACTTTCATAAAGATGAACCAGTCTTGGATCACCACCAGCTACCAAACACCTGAAGCTGATATAACAGACTAATTTATTTTCAAATGTCACATCCCTTCAAGACTGATGCTGATGCTGAGTGACTGTCCTGTTATGTTGACTGACTATCCTCCTCCTCCTCAATGATCCGATTGGTGATGATAGCTTGGAAGAACATTTTTGTTTCTGGGTGCCGCCACCAGTGCCTAAGGCCCAATTTTTCAGCCCCTGTTTAACAGGGGCATGTAATTACAATTTTTTATGCAATGCTTTGCAGCAGGGCTCATTCCTGCACTCCAACTAGAGTATCTGGGAGAGGTTGCAGTGTCGTGGCACCAGCACCAGTGCCTAAGGCCCAATTTTTCAGCCCCTGTTTAACAGGGGCATGTAATTAAAAAAATGTATGCAATGCTTTGCAGCAGGGCTCATTCCTGTACTCCAACTAGAGTATCTGGGAGAGGTTGCAGTGTCGTGGCACCAGCATCAGTGCCTAAGGCCCAATTTTTCAGCCCCTGTTTAACAGGGGCGTGTAATTACAATTTTTGATGCAATACTTTGCAACAGGGCTCATTGCTGTGCTCCAAGTACAGTATCTGTGAGGGGTTGCAGTGTTGTGGCACCAGTGCCTAAGGCCCAATTTTTCTGCCCCTGTTTAACAGGGGCATGCAATTACAATTCTTGATCTAATAATTCACAGCAGGGCCCATTCATGCGCCCACCAAGAGTAACTGTGAGGCCTTACAGTGTTGTGTCAACACCAACATGTGAGGGGCAAATTTCAGCAGAGTATATAGGGCAGGCCCCTACTTTCAAACATCCAACTTACAAACGACTCCTACTTGCAAACGGAAGGAGACAACAGGAAGTGAGAGGAAATCTACCCCTAGGAAGGGAAATTCTCTCCTGTAAGAGTTAATATGGGAAAAAGGTGTCTCCTCTCTACTGATGCTTTATCACCAATCCTTGTTTCAATAAAAACCCCACTTTTCAAAACATTTGTCATTGGGACGGAAAGTGAGGTGAAATGTTCTGAACACAGACAGCAAAACAAATGTTACAGGGGTGATAACCCTTCCCTATGTTTTCCAAAAAGCTTAAAAATAGATTTTTTGGCTGGAGCTACACTTAAACAATGTACCTGTTCAAAATTACAAACAGATTCTACATAAGAACAAACCTACAGTCCCTGTCTTGTATGCACCGCCTGTATACGGCTGTTCAGAGTATATAGGGCTTTTTTTATTTTGTGTGCGGGGTTCCCCTTAATATCCATACAAGACCCAAAGGGGCTGGTAATGGGCTGGGGTGGGGGGTGATGGAGTAGCCATGCCATTTTTCTTAAAGATTTTCATCCATATTACCGGGACCAGACATTACATTAAAGCCGCAAGCAGTTTTAAATGGCTTTTTTTTCCTTTAGAAATTTCATTTTATGCAGGGACAGTTCTAAACACGGGAAACACGTGCCACTTCACAGGCATACTTTAGACACCCCCCAGGTACGATATTTAAAGGAATATTTGACTTTTTTTTTTCACTTTATGCATCATTAAAATGACTGCTCCCGAAAAACGGCCGTTTTTAAAACTTCTTTTTGCATTGATACATGTCTCCTGGTGCAGAACCCGGGTTCCCAAACCCTTTTTAGGACAATAACATGCATAATAGTCGTTATAATTAGCACTTTAGATTTCGAACGTTCGCATCCATTGTATTTAATAGGGTTCTAACGTTTGTGCGAACTTTCGGTCCGTTCACGGGTTCTGGTGCGAACCGCACCCGGGGGTGTTCGGCTCATCCCTACTTGTGAGTGCAAGTTCCCCATAGCTTGAGTTTTTATATTAGAGAGTATAGAATAGGATATGGGATTTTAAAGGTGCAGCAACTAATTTATACAAAATCAGAAGACAAAGGTTATATAAAAAATAGAAAAATATATTTATTATACATGTTAAAAAACTGATACAAATACATGCTTGTGACCATCACATGTATACACCTATTACCAATCACTCGGTGGTCGCAAAAATGTGTTCAGTTGAGGAAGGCGTCTATTGCGTTTCTCTACAGTTTCGCCTATAAGGCTTCATCAGGAATAGACGCCAATAGCATTTTTATTGAAATTTGAAAATAATATCCAGCTTAAGGGTGTAAAAAGAAAGAGAAACAAATCAATATACACATTAATACATACAGCTTAATAGATATCAAGCATAATCAGGCACGGCAAACACATATATGCTATCCAATTTCAATGGATAGCATGCTCTAAGAGGTACGGACATCTAAGTGGGGCTCTTGCCTGAATGATGGCATCTCGCTTTTCTCCATTGAAATTGGATAATAATAACTCATATGTTATTATTTATATACAGTATACAGTGGGTATAGAAAAGAATCATCCCCCTTTAAAATAATCACATTTTGTTGCTTTGCAGCCTAAAATAAAGACAGACACATTTTTTTGTTAATCCAGCTGTGTTTACTAAGTGCAACTTATAACATCCGAGTGAAAGATAAAACACCAACACACCAGAAAAAATAAAAAAGTAAAAATAAAAAATGCAAAAACAGAAAAGAGTTGGAAAAAGGATCACCCCCCCTCCACCATCCTAAAAATGACTTGTAAACTCAATCAGGTGTAACTAATCACCTTCTCAATGGCACATAAAGCCATTTGACTTTTAACTGGGATCAGCTGTGGTCATTTTGATTAGCTCAACATGAAAAGAGCTTTCCTGGAGCATTTCACTCCCTGGTAGTGCAACTGAAGCAAACAATCAACTATGTGTGGCAAGCAGTGGCGGCTGGTGTTTTTTTTGGCACCCCCCCCGCTGTTAGCCGGTAGGTCCGGCACTTACCCCATCGTGGCGGGTGTCAGGCAGTGTTGTTCAGCAGCTCTAGTCCGAGTCCTCTCCTCCATTGTGGATTCCAGCTCCTCCCTTCCTCCTCCTAGGCGTCCAATAGGATCGCCAGTCCTTTCAGCCAATTGGGTGACCGATGTCAAAACCTGTTTCCTGATTGGCCGGAAGGAGGATTAGTGTTACAACAGCGAATATTGATTCGCTGTTGTAACACACGAGGGTGAACTCGGAGCGCACTCTCTGCGACCCGAGCCCACCCTATATTGAAGCCTATTCGAGCCTCTGGCTCTAATCCATGCTTAAAAAAAAACAGCCCCTCCGCATTGGAATTCATGCGCTGTTGTCCTGAAAGGCGCCAGACACTGCGCCCGTCTCTGGTGGCAAGGCACTGTCAAAAGATCTCTGGGATGAAGTTGTGGACAGGCACAAGTCAGGAGATGGATACAAACAAATTTGGCTTGTATCATGGCTTTATCAATGTCTAGAAGCACAGCAAAGTCTCTTATTAAAGAGGAGGTCCAGCCTGGGTGATAAAATTTTTTAAGTCAGCAGCTATAAATACTGGAGCTGCTGACTTTTAATATTAAGGCACTTACCTGTGCAGGGAGCCCACGATGTTGGCACCCCAGTCGAACTTTGGATCGACTCCCAGGTGCTGCCTCCGCCATTCCAGGTAAGGGAACCTGGCAGTGAAGCCTTTCGGCTTCACTGCTGGTTCCCTACTGCGCCTTCTCCCTCCTGAAAGGTGCCAAATGTGACACCGGAGCGGGGGGGGGGGGAGCATATAAGCGGACGTTCAATTTTTGGGTGGAACTCCACTTTAAAGGAGTTGTAAACCCAAATTTTTTTCATTTTTATAATAATAACAAACATGCCTATACTTACCTGCTTTGTGCAATCATTTTGCACAGAGCAGCCCCGATCCACTTCTTCTAGGGGTGCCCCGCCGGCGCTCCAGGCTCCTCCTCTTCATCAGGGTGCTCCCACGGAAAGCTGCTTTCCCTGGGGGCACCCGTGCAGACTCGCTCCCATTGACACAGACAGTGGGACTCGGCCCCGCCCCCTCATTTGAATGACAGCAGTGGGAGCCAATGGCTCCTGCTGCTATCAATCTGTCCAATGAGGAGAGAGACAGTGGCTAGATACATTACAGTGAAAAACCTTGAGGCTTTACAACCACTTTAAGAAGTGGAAGACAAAAACTATGTCTGTCTTCATTTCAGGCTGCAAAGCAACAAAATGTGATTATTTTAGGGGGGTGATTTGTTTCTATACCAACTATACAGTACTATATATATATATATATATATATATATATATCATAGCTTCCAACTGTCCCTGATTTCGAGGAACTATCCCTGATTTCGAGCAACCCTCTGTCCCACTTTCCTGCTCATTTTCCCCTCATTTTGGTCTGATCATTATAGTTGTATATAAAATGCACTTTTTATCTTTCAAAACGTGTTTCCCAGTGCTAAACCTTTCATCCAAATTCTAAATGACTGCATTTGACAATTTTAAAAGCCAATATAAAAGAATATTAGTGGTAAAAAAAGCACTTGTGGATTTAATTAACCTTTTTTCGGGGTTATGTCCCATATGTATATACACTTATTTGTTAAGTGGGTATAGTTATAGAGCACAGAAGCTATTCGTTAAAGTGACACTTAAAACAAAACAATATTGTGATTCTCCAAACATAATCCATACACATTTACTACTTCATGGCCCTGTAATCAATTTTTCACGGACTTCTTTCTAAGGCTACTTTCACACTGAAGCGCTGGATGCGCTGGCGGTATAGCGGCGCTATTTTTAGCGCCGCTATACCATCGTTTTTGCCGCGATTTGCGGGCGCTAGCGGGGGGATTTTAGCCCCCACTAGCGGCCGAAAAAGGGTTAAAAACGCCCGCAATAACTCCTATTTGCTGCGTTTTGCGGGCGTTTTTGAGGCGCTACCCCATTGATTTCAATGGGCAGGGGCTCTATAGGAGCGGTATTTTTACTGCTCCTATCGTGCCTCAAAGATGCGGCTTGCAGGAGTTTTTTTACCCTCCTGCAAGCGCAAAGCTCCCGGGCTTTCACACTGGATACAATGGAGTGGCCTGCAAAGCGACTGAGTGTGAAAGGGGCCTTATTGTGTTTTTCTGCCTCCTTGTAATGACCTCTCTTAGCTCCCAAACCTCTTCTTTTCCCTCTCAATTCTACTTGTTTGGGATGAGCAGTGCACATTAATAGTGGTTATGTACACTGCACTATGCATACTACACATCCTCTAGTCTATAGTCCATAGTCCTTTTTTGGAGTGAGTAAGAGAGGGTGACTATGTTCCTACATAAATGGGACCATGGAGAATGAATGCAGCCACCCTCTAACAGGAAGTCAGATTACAGCTGTAAAACAAACAAAAAAAGGAATTTGGAGATGTGGAGATGTGGAGGGAGGAGGCTAAAAGCAATGTAAGGCACTATTTGAGTTAAGAATACATATATGATTATATATTTTTTTTACAGCAGTTTAGTGTCACTATAGCATTCTGCATGTCTTTGCTCCTATGATACATACATTTATTACATTCCTATTAACCAGAGAAATTCTGACTTATTTACCATCTGCCGCAATACAAATACCTAAGAAAGACATGTACATAATTTGCATGTGTTTTAGCACATCTTTGAGGTTTTAATCATATTAGAGTGCCTGCAAACTGCATCAAGCAGAATTGTGGGAAAACACACCATCCTCCGATGCAGGTGTAAACAGGTACATAGAAAACAATGGATTTTAATTCATAATACACCATAAATGTGTCATTATGGTACAGAAAGCTGTAAAAAACATTCACATGTATTTATAAACAATTAGATATATAGACTACTTTAACCACTTCAGCCCCGGAAAGGATTTGCCCCCTTAATGACCAGGCCATTTTTGCGATACGGCACTGCGTCGCTTTAACTGACAATCGCGCGGGTGTGCGATGCTGTACCCAAACAAAAAAACAATTTTGGTGCATTTTCTGCATATCTGTACGTGTGAGATACACACTTTAGATACTGTTCTCCTTTTCTGCTATTCAAAAAATTAATAATTTATGGCAAAAAAAATTTTTGGGGCGTGTTTTCTGCATATCTGTACCTGTGAGATACACCCTTTAAATACTGTTGCTCTATTCTGCTATTCAAAAAATACCCATTTAAGGCAAGATCCTAAATTTGAGAAATATGAGGAGAACGTCAAATAAGGGATGTGGCCCCGGTCGTGGTGCTGCTGGTGGAGCTCCTGTTGCAGGAAGAGGACGTGGTCGATCTGTGCCAGCTACACGCACAAGTGAAACACCTTCCTCAGGTGCGAGTAGGCGACAGAGCCTGCAGCGGTATTTGGTTGCGCCTAATAAGGCTGTACGAATGTTGAGGCCAGGACAAGTACAGGCGATAGTAGATTGGGTTGCTGACAGTGCCTCCAGTTCCTTCACATTGTCTCCCACCCACTCTTCTGATGAAAGATCAGAGTTGGCACCTGAAACCCATGTCCATCAGTCTTTCACCTCACCCACTTACAAATCAGCCAAGCAGTCTGAGCCCCAAATCATGCAGCAGTCTCTTCTGCTTTTTGATGACTCTGTTAGCAGGGTTTCCCAGGGCCATCCACCTAGCCCTGCCCCAGAAGTGGAAGAGATTGTGTGCACCGATGCAGGGCCGGACTGGGAATAAAATCCAGCCCTGGAAAAAATTTCATACCAGCCCCACAGCATTATTATACCAGCATAACATCATTATTTTCTTGTTCATAAAAGGGAAAACCATACATTTTAAAGCACATTTGAAGAGCGTATTTTTTTATATAGATAAGACAGATATGAAAGCACATAGGGCTGTATATATATAAAACGCAAATTCCAGTTAAAATTGGTCAATCATGATCCCAACCTCCTTATCCCATGATCTTCCACCTACCTCTACCACTGCGCGTGGTGGCCCCCCTGGCCACACCGCGGCCCCGCCGACAACGTTCCCCCTCCCCTTCTCTCTTCTCTCTCTTTCTCTTTTTCCCCTATGTGCCCCTCCTCTCCTCACGCGCCTATCCCTCATCTGCGAACCCCGCTTGTACCCATGTTCCCTTACTTCCTCAACAAGAACAGGCCTCTGAGGCTATGATTTCACATTTTCTGATACCCCATGACCCTGATGTAAACGCATAACATTACCCGTTGTCGAAGTTCTGGGGACCACCCCCGCTGATACACACTGATGCCACCGTGTCAACACCCTCCCTAATATTGATCAGCGACAAATGATAGCACTTAATCCACAAATTTTCTGATGTTTTGTAATAGTTATGCTGTATATGTAACGTGAACGATATACATTCACCATTTCTGACTACTTCTTGTTGTACTCAATATTATGCTTTAATAAAAAACTTTTGAAACTAAAATTGGTCAATCATCAAGGGGGACCCCAGGTACTCAGAACGTGGGGGGGGGGGACCACCTTCCGCAGAAAGAATACACTAAGGTAAGGGGGGGTGGTTACTGATATAGGGGGGAAACCTTTATATCAATGCCCCCTTACATTATCGTATTCACTCCCCTCCTTACATCAGTGACCCCCCCTCAGACTGGCCTAGCGGTGCTGTCACTGACCTTCTCTCAGGTACACCATGCAGGGCTCAGTCAGTCGGCTCCAGCTCGGTGGCTCTGGTTTTATCCTATATAGTCTCCTCTCCACAGTCCACACACATCTGACTTCTCCCATGACCCCCATCCCGGCGGTGCTCCCACTCTTAAACTCCTCTCCAGACTCCCTCAGAGACTGCAGACATGATACAGGAGATGGTCAGAGGCTGCAGACATGATACGAGAGCTCAATGCAGCCCCACCAGTGCCCATCAAATGCAGCCCCACCAGTGCCCATCAAATGCAGCCCCACCAGTGCCCATCAAATGCAACCTCATCAGTGCCCATCAAATGCAGCCTCATCAGTGCCCATCAAATGCAGTCTCATCAGTGCCCATCAATGCAGCCTCACTGTGCCCATCAATGCAGCCTCCCTGTGCCCATCAATGCAGCCTCCCTGTGCCTACCAATGCAGCTTCCCTGTGCCCACCAATGCAGCCTCACTGTGCCCACCAATGCAGCCTCACTGTGCCCACCAATGCAGCCTCACTGTGCCCATCAATGCAGCTTTATTGTGCTCATCAAATGCAGCTTTACTTGCTCGTTATTGCAGCCTCACTGTGCCCGTCATTGCAGCCTCACTGTGCTCATCAAATGCAGCTTTACTGTGCCTGTGAATACAGTCTCACTGTGCTCATGAATGCAGCCTCTCCTATGCCCCATGTCCCAGTCTGCAGTCCCTGTCTGTGGGAAGGTGTGTTGTTGATGCTCGGTTCGGTACCTTCCATGCCAGCAGGATATCCATGATCGCCATCAGCAGGCAGGGTCTGTTCTCGTTTTGGATGGGGACAGTGCTCCTTCCAGAGGATCTGTTTGCTGTGAGATGGAGTGGTCCCTGGCCACCTGCACCTTCAGCCGTCCTCATTTTCCGGCCCCAGTCAGTCTGTCCTCTGGTCCTGGGGAAGTGAGAGCACTGGGGGGGAGCTGGAGAGAAGGGGGACCGGAGAGCACTGGCGGGGTTGGAGAGCACATGGGTGGGGGCAAAGAGCAGGGAGGAGTGGAGATCACAGGGGTGGTGAGCGGAGAGCACTGGGGGGGGCTTGAGAGCACCTGGGGGGGAGCCAAAAAGAACAGGGGTGGAGAGCACGGGTGGCTGAGAGGGGGGGCTGGAGAGCACTGAGGATGCTAAGAGTGTGGGAGGTAAAGAGCACTGGGGGGGATCTTGAGAGCACTGGGGGGGAGAAAGAACAGGGGTGGAGAGCACTGGAGGGTACAAAGAACAGGGGGAGTGGAGAGTTCTGGGGGGATCTTGAGAGGGTGGAAAGTACGGGGGGCTGGAGAGCACTATGGGGGCGGAGAGCACTGGCGGGGTTGGAGAGCACATGGGTGGGGGCAAAAAGAACAGGGGTGGGGAGCACGGGGCCTGGAGAGCACTATGGGGGCGGAGAGCACTGGTGGGGTTGGAGAGCACATGGGTGGGGGCAAAAAGAACAGGGGTGGGGAGCACGGGGGGCTGGAGAGCACTGGGGTGGGGGCTGGAGAGTGATGGGGAGAGCTGGAGAGCACTGGGGGAGGGGGGGAGAGAAAGAACAGGGGTGGGGAGCAGGGGGTGTTGGAGAGCACTATGGGGGGCGGAGAGCACTGGCGGGGTTGGAGAGCACATGGGTGGGGGCAAAATGCAGGGGGAGCAGAGAGTACTGGGGGGAGCTTGAAAGCACTGGAGGGGGAGCCAAAAAGAACAGGGGTGGAGAGCACAGGGGGCTGGAGAGTGATGGGTGGAGCTTGAGAGCACTGGGGGGGCCAGAAAGAACAGGGGTGGGGGGGGCTGGGGAGCACGGTGGGGGCTGGGGAGTGATGGGGAGAGCTGGAGAGCACTGGGGGGGAGAAAGAACAGGGGTGGAGAGCACTGGGGGGAGTGGAGAGTACTGGGGGGGAGAGCAGGGGTGGAGAGCACTGGAATGGTGGCTGGAGAAGGATGGGGAGAGCTGGAGAGCAGGGGGGTGGGGCAGAAAGAACAGAGGTGGAGAGAACTGTGGGGGGGGGGGCTGGAGAGTGGTGGGGAAGCAGAGCACTGGGGGGGGCAGAAACAACAGAGGTGGAGAGAACTGTGGGGGGGGGGCTGGAGAGTGTGGTGGGGAAGGAGAGCACTGGGGGGGGGCAGAAACAACAGAGGTGGAGAGAACTGTGGGGGGGCTGGAGAGTGGTGGGGAAGCAGAGCACTGGGGGGAGCCACAAGGAGAACTTGGAGGGGCCAGCAAAAGAAGTTGGATAGGAGGAGAAGCAGGGGGGGGCGCATATAGAGGAAATTTGATTTCTAAATTCCTCCATACAGCCGCGGAATGCTTGATTCTCCTCCTCCCCCTCCTGAAAGCATTCAGCGGCTGTAAGGAGGAATATAGAAAGCTCATTTCCTCTATATGCGCCCCCCCCTGCTTCTCCTCCTATCCAGGCACAAGGCACACAGGGCGGGCTGTACGACGGGCATCTCCTGTAGTGCTCCCTGTCCCCTCTCTCCTGCTCCTGTGGTTGGGTCTGTGTTCGGCGGCGGCGGCGCTGTAACGCGGTCCCGCCCCCCTAGACCGGCTCGTGTGATAGGCTGAACACTGACTCTATCTACTATCACACGAGCCGGTCTAGGGGGGCGGGACCGTGTTACAGCGCCGCCGCCGCCGAACACAGACCCAACCACAGGAGCAGGAGAGAGGGGACAGGGAGCACTGCAGCCGCAAATGAAACAGGCCCCAGGACAGGCAGCCTACCGGGAAATCTCCCGTTATCCCGGTAGGCCAGTCCGGCTCTGCTCCGATGCCCAACCACTTTCATGATGAGTACATGGGAGGACCATCGCAGCATGTCTCGGATGATGACGAAACACAGGTGCCAACTGCTGCTGCTTTCGCTATTGTGCAGACAGACAAGGAGGGCAGGGGTGAAGACTGGGTGGAAGATGATGTGGAGGACGATGAGATCCTCGACCCCACATGGAATCAACGTGATGCAGGTGACCTGTGTAGTTCGGAGGAAGAGGCAGTGGTCGCACAGAGCCACCAGCACAGCAGAAGAGGGAGCAGGGTGCAAAAGCGGAGCGTCCGTCCCCTAGACAGTACGCCTGCTACTGCCCAACGCAGCAAGGGACCAAGCACACCAAAGCCAGGTCCATGGAGTTCCCTAGCGTGGCAGTTCTTCAGACAATGTGCTGATGACAAGACACGAGTGGTTTGCACGCTGTGCAATCAGAGCCTGAAGCGAGGCATAAACGTTCTCAACCTGAGCACAACCTGCATGACCAGGCATCTAAGTGCAAAGCACGAGCTGCAGTGGAGTAGACACCTCAAAAACCCAGAAAGGTCTCTGGCTCCTCCTGCTTCCTCTTCTGCTGCAGTCTCAGCCTCTTCATCCACCTCTGTAGTGACAGTGGCACCTGCCACCCTGCAAACAGAGGATCTGCCAGCAACACTACCACCTGGGTCAACAACCATCTCCACAATGTCCCATGGAAGCATTCAGCTCTCTATCTCCCAAACACTGGAGCAGAAGAGAAATTACCCCCCTACCCACCCGCGATCCCTGGCCCTGAATGCCAGCATTTCAAAATTCCTGGCCTATGATAAATGCTGTCATTCCGTCTGGTGGAGATGCAGAGTTTTAAAAGCCTGATGGCATTGGCTGTCCCACAGTACGTCGTGCCCAGCCGCCACTACTTTTCCAGGCGAGACATCCCTTCCCTGCACAACCAAGTGGGGGACAAAATCAGGTGTGCACTGCGGAACGCCATCTGTGGCAAGGTCCACCTAACTACTGATACATGGACCAGTAAGCACTGTCAGGGACGTTATATCTCCCTAACAGCACACTGGGCAAATGCAGTGGCGGCTGGGCCTGAGGCGGATAGCAGTTTGGCGCATGTCCTTCCACCACCGAGGATTGCAGGGCACTTCAGTTTGCCTCCTGTTGCTAACTCCTCCTACTCCGCTTCCTCATCCTCTACCGCCTCCTCATCCGGTCAGCGTAACACCTTCACCACCAACTTCAACACAGCCAGGGGTAAACGACAGCAGGCAGTTTTAAAACTTTCCTGTTTGGTGGAAAATCCCCACACCGCGCAGGAGTTGTGGAGGGACATGGAACAACAGACCGATGAGTGGTTGGTGGCAGTGAGCCTCAAGCCCGGCCTGGTGGTGTGCGATAATGGGCGAAATCTCGTAGCAGCTCTGGGCCTAGCCGGTTTGACGCACATCCCTTGTCTGGCGCATGTGCTGAATTTGGTCGTGCAGAGGTTCCTTAAAAATTACCCCGATATGCCAGAGCTGCTGCAGAAAGTGCGGGCCGTTCTCACCCTGCTACTGCTTGCCTGTCAGCGATGCAGCGTAACTTCGGCCTTCCCGCTCACCGCCTCATATGTGACGTGCCCACAAGGTGGAACTCCACCTTGCACATGCTGGCCAGACTGTGCGAGCAGCAGCAGGTGATAGTGGAGTCTCAGCTGCAGCACCCACGCGTGAGTCGCTCTGCGGAACAGCACCACTTCACCACCAATAACTGGGCCTCCATGCGAGACCAGTGTGCCTTGTTGCGCTGTTTCGAGTACTCCACCAAAATAGCCAGTGCCGATGACGCCGTTCTCAGCGTTACTATCCCAGTTCTATGCCTCCTTGAAAAAACTCTTTGGGCGATGATGGAAGAGGATGTGGCACAGGAGGAGGAGGAGGAGGAAGAGGGATCATTTCCAAGGCTTTCAGGGCAGTCATTCACAAGTGGCTCCGAGGGTGGGTTTCTGCACCAACAAACGCCAGGTACACAATTGTCCAGCAAGGGCACAGTTCTGGAGGATGACGAGGTGGAGGATGAGGGGGAGGAGATGGAGGAGGAGGAACCATGTTCACAGCAGGGTGGCACCCAGACCAGCTCATGGCCATCACTGGTGCATGGCTGGGGGGATACAGAGGACACAGACGATACACCTCCCACAGAGGACAGCTTTTCGTTGCCTCTGAGCAGCCTGGCACACATGAGCGATTACATGCTGCAGTGTCTCCGCAACGACCGCCGAGTTGCCCACATTCTAACTGGTGCTGATTACTGGGTGGCCACGCTGCTGGATCCCCGTTACAAGGACAACGTACCGTCCTTAATTCCCTCACTGGAGCATGATCGTAAGGTGCGCGAGTACAAGCGCATGCTGGTAGACGCGCTGCTGGTGGCATTCCCACCTGACAGTGGGGGCACAGTGGAAGCACAAGGCGAAGGCAGAGGAGGAGGAAGAGGTCGCCAACGCAGCCGGGGCACCGCCAGCACCTCAGAAGGCAGGGTTAGCATGGCCGAAATGTGGAAAAGCTTTTTCAGCACGCCACAACAACCAGCACCACCAGCTGATATGGAACGTCTTAGCAGGAGGCAGCATTTCACCAACATGGTGGAGCAGTATGTGTGCACACGCCTACACGTACTGAATGACGGGTCTGCCCCCTTCAACTTCTGGGTCTCCAAATTGGGCACATGGCCTGAGCTTGCCCTTTACGCCTTGGAGGTGCTGGCCTTCCCTGCAGCCAGTGTATTATCTGAACGTGTATTTAGCACAGCAGGGGGCGTTACCACAGACAAGCGCAGCCGCCTGTCCAGAGCCAATGTGGACAAGCTCACGTTCATTAAAATGAACCAGGCATGGATCCCACAGGACTTGTCCGTACCTTGTGCAGAATAGACATGTATACCGGCCTTACCCAGCCATTGTTGTATTTTTGATCTTTCTCACTCTTTTGGGGTGTACCCTAATTAAAAGAAAAAAAAAAAACAGTATTGGCTACCTTTTCCTCCTCCACCGCCACTTCCACCTACACCGCCACATCCACCGCCACCTCAACCTCCTACTCCATATGGACCTCGTCCTCCTAGGTCAAGATTATTATTATTTTTTTTTATGTATTTTATGTTATATTAAGTTATTTCCCTATCCACATTTGTTTGCAGAGCACTTGCCATCCTCTGCCATTTGCAGCCCTCTAGCCCTTTCCATTACTTTTTTAGAGCCATTTTAGTCCTCAAAAGTTCGGGTCCCCATTGACTTCAAGTTCGAGGTGAAGTTCGGGTCAAGTTCGGGTCCCAAACTCGAACTTTTTTGCGAAGTTCGGCCGAACCCGTCGAACTCGAACATCCAGGTGTCCGCTCAACTCTAGTGGCTACCATTGCTGACCTTTTCTTCTGGAAATACTACTAACCTGGCTGATTCATTTACTTTCTTTGGCTTGGATCAATTGTTTATATTCAGAATTCCGACATCTCTCTGACTTTTCCAAACTGGGAACGTATTTCAGGAGAGCTTCTCAAAGTACTGAATCCAGAGACAGCCAGTAATGGCCACCGTATTTCCTCTGGTACAGGCTGCTACAGGCTGCTGTCTTCTGCAATTTTGGATATACAGTACAAAGTACATTTTGTACATCCTACGAAAGTGAGATAGATTATAGTCTTTACCATTAAACAACAAATACATCAATTCAAATATTGTTATCAAAAATTAAACAATAAAGTAGGAAGACAGACAATTTCTGCCATATAAATCTTCTACGGATCCATATTAGAGATAATACGGATTGGCATGTAATAAGTAGTATCAATTTTAAAAAGACTGAATTTTTCAGCTGTCACTGAACTGATGGATGGTTATGGACTGGATCATCTGCAACAACATTTTTCAGCCAGCATTATAAATCCTTAAAGCAGAACTAAATCTTTTTTTTTTTTTTCAGATTGAGAGCAGGCATGCTGTTTATTGGAGAAAAGACATGCAATGTTTCTTTTGTAATAAAATAAACGTACCTACTAGCTCGCAGTCTCTCTTAGAATGTACACTGAGCTGTGCATGCGCAGCTTAGTATACATTCCGTCACTGTGCCTGTGTGCTGGGATGACTGTACTCCTGTGCATGGCGGGTATTACGTCATCCTGCGCCAGCCAATAAAAGTGGCCAAAGACTGGCACCCAGAAAAGGGCCGATCCTGGGTGGGTGCACAGGGTACACCGCGCCCCGGCGCTGCAAGCTGTTGCAGAGGAGGGGGGCCAAGCTGTGGCACTCATTTGACTTGCTGCCTCTGCTGTGCGCTGCACTGGTTGCTAGAATCGCCAGCCGTCCTGCATCTAGCAACCAGTGACATCAGAGGCTGCGGCCGACCCAGCATTTAGAGCGCGCCACCTCCGCTGCTAGTAAACAAGCTCCACCCATCTCTGCCATGTTCTTCAGACAGCGTGGCTCAGAGGGAGGGGAGCAGAGAAAATCTGAAGAGAGCTGCCTGAGCCTACCTTGCTGTGAGTGACTGAGCTCAGTTGAGCAGCTGTCCTCCTGCACTGCAACATCATAGCACCTGACCCTCGGAATTGACCCCTGGCCTCACCGTTTAAGTAAGTTGTGCCATCAAACGCAGCCACTGTGCCCATCAAACGCAGCCACTGTGCCCATCAAACGCTGCCACTTTGCCCCATCTAAACTCCATTCTGTTCCTTCGATTTTTCTAGTCGAAAATGAACATCTATTTGACCCGACTAACAGTTACAAAATTGAGCAAACAATCAGAAAACAAACATTTTGAATGCAATTCCACTGGAGTATGGCTAGCTTTGGTACGGTATCTCACAAAAGTGAGTACACCCCTCACATTTTTGTAAATATTTTATTATATCTTTTCATGTGACAACACTGAAGAAATTACACTTTGCTACAATGTAAATTAGTGAGTGTACAGCTTGTATAACAGTGTAAATTTGCTGTTCCCTCAAAATAACTCAACATACAGCCATTAATGTCTAAACCGCTGGCAACAAAAGTGATTACACCCTTAAGTGAAAGTTTACAAATTGTGCCCAGTGTCAATATTTTGTGGGGTTACCATTACTTTCCAGCACTGCCTTAACCAGTGTTGTAACTAACGCCGTTTAAATAAATGGCGTTAGGTAACGTAGCCACTTTTTGGGGTAATGAGTAATCTAACTGACTACTCTTCCCCTCATGGCACCGCCGTTCCCATTACTTGGGCGGCGTTACCCCAATTACATCTACTCGCCGCAGCCGCCGCGAGTAGATGTAATGTAAGACTAACTAACTGCAAGCCGCCATCTGCCTACCGGATCAGCGTGTCATGCAGACAGACGGCGGCCATTGCAGTGTTCAAAAGCCGCGCCTCCCGAGTCCTCATCGTCTGTGACAGGTGGAACACTCAATTTCACAGCAAGCAGTGTTCAGCCTATCACGGACATCCGCTCGTCCTCGTCTGTGTTATGAGGATGAGCGGATGTCCGTGATAGGCGGAACACTGAATGCTGGGAAATTGAGTGTTCCGCCTATCACAGACGAGGAGGAGGCGCGGCTTTTTAATCAGGTAGGGGGCTACGGGCACAGTGATTGAAGCACGGGCACAGTGAGGCATTGGGCACAGTGAGACACGGGCACAGTGAGGCATTGGGCACAGTGAAACACGGGCACAGTGAGGGATTGGGCACAGTGAGGCATTGGGCACAGTGAAACATGGGCACAGTGAGGCATTGGGCACAGTAAAGCACAGGCACAGTGAGGCATTGGGCACAGTGAGACACGGGCACAGTGAGGCATTGGGCACAGTTAAGCACGGCACAGTGAGACTTGGGCACAATGAGACTTGGGCACAGTGAGACATGGGCACAGTGAGACACGGGCACAGTGAAGCACGGGCACAGTGAGACACGGGCACAGTGAGACACGGGCACAGTGAGACATTAGGCACAGTGAAGCACGGGCACAGTGAGACTTGGGCACAGTGAGACACGGCACAGTGAGACACGGCACAGTGAGGCATTGGGCACAGTGAAGCACGGGCACAGTGAGACACCGGCACAGTGAGGCATTGGGCATAGTGAAGCACGGGCACAGTGAAGCATGGGCACAGTGAGGCATGGGCACATTGAGGCACGGGCACAGTGAAGCATGGGCACAGTGAAGCATGGACACAGTGAAGCATGGACACAGGCATGTGCACAGTGAGGCATGGGCACAGTGAGGCTTGGGCACAGTGAGGCATGGGCACATAACCAATATTATTTATTGTTATTCCTCCTATTATTTTTATACACTGAAAAAATTACATATATATCATCCTTCTACCGCCTCCGCCCCCGCCACAGTGTATATATAATATAACCAATATAGTTACTTTGCTGAGTAACTAATTACTTTTTCAATGTAGTAACTGAGTTACTAACTCAATTACTTTTTGGAAGAAGTAATTTGTAACTTTAACTAATTACTTTTTTAACGTAAGATGAACAACACTGGCCTTAACCCTCTTGGGCATGGAGTTCAGCAGAGCTTCACAGGTTGCCACTGGAGTCCTTTTCCACTCCTCCATGGCGACATCACAGAGAAGGTGGATGTTAGAGACCTTGTGCTCCTCCACCTTCCATTTGAGAATGCCCCACAGATGCTCAATTGGGTATAAGTCTGGAGACATGCTTGGCCAGTCCATCACCTTTACCCTCAGCTTCTTTAGCAAGGCAGTGGTCGCCTTGGAGGTGTGTTTGGGGTCGTTATCATGTTGGAATACTGCCCTACGGCCCAGTCTCTGAAGGGAGGGGATCATGCTCTGCTTCAGTATGTCACAGTACATCTTGGTATTTATGGTTCCCTCAATGAACAATGAAATCCCCAGTGCCGGCAGCACTCATGCAGCCCCAGACCATGACACTCCCACCACCATGCTTGACTGTAGGCAAGACACACTTGTCTTTGTACTCCTCACCTGGTTGCTGCCACACAAGCTTGACACCATCTGAACCAAATAAGTTTATCTTGGTCTCATCAGACCACAGGACATGGTTCCAGTAATCCATGTCTTTAGTTTGCTTGTCAGCAAACTGTTTGCAGACTTTCTTAGGCTTCATCTTAAAAAGAGGCTTCTTTCTGGCATGACAGTCATGCAGACCAATTTGATGCAGTGTGCGGCATATGGTCTGAGCACTGACAGGCTGACCCCCCACCCCTTCAACCTCTGCAGCAATGCTGGCAGCACTCCTATGTCTATTTCCAAAAGACAACCTTTGGATATGATGCTGAGCACGTGCACTCAACCTCTTTGGTTGACCATGGCGAGGCCTGTTCTGAGTGGAACCTGTCCTGGTAAACCCCTGTATGGTCTTGGCCACTGTGCTCAGCTCAGTTTCAGGGTCATGGCAATCTTCTTATAGCCTAGGCCATCTTTATGTAGAGCAACAATTCTTTTTTTCAGATCCTCAGAGAGTTCTTTGCCATGAGGTCCCATGTTGAACTTCCAGTGACCAGTATGAGAGAGTGAGAGTGATAACACCAAATTTAACACACCTGTTCCCCATTCACACCTGAGACCTTGTAACACTAACGAGTCACATGACACCGGGGAGGGGAAATGGCTACTTGGGCCCAATTTGGACATTTTCACTTAGGGGTGTACTCACTTTTGTTGCCAGCGGTTTAGACATTAATGGCTGTGTTGAGTGATTTTGAGGGGACAGCAAATTTACACTGTTATACAAGCTGTACACTCACTACTTTACATTGTAGCAAAGTGTCATTTCTTCAGTGTTGTCACATGAAAAGATAGAATAAAATATTTACAAAAATATTGGGGGTGTACTCACTTTTGTGAGATACTGTATATATATATATATATATATATATATATATACTGTATAATATTATATTTCTGTCTGAGTTCTTATTAGAGATTTTCTGCTCACTTCCATCATAGTGAAAGCATTGTCACCAGGACAGAGGAAAACCAGAAATCTCTTAAAGTGTAAGTAAACCCCCCTATCGTTTTCAGCCAAGGAAGCTGCCATCTTGGCCTCTGTTTAATCTACAACTGCCATGATGCTGCACATGTGATCAGTTATGACACCAGCCATTGGATGGTTTGACAGCTTGGTTGAGAGCACAAGCAATGGGAGTGTTACATTTCCGGCACGTGCCAGAAAAGATAGAATAAAATATTTACAAAAATGTAAGGGGTGTACTCACTTTTGTGAGATACCGTATCTCTGCCTTTAGAAGTCTACTGTAAAGCAGGGCACAGAGAAAAGCAGCACAATGAGCCAATCAGGTGTGTTGCAGTGTATAGGAGGAGATAGCAGCAGAGTGACGGAGAGATGAGCTCATTAGTGTGCTGCTTCTCCATTCACTGTCCAGTCACAGGTCAGGAGTGGGCAGGAGACCTGTCAGTGAAAGATCGGCCCTTTTTCCAGCCAAACAGGATATTGCTATGTACGAGAACTGTATAAATCTCAAGGACTGGATGGATCGAAAGACAAATTTCATTTTTGTATTTAGCTGATCAGCTTTAAAACAAGTTCTCTGTGGGGGCTCCAAAACGGACGCCTTGGGTCTGCTACCCATCTATTTACTCCCTCTACCGACTTCTTCAACAATCCACTGATTTTACCATCTGGTTTAATGACTGGCTGCTCACGATCCCAGAAATTCACAGCTGACTGCTGCTTAGGAAGCTGCTTTTTCCATTAGCAGAAAATCAACATGAATATTGTCTCAATAGCTTTGGGAAAACTACCCGCAGACACTAAAGAAAACAGTAAAGGGACACAAATATGGTTCTATCGACCTAAATGTAATGCCAAACAGGCCCATGTATGGCTCTTTGTTTGGTCTTCTCCAATCGAGGGCATGGTGCAGGAGATGGAGCAAGTTGTAACCTGGAACCTGCAGTAACAGGCAACCAGAAGTGAGCCTCAGGGGGACAACAAATTAGAAAGGAGCTCTTGCATTTTCAGAAGGCAGAAAGGATTTAACTGTGCATATTGAAATTTCGCCTCCTGTGGGGACCATACCACACACACAGTTTAGTCTGGAAACCATTGAAATAAAGAAAAATACCTTACATTATGGATAAACATTTTAACATCCTGACTATATACAGTCCTACAGGGTCCAATAGTCTTTTTTTTAAAAACCTTTTTCACACTTTCTATATGTAACATATTTAGTATGCTTTAAAAATTCTATTTTCTCAATTATATTTAGCGCACATACGGCATAAAGTAGTTAAAGCAGAACTCCAGCCAAAAAATAACGAGGTAAAAATTAAGATGGCGGTAAAAGATAAAAAAAAATCTGCAATAGTCACTCTCAATCCAGAGATTTACCCAGCAGTACTCTTATCTGCCACTAGATGTCCTCAGTTTGATGGCCAGCATTATTTAAAACAATTCCACTGAGCCCTGGACACATCCCAGCCTGTGACTGAACAGTGAAAGGAGGAGCAGCACAGTGATGGACTCTTCTCTCTGTCACTCTGCACTCTCTTCCCATCAGCATGGTTTTTGTCAGCACATGAACCGATTGGCTCCTTGTACTGCTTCTTCCTCTCACACTCCAGCCCTGCTGTATAGGGACTGCAAGAGTATGATACCAGGTCAAATTCAGGTACTTGCACTGCTTGCATTTCAAAAATACATTTATTGGTGCAGTCATAATTATAATGCTACATTTATTTGTGTTTTTTATAATCAGCTATAACATAATGCCGAGAAGGCTCAGGTTAGCAAAAGGAGATGCTGTTTAAGGTTCTTTTGAGTGCTGAATATTTTAATATAAACTTTTCTGTGGTTTTCAGTGGCGTTGGCCTACTATAATGGCAGCTAGAACAGATTAGCCAGTGCAAGTGTTGTGTGATGGGTGCAGTTGCCATTTAACACCTTAAAACACTTATGCCGTGTACACACGATCGGTTTTTCCGATGAAAAAAGACCGATGGACTTTTTTCATCGGAAAAAACGATCGTGTGTGGGCCCCATCGGTCTTTTTTCCATCAGTGTAAAAAAATAGAACATATTCGGAATTTTATCAATGGAAAAAAAAAACAATAGTAAATTCCGATCGTCTGTGTGGAATTCCATCGGAGAAAAAACCCACGCATGCTTAGAATCAAGTCGACGCATGCTCAGAAGCATTGAACTTTGTTTTTTTCAGCACGTCGGAGTGTTTTACGTCACTGCGTTTTGGACGGTCGGATTTTTAAATGATGGTGTGTAGGCAAGACTGATGGAAGTCAGCTTCATCGGAATTCCGACGGAAAAATCCATCAGATTTTATTCCATCCATATGTGTGGCAGCAAAGAGGGTGGGCTTTAATGCCCACATGATGCACATGTGCATCCATGGGTGGCAGAAAACTCCCTCCCTGGATTGTTCCAGCACAATGACTGAGCTGTCAAAGACAGCTCTCGGCCCATACTAGTGATCTGGAGTCAGTGGGACCAGCAGTCACGTGATTGGCTGATCCTTCCCACCCCTGGGCGTACACACCCTATTAAAGCGGAGTTCAGATAAAAAAATTTTTTTAAAGTCAGCAGCTACAAATACTGCAGCTTCTGACTTTTAAAATAAGGACACTTACCTGTCCAGGGCACCCGCGATGTCGGCACCCGAAGCCGATCTTTCCCTCGGCTCTCGGGTGCTGCTGCCGCAATCTTTGGTAAGGGAGTCAGGAAGTGAAGCCTTGCGGCTTCACTTCCTGGTTTCCTACTGCGCATACGCGACTCAAGCTGCGCGATCCCACTGGTCCCTGCTGTCTTCTGGGACCTGTGTGTCTCCCAGAAGACAGCAGGGGGACAGAGAATGCGCCGGAAGTGGCATAGATACCCGCGGGTGGCTTGGGTATCTATGCCCGGAAGTGGGAGAAAAATACCTGTATTAGACAGGTATCTGCTCCCCCCTGAAAGATGTCAAATGTGACACCAGAGAGGGGGGAGGGGGAGAAGCAGAAGAAGAAGTTCCATTTTTGGGTGGAACTCCGCTTTAAAGGGATTCTGGGGCTAGGAGGGAAGGGGTCTATGTAATTTTAAAATGTATTTTAAAAATGTTTTAAAATTGCATTTTAGACATGTATGAAAAAAAAAATATGGTTTTCGTGCAAAAACGTAATTTACATAAATTTGTTTAGTTAAATTTGTTAAATTAGTTTAACTCCTTTTCGGAATTTGTTTAGTTTATTTGAATTTGAATCAATTGAAATTTTTCAAATTCCGTTCAAATCCTAATCAAATTCCATATGAATGGCATTCAAAATGAATTCCATTCTAAATCGAATTTATTCTATTAGAAATTCGAATTTTGGAAGATGGTTATATTATTTCTATTCTATTGTTTTTCTATTCTATTCTTTTATTTTCTATTTTATTCTCTTCTGTTATATTCGATTCTTTTCTATTCTATTCATATTCAAATTTATTCTACTCGAAATTAGATTTTTGAAAAACGGTTATATTGTTATATTCTTTCTATTCTATTCTATTATTTTCTATTCTATTATTTTATCTTCTATTTTATTCTATTATTTTCTATTTGATTTGAATTCGAATTTATTCTATTCGATATTCAAATTTATTCTATTCGAAATTCATATTTATTTAATTCGAAATTCGAATTTTAAAAGATTGTTATATTATTCCTATTCTATTTTTTATTCCATTCTATTCTTTTATTTTCTATTCTATCCCTTTTTTTCTATTCTATTGTTTTTCTATTCTATTCTTTTATTTTCTATTTTATTATTTTCTGTTATATTCTATTATTTTCTATTCTATTTGTATTCAAATTTATTCTACTTGAAATTTGCTTTTTTTTTAAACGGTTGTATTGTTATATTCTTTCTATTCCATTCTATTATTTTCTATTCTATTATTTTATTTTCTATTATTTTCTATTCTATTATTTTCTATTATATTTGAATTCAAATTTATTCTATTAGAAAATTCGAATTTTAGAAGATGGTTATATTATTTCTATTCTATTTTTATTCCATTCTATTCTTTTATTTTCTATTCTATTTGTTCTATTTTAATCTATTCTTTTATTTTCTATTCTATCTCTTTTTTTCTATTCTATTTTTTTTCTATTCTTTTATTTTCTATTCTATTCTGTTATATTATTTTCTATTCTATTCCTTTATTTTCTATTCTTTTATTCTCTTTGGAAATTCTAATGTGATTCGAAAACTATTCTGATTCGATTCGAAAACGATTTGAATTAGAATTTCGTCAGAAATTTCAATTTCGTTACAAAATGTCTCCTGCATTCTTCATTAAAATAATACCTGATGATCTTGCACTTCCTGCTATAGAGTGATAACTTTCTGAGGGTGTTTTCCAGTTGTGCTCCTGCGTTGTCACCCTGTTACATAGACTTCTCATGGAGACTGCAAGTGACAATTTTATCACACATTACGCAAGCATGATCCACTGGTGTCACCATCAGGAAATCCAGCCTGAAAAATGCCAAACAACCATCATTGGAGTGCCTGCATGTAGATAGGACGTGGCTGAAAAATGTTGAAGGGGATCAGCAGCACTAAGATGGAAAAAAAAAAGAAGGAAAAAGTAAAAACAAGCATTGTTAAATAGCTTGCTCTCAGCACAGAAAGCTCTGTCGCCCATGGACGCATATGTGTAGTGTGAGAGCATTAAAGCCCATCAATTTATCATCCACAAATATGCATTACATGGGTGGCAGCTAGGTTTACATCTATTTGAATGGTATGATGGTAGGGCTTATTTAGTAGACTTGTGCACAACGGAAAAATTTGTTTAGTTTCGATTTGTTTCTTTTCGGTCCTGTTGATTCGTAATCGTTCGTAATTTTGCTAGACGGGATTTTTCGTGTTCGGACTAATTCGTATTTTCACAAGCGACATTTTTCGTTGAATCAGAATGATTTGTATTAATGTAAGCCTTATTTTTCGTTGATTTATAATTCGTACTTTCAGTAGAGTACATTGTTTTTCGTTGATTCTGGACACAACTCCTACTTTCGTAACTTTTTTTGGGTTCGTTGATTTGTAATTTTCCGTGTCTCTCTCACAACGACGCTGCCTATTATGCCTAATGTGCTTCGAATGGATTTGTACTTTTCTAAATACATAGCGGTTATTTGTAACGATTCGAAATCTCGTATTTGACTTTCGTTTTTTACATGCGGCTATAGCGTCCGCCCCTGTACACCATTTTGAGAGGGAGTTCAGCACGGTGAGGGAGAAGCAGAGAGCAGAGCAGAGTGTTATTGTGCTTCGAATGGATTCGTATATTCGTAACTTTTTTCATAACGAATTATGCCGAAGACATTCGGGCATTCGCTATTTGCGATATAATTTATTTCGGATTCGGTTTTATTCGTAATTGCTTTGTTCGGAAATTCGAATGCTTCCGAATGTCCGAAAGTTGCTAAATTCGAACGAATTTCGATTAGTTACGAAACTAATTGCACAAGCCTATTATTATTTAGTATTAGAATTTAAGTCAACGCTAAAGGCTGGACTAAACATAACCTTCCAAATTATAATAAAATATTTCCAACTGAAAAGGTAAAGACACGGACAGTGTATGCCTGCATTTTTCCAGAGGGATGGGCACAATCTTTTATTAGGACGTATGCAGGTTTTTGTACATTTAGATTCTGTACCATTTCACATTATCCAAGGTCAACTTCCATTAAGGCATGGCTGCTTTGCCAACAATTGTACTGGCCTAAGGGTAGAAGTGTAATTATCCACTGGACTACTGAGAGTTGACAGGTCAAGCCATCAGTGTTATATGCAAAGGACACCTAAAGAAGAACTCCATTTACCAGAAAACATAAAAATTCTGAGGCCAGATATTCATCAACTGCAGAGATATCCTGCACTGAAGGATACAAATCAGCAGGTGAGGGCACATTTGGAGTCAGAGCGTTGCAGGCAATGGGGGTACCTGACTTATTACTTTGATTAATGGCATATCTATGTTATACAGGATCTCCAGTTTAATACAGCGGAACTAAACCCATTGATTTAACTGTTACTAGTTACATTACATACAAGGCATACAGTGATTGATGGAATGAAGATGTAGCGCTAAGTGAAGAAATGAAGCCCAATGATTTGGGCCTCCAATCAAACCAAAGTGATAAATAATATCAATATAATGAGTCCATACAGTGTCCATAGAAAATTTTTCGTGTTGTGAAGAAAGAACATGTAGCACTGAAGGGTCATCACATAACTCTTGTAGAAAAAGAGAGGTAGAATACTCTTACCGGAACATTAGACCTGTGGTTTAGGCAGGTCAAATAGGCATACGAAATCCCAGTGGCACTCCTCTCATCAGTTAGTCTGGAAACTGGATCAGATGGGTCCCCAATGTAGACTGTCCGGTAAGCTCCCCGACTTGACAGCAGACTCTGGGTTTCACACCAATCCAGGTGGTCCTCCGATGGAACTGGAACCGCCACTCAGCAAGGAGACTCTTTACCACGGTGAATATTAGTAACCAGTGGCCAAAGGAAGCTATTACTTGACCAACCACCCATGTGAGGAGAAAAGAAGGGAAGGAATGCTCCAATGGTGCAGGTCAATGAGGGTTTATTCAACCAACATAAAAGTGATCACAAACAATAAAAACGTTTAAAAAGGGGCAGTGAATGAGGTAGTGTACCAAGCCCTACGCGTTTCGAACAAATGTTCTTCAACAGGGGCATCGATGCCCCTGTTGAAGAACATTTGTTCGAAACGCGCATTCACTGCCCCTTTTTAAACGTTTTTATTGTTTGTGATCACTTTTATGTTGGTTGAATAAACCCTCATTGACCTGCACCATTGGAGCATTCCTTCCCTTCTTTTCTCCTCACATGGGTGGTTGGTCAAGTAATAGCTTCATTTGGCCACTGGTTACTAATATTCACCGTGGTAAAGAGTCTCCTTGCTGAGTGGCGGTTCCAGTTCCATCGGAGGACCACCTGGATTGGTGTGAAACCCAGAGTCTGCTGTCAAGTCGGGGAGCCTACCGGACAGTCTACATTGGGGACCCATCTGATCCAGTTTCCAGACTAACTGATGAGGAGTGCCACTGGGATTTCGTATGCCTATTTGACCTGCCTAAACCACAGGTCTAATGTTCCGGTAAGAGTATTCTACCTCTCTTTTTCTACAAGAGTTATGTGATGACCCTTCAGTGCTACATGTTCTTTCTTCACAACACGAAAATTTTTCTATGGACACTGTATGGACTCATTATATTGATATTATTTATCACTTTGGTTTGATTGGAGGCCCAAATCATTGGGCTTCATTTCTTCACTTAGCGCTACATCTTCATTCCATGTTTATTAATTTTAGTCACATTTTATGTAGCAGCTTTATTTTTATTCACTATTTTAGATTAGCGCAGTATTTTCTTTCTTTATATACAGTGATTGATAACTGTCACAGTTGCTTGTTCTCTCAACTGAACTGTAAAGCCCTCCAATGGCTGGTGTCACAACTGATCACATGTGCAGCACAATGGCAACTGCAGATCAAACAGAGGCTAAGATGGCAGCTCCCTTGGCTGTAAAGGGTAGGAGGGTTTAGTTCTGTTTTACCCACTTGCTGAACGCCTCCTGTACATTTACGTCGGCAGAATGGCACGGACAGGCACATGAACGTACCTGTACGTCCCCTTTAAGTGCCTGTCCGTGTGGTCGCGCGAGTGCCGCCGGCGGCACGCTCGCGACCCTGCCGCCATCCCCGTGAGTCGGACCGCGGGTGCCGCGGACTCGATCTCCGCGGAGATCCCCGCGATCGTCTCACGGAGGTATAGAGCGGGGAGATGCTTGTGTAAACAAGCATCTCCCAGCTCTGCCTAGTGACAATGACACGGATCTCCGCTCCGTGTACTCGAAGCGGAGATCAGTGTCATGAGACACACAGCCCATCCCCCCTACAGTTAGAAACACTATACAGGGAACACTTAAGCCCAACAGCGCCACCTAGTGGTTAACCCCTTCACTGCCAGTGTCATTTTCACAGTAATCAGTGCATTTTTATACCACTGATCGCTGTGAAAATGACAATGGTCCCAAAAATGTGTCAAAAGTGTCCGATGTGTCCGCCATAATGTCGCAGTCGTGAAAAAAAATCACTGATCGCCACCATTACTAGAAAAAAAATAAAAAATTAATAAAAATGCCATAAAACTATCCCCTATTTTGTAAACGCTATAACTTTTGCGCAAAACAATCAATAAACACTGATTGCGATTTTTTTTTACCAAAAATATGTAGAAGAATACGTATCGGCCTAAACTGAGGAAAAAAAATGTTTGTTTTTTTTATATTTTTTGCGGAACTTTATTATAGCAAAAAGTAAAAAATATTGAATTTTTTCTAAATTGTCGCTCTATTTTTGTTTATAGCGCAAAAAAAAACGCAGGGGTGATCAAAAATCACCAAAAGAAAGCTCTATTTGTGGGAAAAAAAGGACGTCAATTTTGTTTGGGAGCCACGTCACATGACCGCGCAATTGTCAGTTAAATCGATGCAGTGCCGAATCGCAAAAAGTGGCCTGGTCTTTAACCAGTACTGCACTCCCTTTCCTCCTCTGGTCCCAACAGAAGCCAATTAGAGCCTCAGGCTCTAATCATGTGCATCAAAGAAAAAAAAACCCATTGAAATCCATGCGTCCGGCACCCCGCATGTAGATTAGGGGGCCGGACACATGTATAAGGGGACAGTGCCCCTGCACCCCGTGTGGAGCTGTTGTCACTCTATCTGACCCCTCCTTCTTCCTCTTCATAATTCCTTCTTGTTTACCTGGAAATTGGACAAATCAAGCTAACAATATTTCTGGCAGAATCAACAGGTATTTGTTTGAACTTATCGAACAGATATCGCAAAATGCTTTTATTGGTATAATTATTGGAGCAAAGGGAAGCAAATTGTTGGGACTTACATACACTTTAATTAAAGTGATTGTAAACCTCTGGCATGAAAAATGAAAAAAAGCACAACCTTCTGTAGTGTGTACTTGCCAAATCCAAGTAATTTCTGACAGGTTGTGTCAACTCCAAGAGACTGAGGGTGACGAGGGAAAGGAGCTTCAGCACACAGCCTGTGATCTAGAGCCGCAGTTGTGCATGTTTCTGTATGAGATTGTGTAGAGGGTTGTGTGTCCTTTCCCTCCACTCAGGTCTCAGATTACACTGAACTGTCCTCTCCGAGCTGTGTAGTGTGTGACACCAGATCTCGCCCCCTGCCTCTGGAAGCTCAGAAAAGCAGAGTCCATTCTAGACTTTAAATGAATGTAGAGAAGAGATGGCTGCAGATAAACAGGAAAAACCTATGTAGAATGATTTGTATCATCTCTGTGTATCACCTGAAGCTAGTCACTTCACTGGATATATGTAAGGGGTTACATCCACTATAAGGTGTGCGGGCCTATGATTTCTGTAGCACAGGGTGTCATGGACATGCCCTTTAGGGGTGGGTTATAAAGTTGTCATGGGCTTGTGGGATACTGATGATTATGTGGCAACGTTCCTCTATAGAGGAGAGGACCTGCCCACATTCGCCACAGGAAAAAGACGACCTTTACCTAACCCCCAATGTGAGCCTACTATTAGCCCCTGAACTAAGCCCTACCCTTAACTCCCTACTCTTCTGTATACTCACCTTGTCTTTGCTTTGCCAGCCTCTGAGCCAGTAGCAAATGGTCCAGCACCAAACTCATACAATGTCAGAAAAAACTCCCCAGCATAGCATATTTTAGACAGCTTTATTATCAGCTTTACTTTCACTCCACTCCATAAATACAGCCTATAGCTTGCATGTATTCCTTCCATTGCATTAATGATATTTCGTGTGACATAATGCAGCTCAGCGGTAAGAGCCACTTGTACCGCTTGCTGGAGCTGAGTATAGGATTGTTGTGATGTAAATAAAATGATACAGATAGATAAACCATATGCCACCCGGTATTTACTGGTACAGTCTTGCAGTAATTACCGATTTATCAGGAAAATAATATTTTCATTGCTCATTAAGGATGAAATACACCCCCACAATCTAAGGATACTTAACAGATTGTATGATGCTATTATTGGGTAACTGGTTTGAAAAGAGTAAGAAGAAAACATTTGTCTTTTATGCCAAAAGACACACAATTCCTACAAAAAGGCAGAGCTACAGATGGATTCCTAGATCAAAGCCGCTTAGGGAGGCAGGACTGAGACTTCCATCTTCCTATTATACTCGATGAATAGGTTCTAACCCCCATTTGGTGGCCCTATGTTCAATAAAACATATGGCATATGCTATTTTACACAGTGAAACTTATATCTCTGCCTATTTGCATATATTAATATCAATGAAAGCCTTCATATTGCATGATAAAATAAATCACATAGATTAAGTCCAAGGAAACAGCGCCACCTACAGGACATATTATAGAGAAGAGTGTACAATCCTCTCTTGCAGTGACCAAGTATAATTGTAACACAATGCTGTGTATAATTCAGAAGTAAAGAGCCTATGGCAAAACCAAACCCTGGGAAATCTGGGTCAGCTTCACATAACCCACAATAGAACTCCATAGATTAGTAACACCCCTACTGGAAAAACACCCCTACTGGAGGTTTGCTTAAAGCTTAAAGGGGTTGTAAACCCTCCTGTTTTTTCACCTTAATGCATCCTATGCATTAAAGTGAAATAACTTCTGTCAGTCACCGGCCCCCCAGCCCCCACGTTTTACTTACCTGAGCCCTGGAATGTCCCATGGTGAGGATGCGCCGTCTCTCTGCCTGGGGATTTCGGCTCTTGATTGGATAGATTGATAGCAGCGCAGCCATTGGCTCCCGCTGCTGTCAATCAAATTCAAAGACGCGGGCACCGGGGGGCAGGGTTTGAGTCCTGCATTTGGCAGCTATGGACGCGGAATGCTGGACTCGGGAGCGCGCCCGCAATGTAACCCCCCGGGAGAGCGCTTCTCCTAGGGGGTTATCTTATGTGGGGAGGAGCTAAAAGAGCCACTGGGGGACCCCAGAAGACGGCGTTTGGGGCCACTCTGTGTAAAACGAACTGCACAGTGGAAGTAAGCATGAAATGTTTGTTATTTTTTAAAATAATACTCAAACCTTTAGTATCACTTGAACACCGGGATAAGCAAATATTGTCAAATTACAAGAATTGTGTGTGGGTGTGGGTTGAATCTTGGTGTGGGTTGCGTATTTCTTCCAGATCTGTGCAGTAACTTAATTAAAGCCTGGTCACTGCTGCTCTCTCTCCATTTGCAGGGTGACTGGTCTTGTCTCTGCCCCTTCCTGTAGTTTTCTGTAGGCAGCCTGTAGTAGGTGGAGCCTGAAATACATGTAGCGCTCACCTCTGGAGGGGCCACTGAGAATATGTCCAGGTCTCCCTTGCTAGCACAGAAGCTGCCAGTAAGAAGTTCAGTTCCATGCACACTGACAATTCAAGCTCAGTCTAGGGGATGTCATTTTAGAAATTTTCGCTGAATAACTTGAAACAGGAGAGGGCTTCAGGAAATCCAAAATGACCAAATAGAAGGACAAACTTCTAGCACAAATTCTTATAGCTGTAGACACACGTGAAAGTCTCACAATAGGTCTTCCTCACAATGCCCCAGGAGCTGACTGCCATCCAGCCTTCACATGTAGTTCCTCAGTGAGGGAGATAAAAGATCCTTCTCCAGACCAGGACTTTAGGACAGTGTCCTTCGGGAAAACCCATTAGTAATTTTCTCTAGGCCCTCAGCCCAGCACCTGCTAAGGCCCAGTCTGCAATTCTTCAGCACACTCCAGCTGCTTCCCAGGGGCAGCAGCCCCAGGAGAACTGGAACCCTCCAAGCAGAGGAAAAATACTTTGGAAAGGCCTACCCAAACATCCATTCCCAATGTTATGCTTCACCCCAGCTATTTAAAGCTGACCATACACTATTTATTCTCTTTTAGATTTACCCTCAACTATGTAGTGCAAGGGCCCACTTGATTTGATACTTATTTAAATAATTTTTTGGCATTGTCCACATATTTCCTAGTTTTTGGTAAATCTAAAGAAGATTGTATAGAGATTGTGCAATCAGATTATTTCATATACAACCAGCTTAAAGTACAGCTAAAGGTAAAACTTTTTTTTAATTTTGGATAGAGTGGAGATGGATTAAAACACCTACCAGTTTTTATTGCTGTCTGTACCCCCATTAGGGATATTCACCCTCTCAATTTTGTTTAACATTATCATTGAAAGTGAAAGTAAAAAAAAAAACAACACATTTTGGATTGTCTCCAGAAAACTAATAGAGGGGAAATCTTCCAATGGGCACACTAGTTCTGGTGATCTTGGGTCCCCAAGGGATTCCCTTAATTTGAGATGATTTCCACACTTCCTGTATTGGCAATAGGACAGGAAGTGAAATCTTCCCGATGGGACACAGATGGCAAAAAATAATCTGACAGGGGTTATGATCCTCCCTTACTCTATCCAAAATGAAAAAAAAAGTTTCACCTGTAGTTCTACTTTAAGGCTCCTTTTACACGCAGCAGGACCCGTTCCAATCATCAGTGGACCAGGTTCAAGTTGGACGCAGGCAGACCTGACAGCTCTATGGGTGGCTAGATGTAAATGGACTCTGTTGTCCGTTTACATCAGGTTTCCCGCCAGTCCTGCGTACACCCTGTGATGGTAGTCACTTTGATAGGGGGGCCCATAGAACCCAGAATCCCTTGGAGAGGTTGGGAAACCCTTGTTTCAGCTCCCCATGTACCTCTTATGTCTAAGCCACCCTGTGTCCATTAGGGGCACAGGGTGACTGAGAAAAATAATGGACAGCTGTTTAATGGACAATGAGAAGGTGGTTACTTCAATGTAACAGTAATATTTATCCACAATATCTCCCAGGATATATATATAAAGACTAATCCTGGTTTCTTTGATTATGAACTCAACATGTTAATTGAAAGAGCTGATCACAGGCCTCTAGAACTGTGTAGGAGCCAGACAGTCTACTCCTACTATAGTTTGTTGCCTAATAGGCTGAGGAGGGGGGATCTTGAGTTCTATGGGCCCCCCGCCCAAAGTGACTCCCGTCACACACCCTAACCTAAGAGCCAGGGGCTCCTCAAAGAGACAACAATGCCATGGTTTGTTAGGCAATACTGCTGCCAAATGCAAACTATTCTAGTGAATGTGGCCACCCTGCAAAATAACTCTGTATATTGCATATTTATTTATTACTGGTACTTATATAGCACTATCAAATTACACAAAGCTTTACATATACATAGTGTATATTCATATCAGTCCCTGTCGTCAAGGAGTTTACAATCCAAGGTTCCTAACTCACATTTAGACATATACTAAGGCCACTTTAGACACAAGCCAATTAACCTACCAGCATGTCTTTGGAATGTGGAAGGAAATCAGAGTACCCAGAGGAAACCCATACAGGCACAGGTAGAACATGCAAACTCCAGGCATGTAGCGTCATGGTTGGGATTTGAACCGGCAACCCCAGTGCTGCTAGGCAGAGTGCTAACCACTTAGCCACTATTCTGCCTGTATTGTTGTGACATGGTGCAGTAGGCTTTCGTGGGTTAATACAGGCATTCAGGAGGAGACATATCACCTCAGAACTGCCTGTTAACCGGCTCTGGAAAAGCAAGCCCCCCCAGAGCTGTCAAAAATTCTGCCACAAGTGTTAGACCAAAACCAAATCAAACTGCAGTCAAAAACAGTTATGGGTAAAATTCATATTGCATTTATACTGAATGTATTGTAAAAGCCAAAGATTCCCATTTCAGTTCAGCCATTCTAAATATCACATGCGGAACTACCAAGATGGAGTAACTAGCATCACAGAACGGTTACCACAGCAACATCTATGACGTACACCGAGTGCCTCCAATGCCATTTCACTGGATGTATTGATTTGTCTAAACCAGGAGAAAAGTTAAAAAGAGCATTTCATGGGGCAGCTTAAGAGTTTTCCCTAGCCAATTTCTTGACTTTAAAGAAAAAAAAATGAAAAAAAAAAAATAATTACTTTTCAGCCTCTAACCTTTCCAGCAAGTGACTTTGTGATAAATAATCCACAGGTCCCTCTAGTGCAATCCATCAGTTAGAGCTCCTAATTACTTTAGACTCACTTTGAAAACCCTTCCAGTGCCACTTTCAGATAAATAAAAAATGAATGTGCAGTTCCTGAACGTCTTCCCCAAGGTTTGTTCCGTCCAAACCAATATTTGCCATAAGTTCAGAAAAAAGGGGGCTTTTCAGAAGACATTAAAAATTGTAGCTGAGTCCCAAAATACAGTTGTCTCTTGGCTGGACATTGAGATAGGTTGTCGGTGGATTCGGCAAGACTCAAAGGTGAAATTATTCAGCGGATCCCTGTTAATTGTTCTGGTTTTCTGTGAAAATTTGAAAAAGCCGAGAGAATTAATAAATAAAGAAATAAACAATTATACATCCGCCGTGCTACTCTGCCTAATTGACTAATTATTTTGCTTCAACAGAGAAAAGCTTATTGGTATTCCGTCTTACGAAAAGGACAAATATCAAAATATCAGCTAATATACTTGACGCCTTCCTAATTTTTTTAAAAACCTTTAAGATTATTAATTAAATGTTAAAAAAGAGACCTACTGGATAATAGTCAGAAATAATATAATAAGGAAGGGTTAGGGCCTATGTGATTTGCCTGCTGCCTAATTGTGGTTGCCACTACTGGCCAGCTTGTGACCACGGGTTTTACTGCATAACAAACAGCATCCTGTGATTTTCTGTGCGGTTTGGTTATAATGATGGCCATAGATTAAAGATAAGCAACTGACTGATGGATGATGGGTTTTATTGTTTTAAATGTTTTTTGACATAATAACCAATTTTTTTCATCCTGGGGTTGCTTTACTAAAAGCAAGTTACAAGACTGTTCACTTTGCAAAGGAAGTTGCCCCAGAGTTTAGTAAATGAGGTAAAGCTTTGATCCCTGTTCATCATGTGTAAGCAAAAATGCATTTCATTTTATAGTAGATATAGAGCAGGAGAGAAAAACATTCCCTCTTCCAAAAAAGAAGCAGACTTTACCAGCACAACATGAGACACCACACAGATACTAAAATACAAAGGTTTTATTACAATCATTAAAATCACGTACAGGCTTTAAAAAAAGGGGAAGGAAACCCCAATAAGAAACATCCTGTATATACATTAGTCAATACCCAAATTTGTTGGATTGGAACTAAACACCTAAACGATATGCTAATATAACCATATATATATATATATATTGTGACAGCAGGAAGGTAAAGTCACCTGGTTGCATCCAGGGGGGTAGATATATTTCGCCCAGATTCAGGCTTTACGCCGACTTATACAACTAGGTGGAGAGTTATATAAGCCCAGCTGAGGCTAGTAGGCTCATGGATGACTCATACCTCTAGGGAGAGTGCTGGGCGTCGTGCAGACAGGGAGTTGATGAGACCAGCTGAAGCTTGTCAGCTCATTTAGGCCTCTATAAGAACTCCCAGATTCATTAGGTGTTAGCTCATGCCTGGACCCAGACCTGTGTGGACTGTCTAGGGAGAGTGAACCCCTGTGCGGTGAGACAAAGCCTGTGTGGCTATTTGCTTGGACATTTAAAACCAGGGACTTAGGGACTAGGACAGCACTAGGCTGATCCCAGTTGTTAGTTAGGAAACCTGTATGTTAAGTCAGAGGTCAAGTTGACCAGGATTTATTTTGTTTATGTTTCTTTTGCTTTGCTGTGTTTTGTCACTGTAAATAGAAAATAAACCGCACCTTTTTGATTTTGAAAACCACAACCTCCGTTTGCTGGGCCTGTTTTTGTGTGGGGAGCCCATCTCGGGGGTCACACACACCCACTGCCGAGCTAACCCCCTCACAGTTGGTGGAGAATGCGGGCAGTTTTTTTTTAAGCCAGCATGGAGGAGATACTGAAGCAGCTGGCTCTAGCAAATGCCAATCAACAGCAGACAAATGCAGGTTTGCAAAAGAGCCTTGCAGCTCAACAACAGAACTTCGCAGCCCAGCAGCAAGCTCATCAACAGAGCCTTGCAGCCCAGCAGCAGACAAACGCAACTTTGCAACAGAGTCTGGAGGCTCAGCAACAAGCCCAGCAGCAATCTGAGGCCCGCTTCATAGACCTGTTGCAGAAGCAAGAGCAGAGACTACAACAACAGATGGAAGCAGCAATGCAGCAACGTCCGCAGACCAGTGAGGAAAGCCGTCCCACTAATACCGCGTCCTTTGGGGTGAGTCGTTTATTGACAAAAATGACTGGAGAGGATGATCCAGAGGTATTTTTGACCACATTTGAAAGGACCGCTGAAAGAGAAAAGTGGCCTGAGGAGCAGTGGGCTGGACTGGTGGCTCCTCTGTTAACTGGTGAATCGCAGAAAGCTTACTATGACCTAGAGCCTAACCAAGCAAAAGACTATGTGATGCTAAAAGCTGAAATATTGGCAAGGCTGGGTGTCACCCAGGCTGTCCGGGCTCAGCGTGTGCATAACTGGACTTTCCAGCTTGGAAAACCCCCCAGGTCTCAAATGTATGATCTCATTCACCTGAGCAGAAAGTGGCTACAGCCAGAGACTTTGTCCGCACCAAAGATTGTGGAACGTGTTGTAATGGATCGGTTTTTGAGAGCTCTTCCTACTGCCATCCAAAAGTGGGTAAGCCATGGAGACCCAGAGACGGCCGATGGTCTTGTGGATCGTGTGGAGAAATACTTGGCTACAGAGAACCTGACGGCCTCTTCCAGAGACACTCGGACTTTCCACCCTAAGACCAGACCATCCCCAGGGGCGGATAAGAGGATTCCAAGGGATGAGGGTGGAGAGAGTGAGAGGGTGGGAGCTCTACCCCAAGTTTGGCGAGAACAGCCTGGGAAATCAGCGGCTCAAGAGGCCGCAAGAAGGATCGTTTGCTACCGCTGCCGGCAAGCGGGACATAATGCAGCCAATTGCCCGGTTGTGGAGGAACCCATGCAGTGTGACTTTCTGACGGGCAGACGTCAGTCGCTGTGTGCGACAGTCGCCTGCACTGCCATTCGAGGAACTGAGAAACATTTATGCAAAATGTGTGTTAATGGTAGAAATGTTGTGGTATTGCTGGATTCAGGTAGCCTTGTGACCCTGATAAAGGCTGAGTTAGTTAAAACAGAGGTCTCTGGGAATAGCAAGGTAGCTGTTATTTGTGTGCATGGGGACACCCGAGAGTATCCAGTGACTACAGTGTGTTTCGAGACCCCCAAAGGTACCCTCTCTCATCCAGTGGGCTTAGTATCTCAGTTACCAGGAATGTGATAGCCAGAACTCCCCTGAGAGTGGTGAGGACTCTCCGGAATTTCCCTTATCAGTATTGGCAGGGGAGACTCAAGAAACTGGAGAGGAGCCCACCTCCTCAGACGAAAACCTACCGTCTGTGGAGTTTTCTGATCTGGAGGTTCACAGGGAAAATTTTGCCACAGAACAGTTAAAAGACCCCGCCCTAATAAAGGCACGGGAAAACGTAGTGGAAATAGATGGCGAGTTAGTGAACCCAGATAATACCTGCACTTACCCATACTTCAGCGTAGAGAAGGACCTACTGTATCGGGTGGCAAAAAGGGCAGAAGAAACCGTTGAGCAGCTTGTGGTGCCCAAACCTTACAGGAAGTTGGTGTTGGAGTTGGCCCATGGGCACATTCTTGGAGGTCGTCTGGGGACAGAGAAAACCCGAGAGAGGGTATTACAGAGATTCTATTGGCCGAGGGTGATGAAGGACATAGAAAATTATTGTTCCTCCTGCCCTGTGTGTCAGAGGTCGGCCCCGATGCCACATTTCCGTAGCCCGCTGGTCCCTCTACCCATCATTGAGGTCCCGTTTGAGAGGATCGCCATGGATTTGGTAGGTCCTATAATCAAGTCCGCTAGGGGGCACCAGTACATATTAGTTATAATGGACTATGCCACCCGTTATCCAGAAGCGATCCCTCTCCGAAATACCTCGGCCAAAACCATAGCCAAAGAGCTATCTCTTGTGTTTAGCCGGGTGGGTATTTGTAAAGAACTGCTTACGGACCAAGGTACACCCTTTATGTCCCGGGTTATGAAGGAGCTGTGTAAATTGTTCAAAGTGACGCAATTACGTACATCTGTGTATCACCCCCAAACCGATGGGCTGGTTGAAAGGTTCAACAAAACCCTAAAACAAATGTTGAAGAAAGTGGTGGATAGAGATGGAAAGGATTGGGACTGTCTACTTCCTTATCTGATGTTTGCTATTAGGGAGGTGCCCCAATCCTCTACGGGATTCTCCCCCTTTGAGTTACTGTATGGGAGACACCCAAGAGGGCTGTTGGATATTGCCAAGGAAACTTGGGAAAGTGAGAGTTCTCCCCACAGGAGTGTGATTGAGCATGTCGCCCTGATGCAAGACCGAATTGCACAGGTAATGCCCATCGTGAAGGAACATTTGGCCCAAGCGCAGTTAGCACAGCAGAGAGTGTACAACCGTGGAGCCAAGACCTGTACCTTTTCCCCGGGGGATAGGATACTGGTACTTGTCCCTACGGTTGAAAGTAAATTCCTTGCCAAATGGCAAGGCCCCTACGAGATAATGGAAAAAGTGAGCGAAGTGAATTACAAGGTCAGACAACCAGGAAGGCGAAAGCCCGAACAGATCTATCACGTTAATCTGTTGAAAGCCTGGAGGGATAGAGAGTCCCTAGTCGCAGACACTTGGTCACCAGCTCAAACTGGTTGCGTGATTCCTGAGGTTGGAATAGCAGCCACCTTGTCACAACCCCAACAACAGGAGGTTAAGGAGTTTGTGCTTCGCAACAAGGAGGTATTCTCTGAGCTGCCGGGACAAACATCTGGGGTAGAGCATGACATCATTACCCCGCCCGGTGAAAGGGTGAAGTTAAAACCCTATCGGATCCCAGAGGCCCGACGGGAGTCAATACGGGAGGAAGTACAGAAAATGCTGAACTTAGGGGTGATAGAGGAGTCCCAAAGTGATTGGTCTAGTCCCATTGTGTTGGTGCCTAAACCGGATGGGAGCTGGCGATTTTGTAACGATTTTCGTCAGTTGAACAAAGTTACAAAATTTGACACCTACCCCATGCCACGTATAGATGAGTTGATCGACCGGCTGGGAACAGCCCGATACATGACGACTCTTGACCTCACAAAAGGGTATTGGCAAATCCCCCTGGCCAAGTCGGCCAAAGAGAAAACCGCATTTGTAACCCCAGACGGGGCGTTCCAATACAAAAGAATGCCGTTCGGGTTACAGAATGCGCCGGCCACATTCCAGCGGAAAATGGACCAGATGCTGAGGCCCCATCGGAAGTATGCTGCGGCTTACCTGGATGACATAATTGTCCATAGCACAGATTGGGCCTCACATCTGCCAAAAGTGCAAGCAGTCCTGGACTCTGTTCGGGAAGCAGGGTTTACGGCTAACCCCAAGAAGTGTACCATTGGGCAGGAGGAGGCCAAATATCTTGGGTACACCATTGGGAGGGGAGTAATAAAACCCCAACTCAACAAAGTCGAGGCCATCCAGAGTTGGCCACGTCCCAACAGCAAGAAGCAGGTACGAGCCTTTCTGGGAATCGCTGGGTATTATCGGCGATTCATTCCCCACTTTGCTTCTAAGGCTGTGCCCCTAACCAACCTGACGAAGGGGAAAGGGTCGGTCATGATTAAATGGACCCCCGAGGCTGAGGCAGCATTCCAATTCTTGAAACAAGCCTTATGTAGCCAGCCAGTGTTGTACTCACCCGACTTCTCTAAAGACTTTGTCGTACAAAGTGATGCGTCAGATGTGGGGTTAGGAGCAGTATTGTCCCAGGTCTGGAACGGGGAAGAGCACCCAGTCATTTACCTCAGCAGGAAGTTGAAGTCCCATGAGGTAAATTACGCCACCGTTGAAAAGGAGTGTTTAGCGGTGAAGTGGGCTCTAGATTCCCTTCGGTACTACCTGCTAGGTAGGCACTTTGACATGGTTACGGATCACGCTCCGTTAAAGTGGATGGCTCAAAACAAGGAAACAAATAGAAGAGTGAATAGGTGGTTCCTGGCCCTCCAGGAATTCAACTTCACAGTAAAGCATCGCCCTGGCGTTCAAATGGGGAATGTGGATGCTTTGTCTCGAGTACATGAATGCCTGATTGCTGGTGTTCCAACCCCGAGGTTAAAACAAGAGGGGGGGGTATGTGACAGCAGGAAGGTAAAGTCACCTGGTTGCATCCAGGGGGGTAGATATATTTCGCCCAGATTCAGGCTTTACGCCGACTTATACAACTAGGTGGAGAGTTGTATAAGCCCAGCTGAGGCTAGTAGGCTCATGGATGACTCATACCTCTAGGGAGAGTGCTGGGCGTCGTGCAGACAGGGAGTTGATGAGACCAGCTGAAGCTTGTCAGCTCATTTAGGCCTCTATAAGAACTCCCAGATTCATTAGGTGTTAGCTCATGCCTGGACCCAGACCTGTGTGGACTGTCTAGGGAGAGTGAACCCCTGTGCGGTGAGACAAAGCCTGTGTGGCTATTTGCTTGGACATTTAAAACCAGGGACTTAGGGACTAGGACAGCACTAGGCTGATCCCAGTTGTTAGTTAGGAAACCTGTATGTTAAGTCAGAGGTCAAGTTGACCAGGATTTATTTTGTTTATGTTTCTTTTGCTTTGCTGTGTTTTGTCACTGTAAATAGAAAATAAACCGCACCTTTTTGATTTTGAAAACCACAACCTCCGTTTGCTGGGCCTGTTTTTGTGTGGGGAGCCCATCTCGGGGGTCACACACACCCGCTGCCGAGCTAACCCCCTCACAATATATATATATATATATATATATATATATATATATATATATATATATATACAGTATCTCACAAAAGTGAGTACACCCCTCACATTTTTGTAAATATTTTATTATATCTTTTTATGTGACGACACTGAAGAAATGACACTTTACTACAATGTAAAGTAGTGAGTGTACAGCTTGTATAACCGTGTAAATTTCCTGTCCCATCAAAATTACTCAACACAGCCATTAATGTCTAAACCACTGGCAACAAAAGTGAGTACACCCCTAAGTGAAAATGTCAAAATTGGGCCCAATTAGCCATTTTCCCCCCATGGTGTCATTTGTCAATTATCTTCGTTTCCATTGACTTCTATGGGGAAACTTGCTTTGATATGCGAGTGCTTTGGATTACAAGCATTCTCCTGGAGCGGATTATGCTCGTAATCCAAGGTTCCACTGTATTTCAAAAACAGAATTGAATTCTTCTAGATGGGCGCCTGCAAAGGTAATAATATACAAGTACCAAAAATATTTTGCATAAGCAGTAAAGCGAGCATATGGAGTAGTCCAGTAGGACAAAGTGCAACTTCCCTTACAAAGTGAACAGCTTATTTTCATTTGGTAAATCAGCCCTACAGTAACAAAGAAACAGATCAGTTTTGTCGATTTTGATTCCCAGGGCCAATTATTCCTCTTTAGCAAAAATGATCACTTCTTAATCCTACTGTCCACTTAACACAGTCATGTTCTGAAAGTTACCATGCTTTTTTGTCAAAATGATCATTATATTGAACCAAAATTTTTACACTAGCAATGAGATTCCTACTCTCTGTTGGCTGTTGGCGAACTGCCAAAAACACTGGCCATATCTGGCGAGTTCACCTACCCAAATCTCCAACTGCTAGAACATAAACAGCTGGGGATACTTGGCAAAGTCATTGACCAAATATGGTTGTGATCATATATGGATAATGATGTCACCCAGGATCCCTGGCTGGGGATTCTGACATTCTAGCAGTGCTGTAGATGTTGTAATTTGCAACAGGAGTAGCAGGCAGGTCAACACTATCAGGTGGCGCGTCATCATGGTGGTAAAGAAACATCGTCAGATGACAGGTTATCATGAATGATGATGGATTTACAGTGCTGGGCCATGTGATTGGTGATGGATTAAAAAGCAAGCATTGCTTGCATTTTTTTTTTCAGTAAAGGACTTTTTCATGGTGTCTGTGTGAATATTTACCTTTTACTTTTTGGGGGAATGTGAGGAAGAGGCCCTTGTCCCTAAAAAGCTGCCTTGCAAGGGAAAAATCTTTACTGCAAAGTACCCCTCCATTGTTGAAATGTATGTGGCCTGGTAATGTACAGGAAGGCAGGACAGGGTACAAGTCTGATTTGCATATTAGGCAGAACCCTGCACTGTTTTCCCCTTTTTAAAGAGACTGTACACAAAAAAAACAGCATTGTCCCCCTAAAATTCCACCAGACCCTTCTCCAGACATGCGGCCTGAATGGCCAGGTATAGCATTGAGCATGCAGCTCCCCTCTCTGGTCCCAATATAGATCACATGCCTTTTAACAAGGGGGGGGTTCCTTGTGCCGGGGGGGCAGAAAATCCTGCCTCTTTGCAAGGCACCTTATCCCAGTGTTGAGGGACAAGGGCCTCTTCCTCACATCTGGTACCTAAGAGGATGTGGGGGTTTGTGGGGGGAAACCTATAAGATTCTGGAAGCCTGCTTTAGAAAAAGGAGGACTCCAGATAGTCATCTCCTCCCAGAGTAATGAGTATAGGGTAAATTAGTACCCATTATTAATTTTAAAAAAAGTCAATAGTAAATACACACATAGACATTGTGAAAAAAATCCTTTAATGAAAAAAATTAAAACAATTTTTCCCCCAATTGTAAATCCATCATCAAGCACATCATCCAGTGATGTAAATCCATAATCAATCATGGCAACCCACTGCCAAATGATGTTTCTCAGCCCCTATGATGACCCACTGTTCGACTGCTACTTCAGTTGCAAATGACAGAACCCCCATCATTGATAGAATGTCAACAAACAGTCGGGAATGTGGGGTGACTTCACAGAACAAAAATAACCAATGACATATAAAGTGAGCTTTCAGATTCTTATAAGCCCCTCCAATAAGACTCCCACATACATCTAGGGAACAAATGTGGGCAAGAAGCCCTTGTCCCTCAACAATATCAATAAGTATACATTGATTGGTTTGCGTGAAAGATTTAGTACCTACAAACTATAGTATATACACTATATTACCAAAAGTATTGGGACACCTGCCTTTACACTCACATGAACTTTAATGGCATCCCAGTCTTAGTTCGTAGGGTTCAATATTGTGTTGCCCCTCACTTTGCAGCTATGTAGCTTCAACAAAATGACCAATGACATATAAAGTGAGCTATCAGATTCTTATAAGCCCCCCCCCAAAGACTCCCACATACATCTAGGGAACAAATGTGGGCAAGAAGCCCTTGTCCCTCAACATCGGGACACGTCACCTTGCAAGAGGTGGAGGCTTGAATGCCCCCTTCCCCTTGCAATGCACCCTCAATGTTGAGAGGCATGTAGCCTGGTCTGGTGCAGGAAGACCTTCCCCCCACAAACCCTCACATCCCTTTGAGGATTAGGTATGGGGAAGAGGCTCTTGTCCCTCAACATTGGGACAAAGTGCCTTTAAAGGGGCAATCTTGGCCTCCTTGCAAGTTACCCCCCTCAATGTTGAAAGGCTTGTGGCCTAGTCCAGTTCCGAAAGGGGATTCCCATGCTCAATGCCCTACTTTTCCTGCCCACTCAGGTTGCATGCCTGAAAAAGGGTCTGGTTAGATCTTTAAGGGAAACTCTAAGCCCTTTTTTTCCCAATTTTATTTTTTTCTTTCTATAAAAGACTACATTGTGCTGTTCCATAACAGCACATGCAGCTTTAAGCATTCACTGAAAGGTACTGGTTCTGTTGGACCTCTTGGCTCAAGCTGGACTCAGGATCTGTGGAAGTAACTCTCTGACCGGTCGGATATTCAAGACACCAATACACAGTGAATGGATATACAAGAATATATTGGTTTATTGGCAACATGTCTTTTTATGCATAACAAGGAAAGTTGCCTCCCTATTATGGACCAATCAGCAATAAGCAAATACATCATGAGTTAAACAAAAATAGATTCTAACAGGTTTTAGTTTTTTTGCAGAAGTTGTCATTTAACATACGTCATTGCGGTCAGTCTAAACATGTGTCTGACATTTGAAACAGGAAGATAAGAACATCATACGTCAATGCGGTCAACCTGGCAGTTAAAGCAGAAGAGAGATAAGAACTTTTTCTCGGAGTAAGCTTAACCACAAAGTCACATGTCAACCTAAATATATATGCCTGTCAGTTAAAGCAGAAGAAAGATAGGCTTGACCACAAATTTCACATGTCAACCTAAATATATATGCCTGTTAGTTAAAGCAGAAGAAAGATAGGCTTGACCACAAAGTCACATCCTGCTTTACACTTCAGAAAAACATATTCTGTACTAATACATATATTTCAACATATACTGTATTTATTGGCGTATAACACTCACTTTTTTACCCTGAAAATAGAGGGTAAACTGTGCCTGCGTGTTATACGCAGGGGGCTGTGGAAAGTTTTTTCCCTGAAACTTCCCTCTTAAAGTTAGGGTGCGTGTTATACGCCTCTGCGTGTTATACACCGATAAATTCGGTATATTTAAGAAGAATTTTAATCATGATTATTAGTTCATATTGTTTCATACCTTACAACCCCTCCTTTTGATCATGGCTTCAAGAATTGAAGCCCATAGATCATTAGATTATTCATTATACCATTTTTGTTTAGTATGTACCGTGGACATCATCAAGATTGTTTCCTTAGAACCCTGTCTCTTTTTACTAGTGATCTTTCCAATTACCCAGACAAATAATTTAAATACTAAATATAACAGTAGAATGAAGATTAACACCATTACTACTGTTATAGCCATTTGTCTGAGAAATGAGAGAATACCTGTGCCCCCGAATCCTCCCTCTCCAAAGGGGCTCCATGTTTTCGCGATATCCCTCGCCTCCTGTTGCAATTGATTTACCTCTTTCCTATGTTGGGCAATTACATTATAGTAATCAGGAATCTCAACAGATGTGTTGTGGATCCAAGTGCAGCACTCATAGTTCTCCGTAACTTCACACAGGCCAGTGAGTGCAGCACTCATGCTTTCAAGAGCAAGATCATGAAGTTCTAATTGTTTTCTGATTGTGCTAGTTTCAATGTTTAAACTAGTAATATCATCAGAATTCTTTACCAATGCATTATCTATAATATTTGTATAATTATTAAGCCTTTTCATTAAATCTATCCCCCAACCTGTCCAGGAAGGGAACCAGGCCCAAGCCATATCTTTTTCGAGAAATAACTCCCTTTTTTTCGGTGTTTGAGGGGGTACCTAGGATGCATGCTAGCTTCAAGGGGGAGTGTTCCCTTGCTAACTCCTACTATGTCCATAATGGGGACTAGGAATGCAAGATAACACCATCCTTGGGGTTCAGTGGGGATCCAAGGGTGACAACTTTTTCCACAACAAATATAAATACTGTCTTCTAGAGCTAAAGGTTGTTTGTTGAATATTGTCATCATTTCATCAGAAAAAACAGAAAAGGTTAGACTTGACAATAATTTTCCTACTGTGGAAGTGGATCTGGAGTTAAGAAAGTTTATTAGAGTGGTGTTTAGGGCAGGTTCTGAAGTGTGAAAGAAAGGGCTTTCAATTGAAGTCATTGAAAAGTTAATTGTAGCTTGTTGGCACACTTCAGCTCCCTTTGTGGAGTTTCCCAACCTAAAACACCAGTCTGGGGAATGACTTCTACCAATAATTTGGAAAGTAAGGTTATTATCTGAAAGCGTTCTTGTGACATTTGTAAGGACGACAGGTGGTGTGCCGTTTAGGAGAGGGGTGAAGTTTAGAGGTACTGCCATTAGGGGGATCCTAGCAGTGCTAGGATGGAGTTTACTACATATCCAACATTTTTCATATCCTGATTTTTGAGCATAAGCATATTTAAATCTAAGCAGCAGCATTTTACCACTAAAATTGTCTTCCATACTTCTTTTTGGTCTGTTAGAATTATCTGAGCAACAGTGTCCTATGATTATGAGCATTAAAATAAACAATGTGGTCATTAAGGAAAAAAGAAAAAGTTTCCCCGAAGTGATCCCTCCTTTTGGACCATTAGTGTCTATGGGTATGGAACTCTGAGTTTCTTGTTTTTTATGGTCCACTAGGGAGTATTTTCCGGATCCTTTTCTGGAATACTCTCCAAAACAGAGGTCTTTGTCTTCTCCTTCACCTTCTTCCAGTTTCCCTTCGGAAATGTCTTTAGTCTGGATGCATGGATCCATTGTGATCCTTGATCTGTAAGAACAGCTGTTGTGGCAACCTTCAGAATTTCAAATGGTCCTTGGAAGATAGGGCCTGGTTGTTTCCGGACAGCAAGTTGTTTTATCAGTACTTTGTCTCCTGGGATATACGGATGTGTAGGCTCTGTGGAGAGAGGAGGGAAAGTGACAGCAACTTTGTCCTCTGTTTCACTAAGGCTACTTACCAGATGTTTCACGTACTCTTCCTGTAAAGAATAAAGATTAACCTCCTCTCCCTCATCAGGTTTCCTCTGTGCTGGCCTACCCATAAGTATTTCAAATGGTGAAAATCCTGTTCTAGAATTAGGGGCTGTCCTAATTTGAAACAAAACTGCAAATCAATCCACCCTTTCATGGTTCCTCCTGTTGCCTTTTTAGGTTTATCCTTTATTTTTCTGTTCATTCTTTCCACTATTCCTGCGCTTTGTGGATGATATGGAATATGTAATTTCCATTGAATGCCCAGGAGTTTTGCAAGAACCCAAGAACTAAACTTGTCCACTATAACTAAAAGATATTTTATATTTCCTTTCTGTTTTGGCATATGTGTAAAGTCTATTTGTAGATCTTGAAGGGGGCCTATGGGGGGGGGGGGCAAGTTTCCATGTATACCCTGATTCTTGCACTGTACATTGTTTTGTGCACAAGTAAGACATGAGTCTATCAACTGGGCAATGAGGTGTGTATCATTGACTGTGCTGAAAGACTGTCTGTACATTGTCAAAACTGTTTTCCTTCCTAGGTGACCTGGACCATGTAAGTAAGAGATCAAAAGATCAGCAGCTGACTCTGGTATACCTATTACTCCCTCCTTGCTTGACCAGATGCCACTTGGCACGCTGGTCAAGTTCTGACCTTCCCAGAAAGCTATGTCCTCTCTTGATGCTTTGTCCTGTAACATTCTCACAGTATTTGGGAATTCTGGTGAACTGAAATCTGTAGCGAACAGTGTTAGATTGGGCTGGGCCCCGTGTGCCGAATCGGCTGCTGTTTTAGCAACTCTGTCTGCCAAGGCGTTGCCCTGAGCTTCTTTGGACTTGTCAAATGAATGTCCCTTTACTTTTATAACATTGATTTTTCTGGGCATCTGTAGGGCTGCTAGTAGGGTAAGAACAAATTCCTTATTGGCAATTTGTTTGTTGTCTGCAGTTTTAAACCCTCGTTTTTCCCAAATGAGTGCATAATCGAAAATTACGCCGAAAGCATATCTGCTGTCAGTATATATATTTACATCTTTATCTTTAAATAGTTGACATGCTCTGGCGAGTGCATGGAGCTCAGCTTGTTGTGCTGAATTGGCCCCTAAATGAGAAGCCTCAACCAATACATCAGGTAGCATCACCACTGCATAGCCTGTCTTATATGTGTTATCATTAGGCCTGGAACAACTGCCATCCACAAATACATCCAGGAAATCTGGGTTTGGTTTATAAGTTAAATCCACCCTTGGCAATGTTTGTTGAAGTAAATTGTCATTACAATTATGGTTTACTTCTGGTTCAGCATATGGAAGCTGTAATAGTGCGTGTAGCAATCGTATTGTGGGAGTAGTTTCTGAACAGGATTTTACTTCCAAATGTGTTGTATTCAGAAGTATAATTTCATACCCACTGGACCTTTGGGCTGTCATATGCTGGGTATGCATATTTTGTAACAATTGTGCTACTGAATGTGTGGTATAGAGAATAGTGGGTGTGCCCAGAGTGATTTTAGAAGCTTCCTTAACTGCCATTGCATTTGCTGCAAGAGTTTGCAGGCATCCTGGCATTCCCTGTACCTGGAGTGGCAGTTTCTTTGATAGGTATGCCACTGGTCTTAAGTTTGTCCCATGGGGTTGGGCCAATACTGCTGCAAACATAGGCCCTCGCACCACACAGTAAAGTGAGAACGGTTTATCATAGGAAGGGAGACCTAAAGCAGGAGAGGGAAGTCAGAAGAGCGAGATAGGCCTCTTTCATATCCTCTGTATATTCAATTGTTTTAGGGGCACCCGCAGCTGTAGCTGGACGTAAAATGGAATCCCAAAAAGAACAATCAGGTATCCACTGTCGACAGTAGACGATTGAGCTTAAAAAGGAAAGCAATGCAGCTTTGTCCTTTGGTGGGCCGAGACAGCGGAGAGCTTGTACTCGTGCCGGGGATATCAATCTGGTCCCATCTGTGATAATACAGCAAAGATATTCAACTCTGTCCCTACACCACTGGATCTTTTTCCTAGACACCAAGTGACCTTTTAGGGCGAGGTGATTCATCAGGCTTACTGTGTCCTTCTCACACTGTGCCCTGCTCTCACTACAAACAAGTAGGTCATCTACGTACAACAGGATTGTGGAGCCTTCAGAGGACATCCAATCGTCCATATTTTTTTTCAAAACTATGCTAAAAGCCGCGGGGCTATCAATAAACCCTTGAGGGAGGCGTGTCCAGGTCAGCTGACCCCCTCCCCAGACAAATGCAAATAGGTGTTGGCATTGTGGATCAACATAAATACAAAAAAATGCATTTGAAAGATCCAATACGGTGTAGCACTTGGAGTTTGCAGGTATATTGGTAAAAATTGAGGTAATATCAGATACCAATGGGGGCAGAGGAATCACACTTTTGTTTACCCCTCTCAGATCCTGAACCAACCTCCAGGTACCATCCGCTTTCCTAACTGGATTAATGGGAGTATTCCAGGGACTGACAATTTCCCTGAGGATTCCCAACTTTTTATATTCCTCTATTTGGGGCTGTATTCCCGATACCTTTTCAGTAGACAATGGGTATTATTTCTGATAATAGGGGAGTGTTATCAGAAATAATAGCCACATAGTGGGCACATAAGGTGTACAGGGTATGTGTCCTACTTCCGTTTTAGTTCCTGCCCAGATGTCATGGTTTTCTAATATGACTGGCAGTGACATAAAGTAACCCAAAAGGTCTTTCCTTTTTGGCATAGTGAGGTCACATTTAGCCGATATGGCTATAATGCCCCCTTGTTGGTCAAATTTTACAATATTTTGTAATGCAGACATTACATCCCTTCCCATGAGGGACAGGGGACAGTCTGGTAGAACTGCAAAGGACATTTCAGTAAGGTAATTATCTTGCATGTCCGTTATTAGCAGTGCCGGTGTGACTTTGTGGTTGAGTCTTGTCCCATTTATTCCCATAGAGCAGGGATATGCAATTAGCGGACCTCCAGCTGTTGCCAAACTACAAGTCCCATCATGCCTCTGCCTTTGGGTGTCATGCTTGATGCTGTCAAATGTCTCGCTATGCCTCATGGGACTTGTAGTTTGGCAACAGCTGGAGGTCCGCTAATTGCATATCCCTGCCATAGAGCATCCCTCGGTGCATTCTTCACTTTCAAAGTGGGGGTCTTTAACACACAAGGTTGATGCCCCTGTGTCTAACAAAAATTTGACCACCCTGCCTTCTACTTTTAAAACCACTTGAGGCAGGGTTTTCCAGTGTGAGGAGAAAAAATGCATCACCAAGGATGGGTACTGCCCCGGGCATCCCTATTGGGGGTTTTTGTCCTGATATCCTGGCCAATGTACCTGTATCTGTCAGAGACCCAGCGCTGCTGACACACACTTCCGGGTGTCAGCAAGGAATGTCCGCTCTCCAGGTGCTAGTGCGCATGCACGGACACTTAGAATGGGCCGAATAGGACTCAGACCGCGCGCACGCAATGCGCGCGCCCATGCGCGCAATGCACGCGCCCATGCGCATGCGTGCGCCTCCTCCAATCCCGGCGCACGGCGCCCTATTTAAACCAGGTTCACCTGAGTGTCAGTGCTGGATTGTCCTTCTGGCTAGTACCTGTGTCCCTGTCTGAAAACCTGCTTGTTTGACTGATCTCCTCCTGAAGACTCCTGGCTTGCTTTTGGTTACCCTTCTCGGATTCCCCTTACCTGCTCTCCTGCCTGCCTGTACCTCTGACCTCGGCCTGGACTTTGACCACGATATTGCCTCACGATCTGTACCTCTCTGCTAGCTCGCTGCTGAACCTCTGCCTCCACCTGTTGTCCCTCTGGATCTTCCCTGAACGGATCTGACGCCTGGTTTCCACCACACCTGTGCCTGAAGAGAGTTCCAGTGCCTTCCAGTGGCTCTACCAGTTCTAAGAGGCACCCGCACCTTCTCGTGCCCCTGCATTCCCTGTTCCCACCTTCAGGGGGTACGGGGACCGGGATCGTGTGAGAGGCTGCCCCCACTACCCCGGCTCCGCTGTAGGTACGTGACAGTATCTCTTCTATGGTGTTTCTGGGTGATCTTGTTTGGTATGGCTGCTGCTGTTGCCTATATTGGGGGTGTATTGGAACTGACTGGCATCTCTGTTGTGGCTGCTGTTGTTGTGTGTCATATCTTGGTTGGGGCGGATACTGAGATCTTGGTTGAGATCTCACTCTGTAGCCTCCCCTACCTCTCCTAGGAAAGTTATCCCTGGCTCCCTTTCTCTGGGGACATTCTGATTTCCAGTGGTTTGGATCCCCACAATTAAAACAACCCTGATCCTGATTATGGGGAGGATAATTCCTTCTAGGTATGGCTCCTGAACTTGGTCCACTGACCATAGCTATGTTTGGATTTTCTTCTGTAATAGAGGTGAACAATCCTCCTTTGGTGTTAAATACCCCCTGAGGATGCCCTCTCCTTTATGTCAGCTATGAATCTATCTGAGGTCATTACCGCCCATTTTGTGTTTATCAGTTTGATTATTTGGGTGGCCCTTGGATCTCCATTATTTATGGCTGTACTCACAAATAGTTGATCATTGTCTATTCCACAACTTTTATATAATTTATGTAATCTACTGACAAAGGTGTAGAAATCCTCTCCTGACTGTTGTTTGCAAGATATCAAATCATGCAACATAGTGGTATTTTTATATGCCTTGAGCCAAGCCTGTAACAATGTGTTCTAAAAAACATTCCAATCCTCCCCATCCTCATATAACTTTGCGTCCTTGCCCCATTGACCTATATTTATGTCAGCTTGGGAATTGGGGTCTACATTTTGAAGTATGGTATTAAGATCTTCAGGAGACATTCTTGTTCCTGAACAGTATCTTTGCAGAAAGGTCACCGCCTGTCTGGGGTCCTTTCTTGGTTTGGGACATGTGTTTCTAATTTCCTTGACCGTACCCAATGGTAATGGTATTTGTACCTGTGTATCTCCCATTGTAATGAAAGGAAAAGCCTGACTAATTGGAGCTGTCAGATCATTTTCATCATCTGATGATGTGGGTGCCTGGTGTTGAGGGGGTGCCTGGTGTTGAGGGGTCCTACTGAAGCTACTCTGAAAATCCTTACTTAACCCATCTCCAGATATATAATCAGCCTTCTTCACTAGATTGGTTTCTGGGTAGCCCGAGTTTCTAAATCCACGTATTATCCCCTTTATTTCTCCTAATCTATCTCTACGTTCCTGTAACTCTCTTCTATCTCCTTCTATCACTTTGTCTTCACCTTCCTCTTTTTTAATACACTGCTCTTCCTCATTTACTAATTGACTTAAACGTTCCTGTATCTGTCTTCTATCTTCCCCCTCTCGTAACCAATTAGTTCCCTTTTGTTTAGCTATGGTTAATACTTTTGCTATAACATTTGGATCTAACGAGGGGTATATTTTCTTTGGGACAAGGGATTCATCTTTTACCATAGCATATGGAGGTGGTTTTTCTTGATAAAAATTAGGGGGAGCTGATGGACTTCCTATTGCGTCTTCTAATTGCTCTTTCTTTTCCATTTTTACACTTGTATATTTCTTTCTATATTCCTTCATACCTTTTGCCCAAAACTTACAACATTTAGTCATGTAATCTTTGTCAAAGTCTTTTATGGGATAATTATACTGTTTATGTTGGCCACATATTCTGGTTACTTCCTCCCACTCTTCCTCAGAACATGGTCCGTATTCACTTAACCCCGACACCTCAAATTGGTGTGCTCTTTTTAGAACTAGTAACCAAAAAGGATTTTAATGTAATCAATCGGAGAGGGTTGCTGCTGCTTACCTTCAGCTTCCTTTCCTGCTTGATTACCCATTATAAACAATCACTTAAAACAATTTCACCAAATCTCTCTGTAATTTTCTCTTTGCCTTTTTCAATTTCGTCCCAAGGACGGAATATGTCTCCAAATCTATGAATATTTATAGATAATGCACAGGGAACCCAATGTTCCTTCTTCTGGTATATAATTAGACACTGGACTTCAGCCACACTTAGGCCCTCGAGTGTCGAACTATATGATAAAGAATTATGTACATTAAATCTTAACATATGTTGTGTTGATCCCCTATGCATGGGACCTTTACCAATTTTAACATGATAACCTCCTGGAACAATTGCCACTAATGAAGTGGTTTTCCCTTTATAAGCAAACAATAAACCAGTTTTACATTCAGGACAACAATATACAGTTGACATTTAAAAGTAACCCTTTTTGTGTACACCTTTAGATATAGAGTTTCCACAGATCCTTCCTATGTAGAGAAGAATTTAAGATTCTTCCTCAATCTTATAACCTGGTCTGGCCAACCTAGCGAGACCCTCTGTATCTATTCTAAATCTACCTTTCAATCTTAACAGAGTCCCAGAAAACTTGTAGTTTTCTCGAGAGTCTACTTTATGATGAACCAATTGACAAGGCAAGACTGTTGTTCCCAATAATAATTAAAGGTGGTCTTACCTGTTCAATTGGATCATCCCACTTCTGACACCACTGAAAGGTACTGGTTCTGTTGGACCTCTTGGTTCGAGCTGGACTCAGGATCTGTGGAAGTAACTCTCTGACCGGTCGGATATTCAAGACACCAATACACAGTGAATGGATATACAAGAATATATTGGTTTATTGGCAACATGTCATTTTATGCATAACAATGAAAGTTGCCTCCCTCGTATGGACCAATCAGCAATAAGCAAATACATCATGAGTTAAACAAAAATAGATTCTAACAGGTTTTAGTATTTTTGCAGAAGTGGTCATTTAACATACGTCATTGCGGTCAGTCTAAACATGTGTCTGACATTTGAAACAGGAAGATAAGAACATCATACGTCAATGCGGTCAACCTGGCAGTTAAAGCAGAAGAGAGATAAGAACTTTTTCTCGGAGTAAGCTTAACCACAAAGTCACATGTCAACCTAAATATATATGCCTGTCAGTTAAAGCAGAAGAAAGATAGGCTTGACCAGAAAGTCACATGTCAACCTAAATATCAGTTAAAGCAGAAGAAAGATAGGCTTGACCACAAAGTCACATCCTGCTTTACACTTCAGAAAAACATATTCTGTACTAATACATATATTTCAACATATATATTTAAGAAGAATTTTAATCATGATTATTAGTTCATATTGGTTCATACCTTACATTCACCAAGCATGTTATATAAAAGATTTGTCTATTTTCAATGCTGCCCTTTAAGCCAAATGAAAATACCCTCTCCCTGCTGAATAGTATTTAAAAAAATAATAATTGGAACTTTTTGGATGATAACTTTGTGGACATAATGTATAATATATTATTTGGTGTATTGAGGATCAGTAGTTTGGCAGTCATAGAGTACGCATGTGAAAAATCACAGACATCCATATTACAAGCTTATTTTGAACAATGGAGACAACATATTTATATGCAAGTAATTACTATAAACATTAAAAGGCTTATTTTTTGTGACAGCATGTTGCAAAAGAGGAGTGCTCTGCAAAGCTTAAAGTTGGACTGGCTATACATTACACAACTGACAGGGCAGATTAATTAATGCTACAGGAGTAGTTTTTTTTTTTATGTTTTTCTAGTATACTTTAGTTTTATTAAATGTTACATTGTTTTTAAATACTGTGAACTTGGCATGGGGAGTAATGTACTGTATTATAGTATGTTAATTTAACCACTTCCTGCCCGCAGTACGTCATATGACGTCCTGGACTTTAGGGGGGATATCTGAATGATGCCTGCAGCTACTGGCATCATTCAGATATCATTGTTTTCAGCCGGCGATTCTGCGCACCATAAAAAGATCATAGCGGCGGTTCCGCCGCTTGATCATTCTTATAGATGGCGGGAGGGGATGTCCCCCCCTCCCGCCGGCATCCGGTGCTTCTACGGGCTCTCCCGTGCCATCGGGGGCCCGGAGAACGAATTGGCCGGCGCCGGATGAGGACCATAGAGATTTCCGGTGACCAGATGTTCACTGGTCATCTCTATGACCGTCGGAGGCCCAGGTGCGATGTTATGATGTCACACCCGGGTACCCGGAAGTAAACAAAGCCGCAATCGCGGCTGAAAGCATGAAATCTGTGAATTTTTTTCCCGATCTCATGCTTTCCAGCCTGGAGGAGAGATGTGGGGTCTTATTGACCCCACATCTCTCCATTAAGAGGACCTGTCACAAGGATTCCTATTACAAGGGATGTTTACATTCCTTGTAATAGGAATAAAAGTGATAAAAAAAATTTTTTTAAAAAGTGTAAACATAAAAAAAAATTAAGTAAAAAAAAAATTAAATAAAAATAAAAATATTAAAACGCCCCTGTCCCCAGTAGCTCACGCTCACAAGCGGACGCGCACGTAAGTCCCACCCACATATATAAACGCCATTCAAACCACACATGTGAGGTATCGCCGCGTGCGTTAGAGCGAGAGCAATATTGCTAGAACTAGACGTCCTCTGTAACTCTAAACTGCTAACCTGTAAATTTAAAGCGTCGCCTATGGAGATTTTTAAGTACTGAAGTTTGGCGCCATTCCATGAATGTGCGCAATTTTAAAGCGCGACAAATTAGGTATCTATTTACTTGGCGTAACATCATCTTTCACATTATACAAAAAATTGGGCTAACTTTACTGTTTTGTTATTTTTTAATTCATGAAACCGTTTTTTTTCCCCAAAAAAATGCGTTTGAAAAATTATTGCGCAAATACCGTGCGAGATAAAAAGTTGCAATGACTGCCACTTTATTCCCTAGGGTATCTGCTAAAATATATATATATATATATATATAATGTTTGGGGGTTCTAAGTAATTTTCTAGCAAAAAAATTAAGATTTTTACATGAAGGAGAGAAGTGCCAGAATAGGCCCGGTATGGAAGTGGTTAATGATTATTTTGTCCTACAGAGGGTGATTGAACAGATGTAGCAACTAATAGTGATTAATTTGGTGTTATGTTTTTTGTTGCAATCATTACAATAAGGTTAATTTCCAAAGTATTACATATTTTTAATGAAATTTGTAGGCATGACCACCAATACATTTTTAGGCCCTATTTAGATTCATTCCAACTAGTCCACCGTGTCATTTCAGTTTGACATACCTGCTTAAAAGCTGAAATTTAAACTGCTTATTTTCTGCCTTCCCTTGTTCATCAACCTCCTTATCAAAATGCTAATGACATTTTAACCACTTGAACTCCGGAAGACTTTACCCCCTTCATGACCAGACCATTTTTTGCTATTCGGCACTGAGCTACTTTCACTGATAATTGCATGGCCATGCAGCTCTGTATGCAAATTTATTTTTTATTTTTTCACACAAATATAGCTTTCTATTGATGGTATTTGATCACCACTGGGTTTTTATTTTTTTGCAAAATAAATGGAAAAAGACTGAAAATAAAAAAAAAAACAACATTATTTTTAACTTTTTGCTATAAAATATATTCAATAAAAAATAAACAAATTTCTTCATAAATTTTGGACAAAATGTATTCTGCTACATGTTGTTTTTTGGGGGAAAAAAATATCAATAAGTATAGATTGATTGGTTTGCGTGAAAGTTATAGCACCTACAAGCTATAGTATATACACTATGAGTGAATTTGGGGTGGAGGAACTTGACTGGCCTGCACAGAGTTCTGACCTCAACCCCATAGAACACCTTTGGGATGAATTAGAGCTGAGATTGCGAGCCAGGTCTTCTTGTACACATCAGCGTATGGCCTCACAAATGTGCCTTTAGAAGAATGGTCAAACATTCCCATAGACACACTCCTAAACCTTGTGGACAGCCTTCCCAGAAGAGTTGAAGCTGTTATAGCTGCAAAGGGTGGGCAAAGTCAATATTGAACCCTGCGGACTAAGACTGGGATTCCATTAAAGTTCATGTTCGTGTAAAGGCAGGTGTCCCAACACTTTTGATAATATAGGGTATACTGGAATTTATATATTTATATATATATATATAATCTATATAGATCTATCTATATATATGTAGCGGGGTGTCACCTATCGGTATGCTATAAGGACTACTTTAGACGTAAATGCACCCAGATCCCTCCGGAACTCTATTGACTACTGTTTGACGTGGAAGGAAAGGTGCAAAGTGGGATTTGTAGTACAGAGAGACATGGACTTCAATGCTGTGGATACTATATAGACTACTCTATCCATAGTGCAGCTGTACACCCACAGTTCATTGCCCTGCGCAAGGTCTGCTGGGGAAGGGTTATTTAAGTGGAGAAGGAGCAACATGCGTTCTCTTTGGGACATCGCCCGCAGGGCTGGCCCAAGACATTGTGCTGCCTGGGCCCAAGAATAAAATGCTGCCCCCCCCCCCAAAAAAAATTCCTATGCCCATCCAGCAAAGAGACGTTTCCATAAAGCAAAGAGACAGCCCAATATATTCAGCAAGAGACATCCCATATATTCAGCAAAGAGACATGCCCCTTCTAGGGTGACCACGCATTTTGCAGGTCTGTCCCGTGCACATTCATTCCAGGACAAAACAGTGTCCCGGAATGAAACTGACACAGCCACCCCCTAGGCCAATCTGATGCCCCCAAAAAAGGCTGCCACATCACCTCTTTACTCACTGACAGTACTTGTCCTGGCCGGGAATGCCTGGAGGAGCACAATCCCCGCCCCCTGCATGTGATTGGAGAAATCATAAATCCCACCTCTTGTGTCCAATCACTGTGCTGTGATTCATTACAGAACAAGCTGATGTTTGGGAAGGGGGGGTGTCCGTGAATAGTAGTTTAAAAATGTGGTCACCCTAGCTCCTTCCTGCAAAGAGTATTGTGTAGCACCACGAAAGCTCCCCCCTTTCTCTCCACTGCCACCGACCAGCTACGCTCTGATCCCAGCTCAGTAATGCAACATGCTGCAACAACAGCGCTGCATTGACCACATTTCCAAACTGCCATTCAGGGATACCGCTCTTCCTTCCCAAAAAAAGATGAGGGGGGGGGGGTGTAGTCTCGCTGACAGGGAATTTGGCAGCGGGTGATTTGTCGGGCGAATGGCTGGTGTTAGCACTTAAATCATCCTAACATTATGATCGATATGGTGTCAGGATGATCAAATCACATTATTTCTATTACTACATTGTAATATATAATGAAATAGTTTAACTCACCATAATGCAGAATCAGTGGGAACCCTGAGCTTGTCATTTGCCACCGTTGCCTGCCACCAGATGCAGCTGTGCCACTTGCCACCCATAGCCTGCCACAACATGCAGCCTGTCACTTGTCACCAATGCCTGTCACCAGATGCAGCCTGTCACTTGTTACCAATGCCTGTCACCAGATGCAGCCTGTCACTTGTCACCAATGCCTGTCACCAGATGCAGCCTGTCACTTGTCACCAATGCCTGTCACCAGATGCAGCCTGTCACTTGTCACCAATGCCTGTCACCAGATGCAGCCTGTCACTTGTCACCAATGCCTGTCACCAGATGCAGCCTGTCACTTGTCACCAATGCCTGTCACCAGATGCAGCCTGTCACTTGTTACCAATGCCTGTCACCAGATGCAGCCTGTCACTTGTTACCAATGCCTGTCACCAGATGCAGCCTGTCACTTGTCACCAATGCCTGTCACCAGATGCAGCCTGTCACTTGTCACCAATGCCTGTCACCAGATGCAGCCTGTCACTTGTCACCAATGCCTGTCACCAGATGCAGCCTGTCACTTGTCACCAATGCCTGTCACCAGATGCAGCCTGTCACTTGTCACCAATGCCTGTCACCAGATGCAGCCTGTCACTTGTTACCAATGCCTGTCACCAGATGCAGCCTGTCACTTGTTACCAATGCCTGTCACCAGATGCAGCCTGTCACTTGTCACCAATGTCTGTCACCAGATGCAGCCTGTCACTTGTCACCAATGCCTGTCACCAGATGCAGCCTGTCACTTGTCACCGATGCCTGTCACCAGATGCAGCCTGTCACTTGTCACCGATGCCTGTCACCAGATGCAGCCTGTCACTTGTCACTGATGCCTGTCAACAGATGCAGTCTGTCACTTGTCACCATTGCCTGTCACCAGATGCAGCCTGTCACTTGTCACCGATGCCTGTCACCAGATGCAGCCTGTCACTTGTCACCGATGCCTGTCACCAGATGCAGCCTGTCACTTGTCACTGATGCCTGTCACCAGATGCAGCCTGTCACTTGTCACTGATGCCTGTCAACAGATGCAGCCTGTCACTTGTCACCATTGCCTGTCACCAGATGCAGCCTGTCACTTGTCACCATTGCCTGTCACCAGATGCAGCCTGTCACCTGTCACTGATGCCTGTCAACAAATGCAGCCTGTCACTTGTCACCAATGTCTGTCACCAGATGCAGCGTGTCACTTGTCACCAATGCCTGTCACCAGATGCAGCCTGTCACTTGTCACCATTGACTGTCACCAGATGCAGCCTGTCACTTGTCACCAATGCCTGTCACCAGATGCAGCCTGTCACTTGTCATCATTTACTGTCACCAGATGCAGCCTGTCACTTGTCACCCTTGACTGTCACCAGATGCAGCCTGTCACTTGTCACCATTGCTTGTCACCAGATGCAGCCTGTCACTTGTCACCAATGCCTGTCACCAGATGCTGCCTGTCACTTGTCACCAATGTCTGTCACCAGATGCAGCGTGTCACTTGTCACCAATGCCTGTCACCAGATGCAGCCTGTCACTTGTCACCATTGACTGTCACCAGATGCAGCCTGTCACTTGTTACCAATGCCTGTCACCAGATGCAGCCTGTTACTTGTCACCAATGCTTGTCACTTGTCACTGATACCTGTCACCAGATGCAGCCTGTCACCAGATGCAGCCTGTCACTTGTCACCGATGCCTGTCACCAGATGCAGCCTGTCACTTGTCACTGATGCCTGTCAACAGATGCAGCCTGTCACTTGTCACCAGATGCAGCCTGTCACTTGTCACCATTGCCTGTCACCAGATGCAGCCTGTCACTTGTCACTGATGCCTGTCACCAGATGCAGCCTGTCACTTGTCACCATTGCCTGTCACCAGATGCAGCCTGTCACTTGTCACTGATGCCTGTCAACAGATGCAGCCTGTCACTTGTCACCAATGCCTGTCACCAGATGCAGCCTGTCACTTGTCACCGATGCCTGTCACCAGATGCAGCCTGTCACTTGTCACTGATGCCTGTCAACAGATGCAGCCTGTCACTTGTCACCATTGCCTGTCACCAGATGCAGCCTGTCACTTGTCACCGATGCCTGTCACCAGATGCAGCCTGTCACTTGTCACCATTGCCTGTCACCAGATGCAGCCTGTCACTTGTCACTGATGCCTGTCAACAGATGCAGCCTGTCACTTGTCACCATTGCCTGTCACCAGATGCAGCCTGTCACTTGTCACCATTGCCTGTCACCAGATGCAGCCTGTCACTTGTCACTGATGCCTGTCAACAGATGCAGCCTGTCACTTGTCACCAATGTCTGTCACCAGATGCAGCGTGTCACTTGTCACCAATGCCTGTCACCAGATGCAGCCTGTCACTTGTCACCATTGACTGTCACCAGATGCAGCCTGTCACTTGTCACCAATGTCTGTCACCAGATGCAGCGTGTCACTTGTCACCAATGCCTGTCACCAGATGCAGCCTGTCACTTGTCACCATTGACTGTCACCAGATGCAGCCTGTCACTTGTCACCATTGACTGTCACCAGATGCAGCCTGTCACTTGTCACCATTGCCTGTCACCAGATGCAGCCTGTCACTTGTCACCGATGCCTGTCACCAGATGCAGCCTGTCGCTTGTCACCAATGTCTGTCACCAGATGCAGCGTGTCACTTGTCACCAATGCCTGTCACCAGATGCAGCCTGTCACTTGTCACCAATGTCTGTCACCAGATGCAGCGTGTCACTTGTTACCAATGCCTGTCACCAGATGCAGCCTGTTACTTGTCACCAATGCCTGTCACTTGTCACTGATGCCTGTCACCAGATGCAGCCTGTCACCAGATGCAGCCTGTCACTTGTCACCGATGCCTGTCACCAGATGCAGCCTGTCACTTGTCACTGATGCCTGTCAACAGATGCAGCCTGTCACTTGTCACCATTGCCTGTCACCAGATGCAGCCTGTCACTTGTCACTGATGCCTGTCAACAGATGCAGCCTGTCACTTGTCACCATTGCCTGTCACCAGATGCAGCCTGTCACTTGTCACCATTGCCTGTCACCAGATGCAGCCTGTCACTTGTCACTGATGCCTTTCAACAGATGCAGCCTGTCACTTGTCACCATTGCCTGTCACCAGATGCAGCCTGTCACTTGTCACCAGATGCAGCCTGTCACTTGTTACCATTGCCTGTCACCAGATGCAGCTTGTCACTTGTCACTGATGCCTGTCACCAGATGCAGCCTGTCACTTGTCACCGATGCCTGTCACCAGATGCAGCCTGTCACTTGTCACCAGATGCAGCCTGTCACTTGTTACCATTGCCTGTCACCAGATGCAGCCTGTCACTTGTCACCGATGCCTGTCACCAGATGCAGCCCGTCACTTGTCACCGATGCCTGTCACCAGATGCAGCCTGTCACTTGTCACCGATGCCTGTCACCAGATGCAGCCTGTCACTTGTCACCGATGCCTGTCACCAGATGCAGCCTGTCACTTGTCACCGATGCCTGTCACCAGATGCAGCCTGTCACTTGTCACCGATGCCTGTCACCAGATGCAGCCTGTCACTTGTCACTGATGCCTGTCACCAGATGCAGCCTGTCACTCAGCCTGGCTCTCTCTCCCTCCCCTTCAGATGGGCATGCTGGGGGCTGCAGTTTCCCCCCTAGAATTGCAATGGGCCAGCCATTTGCACTACATATCCCATAATCCTCTTTTCTCCTTTTAGTTTTTTTCCCTGGCCAATGGGAGGAAAAGGGGGAAGAAACATAGCGGTGTCTGTCCAAGGAACAGCAGCATGAGGAGGAGAAGGAGGGGGGAGAAGAGCCCGCAGCTGCTCTCTCTCCACACACACACACACAGAGCTCCGATCTCATGCTGTTACATACAGGGAGGAGGTGGGTGGAGCTAGCGGAGGAGGAGGAAGTGAAATACTCTCTGCAATGTATGATGGGCCTCTCTCTCCTTACGTCACTGGTTGCTAGACACAAAGCGGTCCGCAGCTAGCAACCAGTTTGGGCAGTGAAGCAGGGGCCGCTGGAGAGACCCTTGAAGTGGGTCTTGCCACTGCGGCCAGTGACAGCAGCGCCGGCGATGCAGTACAGTATGACACTGCACACTAGATGGAGGGAAACCCAGGTCCTCAGGCAGTGCGCCCCTGTTGCCGCCCCTCTTAAAGTGCCGCCTGGGACCATGGTCCCATCAGGTCCCATGGTAGGGCCGGCCCTGATCGCCCGCCTAGCAAGTCGGAGTCTGTGTTGGGGCCTGTTCTGCTTGTCTAGGCCGGAGAGCCTGGGCCTACGGAATCCGGAAAACCTGCTCGTCGCAGAGAGAGGGATCTCATCCGAAGAGCCTGTTGATATCTCGGAGCATCCAAGAGTCGACCCATCTACCGACTTCCATACGGTTGTCTGGGGGACCGGAGACTACGGGTGGTGGAGAGATCGTGTGTCGGAGCACCATCACAGAACCAGCGGAACGGACTGGGCCTGGTGAGAGGGCACATGCCCAGGACTTCTAACTGTAATTAGGCCCGACATCTTTTGACTAAGGCTGAGCATTTTATCACCAGTGACTTCACGTCTTAATTATAGCCGGAGTTCAGCTAACGTTATTTGATATTCCTTGGATTACAAACATTAAGTGCATCAACGTTTTGCTAGCAAAGATCCTTTTCATTGGAGTGACAGTGTTTGGAGGTAGTCAGGCCTGACTGGAACTCACTTTGACACTGTGTGGGCGCCATATTGCCCACGAGGGGAAAGCTCACGAGCATAGTTAGTTAAAAGACATTTAGTGAATATAGGATTGCATTCTATTTGGTACCTTTATATGTTTATCACTTTGGCTTTTGCAGGGCTCTGCATAAGTAAAGGCATAGTTGTTTAACCTGTCATTTCTTATTCAGTAAAAATACTTTTGCGGTTAAGCAAACACATTGTGTGGAGTGTTAACTGTTCCAGGGAGACGGCCAACACAGGTAAACCAATTTTGAATTGTACTGTATGCTCTATTGCGGCATTGTGGTTCCTATAGCCAGTGGGTTTCACAATCCCATTTATTTAGAGCTGTGTTAGCGGAGGGTTAGAGCCAGTTTGGGGGTTGACAGCAGTACGGTACAGGCCCAAACAATACCAGCAGCTCTCTTAACTGGGGGTAGTGCTACATATATATTTTTTTTTTTTCATGGGTACATCGCTTTGCCTACAGTGGCTGCTCGCCTATAGTACATTGCGGGCGGTCGCCAAGTGGTTAAAAAACCTTTCCATTTCTCATTACACCCTGTATTTTAGAATCAACTACATCATCACTGGTTCTCTGTGCTTCTCTATGCAATGCAGGAAAATCATAGCTGGTGGGAGGAACTGCCTCGGTACTTCTCTCAAGAGTCCTCAGTTTTTAAGAAAGTAGTAGACTGGGTTCTGAGAAATGTATTGAAAATATCAAAATTACATGATGGGTGGATGTCAAAGTACTGAAATCTAAAAAATAAAAATGTCAGGCCAGGGACAGTACGGCTGGGGAAGAAAGGTCTAAACAATGTTGGTTGTCCTCCAGCCAGGAAATGAGGTGACCTGCTGCAGCTTCTAATGCACACTGTGAAAAGCTCAAAGTATGCAGTGAAACCAGAGTAAGCAATTTTAGTAAGGAAAGGAGACGGTACAACTGAGCAAAACTGATGGTAAAGCTGGAGTTCAGCTTCAAAGGATAAAACCTGCTGGGAATTACCTTTACTATTCAGAAGAGACAGATAACAAGAGCCCAGGTAAGCGTTCTACAAATGCTGCATTCACCAGGAACAGTGCCAATGACAACTCTAGTGTTACTACAGAAATAATAAGGACTTTACCTAATCTGTTCTGCTGAACTTTGGACTGAAGTCAAGAAATTAATTATTTCAATTATTTCATTGAGTTTGCTAATAAATATCAACTCAGCAGTTGAAGAAGGTTTGTTAAACAGACCATTAATAAGCACAATTAATCAAACCCTGTACGCCTAGGCACTGATTAATGTTAATGAAGAACTATGCTCTGAAACCTAAATCCTTACATACGTGACTTTAAAAAGGCAAAACTCATAACGCTCTTTTCACAAAGCCATTTTACTTTGTTATTTTGGCTGCTTAACAGCAACTGGAAGACTTAAAGCAAAAGTCAAGCCTCAAAAAACGATCATGGAAATCCATAGAGGGAACTCAGCCTAACCGCTGAAGCCTAATTTTATCTAATTTCAGGCATTTCTCATGTGCCAGGCTAACCCCCTGTATGAAATCCTCTGGCTGCAAGTAACCAGGGGTGTCTTTATAAAAATTCACATAGCTGTTTTCCCACAAAATTTGGAGCAAAACCGAATCGTTCTCTGGGTATATCCAGTTTGAATGTGGAGATACCACATTAGGACCACTAGATAGTGCTGACTAGCATAGGAAATAAGTATGCGCATCAGAACCATCTAGTGGCCTAATGCAGTATTTTCCACATTCATACATTCAAATTGCAGAGAATATAGCAAAAGAACATACTATTTTGCCTTATCCGCACAGATTGAATTGGCAAGCAGTTTTTATGGATGAACAGCTATGTGATATATATATATATATATGAAAACAAAAACAAAAAATTCTGCGCTGCCTGATTGTATAGCAGCTCACACAACCAATTGAAAAATGGTGGAATACGAACAAGACAAAAAAGTGTAGCGCTAAACTAAATGAGAACTGCACTGGAATGAAGTGCAGTATGTAACAGTGATAAACAATATTACACTATGTGCCTTTTCTTTCCTTTTACTTTCTAGCATATATCTGGTATTACCACCTGGCCCTAACCGGGCACTACCTGCAAGTGTCATCACCATCTGGATACAAGAGACACTTCTCCCTACCTTCTGTATTTGATTGAAGTTTGAGGTTCCTGTTTGAATCGCAGCTGGAGATTCGCTGTTCACAGCGGCTTACCCATGTCTGGTTGACCCTCTGAACGTATGTTTTTGGGGTCCACTCTCTCTGGTAAGCCTTTTCTACTATCGATTGGTGGTGGTCACTTTAAGTGCACTCGCTTCACGTCAAGTTCATTTAGGAGCACCATTATTTTGATTCTCACCAGCATCTATCAATTTTGTTTTTATTAATGAACTCAGTATTTTCTGGTGACTTTTACATTACACAACTCATATCACTGAGGACTATTTGAATATTTTCATTTATTCATTTATCACTTCTTGAATGTTACATTGTTTATTTTGACTGTTTATCACTGTTACATACTGCACTTCATTCCAGTGCAGTTCTCATTTAGTTTAGCGCTACACTTTTTTGTCTTGTTTATATATATTGTGAGGGGGTTAGCTTGGCAGCGGGTGTGTGTGACCCCCGGGATGGGCTCCCCACACAAAAACAGGCCCAGCAAACGGAGGTTGTGGTTTTCAAAATCAAAAAAAAAAAGGTGCGGTTTATTTTCTATTTACAGTGACAAAACACAGCAAAGCCAAAAGAAACATAAACAAATTAAATCCTGGTCAACTTGACCTCTGACTAAACATACAGGTTTCCTAACTAACAACTGGGATCAGCCTAGTGCTGTCCTAGTCCCTAAGTCCCTGGTTTTAAATGTCCAAGCAAATAGCCACACAGGCTTTGTCTCACCGCACAGGGGTTCACTCTCCCTAGACAGTCCACACAGGTCTGGTTCCAGGCATGAGCAAACATCTAATGAAGCTGGGAGTTCTTATAGAGGCCTAAATGAGCTGACAAGCTTCAGCTGGCCTCATCAACTCCCTGTCTGTACGACGCCCCACACTCTCCCTAGAGGTATGAGTCATCCATGAGCCTACTAGCCTCAGCTGGGCTTATACAACTCTCCACCCTAGTTGTATAAGTCAGCATAAAGCCTGAATCTGGGAGAAATATATCTACCCCCCTGGATGCAACCAGGTGACTTTACCTTCCTGCTGTCACATACCCCCCCTCTTGTTTTAACCTCGGGGTTGGAACACCAGCAATCAGGCATTCATGTACTCGAGACAAAGCATCCACATTCCCCATTTGAACGCCAGGGCGATGCTTTACTGTGAAGTTGAATTCCTGGAGGGCCAGGAACCACCTATTCACTCTTCTATTTGTTTCCTTGTTTTGAGCCATCCACTTTAACGGAGCGTGATCCGTAACCATGTCAAAGTGCCTACCTAGCAGGTAGTACCGAAGGGAATCTAGAGCCCACTTCACCGCTAAACACTCCTTTTCAACGGTGGCGTAATTTACCTCATGGGACTTCAACTTCCTGCTGAGGTAAATGACTGGGTGCTCTTCCCCGTTCCAGACCTGGGACAATACTGCTCCTAACCCCACATCTGACGCATCACTTTGTACGACAAAGTCTTTAGAGAAGTCGGGTGAGTACAACACTGGCTGGCTACATAAGGCTTGTTTCAAGAATTGGAATGCTGCCTCAGCCTCGGGGGTCCATTTAATCATGACCGACCCTTTCCCCTTCGTTAGGTTGGTTAGGGGCACAGCCTTAGAGGCAAAGTGGGGAATGAATCGCCGATAATACCCAGCGATTCCCAGAAAGGCTCGTACCTGCTTCTTGCTGTTGGGACGTGGCCAACTCTGGATGGCCTCGACTTTGTTGAGTTGGGGTTTTATTACTCCCCTCCCAATGGTGTACCCAAGATATTTGGCCTCCTCCTGCCCAATGGTACACTTCTTGGGGTTAGCCGTAAACCCCGCTTCCCGAACAGAGTCCAGGACTGCTTGCACTTTTGGCAGATGTGAGGCCCAATCTGTGCTATGGACAATTACGTCATCCAGGTAAGCCGCAGCATACTTCCGATGGGGCCTCAGCATCTGGTCCATTTTCCGCTGGAACGTGGCCGGCGCATTCTGTAACCCGAACGGCATTCTTTTATATTGGAACGCCCCGTCTGGGGTTACAAATGCGGTTTTCTCTTTGGCCAATTTGGCCAGGGGGATTTGCCAATACCCTTTTGTGAGGTCAAGAGTCGTCATGTATCGGGCTGTTCCCAGCCGGTCGATCAACTCATCTATACGTGGCATGGGGTAGGTGTCAAATTTTGTAACTTTGTTCAACTGACGAAAATCGTTACAAAATCGCCAGCTCCCATCCGGTTTAGGCACCAACACAATGGGACTAGACCAATCACTTTGGGACTCCTCTATCACCCCTAAGTTCAGCATTTTCTGTACTTCCTCCCGTATTGCCTCCCGTCGGGCCTCTGGGATCCGATAGGGTTTTAACTTCACCCTTTCATCGGGCGGGGTAATGATGTCATGCTCTACCCCAGATGTTTGTCCCGGCAGCTCAGAGAAAACCTCCTTGTTGCGAAGCACAAACTCCTTAACCTCCTGTTGTTGGGGTTGTGACAAGGTGGCTGCTATTCCAACCTCAGGAATCACGCAACCAGTTTGAGCTGGTGACCAAGTGTCTGCGACTAGGGACTCTCTATCCCTCCAGGCTTTCAACAGATTAACGTGATAGATCTGTTCGGGCTTTCGCCTTCCTGGTTGTCTGACCTTGTAATTCACTTCGCTCACTTTTTCCATTATCTCGTAGGGGCCTTGCCATTTGGCAAGGAATTTACTTTCAACCGTAGGGACAAGTACCAGTATCCTATCCCCCGGGGAAAAGGTACGGGTCTTGGCTCCACGGTTGTACACTCTCTGCTGTGCTAACTGCGCTTGGGCCAAATGTTCCTTCACGATGGGCATTACCTGTGCAATTCGGTCTTGCATCAGGGCGACATGCTCAATCACACTCCTGTGGGGAGAACTCTCACTTTCCCAAGTTTCCTTGGCAATATCCAACAGCCCTCTTGGGTGTCTCCCATACAGTAACTCAAAGGGGGAGAATCCCGTAGAGGATTGGGGCACCTCCCTAATAGCAAACATCAGATAAGGAAGTAGACAGTCCCAATCCTTTCCATCTCTATCCACCACTTTCTTCAACATTTGCTTTAGGGTTTTGTTGAATCTTTCAACCAGCCCATCGGTTTGGGGGTGATACACAGATGTACGTAATTGCGTCACTTTGAACAATTTACACAGCTCCTTCATAACCCGGGACATAAAGGGTGTACCTTGGTCCGTAAGCAGTTCTCTACAAATACCCACCCGGCTAAACACAAGAGATAGCTCTTTGGCTATGGTTTTGGCCGAGGTATTTCGGAGAGGGATCGCTTCTGGATAACGGGTGGCATAGTCCATTATAACTAATATGTACTGGTGCCCCCTAGCGGACTTGATTATAGGACCTACCAAATCCATGGCGATCCTCTCAAACGGGACCTCAATGATGGGTAGAGGGACCAGCGGGCTACGGAAATGTGGCATCGGGGCCGACCTCTGACACACAGGGCAGGAGGAACAATAATTTTCTATGTCCTTTATCACCCCCGGCCAATAGAATCTCTGTAATACCCTCTCTCAGGTTTTCTCTGTCCCCAGATGACCTCCAAGAATGTGCCCATGGGCCAACTCCAACACCAACTTCCTGTAAGGTTTGGGCACCACAAGCTGCTCAACGGTTTCTTCTGCCCTTTTTGCCACCCGATACAGTAGGTCCTTCTCTACGCTGAAGTATGGGTAAGTGCAGGTATTATCTGGGTTCACTAACTCGCCATCTATTTTCACTACGTTTTCCCGTGCCTTTATTAGGGCGGGGTCTTTTAACTGTTCTGTGGCAAAGTTTTCCCTGTGAACCTCAAGATCAGAAAACTCCACAGACGGTAGGTTTTCGTCTGAGGAGGTGGGCTCCTCTCCAGTTTCTTGAGTCTCCCCTGCCAATACTGATAAGGAAAATTCCGGAGAGTCCTCACCACTCTCAGGGGAGTTCTGGCTATCCCATTCCTGGTACATAGGGGCACCAGTGGGGGGCTCAGGATCATCCCACAGTTCCCAGAACTTCGGAAAATCCCTTCCCACAATGGCGTCATGCGGTAACTGAGATACTAAGCCCACTGGATGAGAGAGGGTACCTTTGGGGGTCTCGAAACACACTGTAGTCACTGGATACTCTCGGGTGTCCCCATGCACACAAATAACAGCTACCTTGCTATTCCCAGAGACCTCTGTTTTAACTAACTCAGCCTTTATCAGGGTCACAAGGCTACCTGAATCCAGCAATACCACAACATTTCTACCATTAACACACATTTTGCATAAATGTTTCTCAGTTCCTCGAATGGCAGTGCATGCGACTGTCGCACACAGCGACTGACGTCTGCCCGTCAGAAAGTCACACTGCATGGGTTCCTCCACAACCGGGCAATTGGCTGCAATATGTCCCGCTTGCCGGCAGCGGTAGCAAACGATCCTTCTTGCGGCCTCTTGAGCCGCTGATTTCCCAGGCTGTTCTCGCCAAACTTGGGGTAGAGCTCCCACCCTCTCACTCTCTCCACCCTCACCCCTTGGAATCCTCTTATCCGCCCCTGGGGATGGTCTGGTCTTAGGGTGGAAAGTCCGAGTGTCTCTGGAAGAGGCCGTCAGGTTCTCTGTAGCCAAGTATTTCTCCACACGATCCACAAGACCATCGGCCGTCTCTGGGTCTCCATGGCTTACCCACTTTTGGATGGCAGTAGGAAGAGCTCTCAAAAACCGATCCATTACAACACGTTCCACAATCTTTGGTGCGGACAAAGTCTCTGGCTGTAGCCACTTTCTGCTCAGGTGAATGAGATCATACATTTGAGACCTGGGGGGTTTTCCAAGCTGGAAAGTCCAGTTATGCACACGCTGAGCCCGGACAGCCTGGGTGACACCCAGCCTTGCCAATATTTCAGCTTTTAGCATCACATAGTCTTTTGCTTGGTTAGGCTCTAGGTCATAGTAAGCTTTCTGCGATTCACCAGTTAACAGAGGAGCCACCAGTCCAGCCCACTGCTCCTCAGGCCACTTTTCTCTTTCAGCGGTCCTTTCAAATGTGGTCAAAAATACCTCTGGATCATCCTCTCCAGTCATTTTTGTCAATAAACGACTCACCCCAAAGGACGCGGTATTAGTGGGACGGCTTTCCTCACTGGTCTGCGGACGTTGCTGCATTACTGCTTCCATCTGTTGTTGTAGTCTCTGCTCTTGCTTCTGCAACAGGTCTATGAAGCGGGCCTCAGATTGCTGCTGGGCTTGTTGCTGAGCTGCAAGGCTCTGTTGATAAGCTTGCTGCTGGGCTGCGAAGTTCTGTTGTTGAGCTGCAAGGCTCTTTTGCAAACCTGCATTTGTCTGCTGTTGATTGGCATTTGCTAGAGCCAGCTGCTTCAGTATCTCCTCCATGCTGGCTTAAAAAAAAACTGCCACTGGTTCTCCACCAACTGTGAGGGGGTTAGCTTGGCAGCGGGTGTGTGTGACCCCCGGGATGGGCTCCCCACACAAAAACAGGCCCAGCAAACGGAGGTTGTGGTTTTCAAAATCAAAAAAAAAAAGGTGCGGTTTATTTTCTATTTACAGTGACAAAACACAGCAAAGCCAAAAGAAACATAAACAAATTAAATCCTGGTCAACTTGACCTCTGACTAAACATACAGGTTTCCTAACTAACAACTGGGATCAGCCTAGTGCTGTCCTAGTCCCTAAGTCCCTGGTTTTAAATGTCCAAGCAAATAGCCACACAGGCTTTGTCTCACCGCACAGGGGTTCACTCTCCCTAGACAGTCCACACAGGTCTGGTTCCAGGCATGAGCAAACATCTAATGAAGCTGGGAGTTCTTATAGAGGCCTAAATGAGCTGACAAGCTTCAGCTGGCCTCATCAACTCCCTGTCTGTACGACGCCCCACACTCTCCCTAGAGGTATGAGTCATCCATGAGCCTACTAGCCTCAGCTGGGCTTATACAACTCTCCACCCTAGTTGTATAAGTCAGCATAAAGCCTGAATCTGGGAGAAATATATCTACCCCCCTGGATGCAACCAGGTGACTTTACCTTCCTGCTGTCACAATATATATATATATATATATATATATATATATATATATATATAAAATATACCCCCACATATTCTTTTAACACCACATCCCGTACAAGTTTTTTTTTTTAAATAATAGGAGCGATAAAACGAACATGTCTATAAATAATATGAACACATATACATACATACAGTCATGACCAAAATTATTGTCACCCCTCCATTTCCATCAGATAATGCACCACTTCGACCAGAAAAGTGTTACAATTACAAATGTTTAGACCCCATTCACACAGGGGCAACACGACTTCCAGCACGACTTTGGGAGGCAACTTTGACACGACTTGGGTTTGAATCACAGCGCGACTTGGGGCGACTTCAGCGTGACCTGGGGCGACTTACAACATGACTGAAGTCGCCTCCAGGACAGGAGGCTTTCCAGTGGCCAATCAAACAAGAATCAGCTCTGTGGGAGGGAGGGGTTTGCCTGAGAAATGTATGTTCTCTTCCTGGAAAGTGGCTTCTGTTAAGACAGTGATCCGACTTCTGAGGCGACTTCCATTGAAATCAATGGGTACAAGTTGCCTACAAGTCGCCTAGAAGTCGGATTGAAGTAGTACAGGAACCTTTTTTGAAGTCGGAGAGACTGCAGTAGTGTGCATTAAGACGGCTCCATTCACTTACATTGATTTTCTCATGCAGCGCGACTTGAGGCGACTAGGGTCCAAAAATAGACTGGACAAAATTATTGCCACCTTCTCAAAATTGTTAGAAATAATTGCATTGCAAGTTTATGATGCTTCTGTAATGTGTAATTAAACTCACCTGTATCAATTAAGTGCTGACAATATAGAAATCACACTGGAAATCAGTTAAAATGGTGAAAAATTGATTCATCCTTCCTGTTGGGTGTCTCTGTGTGTCACATGGAGCATGGAGAAGAAAAAGAGCAGCAAAGAATTGTCTGAGGATTTGAGAACAAAAACTGTGGAAAAGTATGGACAATCTCAAGGTTACAAGGAGATGTCCAGAGATCTTAATGTTCCTGTGTCCACTAACATTGTCAAGAAGTTTACAGCCCATGGCAATGTAGCTAATGTCTCTGGTGGGCGAAAGAGAAAAATTTATCAAAGATTGCAACAAAGGATTGTTTGAAGGGTGGATAAAGAACCTTGATCATCTTCCAGTCAAATTTAAGCTGACCTTCAGGCACAGGGTACAACTGCGTCACCTCACACTATACATCGCCATCTGATTGAAAAGGGACGCTATGGTAGGAGACCCAGGAGGACCCCACTGCTGACACAAAAACATCAAAAAGCCAGGTTGGAGTTTGCCAAAACTTCCCTGAGGAAGCCAAAATCATTTTGGGAGAATGTGCTGTGGAAAGACGAAACAAACTTACAGCTTTTTATTAAAGCCCATCATTCTGCTGTTTTCAGAAAAACAAATGAGGCCTTTAAAGAAAATAATACAGTCTCTACAGTCAAACATGGTGGGGTTTGCTTATGTTTTGGGGTTGCTTTGCTGCTTCAGGCACTGGAAGCCTTTACCATGTGAATGGCATTATGAAATCTGAAGACTACCATAGAATTCTGGGCTGCAATGTGCGGCCCAGTATCAGAAAGTTGGGTTTCCGTCAGAGGTCATGGGTCTTACAGCAGGTCAATGACCCAAAGTACACGTCAAAAAGCACCCAGAAATGGTGTAAGACAAAGCAACGGAGAGTACTGAACTGGCCATCAATGAGTCCAAATCTAAACCCCATGGAGCACCTGTGGAGAGATCTCAAATCAGCTGTTGGGAAAATTAACCCTTCCAGTCTGAGAGACCGGGGTAGTTGGCGAAAGAATAGTGGTTCAAAATTCCAGTAGAGAGATGTAAGAAACTCATTGATGGTTACACGAAGCAACGGATTTCAGTTATTTTTTCCAAGGGGTGTGCTACCATATATTACATTGAGGGTGCCAATAATTTTGTCCAGTCCATTTTTGGAGTTTTGCTTGGAATGTGTTAGATTTGGCTTTTTGTTTCTCCACTTGTTTGTGTCTTTCCAATACAAACAAAAGAAATAAACGTGAGAATGCCTAAACATTTAACAGTTTTCTGGGTGAAGTGGTGCCAATATTTTTGGCCATGACTGTAAGTGTTATTGCATTACTAATTTAACCACTTCCATACAGGGCTTTTTATACCATACCGGGCCTATTCTGGCACTTCTCTCCTACATGTACAAATCATCATTCTTTTGCTAGAAAATTACTCAGAACCCCCAAACATTATATATGATTTTTAGCAGACACCCTAGGGAATAAAATGACGGTCGTTGCAACTTTTTATCTTACACGGTATTTGCGCAATCATTTTTCAAACGCCTTCTTTTTTGGGGAAAAAAAATGGTTTCATGAATTAAAAAATAACAAAACAGTAAAGTTAGCCCAACTTTTTTGTAAAATATGAAAGCTTATGTTACGCCGAGTAAAAAGATACCTAACATATCACGCTTTAAAATTGCGCACACTCATGGAATGGCGCCAAACTTTGGTACTTAAAAATCTCCATAGGCGACGCTTTGAAAATTTTTACAGGTTACCAGGTTAGAGTTACAGAGGTCTAGTGCTAGAATTGTTGCACGCGCTCTAACGCACGCAGCGATACCTCACATATGTGCTTTGAACGGCGTTTACATATGCGGGCGGGACTTACGTGTGTGTTCGCTTCTAAGCGCAAGCTATTGGGGACGGGCGTTTTAAAAAAATATATATATTTTTTTTTTATTTTACTTTTTTTTTTTTTTACACTTTTATTCCTATTACAAGGAATGCAAACATCCCTTGTAATAGGAATGTATGTGACAGGTCCTCAATAAGACCCCACATCTCTCCTCCAGGCTGGAAAGCATGAGATCAGTGAAAAATAATTCACTGATCTCATACTTACAGCCGCAATGGTGGCTTTGTTTACATTTGAGGACCTGGGCGTGACGTCATCACATTGCGCCCGGGCCTCCGACGATCATAGAGATGACTGGTGACCATCTGGTCACAAAGTCATCTCTATGCTCATCACGTGACCCACCACCGGCGCCGACGACTCTTGCACGGGAGAGCCCGGAGAAGCACCGGATGGCGGCGGGAGGGGGGATGTCCCCTCCCGCCGCCTATAAGAACGATCAAGCGGCGGAATCGCCGCTATGATCGTGCTTATGGTGCGCAGGATCGCCGGCTCTAAACAAGGATATCTGAATGATGCCTCTAGCTGCAGGCATCATTCAGATATCCCCCCTCAAAGCGGAGGACGTCATATGACGTCCACCCGGAGGGAGAGAGGGTTCCTGCCGGCGTCATTTCCCAATGGCCCGGTATGGAAGGGGTTAAATATAGGTATATCTCACTGTAAAAAAAACAAACAGTTATTTTAAGTCAATAATATGTATGCATCTTGGGGATGCTCCAAACAAAAGTTATAAGTCTTCAATAGTACCTTTCACCCACTGCACAGTAACAATTACTACAGTGTAACTGAATCTGTATGATCCTTATTTAGCCAATCTGGGAGACTGGTACCCTTAACAATACTTTTTAAATACGCATGACTTTTTTATTATTATTTTTTTGCTTCTAATCAGGTTTTCTGCTATTTTGAAGCCCAGATTCTCATCATACCCTAGACAGCTATATATATGTAATCGTGTTTCACAATATACAAATTGAATTTGAGCTGTGAGGCATATTTGGGACATTATCCCTTTAGTCTATTCCAACATATGATTCTGTAGATGAGGTTTTTCCAGCGCTGCTCATCAGAGCCTCCCTGCAGTCTATGCACACTTCTACTCATTCAGAAAGACGCACTTCGTTCCTCTGTTTCAAGATACTACAGGCTACAGGACGCCTGAGGAGATATACGGTAGATATAAGGAGGTTGTGCACTACACAAATTATTGGGACTGTAGTGCCCTTCATCATTTACACTGCAATGATTTCACTCAATGGGATGTTTTAGGATATTTATGTAAAAACAGATTAAAATAATTTCAGTGTGCTGTTTGACTATAGCACAGTAAAGCCCTGTACACACGATCGGATTTCCTATGGATTCTAATCCGATGGATTTTTCCATCAGAATTCCGATGAAGCTGACTTCCATCAGTCTTGCCTACACACCATCAGTCAAAAAACCGATCGTCCAAAATGCTGTGACGTAAAATACTCAGACAAGCCGAGAAAAATTAAGTTCAATGCTTCTGAGCATGCGTCGACTTGATTCTGAGCATGCGTGGGTTTTTTGTCTGATGGAGTTGCACACAGACGATCGGAATTTGCTATAGTTTTTTTTCCATCGGATAAATTTAAAACATGTTCTATTTTTTCTCACCGATGGAATAAAGATGGATGGGACCCATACACGATCGGTTTGTCCGATGACAAAAGTCCATCAGACTGTTTTCATCGATAAAACCGATCGTGTGTACACGGCTTTACAGTATATCCAAAGTATGTAAAGTATATTAAATTGCTCTTTAATTAATTAAATTAATTAAATATTAGCAGAAAGAAAATATGGATTGTTGATCTTCTCCTTTCTTTTATTTGATCATTTATTCCAATATTGTTTTCATTATGAGGAATTGTAGACTTGTGCCATGCAAGCATTTACAAAACCAGTCTCTCTCTGTCAAGATCGATGGCACATCTATCATCACATTCCCGCATGCCAAGGTGTAATCCTGGACTCTGAACTCTCCTTTAGGCCCCACATCCAATCAATGTCCAAATCTTGCCGCCTCAACCTCTGCAACATCTCCAAAAATACGCCCCTTCCCAACCAACGACACCACTAATCTCCCAGTTCCAGGGCTTTTTTTCTTAAACAATGGGTGCTGGAACTCAACCACGACCCCCCCAAAACCCCTCCACCCACACACACCCTCCAAATCAAATCAAATAGCGGGTGTGGTCAGTCAAATTTCACGAACAGTAGGAGGGTCTTAAAGGGGCATTAAATAAGATGATTGCATTACATACAGAGTGCAGAGTTCATGGGGGGTTATGCAGAGAGTGCAGAGCTGTCACTAGTAAACACAAAAACCAGACTTTTGTGTTTACAAGTGATTGTGGTGAGAAGCCCCCCCCCCCCAAGGGTCTGGGCCAGAGGTGGTGGAACTGAGTTCCACCAAGTTCCCCCTGAAAAAAAGCCCTGCCTAGTTCACTCCCTGGTCATCTTTTGCATCGGCTACTGCAACCTCCACACAGGATTACCTTTACATAGGCTATCCCCCCTTCAGTCCATCATGAATGCTGCTGCCAGGCCTATCAACCTTATCAAATGCTCAGTGTCTGCTACCCCTCTCTGTTAATCCCTCCACTGGCTTCTGCTCCCCCAACTAATTAAATTAAAAATACTAACAACAACTTACAAAGCCATCCACAACTCTGCCTCCAGCTACATCACTAGCCTAGTTTCAAAATACCAACCTAATCGTTCTCTTCGTTCCTCCCAAGACCTCCTGCTCTCTAGCTCTCTCATCACCTCCTCCCATGCTCGCCTCCAGGACTTTTACAGAGTCTCTCCCATCCTATAGAACTCCCTACTCCAATCTGATTATCTCCTACTCTGTTTGCTTTTAGACGATCCCTGAAAACTCTCCTCTTTTTATTTTCTCCATCAGATCATCCCCCACAGCTATTATCTTTTGTATCACTTGACCCTCCCTCCTAGATTGTAAGCTCTAATGAGCAGGGCCCTCTGATTCCTCCTGTATTGAATTGTATTTTAACTGTCTGCCCCCATGTTGTAAAGCACTGCGCAAACTGTTGGCACTATATAAATCCTGTATAATAATAATAATACATTGCTTTTAATTACACTGGCTTGTTTGTAAGAAATGTGGATTATTTATGTAGCGCACAGACCCCTTTTTACCTGCTTACTTCGGCTCCTCGCAGGAAGAAGGGGGCACACCGCACCACAAGCCCGTACCCCCCTGTGTTAAGCGGTTAGGCGGTGTTGTTTTGGGGCCTTGTCTGCAGCCAGAGTATGAAGTCCTCCTGAGTATGATTCTCACCCCTACAGTGTGTAGATGCAAGTCCTTAACTTCCCCAGGAACGTAAATGTCCACACCAGCTGAAAGTCCAACTCAATATTTATTTTCACTTGCACAAAACATAGTCTCTTGGATAGAAGAAAGGTTGGAGCAAAGACACAGGACAGCTTTAAGGTGTGGAGGAGGTCCAGGCACAAACGTAGCTCAAACTCTTCGGACTGTTCAGATTTCTCAAACAGTTTTGGCGCATGGTCTCTGCCACAGACCATGAGGTTGGTCTCTGCCACAGACCGGGTGAATAAAGTCACTGCCACTAACCTGGCGAACAAGGTCACTGCCATTGACCTGATGGATCTTGGTTTTTTCCTAGGACATATCCCCTTTCAGGGAGAAGACGTCCCCCCAGAGAGTCAACAGACCCCTTCCTTCACCGTGTCCACAGCACCGGTCCCTCGGAAGAGATTCTCCCTTCTCTTAGGGTGCGGGTCCCCTCGCAAGACTCCTCGATCCCTTGTGGACCCCAGCCAAAGATTGCTGGGCTCCAGGCCGTTCCTGCAACTCCTGGGCCTCCGTGCCCAGGCGGACAGAAACGGTGAGGTAGTAACTCACCCCAGGCTAAAGGTGCCTGAGGTGGAACCGGAACAAGGCCTCCGGGCCAAGGGCACCCGGAGATGACACACACCCAGGCCAAAGGCACCTGGGTGTGGACGAACCACGCACACACCCAGGCTGAAGGTGCCTGGGCGTGGACGAACCCCTCTCAGAAGATGTCTGTCCCTTTTATATCCTCTCCTGGCATTCACAGCAGGTTCCCCGCCCCACTGTACAGCTGCCAAGAGGGGACACAAAAGGCACAGCATTGCGTTCGCGGCTCAACCCTGGCCCAGAATGGCAGCGCCACCCACCGGCCACAGGGAACACATCACCAGCATTAACCCCTGAGAACAAAAATGGTCCATAACTCCTAACAATGTAGTGAGTCTGAGCCTGGTTACCACTCAGACACTTCCTCTAAATTGAACACCCCGCTACATTTATTTCACACTTTCTTACTTTGTCTGTGCTGTCCTTTTCTGTTTTCTGTATTTATTTATTTTTCTCAAATATTATAATAGAGGAATACTCAGTATGGTGACAGTAATTTCTAAGGAAGCTGTAAGGGCTCTTTCACACGGGGCGGATCCGTGCAGATCCGCCCCGTGAAGCTCCGCTTGCTCAGCGGGGATCGCTCCGTTGATCCCCGCTGAGCCGACGGATGACTGGGCGGTCCCCGCACACTGTGCAGGGACCGCCCTGTCAGAGCGCCGCTCTCCCCTATGGGGAATCGGATGACGACGGACCGTAGAGTCCGTTGTCATCCGATCCGCTCCGCCGAAGGAAGGAAAAATAGGGTTTTCCTCCGTCACACTTTGGCGGAGCGGAGCGGAGCGGATGTCAGCGGACATGTCTCTGCTGACATCCGTGCCTCCATAGGGCTACATGGAGGATCCGTTTCAGGTCCGCCTAAAAAACTGACAGGCGGACCTGAACGGACCTCCGTGTGAAAGGGGCCTAAGGAATAAAAAAAATGTAAGAATTTGTTTATAAAGGGCATGTAAAAACAGTGATCTTCAACAATCTAATGTAACGTGTCCTCAGTGTCTAACCACTCCTATAGCATATGGGTAGTTTCTGGCCATACAATGTAAAATATCCACAGTTTCTGGTAGCCTTTTATAACACTGAATATACTGAATATTATGTGCTGCCTTTTTGTGATGTCAGGGGCCAGACTTGAGACCCCCCTATATGTAGTAATTTAACTTTCACTCTTATATAGCATTTCCCCAGTCTTTGACAGCCTTCTGTATCAGGTCAGGGGCCAGACATGAGACCCCCTATATGTTGAAATGAAATCTCCGCTGTTCTATAGCATTTTCATAGTCTTTGACAGCCTTCTTTAGCATTATACAGTATCTCACAAAAGTACTTTGTAAGTATTTCACATTTTTGAAAATATTTTATTATATCTTTTCATGTGACAACACTGAAGAAATTACACTTTGCTACAATGTAAAGTAGTGAGTGTACAGCTTGTATAACAGTGTAAATTTTCTGTCCCCTCAAAATAACTCAACACACAGCCATTAATGTCTAAACCGCTGGCAACAAAAGTGAGTACACCCCTAAGTGAAAATGTCCAAATTGGGCCCTAAGTGTCAATATTTTGTGTGGCCACCATTATTTTCCAGCACTGCCTTAACCCTCGTGGGCATGGAGTTCACCAGAGCTTCACAGGTTGCCACTGGAGTCCTCTTCTACTCCTCCATGACATCACGGAGCTGGTGGATATTAGAGACCTTGCGCTCCTCCACCTTCCGTTTGAGGATGCCCCACAGATGCTCAGTAGGGGTTAGGTCTGGAGACATGCTTGGCCAGTCCATCACCTTTACCCTCAGCTTCTTTAGCAAGGCAGTGGTCATCTTGGAGGTATATTTGGGGTCGTTTTTAAGTTGGAATACTGCCCTGCGGCCCAGTCTCCTAAGGGAGGGGAACCTGCTCTACTTCAGTATGCCACAGTATGAACTGTAGCTCTCCAGTGCCGGCAGCACTCATGCAGCCCCAGACCATGACACTCCCACCCCCATGCTTGATTGTAGGCAAGACACCATTGTCTTTGTACTCCACACATTTGACACCATCTGAACCAAATACTTTTATCTTGGTCTCATCAGACCACAGGACATGATTCCAGTAATCCATGTCCTTAGTCTGCTTGTCCTCAACAAGCTGTTTGCAGGCTTTCTTGTGTATTATCTTTAGAAGAGGGTTCCTTCTGGGAAGACAGCCATGCAGAACAATTTGATGCAGTGTGCGGTGTATGGTCTGAGCACCGACAGACTGACCCCCCCACACCTTTAACCTCTGCAGCAATGCTGGCAGCACTCATATGTCTATTTCCCAAAGACAACCCCTGGATATGACTCTGAGCACGTGCACTTAACTTCTTTGGGCGACCATGGCGAGGCCTGTTCTAAGTGGAACCTGTCCTGGTAAACCGCTGTATGGTCTTGGCCACCATGCTGCAGCTCAGTTTCAGGGTCTTGGTGATCTTCTTATAGCCTAGGCCATCTTTATGTAGAGCAACAAATCTTTTTTTCAGATCCTCAGAGAGCTCTTTGCCATGAGGTGCCTTGTTGAACTTCCTCTGACCAGTATGAGTGAGTGAGAGTGATAATACCAAATTGAACACACCTGCCCCCCATTCACACCTGAAACCTTGTAACACTAACAGGTTACATGACACCATGGAGGGAAAATGGCTAATTGGCCCCAATTTTGACATTTTCACATAGGGGTGTACTCACTTTTGTTGCCAGCGGATTTAGAAATGAATGGCTGTGTGTTGAGTTATTTTGAGGGGACAGCAAATTTACACTGTTATACAAGCCGCACACTCACTACTCTACATAGTGTGGCAAAGTGTAATTTCTTCAGTGTTGTCACATGAAAAGATATAAAAAAAAAAATTACGAAAATGTGAGGGGTGTACTCACTTTTGTGAGATACTGTATATATTATTTGTGGCCCTTTGTTAATGTCAGGGGCCACATTTGAGACCCCCTATATGTAGGAATTGGATCTCTACTGTCCTATAGCATTTCCATAGTCTTTGACAGTCTTCTTTAGCATTTCATATATTATATGTGCCGCCTTGGGTAATGTCAGGGGCCACATTTGAGACCCCCTACACGTAGTAATTAGACCTCCACTGTCCTGTAGCATTTCCATAGTCTTTTACAACCTTCTGTAGCATTATTATATACATTGAGTATTATGTGTGAGTCCTAGGTGATGTCCAGGGCTGCACATGAGGCCCGTTATGTCTATTAAGCTTACCTTCCTTGGTCTAGACCAGGGGTCTCTAAACTTTCTAAACAAAGGGTCAGTTTACTGTCCCTCAGACTTTACGAGGGCCAGATGTTGGGGTCAGTGGGAGTTATAATGCCCAATCACTGGTGTCAATGTGTGGAATAGTACCCCATCATTGGTGTCAGTAGGAAGATTATTGCCCTATTGTTTGTGTCAGTGGGAGGAATAGAAACCTGTCATTGGTGTCAGTAGGAAGAGGAATGCCTCATTGTTGGTATCAGTGGGAGGAATAGTGTCTTGTACCAGTGAGAGGAATACTGCCCTAAGGGCCATGTAAAAGCAAGCAAAGGGCTGCATCCGGCCCCCGGGCCACAGTTTGGAGACCACTGGTTTTGACTATGAATAGGTTCAATAGAAGCAGTCATATAGTCTATGACAGCTCCAGTCATCCAATGGTCATATTTTATTTCATTCTGCTTTGTTTTCAAAGAAAAAAGGGAATATGGCCTCTAGACAACATTTGCTGTGAAATATATCCATTTGAGTCTTGACTTTAATTTAGGGTGGAGAGTATATCGCAGCCTATAACCTAAAGCCCCTATTCAAACTATGCTGCGGCAGCTCAGTCATCGCTGTGTCAGGGGAGCGAAATGCGCTTGAAACCTCCACCAGAGAATTAATTAAACAAATTTCACTCTGCCAATTGTTTGTTATTTTGCTGACCTCACCAAGTGGATTAATATTTAATTAGCCTGTAGGAGAAGTGGAAAGCACTTATTAACCTGCTCTGTCAATCTGTCAGTATAGTAGTCTCTGGACGGACACAGTTAAAGTGAGAGCTGCGGATATTAAATTCACCATTCCTTTATGGCTGCCCGTATAGTGAAAACCAATAATAAAGAGAAATAGTCATATCTATTAAATGTAAACGTTGCCTTGCCAATAAGGGCTTTCATGTGCCAAAGCATATATAATTAAGATTATCATAGTTTTAATTGTATTAATGTGTGCAAAAATGAATTACTGCAGATATAGTTTAAATGTTCAGTCTCCAAACTAATATTGTAATGTCGGAGAAGGAGATCCCCTATTTCTTATATCTCTTGGGAATGCTATTGATAAGGTATCTACACTTGAATTGCCGGGTTTTCACACCTTCTGTGGCCATTATGCAAGGCTCCCACTCTCCTCATGGAATATTTTGCTTATTTTACGTTATAGAGAATAAAACATTTTGGAAAGAAGGTTGTATTAGAAAATGTTAGCTGACTTTGCCCAACAATAATTAAATCATCACTTTTAGAATTTAACGACAATTTAAAAGCTATTCACACTATTGTGTGAAAATATGGTAAATACATTCGTTACATCTCTAAAAAATGTTTCACTAGGGCTTGTCAAACACCATCATTTATATGCATTGTCCAGGAAATTCTCCCCGGTGCTTTTAATCCACGTGTCAAACACAAGGCCCGTGGGCCTGAATCCGGCCCACCAGGCTATTTCATGTGGCTCTCGCACCTCTCCTGCATCACTGCCCTCATCTCCACCCCCACCTTGTCTCAGCCAGCGGCAGCAGAGAGGAGGACAGAACTCCTCCACCAGATCCTGCAATTCTCTGTGCAGCCACAGAGAGGCTCATCTCTGCCCCCACCTCAGCAGTTGGCAGAAGAGAGGAGGACAGAACTACTCCTACAGATCCTGAGCTTCTTTGTGCAGCCACAGGCTCTCTCCTCTCCCCGCCTGACAGATGCACTGGGCGCGACAGAGATTCCCACGCTGAGGTCAGTTGGGAGGGGAGGAGGAAAGAGCCAGCCGGTCACGTGAGCGTTGATTAGCTCTCTGAAATAAGGCATACCTGTAATCGTAATTTTTTTATTAAAAAAACACAGACACAGGAGCACCTTTCCTTAGGAGACAAGGAGGATTATATGAAGTATGACATTTTATTTCAGCAGCAGGTGGGGGGGGGGCGGGCCCTAACACAGGAGCCGACAGGTAGGGAGGGAGAGGGGAGAGGAGGACAGGAGAGACAGGAGAGCTGCTGATGACGGAGGCACTTAAACTGGCTACGGTGTCAGGGCTCAGCAGCCATGATATACTGTGGTCAGTTTGCATAGGACAGAAACTGTCAGGATCAGCCAGGTATTTTAGGTGTTACAGGGGGCCAAGTTACACAGCACAAGCACTGTGCTATATAAAATGTTTTACTGTGGCAGCATGGCACGTCGCTTCGCCTTGTGGCCACTAGGGGCGCGCGCCCACTGCTCGCCCCCTGAGCCGATTCGAGTGTCCGGCTGAAATAATAACTAACTAATAATAACTAACTATTAAATTATAGGTATTGGAATTTCCCTTCAAATTTGACTGTTAGTGAACGTAATGAATACAAATTTATCTGAAGTTCCGAATTATCCGAAATAACGAATGCTGCATCTAAACGAATGGAACGTAACAAATTAATAATAATAAATAATAATAAAAAATGTTTTATTATTATTATTTATTATTATTAATATGTTGCGTTCCATTCGTTTAGATGCGCATTCGTTATTTCGGATAATTCGTAACTTTGGATAAATTCGTATTCGTTACGTTCACTAACAGCCAAGTTTGAAAGGAAATTCAAATACCTATAATTTAATAGTTAGTAATAGTTATTATTTATTAGTTAGTTAGTTAGTTATTATTTTGGATTTTTGAATTTTCTAGTTTTAAAATTTACGGATTTTCATTCCTATTTTAGAGTTTTTGGATTTTCTAATTTTCTAATTTCAGAATTTTATTCTTCCGAAATTTAGGATTTTTGAATTTTCTTTTGTTTGAATATTCAAATTTGTTAGATTTTTTAATTTTCGAAATTTCAGAATTTCGGATTTTCGTATTTCAGATTTTCGTTCTTTCAAACTTTCGAATTTCATATTTTCGTATTTTCAAAAATTTAGTTACAATCTTTGTTAATTCAGATATTTCCGAATTAACGAATTTGTCGAATTTTGTCAAAAAACTAATTTGAAACAAAGCAAATTGCGCATGTCTACTTATCTCCAAATATCTGTTATAACAGTTACACAGTGTGGGAGATTTACTAAAACCAGTGAATATGGAATCGGGTACAGCTGTGCCAATCAGTTTCTAACTTTGGCTTGTTCAATTAAGCTTTGACAATAAGGCCGGGTTCACACTGGTACGGCACGAAAGTCAATCCAACTTTGCCCTGCGACTTCATATCCGACTTCAATGAACGAGATCCGACTATGCCAGGCCCTTTAAGTCTGGTATAAATCTTGATGGGGAACCCGCGCCTAAATGAAAAAAAATGGAGTGGGGCCATCCCTAAAATTCATACCAGATCTTTATCCGTGCATGCAGCCCAGCAGGTCAGAAAGGCAGGGGGGGCGAGCGACAGGCCACATGCCCTCAATATTGGGGGGGTGATTTGGGACAGGGGGGGCTCTGCGCCCCACACCCCAAAACACCTTGTCCCCATGTTGATGGGGACAAGGGCCTCTTCCCCACAACCACCAGGTTGTGGGGGTCTGCAGGCGGAGGGCTTATCAGAATTTGGAAGCCCCCTTAACAAGAGGGCCCCCAGATCCCACTCCTCCCCCCATTGTGCCCCTACTCATTCACTTAAAGTGTCAAAAATAAAAACAGTACACAGGTTTTTGACAAAGTCCTTTATTAAAAATGTCCCCTGTCGTAGCTCCAACTTGTCTTCTTTCTCCGGTGGTCTTCTCCCTCCGGTGATGTCTTCTCCCTCCGCTGAGGCGTTCTTCCTCTGGTTCTTTTCGCTGCCCTGATGCCTTCTTCCTCTGGTTCTTCTTCCGCTTCTTCTTCTGACACTGGCTCCCACTGTTTTGTCGGCTCACGCTGTCTGCCTAGTCTTATTTAGGCATGGGCGTGGCCATACAGTGACATCACCCAGAGACCACACCCCCTTGTGACATCACCGCCCGGAGCATTTCTTTATAATAAAAGTGTGAGAAGCAAACCCTGAGCTGCAGATGATGCTAATCTTCACAACTTGTGTTTTCATCCTGGCTGAAAATGCAAGTTTTGCTGTAATGAACTGTTGGCCCTATGCTACATGGGGCCACTGAATAGCACATTGTCCGTGTGTGTGGGTGAGGAGAACCGGCAGAAGAGAAACTGGTAATTTCACCACTGTAAGGTGGTCACACTTTCCAATGACCACCAATGTAAGGAGCATCCTTACCATTGACCCCGGATGAAGGAAATTTCAGAAGGGATTCCCTAAGACTTGAAAATGGTTTCCTCTGGGGTAAAAAGGTTGAGGAAGGTTGATATATTGTACAGTGTTGGCATATGAAAAGGCTGAGAACGTGCAATTGCACAGGAACCCATATAATGCACATAATGTCTATGTACATGTGTAAGCAGCCCTCATTTGTTGCCGGCTCTCACCAAGCTGGCTATACCCTCCTAGGGGAGAGTCTCCACTAAAAGGGGTGCTAACCCCTACTTACACATGGCCTGTACCTGCAAACATTACATCTGCTGGCATAACATGACTAATATACAGAGACTGGATTTTTTGTGTTTCTCATCGCCATCCCATGGCCTAAGGGTGATTTAAAGGTTAAAAATGGGGTGAGACTCCCCTCCCTGCTGTCATTCATCATTACTTTAAATATAGAGAAAGGAAAAAAAACTTCACATACAAAAGACAATTAAGGTACAAACAATTTTATTGAAGTGCTAAGGCTCCTGGCCCCTCCCTCCTGCCAACTGCCCCCAGAGAAAATGGCTTGATGTGGGGGCACCCAAGCAGGCTAACACCTGAGCCGCGGCTTTGCGTGTCCATTTAGACACAGAGCCTCGGCTTGGCCCTGCCCTGCCCCCTCTCTCTTCTCATTGGCTCACTGGCTGTGATTGACAGCAGTGGGAAGCAACGGCTCCCTCAGCTGTCTCAGCCACTGAGGAGAGAGAGTCCTCTGCCTCCTCAGAGGCAAAAAACTTATTCGGTCAGATGGACTCCAAAGGGGAAAAAATTATTTCCTGACCCCCTAAGGCAATTGGACAGTTCCTGAATCATCGGTTTAGGATGACCAGTTCATCTCCCTGTAAAATTCTTGACTTTCTATACTGTTCAGGACAATATAGATCAAAACATACATTCTATTTCTCATCGATATAAAAGCCTCGGATCATCTGATTTGACGTTTATTATACAGGGACAAAGTCAGACTTTTTAAGGTGTCCACATCAAGAAGGTATAGATAAGAACATACATTTTATTTCTCATATAAAGATAATAAGACATAAAAACATGGTGACAACATCCATTGACTTTCCTATTAACAAGACCTCCATCCACATAACCCCATACACCTCCTATTGACTGTATATGTGTACAGAGGGTAGAATTCCAGGTTGTTGTGTTACATTTGAGACCACCTATCACATGTGCTCAATCTGCTGCTGTGATAGTGGCCTGTGATAGTGGCCTGGGTGCACGTACTGCGCATGCGTGGATCGGCCACAATCCAGAAGGCCATCCACAGAGAGACCCGTTCCCAAAGCTCCCCTTCAGGGAGCAACCCACCCAGATGACTCCCAGAGAGTCAATGCCGAACATGCCATTGGCAGGCCATTTGGAGGAAGAGTGGGCTTTGGGAGGAGGAGTCTAACCGGCATGCAAGTGGAAAACAGGGCAAAAGTGTCTCACAGTCTTCCCCTATCTTCCGTCTTCACAGTTCCATGGGTGCGGAGTGGATCATAGCACAGTCGACCCCACCCTCCTTGGAGCCTGTGTGCACTTCACACTTTGCTACCCTGAATGATAGCATGCTGGAAGGTTTGAAGGAGCCCTTAGTAGTTTAAGAAGACGGATACTCCTGCTTCTTTCCCACTTATATGCTGGTTAGACTCCTCCCCTATAGCCTGCTCCTCCTCCACATGTTCTGCCAATGGCATGTGTGGCAGTGACTCTTTGGGAGTGGTCTAGGTGGGTTATTCCCTGGGGGTGGAGCTTGAATTGAGATCATGTTTCTCTCTGGATTGACTTCTGGATTGTGGTTGATCTACACATGCACAGTACGCATGGCGATGTCACATTTGACATCATAGGCCGCCATCATGCAGCAGTCAAAGCACATGTGATGGGTGGTGTGAACTGTGTCACAACCACCTGGAATTCTATCTATCTATTTTATTTCTTCTTCTAGCTGCACACATATACAGCTAATAGAAGGTATATGAGTTATATGGATGGAGGTCTTGGTAATAGGGACGTCAATGGTTGTTGTCACAATGTTATATGTCTTCTCATCTGTAGATGATAAATAAAACGCAAGTTCCTATCTATATCATTGGGACCTTAGAAAGTCAAAGTTTATCCCTGAAAAATAAACGTCACCTTAGACGGTTGTAGATCCTTTAGTGTCTAATGAATCAAGGCTCTACATCAGGGATATGCAATTAGCGGACCTCCAGCTGTTGCCAAACTACAAGTCCCATCATGCCTCTGCCTCTGGGTGTCATGCTTAATGCTGTCAGAGTCTCGCTATGCCTCATGGGACTTGTAGTTTGGCAACAGCTGGAGGTCCGCTAATTGCATATCCCTGCTCTACATTGATGATCCTCCCTGTTCAATGGCAGTGATGAGGCTCTACACTGATTTTACTGCAATTCTGATGGTGGTGATGAGGCTCTGCGATGAAGTTACTGCTTCTCGCATGGTGGTGAGGAGGCTCTACGTTGATGTTATTGCCTCTCCGATGGCGATGAGGAGGTTCCACGTTGATGTTACTGCCCCTCCAATGGTGGCGATGAGGCTCTATGTTGATGTTAATGCCTCTTCAATGGTGGTGAGGAGGATCTATGTTGATGTTACTGCCTCTCTGATGGTGGTGAAGAGGCTCTGCTTTGATGTTACCGGTTTTCCAGTGGTGGTGATCAGGCCACTGGCTGCAGCTTCAGATGCTCACTCACATAGGTGAAGCCGTAGAATTCCTTCTGCTTCTCTTGCTCTATCGGCATCCCATGATCTTCACATTTAATGAATACATCCCCTGGCACTCCTTCACTCAGATGTTCCTCAGAAATCTGGAAAGAAAAAAAAAGTATTTTGTCAATGTTTCTGATTCTTTCAATAAAAATCCCTAGAAATCTCCCCATTGTGCAAGGACACCTCCCTTATCCATATACCTAAATTTCCTAATTGAAATGGTGGCAGTGATTTCCCTTGCTCTGTCTCCTCCCAGTCCACCATACATAAGAATGGGTGCTCTCTGATATCTCTTACTAGCCTCATCCGCTTCTCTTGGTCTTTACATACGAACTTTAAAGAGGAGCAAAACACAAAAAGAAACACTGAAATAACATAAACAATCTCCAAACAATAGAACTCCCCTCTTAATATTTGATTCTGATAGTTATGGTACATATTTCAGTTTCCTTAATTTTGCTTTCTAACCCGCTACTATGTCTTGACTGGACTGAATGGTAGCATGGTGCCTTATTTATGTAATATTAGTTCAGAAGAGTTTTTAAAGGAAAACAAAGCAGATATTTTGACATTAATTGTTATGAAGAATGTAATAAAATTATCTTTTCATGAAATCTGCAACTGCCATTATTTTTTCTTATGACAATGGCAGTCCCAGGGAAGTTCAATATGCTGTCTGTGTAAGGAATGTCCCCAGAAATTGAATTCACTGTGTGTGTGATTGGCCCTGTCACTATTCAAGGGAACCACACAGACCGTGAATTCAAGTTAAACACATCCTCTGCAATTGGATTTTAGGGGATCGGATTCTTAGGATTCTTCATTTTTTTAATTGTACTTTCTAAGACTTTTCCACTGCTAAATGGACACAAGGGATGCTGCATTCCTTATGACAAGTGAAGTAAGATCCTTCCATTAAGCAGTCAGCTTGCTGAAAGTACTGCTATGACCTCCATCAATGTGTGCAGGTAAGAATGTGATATCATGTTTTCTAAAATCCTATTTAGATGTATGTAACCTCTTAAAAATGCAAAATCTCTGTGTATACTTACACTCTCTATGATGTCACAGAGGGTAATGTCCATGTCTTCTGGGTAATCTGGTTCTATGGTGGTCACTATCTTTAATACTTTTTCTGTGGGCTCCTTGCTGGTAAGAAAAGGATGTCCGCCGACCGCCATCACATATACTATTACTCCCAGGGAGTAATAGTCAGCCATGCCAAAGTATGGACCCTTTTGAAGGACCTGTAGAAACATAATGGAGAGAAAGAAGAATGAGCTCATTGTCAGGCCAGGCAGAGGACAGAGGTGACTCCATGCTGGTATATGTGATATTTACATGCTATCCATGTGCTTGCATGGGTTTCCTCCAACACTCCAAAGACATGCTGGTAGGTTAATTGGCTCCTGTATAAATTGGCCCAAGTATGTCTATGTATGCATATTAGAAAAGGACCTTGGATCGTAAGCTCTTTGAGAGCAGGGTCTAATGTGAATGCACAGCACTGCATAAATTCTTGGCACTATCTAAATGCTTATAATAATAATAATATGCAGTCCAATAAGCATGTGAGTTTGATCAAAGTGCCCAGTGCACTCTGTGCACAGAACTGGTTGGATACACCCCCTCTTACCCTTTTCCCCAGCACTACAAGTCTGTGTGAGATGCTTTAGATGGGAGTGTCGCCATTTCTCTGTGCCAGCATAAAGCACTGGAATTTTAGGCAGAAAGCACATTTCCACTAAGAGAACAAAGTATTCTGTTGCGTGTGTTATTATTTTATGCATGTAAAGTGATCTTGTTATAATGGAAAGATGCTACTCCACCCACAGCTCAATTATCATTGCAGACCCCCCCGTCAGAAGAGCCACTTATCGGCTCTCCTTTACTCACATCCTGTCAGAGTGAGTAGAGGAATGCCGATAACTGGCACTTCCGCGTAACAATGTTATCAGCTGTGATTGGACACAGTTGATCAAATGGTAAAGAGCCTACGTCATAGGATCTTTACCATAATCAGAGATGCGGTGTGTCGATCGCCGTGCTGCCTGCACAAGTTGCTTGTTCTGCTGGACGTTATATGATGTCCAGTCAAAATGGAAGAGCCACCTCCCGGCCCTCATTGTGCTATACCCCAGGAGGGAAAGTGTTAAAATTTTAAATCCAACAATGTTAAAAAAGAAGACTTGCCACATCTGCATCTTAAAGCAAGACTAAAATCCTGATACTTATTTTTCTTTTAACGGTCCCTCACCGGCATCTTCTACTTGGCTTCTTCTGGGTGTCAGGCTGTGGCCACCTTTATTGGAAGAAGTTCAGCCATCCCAGCACACAGGCGCGGCGAGCAGGCGGGGAGGTTTATTTTATTGCAGATGAGCTATCGTAGGTGGGTATTTACTAAAACTTGGAGTGTGCAGGACCTGGTCCAGCTCTGCTTAGAAACCATTCAGATTCTGGGTTTTCTTGTCAAAGCTTAATTGAACAAGTTGAAGTTAGAAGCTGATTGGCTATCATGCACAGCTGCACTCTAAATTGCTCTAGTTTTAGTAAATCTTCCCCTGTATGTCTCTTCTGCAAAAAAGAGCCAGTCTGATCACAGTCTTTAAAATTGGTACTTTAGTTCCGCTTTGATAACTGTTGCCATCCAATACAGTTGTCAGCTTGTGTTGTACCTGTATGTTTGTACAGTGGTAAGTTTCACAACCAAACTGTGCCCCTATGGATCACCTCCAAGGCCAGATTGCCAAGGTGTAACATACAACATCAGCGGCGGGCTAACATTGTTTCCATACATGAGATAGTTGAGTTGAAGGATCCTGACACTTAGCTGTGTGAAAGCCAATTTGTACGACATCAGAGGTTACTATGGAAACTTCAGATGATTTACTAAGGTGTTTGAAATTTAATTACATAACATGGATTTTACCTCATCACATCAGATTGCTGGAATTACAGATATTTTAAAATGTGGCAGTAAAAGAACATCCTTCTATGTATTGTGCAAAAAGTTGTATGTAATATATATTATGCAAAGATAAAAAAAAACAAGATATACTTTTATTACAGATGCAGAGACACTGCGCATTCCCACGAATACAAACACAAACACACACACACACACACACATCTCTGGCCTGATTATAACTATAAGGGCTCAGTTACACTTGCAGTTGGGGGTGGGAAAAACATGTGACCAACCCGCCTTTTTACCACCCCCAACCTCTCCCCCTTAAAGTGATACTAAAGTTTATATTTTTTTCTTTAAAATTAACAAACATGTTATACTTACCTGCTCTGGGCAGTTGGTTTTGCACAGAGCAGCCCAGATCCTCCTTTTCTCCGGTTCCTCGCCGGCGCTCCTGGCCCCTCCTTCTTGTTGAGTGCCCCCACAGCAAGTAGCTTGCTCTGGGGGCACCCGAGCTAAGCTGCAGCTCTGTGTGCCAATTTAGACATGGAGCCATGGTTTGGTCCCACCCCCCCATCTCCTGATTCGCTAACTGACTTGGATTGGCTTTGATTGGCTGCTGTGTCTCAGCCAATCAGGAGGGAGAGTGCCAGAAGGCCAAGGCACTCCTGCACACCGCTGGATAGAGATGGGGCTCAGGTAAGTATTAGGGGGGCTGAGGGGGGCATCTACACACAGAAGGTTTTTTATCCTAATGCATAGAATGCATTAAGATAAAAAACCTTCTGACTTTACAACCACTTTAAGCTGCAAAAGCAGCGGCCAGGGGTGTACACATGCTGCAGCCATGATGCTTTGCTTCGCAGCCACAGCAGGAATTATACCCCCTGTCACGTTCCACAGGCACTACCACCCACCAAAAACACAACCCATTCAAGTGAATAGGGTCACGCTGGAGCTGCCCTGCAAGCATGTACAATGTATGTGATTGAGGTGCAGTAGTGTGGCATTTAGGGGGTTAAAGCAAGTGGTAAGGAAGCAACATATCCCCTCTTCACCACTTGCCAAATGAGTGTGGGTCGCTTTTTAGAGGAGTGGCAGTCCTTGTCACTAGTGTAAACCAGCCCTAACGGTGTCATGATTTTCTTTTTGCCTACAATACTACCCCATCCCCACCCATCCATCACAGCACACTACTATAACCCCACGGAGGAGCCAAGAAACACGTTTGCAGCCTCTGTGGGCTTAATAACTAAAGCAGAAAAAAGAGCAACAAGTATGCTAAAAGTGCACTAACCTATAGCTACATGTCTGATTTAATGTCCAATTGGTAAAACCTGATTGGTTACTATATGTTAACACACATCACACTTTGCTTTTTTCTATTATTAAATAAGTCCTAAGTGTCATGGCTTGAAGCATGCATCGTGGCCTACAATTCTAGCATTTACTACTGGCAGGTCTTACTAAGTGTGCTAACAAGTGGTCCAGCATGCTCATGGGATGTGATATCATAGGTCAAGATGCTGTTCTAAGTGTGGATATTGTTATCTGCTCAACGTTATACTCTGCAGAATTGTTTAATACCACAGCCTGCATTTTGCAGCCCGTTTGTAAAATGTAGGATGCGAAATTGAAAGTTTTGTACTTCACAGAATTTTCTCAGCTTAATGCCACAGAGATAACCATGTGATTAGAAGAGAGCCAGTCATGTGACTTGACAGGTCACGTAGCCAAGCTTTCCTTCTGTATTTTTTCCCCTAAATAACATACGGTAATTAACTTTTTCAAACTTTTATTAATCTGATAACTAATCCGATAACACAGATCAGAATGCACAGGACAGTTCTGTACACATGGGCAGAATTTCAGGAGACATTTGCTGGTAAAAAAAAAAAATGCCCGACATTCCGCCCGTTAGGCCGACTTCTGGCGGACCTGCATGCTGGAAAACCAGCACCCTATCGACTTCCAATCAGCGCTCTCAGCCAATGGCAGTCATGACGTCATGACGTCATCTCTCGACGTCTCCTTTCACCATCTGATGGCTGGGGGGCGGGCCTGCGTGCCGGGGACTCGGAGGGCGCCACCTCTGTACAGCCCCCTTCCCTTTTCCTCTCTGAAGTGCAGATCAGCTGCTAGAAGTTAGCAGCAATTACGAGCACCATTTAAGACAGAAGCCTGGATCCTCATTTCCATGCTGCTACCCGGTTTGAGTGGATGTGTTCCATGCTGCACTGCTACAGGTATCAACAACAGCCTTTTTTGGTCTTTCCTTCTCCTTGCATTTTGTGACTATTATTCTTTTAATCTCCCTGTTATCACTAGCAAGCGCAATTCAATATTGATTAAATATCATGGATAGTGATGTATGCTTTTATAACCATAGTCTACCACAATTTTTGGAATAGACATTTTATGGCTATCACACCATGTGGGACTATTATAGAACTCCATATTGTGCAATCTAAGTATTATAGACATGGTGATGATTTAATATAATATATTCTCTATTATTAATTTTTCTTTAGACTAAGTTTGGCGTTACCATTTTTATCGAGACTAGTTTTCTTGCTTCTTTATATTTCCAAGTAAATAGATATGTATACAACAGCCCTATTTCTAATCCTTGATGTAGGCTCTAGCTCAAGGATCCTCAAACTACGGCCCTCCAGCTTTTGCGGAACTACACGTCCCATGAGGCATTGTAAAACTCTGACATTCACACACATGACTAGGCATGATGGGAATTGTAGTTCCTGAACAACTGGAGGGCCGTAGTTTGAAGACCCCTGCTCTAGATAGATGCATATTATCAGACACTATTTTGATCCTCGTTCTTTTCTGTGCATCCAGACAACTTAGGGAATATAGAGGTCGGCAGGTCACTTAACCTGCTTTTGGTTGTGGGTGCCCTTTGTGCTTGGCTGCGGCACGGTGTGTGCATGGCCCCCCCCCCCATATGAGGTTATTCGTCTCCTTGTCCACTAGCAGCGAATACTCACCCCTGTTTTTCAAATGGATGTCATGATGAACTTTCCAAGCAACAAATGGTTAGCATGTGTTTTTTGTTTCAATAATATGTTCATGGATTAATTTCTGGCACATGCAATGTATTCACATGATCCTGGTATTGCAATTATTTATTTCTGTTTTCTGTTAAACCTTTAGATTACAGTGCATATTACCACTAGCCCCTGAAGAAGAGGTCTTCCGCCAATTTACAGCCTCGAAATGCGTCGGGCACCTCCGTGTCCTGTTTCATATATCAGGACGGAATTACGTGGTTTTATTTTTTCACTACTGTTTTTTTTAGATCCAAAAACTTTTTTATTTTAGAAAATTATTCTCATAATACATACAATTTGTGCATTTTGTTCGGTAAAACATTACACATAGAATAAACATGTCTAGTCTTACATCCATATACTATTTTGTGTCAATCTTGTGTGTTTGCATCTGTATCGTATCATATCACTCCATCCTTATTTCCCTTTTTCTCCCTTTCCACCTCCCCCCTAACCCCGTGACTACATCCATCACCTATGCCTCCTAATATCTGATCACCACAAATCGTTTCTTCCACCACTGATGTTCTCTCCTATCTAGATGTTCAACCTTTACTCCTTCAGGCCGGTCTTTCCCTCTCCTCTCTGCCCCTCCCTCCCCTGCACCTCCCCAGGGTCTCTACATCTGGAGTCTTCCCACTACCAGTTGAGATGGCTCTAGATCAGCATCCCCCAGCCATGGTTGCCATATAGTATCAAATTTACCCACTTCTCTCCTATGTCTGTACATCAATCGCTCTCTAAGAAGCAAGGAGTTTACATAGGAGATCCACTTCTTCCCCCCATGGGTACCGCTGGTGCCATCCAGTATTTTGCAATGAGTTTTCTGGCTAGATACATCAGTCTAGTTAACATGTAGTAAATTCCTCTTGGGTACATTTCTACATCTATGGCTCCAAGCAGGTACACTACAGGGTTTAGAGGGACAGGAACCTGCGCTAGTCTAGTAATGCACTAGGAGACTTCCTGCCAGTACCTATGTAGTTTTGGACACCTCCAGATTAGGTGTATGAAGTCCCCCTTATGTACTTTACATTTTGGGCACAGGGGGAGTCTCTTCCTCCCCATTTATATAGCTGCACTGATGTTCTATATGCCCTATGCAAAATAAATAATTGTGACAATCTATTGGATGCAGATACCGATACCACTGGAATAGATTCAAGGGCCATTTCCCACTGGTTCCCATCTATCTCCCCTATATCTTCCACCCATTTGCTTCGGCATTTTAGCGAGGCATAGTCCTGAACTGAGGACAGCAATTCCCTATAGATTTTTGATGTTAATCCTTTCCTAGTGTCCGCCCCAAGAACTTCTCTCACTACTGTAACCATTGTTGTTGCATTTATGTCATATGTTCTGTATAGTTTACATCCATTTTTATTCTACTTTCATACATTTTTAACCTTATTCCAATAAATATTATATTTGTGATACTAATTTTGGTTTATCCAGACTCTCTGCCTTATAAAGTCCCACAAGAGGATCCAATCCAAATTTCAGCCAATGGCAGAGAGCACTGATAGGAGTGTCCTGGTGGGGGCCGTCCCCCCTGTCATAACACAACAGCTCAGTGGGGGAAATTGCTGAACTAACTTGCATGGTTAGTACAGTGTCTCCACCATATAAAAACATGCCAATGGCCTTTTTGTTTATTAGAATAGTAAGTCAGCACAGTCTTATCATTCATTTCTATGGTACAGAAGTTCACCGACATGCCAAAAAGTCTCCCCCTCCCTGCTGGGTGGAGGGCTCCATGTCTGACTCACAGGGGGCATGTTGGGCAGCAGAGAGAGCAGCTGCACATGGAGCACAGCAGGCCAGCTCTGCTGCATGACGGCAGGGGATAGACTTTAAAATTTGTCTGTGGGTTACTTTACTATCAAACGGAATTGTTAAAATTCTGCTAACTTACTGTTCTAATAAACAAGGAAGCAGTTGGCATAACTTTTTAGTACTTTATAGAGGCAGTGATAGTGATGGGGATCATTCTTAGGGTCAGCATGAGATTACAACATGGCATAGGATGGGAATCATTATACAGTGTTGCTGTGCAGGGGAGGCATTCATGACCCTATACTCTGTTATCACCTTTATTATGAATTCCTATAACTGTGTCCATCTTAGTGAAAGTTTTTACCAATCCAATCCTCCCCTACATTTAAAAGAATAGCAGCTATGTTCCAGGATGACCAGGTTACAGACAAAGCGTTGGGGTGAACTGGCGGAGTTCAACAAACCTTGAATAAAAATTGAATAACTAAGCAGATAGTCCTGTAATTTGGCCTCTGTAGTGTTCATTATTCTCTGGTCCCAATACCTGCACTCAGGTTCTTGTTTGCCCTTTGTCTAGTCCTTTTTATTTTTGTCTGTTATCCCTGATTCACTCTACCCCCTGGATTAGATCACTTGCTTGACCTGACCCCACTAGAATGAGTCCAGCCCAGACCATGGCTTTGTTAACAACTATGTCCCTGCTCAACCCTTTGACTTAGAAGCCAAGCTCTTGTTAACTCCACAATGCTCTGGTTTATTTCCTTGTTTTTTTTACCTCTGGCCTATTCCTGACTACTCTGCAGATTAAGGCTCCATGCACACTGGGCTTAAACAAATGTCTGTTCTCTCAAGAGTAAAAAACGCTCATATAGAGCATTTTTTGTACAAAGTTTTGACGAGTTTAGGAGAGTTTAAAAATGTTTGTGCCTCCAAGCTCCAATCGAAAACGCGAACCAGAAGGTTTTTTTTTTTTTTCTGTCTCTAAACGTTAAACTCAAAATATGCCTCTTAACGTGTCTAATGTGCATGGACACATAGGATAACAATGAGCTGCTTCTACAGGTAGAACACAAAACTCCTGTAGAAGCAGCGTTTTTTAAGCCAGTGTGCATGGAGCCTAATGCTGTGTGCCACGTCCAGCCTGCCAGGTAATCACACAACTCACTGTCTAAGGTTGCCAGTAGCACTAGTCCATTCATACCATTAGTGCCCTTGCAAAGACCAGGTAACTACAGAACTAACATCCATACTAAGAGCTAGAAGACAGGTGCCTTTCACTCCTCCTTGGCTTGCTCTAACTCCACACGGCATTATTATAGTATAATTTTTAATTCTGACCAAATTGTAAAACCTATTGTATAAAACTGTACACTGCATGTGTTTTTTATTATAGGTTCTGTGTCATACTTTTACTGCCTTGAAAGTACAGGGGGTCCCCGACTTACGAACGCCCGACTTACGAACCCCTTCTACTTACGAACCGGGCGCTGCGGGGACCCTCTGCCGTTCTGCATGGTCCATCTGCTGTTCTGCGCATGCGTGGCCAGACGGAGCCTCGGAAAATGTCAGAAGTGTCCAAAATTGGCAACGCATGCGCAGAACGGCATTCGACGGAACATCGAAAAACATTGGCAATGTCCGTAATTGTCGTTCTGCGCATTCGCGGCCGACTTACGAACATTTCCGAATTACAAACAGGAGGAAAGTCCCTAACAGGTTCGTAACCCGGGGACCCCCTGTAACTGGTTTACAATGTATATAACTTAATTTGCAAGGCAGGGTGTTTGTACCTTTTGCTCATCAATTAAAACCTCTTGAAGACCACAAGATTTCACACTCTGTGGAGCAAAAACAAATTTCCTTACAGCTGGGTGGTCAAGGATGTTTATATACCTGTTCTACTCTCTCCCTTACTCCATCTCCATCCTCAGCCATCTGTACCGGATGTTGACCCAATCTTCCAAGTCACTAGGAGGTGAAGAAGTCAACAAGTTCATGGCCTTGATTCACACACAGCTCTACTGAAGTGAACCAGACAGGAGATAGCTCTATCCTCTGTAGATGTGCATGGCTGCTCTGCACTCCTCACTTGCTAATTGTTTTACAGCATTAGATTTGATCTCAGTTGATCATTCATGAGAAGGGTAAGCCCAACATTCATTATGTCCAGTACTCACCTTCATGTCTTCCGTGCAGATTTTTTGTACACTGATCATGAACCGTGACGTTAATGTTTTTCTCTCTCATACATTAAAGCAGAGATGATCCTGAAATAAAGGAGTAGACAATGTTGGCTTAGTAAGTTAGATGAATCTGTGTTCCCTTTGAATACTCAGTAATGTGCAAGAAAAAAAAAAATCTTACACTTATGATTGAAATAGACACATCTTTTGTTTGTTTACTAAGAAAAATAAACATTCTCTTTGCTAGGTTAACCATATCTACTCCTTTAGTAGCCTCCCTGGCAGTATGCTTATGTCAGATTTTTGAATCTCAAAGCGGTACATTGTTTTGCATAGAAATCTGGCGTTTCATATTTTAGGCCTGTAATTCGTATGCCCTGTACACACGGTCGGATTTCCGATGAAATAAAATCCGATGGAATTTTCCGTCGGAATTCCGATGAAGCTTCCATCAGTCTTGCCTACACACCATCAGACACAATTCCAACCGTCCAAAACGCCGTGACGTACAACACGTACGACGGCACTATAAATGGGAAGTTCAAATCCAATGGCGCCACCCTTTGGGCTGCTTTTGCTGATTTCGTGTTACCGCGTGTTAGTAAAAGTTTGGTGTTAGCTGATTCGTGCTTTTCATCCTCCGTGCTTTTCAGTCCGTTACAGCATGACGAATGTGCTATCTCCATTACGAACGCTAGTTTTACCAGAACGAGCGCTCCCGTCTTGTAATTTAGTCTGAGCATGCGTGGATTTTTCTCCACACAGACGATCGGAATTTCCTATCGTTTTTTTTTCCACCAGAAAAATTTAAAACATGTTCTATTTTTTTTACACCGATGGAAAAAAGTCCGATGGGGCCCACACACGATCGGTTTTTCCGATGAAAAAAGTCCATGGGACTTTTTTCATCGGAAAAACCGACCGTGTGTACAGGGCATTAGTAATAACTCACTTAACCACTTAAGCCCCGGACCATTTCGGGCCATTAGGACCAAGCCTGTTTTTGGGATTCGGCACTGCGCTGCTTTAACTGTAAATTGTGCGGACATGAAATGTTGTACCCAAATGAAATTTGCGTCCTTTTCTTCCCACAAATAGAGCTTTCTTTTAATGGTATTTGATTGCCTCTGCAATTTTTATTTTTTGCGATATAAATGGAAAAAGAACGAAAATTTTGAAAAAAAAAGATATTTTCTCATTTTTGTTATAAGAAAAATCGAATAAACTCAATTTTAGTCATACATTTAGGCCAAAATGTATTCAGCCACATGTCTTTAGTAAAAAAAATGTCAATAAGCGTATATTTATTGGTTTGCGCAAAAGTTATAGCGTTTACAAACTAGGGTACATTTTCTGAAATTTACACAGCTTTAAATTTATGACTGCCTATCTCATTTCTTGAGGTGCTAAAATGGCAGGGCAGTACAAAACCCCCCCAAATGACCCCATTTTGGAAAGTAGACACCCCAAGGAAATTGCTGAGAGGCATGGTGAGCCCATTGAATATTTTTTTTTTGTCCCAAGTGATTGAATAATGACAAAAAAAAAAAAAAAATTACAAAAAGTTGTCACTAAATGATATATTGCTCACACATGCCATGGTTATATGTGGAATTGCACCCCAAAATACATTCTGCTGCTTCTCCTGAGTACGGGGATACCACATGTGTGGGACTTTTTAGGAGCCTAGCCACGTACGGGACCCCGGAAACCAAGCACCGCCTTCAGGATTTCTAAGGGCGCAAATTTTTGATTTCACTCCTCACTACCTATCACAGTTTCGAAGGCCATAAAATGCCAAAATAGCACAAAACCCCCCCAAATGACCCCATTTTGGAAAGTAGACACCCCAAGCTATTTACTGAGAGGCATGTTCAGTCCATGGAATATTTTATATTTTGCCACAAGTTGCGGGAATATGACAAACTTTGTTTTTTTTGCACAAAGTTGTCACTAAATTATATATTGCTCACACATGCCATGGGCATATGTGAAATTACACCCCAAAATACATTCTGCTGCTTCTCCTGAGTACGGGGATACCACATGTGTGGGACTTTTTGGGAGCCTAGCCGCGTACGGGACCCCAAAAACCAAGCACCGCCTTCAAGGTTTCTAAGGGCATAAATTTTTGATTTCACTCCTCACTACCTATCACAGTTTTGAAGGCCATAAAATGCCAAGATGGCACAAAACCCCCCCAAATGACCCCATTTTGGAAAGTAGACACCCCAAGCTATTTGCTGAGAGGCATGTTGACCCCATTGAATATTTTTTTTTTTGTCCCAAATGATTGAATAATGACAAAAAGAAAAAAAAATGTACAAAAAGTTGTCACTAAATGATATATTGCTCACACATGCCATGGTTATATGTGGAATTGCACCCCAAAATACATTCTGCTGCTTTTCCTGAGTACGGGGATACCACATGTGTGGGACTTTTTGGGAGCCTAGCCGCGTACAGGGCCCCAAAAACCAAGCACTGCGAACGCTGCAGTTATGTGTGTTGTGTTTGGTAAGTGACAGTGATCGATCGATACTGCACTTGGGTGGGCTGGGCTGGGCTGGGCTGGGCGGAGGGGCTAAACGCAGGCGCTAGCAGGTATCTGGGCTGATCCCGCTAACACTGCGTTTTTGGGAACCCTAAACCGCTGGGGATGCTAGTATAGATCTGATCAGATCTGATCAGATACTATACCACTAAGGGGGGTGTATGCTTTGCGCGTGGGTGTTAGCGTTACTGTCACTAACCTAACACTGCCTGGGGCGACGCAGACCCTCTCTGGCGCTAAAACCTAATTGATCTCACCCGCCGGGCGATCAGGGGGGTTAAACCTTTATTGGGTTATATACGGCGGGTGCCCTGATGCTATAAAAAGCAAACTAATCAACCAGCGTCACCCGTAACCTTTATATGGTGATCACTGGTGAAAGGGTTAACTAGGGGCAATCAGGGGGTTAAAACCTTTATTAGGTTAAATATGGGGGTACCTGACACTATATAAAAACCTGACGGGTAACCTAAATAACTAAATAACTTACTGGCTAACCAGTGACACCAGTGACGCTTATACGGCGATCACTGGTGAAAGGGTTAACTCTAGGGGCAATCAGGGGGTTAAAATAATATATGGGGGTACCTGACACTAATAAAAACCTGCGGCGAACCTAAAAAAAAATAACTGCCTATCTAAAACACCAGCGACACGAATACAGCGATCGGAAAAACAATCGCTTAGTGACGCTGAAGTTAGGGGGTGAAAGGGTTACCTGGGGGGTGATCAAGGGGTTAAACCTTTATTAGGGGGGGTTAGGGGGCTACCCTGGACCTAAAGGGGCCTAATCCTAACTGCCCTGCAACTTTTTACAATCACAGATGACACTAAATGCAGTGATCAGTAAAATAAATGATCACTGCAATCAGTGACACTGTGATTGGGGGCTTTGGGGTGACCTGGGGGGTGATCTGGGGGTGACTGGGGGGTGATTTGTGTGCCTATGTGTACCTACGTGTCAGTGGACTGTTGGTGCACTAACCTGCTTCTTCTCTGCTCGGCGCCGGGAACGGAAAGACCGCGGCGAGGGAGATGACATCACTTCCTCCAGCCTTGTTTACATCACATGGCGGAGGAAGCATTTTCATTGGCCGGGAGCGATCGCGAGGGGGGGGGGGGCGGAATCGAGCGGCCGCCCCCTCATGCCTGATCGCTCCCGAACACTTAACGGCCGCTCACTGCAGTAAAGGGGGGTCCGGATGGACCCCCCAACTGCACAAAGGCGATCACGTAGAACTACGTGATTCTGCCTGTCCGTGCCATTCTGCCGACGTAAATCGGCGGTGGGCGGTCGTTAAGTGGTTAAATCTGTCCAAACCAGAGTCTATTAGACATCCCGGGTATGATAAAGTTTGAAACACGAAATCATAAAATATCATATAATAAATAACTATAAATAATTGTAAAAAATAATAATATAAGAATAATAAAATACATTTCCACACAAATCGCTATCGCTCAATTCTGCAAGTGTTCTAATTTATTATCACTGTTCTAGCTGGTCTAAAACCACTTTTGACATAAAGAGACACTTTTTGGTTGCTATGGACAATCTCAAGTTTCCAGGCAGAAAAAACAGTATATATAATATATAACTGCAGGCAGGGCACTGGACAAAGCACTAGGGACAAAAGGGATGTGAAATGATTTGATACTGTAATGTAATCCGTAAGATTACAGTGAACTGTATGTGGTATTTTTTTTTTACTTTTTGAATTTGCCGCCGGGCTCTGCCCCCAATGCGTCGCGACGCTTGCAGGGAACAGAGCCCAGCACACAGAGCAACGGGTGGATGATCCGGTGGAGGACACAGTGGGGGGACATCGCAGGATCCTGGTGACAAGGTAAGTAACCGGGGCCAGGATTCTGCAATACAATCCCGAGTGTGGCTCGGGGTTACCGCTAATGGTACTGAAATTTAACCCCGAGCCACACTCAGGAATATTGCCAGGAGGGTTAAAGTATATGTAAAGGCAAACTTTTTTTTTCCTAGGTTTGGATAGAGTAGACAAGAATTAAACTTGTCTAAGCAGTACATCACAGCCATTGGGGGCAGAAATACTAATTTGGAGAATTTTTACTTTAAAAAGTTTTTTTTTTTTTTTTTACTGAATAAAATGAAGATATGTTCTGTATAATCCAATTGTGAGTGAGAAAAAATCCTGTTGTTTTTTCATTTCCCTTGGACATATGTGAGCATTTAAAGTGAACACAGCGACACAGCTTTGCTACCGTATATACTCGAGTATAAGCCGACCAGAATAAAAGCCGAGGCACCTAATTTTACCATAAAAAACTGGGAAAACGTATCGTATTGACTCGAGTATAAGCCTAGGGTGTCCATCTGCATGCCTCACTGTGCCTCACTTTGCCTCACTGTGTCCATGTGCATGCCTCACTGTGCCCATGCCTAACTGTGTCCATGCCTCACTGTGTCCATGACTAGACTGACGTTTAACATGGGAGTCTATGGAAGGGGTCCCGGCTTTGAAAGTTCGGTGCTCCCCGGCCGTAGGTCCCCCAAACAAAAAACTTTGCACACTTATAGAGGACTACATGTGTGCCAAGTTTCAGGTCCAGGGGACCTACGACCAGCCAGTACCGGGTCCCCAAATTTACCGGAGAAATTAGCGTTTAACATGGCAGTCTATGGAAGGGGTGCCCCGCTTTGAAAAATCGGTGCTTCCCGGCCGTAGGTCCCCCGGACAACAAACTTTGCACAGTTGTAGAGGAAGAGTGGGGCTACCAGGTCCCCAAAGTCCAGAAGATAAGGTTCAAAAAGGTGACTCGGGTATAAGCCGAGGGGGGCATTTTCAGCACAAAAAATGTGCTGAGAAACTCGGCTTATACTCGAGTATATACGGCAGAGGCGTAACTAGAAACCTCTGGGCCCCGGTGCAAGAAATCACGAAGGGCCCCCCCCCCCCCCCCGAAAAAGCATGATTTTGATACTTTTTTTTTGAGGGGGGTGGCAACGGCGGTAGTTGAGGGGGGTGGCTGCAGTGGTACTTGAGGGGGGGTGGCTGCGGTGGCAGTGGTGGTGCCATCCTCTCCCACCACCACCTGTGCCTCTTACTGATCCCATCCTCCCACCACTGATTTCATCCCTATCCCCCCCATCACCTCTGTTATAGAAGTAATGGGGGGATAGGGATGAGATCAGTGGTGGGGGGATGGGATCAGTAAGAGGCACAGGTGGTGGAGGTTGGCATCGATTGCTCAGCTCTGCAAAATGTCACTTACCGTCAATCAATCGATTCCCCGGGAATTCCGTTCGATCGGTCACGGTGCCTTCTAATCTCCCGCCAGGATGCCTTCTTGCCTCATGGGTAGACGGTAAAGGTATTTCACGCAGAGAGGAAAGCTTCTCCCTCGCCTTCTCTCATTAGTGTCAGCATGTCTGCTGACTTAATTTTTCAGTGTCTGCCCCCAGACTCAGCGCTGCCTCTGCCCAGGCCCAGATTTACTCCCTTTGTCGCCCCAAGGCCAGGTCCTTCAATACCGCCCCCCACACACACACCATCACATAGGGGGACTCCCCAGAGAGCCCCTCTTACATCAGGGCCCCCAGAGAGCCTCCCTACTTACATCAGGGTCCCCAGAGAGCCTCCCCCTACATCAGGGTCCCCAGAGAGCCTCCCCTTACATCCGGGTCCCCAGAGAGCCTCCCCTTACATCAGGGTCCCCAGAGAGCCTCCCCTTACATCAGGGTCCCCAGAGAGCCTCCCCTTACATCAGGGTCCCCAGAGAGCCTCCCCTTACACCAGGGTCCCCAGAGAGCCTCCCCTCTTACATTAGTGTCCCCAGAGAGCCTCCCCTTACACCAGGGTCCCCAGAGAGCCTCCCCTTACACCAGGGTCCCCAGAGAGCCTCCCCCTTACACCAGGGTCCCCAGAGAGCCTCCCCCTTACACCAGGGTCCCCAGAGAGCCTCCCCCTTACACCAGGGTCCCCAGAGAGCCTCCCCCTTACACCAGGGTCCCCAGAGAGCCTCCCCTTACACCAGGGTCCCCAGAGAGCCTCCCCCTTACACCAGGGTCCACAGAGAGCCTCCCCCTTACACCAGGGTCCCCAGAGAGCCTCCCCCTTACACCAGGGTCCCCAGAGAGCCTCCGCCTTACACCAGGGTCCCCAGAGAGCTCCCCTTTACACCAGGGTCCCCAGAGAGCTCCCCTTACACCAGGGTCCCCAGAGAGCTCCCCATACACCAGGGTCCCCAGAGAGCCCCCCCTTACACCAGGGTCCTCAGAGAGCCCCCCTTACACCAGGGTCCCCAGAGAGCCTCCCCCTTACACCAGGGTCCACATAGAGCCCCCCTTACACCAGGGTCCCCAGAGAGCCCCCCTTACACCAGGGTCCCCAGAGAGCCCCCCTTACACCAGGGTCCCCAGAGAGCCCCCCCCTTACACCAGGGTCCACATAGAGCTCCCCCACTTACACCAGGATCACCAGAGAGCCCCCCCTAACATTAGTGTCCCCAGAGGCCCCCTTCCTTACATTAGTGTCCCCAGAAAGACCCCCCTCTTACATCAGGGTCCCCAAACAGCTGACTCCCCCCTTGCAGGGGTTCCCCTGTACCTGGCTGGTGGAGGTGGGAGGTGGCGATCGGCAGCTCTATGGTGTCCACAGGCAGGGGGGTCTTGCTGGGGCTAGTAGTTGGATCTATACAGCAGAGGGGGGGGGCCTCTGACCCGGGCATCAGCAACATTGTACAAGCAGTGTGAAAGTGAAACTAATACCTGCCCGGGTCAGAGGCTCCTCCCCTTTCCTCCCCTCTCCTCTGTATACACACTGACACGAGAGAGAGAGAGAGAGAGAGAGAGAGTACTACAAGCCCCAGGGAGATCCCTGCCCACACAGGCACCATAGAGCTGCCGATCGCAGCCTTCCACCTCCTATGACATCCCCCCACTGCACTCTAAACGGGCAGCCAGAGGTGCAGGTAGGGGAGATGTCTTGGGAGTCTTGGGGGGTTGCCGCGGTGCTGCCCCTGCATCCAGCGGTGGACGGGCCTCTCACACGGGCGGCGGGCGGGCCCCAGGGACTTCATAGAACTACAGGGCCCAGTCGCAACTGCGACTGCTGCGACCCTGAAAATTCCGCCACTGATATACGGTATTTCACTCACTTTGTTAAGTGAGCTGTTCTCTGGTAAACCAGTTCAATAGTGTAGCTCTGCAATCAGAAAGCAACTCTATTGTGTTGATTTACTAAAGGCAAATAGGCTGTTTACTTTGCATAGGAATTTTAACTTAGCTTGGTGAAAGTGAAGAAATACCCAATCACATGCAAGGAAAATTAATTAAAACATATTTTTGCTTGCACGTGTAACGGGGTCCAAAATTTAGGGGAAGTGTTTGAGTGGTAGTTGTGCTCAAACACCCCAATTGTCAGGATTCTATCAACCATTTTGTCCGCAGGGAGAGTATCGGTGTATAGTTCCCTGTGGCCTGCAGGTGGCGCTGTCATAGTAGGCCAGGGTTGAACCGCTGATACAGTGCTGTGCCTTGTGTGTCCCCTCTCAGCAGCCGTACGGTTGGTGTGGCAGGTCTGCTGTGCATGCTGGGAGAGGATATAAAATGGGCGGACGCTGCCTGTTCGAGGTTCGTTCTTCTTCGGTGGTCGGGGGTCCTACCCCAGGGAGTGTGTTCCTGTCCGCCCTGGGCACCTTTGGCCCAGGGGCGAAGGTCGGTGAATCAGTCCCAGGCACCTTTAGCCCTGGGACTGCAGCAAAGGCCTTAAGCCCAGCACCTTCGGCTGGGGCCCATCAAGGATCAAGGAATCCCAGGGTGCCGCCTTGTGAGGGGACCGTATTTTGGATGAGGAGGCCGGGGGAGGACTGTTCCGAGGGACCGGTGAGAAGTCACAGTGAAGGAAGAGGCCCGGTAACTCTCTGGAGGGATGTCTTCTCCTTACAAAGAGGTCAAGTTTTGAAGTACCAAGTTCACCAGGTCTGTGGCAGAGACCAAGTTCACCAGGTCTGTGGCAGAGGCCAAGTTCACCAGTCTGTGGCAGAGACCGTGCAGTTAAGTTAGAGTACCATTTGGCTGCTAGTCCCTTCCTAGGGAGACTATCCATCTGGGCTGAGTCTGCTTGAGAAGCCGAGCAGTGAAGTGATTGTGTTTGTGCCTGGGCCTCTCCCACACCTTATGCTGTCCTGTCTTTTACTCCAACCTTTTCCTATCAGAGACTGTTATTTTGCAAAGAGAAAATAAACTCTGCGTTGGAGTTGCAGCTGATGTGGACATTCAGGTTACTGGGGAGAACAAGGACTTATCTCTATCTATTGTAGAGGTGAGAATCATTCTCTGGAGGATTCTGGTTTCTGGCCGTGGAGACCCGCTAACAACATCGCTCAACCTCTTTACACAGGAGGGTACGGGCTCTACCCAAAGGCAGGTAAAGGGGGTTGAGGTCGCTACACACATGATTAGGTGATGAAAGTTAGCAGCTAGCAGAACCTCATCTCATTCACTTAGCTATGGGAGAATTCCAGATGAAGCCTGAGGAAGGAGCATGCATGCTCTGAACGCGAAGCACCGCCCGCTGACCCGACCTGGAAGTGACGCCGTTCGTGTGCACCGTTGATCCTTGTCCCAGCCATCTGGAAGCACTGTGCATCAACAGTGTGGCCAAAGGACGGCCAGATCGCGGACCAACGTCCAAGCCCGTGATGCCGGCCTCCCCCCCTCACCCAGAAGTCGGAGCAGATGAACTGTGCTCTATACACCAATGCCTGAAACTACTACACCTTTGTGAGTGTATCTATAACTTTACTATTAAAAATGTTTACCTATTGCACTTTTTTTCTTCCTTTGCAAAGTGAACAGACAGTTTTCCTTTAGTAAATCAACCCCTGTGTTCATTATAATGGGAAAATGTAGCTGTCCTCATGTAATGTTTAATAATTAAAAACTACAAAAAGAAGAATTTTTTTCAAACATTAACTCAATAACCTTGACTTAAACTTAAAAAGTGAACATTTGCTATGTTATAGGGAACATCTTGAAATGTTATTTGTGCCTAAGGCAGGCCATGCATGGTTTGAATCTCGGGTGAGATTCAAATCATGTATGGGCAGGCTGAATGTACCAAGTTGATTGATTGATCAACTTGGGTACAACCAGCCTGCTGGGTTTTACCTGCCATTATATATAGCAGCTGCTAGCAATAATCACTGTCTTCTCCAGGCGGGAACGGATTCCCCTGCTGCGAGAAGACAATGGCTCAAACAGGAAGGATTCCACATCAACACTGTCTGTGTTGATGTGGTAATTGAGCAAATTTCTTTCCTGCAAACTGGTTTCAGGAAAGAAATTTCCTGTGTATGGCCAGCCTAAGCAGGGCCCTGGAAAAAAAAAAAAATAGTTTTGTGTTGAATTACTCCTAAACAATAGCAAAACACTTCCTCTACCCTTGAGCCTCAAAGATGATCTTACCCTGCAGGTATACAGTTTTGTCACTACTCTATTAGGTTGGCTACCTCCACAAAGAGACCCAGTGCAGATGCAGAACAAGGCATGGTAAGCCAGTAATGGGGAACATCATCAACTGTAAGGAGACCACAGGCTATACTTGTGACTAGTCCTTTGCCCTCTGCCAGATTTTTTTGGGCACAGCTTCCAGAGTTTAGGTCCCTTTTAATAACATTTACATCAAGCTAGTCTCTTTTACACATCTATCTAAAAAAAACATTCCTTATAAATTGAAATAATATTACCCTTTCCACAATCGCTGTGCTCCCCTTTGGCGCAAGCCCTCGAGGCATGTTTTTCATTTTTTTATGGCTCCCGTTTCTGCCTGGCTCTTGGCAGTCACATGCGTTCCTACATCTACAGCAATACTATTGTTTATTTATGTAACTAACGACAGCATTTTACTGTGAAATACATATCAGATTTGAACTTAAGCAGAGTTGCTGCAAACATTCATTTCCGATACACCATCCATCTCTATAACCATTGTGGTGTTATAGTTTATAAGCAAATGGTGCCTATGTTTTAAGAAGAGCGGTCTTATTATGCTGATGCCAGGGTAATTGTCTTATGTATTATACATCATATTATTCATTATATATAAGTGGAATGGCTCACATTGATTTATGTGGCTGTATCTCTGGCCCACAAAGGCCAGAAGACTAGAACTCTTCAGGATCTCGATGTTTTTATATATTTAAGCCAAGTAAGCAAAATTAATGCAATTCTGCATTGTTCTACGATTCCCTTTGTTGGTGTTTTACTGGTGTTAAGAGAAAAGCCATACTGTAGAACCCAATTAAATCAGCAACAAAACGATGTGAGCATTCAAAAAGTAGTATTATAAATGAGTGTAGAGGTAGTAGTGCTAATATGATTATTGTTTGTAACAAGCAAGAAGTAATTGCCAAGAAAATCTGCATTAATAATCGTTTTTAAATTTTTGATTTCAAACCATAAAGATAATAATTTAAAATATTTTGATTTTTAAACCATAAACATTTTCATTATAAAACAGAGAAGCTAATAATAATTGCTATTTTAATTATACATTTTATTTTTAATTACTGAAATAATTATGATAATCATAATTATAGTAATACAATATCATCACTATTAATCTGAAAACTTAAGTTCATTGTATTTAAATTATGTTGATTAAAATTATTGCTTTTTTGTACAGTACAGGGGCACCCCCATCTTCGACTGTGCCCAGATTATATCCCAGGTCCTGTGCTGTAGCGTGCAGATGCTGCTACAGCCACTATACAGTTGACGGCAACAGCTCAAATTGAGCATTATTATGTTTGGTGTTGATCTGGTGTTTTTGTGCACGTGTGTGTCTATATACTGTTTTTTTTTTTATTCTTTTGGACAACTTATAATTTGTTAAATTATATTTAATTTTGAGTCAGATAAAGATGAACACAAACAAGTATTAAACTTAATTTCTTCATATCTAAAAAAAATGTAATTACCGTATATCTCACATCTACAGGCTGAAGGCTTTTTTGTTAATGAAGCCTCCAGTGATCATTATGTACTGGCTGACACAGTGATCACGTGATCAGGATCAACTTTTATTGGTTGCTCACTATTAGTAGCGCAGATAGCAAGCAATTGAGCTGTAAGTTTGAAAATGATTTGCTAAACTATTACTAGACTTGACAGGCTTCACAAATTTGTTGCACAATTGCAGCAAGTCCACATTGCATGACTCCAGATTAACTTTCTTTGCAAGCATTCTGAAAGTCTGCTGCAAGTTCTGGTTCAGTTATTTTGTGCAATAGTCATCCCACCACAGGGGTCACTGTGACTTGCAGAGCTCTTGCTGTAGACTCACCACTGCAACTTTGCTCTTGCTAGCGACTTGCCCTGCAAATTTGCTTCAAATTGGAAAAGTGTCAACTAGTCTAGAACTTGTGCTTCAACTGCTCTGTAAGTGTACAACTTGCCAGGGAAAATGTGCAGCAGTTAACCACTTAAGGACCAGGCCTATTTTTCAAACTTGTTGTTTACAAGTTAAACAAATTTTTATTTTTTTTGGAAAATTACTTAGAACCCCCAAACATTATATATAGATTTTTTCAGACACCTTAGAGAATAAAATGGCGGTCCTTGCAATATATATATATGTCACACCGTATTTGCGGTCTTACAAACGCAATTGTTTTGGAAAAAATATTTTTTTTTAATAAAAAAATTAGAAAACAGTAAAGTTACCCCGATTTTTTTGTATTGTGAAAAATAATTTTACGCCGAGTAAATTGATTCCCAAAATGTCATGCTTCAAAATTGCGTCCGCTCGTGGAATGACGACAAACTTTGACACTTAAAAATCTCCATAGGCGAAGTTTAAAAATTACTACAGGTTACCAGTTTTGAGTTACAGAGGAGGTATTTTGCTATCACATGTGTGGTTTGAACACCGTTTACATATTCATGCGTGACCTCAGATCTCACATTTACACTTAAATGCAAAAAACAAAACAAAAACAAAAATAAAAAATGTGCCTTTAAGGCTGTTGGGCGGAAGTGACGTATGACCTCGCTTCTGTCATCAAACGTCATTGAGTCGAGTGGGGACCATCATTCCCTCACTTGACTTAGTGCCTCTGAGGGGAAAGGATTGGATCGTCTCTGCCTCTACCGCCACCGATAAAAGTGATCTTGTGGCGAATCCATCACGGAAACCCCTTTTATCGTAAATCAGACCGCCCCGAAATTTCAGAAAATACCGGGGTTATGGCAGCTATATGCTGCCATAACAACAGTATTCAACATCAAAGTACCGACGTATAACGACGGTGGGTGGTCGGGAAGGGGTTAACAAGACTTACAATTCAACACTGCCACAAATTTGTGGCAAGTTATCCTTGCTGTCTGGGAGGCTGGTACATGTAAGTGACAGTTGGATCTGACACCCCTATTTTTAAAATCTTCAATTCCACATGCCTCCTACAGGTAAAATCTAGTGTTATAACTTGTTCCCTCATATATAATAGCAATCATCAAGCCCCACTTGAAGATGGACTAGAAAATGGAAGATATGACAATTAAAACTTTTTTTCATAAAAATTCGGGGGTATAATCCATAAATGTATTCAATGCGTTTTGGGGGCCCAAACGCCCCCTTTATCAGGGCTTGACTGGCAACAATGTGAACAAACCAGAAGTGAACTGAACATACAATGGTATTTTTTCCAGTGTAAAATAATAGCACAGGCCTTATCAGCAGCTTGTTTGGCAGCCTGCCAAATCTGGACCATTCAGTAGTGGTGTGTTGCTTCAATTTCAATTCTCATTACATTATACTACAAGCCAAGGAGACCGTGGAGATCCTCTGGAGTGTAGAAGCTGCCTGCCCAGTAACTAGATCATTTACACCAACATCAATACCTTAAGATCCGTAAGATAACCCTGCGGGGCCCAGTGCTATCTTTCCCCTTTCCTCAACTGCTAGAAAATTAAGAAGACCCTGTTGCAACCAAGAAAGTAGATAGTTAATTAAAGTCTATTTATAATGCTTATCATTACCACATCCTTTGCAATGGATCTTCACGTTCCCACAGAGATACAAACATCAGTAGAATGTTCAATATCTGATACTTCCAGTTGTTTCTGATGCTTGCATCTCTATGGTTTGCTATGTATAAACCATGCAGGTTTAGGAGATATCCAGGGCAGCTACAGGTAAGCCTTATTATAGGCTTACCTGTAGTATAAAGTGGTCTGTAAGGGTTTACAACCACTTTAATGGACACACCGCCACTGTAAAATGAGAAACACAGAAGGTCCTGGTCCATTTAATGATGGATAGATATTTACCTAACCATAGTTCTAAAGCCCTGTACACACGATCACATTTCCTATGGATTCTGATTCCGATGGATTTTTCCATCGGAAATCCGATGAAGCTGACTTCCATCAGTCTTGCCTACACACCATCAGTCAAAAATCCGACCGTCCCAAACGCCGTGATGGAAAACACTCCGACAAGCCGAGAAAAATTAAGTTCAATGCTTCTGAGCATGCGTCAACTTGATTCCGAGCATGCATGGGTTTTTTGTCCGATGGAGTTCCACACAGACGATCGGAATTTGCTATCGTTTTTTTTCCCATCGGGTAAATTTAAAACATGTTCTATTTTTTTTCACTGATGGAAAAAAGACCAACGGGGCCCATACACGATCGGTTTGTCCGATGAGAAAAGTCCATCGGACTGTTTTCATTGGTAAAACCGATCGTGTGTACACGGCATTAGGGGTGGACTGAGTACCTGTCCCCCAAGCCCGTAAAAATAATGTATGTTGGGTTCCTGAGTGGAGATCCTTTCCTATCCATCCAGTGACAGCTGCTGTGCTTTATGCTTTATATACGGTAGCTATTTATTCTCTGTTCAATGTACAAAGCAGTGCAACAAATACAGGGATAGAGCCCAAACTCTAGCACTCATTCCTAAAATTGGCAGTGCAAAAGATCTCATACCAGTAGCCATTAACTATCACCATACATTTTGCTGCCCATGTGTAGAAAAAGAAGTGAAGCTTGTAATTAAGTAATATTTCATTTTAGAAACTGTAGACTTCCTATCATCACCCAGACTATGAGGAAATCTTAATAAACTCAGGCCATATTAGTCCTTAATTTAATACATAACTGTTCCATAGCAAAACGAAACGTATTCATTCATTGTGATTCCATTTCCTTTCACTCCACATCCTGTGTATTATTTTATAACTCACGATAATTTGAATAAAATACATATTTGTATTCTATTATGTCTTCCCTCCTGCTTCTCTAACGCTCAAAGCATTATTATATAATGAATTATGGTTATGGCTCCATAGACAGTGGCTTTATTTAACAACACAATCTAAAAATGCTGCATCCGGGTATTAATTATATAAATAGTATATTCCTTGAGAGGTTTTTGTTCATTGACTTTATTAATGGGCCCTAATTCCATCCAGACATGAAAAATGCTACAAACAGTATATACTTTAAATATACAAATTAAGTCTTAATAATACTAATAATGTGAAGGCTCAATTTATACTTTGAATGTATAAAGTGCTTTTATCATATGTCACATATCAATGGAATAAAATTGAATGTTAAAGCTGAACTCCATCTTTAACTTCAGTCTTGTACAGTTGTGCAGCGTCCACTCCTGTTATTACCGTATATACTCGAGTATAAGCCGACCCAAATATAAGCCGAGGCCCCTAATTTTACTACAAAAAAATGGGAAAACTTATTGACTCGAGTATAAGCCTAGGGTGTCCATATGTATGCCTCACTGTGCCTCACTTTGCCTCACTGTACCCATGCCTCACTGTGCCCATGCCTCACTGTGTCCATGACTAGACTGACGTTTAACATGGGAGTCTAAGGAAGGGGTGCCCAGTTTGAAACATCGGTGCTCCTCGGCCATAGGTTCCCCAGACAAAAAACTTTGCACACTTATAGAGGCGAAATGGGGCTACATGTGTGTCAAGTTTCAGCCGGGTAACGGGTCCGAAAAGTCACCGGAGAAATTACCGTTTAACATGGGAGTCTATGGAAGGGGTGCCTGGCTTTGAAAAATCGGTGCTCCCCGGCCGTAGGTTCTCCGGACAACAAACTTTGCACACTTGTCGAGGAAGAGTGGGGCTACATGTGTGCCAAGCTTGGAGTCCAGGGGACCTACGACCGGCCGGTACCAGGTCCAAATATTCACAGAAGAAATTACTGTTTAACATGGGAGTCTATGGAAGGGGTGCCCGGCTTTGAAAAATCGGTGCTCCCTGGCCGTAGGTTCCCTGGACAACAAACTTTGCACACTTATAGAGGAAGAGTGGGGCTACATGTGTGCCAAGCTTGGCCGGTACCGGGTCCCCAAAGTCTGGGAGATCAGGCGCAAAAAAAGGTGACTCGAGTATAAGCCGAGGGGGGCATTTTCAGCACAAAAAAATGTGTTGAAAAACTCGGCTTATACTCGAGTATATACGGTACTCTGATTCCACTGCACACTGGGAGCTTCCTAGGAACACCCGCCCATCCACACTGTCATCCACCCATCAAGACATTTTAATCTTTCCATAACTCCTTTTAATACTGGCGGCTTCAGGGCACTGTGTGATATTTATTTTAGTACAGCACTCCACTGGCCCCTCCCACTAGCCATGATCTGCAGGTATTTCCTAAAGAATCCCAGAGACCTAGTGATGACATCATTAAAATGTCCAAAAACAGATGTGTAATTTAAACAGAAAGTTTTTATTTAAAAATGTCATTAGCATCACGATGAGGGTGGGGGTGGGAGAAGAAAATATGGAAAAAAAATAAAAACATATTACATTTCTTTAACCACTTAAGCCCCGGACCATTTGGTAGCTAAAGGACCAGAGGCTGCTTTAACTGTAAATTGTGCGGACATGCAATGTTGTACCCAAACGAAATTTGCGTCCTTTTCTTCCCACAAATAGAGCTTTCTTTTAATGGTATTTTATTGCCTCTGTGATTTTTATTTTTTGCGATATAAACGGAAATAGACCGAAAATTTTGAAAACAAATGATATTTTCTACTTTTTGTTATAAGAAAAATCGAATAAACTCAATTTTAGTCATACATTTAGGCCAAAATGTATTCAGCCACATGTCTTTAGTAAAAAAAAAATCAATAAGCGTATATTTATTGGTTTGCGCAAAAGTTATAGCGTCTACAAACTAGGGTACATTTTCTGGAATTTACACAGCTTTTAGTTTATGACTGCCTATCTCATTTCTTGAGGTGCTAAAATGGCAGGGCAGTACAAAACGCCCCCAAATGACCCCATTTTGGAAAGTAGACATCCCAAAGAAATTGCTGAGAGGCCTGTTGAGCCCATTGAATATTTTTGTTTTTTGTCTCAAGTGATTGAATAATGACTAAAAAAAAAAATTACAAAAAGTTGTATCTAAATGATATATTGCTCACACATGCCATGGTTATATGTGGAATTGCACCCCAAAATACATTTTGCTGCTTCTCCTGAGTACGGGGATACCACATGTGTGGGACTTTTTGGGAGCCTAGCCGCGTACGGGCCCCCGGAAACCAAGCACCGCCTTCAGGATTTCTAAGGGCGCAAATTTTTGATTTCACTCCTCACTACCTATCACAGTTTTGAAGGCCATAAAATGCCAAAATAGCACAAAACCCTCCCAAATGACCCCATTTTAGAAAGTAGACACCCCAAGGAAATTGCTGAGAGGCCTGTTGAGCCCATTGAATATTTTTTTTTTGTCCCAAGTGATTGAATAATGACAAAAAAAAAAAATTACAAAAAGTTGTCACTAAATGATATATTGCTCACACATGCCATGGTTATGTGTGGAATTACACCCCAAAATACATTTTGCTGCTTCTCCTGAGTACGGGGATACCACATGTGTGGGACTTTTTAGGAGCCTAGCCGCGTACGGGTCCCCGAAAACCAAGCACCACCTTCAGGATTTCTAGGCACAAATTTTTGATTTCACTCCTCACTACCTATCACAGTTTCGAAGGCCATAAAATGCCAAAATAGCACAAAACCCTGCCAAATGACCCCATTTTGGAAAGTAGACACCCCAAGCTATTTGCTGAGAGGCATGGTGAGTATTTTACAGCTCTCATTTTGTTTTTGAAAATGAAGAAAGAAAATATATATATATATATTTTTTTTTTTCAATTTTCAAAACTTTGTGACAAAAAACGAGATCTGCAAAATACTCACAATACCTCTCAGCAAATAGCTTGGGGTGTCTACTTTCCAAAATGGGGTCATTTGGGGGGGGGTTTGTGCCATCTGGGCATTCCATGGCCTCCGAAACTGTGATAGGCAGTGAGAAGTGAAATCAAAAATTTACACCCTTAGAAAGCCTGAAGGCGGTGCTTGGTTTTTGGGGTCCCGTACGCGGCTAGGCTCCCAAAAAGTCTCACACATGTGGTATCCCCGTACTCAGGAGAAGCAACAGAATGTATTTTGGGGTGTAATTCCACATATGCCCATGGCATGTTTGAGCAATATATCATTTAGTGACAACTTTGTGCAAAAAAATAAATAAAAAATTGTATTTTTTCCGCAACTTGTGTCAACATATAAAATATTCCATGGACTCGACATGCCTCTCAGTATATAGCTTGGGGTGTCTACTTTCCAAAATGGGGTCATTTGGGGGGGTTTTGAACTGTTCTGGCATTTTATACACAACATTAGGAAGCTTACATCCACTCTTCTAACCACTTGAAGACAAAGCCCTTTTTGACACTTTTTGTTTACATGAAAACATATTTTTTGTTGCAAGAAGATTATGTTGAACCCCCAAACATTATATATATTTTTAAAGCAAAGGCCCTACAGATTAAAATGGTGGGTGTTGCATTTTTTTTTCTACACAGTATTTGCGCAGCAATTTTTCGAACGCATTTTTTGGGGAAAAAATACACTTTTTTTTTATTTTAATGCACTAAAACACACTATATTGCCCAAATGTTTGATGAAATAAAAAAGATGATCTTAGGCCGAGTACATAGATACCAAACACGACATGCTTTAAAATTTCGCACAAACGCGCATTGGGGACAAACTACATACATTTTTAAAAGCCTTTAAAAGCCTTTACAGGTTACCCCGTTAGATTTACAGAGGAGGTCTATGGCTAAAATTACTGCCCTCGATCTGACCTTCGCGGTGATACCTCACATGCATGGTGCAATTGCTGTTTACATATGACGCCAGACCGACGCTTGCGTTCGCCATTGGGCAAGAGCAGGGCAGGACAGGGGTGCTTTTTTTTATTTTATTTTTTATTATTAATTTTGCTTTTTTATTTTATTTTTAAATTGTTCCTTCCATATTTTTTTTTTTTTTTATCATTTTTATTGTTATCTCAGGGAATGTAAATATCCCCTATGATAGCAATAGGTAGTGACAGGTACTCTTTTTTTGAAAAAACTGGGGTCTTCTAGACCCTAGATCTTTCCTCTGCCCTCAAAGCATCTGACCACACCAAGATCGGTGTGATAAAATGCTTTCCCAATTTCCAAATAGTGCTTTTTATATCCGGGGGGGGGGGGACATTCCCTCCCACTGCTTGTAAAAGCAGTCCAGAGGCTAATTAGCCACTAGGATTGCTTTTACATGAAAGCCGGCCGCTGGCTGAAAAGAATGATACCAAGATGATACCTAAACCGGCAGGCATCATTCTGGTGTAAACATTCAAAGTCCAGCAACATACCAGTACGTTGCTGGTCCTTGTTGGACATGTATTGTAATCTTTTTTTTTCATGCAGCCAGTTGGCTGAACGAAAAAAGAAATTGATCGGTGGGTATGCCCACCATTAGAATACCTCCCTTCATCCACCCACTTCTAATGATGGGCATACATGCACCATTTATATATGCCGAAGCATGGGGGCATCTTCCCGCAAAAGTTATGCCGCGTACACATGGTCAGACTTTTCCACGGCCAAGCTTCCGTCGGAATTTCGACCGTATGTACGCGGCATTAGGAGCAAAATCGCTCATCCGCTCCTCCGCCCCTGCTGCCCCAATGCTTCGGCATATATGCTTTTTTTTTTTAACTGTGGTGGTGAAATCACCTCCTACAGCACTGGAGTCGCAGGGATCAGGCCTGTCTCTGCGAACGCTGCAGTTATGTGTGTTGTGTTTTGTAAGTGACAGTGATCGATCGATACTGCACTTGGGTGGCCTGGGCTGGACGGAGGGGCAAAACGCAGGTGCTAGCAGGTATCTGGGCTGATCCCGCTAACACTGCGTTTTTGGGAACCCTAAACTGCTGGGGACGCTAGTATAGATCTGATCAGATCAGATATTGATCTGATCAGATACTATACCACTAAGGGGGGTGTATGCTTCACGCGTGGGTGTTAGCGTTACTGGCACTAACCTGACACTGCCTGGGGTGTGACGCAGACCCTCTCTGACGCTAAAACCTAATTGATATCACTCGCCGGGCGATCAGGGGGTTAAACCTTTATTGGGTTATATATACAGCGGGTGCCCTGACACTATAAAAAGCAAACTAACTAACCAGCGTCACCCGTAACACCTATATGGTGATCACTGGTGAAATGGTTGACTAGGGGCAATTAGGGGGTTAAAACCTTTAATAGATAATATATGGGGGTACCTGACGCTATAAAAACCTGCGGCGAACCTAAAAAAATGAACTGGCTACCGATCTGCATCACCGACGCTAAGACAGCGATCAGAAAAATGATCGCTTAGCGACAGTGGTGATAGGGGGTGAAAGGGTTACCTGGGGGGCGATCAAGGGGGTTAAACCTTTATTAGATAATTTATGGGGGTACCTGACGCTATAAAAACCTGCGGCGCACCTAAAAATAATTACTGGCTACCAATCTGCATCACCGACGCTAAGACAGCGATCAGAAAAATGATCGCTTAGCGACAGCGGTGCTAGGGGGTGAAAGGGTTATCTGGGGGGTGATCAGGGGGTTAAACCTTTATTAGGGGGGGTTAGGGGGCTACACTGGACCTAAAAATAACTTTAGTGACACTTTTCACAGTCACAAATGTCACTGATTGCAGTGATCAGTAAATAAATGGTCACTGCAATCAGTGACACTGTGACTGGGGGCTGGGGGGTGATCTGGGGGGGGGGCGATTTGTGTGCCTATGTGTCCTGGTGTCAGTGTAGTGTTAGTGCACTGACCTGTGTGTCTTCTCTTGTACGGCGCTCGGTATATGTGAGCGCCGCATGAGAGATGACATCACTTCCTCCTGCTTCCTCTGCCTGTGTTTACATTACACAGCAGAGGGAGCATTTTAATTCGACGGGAGCGATCGCGGGGGGTGGCCGGAATCAAATGACCGCCCCCTCATCTTGGATCGCTCCCCAACGAATACCGACCGCTCACTGTATAGGAGGGGGGTCCGATCGGACCCCCCAACTGTACAAAGGCAATCACGTACACTGTACGTGATTGTGCCTGTCGGTGCCATTGTGCCGACGTACATATACAGTGAGCGGTCGTTAAGTGGTTAATAGGCCAAAGAGCAATATGATAAAATAAGTCAGTAATTTATAGGTTAGGTTTTAGGCCTTAAAAATAAATGTAGTACCTTATGATTAGGGATGAGATTCGTATTGATAAGTTCCCTCCCTAGGCTTCACCCTTTGCATTTATGCCGCGTACACACAATCGGAATATCCGACAACAAATGTTCAATGTGAGCTTTTGGTCGGATATTCCGACCGTGTGTAGGCTCCATCAGACACTTGCTGTCGGAATTTCTGACAAACAAATGTTTGAGAGCAGGTTCTCTATTTTTCCGACAACAAAAGTTCTTGTCGGAAATTCCTATTGTGTGTAGCCATTTCCGATGCACAAAAGTGATGCGCATGCTCGGAACCAATTCAACACATGCTCGGAATCATTGTACTTCATTTTTCTCGGCTCGTCGTAGTGTTGTACGTCTCCGCGTTCTTGACCATCGGAATTTACGAGCAACATCTGTGTGACCGTGTGTATCCAAGACAAGTTTGAGCTAAAATCCAACGGTAAAAAAAACCACGGTTTTGTTGTCGGAAATTCCGATTGTGTGTACGCGGCATTAGTTCTGTTCTGGCTGCTGTTTTCGGCGGAAGACCTACTACTGCTAGATGAAAAAAAATGTGTTGTTTTTAAAAATGACAAGAAAAAAACATTTTTTAAACTGATATTAAATAATTATTGATTGCGGTGCTGTTGCGGTCTGTGAACACTGTAGTTGTAAAGCTAGACGTTTTTTTTTACCTTAACGTGGTTGTAAACCTCAGACATCAAATATGAACAAAGCATATCAATTAGGAGCACTAAGTGTCACTTTTGTCTGCTGCTTTGTTCGATCTGCTATCAGCATGAATCAATTCTGACAAGTTTTCCTGACACCAAGAGAAAAATGATGGGGAGGGACCTCCAGCTAATTGACAACCTCAGCTCTGTGTGCTGTGTGGAGGGGGTGTGTCTCTTCCCTCCAATCAGCTCTCAGAGCTCTCCTCACTGAGCTCTCCAGAGGTTAACTTAAAGCGGAGCTCCACCCTAAAGTGGAACTTCCGCTCATCGGATTCCTCCCCCCCTCCGGTGCCACAATTGGCACCTTTCGGGGGGAGGGGGGTGCAGATACCTGTCTAAGACAGGTATTTGCACCCACTTTCGGGCATACACTCTGCGGGTAAACTGCGGGTAGTACGTCACTCAGGGCCACCATCAGGGGGGTACAGGCAGTACACCTGTAAGGGGCCCGGATGCCCCCCTTTTTTTTTATATATTTTTTTCTTTTGTAAGGGGCCCGGAGTTCCCCAGGGCCCCGGATGGAAACCTCCCTTTTTTTATTTATTTTTTTATATATTTTTTTATTATTAATTTTTTTATTTATTTATTTTTTAATTTATTTATTTATTTATTCATTTTTGTAAGGGGCCCAGAGGTCCCCAGGGCCCCGGATGGAAACCTCCCTTTTTTTTTATATATATATTTTTTTTCTTTAATTTTTTTTTTTGTAAGGGGCCCAGTGGTCCCCAGGGCCCTGGATGGCAACCTCCATTTTTTTTGTTTTTTTGTTCTTCTGGTTTTTTTTGTGTTCCCTACCGGTTCTCCTCGGCTCCAGGGGGCCCATGCTTGAAGCTGTGTAAGGGGCCCCAAAATTCAAAATTCCTGATGGCTGCCCTGACGTCACTTCCCGGTCCCCCCCCCCCCCTGTTGTGTTCTGGGAAACACACGGCTCCCAGAACACATCGGGGACCAGTGAAAGATGCGCAGCGCTACTCGCGCATGCGCAGAAAGGAACCGGGAAGTGAAGCTGCAACGCTTCACTTCCTGATTCCCTCACCCATGATGGCAGTGGGGGCAGCCGAGAGACGAGCAATCGCTCGTCTTCTGCTGCCGACGTCGCTGGACTCCAAGTGTCCATTTATTAAAAGTCAGCAGCTGCAGTATTTGTAGCTGCTGGCTTTTAATATTTTTTTTTACGGCAGGAATCTGCTTTAAGCCATTGGCTCCTGCTGCTGTCAATCATTGCCAGTGAGGATAGAGAGGCAGCGGGCCGAGCCAATGGTCACACAAAGCGGGACTCAGGAGTGGCTTGCTAAGGGGGCACTTGGCAGGGGGCAGGTGGCAGGAGCCAGGAGCTCCAGTGGAGTACCTGAGGAGGATCAGGGATGCTCTGTGCAAAACCATTGCACAGAGCAGGTAATATAACATGTTCTTTAAAAAAATGTGCTACCAAATTATGCTGGCCCTGAAACTGTCTATAACAACTGTGCTGGTTTTGTACCCCCAAGTACAGCTTTAGGGCATTCCCCAAACCTGTACTTTTAAAGAATGTGTGTGTTTTTCATGTTGCTCTTGAAGCTGTATTTAAATATCTCTCCCTTGACTGTGCTTTTCTACATAGGAAAAGGCCCCTCCCTCCATTATCATTTCGTATACTAAAAGGCCCCTCCCTCCATTATCATTTCGTATACTAAAAGGCCCCTCCCCCATTATCATTTCGTATACTAAAAGGCCCCTCCCTCCATTATCATTTCGTATACTAAAAGGCCCCTCCCTCCATTATCATTTTGTATACTAAAAGGCCCCTCCCTCCATTATCATTTCGTATACTAAAAGGCCCCTCCCTCCATTATCATTTTGTATACTAAAAGGCACCTCCCTTCATTATATGTTTTTTAATTGAAGAGGCCCCTCCTTCTACTGTCCTTTACCTAATACTACCATGACCACGTTGTGATCTTTGGTGAACCTCAAACTTTGGGCTTTACTTTTCTGTGGCTCCAAACCTGCCATTTAATGGAGTATTTTAGGGGGCTGCTTTAGGAGTTATTTTTAATTAAAGTACATTTTTAGACACACACACAACAACTAGCACATTTTTAGGGGTGGGAGGCAACCAGAGTACCTGGAGGAATCCCACATAAGCACTAAGAGAACATGCAAAGTGTCCCGGCTGAGATTCAAACCAAGGACCTCAGTATTGCAGACAGATGACAAGGCATAAGTGCTAACCAAAAATCTGCTATGCTGCCCTTTTTTATATAAAAAATACTTCTCCATCCACTGTTCTTTATTTAGTTATTTTTTATTACCAAAGATCTCCCACATAGATGCCCAGCTTCCCGCTCTTTTTTTTTCCGGCAATAACTTGCACAGTAGCCAACCATGGGGGCCACACTCCTTCAAAATTCGCCTTTCTGTTGATTTAAATCAATTTGCCTCAAAATTCACCTTCAGCTAAAATGTTTGGATTGATTTGCCAAACTTTGGAAAAATCAAATGTTCTTTGACTTTCATGATCTGCAATGTTCTTCAATGTCAGTGGCAATATTGAGGCCTTTGGGTCAATATAATAGTCAGGAATGTAATTTGATATAAAATGGCAGCCCCTTTATTTCTCTTATGTCACGTTAACTTCCCCATGCATGGCAAGAAAACAGATGTAATTTAGAGAGAAAGTCCAAGCATAAATATGATATATATATATAGTATCTCACAAAAGTGAGTACAGGGGGTCCCCGGGTTACGAACCCGTTAGGGACTTTCCTCCTGTTTGTATATCGGAAATGTTCGTAAGTCGGCCGCGCGTGCGCAGACCAGCAATTACGGACATTTACAATGTTTTTCGATGTTCCGTTGAATGCCGTTCTGTGCATGCGTGGCCAATTACAGACATTTCCGACATTTCCCTAGGCTCCGTCTGGCCGTGCATGCGCAGAACAGCAGATGGTCTGCCCAAAATGGCAGAGGGTCCCCGCAACGCCCGGTTCATAAGTAGGAGAAGTTCGTAACTCGGGCGTTTGTAAGTCTGGGACCCCCTGTACATTTTTGTAAATATTATTATATCTTTTCATGTGACAACACTGAAGAAATCACACTTTGATACAATGTAAAGTAGTGAGTGTACAGCAGGGGTGTCCAACCGCTGGCCCGCGGCGCCCTCTGATGTGGCCTGCCATGTCTTGTTCTGAGATGGCGGGTCGGCAAGCCCAGATTGCGGGTTCCAGACCCACCATCTCTGAGCATTAGCGTGTAGAACGGAGCAACCACTAGAGGAAGCAGAGCCGATGCTTCCTGTATAGTGCCGACTCCTTCACAGGCGGAGTGATACCAAATGTACTCCGCCTGTGACAGGAAGCATCGGCTCTGCTCTCTACTGCAGCCGCATGCTTCTGTCACACTAATGCACGGGAAGTGAACCCGTGATCTAGGACAGCAGCCAGCAGTGCCAGTACCAGCTAGCAGTATAAGTACCAGCCACCAGTACCAGCCACCAGTACCAGCCACCAGTACCAGCCACCAGTACCAGTCACCAGTACCAGCCACCAGTACCAGTCACCAGTACCAGCCACCAGTACCAGCCATCATAACCAGTCACCAGTAGTACCAGTCACCAGTACCAGTACCCGCCAGCAGTACCAGTCATCTGTACCAGTACTCGCCAGCAGTACCAGTACCAGCCATCAGTACCAGTCACCAGTACCAGCCAGCAGTACCAGTCATCAGTGCTAGTACCCACCAGCAGTACCAGTACCAGCCAGCAGTACTAGTACCCACCAGCAGTACCAGTACCAGTCAACAGTACCCGCCAGCAGTAACCGCCAGCAGTACCAGTACCCACCAGCAGTACCAGCCAGCAGTACCAGTACCAACCAGCAGTACCAGCCAGCAGTGCCTGCCAGCAGTACCAGCAGGCAGTACCCAACAGCAGAATCCTGAGGAAGAAGTGAAGACTGAGGTCAGTTTAGGTGCAGGTAAACCGCTGTGAATCAGTGTGAAAGCAGCCTTAGGCCGCTTTCACACAATCGATCCGATCGGGTCTGCCTGTCTGTTTTTCAGGCGGGCCCAGTCGGACCCTCCATTCACCTCTATAGAGTGGCAGCTGTATGCAGACTCATGTCTGTTTACACCCGCCTATCTGCAATCCGATCTGCTTAAAAAAACAGAAGGGGATCTGTCCCCTTCTGTCTGGGCGAAGCGGAGGGCCCATTGAGTAGAGCGGGCTTTGTCTGTGTCTGCTCTACATATTCAGAGTGGACACAGACCTTTCAGCCGCCCGCTCCGCTCATTGTGGCCCGCGACCAGTTACCAAGTCGCTGAAGTGGCCCTCGCTCCTCAAAAGGTTGGGCACCCCTGGTGTACAGCTTGTATAACAGTGTAAATATGATGTCCCCTAAAAATAACTCAACACACACCAAATCATGTCTAAACCGCTGGCAACAAAAGTCAGTACACGCCTAAGTGAAAATGTCCAAATTGGGTTCAAAGTGTCACTATTTTGATTGGCCACCATTATTTTCCAGCACTGCCTTAACCCTCTTGGTTAAGGAGTTCACCAGAGCTTCACAGGTTGCCACTGGAGACCTCTTCCACTCCTCCATTGCGTTATCATGGAGCTGGTGTATGTTAAAGACCTTGCGCTCCTCCACCTTCCATTTGAGGATGCCCCACAGATGCTCAATAGGGTTTAGGTCTGGAGACATGCTTGGACTGACAGGCTGACCCCCCCACCCCTTCAACCTTTGCAGCAATGCTGGCAGCACTCATACGTCTATTTCCCAAAGACAACCTCTGGATATGACGCTGAGCACGTGCACTCAACTTCTTTGGTCGACCATGGCAAGGCCTGTTCTGAGTGGAACCTGTCCCGTTAAACCGCTGTATGATCTTAACCACCATGCTGCAGCTCAGTTTCAGGGTCTTGGCAATCTTCTTATAGCCTAGGCCATTTTTATGTAGAGCAACAATTAATTTTTTTAGATCCTCAGGAGTTCTTTGCCATGAGGTGTCATGTTGAACTTCCAGGGACCAGTATGAGAGAATGAGAGCGATAACACCAAATTTACACACCTGCTCCCCATTCACACCTGAGACCTTGTAACACTAACGAGTCACATGACACCTGGGAGGGAAAATTGGGCCCAGTTTGGACATTTTCACTTAGGGGTGTACTCCCTTTTGTTGCCAGCAGTGTAGACATTAATGTCTGTGTGTTAAGTTATTTTTAGGGGACAGAAAACTGTCACTGGTATACAAGCTGTACACTGACTACTTTACATTGTAGCAAAGTGTAATTTCTTTAGTGTTGTCACATGAAAAGATATAACACTCAACTTCTTTGGTCGACCATGGAGAGGCCTGTTCTGAGTGGAACCTGTCCTGTTAAAACGCTGTATGGTCTTGGCCACCGTGCTGCAGCTCAGTTTCAGGGTCTTGGCAACCTTCTTATAGCCTAGGCCATCTTTATGTAGAGCATCAATTCTTTTTTTCAGATCCTCAGAGTTCTTTGCTATGAGGTGCCATGTTGAACTTCCAGTGACCAGTATGAGAGAGTGAGAGTGATAACACCAAATTTAACTCCCCACTCACACCTGAGACCTTGTAACACTAACGAGTCACATAACACCATGGGAAAATGGCTAATTAGGCACAATTTGGACATTTTCACTTAGGGGTGTACTCACTTTTGTTGCCAGGGGTTTAGACATTAACGGCTGTGTGTTAAGTTATTTTGAGGGGACAGCAAATTTTTAGCACTTACCCCATTTAAGGGACCGGCTGGTTTTGTTGGGTCTGCAAATTACCTGCATGGCTTCCGTTGTCAGGGGTGTAAGAAAGGTCTTCAGAAAAGTCAATGTCCACACCATGTAAAACCCAAAACAGTTAGACTTTATTTTTATCTTTGCTGAGTGAACTTAGAGGAAGAGTAGAACACGAGAGAGAAAATACACAGGGGAAGGTTCAGGCACGCAACACTTAAACAGCACTCGTCGCCACTCAAGCCTGGGTGGGTATTGCTCACCCGGATAGTCCCTTTAGTGGTCCTAGCAGCCGGGATGTAGCACGAATCAATCTTTCCTTTGTATCAGGATACGATCAGGAACCCTCTGCCACAGGATTAAAAGTCCCGAACCTCCCAGCCAAGCAACAATGAAGAGAGCCTTTAATGCCAGATTGGCATATTGCAGGGCTTATAATTATGGATCCCTCCTTAGGTGAGTTTCCAGGCCTCTTCAGGAGACAGCAGTACCATCGCTAGTCTCCTCTGGGACTGATCCTCCCCTGGACTCCTTTCCTAAACCGTGGCTCCCCGCAGGTAGGTAGCTTTGGGATACCTTCTTGAGAACCTAGGCCCCAGCCAGCAGAGCTGGGCCTACGAAGCAGCGAGGCACACACACGGGACCAATGGGTCCCCAGGAACGACCCCCACAAAATGGACACCGAACAAAGGCGTCTGCCCCTTATGTACCCCCTCCCAGCATGCACAGCACGTTCACCACGCTCACTGCACGGCTGCCGAGAGAGGACACCCAAGGTGCTGTGATACCCCCTGTGGTTCAACCTATGCCGGTGGTAACAGTGCCACCTACGGGCAACAGGGAACACTACTGCCAGGCAGCATCACACCCAGAGCAGAAGCAATAATGAAATATCAATTGCTCTGAGCCCAACTATTGGCCCAGACTACCCCTAAATAGACACATAGCGCCCCCAAATATTGGGGGGCGGCGCTACATATAAAACAGATCAAAAAGAGAAGTTCACTATTAGGGTTTACAAACAATTTAATTATAACCCTCCCATCCCCAAGCCGCGTATATTTACCTTCCATTTGCTCCCCCAATGCTCCATTCAGAAGGGAAGTAAAGCTTTGTGCAAGCTGCGAGTCACTAGAGTTGTAGCTTACATAGGGCTGTGGACTCCCTGTGTGCTGTTTAGCCTGGCGCTCTCTTATGAATTGAGTTGCATGCTCTTCCATATCTGGAAATACCGGGTCTTTGCTTTGGCTCCCAGCACTGAACAGAGTAGTGAGTGGGTAAAGGAATTATATATGGTGGGGGCGAGGGGTTAAAGCAAACCTGCTGATTTGCCCGGAAAGGGTAAAACACAAGTTTGCTTTAGGAGGGTTATCTACTTGTTTTGAAAAGAAAATAGCAACTTTTTTTTTTTTAAGGTCTGGATGAGCTCTCTTCCCTAACTTAGGCCCTGTCCATTCATTCCCTTTTTGAACCCCCCCCCCCCCCCCCTTTTTTTGTGGCCAGGCCTCCTTTTGATGGGTTGTATTAGGTCTCAGAGCTGTTAGCACAGCTGTGGAATAAGGGGTATATCATTGATCCGCTTTGTTGATGATTTTCTCTTTTTAGTTATTGTTGAAACGTCTTTATATAAACTGTTGGCGCTATATAAATCCTAAATAATAAAAAATATTTGTGAATGGGTCTTCAGCTAATTCAATACCTGTAGTGCCTTATTGTTTTGATATTGTCTGTAATGCCCTTTATCAAGGGTAGCAATTTTGTACACTTGTTTATCTGAAAATTTTCAAGGTATGCACTGTATGTGTACTTCTTCTTTTGTTAAAACTTTAATAAACTTAATTAAAAGAAAAGAGAATAGCAGAATGAAGTGGATTTATCATTAGGTAAAACAGGCTTGTGCAGCTGATATGGTCACCAGCAGACAAGACATAGCTTTTCCCCTGAAGTTATCAGCTTAACCTCCCTAGCGGTAATCCCGAGCGTGACTCGGGGTTGTTTTTTTATGCTAGGATCGGTAACCCCGAGTCACGCTCGGGGTAGACATTGCAGAGCCCGCAGCGGAGTTTCCTTACCTTCTCCTGGCGATCCAGCGATGATGTCCTCTGCTGTGATCGCCAGCGAGATCTCCGGCGAGTGTCGGCACTTTCGTCCCCATCTGACTTCCTAGTTCCGTTCCCTGCGAGCCGCAGCGTCGCAAGGGAGCGGAACTGGGCGCCAAATTCAAAAAGTGAAACACATAGTATACATACAGTATACTGTAATCTTACAGATTACAGTACTGTATGTAATAATTACACACCCCCTTGGTCCCTAGTGGTCTGCCCAGTGTCCTGCATGCACTTTTATATAATAAAAATCGTTCTTTCTGCCTGGAAAATGGAGATTGTCCATAGCAACCAAAAAGTGTCCCTTTATGTCAAAAGTGGTTTTAGACCAACTAGAAAGCAGCGATAATAAATTAGAATCACTCGCAGAATTGAGCGATAGCGATTTGTGGGGAAATTCGTCATCAAACACTAAATCTAATGACAGCGACAATTCTGCAACTGAGCAAATTTCAGTGTTTTTGATTTGATTACATTATTGAATAATTTTTATTATAATTAGATTACTATTTTTTATAATTATTTATAGTTATTTATTATATTATAATTTATAATTTTGTGTTTCATATTTATCATACCCGGGATGTCTACTAGACTCTGGTTTGCTTAGGTTTAAGTAAGTAATTACTAAGAATCGCAGGCCTATAATACATAACACCAAATTTTCATGCAAAATAATTGTACCGCTTTTGGTACATAATTCCAGAAAGAATCATACCGCCAGGGAGGTTAAACATCTTTTGGTCGAAAAAAAAAAAAAAAAGTCCTATAGAAACACAGAAAAGCATGGAGGTAGAAAACAGAGAAAAAGTGAAACAGATAAACAAAAAGATACAGAGAGAGAAAGACACAAAGAGAGAAGAAGAATGAGATAGCGAGAGCAATATGGAAATAATTACCTATAAATAAATATAATAAAAAAAAATAAAACAACACAAAGGGTGTCCCAAGAACACAACTGATAATTTTCTCTCCATTCTTTCTTTTCTTTAATTAATTATCAAGGACTTGCATTAGACAACTCATACGTCTCCACAAACTGATCAATGCAGAGCTTCTAGTAGCGTGTTTCAGTGTCGCTGTCAAACAATTAGGCCTGAAAGACAGAAAACATACTTTGTGAATGTATGGCTGTAATTAATTAATCAGATGTAACAATTACCCTCATCATATCAATAGCTAGCTACGGCAATTTAAATTTTTTTTTTTTTTTTTTTGTCATGATATAATTACCCGAAGGACCATATTTATCAATTTCTGGATTTTATTATTAAGTATATGGGTAGGCGTTTCAGGCAAAGTATTATCCACCAGCATTGCACCACAATAACAGGCATTATATAAGAATGTCAGCAAAGCACAGCCTAACCTAGGAAAACGGTAAACAGCAGAGACAATTGTATTGCAAAGTATAAAATAAATAGAGCCCATTCTTAGGTAAATTACTGTATAGTGTGCAGTCTATTCTGGTCAAAGTATAATTAAAGGAGTAGTAAAGTTACATGTTTTTTCACCTTAATGCATCCTATGCATTAAGGTGAAAAAACATTCGACAATACCGCCCCCCCCCGAGCCCCCGTTTTACTTACCTGGCCCCTCGAAAGTCCCACGCTCGTCCCCGTCATCCTCTTCGTTTTTCAGCCTGGCCGCCGATTGGCTACACTGGATGGATTGAAAGCAGCGCAGCCATTGGCTGGCGCTGCTGTCAATCACATCCAATGACGCGGCGCGCGGGGGGCGGGGCCGAGTGATACAGTCGGCGGCTATGGCCGCCGCTGTATCACGGGAGCGCGCCCGCAATCACTCCACACCATGCGAGCTCACTCCGAATGTCCGAAAGTTGCTAAATTCGGACGAATTTCGATTCGTTACGAAACGAATTGCACAAGCCTAGTGTGCATATAGTTATATTTGGTGTGACACACCCAATCAGAATTGATTACAGTATGGGAGGGGGAGTGGTTAGTGAAGGGATACAGTAATATCATGAATATGTTTAAACAAGTCAGTGACCCTCCTCATCCCTACGTCATCATGAGTTAACACAAGTCAACAGGCCATCTGGCGATGACTCATTCTGTCCCAGACACATCAAACCACAATTCTTTATTTATACATAGTGCCTATACCAGCATCTTTCCAAACATCAGCTGATAATGGCAGATCTAAACTATTCTGTATATTGAAATGGCTGAACATGGTGTATTCATGAGAAGGCACAATTACAACAATCCTCTCTTTTTTTTCTTTTTCTTTTCAAGAACGTGACAATCACAAAAACCCAATATGCCCCCCCCCCCCGACGTATGCCCCTGGGCCACTTTCCCACAAGTTTACCACCACACTAAGCAAATGTAGCACTACCCCCAGTTAAGAGAGCTGCTGGTTTGTTTTGGGTCTGTACCCTAGCTATCACCCCCAAGAATCTGTCTCGAACCCTCCCTTGGCACAACTGGTCTGCAAGAGAGTGGAACCCACTAGCAATGAGATACACAATAATACTACCCAACAGTAAAATGGTACATAAAATTGTTACCTTGTATAGCCACTGGTCCGGCAGGGTAATATAGAGAACTCCACACAGTATTCTGCTTAACCAAGAATCACGTTTACTTAGTGGTAAAAATAGCAGAGTCAAGCAGCTGTACAGTTGACTTGTGTAGGGCCCTGCAGAGTCAATGATATATGACAATATTATCACACAATCTAAATGCGCACTTTCTAAATAAGTAAAAGGCCTATGCTCGTGAGCTCTCCCTAATGGGCAATACTGTGCCCGTGTACCGTCACTATCAATCCTAGTCAGGCCTGACTAAGTTCAGTGTCCAGTTCCTTCAGTGGTAGGAGTCTTCGCTAGCAAACGTTGGTGCACATAGCATTTGTAATCCACAGGGGTATTAAAGGAAAGCAAACTAAACTTCCACAATGTATGTGAATGAAAACTCTATGGCGGTGCAAACGCTAACTTTTAAACCATGCGGCCTCCGTGAGATGCTCTATGTCCTGGCGTGTGGCACACTACTAACAATGGTGGGCCTTAACAAAGTCACAGGCCTACACAAACAGTTAATGAAGTCCAGGCAGGTGCCCTCTCACCAAAGTAGGCCTCGTCCCTCCGGTACCTCGATCCGCGGCCTCTCCGCAACTTGCAGTCTCCGGTTCCTCTCACAGCCGCAGTGGATGTCGGTTGATGGATGACTCCGGTCTCTGAGAAGCGCAAGCTGGTCACACGGAAGAGGATCCCTCCTTTAGCTTAGTGATCCTCCGCAAAAGCTGTAGGCCCAGGCTTTTGGCCTAGACGCTCCGGCAGCAGGCCTCACACAGACTTCCTGCTTGATTGAGGGCAAAGTCCAGAGAGAGAGAGAGTGCAGTAACCTCCCCCAGAAAGCTGTGCAAGAATGCAATGCACTTTGGGAGTACAGCTGCACTGTGGGTACCATAGTCTATTAGATACCCATGGCAATGGAGTCCCTTTCTCCCTGTACCATAAGTTCCACAATGCATTGTTCGATAAGGTTAAACAACAGTTGCTGCAATATCTTAAAGAGACTCTGGAGGGAGCTGAGGATATTCTCAAGATAACCATAGTCCTTTATAACACACTACAAATCGGCACCCCACTACACATACAAAAATAGAAAACAACAAACACATAATCTCAGCTGCATAGCAATTTGTCCATGAAATACAAAGGGGGAAGGGGCGTGACAGTCCATAAAAGCAAGTGGGAGGGGCATGATAGCCTTTAGGCCAAGAATAAAAAATAGTCCCAAAAAAATATGCAAAAAGAAACTCTCTTGTATGGCTTCCGAATGTCCATTAAATCGTAAGACGGAAGGAAAAGGAAATGCAAAGGAAATTACCACATTATAATTCTCATTCTCCTCAATTTTTCCCAAAACCTTTGGTTTGATTCTGTGATCATTCATATGTACAGACATGAATTCTCTACCCCAAACCCTGCCTCTTTGTAAGGACAGAACTTGGCATCCACAGACAAACTGGAACTGATGCATTGGGCTAGACTTGGGTCTTCGGGCTGGCACATCTGGATCTCTCTTGTGATGCTTACTGGAATTTTGTAGACCTTGGGCGTGCGTCATATGGCTAGCCCTCAAAGTGTCATTCCCAGGAACACTTTCCAAAAGGAGTCCGCCTTTAGTCATCTGAGCACCTGCTATGGTGTTTGAAAGATCAAGGATGAGCAAAGAAGATTTCCATATAAAAGCTGTAGTCATCTCTTCATCCGGATAGGGTATGGGGCAGGGTATGAATGGGGTGTAGGGTATGAATGGGGTGGGCAGTTCTATATTCTATATTCCATATAGATTCAATATATCTAACTAAACATTTTTTCTTGCCAACTCCAGTATTTTAGCAGAATTTCAACAAAACGTAAACACCTTCAGTTTCTTCTATCCCCAGGACTCAAATGGACCCGAGGAACTCAGAACAGAACATTTTACCCAAACCCCCCCAAAAATCTCCCACCTTTGCAAATATATCTGATCATCAGCAACAAAACAAAACATTAAGGCCTCATGCCCACTGACGTTTTTACAGCTGCGTTTTTTACAGCTTAAAAACGCCTGTGCATGTTATTGTATATTTTTTTTTTTGGGAAAAAAGAAAAAAAAAAAAACGCGGAGCTGAAAAACGCAATCGTTTCTGCGCGTTTTTTGACGCTCGCGTTTTTTTCTGCCTAATTCTGACGCTGAGGAACGCACTGGTCCTGTTTTTTTTTACAGCTTAAAAACGTCTATGCTATTTGCAGCTCAAAAACGTCTAGGTGGGCATGAAGCTTTAGACTAACATGGACAGGCGTTTTTAAGCTGCAAAAAACACAGCTGTAAAAACGTCCGTGGGCATGAGGCCTTATGGATAAGCAACATTACATGATTAACACCTCACGACTGACACCCTGGAAATTCAAAAGGTAAATATCCAGAATAGTCATTCTGACTGCTATTCAAACAACCTTTCCCATCACATTTTAGTACCTCATGGACTCAATATATGCAGCAATGTATTTAGATTACGGTTACTTAATTTCAGTAACTCTTCAAACATTTTTCCCAAATTTCACCCTTATGTTACCAAAATCCCTTTATCAATTTTTAATTTAACCCCAAACTTTTAGGGAAATATATAACATGGGCCTGAACCCAATATGAGACAACCTGTTGTGTACATTCTAAACACACACTTAAAATACTTTACTAATCAAAATGATACCCTGTGCGTTCATTAACCACTTAACGACCGCCCACTGTAAATATACGTCAGCAGAATGGCACCGACAGGCAGAATCACGTATATGTACGTGATTGCCTTTGTATAGTTGGGGGGTCCGATCGGACCCCCCTTCTTTACAGTGAGCGGTCGTTTTACCTTCGGGAGCGATCCGGCATGAGGGGACGGCCGTTCGATTCCGGCCACCCCCTCTCGATCGCTCCCGGCGAATGAGAGAGCTTCCCCTGCCTGCCAGGAAGGAGGAAGTGATGTCATCTCTCCTGGGGCGCTCACATATACCGAGCGCCATACAGGAGAAGATGCCAGGTTAGTACACAAAACAGCACACTGACACCAGGACACATAGGCACATAAATCGCCCCCCCAGGCCCCCCCAGACACCCCCAGATCACCCCCAGCCCCCCCCCCCAGCCCCCAGTCACAGTGTCACTGATTGCAGTGACCATTTATTTAGTGATCACTGCAATCAGTGACATTTGTGACTGTAAAAGTGTCACTACATTTAGTCTTAGGTCCAGTGTAGCCCCCTAACCCCCCCCAATAAAGGTTTAACCCCCTGATCACCCCCCAGATAACCCTTTCACCCCCTATCACCACTGTCACTAAGCAATCATTTTTCTGATCGATGTCTTAGCGTCGGTGATGCTGATCGGTAGCCAGTAATTTTTTTTAGGTTCGCCGCAGGTTTTTATAGCGTCGGGTACCCCCATATATTACCTAATGAAGGTTTAACCCCCTTGATCGCCCCCCAGGTAACCCTTTCACCCCCTATCACCACTGTCACTAAGTTATAATTTTTCTGATCGATGTCTTAGCGTCGGCGATGCTGATCGGTAGCCAGTAATTTTTTTTAGGTTCGCCGCAGGTTTTTATAGCGTCGGGTACCCCCATATATTACCTAATAAAGGTTTAACCCCCTTGATCACCCCCCAGGTAACCCTTTCACCCCCTAGCACCGCCGTGGCTATGCGATCATTTTTCTGATCGGTGTCTTAGCGTCGGTGATGCTGATCGGTAGCCAGTAATTTTTTTTAGGTTCGCCGCAGGTTTTTATAGCGTCGGGTACCCCCATATATTACCTAATAAAGGTTTAACCCCCTTGATCGCCCCCCCAGGTAACCCTTTCACCCCTATCACCACTGTCACTAAGCGATAATTTTTCTGATCGATGTCTTAGCGTCGGTGATGCTGAACGGTAGCCAGTAATTTTTTTTAGGTTCGCCGCAGGTTTTTATAGCGTCAGGTACCCCCATATATTATCTAATAAAGGTTTAACCCCCTGATCGCCCCCCAGGTAACCCTTTCACCCCCTATCACCACTGTTGCTAAGCAATCGTTTTTATGATCGTTGTCTTAGTGTCGGTGATGCTGATAGGTAGCCAGTAATTTTTTTTTAGGTTCGCCGTCAGGTTTTTATATAGCGTCAGGTACCCCCATATATTACCTAATAAAGGTTTTAACCCCCTAATTGCCCCTAGTTAACCCTTTCACCAGTGATCATCATATAAGTGTTACGGGTGACGCTGGTTAGTTAGTTTGCTTTTTATAGTGTCAGGGCACCCGCCATATATAACCCAATAAAGGTTTAACCCCCTGATCGCCCGGCGGGTGATATCAGTTAGGTTTTAGCGTCAGAGAGGGTCTGCGTCACACCCCAGGCAGCGTCAGGTTAGTGCCAGTAGCGCTAACACCCACACGTGAAGCATACACCCCCCTTAGTGGTATAGTATCTGATCAGCTCAATATCTGATCTGATCAGATCTATACTAGCGTCCCCAGCAGTTTAGGGTTCCCAAAAACGCAGTGTTAGCGGGATCAGCCCAGATACCTGCTGGCACCTGCGTTTTGCCCCTCCGTCCAGCCCAGGCCACCGAAGTGCAGTATCGATCGATCACTGTCACTTGCAAAACACAACACACATAACTGCAGCGTTCGCAGAGACAGGCCTGATCCCTGTGACTCCAGTGCTGTAGGAGGTAATTTCACCACCACAGTTAAAAAAAAAAGCATATATGCCGAAGCATTGGGGCAGCAGGAGCGGAGGAGCGATTTTGCTCCTAATGCCGCGTATATACGGTCGAAATTCCGACGGAGGCTTGCCCGTGGAAAAGTCTGACCATGTGTACGCGGCATAACTTTTGCGAGAAGATGCCCCCATGCTTCGGCATATATAAATGGTGCGTGTATGCCCATCATTAGAAGTGGGTGGATGAAGGGCGGTATTCTAATGGTGGGCATACCCACCGATCAATCTTTTTTTTTCGTTCAGCCAACAGGCTGCATGAAAAAAAAGATTACAATACATGTCCAACAAGGACCAGCAACGTACTGGTATGTTGCTGGAATTTGAATGTTTATACCAGAATGATGCCTGCGGGTTTAGGTATCATCTTGGTATCATTCTTTTCAGCCAGCGGCCGGCTTTCATGTAAAAGCAATCCTAGTGGCTAATTAGCCTCTGGACTGCTTTTACAAGCAGTGGGAGGGAATGTCCCCCCCCCGGATATAAAAAGCGCCATTGGGAAATTGGGAAAGCATTTTATCACACCGATCTTGGTGTGGTCAGATGCTTTGAGGGCAGAGGAAAGATCTAGGGTCCAATAGACCCCAGTTTTTTCAAAAAAGAGTACCTGTCATTACCTATTGCTATCATAGGGGATATTTACATTCCCTGAGATAACAATAAAAGTGATAAAAATAAATAAATATGGAAGCAACAGTTTAAAAATAAAATAAAAAAGCAAAATTAATAATAAAAAAAAAAAAAAAAAAAAAAGCACCCCTGTCCTGCCCTGCTCTTGCCCAATGGCGAACGCAAGCGTCGGTCTGGCGTCATATGTAAACAGCAATTGCACCATGCATGTGAGGTTTCACCGCGAAGGTCAGATCGAGGGCAGTAATTTTAGCAGTAGACCTCCTCTGTAAATCTAACGGGGTAACCTGTAAAGGCTTTTAAAGGCTTTTAAAAATGTATGTAGTTTGTCGCCAATGCGCGTTTGTGTGAAATTTTAAAGCATGTCGTGTTTGGTATCTATGTACTCGGCCTAAGATCATCTTTTTTATTTTATCAAACATTTGGGCAATATAGTGTGTTTTAGTGCATTAAAATTAAAAAAAGTGTATTTTTTCCCCAAAAAATGCGTTTGAAAAATCGCTGCGCAAATACTGTGTAGAAAAAAAAAATGCAACACCCACCATTTTATTCTGTAGGGCCTTTGCTATAAAAATATATATAATGTTTGGGGGTTCAACATAATTTTCTTGCAAAAAAAATATGTTTTCATGTAAACAAAAAGTGTAAAAAAGGGCTTTGTCTTCAAGTGGTTAGAAGAGTGGATGTAAGCTTCCTAATGTTGTGTATAAAATGCCAGAACAGTTCAAAACCCCCCCAAATGACCCCATTTTGGAAAGTAGACACCCCAAGCTATATACTGAGAGGCATGTCGAGTCCATGGAATATTTTATATGTTGACACAAGTTGCGGAAAAAATACAATATTTTTTTTTTTTTTTTTGCACAAAGTTGTCACTAAATGATATATTGCTCAAACATGCTATGGGCATATGTGGAATTACACCCCAAAATACATTCTGTTGCTTCTCCTGAGTACGGGGATACCACATGTGTGAGACTTTTTGGGAGCCTAGCCGCGTACGGGACCCCAAAAACCAAGCACCGCCTTCAGGCTTTCTAAGGGTGTCAATTTTTGATTTCACTTCTCACTGCCTATCACAGTTTCGGAGGCCATGGAATGCCCAGATGGCACAAAACCCCCCCAAATGACCCCATTTTGAAAAGTAGACACCCCAAGCTATTTGCTGAGAGGTATTGTGAGTATTTTGCAGATCTCGCTTTTTGTCACAAAGTTTTGAAAATTGAAAAAAAAAAGAAAAAAAAAAAAAAATGTTCTTTCTTCATTTTCAAAAACAAATGAGAGCTGTAAAATACTCACCATGCCTCTCAGCAAACAGCTTGGGGTGTCTACTTTCCAAAATGGGGTCATTTGGGGGGGTTTTGTGCTATTTTGGCATTTTATGGCCTTCAAAACTGTGATAGGTAGTGAGGAGTGAAATCAAAAATTTGCGCCCTTAGAAATCCTGGAGGCGGTGCTTGGTTTCCGGGGTCCCGTACGTGGCTAGGCTCCTAAAAAGTCCCACACATGTGGTATCCCCGTACTCAGGATAAGCAGCAGAATGTATTTTGGGGTGCAATTCCACATATAACCATGGCATGTGTGAGCAATATATCATTTAGTGACAACTTTTTGTAATTTTTTTTTTTTTGTCATTATTCAATCACTTGGGACAAAAAAAAAATATTCAATGGGCTCAACAGGCCTGTCAGCAATTTCCTTGGGGTGTCTACTTTCTAAAATGGGGTCATTTGGGGGGGTTTTGTGCTATTTTGGCATTTTATGGCCTTCAAAACTGTGATAGGTAGTGAGGAGTGAAATCAAAAATTTGCGCCCTTAGAAATCCTGAAGGCGGTGCTTGGTTTCCGGGGTCCCGTACGTGGCTAGGCTCCTAAAAAGTCCCACACATGTGGTATCCCCGTACTCAGGAGAAGCAGCAGAATGTATTTTGGGGTGCAATTCCACATATAACCATGGCATGTGTGAGCAATATATCATTTAGTGACAACTTTTTGTAATTTTTTTTTTTTTTGTCATTATTCAATCACTTGGGACAAAAAAAAAATATTCAATGGGCTCAACATGCCTCTCAGCAATTTCCTTGGGGTGTCTACTTTCTAAAATGGGGTCTTTTGGGGGGGTTTTGTACTGCCCTGTCATTTTAGCACCTCAAGAAATGAGATAGGCAGTCATAAATTAAAAGCTGTGTAAATTCCAGAAAATGTACCCTAGTTTGTAAACGCTATAACTTTTGCGCAAACCGATAAATATACGCTTATTGACATTTTTTTTACTAAAGACATGTGGCTGAATACATTTTGGCCTAAATGTATGACTAAAATTGAGTTTATTCGATTTTTCTTATAACAAAAAGTAGAAAATATCATTTTTTTTCAAAATTTTCGGTCTTTTTCCGTTTATATCGCAAAAAATAAAAATCGCAGAGGCAATCAAATACCATTAAAAGAAAGCTCTATTTGTGGGAAGAAAAGGACGCAAATTTCGTTTGGGTACAACATTGCATGTCCGCACAATTTACAGTTAAAGCAGCGCAGTGCAAAATTCTGAATTCACCTCTGGTCCTCTAGCTACCAAATGGTCCGGGTCTTAAGTGGTTAAACATAATACAACCACCTTCTCATTCCACATTCATCTGGCCATTCCATTCATCCATCATTTTTCCATATTTTTTCCTTTAGAACACCTTCTAAACACCTGAATATTTGTTTCTAGTGCAGAGGATTACACAACCCTAAAGTCACTTCCTCTTTCTTTACCAACCACATTTCATCTGGCATAGCGCCTGGAATACATAACTTCCCTTTATTTACTTTCATAGCATGGATTCCTACTTTTTAAACCTTCATATTCTTAAACTTGTATTACCCAAAAAAAGACAAAATCAAACATTTTAAGATTCCCAATTATTGTTAAAACATCTTAAACACAATGAAACCCCATTTCCACAAATGATCATTCCCTTGCTTTATAACAGGCAATGTCCTCATACAATACAAAACTCCCATCTTTCCTCTTTTTCAACATAAAAAAATGTGCTCATCGCCCAATTTCCCCTCACACGTACGATCTATTCTTTTCATAACATATTTTTTCCCTACATAAAACACCACTCTAGGTTCTGTTCTTTGATAACAGTATAATGTAATTTACTGAACACCTTGGAACCCAGGGCAATTATATCAATCCGATCTATAGCACATTTGCCGATACTGAAAAACCACCAGCCTATTCTGTTGTAAGGTTTGAAGAACAGAGCCTATTCTGGGGTAAAGATGAAGAGCAAAGCCTATTTTAGGATAAATTATGAATAGGAGAGCATATTCTGAGGTATAGTATAAAGCGCAGAGCTTATTCTGCAGTACAGTATAAATAACAGCATATTCTGGTTTAAATTCTAAAGAGCAGAGTCTTTTGGGTAAAATGTAAATAGTGCCTTTCTGGAGTATAGTATACATTGAAGTGCCTATTCTGAAGTAAAATATAAAGAGCAGGGCCTATTAGACATGTGTGGTTAGTTGCAGTTTGAATCGAAATTTGAACACATTTTTTGTTATTCGGAAATTTGTATGTATCCAAATTTCCAAATTACAAATTTACAAATTTAAACAAATCCAAAACGAGAAAGCGAACATTTCAGACGAAATTTGAATCTGAATGGTTTTTGAATCAAATTCGAATTTCAGAAGAGAATAAAATAGAATATAAAATAAAGGAATAAAATAGAAAAATTAAGGAATAAAATAGAAAAATTAAGGAATAAAATAGAAACATTTTAAAATTTTAACCTACAGGTAAGCCTTTAATAAGGCTAACCTGTAGGCACAGTAAATATCTCCTAAACTTGCACTGTTTAGAAGATATTCACACTAAATGCAGCCAATTACGTCACCAGGGCATGCGCTTACCCGTGCCGTCCCTTCAGAGCTCTGTGCCTCGGCAGTGCGTTCTGTGCGCATGCGCGGGAGTGACGTCATCGCATCTTGGCCAGTCAGACAGCCAGAGCATGTGAACCCGGAAGGAAGACCGGGTGAAGATGCAAGCCCTGTCAGTGGTGACAGCGCGCCCCTGGAGGACTTCGTTCCAAGGTAAGCATTTCATAATAAGCTAGTATACGATGCATACTAGCACATTATGCCCTTGTCTTGCAGTTTTTTTTTCTTTTTTAAAGGTCGTGGTTTACTACTGCTTTAAGTATAAACAGTAGAGTCTATTCTGAAATAATGTATAAAGTGCAAAGCCTTTGTTGGTGTAAGGTATAGAGAACACATTCTATTTTGGAGTAAATCATAAAGAGTTCAACCTATTCTGGGGTAAAGTATGAATAGAAGAGCCGAGTCTGGGGTAAAGTATGAAGAGCAGATCCTTTTCTGGGGTAAAGTAAGGAGCACGGCCCATTCTGGGGTAAAGTAGGGAGCACGGCCCATTCGGGGGTAAAGTGTAAAGAGCAGATCCTTTTCTGGGGTAAAGTGTAGAGCCTATTGTGGGGTAAAGTATGGGAAATAAGGACCTATTTTGAGGCAAAATGTAAATGGCCTAGTCTGCAAAAGCAGAGCCTATTTGGACTGAAGTATAAAGGAAGAGGCTATTTTAGGTATAAAAACATAGCATTTTGAGGTAAAATGTGAAGGGCAGAGGTTTTTCTGGGACAAAGTATAAAGAGGAGAGTATAAAGAATATGTTCTGAAGTTTATTAGGCAGATCCTCTTCTATTAGAAAGTACAAAAATGAAGCCAGTTTACAGGTGAAATATATCATTCTAAAAACAGGCAATGTTCATCAATTTGTGCATTTCATTATTAAATTAAATATGGTTGACTGTTTAATGAATTGATATATGGGAAGAGATCTGGGCCTTCAGGTGCATTCATGAACATTTAACAGCAATTGCAGATGTAATATAAGCAGCAGTGGCCCGTCCATAAAGGGACGCAGGGGTACCGCCCCCCTATTCTCTATGGAGGGCGGCAGATGCAGAGTTCTATGGGTTTTATTTTTTTTGCGAAGCACATTATTACAGCCAGAGGCTCTAATTTGCTTCAAAAAGGGTGGGCACTGTGCCTTGAGCCCATCCACTTGTGACAATAGCGAATCAACATTCTCTATTGTCTTCCTGCTTCTCCTCACAGCCAATCAGGACACGAAGCGGGTCCTGAGACCGGATTGGCTGGGAGGAGAAGCTGGGGAAGCTGCCTGGGACCTGGATGGGGTAAGTGCGGGGCTGGCGGGCTTGCAAACAGGGCGGGCGAGTGGGGCTTGCGAGCTGGGCTGGTGGGGGGGGTGGTTTGTTTGCACCCCCCCAAACAAATGGAGCACCAGCCGCCACTGGATATAAGTATATTTCAGAAAGAACTTTTGAAAGTCTAAAGGCATGACCCTAACCCTAAATAATAGATTTCTGTCAATTTAAACACTTTGATGTGCTTGCATTTTTTTTTTTCTAAATACCGATCACTTAAAAGACTACCTAAAATGTATTAGACTCTCAAAAACAAGAACTTATTGTATGGCTAGGAACTTTGAGTCCCTGCTTCTATGTCTTTACACCTTTAAAAAAGTGTTTTTGCTTCAGCCTGGGTTCACATAAATGCGAATTGGATCCGGGTTTCCCTGCATCCAATTTCATATGACAGATGGGTGTGACCGGCTCTCAATGGAGCAGATTGCAAAAGGGTTCTGTGCATGTTTGGGTCTGGTTCACGTGCAAATTCAGGCAAAATTTTTGATTGAACTGGTAAACAAACACGCACCGGACCCCAGGCACAAACCCGCGGCCGTACATATGTGAACCCAGCCTTAATCTGCATTCTGCAGAGCATAGTCTTATGTAGTAAAAGCAGTGTAAAACAGAGACTATTCAGAGCGAAGTATAAAAACTAGATATTGTTTTGTGGGAGAGTATGGAAGCAGAGTATATTTTCAGACAAAGTGTAAAAATTAGAGCATATTCTATGACAAAATATACAAAAACAGAGCTTATTCTGGGGGAAAATACAACCTGTAGAGCTTATTCTGAGGCATAGTAAAAAGCAGAGTCTGTTACAATGCATGGTAAAAAGCAGAGCCTATTCTGAAGCAAAGTATAAACGTAGAGCCTATTTTAAATCACAATATAAAAGCAGAGCCTTTTTTGAGGCACAGTCTAAAAGCAAAACTTATTTAGAGTCACAGTATAAAAGCAGAGCATGTGTTGAGGTACATCATGTAAGCAAACTATATGCAGGGAGACAGTATAAAAGCAGAGCCTGTTCTTAGGCAGAGTATAAAAGCAGAGCCTATGTTGGGGCACTGTATAAAAGCAGAACCTATGTTGGGGCACTGTATAGAAGCAGAGCCTATGCCAAGGCACAGTATAAAAGCAGAGCCTGTTCTGAGGCAGAGTATAAAAGCAGAGCCTATGTTGGGGCACTGTATAAAAGCAGAACCTATGTTGGGGCACTGTATAGAAGCAGAGCCTATGCCAAGGCACAGTATAAAAGCAGAGCCTGTTCTGAGGCAGAGTATAAAAGCAGAGCCTAGGTTGAGGCACAGTATAAACGCAGATTCCATTCTGAGGCAGATTATAAAAGCTGAGCCTATTCTGAGGCCCAGTATGAAAGCAGAGCCTATGCAGAGGCATATTGTAAAAACAAAGCCTATGCTGAGGCACAATATAATACTTTTGAACTGTGAATCAGAATAGGCTCTGCTTTATTACTGTACATCTAAATATGCTATACTTGTATAAGAAAAGCAGGGCATATTCTGAGGCAATGACCAGAACTGGCGCCTATACTGATGCACAATATAAAAGCAGAGCTTTTTTAGAGGAACAGTATAAATGCAGAGCATGTTTGAGAGAACAATATAAAAGCAGAGCATTTTCTGGGGCAATGTACAAAAACAGTCAATGTGAAAGCAAAGGCATTGATTGCGTAAAATACAGAACATTTCCTGCGGCCTGGTAAAGCAGAGTACCTATTCTGCTGCGGGATATAAAAAGTAGAGTCTATATAGAAGAATTGTGTAAAAAGAAATGTTATTTCTGAATAACAGCTTAAAATAAGCCACTGAACTGCTTTCAAGAATAGTTGAAAAACCGATCCTATTTCAAAGAAAAAGTCTGAAAACTGCTAAAATTCTGGAGAATATTGTATTTATAGAGGCAGTGTGGATGGTTAATCCTTTTGTGATCGAGGGTAACTGACAGATTTTTAAAGAGAGATTTTATTTGCTAGATTTTTGTTTTAATAAATACCTTGCTCAGATGCTCTATTCCAGTGTTTCTCAACTCCAGTCCTCAAGGCGCCCCAACAGGTCATGTTTTCAGGCTTTCCATTATTTTGCACAGGTGATTTGATCAGTTTCACTGCCTTAGTAATTACCACAGGCGTTTCATCTGAGGGAAATCCTGAAAACATGACCTGTTGGGGCGCCTTGAGGACTGGAGTTGAGAAACACTGCTCTATTCTAAGCTGACAATGGATTTATCTATTATTTAATTTGGTTATCTTACATTTTATTAGCCGAAGTCTGCCAACTGTTTCTTTCTGTCGAGGAGCAGCAACAGTTCAGCAGACCTGCCTCGGCTAGTTTGTAAACAAAGTCTGATTGGTTCCTGACCACTGTATCTGACAGGGACAGGGCATTGTCACAGAACTAGGGTATCATGCATAGGAGTTTTAAAGAGGAACTAAACTCTATAAGCGGTGCCCAAAAAAAGGCAGGCATAGGGCAAAGGACTAGTCACCATTATTGCCTCTGATCTATCTGCAGTTGATCTTTTTTACATTATCAGCTTATAAATCAGTAGTTGCATCATCCCCATAGAAGCCGCTGGTTAAGTTGGGTCCGCTGCTCTACTTTAAACTTGTTGAAAGCCTCAACCTCCCTGACACCACCAATTAATCCTCTTTAGCAGATGTATAGTAAAGTTTTCTAAATACGTTAGGGTCACCCAGAAATTTAACTCACATCTCTAGCTATATTTAACTCACATCTCTAGCTATATGTGAAATTTAACTCACATCTCTAACTCACATCTCTAGCTATAATTTAACTCACATCTCTAGCTGTGACCCCTCAAAGCACCATGCCCCCATGTTGATGGGGACAAGGGCCTCATCCCCACAACCCTTGCCCAGTGGTTGTGGGGGTCTGCAGGTGGGGAGCTTATCGGAATCTGGAAGTCCCCTTTAACAAAGGGGACCCCCAGATCCCGCCCCCCCATGTGAATTGGTAAGGGGTACATTGTACCCCTACCATTTCACAAAGAAAGTGTAAAAAATTGTAAAAACACACAGACACAGTTGGGATAAGTCCTTTATTAAAAATAAAAAAAAATAAAAATAAAAAAAAGATTCCAGCGGTTGTAATCCACTCTCAGTCTCCACACCAACGCTGTCAGTATCCTGCGATAGATGATCTCCTCTCCAGGTCCAGGCTCCAGCGATGAGATGTCCCGCGCAGCGAGGAACAGCATCCTGTCTCCACCGGAGACACCCCGGGAATAACGTTGCGGCAGCCTGACAGGTCTCGTATGTAGCTGAGGACGGGGCCACCTGTCACGTGACCCCGTCCCCCTCTGACGCAAGGGGAAACCCGGGCTTTCCCAGTGACGTGCGGGTGACCCCGCCCCCCTCTGAGGTAACGCAGGTTTCCCCATGTTTCCCCATGTTGAGGGCATGTGGCCTGGCACGGTTCAGGAGGGGGGGGGGCGCTCTCGTCCTGCGGCCTGCCAGGTTGCGTGCTCGGATAAAGGGTCTGGTATGGATATTTGGGGGGAACCCCACGTCATTTTATTTTTATTTGACGCAGGGTTCCCCTTAATATCCATACCAGACCTGAAGGGCCTGGTAATTGAATTTGAGGGGACCCCCACGCATTTTTTTTTTTTTTTATTGATGACTTTCAATGACTTTTCTCTGTATTGCCGGGAGCCGACAATTCATTACAGCCACGAGTACTTTTAAATGACTTTTTTTCCTTTAGAAATGACACTTTGTGCAGGGACAGTTCTAAGCACGGGAAACAAGCGCTACTTTACAGGCATACTATATACACCCCCCAGGTACGAAATTTAAAGGAATATTTCACTTTTATTGTTTCACTTTAAGCATTATTAAAATCACTGCTCCCGAAAAAACGGCCATTTTAAAAACTTTTTTTTGCATTGATACATGTCCTCTGGGGCAGGACCCGGGTCCCCAAACACTTTATATGACAATAACTTGCATATAAGCCTTTACAATTAGCACTTTAGATTTTTCATGTATGAGTCCCATAGACTTTAACAGTGTTCGGATGTTCGAACAAATTTATTGCCTGTTCGCATGTTTTGATACGAACCGAACTGGGGGGTGTTCGGCTCATCCCTACTCACCACTCTCCTTCTGCAATCCCTCAGCAGTATGGTGTGTAGTTGCCTCTATTTGTATGCAGGTGGTGCAGGTGGCGCATCCTCCAGCTGTCTGGCAGGAAGAGGATACAGGTTGAGATGGTAGTAGTTCATTGGCATTCCTGCAGCAGGGCTTGAACAGCGGATGCTCCAGATCTCTAGGCGGTGTGGTACAGGCAGACTCCAGCGATCATTGGACAGCTTCAGGTTATGACCAGGGCAGCGGGCAGTGCAAAAACCCCAACTGCCTCAGTCCAGCAATCTGCAGAGATAATCAGTGGCTCTCCATACAGTGCCAGACTGCCAGCTACCTCTAAAGCAAAACTGTGAACAGCTCTTCTCACTCTTGGATTTATACTCCCCTTCTCTGGCTCTTCCTGTCCTCAGATGCCCTGGGTCTGATAGTTTTTTTCCAGCAATAGTAATGGTACCACTTATGGCTTAGACTACATCTCCCAGCGTTCAGCATTTTCCTTGTGGTAGAAAAGAAGATCTGCACTAGGAATGTTCACCATAGTAAATTAAGGGTCTACATAATTCAGTAACAGTAGTCCTGGTTGCAATTTCTTGTTCTGTACCTCTGTGTTAAGGTGCCCGACTTTGTAGGGATTTGCTTCCCCATGTCAGAGCCACTAGCTAGGAGAACAGTGAGCAGCACAGTAATGATATCACAAATCTTACTCCAAATCTTCTAGGACTAGCAGTCAGATGCAGCAGTGCCTTACATCTCACACTGCAGAAAAGACTGTAGGAACAGAAGCGCCTAGGCACTGATTGAGGATACTGATTCTAGGAGACACTAGCACAGTCAATTTTCACTCTCAGCTGTAGATAAGGAGAAAATAAGGCATAGAGTTACTAGACAGTAGTAACACATTGTTTCAATCCCAGCTGTAGACCAGAGGAATAATAGAGCATGAGTAGAACAGGTAAGTAGACTGGGGCAGTCTAAGTTTCCTGCAGCTGACGACCACAGAATAGAGCAGTCTATTATATCCACAGCTGAGGACCATAGATAAAACTGCAGCTCAGGAGAGGGAGCGCTGCTCACTTATCCCAGTAGATACCAGGCCATGGGATTGTTCCAGGGAGAGATGAGTAATCCAGTAGCCAGTTTAAGAAAACCATAGGGTCTAATATCCCCTCAAAGCACATGATCCCTTTCCCCTTCTTCCAGGGTAAGGACCACACTGCTCCCCTTCCTCCAGGGAAAGGAAACGTCTGAACAGGTTCCAGACTATTTACTCCTCCCCTCTTCCTGAACACCTGCTGGGCACACCTTCCCATGGATTAGCCAGAGGGTAGCAAATATTCAGGTGAGAGATTTGCATTCCCCTCCCTAAACTCTGGAAGTTTTGCAACAGAACCAGGGGAAATTAATCAATCTCAATACCTGGGAAACCACGAACAGACCCTGCAATCAAATCCAGCTTCTCTAGCTACAGAGCAAGATAAACACTAAATTTACCTAGCAGCCTGCCTAAGACAGTGTTATACTTGTATTGCATTTACAAATTAGATTGTTCCTCCTAATCATCTATAAACTGTATCAGGGAATGTGATTAGCTTTCTAGGGCTAGGCTACTCATAATAATAACACAGTCCTTACCCAAACTTATCATCTTTGCTATGCATTTTCGCTCGCAAACAGCCCCCCCCCCCACCTTGTCCTCCGGGCTGCATGCTCGAATAAGGGTCTGGTATGGATTTTGGGGGGACCCCACGCCAATTATTTTTAAATTGTGGCGTGGAGTTCCCCTTAAAATCCATACCAGACCTGAAGGGCCTGGTATGGATTTTGGAGGGACCGCACACTGTTTTTTTCCTTGATTTTTACAGTCGCAGCCGCAAGCAATTTTAAATGACATTTTTTCCTTTAGAAATGTCATTTTGCTGCGGGACTGTAAAACACATCAGACAGATGTGCTACTTTACAGGCAGACTAAGGGGACCCCCAGGCACAATATTTAAAGGAATATTTCATTTTTATTGTTTCACTTTAACCACTTAAGGACATCTTGCGGTATATATACGTCGGCAGAAAGGCACGTACAGGCACAATCACGTACCTGTACGTCCCCTTTAACTGCCTACCATGTGGTTGCGCGTGTGCCGCCGGCGGCACGCTCACGACCCTGCAGTCATTCCCGTGAGTGCGGGTCCCGCGGATTCGATCGCCGCGGGGATCCCCGCGATCGTCTCACGGAGGGATGGAGCGGGGAGATGTTAGTCTATCTCTACTTAGGATCATGTGATATTTCAGTTATTCTTTTTTAATAAATCTGCAAAAATGTCAACAATTCTGTGTTTTTATGTCAATATGGGGTGCTGTGTGTAATAAGAAAAAAAAATAAACTTAAATGATTTTAGCAAATGGCTGCAATATAACAAAGAGTGAATAATTTAAGGGGGTCTGAATACTTTCCGTACCCACTGTATATATATATATATATATATATATATATATATATATTATATGTATATGTTTCACTACTTTAATCAGTGCTTTTATTTACAGCGCACATTTGTTTGCTTAACCACTTGCTTACTGGGCACTTAAACCTCCTTCCTGCCCAGGCCAATTTTCAGCTTTCAGCGCTGTCACACTTTGAATGACAATTCCGCGACCATGCAACACTTTACCCAAATTAGCTTTCTTTTAGTGGTATTTAATCACTACTGGGGTTTTTATTTTTTGCTAAACAAACAAAAAAAGAGGGAAATTAAAACACAAAACAAAGAAAACATGTTTCATAGTTTGTTATAAAATTTTTGCAAACAGGTAATTTTTCACCTTCATTGATATGCACTGATGAGGCTGCACTGATGGGCACTGATAGGCTGCACTAATAGGCACAGATAACGTGGCACTGATAGGCACAGATAAGGCGGCACTGATGGACACTGATAAGACAGCACTGATGAGGTGGCACTGATGGGCCCTGATCACATGATCAGCTGTCATTGGCTGACAGCTAATCACGTGGTGAGGGGTGGGGATCGACCCCTTACTCCGATTTATGATCAGCCAAGTCTCATAGACTCGCTGATCACAGAGCGTGCCACGCACGCCCTGCAGGGGGCACGCAGGCCGCTCGAGCACGGGAGGACGTCTATTAAAGTAAGTCCGCACTGTAGCTGTCATTCGGCTATAACGCGAATGGGAAGGGGTTAAAGGGCAATTCCACTTTCGTGGGGGAGAAAATAGCAAATAAAGAAAAAATAATATAGCGTATACAATTGCGACACAAGTCCTGTTGTAATGGAATGTTATTAAAAATTACCTTTTCTTTTCAATCTGCAGCCGCTGTAATTTTCTGAAAATTCAGTGCCATATGGCTACCTGGGGGTTTTCTATACACAAGAACGCCCCCCAGAAACATAATTTCCCGCTTGTGTGATTGGCTCACTGATTTTCCCAGAAGTCTGCACTAAGATACAAGTCAGATTTCAGGCATCCCCTGCAACAAAAATTGCATTTTTGGTGAGATACTCCCAATAGGAACAAGTCAAAAAGGGATGCAGGCCCAACAGCTTTCCTCATTAGTGCCCTGCAGGTGCAGCTGATTGATAATTATGAAACCACTCCAATTAGACTAACTTTCCCACATGGACACAGACAAACACACAGGGATTTCTTCAGAATAACAAAAGGTAGGAATCTGCAACAAAGTCTTGCAATGTACATAGATCACCCAGGGGAGAATGTTTTTTTCTCAACAAAAGTGGAGTTACGCTTTAAATGGTTCAACAATGTTACTGTTATAATTTTATTATTATCTCATGTTTAATCCTTACTCAATGCAGACCTGATAAATACACAAGCGCTATAGATCAGGGATGATAATAATAGTAAAAAGAAAAACACACTGTTCTGGGCTCAGCACGGCTGGTTAAACATCCATAAACCTGAACTGAACAGTCCGGATTTTTATTAAAAACGGGCCTGCCATCATTTTAATATTGTGTGCTTAGGAATATGAGATTCACTGTATTTGATGGCTGAAATGACGCTTACAGTTAATGTGATATGATAGAAGCAAATGTCAATGATCTTCTCCTATGACCTCTGCAGATTTCATTACATGACTAAAAATCTATTTTTCAATATGGTTTAAGTGTGTAATTTCATTTTTTTACGCCGGGTTTTTGAAATGCTCAAAGGCAGGCCTGAAAATCTGTTGAATTTAAAGAAAATTGTATGTAAATTGTATAATGCTATTAAATGTATGGAAACATTTTTATTGCATATTTTCAAATATAAGTATTTTATGATAATATGATATTTTAGGGAATATATAGTCTTTTAAAAAAAAAAATTATATACATATTTTGTATGAAAAAAATCTTATTAATGTGTATTACTGGTTAAAAAAGAAAAAACCTTCTTTGTGTAGTTTGAAATTATATGTTTACATTGGGGCAGCTATACTTGTTTATTACATCAGCAGGCTCTGCTTCCTTCTTTGTGGTACTACACATGTGTTTAAGCTTTACTCCTGTTTACAACATAATTCCTTTGGGTTGATTTAATAAAGTAGTAGAAAATCTTTATTTTAAAAAGTGATTGTTCACGTAGCCTCAAGTGGTTCTAAGCGCTTACATATATACCTTAGTGTCTAGCCAAAGGTGATACACTTATAGGATATACACTATATTACTAAAAGTATTGGAACGCCTGCCTTTACATGCACATGAACTTTAAGTCCTATTTATAACCTCGGAACACCCAATAAGAAGACAGTATGCGACTGGTCTAGCCTGGTGGACAAGATGGGAGAACTAGAGATACTGTTGTACGAGGAGAATTTCAATTTTGGGGGAATTTCAGAGACTTGGTTCAATAGCTCTCATGATTGGCTGGCAACCATTCAAGGGTATACCCTTTATCGCAGGAATAGGGATGGTAAAAAAGGGGTGGGGTATGCCTGTATATCAAGAATAATGTACAAGTGAATGTGAGAGATTGAAAGGAATTATACACTCTGACGACCACCCTGAATAATGCAGGCAGACCCACGGATCCGTGAGAAACCAAATGAGACACAGGAAACAGGCTTGAGTGTGTTCATGAGATCTCTGGCTTTATTGAGGAAAAACAGTAGCTTATATACAAGTGAAAGAAGGGAGGGGCTGCGTTTTAATGTATATGTGTCTAAGGTTATACAAACTCAGTACTTTCTTATCATGATTTAAACTGCTGACTAGATAACAAGAAATAGCTGATGACTTGCTGAAACAGGAGGCTGCTACATGAATCAGCTTAATCACAGTGACTCATAGGGTGTGTTTCTATGCAAACTGTTAGTTAAGCTGTTTATGTCAAAACACATACATACATACAAAAGTTAATTTCTACTTTAACCACTTCAATACCAGGCACTTATACAGCTTCCTGCCCAAGCCAATTTTGAGCTTTCAGCGCTGTCGCAATTTGAATGACAATTGCGCGGTCATGCTACACTATACCCAAACAATTTTTTTATCATTTTGTTCCCACAAATAGAGCTTTCTTTCGGTGGTATTTGATCGCCTCTGCGATTTTAATTTTTTGCACAACAAATAAAAAAAGAGCGAAAATTTTGAAAAGAACTAAGTTTTTCTTTGTTTCTGTTAATTTTTTTTGTAAATAAGTACCTTTTCTACTTCAATGACGGGCACTGATAAGGCGGCACTGACGGGCACTGATAAGGCGACACTGATGGGCACCGATGAGGTGGCACCAATGAGGTGGCACTGATGAGGTGGCACTGATGATGGGCACTGGTAGGCGGCACTGATATGTGGCACTGGTATGCGGCACTGATTGGCACTCATAGGCGGCACTGATTGGCACTCATAGGCAGCACTGATTGGCACTCATAGGCAGCACTGATTGGCACTCATAGGCGGCACTGATTGGCACTTATAGGCGGCACTGATGGGCACTTATAGGCGGCACTGATAGGTGGCACGGACGGGCACTGATAGGTGGGCACTTATGAGCACAGATGGGCACGGATGGGCACTGATATGTGGTGCTGATGGACACTAGTAGGTGGCACTGATGGACACTGATGCCCAGCAATGCCAGCCACCACACATTGAGGTGGTGCCATCATAGTGCCAGTCAGTGCCCATTTGTGGGCACTGATTGACATATTTTTTATTTTTTATTTTTTATTTTACTACATGTGGATGACCATGGGGGCTATCCACATGCTTGGGGCTTCCCTGTGGTCCTGGGGGGCTTCCCTGGTGGTCCAGTGTGGGTATCCGAGGGGGGGCTGCGCTGATAAACAATAAGCGCGAACCCCCCCTGTCAGGAGAGCCGCCGATCGGCTCTCCTCTACTCGCGTCTGTCAGACGCGAGTGAGGAAGAGCCGATCAACGGCTCTTCCTGTTTACATTGTGATCAGCCGTGATTGGACACGGCTGATCACGTGGTAAAAAGCCTCCGCCGGAGGCTTTTTACCGAGATTAGTGTAGCGGTGGGTCAGACTGACCCACCGCTCCACCGATCGCCGCAATGCGCGCCCCCCGGGCGCGCGGCGGCTGTTATCCCGCAGGACGTCATATGACGTCCAGTGTGGATAACAGAACCACTTCCTGGACGTCAATCTGCTATTGACGGGGCGGGAAGTGGTTAAAGAAAATGGAGGGGAATCTAAAATGGAGTCAGTTATTTATACATTCTATTACAATACCCTCTTAAAGTCATGAATATGACTTACTTTCTCTCCACAGTAACAAAAATTATCTTTCTTATTATAATACATGCTAAGGTGGCCTTTATTAGCAGCAGCGGGGTCAGGGGGTTGGGTAGCTCTAGCAATAATACACATTACACGTTTGAAACATGCATATAAAAATAATAGAAAAGGCAAAATCATTATAATAGTCATAGCAATGTCTTTTAGCCATTAAAATATTCCTCCAAAACTAAATCTGCCTAATCTTTTGAAAGGATCCCAATTCTTTGCTATGTCTCGTGCTTCTGTTTGTAATTTATCTACTTCTTTTCTATGTTTTGAGATTATGTCATAATAATCAGGTATTTCTATACTGGTATTATGTATCCAAGTGCAACATTCATAGTCTTCAGTCATCTCACATAACCCTGTAAGGGCTGCACTCATACTTTCTTTAGCCAGGTCATGGAGTTCTAACTGTTTTCTGATTGCTCTTGTTTCCAAATTTAACTTAGTGGTGTCTTCTGAATTTTTTCCCATTACTTCATGTAGTATTTTAGAGTAATTGTTTAACTTCTTCATCATATCGCTTCATTCTATGCTTAAGAGGGTATCTTGGATGCATACTGGCCTCAAGTAGGTGGTCTCCCTTATTGTTATCCATTACTCCCATTTTCTGGACTAAAATCGGGACTAAAGAGGCCAAATAACACCTTCTTGGACATGGAGAGGGACCAAAAGATAACATATCTTCCCACAACACACATAGATTCTTTGTCCTAGTGCAAATGGTTTCTCAGCGATAAGCCTGTGAGTGTACTTGTCCTGTGCTGCGATTATGAATTGGTGTAGTATAGCACTTACATTATGAGGGACGGAAGAAAATCGGTGTTCCGCCCCCCAAAAAAAAAATATTAAAAACCAGCAGCTACATATACTACAGCTGCTGGCTTTTAATAAATGGACACTTACCTGTCCTGGAGTCCAGCGATGTCGGCACCCACAGCTGATGTTTCCATCAGCTGTCGGGTGCTGCCGCCGCCATTGCGGGTAAGGGTACCCGGCAGTGTAGCCTTTTGGCTTCACACCGGGAACCCTACTGCCCATGCGCGAGACCCGCTCCTCTCTCCTACTGGCCCGGCGGTCAGGGGAGGAAGGAGGGAGCGCCGCGCTGATGTCACAGGCCACGGCCCTGACAAAGACAGGTATCCTGTCCCCCCTCCCCCCCGAAAGGTGCCAATTGTGACACCGGAGGGGGGGAGGAATCCGATGAGCGGAAGTTACACTTTTGAGTGGAAATCCGCTTTAAAGGTATTGTTTATATCAGGATCAGATATGTGGAACATTGAACAGGCGGAGTTTCCCTTAGGTTCACATGTGGAAATGTTAAATATTGACCTACTGCATGTAGAGGGGTTAGTCTGTGTCTCATTCCCTAAATTAAAACACCAGTCAGGGAAATTACTTCTACCCATTATTGGAAAAGTAATTGTGTTTACATGTAAACTTGATATGTTGGTTAAAACAACGGGAGGAGTTCCATTTAAAAAAAGGGTGATATTTTAAGGTATAGCCATAAGGGGAATACGGGCTGTACTAGGATGCAGTTTACTACATATCCAACATTTCTCATACCCTGATTTCTGGGCATAATTATATTTTAATTTCAGTAGCAACATTTTGTCTGTAAAACTATCGGTTTTAACTCCTTCATTATCTGATTGTGTATCTCTCTGGTGCCTGTTATGTGTATTATCGGTGGTGTTATTGGGTGACCCACATATGCCTTTAAGGGCTCCCAAGTCCTCAGGATGATAAATACAGTTAGTTATGATCCATGTAGGAAGGAACAGTATCAGAGACATTAGGAACAGGAGAGGCAAAATGCTTTCCCAGAAGTCTGTGGTGCAATAAGCAAGGTCATCTTGTTCAGAGACTTTTTCACCTGCTTCACTCTCTTTTCAAGGATTTTTTTCACCTGTTTCCCCTCCTTTAACCTTGGCTTGCTTCTTAGGTGTTTAGTTCACCTTCTTCACACGACTGGCATGAATCCAGGACTGTTGTCCCTCGGTAAGGATTGCGGTACGTGTGCTATCACAGTTGTCGGGGGTCCGAACGGGTACTCTTGCTTCTTAGTACGATTCAGCTGTTGGACCACCACTATGTCTCCTACCTGGAAAGGGTGTGTAGGTTCCTGTGAAGAGAAAGGAGAGGTATGAACAACATTTCTTTCAACTCTGTCCAGAGTTTCAATGAGTTTCCTAATATACTCTCCCTGTATTACTTCTACGTCCCCTCTTTCTAACACAAGTGGTTGTCTGGCCCACAGGGTGGGATATGGCCTACCCATAAGGACCTCAAATGGAGAGTATTCTTTTTTCAGCCAAAACTGCTGGTAGGAATTTCTGCCACTTATTATATGTGCCTCCTGTTGCTTTTCTTATTTTATCTTTAATGGTTCTGTTCATTCTCTCAACAATACCTGAACTCTGCGGGTGGTAAGGTATATGAAATTTCCAATCAATTAAGTGCTTTCACTAAATCTTGGCACACTTTTGAAATAAAGGCAGGACCATTGTCAGAATTTATTTGAAGCGGGCATCCCCATCTAGGGATGATTTCCTGCATGAGGATTTTTACAACTGTTTGTGCATCTTCTTTTGTGGTTACAAATGCTTCTATCCATCTTGAGAACACGTCTACTATTACAAGTGTAGCACACGGACCCTTTTCCCTTGCCTTGGCTCAATTGCAGGAAAATATATATGCCCGTACCCTCCTGGATGAGGATGTTGAGCGGTGTTATGTATTTGGGTCCCACAGCTAGGTTCTTCTGTCAGTTGGTTCTCGTCTCCTAGGATATAGGGACAAGTCTCTGTATTCCCCCCAGTAATTCTAATGTCCATTGTCCACACCACTTCAAACTCCAACGTTGAGTTTATTTTCTCAATGTTCAGCAGATAGGAAAAGGGTGAAAGAGAGACAGGACAGCAAGGTTTGGGAGGTTAGTCCAGGCACAATGGATAGCACAATCACTACTCTATCCCTGAGTAGGTTTAGCTCACCCGGATAGTCTCCTACAAAGTGGATCCTAGCAGCCAAAGTGATGCTCGGACGTTTGATCAAGTTCTTTTCCTAGATGCGATCGGAAGACTCTCTGCCACAGAATCTTTTAGACCCCGAACCTCTTAGCTTTTGGGTACTTAAGGACAGGTGCCAGCAACAGCACATTACTAGGCCCTTAGTGGATAGAAGAATCCCTCCAGAGAGTTACCGGGCCCCTTCCTTCACCATGAACTCTTACCGCTCCATCAGAAAGGTCGTCCCCCGGCCTCCTCTTCTTAGAAACGGGCTCCCTCGCGAGAGACACCCTGGGACTTCTCCTCCTCGAAGCGGGCTCCAGCTAAAGGTGCTGGGCCCAGTGTTGAAGATGCAGCCCCAGGACTAAAGGTGCCTGGGACTGATGCACACGTGGCCCCATGGCCTGGAGGGCCATGCGCCACGCACCTGGACTCCGACTCTGGAACGAAGACCCTTATGTATCCTCTCCCAGCATGCACAGCAGGTCGACCACACCCACTGTACCGCTGCCGAGAGAGGACACTCTAAGGCACAGCACTAATACCAGTGGTTCAACCCTGACCCATTATGGAAGTGCCACCTATAGGCCACAGGGAACTGCACACCAGTATACCATCCTGGAAATAAACAGCACACCCTACAAATTGAGAATGGTCTGAGCCTAACTACTATCTCAGACCAGCCCCTAAATTTGGGTATATAGCACCCCTAAATGGGGTGGGCGCTACACAAGTAAATATTCCTGTCTTTAACTTAACTTAGGCATATGGGTGAAGTCTATTAATGTGTAAAAGGTGTGGGTGGATATGTAAGGTGTTCATGTTTTGCCTTGTGTGGATTTCTTGGGTTCTTTCGGATACATGTGATGCATCTGGCAACATATGAAAAAAATGTATATAGTTGCGCTAAACCTGGAATGATTGATTCCCAGGAACCGTGAAATAAATCTATAAACCACAATATAGCTAAAGTGGATTAGGATAGGGTTTAAAAAGGTATATAAATGTTCATCTGGAAAACATGTATATAACACATACATAAAGTGCAAAAAATTGATACATAAAGTGCAAAAAATTGTGAAAAGTAATGACAGTGTGCTATCAATAAAGTGACCACATATAAGAGTCCATAAATGGCAAATATTTTAAATAGTCCATAAAAGACATCTGTGTTAATAAACACAGATGACATGACGTCATCACCCTCCACTGCTCGATCTCCATACGGACGGGTTTGTTTGTTTGTGGCCGGCCGGTGCAACAGACTTAAGGCTGTTCTTTATTCTACCAAATGTGAGTTTTTTATCCATATGTTAAGTTCTTAAATAAACCCCAAAGATTTTACACCATCAAGGCATCCTCTTTCCTTTACATGTGTACCCAACTGGTCTTTATGTTGTGGAAGTACTGATCGTTTAACCTGTGGACACGGTGACTATCAGCATCATTATCCAACTGGGATCTAGTACATGCGTTTTGAGATCCTTCATTATAGGAGACCAAGGCGCTCTGGTAAGCAGGTCTACTTACTTATGGTGGTGGATTTCACTTCAGTCTTCAGCCTTCTAGTGAAGAATCTGATTGCCATTTGGATATTTGCACGGGTGTTTATTAACACAGATGTCTTTTATGGACTATTTAAAATATTTGCCATTTATGGACTCTTATATGTGGGTCTCCTATTTTATAGTGAAAACCTAAAAACGTTGTATATATATATATATGTCGGATGACTCTCATGGGGACCTGTTTGAGTCAAATGTTACATGTGTAATTCCAATTTCTCTACCAAGTAAAGATATTACCTTTTGGTTGAACTACATCTTGTGTGGGACTCTGTCTTTTACAGCTGTGTGGCAGGAAAACCACAATAAGGTAACAATATTTAACTACATTTATTGTTGTGTGGTACCATTGTGGCCCTCTATAGCCTCTTAGGGGCACACAATCACACTATTGTCATTATTGTCCAGTTGTGCCCAGATGGAATTGAGCCAAATTACAGGGGTTGATAGGCAGAGTACAGGCCCAAATTTAAACCAGCAGCTCCCAGGGGGGTAGTGCTACATCAGTTTCTGTAGCATATGTCTGAAGATCTGACAAGGTTTGGTCTAACATCAGCATTTCAGGTGCAAGTGATGGCATTTCTATGGTAGCTTCTTGTTTAGAAGCTGCTTTCTTTGCTGCTTTATCAGCTAAGGCATTTACTACACCGAATGCATATTGTGACAGCAGGAAGGTAAAGTCACCTGGTTGCATCCAGGGGGGTAGATATATTTCGCCCAGATTCAGGCTTTACGCCGATTTATACAGCTAGGTGGAGAGTTGTATAAGCCCAGCTGAGACTAGTGGGCTCATTGATGACTCATACCTCTAGGGAGAGGGCTGGGCGTCGTGCAGACAGGGAGTTGATGAGACCAGCTGAACCTTGTCAGCTCATTTAGGCCTCTATAAGAAAGCCCAGCTTCATTAGATGTTAGCTCATGCCTGGAAGCAGACCTGTGTGGACTGTCTAGGGAGAGTGAACCCCTGTGCGGTGAGAGAAAGCCTGTGTGGCTATATTTTGCTTGGACATTTAAAACCAGGGACTAGGACAGCACTAGGCTGATCCCAGTTGTTAGTTAGGAAACCTGTATGTTTAGTCAGAGGTCAAGTTGACCAGGATTTATTTTGTTTGTTTCTTTTGCTTTGCTGTGTTTTTGTCACTGTAAATAGAAAATAAACGGCACCTTTTTGATTTTGAAAACCACAACCTCCGTCTGCTGGGCCTGTTTTTGTGTGGGGAGCCCATCCCGGGGGTCACACACACCCGCTGCCGAGCTAACCCCCTCACAGTTGGTGGAGAACCAGTGGCAGTTTTTTTTTAAGCCAGCATGGAGGAGATACTGAAACAGCTGGCTCTAGCAAATGCCAATCAACAGCAGACAAATGCAGGTTTGCAAAAGAGCCTTGCAGCTCAACAACAGAACTTCGCAGCCCAGCAGCAAGCTCATCAACAGAGCCTTGCAGCCCAGCAGCAAGCTCACCAACAGAGTCTGGAAGCTCAGCAACAAGCCCAGCAACGATCTGAGGCCCGCTTCATAGACCTATTACAGAAGCAAGAGCAGAGACTACAACAAATGGAAGCAGTAATGCAGCAACGTCCGCAGACCAGTGAGGAAAGCCGTCCCACTAATACCGCGTCCTTTGGGGTGAGTCGTTTATTGACAAAAATGACTGGAGAGGATGATCCAGAGGTATTTTTGACCACGTTTGAAAGGACTGCTGAAAGAGAAAAGTGGCCTGAGGAGCAGTGGGCTGGACTGGTGGCTCCTCTGTTAACGGGTGAATCGCAGAAAGCTTACTATGACCTAGAGCCTGACCAAGCAAAAGACTATGTGATGCTAAAAGCTGAAATATTGGCAAGGCTGGGTGTCACCCTGGCTGTCCGGGCTCAGCGTGTGCATAACTGGACTTTCCAGCTTGGAAAACCCCCCAGGTCTCAAATGTATGATCTCATTCACCTGAGCAGAAAGTGGCTACAGCCAGAGACTTTGTCCGCACCAAAGATTGTGGAACGTGTTGTAATGGATCGGTTTTTGAGAGCTCTTCCTACTGCCATCCAAAAGTGGGTAAGCCATGGAGACCCAGAGACGGCCGATGGTCTTGTGGATCGTGTGGAGAAATACTTGGCTACAGAGAACCTGACGGCCTCTTCCAGAGACACTCGGACTTTCCACCCTAAGACCAGACCATCCCCAGGGGCGGATAAGATGATTCCAAGGGGTAAGGGTGGAGAGAGTGAGAGGGTGGGAGCTCTACCCCAAGTTTGGCGAGAACAGCCTGGGAAATCAGCGGCTCAAGAGGCGGCAAGAAGGATCGTTTGCTACCGCTGCCGGCAAGCGGGACATATTGCAGCAAATTGCCCGGTTTTGGAGGAACCCATGCAGTGTGACTTTCTGACGGGCAGACGTCAGTCGCTGTGTGCGACAGTCGCATGCACTGCCATTCGGGGAACTGAGAAACATTTATGCAAAATGTGTATTAATGGTAGAAATGTTGTGGTATTGCTGGATTCAGGTAGCCTTGTGACCCTGATAAAGGCTGAATTAGTTAAAACAGAGGTCTCTGGGAATAGCAAGGTAGCTGTTATTTGTGTGCATGGGGACACCCGAGAGTATCCAGTGACTACAGTGTGTTTCGAGACCCCCAAAGGTACCCTTTCTCATCCAGTGGGCTTAGTGTCTCAGTTACCGCATGACGCCATTGTGGGAAGGGATTTTCCGAAGTTCTGGGAACTGTGGGATGATCCTGAGCCCCCCACTGGTGCCCCTATGTACCAGGAATATGATAGCCAGAACTCCTCTGAGAGTGGTGAGGACTCTCCCGAATTTCCCTTGTCAGTATTGGCAGGGGAGACTCAAGAAACTGGAGAGGAGCCCACCTCCTCAGACGAAAACCTACCGTCTGTGGAGTTTTCTGATCTTGAGGTTCACAGGGAAAACTTTGCCACAGAACAGTTGAAAGACCCCGCCCTAATAAAGGCACGGGAAAACGTAGTGAAAATAGATGGCGAGTTAGTGAACCCAGATAATACCTGCACTTACCCATACTTCAGCGTAGAGAAGGACCTACTGTATCGGGTGGCAAAAAGGGCAGAAGAAACCGTTGAGCAGCTTGTGGTGCCCAAACCTTACAGGAAGTTGGTGTTGGAGTTGGCCCATGGGCACATTCTTGGAGGTCATCTGGGGACAGAGAAAACCCGAGAGAGGGTATTACAGAGATTCTATTGGCCTGGGGTGATGAAGGACATAGAAAATTATTGTTCCTCCTGCCCTGTGTGTCAGAGGTCGGCCCCGATGCCACACTTCCGTAGCCCGCTGGTCCCTCTACCCATCATTGAGGTCCCGTTTGAGAGAATCGCAATGGATTTGGTAGGTCCTATAATCAAGTCCGCTAGGGGGCACCAGTACATATTGGTTATAATGGACTATGCCACCCGTTATCCAGAAGCGATCCCTCTCAGAAATACCTCGGCCAAAACCATAGCCAAAGAGCTATCTCTTGTTTTTAGCCGGGTGGGTATTTGTAAAGAACTGCTTACGGACCAAGGTACACCCTTTATGTCCCGGGTTATGAAGGAGCTGTGTAAATTGTTCAAAGTGACGCAATTACGTACATCTGTGTATCACCCCCAAACCGATGGGCTGGTTGAAAGATTCAACAAAACCCTAAAACAAATGTTGAAGAAAGTGGTGGATAGGGATGGAAAGGATTGGGACTGTCTACTTCCTTATTTGATGTTTGCTATTAGGGAGGTGCCCCAATCCTCTACGGGATTCTCCCCCTTTGAGTTACTGTATGGGAGACACCCAAGAGGGCTGTTGGATATTGCCAAGGAAACTTGGGAAAGTGAGAGTTCTCCCCACAGGAGTGTGATTGAGCATGTCGCCCTGATGCAAGATCGAATTGCACAGGTAATGCCCATCGTGAAGGAACATTTGGCCCAAGCGCAGTTGGCACAGCAGAGAGTGTACAACCGTGGAGCCAAGACCCGTACCTTTTCCCCGGGGGATAGGATATTGGTACTTGTCCCTACGGTTGAAAGTAAATTCCTTGCCAAATGGCAAGGCCCCTACGAGATAATGGAAAAAGTGAGCGAAGTGAATTACAAGGTCAGACAACCAGGAAGGCGAAAGCCCGAACAGATCTATCACGTTAATCTGTTGAAAGCCTGGAGGGATAGAGAGTCCCTAGTCGCAGACACTTGGTCACCAGCTCAAACTGGTTGCGTGATTCCTGAGGTTGGAATCGCAGCCACCTTGTCACAACCCCAACAACAGGAGGTTAAGGAGTTTGTGCTTCGCAACAAGGAGGTATTCTCTGAGCTGCCGGGACAAACATCTGGGGTAGAGCATGACATTATTACCCCGCCCGGTGAAAGGGTGAAGTTAAAACCCTATCGGATCCCAGAGGCCCGACGGGAGGCAATACGGGAGGAAGTACAGAAAATGCTGAACTTAGGGGTGATAGAGGAGTCCCAAAGTGATTGGTCTAGTCCCATTGTGTTGGTGCCTAAACCGGATGGGAGCTGGCGATTTTGTAACGATTTTCGTCAGTTGAACAAAGTTACAAAATTTGACACCTACCCCATGCCACGTATAGATGAGTTGATCGACCGGCTGGGAACAGCCCGATACATGACGACTCTTGACCTCACAAAAGGGTATTGGCAAATCCCCCTGGCCAAGTCAGCCAAAGAGAAAACCGCATTTGTAACCCCAGACGGGGCGTTCCAATATAAAAGAATGCCGTTCGGGTTACAGAATGCGCCGGCCACATTCCAGCGGAAAATGGACCAGATGCTGAGGCCCCATCGGAAGTATGCTGCGGCTTACCTGGATGACGTAATTGTCCATAGCACAGATTGGGCCTCACATCTGCCAAAAGTGCAAGCAGTCCTGGACTCTGTTCGGGAAGCAGGGTTTACGGCTAACCCCAAGAAGTGTACCATTGGGCAGGAGGAGGCCAAATATCTTGGGTACACCATTGGGAGGGGAGTAATAAAACCCCAACTCAACAAAGTCGAGGCCATCCAGAGTTGGCCACGTCCCAACAGCAAGAAGCAGGTACGAGCCTTTCTGGGAATCGCTGGGTATTATCGGCGATTCATTCCCCACTTTGCTTCTAAGGCTGTGCCCCTAACCAACCTGACGAAGGGGAAAGGGTCGGTCATGATTAAATGGACCCCCGAGGCTGAGGCAGCATTCCAATTCTTGAAACAAGCCTTATGTAGCCAGCCAGTGTTGTACTCACCCGACTTCTCTAAAGACTTTGTCGTACAAAGTGATGCGTCAGATGTGGGGTTAGGAGCAGTATTGTCCCAGGTCTGGAACGGGGAAGAGCACCCAGTCATTTACCTCAGCAGGAAGTTGAAGTCCCATGAGGTAAATTACGCCACCGTTGAAAAGGAGTGTTTAGCGGTGAAGTGGGCTCTAGATTCCCTTCGGTACTACCTGCTAGGTAGGCACTTTGACATGGTTACGGATCACGCTCCGTTAAAGTGGATGGCTCAAAACAAGGAGACAAATAGAAGAGTGAATAGGTGGTTCCTGGCCCTACAGGAATTCAACTTCACAGTAAAGCATCGCCCTGGCGTTCAAATGGGGAATGTGGATGCTTTGTCTCGAGTACATGAATGCCTGATTGCTGGTGTTCCAACCCCGAGGTTAAAACAAGAGGGGGGGGTATGTGACAGCAGGAAGGTAAAGTCACCTGGTTGCATCCAGGGGGGTAGATATATTTCGCCCAGATTCAGGCTTTACGCCGATTTATACAGCTAGGTGGAGAGTTGTATAAGCCCAGCTGAGACTAGTGGGCTCATTGATGACTCATACCTCTAGGGAGAGGGCTGGGCGTCGTGCAGACAGGGAGTTGATGAGACCAGCTGAACCTTGTCAGCTCATTTAGGCCTCTATAAGAAAGCCCAGCTTCATTAGATGTTAGCTCATGCCTGGAAGCAGACCTGTGTGGACTGTCTAGGGAGAGTGAACCCCTGTGCGGTGAGAGAAAGCCTGTGTGGCTATATTTTGCTTGGACATTTAAAACCAGGGACTAGGACAGCACTAGGCTGATCCCAGTTGTTAGTTAGGAAACCTGTATGTTTAGTCAGAGGTCAAGTTGACCAGGATTTATTTTGTTTGTTTCTTTTGCTTTGCTGTGTTTTTGTCACTGTAAATAGAAAATAAACGGCACCTTTTTGATTTTGAAAACCACAACCTCCGTCTGCTGGGCCTGTTTTTGTGTGGGGAGCCCATCCCGGGGGTCACACACACCCGCTGCCGAGCTAACCCCCTCACAATATTTAGAATCAGTATAAATGTTCACATCTTGTCCTTCAAAGAGCTGGCATGCTCTTGTAAGGGCAATCAGTTCTGCAGCCTGTGCTGATTGAAATGGGACTGGGTTTGCTTCGAGCACTACATCAGGCAACTGGACTACAGCATATGAAGATGGAGGGGAATCTAAAATGGTGTCAGTTATTTATACATTCTATTACGGAGATGACATCACTCAGGGAGCTAGGGAGGAGGTGGAATCCTTATGGGTAGAGCTCCAAAGGGATGAAACTAAGGGGAAAGTAATACTGGGGGTATGCTATAGGCCCCCTAACCTGCGGGAGGAGGGGGAGACGGACCTCCTATCAAAATTTGGATTAGCAGGAAGGATGGGAAGTGTCATTATAATGGGGTATTTAATTATTCAGACATAGACTGGGCAGAAGGAACTGTGCATTCGTCTAAGGCTCGCCAGTTCCTAAATGTCTTGCAGGACAATTTCATGGGTCAGATGGTAGACGCACCAACTAGAAACAAAGCATTACTAGACCTACTGATTACCAACAGTCCTGATCATGGATGTGGAAATACGGGGCAATTTAGGAAACAGCGATCACAGGTCAATTAGATTCAGTATATATCACCCAAATAGGAAACATAAGGGGAATACAAAGACACTGAATTTCAAAAGAGCCAACTTCCCTAAACTACGAACCTTGCTAGAAGATATTAATTGGGATAAAATCTTAGGAACAAAGAACACGGAGGAGAGATGGGTTTGCTTTAAGAGCATATTAAATAAGGGCATTAGCCAATGCATCCCATTGGGAAATAAATTTAGAAGAGCGAACAAAAGTCCTGGGTGGCTTAACTCCAATGTAAAAATGCATATAAAAGCAAAGGAGAAGGTATTCAAAAAATACAAGGCTGAGGGATCATCATCAGCTGTAAAACTTTACAAAGAATGCAACAAGGGTGCAATTAGGGCTAAGATAAAACGCGAAAGACACATAGCGAAGGAGAGCAAAAAAAATTCCAGGAAATTCTTTAAGTATTTAAACAGTAAAAGAGGGAGAACAGACCATATTGGCCCCATAAAGAATGAGGAAAGGAATCTGGTTACAAAGGTATTGAATTTATTCTTCTCTTCACGAGGGAATGGGGGGCTTCATTAACCAAAACTGCAGTGTTTATCCTCATGACACATCACAGGAAGCACCCTCATGGTTAACAAAAGACAGAATTAGAAATAGACTTGAAAAACCTAACATTAATAAGTCACCGGGACCAGATGGCTTGTACCCGAGGGTCCTTAGGGAACTCAGTCAAGCACCATTGTTCCTAATTTTTACTTACAGTCTACTGACTGGAATGGTACCAGCTGATTGGAGAAAAGCCAATGTAGCACCAATATTTAAAAAAGGGCCAAAATACATCCCTGGAAATTACAGACCAGTTAGCCTAACATCAATAGTATGCAAGCTCTTGGAGGGGATGATAAGGGACTATGTACAAGATTTTAGTAATGAAAACAGTATCATTAGCAGTAATCAGCATGGATTCATGAAGAATCGTTCTTGCCAAACCAATCTATTAACCTTCTATGAGGAGGTGAGCTGCCATCTAGATAAAGGAAGGCCCATAGATGTGGTGTATCTGGATTTTGCAAAAGCATTTGACACAGTTACCCATAAACATTTACTGTACGAAGTAAGGTTCATTGGCATAGACCAGTGGGGTTGGGGACCAACCTTTTTGGCACCGGGGACCAGCATTGTGGATGAAAATTGTGCCAAGGCCCAGGGGGAGGGGGGGGGGGGGTCTGTGTGACGATGCGTTTTTTCGCGGCCATTTAGTCAGGAAATGGCTGGTGTTAGCACTTCAATCATCACAACACCATGGATAATATGGTGTCAGGATGATTGAAGCACATTATTTGTATTATTATATTGTAATATAAAATTAAATAGTCAAACTCACCATAATGCAGAATCTGCCACCAGATGCAGCTTGTCACTTGCCACCAGATGCAGCTTGCCACGGTGCCTGTGACCAGATTGCCACTTGTCACATCGCTTGCCACCAGATGCAGATTGCCACATGCCACCAGATGCAGATTGCCACAGTCACTTTCCACATGCCACCAGATGCAGATTGCCACAGTCACTTTCCACATGCCACCAGATGCAGATTGCCCATGCCACCAGATGCAGATTGCCACAGTCACATGCCACCAGATGCAGATTGCCACATGCCACCAGATTCAGATTGCCACCAGATATAGATTGCCACAGTCACTTGCCACATGCCACCAGATGCAGATTGCCACAGTCACTTGCCACATGCCACCAGATGTAGATTGCCACAGTCCCTTTCCACTTGCCACCAGATGCAGATTGCCCCATGCCACCAGATGCAGATTGCCACATGCAATCAGATGCAGATTGCCACCAGATATAGATTGCCATAGTCACTTGCCACATGCCACCAGATGTAGATTACCACAGTCCCTTTTCACATGCCACCAGATGCAGATTGCCCCATGCCACCAGATGCAGATTGCCACAGTCATATGCCACCAGATGCAGATTGCCAAATGCCATCAGATGCAGATTGCCACCAGATATAGATTGCCGCAGTCACTTGCCACATGCCACCAGATGTAGATTGCCACAGTCACTTGCCACATGCCACCAAATGCAGAATGCCACATGCCACCAGATGCAGATTGCTCATGCCACCAGATGCAGATTGCCCATGCCACCTGCTACATGCCACTAGATTCAGATTGCCACATGCCACCAGATGCAGATTGCCATATGCCACCAGATGCAGATTGCCCATGCCACCAGATGCATTTTGCACATGCCACTGTCTCTTGCCTCCTAGATGCAAATTGTACAGTGAGTTCCGTGTGAGAGAGAACAGCGGTGACGCGGGCGGGCAGTGGAGATGATGTCCTCTATCTGCTCGCCTGCTTCACCCCTAACAGTGTAGCGGTGGGGCTGTGTGGGCGGAAGGGCGGTGGGGCTGTGTGGGAGGAAGTGCGGTGATGGCGGCGATTTCTCTGCTCGCCCGCCACCGCCGCACCTCAGATAGTGCAGACTTTGCGGCCCGCCAATAAACAGGCTGCGGCCCGTTAGTGGGCCGCGGACCGGGGGTTGGAGACCACTGGCATAGACCATAGGATGAGTACACGGATTAAAAACTGGCTACAAGGGCGAGTTCAGAGGGTAGTGATTACTGGGGACTACTCGGAATGGTCAGGGGTGGAAAGTGGGGTCCCCAGTGGTTTTGCCCTTGGCCCAATTCTATTTAATTTGTTCATAAACGACCTGGAGGATGGGGTAAACAGTTCAATCTCTGTATTTGCAGACAATACTAAGCTAAGCAGGGCAATAACTTCTCTGCAGGATCTGGAAACCTTGCAAGTAGATCAGAACAAATTAATGGGGTGGGCAACTACATGGCAAATGAGGTTTAATGTGGAAAAATTAAAAATATTGCATTTGGGTGGCAAAAATATGAATGCAATTTACTCACTGGGGGGAAAACCTCTGGGGGAATCAAGGATGGAAAAGGACCTGGGGAACCTAGTAGAGGATAGGCTCAGCAATGACATGCAATGCCAAGCTACTGCTAACAAAGCAAACAGAATATTGGCATGCATTAAAAAAGAGATTAACTCAAGAGATAAAGCAATAATTATCCCACTCTACAAGACTCTGGTCCGGCCTCACCTGGAGTATGCTGCCCAGTTCTGGGCACCAGTCCTCAGAAAGGATGTGCTGGAAATGAGGCGAGTACAGAGAAGGGCAACAAAGCTAATAAAGGGACTCAAGGACATGAAGAAAGGTTATGAGCACTTATTCTCTCTGGAGAAGAGACTCTTGAGAGGGGATATGATTTCAATTTACAATTACCATACTGGTGACCCCACAATAGGGATAAAACTTTTCAGTGGAAGGGAGTTTAATAACCACTTGCCGACCGCCGCACGCACTTATACTTCGACAGAATGGCACTCCTGGGCAGAAGGACGTATATAAACGTCCCCTTTAAGGGGATACCAGCGATCGTCTCACGGTGAGGAAGAACGGGGAGATGCTGATGTAAACAAGCATCTCCCCGTTCTGCCTAGTGACAATGACACTAATCATGGCTTCCTGTAATCAGAAGCGGTGATCACTGTCTTGTCACACACAGCCCACCCCCCCCCCCCCCCTGAAGTTAGAAGCACTTCCCAGGTCACACTAAACCCCTACAGCGCCACCTAGTGGTTAACACCTTCACTGCCAGTGTCATTTTCACAGTAATCAGTGCATTTTAATAGCACTGATCGCTGAAAAAATGACCCAAAAATGTGTCAAAAGTGTCCGATGTGTCCGTCATAATGTCGCAATCATGATAAAAATAGCTGATCGCCGCCATTACTAGTAAAAAAAAAAAAAATTATAAAAATGACATAAATCTATCCCCTATTTTGTAGACGCTATAACTTCGCAAACCAATCAATATATGCTTATTGCGATTTTTTTTTTACCAAAAATATGTAGAAGAATACGTATCGGCCTAAACTGTGAAAACATTTTGTTTTTTTTATATATTTATGGGGGATATTTATTATAGCAAAAAGTAAAAAATATTGTATTTTTTTCAAAATTATCGCTCTATTGTTGTTTATAGCACAAAAAATAAAAAACGCAGGGGTGATCAAAAAGGGATTTTTATAACAGCTTACCTGTAAAATCCTTTTCTTGGAGTACATCACGGGACACAGAGCGACTTAGTCATTACTAATGGGTTATATAGTTTACCTTCAGGTGTTGGCACTGGCCAATTCCAAACCGGAAGTACCCTCCCCTATATAAGCCCCTCCCACCCGGGAGCACCTCAGTTTTGTAGCCAAGCAATAAGTGTCCCAAAAAGAGGGGTGGGAGCTCTGTGTCCCGTGATGTACTCCAAGAAAAGGATTTTACAGGTAAGCTGTTATAAAAATCCCTTTTTCTTTTTCGTACATCACGGGACACAGAGCGACTTAGTCATTACTAATGGGACGTCCCAAAGCAATGCCAAATGAGGGGGGGGTACATAAGCTGGGCGCCATCAGGCATGAGGATCTTTTGCGGCCTGCAACACACTGCGCCCAAAGGCGACATCCTCCTGACTTCTAACGTCTACCTGATAGAATCTAGTAAACGTGTGTACCGAAGACCATGTTGCGGCCTTACATACTTGAGCCAGGGAGGCCTGGTGATGCACTGCCCATGAAGTTCCAACCGCTCTTGTGGAGTGCGCCCTAACTTTGAACGGAGGCGGTCTCTTTCTCAAGCCATAGGCTTGTATTATGACCTGTCGAATCCACTTGGCTAAAGTAGATTTTGATGCTGCCTGACCCCTTCTGGGGCCTTCCGGCAGAACAAACAAAGAATCCGTTCTGCGAATCTGAGCAGTGGCTTTTAGATAAGCTTTAACTGCTCTTACCACATCCAAAGAATGTAATAACTTTTCCTCTACTGAGCTAGGTTTGGGGAAAAAAGAAGGAAGAACCACATCTTGGTTCAAATGAAACCTCGATACCACCTTAGGAAGAAAGGCTGGATGAGGACGTAATACTACTCTGTCCTTATGGACAACCAGATATGGCTCCTTACAGGACATAGCTGCTAATTCCGACACTCTTTTAGCCGAACAAATGGCTACTAAGAAAACCAATTTCCTGGTGAGAAGAACCAAGGAAATGTGTTGTAATGGTTCAAACGGTTGTTTCTGTAGAACCGACAGAACCAGGTTCAAGTCCCAAGGACATATGGGAATACTAACCGGAGGGCTAATACGCATCACTCCTTGTATAAAGGCTTTGACTAGTGAATGCGAAGCCAAGGGCCTTTGAAAAAATATTGACAAGGCCGAAATCTGACCCTTGATAGTACTCAAGGCCAGCTTCCTATCTACAGCCCACTGTAGGAAGTCCAGAATCCTCCCTATCATGTACTTACGTGGATGCCATTTCTTGGTCTCACACCACGTAATGTACGCTTTCCAGATCCTATAATAGATCTGCCTGGATACCGGTTTCCTGGCATTGATCATGGTAGATACCACAGAATTAGAGAGCCCTCTCTTTTTCAGAATGTGGGCTTCAATAGCCAGGCCGTCAAACCTAGGGCTGGTAAGGAAGGGTGGTATATCGGTCCTTGCGACAGCAGGTCCGGACGAAGTGGGAGGGTCCAAGGACTCCTCACTGACATTTTTACAATCCCCGCGTACCATGCCCTTCGGGGCCACGCTGGAGCCACCAGAATCACTGGTTTCTTTTCTACCCTGATTCTGCGGAGTAATCGCGGTAACAATTGTGGCGGTGGGAATGCATATATCAGCTTGAACCGATCCCAAGGGAACACTAGGGCATCCGAGCCGCAAGCTAGGGGATCCCTTGTGCGAGACACAAACCTGTCCACCTTTGCGTTGAATCTGGATGCTAGCAGATCTACATCCGGTGTTCCCCACCGCTGGCATATTGCCTGGAAAACCTCGGGGTGAAGAGACCATTCCCCCGGGCATAATTGTTGGCGACTTAGAAAGTCCGCTCTCCAATTTTCCACTCCTGGGATGAAAACCGCGGATATGGCTGGGACATATCTTTCTGCCCACTCCAGGATGCAATTTGCTTCCTTCTGGGCTGCACGACTTTTGGTGCCACCCTGATGATTGATATATGCCACTGCCGTGGCATTGTCTGATTGAATTCTGACAGGGGACCCCTGGAGTTTGGATGTCCATGCTACTAGGGCATACCGGGCTGCTCGTATCTCTAAGAGATTGATGGGCAGGGCCTTTTCTGCTTCTGACCACCTGCCCTGGAGAGACCATTGCTCCAGCACTGCCCCCCCAGCCGATGAGGCTGGCATCTGTAGTGACCACCTTCCAAGAAACCGGACTGAAGGGTTTCCCCCTTTCCAGATTCTGGGGCACCAACCACCAATGGAGGCTCTTGCGAACGGAAGGGGACAGGGACATTGGTAAGTCTAAAGCCTGAACTTTTTTGTTCCAGGCTGACAGTATGGCCCTTTGCAAATTCCTTGAATGGAATTGACCGTAGGGTACCGCTTCGAATGAAGCCACCATCTTTCCCAGCAGCCTCATGCAGAGACGTATGGATGGTTTTCTTTTTGTACCCACTAAGTGGGTCAAATTTCTTAAAGACGACACCTTCTCTGGAGGTAAGAAAATCTTTCTCTGATTTGAATCCAGCCTTAGCCCTAAGTATTCCAGACTTTTGACTGGTCTTAGAGCTGACTTGTCCCGGTTGATAATCCAACCGTGATATTCCAGATACTCGATTGTCTTGTGAATAGCTACTTCCAGCTTTTCCACTGAGTGGTCTATTAGTAGCAGGTCGTCTAGATATGCCATTATTGTTACACCCTGTGTTCTTAGATTGGCCAATAATGGGGCCAGAATTTTTGTGAACACTCGTGGTGCTGTGGCCAGACCGAAAGGTAAGGCTCTGAACTGAAAATGGCGCCCTTCTACTGCAAAGCGTAGAAATTTCTGATGGGCCGGAAAGATGGGAATATGCAGATAAGCATCCCTTATGTCGATCGAGGCTAGCCATTCCTGCCCTTGTAGGGCGGTGGCCACTGATCGGATCGACTCCATCCGAAAGGTCCTGATATTTAGGAACTTGTTTAGCCCTTTTAGATTTAATATGGGCCTCACGTCCCCATTTGGTTTGGGGACTGTGAAAAGGTTCGAGTAAAACCCGAATCCGCTTTCTTCCAGGGGAACCTTCATGATTACCCCTTGGAGCAATAGTTGTTCTAGTGCCAGAAGGAGGGATCCTCTCTTTTGGGGATCTCTTGGCACGTTTGACCTCATAAATTGGGCAGGAGGAGTGCCTTTTAACTCCAGCTTGTATCCCAGACTTACTGCGGAGAGCACCCATCTGTCTGTGATGGTGTCCCGCCAGGTCTCTGTGAACAACTGAAGTCTTCCCCCCACCCGATTGAGCGGGGGCAATACTTCATGCCTTAGGGGGAGGTTTTGTACCTCTCTTGATCCAGGGCTTCTTGTTACCCTGTGATTGTCCCTGATTTCTGCCCCCTGAATTTGACCGCGGAGGCCGTCGGAACTGCTTCCCAGCCGATGTGCCCGGGACTGGAGAGGTAGGCCTCTTAAAAGAAGGACTTCTACCCTTGTTCTTAACCGGTAAGAGTGAACTTTTACCGGCAGAAATTTTCTGGATATATTTGTCCAGATCTTCTCCAAATAAGCGTTCTCCATGAAATGGGAAGCTAACCAGCAGTTTTTTACAGGGAGCTTCAGCAGACCAGTTTTTGAGCCACAGAAGCCTACGCATATGTACTATAGACAGCGTAAAGCGGGAGGCCTGTTGGATTCCGCAAAACACAAGGCTCTAGGCAGGTCAGCTAGGGCATGAGCCTGCTGATCTGGTAAGTCCCTTAAGACTTGTTTCAACTGATCTTTCACTGCTTGGCAGACTCCAATCGCTGCTACCGCAGGTTGTGTCACCATACTTGCTGTAGAGAAAGCAGATTTTAGTAAAGACTCCAATTTTTTATCTATTGGGTCTTTGAACATTGGAACATTATCTACTGGACATGTCAGTGATTTGTTAACAGAAGAGATGGCTGCGTCCACTATAGGGACCCTCCATTTTCTTATGAACTTATCCTCCATGGGATAGATCACCGGAAATCTCTTGGGGGGAGCAAATATTTTATCAGGATGCTCCCAATCCTGGTAAATAAGCCCTTCTAATAAAGGGTGGATTGGGAAGGAACAGACCGCCTGGGGAGCTTTTCCATGTTAGTCAGAGACTGAACCCATAATCTTTCAGCCTGAGAAGCTGAGAAAGGTTCTTCCACTGTTGATTCCTCTATAAGTGAATCAACCTCATCCTGATCCCCTTCAGGTAGGTCGATCTCTGTGTGGGGCTGTTCCTCCACTAACAGGCACTCTGAAGGAGGAGACGGAGATCGGACGCGCTTTTCCTGTGACAGGGAAGCAGCGATCAATGCTGTTAATCTCTCTTCCAATCCTCCCAGAGTTGAGGATAAAACCTCCTCTGTTATATATACAGGAGCAGGTGGACTGGGGGCAGCCGCAGCACCAGGCATTCCTGCGGGGTTTCTACGGCTACTGACCTCTGCATTCTCAGGGGAGATTGGTGCAGTGCAAGCATGCCCAATATCCTCAGAGCCCGATGGAGACCCCTTTGGCTTCCTGGAAGATCTATTTCCGGAGCGTCTGGACGACATATCCTTTAAGCACAAAGCTGAGGTATTCCCGTCGTCATACACCAATTTTTGCTGGTAATAGTCTAACACAGGTGCTGCTATATACCAGCTGGTGTCCACTAAAGTGCCTTTCTATGGGGATGCCTGCATCAACCGCCTCTGTGTGCCACTGTTTGTTGCTAGCTCTGTTTGCATGCAGCTGACACTTGTACTGTGTCTTTTAACCATGCTGGGACGCCCGCACATGCGCAGAAGCGCCGCGGCGCGCATCGAGCGTCATCCACCCGCCCCGCCCCTTTTTTTTTCATAGGAGGCGCGTGCACGCGCCCGCGCGCGCGCCCGTGCGCCAATGGCGCCCTTTTCGAAACCAACAGAGGACTAGGAGCCAGGGCCCTTTTTGCCGGAGGGCCTGTGCGGTGGATGAACGCAGCAACAGGGCAGAGGAAGTGGATTCCCTCAGAGAAACTTACCAGCTGCCTGGATCTTTTGAGTTGAGAAAACCAAAGATCCACATTTACAAGAAAAATGGACTACAGCGGCCTCTAGTGGTTTAACACAGGTACCGCGGTCCCTGTTTTTTTTTTTTTTTTTTTTCCTTGACTACTATTAAAATTTTACATTTTCAGTAGTTATAGGCAAACACAGATATTTAGCGGGAATACCGTTAGGTAACAGACAGAAAGACAAATTAGGCTTGGGGGTCCCCCAATAGAACCAAGTTCCTGAGGGCCCCCACTTACCTGATCCCCGCCGCAGGACTTTGTTTGGTCCACAAAAGTCCAAACTTCACCTATCACGGCAGGCATTGTAATTAAACCTTCAGGGACCGGGTTCCCAAGGATTCCACTCCCCTGGACCTGTATAGCACCCTGCACAGACAGCGTCTTGGTCGTGGGTATGACCAGAGCTCTGGATCCCAGGGTCCAGCCCTCCTAAGAGAAGCATTACAGGCAAAACCTTGCTCTTCTGCTGCAAGGCCCGGGTACCGACCGTTTAGCTATGAAGCTTTTTTGGTGGGATCCGGAACAGCTTACTAAGGCCCAAAAGAACCTGTACGCAAGCCCAGTGAAAACACATGTTACTCTTTGGCCAACACCTTAGACACTGGCAAAAAACTGAGGTGCTCCCGGGTGGGAGGGGCTTATATAGGGGAGGGTACTTCCGGTTTGGAATTGGCCAGTGCCAACACCTGAAGGTAAACTATATAACCCATTAGTAATGACTAAGTCGCTCTGTGTCCCGTGATGTACGAAAAAGAAATACCATCAAAAGAAAGCTCTATTTGTGGGAAAAAAAGGACGTCAATTTTGTTTGGGAGCCACATCGCACGACTGCGCAAATGTCAGTTAAAGCGACAAGGTGCCGAATCGCAAAAAGTGCTCTGGTCATTTAGCAGCCAAATTGTTCGGGGCTTAAGTGGTTAAGACACGTGGCCACTCATTAAAATTAGAAGAAAAGAAGTTTAACCTTGAACTGCGTAGAGGGTTCTTTACTGTAAGAGCGGCAAAGATGTGGAATTCCCTTCCACGGGCAGTGGTTTCAGCGGGGAGCATTGATAGTTTCAAAAAACTATTAGATAAGCACCTGAACGACCACAACATACAGGGATATACAATGTAATACTGACATATAATCACACACATACTGTAGGTTGGACTTGATGGATGTGTGTCTTTTTTCAATCTCACCTGCTATGTAACTATGTAACTTTAATGGCATCCCAGTCCTAGTCCGTAGGGTTCAATATTGAGTTGGCCCACCCTTTGCAGCTATGACCGCTTCAACTTTTGTGGGAAGGCTGTCCACAAGGTTTAGGAGTGTGTCTATAGGAATGTTTGACCATTCTTCCAGAAGCGCATTTGTGAGGTCAGGCACTGTAGATGAGAAGGCCTGGCTCGCAGTCTCTGCTCCAATTCAACCCAAGGGTGTTCTATCGGGTTGAGGTCAGGACTCTGTGCAGGACAGTCAAGTTCCTTCACCCTAAACTCGCACATCCATGTTTTTATGGGCGTTGATTTGTGCACTGTTCCAAATCATTTGGTAAAGGGATTATGATGTGGGGTTGTTTTTCAGGGGATGGGCTTGGCCCCTTAGTTCCAGTGAAGGGAACTCTTAAAGCGTCAGCATACTAAGATATGTTGGACAATTTTATGCTCCCAACTTTGTGGGAACAGTTTGGGGATGTCCCCTTCCTGTTCCAACATGACTGCGCACCAGTACACAAAGCAAGGTCCATAAAGACATGGATGAGCGAGTTTGGGGGGGAGGAACTTGATTGGCCTGCACAGAGTCCTGACCTCAACCTGCTAGAACACCTTTGAGATGAATTAGTGTGGAGACTGCGAGCCAGGCCTTCTCGTCCAACATTAGTGCCTGATCTCACAAATACGCTTCTGGAAGAATGGTCAAACATTCCCATAGACACACTCCTAAACCTTGTGGACAGTCTTCCCAGAAGAGTTGAAGCTGGTATAGCTGCAAAGGGTTGGCCAACTCAATATTGAACCCTACAGACTAAGACTGGGATGCCATTAATGTTCATGTGTGCATAAATGCAGGCGCCCAGTACTTTTGACAATACAGTGTATCTTCTCTTTACCTTCTAAAACACACATATCAAAGGCTATTTCTCAGTGCCAGCAGGCAGGGGGCGAGGATCTGATTTCACACACCACACAGGTCAGAGCGGGGAGCTAAATGTAATTTGAAACCTAAGTGGAGAGAATGGACACACCCCCATCTACACAGTCTCATAGAGATGCACATTCACAACTAAGGCTGTCAACCACCTCCTTTGTGCTGGAAAAGGGGGGAAAGGTGGGGCAATCTCACGTGATTCTGCAGGGTTGGCATGATTTGTCAGAAGTGAGTCATGCAAAAACACAGAGCAATGCCAGAGCAGGCAGAAATCACACTAAGGTCCTTGGATTGGGGCAAGTACACACTACAGAGGGATATGTTTTGTTCATTTTTCATTTCAGCGGTTTACAACTAATTTAAATTAGAAGCAAAATTTACAATGACCAAGGCTTAAAACTTTGCCTACCCCGCTCTTATATATGCTGCATACTGTTTGGAAGAAATCATAGTGTAAATACATTTTTTTCAAAACAGTCACATAATCACATGGCTTCGGATCCCCTGTGTCAATGAGTGGCTCAACAATGGGACTGAATTGCACAGAGCTGTGACATCACCCATAAGCTTCCATTGCTCCCCTATTGTTTGCATTTCTCCCACCAGCCGCAGCAACCACACATTGACACAAGGGAGTCGGAGCAGAGCAATCACTTTACTGCTCCAAAAGAAGATTAAAAAACAGGAATCTACACTGAGATTTTTTACAAACAATATGCAACATGCCTACAAACAGTGGGAGGCAGTGTTTTAAATCTTGGTTATTTCAGCCTTTCCTTCTACTTTAGTTATCCAATCACGTGGTAGAAAAAAATCCTGTTTTTTTTTTTTACTTTGATGTAATTTCCAATCCTTCATCTTCAATACTTTCCCAGTCACTAACACAGGATACAGTAAGTATGCATTTCAAGAGTTTTGAATTCACTGGTTATATACTTGTTCTGAGTCAATGGCTCAGAAAACAGAGACAGTCAAGCAAAAAACATTTTTACAAGAAACGCAACAGTGTTTGCCTATCTATTTGATTTAGTAGAGGGTCAGTTTAACGTACATGTATTGGTTTCAAGCAAAATCCCCCCAACCCCTTTAATACATAGAAGTTATATTGTATCAGTTGGACTCCTTACAGGCTCAACCACAGTTCATGTAGGGTTGTGTAGTGAATTAATGGATGGTGCCCTCATACAACCATTGGAAAATAAGATTCTTTACCTATATATTTTGGCATAGTGATAATTTTGTCATTGACCTGTGATGCCTGTTACTTTATGTGTGTAGCGGGTGGTTACATTTAGGGGGAAGCATCTGAGTGGTAACTAGGCTCAGATGCACTAATTGTTAGGTTTCATGGACCATTTCAATCCCTGGGAGATGGTACTGGTGTGTAGTTCCCTGGGGCCTACAGGTGGCGCTGTTGCCATGGGCCCGGGTTGAAACGCAGTACAAGGTTGTGCCTTTTTTTATCCCATCTTGGCAGCAGTACGGGGGGGCGGGAACCTGCTGTGCCTGTCGGGAGAGGATATAAAAGGGGGCGGTCATCTTCCAGAGGGGTCGGGTCCGCGCTCATGCACCTTAGACCTGGGTGCGTGTGTGTCGCCTCCGGGTGCCCTAGGCCCGGAGGCCTGGTCGGGTTGTCTCTGGGTGCCCTAGGCCCGGAGACGGAGATGCTGTTCCATCCCAGACACCTTCAGTCTGGGGTGAGGTACTTGGGAGAAAGGCCCGGAGCCCAGCAGCAAACAGGAACAAAAAAGTCTTCTGGACTGAAGCACTCCAAAGATAAAAGCCTTTATTAAAATAGGAAATCCAAAATGCACACTGTACAACGGTACACAGGTCAAAAAAAATCTGGCTAACATGTTTCGCACTGTGCTTTTAACTTTTGTGCATTGGGTAGCTATGAATAAGCACTAGCACAGTGCGAAACATGTTAGCCAGATTTTTTTGACCTGTGTACCGTTGTACAGTGTGCATTTTGGATTTCCTATTTTAATAAAGGCTTTTATCTTTGGAGTGCTTCAGTCCAGGAGACTTTTTTGTTCCTGTTTGCTGTTAGTAGCATTGTCTGCACCCTTGGCTGCTGGGAGGAGGTGATTGGAGGATTCCCACACCTGAGCGGCTCCCTTTTTTTTTTTTGCCCGGAGCCCAGCAGCCGTTGGCTGGGATCCGCCAGGGACCGAGACTCCCAGGGATCTGCCTTGCGAGGGGACCCATATTTAGGACGAGGAGGCCAGGGAGGTGACCCTTTCTGAAGACCCAGCGCAGAGTCGTGGTGACAGATGGGGCCTCTGGTAACTCTCCGGAGGGATGTTCTTGTCTTAATAAGGGGCCAGTTTACTAACGGAAGGAAGTGCGTGTTCTTTAAGTCACAGTGGCAGTGACACTACGCACACAAGGTCAGTGGCAGTGGCTTTCATCTTTTTCACCCGGTCAGTGGCAGTGACCAACCTCATGGTCTGTGGCAGAGACCGTGCGCCAAGCCTGTTTGTGCTGATCAGAGCAGGAGAAAACCCAATTCAAGTTTGTGCCTGGACCTCCTCCCACCTTATCTGACCTGTGTCTTGTCCCAACCCGTCTGCTCTCAAAGAGACTGTTTATTGTGCTAAAAATAATAAATAAGAGTTGGACCTTTCAGTTGGTGTGGACTGGGGAGAACTAAAGACTTGTTTCTGACTACCACAGAAACGAGGTCAGCACTGGAGGTTTTTAAACACTGGCTGCAAGCAGGCCCGAGAAACTAACACCGCTCAACCTCCCTATTCAGGAGGGTACGGGCTTGTGGTGCGGTGTGCCTCATTCTTTCCTGCGGAGGAGCCAAGCAGAAGAAAAGCAGGTAAAGTCTGGGGTTGGTGCGCTACATGTGAATAAATGACAAAATGATCACTATACCAAGGTGTGCTGGTGAAGTTCTTTATTTCTCTCTATACATAGCTTTGGGACCCCCTTCTCCAGCAGGTCTCACCTTACCTCCTCTGAAGTCTGCAGCCTCCCACAATGTTTACAGCCCAACTGGTAAAAATCTAGTGGTGGGGACGTACCCATATAGCAGAAGCATGGTCCAATGCAAGTATATAGGACATTAGTGTGCAAGTACAGGCATCCCAAGACTACGTTTTTTTTTATAGGCCAGGCTGCAGATATTGCAGAAGGAGGAGATAAGTATGGACTTGCTAGAGTGGGGACCAAGATCTATGTATTGATGAGGCTAGGTAAGCTCCATATGCTCACCTTGCCAGCGCTCCCTTTTTCCTTCTTCACAGCTGGCTACAATACCCAGCAATTTTGGGTATAGAGAGGCATGTGACCTCCTCCCCTGTGCTAGGTCTCGGGTCTACATGCCAATTGCTAGCCCTAATCACTCCCATATGTCTAGAAGAGTAACATCACCACTCCCCAGTTCTCCAGAATGAAGAGCATTTTAACCACTTGCCGTCCACCCGCCAAAGTTTTACTGCGGTAACATGGTACGGCTGGGTGAAACGACGTTATGTTACGTTGCTTCGCCCTGTGGCCACTAGGGGCGCGCACACCAGCTGCTTGCCCCCGGAGCCGATGCGAGTGCCCGGCGGGCGCGATGACCGCCGGGTAACCGCCATCGCTCGTGACACAGCGAGAACCGGGATCTGTGTGTGTAAACACACAGATCCCGGTTCTCTCAGGGGAGAAATGACTGATCGTCTGTTCATACAAACTATGAACAGCGATCTGTAATTTCCCCTAGTCAGTCCCATCCCCCTTCAGTTAGAACACACATTAGGGAACACAATTAACCCCTTGATCGCCCCCTAGTGTTAACCCCATCCATGCCAGTGACATTTTTACAGTAATCAGTGCATTTTTAACTGATGGCTGTAAAATTGTCAATGGTCCCAAAAATGTGTCAAAAGTGTCCGATGTGTCCGCCATAATTTTGCAGTCCTGATAAAAATCGCAGCTCGCCACCATTACTAGTGAAAAAATAAATAATAATAAAAATGCCATAATTCTATCCCCTATTTTGTAGACGCTATAACTTTTGCGCAAACCAATCAATATACGCTTATTGCGATTTGTTTTACCAAAAATATGTAGAAGAATACATATCGGCCTAAACTGAGGAAAAAATATTTTTTTTTGAAAAAAAAATTGGGATATTTATTATAGCAAAAAGGAAAAGATAATGTGTTTTTTTTTTTCAAAATTGTCGCTGTTCTTTTGTTTATAGCGCAAAAAATAAAAACCGCAGAGGTGATCAAATACCACCAAAAGAAAGCTCTATTTGTAGGGGAAAAAAGTCGCAAATTTTGTTTGGGTACAGTGTCGCACGACCGCGCAATTGTCAGTTAAATCGTCGCAGTGCCGAATCGCAAAAAGTGCTCTGGTCAGGAAGGGGGTAAAATCTTCTGGGGCTGAAGTGGTTAAAGAAACACAAGAGAGTCTAATAAGGTGGCCCTTTGCAGAGACACTGCTACTATGCCTTGCATGGCCAAGATGATGTGTGTTTCTTTAAAATGTTCTGTATCAAAGATTCAGTTAGTGGGAACCCTTTATGTGAGGGGCCCACAACAAAGATCTCAGCCCTTTAGCCCAGGTTCACACTGGGCTGCGAGAGTGAGTTCAGCTGAACTCGCACGATTTCACTGCTGCTGGTCAGTCCCGATTTCAGCCGCGATTACAGAGACATCTGTGCAGGTTTCTGCACAGATGTCAATGTAAATCGCGGGCCAAAATCGCAAAAAGTAGTACAGAAACTACTTTTTGAAATTGGTGCAGCGCCGCAGATGCGGCGTCGCACCGATTAGGACGGTGCCATTGCCGGCAATTTGCGGCAAATACCGCCGTTTTGACATGCGATTTGACATGCCAAATCGCACGTCAATACGCACCAGTGTGAACCAGGGCTAAAGAATAAATGTGACTTTTCTGGCTTCAGTCATTTAAAAGTAAAATTAGAAAATTAAAAAATGTAAACAGCGATTGAATGAAATGTATGAAAATGTCCTCATTTAAAATGAAATTCTTTATTCTGATTATGAGACCAAGAAGTGTCAGAAGCTGAAGGAATGGCAAATATTAGAATTTTCAGAAATGGTTCTAATAAGAACAATGTCATTCGGATGGCTGATCCCATGAAATGCAAATGTATTACACACCTGAGATACTCGCTAATCACACAGCTAATCGTTTGGCAGTACGCTTGTGATTTCAATCAGCTCCAATTCTGATTCTTTCCGATTAGCAGGATGAAAAGCAGGATTCAGCAGAACATTTAGTAATGTCAGGATGGATGACCTCTAAGTCATCACTGATCTGCACTGCTGCTTATGTCACAAATACATAGGATGTTCAAGCCTCATCATAAGCTTATCATGGGAAGACCTATTCACTCTGCCAAAGGTTAACCAGTCCTTTAGGTTCCAGACAGATGAATTCAGAGGGTGATTGAAAAAAGCAGTAGAGTGGTACCAAGTTTCCCACCTCATTACCAGTTTCTACAGACAGGCAGTTACAGAATATCCCACTTTGATGAGAGGAAATCAAGGCAAGTGATTTTTTAAATGGCTAATTATTGTAACCAGCTATGAGAGATTTGTAACCTGAAATGTTACGTTTAAACTTAGGTTCACAGTGTTCGGAAAATGTGGGTTCACACATTTGCCAGATTAACTGCCATTTTGTAAAAAAAAAACTTTAAGGCAAAAAGTATATATAATGGCCACTATTCATCAACGTTTAAAGTTCATCTAAACCACTCACTAATTGTTTCAAACGCTTTAATACATTCAAATTTTGGTAAAGACAAAAAGGTTCTTCTTAAGTCTCGTACACACGATCGGATTATCCGACGGGAATTGTGTAAAGACAGGCTGTTGTCAGAAAATCTGACCGTTTGTATGCTCCATCGGACATTTGTTTTTCCGCGGACAAATGTGGGATAGCATGATTTTAAAATTGTCCGCCAACAAATGTGTGTTGTCGGATTATCCGAGCGTGTGTTACACAAGTCCGTCGGACCAAACTCCAAAGTACAAACACGCATGCTCAGAAGAAATGCTCCAGATAACACAACATTAGCAGAAGTTGCCCAAAGGGTGGCGCTAAAGAGCTGAAAAATCACGTAGTTTCGTGTTTGTTGGTTGACAATTCTTTGCCGTTTGTTTGCAATACAAGTTCCTGCCCAAAGCCGTTCGGACAAAAGTCCTATGCTTTGTCCAATGAAAATCTGATCGTGTGTACGAGGCTTAAGTTTGAGATAAATCAGGAGAAAGTTGGTGAAGGTCATTTTAAAAAGCAAAAAAACAAAACAATGTTTAAGGCAAAAAGTATAATTTCCATTATTCACCAACACCTAAAATAGATCTAAATCTGATTACCAATCATCTCATAAACTTTAATATGTTAAATTATTTGTAAAGACAAAAATATTTCTTTTTAGTTTTAGATAGAAAACAGGTAAGAATTAGGGAAGGCAATTTTGTAAAAATATATATATATTTAGGGCAAAAAGTATATAATTTCCACTTTTCACCAACACCTAAAATAGATCTAAAATCAATCACCAATTATCACACAAGGTTTATTAACATGTTGTTTTTTTTTTTTTAAAGACAAAAAGGTTTCTTTTCAGTGATAGATAGATAGATAGATAGATAGATAGATAGATAGATAGCAGGTAAGAATTAGGGAAGGCAAAAAAAAAAAAAAAAGCGTTAAGGCAAAAAGTATATACAGTATTTTCCATTATTCACCAATGCCTAAAATAGATCTAAACCCAATCGCCAATCATCTCAGAAGCTTTATCATGGTAAATTATATCTAAGGACAAAAATGTTTCTTTTTAGTTTTAGAAGAATTACACACGACCGTTTTTCATGACGAGAAAAATGCAATTTTTTAATTTGGTCATTAAAAACGATTGTGTGTGGGCTCCAGAGCATTTTTCACGACGTGAAAAATGGGCATTAAAAATTTTGGAACATGCTCTAATTTTTCTGCTCAATAGCTCAATAGCAAGTGATGAGACGGGAGCGCTCGTTCTGGTAAAACTAGCGTTCGTAATGGAGATACAGCGTGACGAATGTGCTAACGGACTGAAGAGCACGAGGCTGAAAAGCGCGAATCGTCTCTCACCAAACTTTACTAACACAAGGATCAGTAAAAGCAGCCCAAAGGGTGGCACCATCCGAATGGAACTTCCCCTTTATAGTGCCGTCGTACATTTCGAAAATCACTGCGCTTTGCTCAAGCATTTTTTTTCATGATAGTGTGTAGACGCAAGGCAGGCTTAAGAAGAATCATGTCGAGAAAAACGTTTTTTTTAATGACATTAAAAACTTTCGTGGGTACGCGGCATTAGACTCCATTCACACAGGGGCAACACGACTTCCAGCGCGACTTTGGGAGGCAACTTGGACACAACATGAGTATGAATCACAGCGCGACATGAGGCAACTTACAAGGCAACTTCAAGATGCCTCCAGGACAGGAGGCTTTCCAGTGGCTAATCAAACAAGAATCAGCTCTGTGGGAGGGAGGGGTTTGCCTGAGAAATGTATGTTTTCTTTCTGTATTGTTGCTTCTGTTAAGACAGGGGATCCGACTTCTGAGGCGACTTCCATTGAAATCAATGAGTACAAGTTGCCTACAAGTCGCCTAGAAGTCGGATTGAAGTAGTACATGAACCTTTTCTGAAGTCGGAGCGACTGCAGTAGTGTGCATTAAGACGGCTCCTTCACTTACATTGATTTTCTCAACAGCGCGACTTGAGAAGACTTGAAGTCGGATCCAAAGGCAATTTTGTAAAAAAAAAAAAAAAAAGCTAATCATCTTATAAGCTTTAACATGTTAAAATATTTGACAAAAAAATGTTCTTTACAGTCTTAGAGTGGCAAAAAGTAAAATCCCCAGCCAAGTTTTTATTGCTGTCTGTGTCCTCCAAGGGGAAATTTACCACACTATTTGACCTGGTGACCCTTGTCATCGAGAGAGAAAGTAAGTGGTAAATCTTCCAATGGGCACAAATGTTCAGATGACAACTGTCTATGATAGGTATTCTCCTTTTGAAGATATTTCCTTCCATTTTTTATTGGATCTACAAGACGGGAAGTAAAGGGAAATCTTCACAATGAGACCTAGGTAGCAAATAAATAAATAAATGAATAACTTGACAGGGGTCTTAACTCTTTTCCACTCTAAAACAAAAAAACAAAACAGTTTGGGCTTTATGTACATTTTGATCTTAGATTTATACCCAATGACTAAAAATCACATATAAGCTTTAACATGTTAAAGTAATGCAAAGATTTTTTTTCAATTTGCCGTTTTTATTGAAATAATACCTTGTAATGCTTCCATGGAAGATTATTCAGGCACTTTTTATTATGGTGTGACAACTTTTTCCCAGTTATGCCCCTGTGTTGTCACCCTGTCACATGCTCCCTTGATGGAGACTACAAGCAAGTAGACAGGAACACAATCAGAAATGAAGACAGGGAGCTCTCAATATTAGAATATCTAACGTATATAAGAAGCTAGAGTCTGTCCTAACCCACCAGGCTCTACTTGAGGATAAAATATAATGTTTGGGTTCACTGACTTTTTAATTACTAGCTGTGCTTCTGATACTTAACATTTGTCTATCTAGTTAATAACGAATAGGTGGACCAGAGACCCGACTTGGTTATTCAGTGTAAAATTGTGTTTGTAATATACATAGCTAAGCTCCAAACAAATATGAACAATAGGCATTTAATCCAGTTATGCATTCATTAAAAAAAATAAACAGGAGTCCAAGGCATCATAATGAAGATAGAGTACAGTAGAGAAACCCCCAGCACATGCATTAAACACATTAATTTATAATAGTAAATCATGAAAGTACCATAATATTACCCTGTAAAGACAGATTATATCATCTTCCTTATCAGTTCTCAATTTTAAAAGATGCTGCGGAGGTGGGATCCCTGCTGTGGTTGCACATGAAGCAGGGAGGAGCAATGGTGTCCATTGAATTCTTTAGGTGTGGGGAGAACGTCACTGGAGGATTCCGCCTCCCAGCACACTTCAAGCTGCATGGCACCATAAGTGTCAGAATTGCTGCCATTTTTGCAGTGCATCCACTATAGCCAATTACCCAGATTGAAACTGAGATTTATTGCCTAGAACGGTGTTTCTCAACTCCAGTCCTCAAGGCGCCCCAACAGGTCATGTTTTCAGTATTTCCCTGAGATGAAACGGCTGTGGTAATCACTAAGGCAGTGAAACTGATGAAATTACCCATCAGGTAAAGGGGTCTTCCAGATTCCGATAAGTCTTCCAGATTCCGATAAGCCCCCCGCCCGCAGACCCCCACAACCACCGGGCAAGGGTTGTGGGGATGAGGCCCTTGTCCCCATCAACATGGGGACATCCTCCCCATGTTGAGGGCATGTGGCCTGGTAGGGTTCAGGAGGGAGGGGGGGCCGCTCTCTCGTCCCCTCCTCTTCCCCTGCGGCCGGCCAGGTTGCGTGCTCGGATAAGGGTCTGGTATGGATTTTTGGGGGGACTCCACGCCATTTTTTTTTTAATTTGGGGTGGAGTTCCCCTTAAAATCCATGCCAGATCTCAAGGGCCTGGTATGGATATTTAGGGGGAACCCCACCCCATTTTTTTTTTTATTTACGTCAGGGTTCCCCTTAATATCCATTCCAGACCTAAAGGGCCTGGTAATTGAATTTGGGGGAACACCCACGCTTTTTTTTAAATTTTTTATCAATGACTTTTCTATGTATTGATAAAAGCCGACAATTCATTAATAGCCGCGAGTGAGTTTTAAATGACTTTTTTTCCTTCAAAAATGACACTTTGTGCAGGGACAGTTCTAAGCACGGGAAACATGCGCCACTTCACATGCATATCATACACACCCCCCAGGTACGAAATTTAAAGGAATATTTCACTTTTATTGTTTCATTTTAAGCATTATTAAAATCACCGCTCCTAAAAAAAAAAGGCAGTTTTTAAAACTTTTTTTTTGCATTGATACATGTCCACTGGAGCAGGACCCGGGTCCCCAAACACTTTTTAGGACAATAACTTGCATATAAGCCTTTATAATTAGCACTTTAGATTTCTCCCATAGACTTTTCAAATTTGCCGCGAACACCCCAAATTGTTCGTTGTTCGGCGAACGGGCGAACAGGCAATGTTCGAGTCGAACATGAGTTCGACTCGAACTCGAAGCTCATCCCTAATCAGCAGTATATAGCAGTCTTGTGACTTCTATCAGTGTCTGGTTAGAGCTTGTAGGAGGAGTTTTCATTCCACTCTGACTGTCCTATGAGGCTGCAGGACCCCTGACACTCTGTCTGGACGGTGCTGATTGGCCCTGTGCTGATCACATGCACTCTCCCAAGAAAAAAAAAAACTCTAGCAATACACACCAAACTGAGCATGAACAGAGTGACTCCAAAAGCGGTGTCTTATCAGGAGATGGATTGGGGAGAGTGGAAGAAGATGAGGATCAGAGAAGACAGGATCAAACAACCATTTTACACAATGCGGGGGATTAACCCTTTAGGTTTCACGTTAAGTATAACAAGCATGCTTTACTGCATATATAGACTGATTTTACTGTGGATTTTGTAATACTTTAAAGTGGTTGTAAACCCACTTATGCAACTTGTACCTACAGGTAAGCCTAGATTACGCGGAAGTAACCTTCCGGGTATCTGTGGATCGATGGATGCAGCTGGAGGGGGAGACGAGGACGGCTTCGGGGGCCCCGATCTAAGGTAAGTAATGCATAATGAGCTAGTATGCTAGTCATACTAGCTCATTATGGCTTTGTCTTGCAGGTGTTTAAGGCTCTTAAGAGGACAACTGAGGCAGGGCGCTGAATATTTTCAGGAAATCTGCCTGCACTGCACATAAAAGCACATGGACATGGGGTATGTAATAAAAATGGAAATCAGATTTTGTTTTAAAATGTTATTAGCATGTTTATGAGGGAGAGGGAGGAACCAGGGAATGCAAGATTTAATAGGAATAGGAAGGTATCAGGAGTTATGCTCTATCAATCAATTAGGCTGTATTATATAGCACAGTGTTTACAATCTAACATGTTTTTAACATGTTTTTAGACATTTTGAGATGTCTTGCGGAAGAGCAAGCAGAGAGATTACCAGACAGAATATCAGAAAACACTGTAGCAGCCAACAAATGGATTGCGACAGACAAATAATTGTACTGGATGAGGTCCACAGAAGTAGCCAGTGAAGAACTCAGAATCAAAGGGATGCACAGTCGGGAATGGTAGCAACAATCATTTTACAGAAATATCAAGTTAGCAGGCAAATCAATAGAATAGGCTGAAGCCAATACCTTTGGGACATTGAGGTACCAACTGACAAAAGAAGAATCAGGAAATAGGTCAGGGTCAGCAACAGGTAAGTGACAGCCCAGGTGTTGGCAGAAGAGGAGAAACAGGCCAAGAACATACTCAGGTAACTACAGAAATTGACAGAGGGCAGATCAGATCATAGCAGTACAAATGAAGATCGCTGAGCTCTGACTTCAAGAAGGGTTGAGTCTTAAATAGTTGTCACCAATGCCATAGGTGTGTGCAGCCTATTGGGCTATTAGGGTGTGCACCCCAAATCTCAAACACACATGCCTTTCTATGCAGCCTCAGCTGCCTGGGGCAGTAAAAGAATGGGAAGTGCTCTGTGCTGAGCAGCTTCCTGTCCATTTACAAATGGAAGTATAGTAAACACAGTAGTAAACCGCAGCAGCTGGAGGGAGAGGAGGGAAGTAGCACTGCGGGGCGGGGGAGGGGGGGCAACACGGGGGAATCAGCACTGTACATAGTGATTCGATCCAGGCACACCGCCTACACATGCCCATAACCAATGTTTACATGCTGTATAAAGTACTTAAAGACTGAGCCTCTTTTTCAGATATGTTGTTTACAAGTTAAAAACACGTTTTTTTGCTAGAAAATTACTTAGAACCCCCAAACATTATAAAAAAAAAATTCTAACACCCTAGAGAATAAAATGGCAGTCATTGCAATACTTTATGTCACACCGTATTTGCGCAGCAGTCTTACAAGCACACTTTTTTGGGAAAAAATTAATGTTTTGAATTAAAAAACAAGACAACAGTAAAGTTAGCCCAATTATTTTTTATACTGTGAAAGATAATCATACGCCGAGTAAATTGATACCCAACACGTCACGCTTCAAAATTGCGCCCACTCGTGGAATGGCGACAAACTTTTCCCCTTAAAAATCTCCATAGACGACGTTTAAAAAATTCTACAGGTTGCATGTTTTGAGTTACAGAGGAGGTCTAGGGCTAGAATTATTGCTCTCACTCTACCGATTGTGGTGATACATCACATGTGTGGTTTGAACACCGTTTTTATTTGCGGGCACGGCTCATGTATGCGTTCGCTTCTGCGCGCAAGCTCGTCGGGACGGGGCGCTTTTTTTTTCTTATTTATTTTGACACTTTTTAAAAAAAAATTTGGGTCACTTTTATTTCTATTACAAGGAATATAAACATCCCTTGTAATAGAAAAAAGCATGACAGGTCCTCTTAAATATGAGATCTGTGGTCAAAAAGACCTCAGATCTCATATTCCCACTAAAATGCAATAAAAAAATAAAAAATAAAAAAATGTTGTCATCAGGGATGAGCCGAACACCCCCCTGTTCGGTTCGCACCAGAACCTGCGAACAGACAAAATGTTCGTGTAAACTTTAGAACCCTATTAAATACAATGGACTCGAACGTTCGAAATCTAAAGTGTTAATTATAAAGGCTAATATGCAAGTTATTGTCCTAAAAAGTGTTTGGGGACCCGGGTCCTGCCCCAGGGGACATGTATCAATGCAAAAATAAGTTTTAAAAACGGCCGTTTTTTCGGGAGCAGTGATTTTAATAATGCTTAAAATGAAAAAATAAAAGTGAAATATTCCTTTAAATTTCGTACCTGGGGGGTGTGTATGATATGCATGTGAAGTGGCGCATGTTTCCCGTGCTTAGAACTGTCCCTGCAAAAAATGTCATTTTTGAAAGAAAAAAATGCATTTAAAACTGACTCGCGGCTATTAATGAATTATCGGCTCCCGGCAATACATACAAAAGTCATTGATAAAAAAAAAAAAAAAGCGTGGGGGTTCCCCAGAATTCAATTACCAGGCCCTTCAGGTCTGGAATGGATATTAAGGGGAACCCCGCCGCAAATTTAAAAAAAAATTGACGTGGGGTTCCCCCAAATATCCATTCCAGGCCCTTCAGATCTGGCATGGATTTTAAGGGGAACTCCACCCCAAATTTAAAAAAAAAATGGCGTGGAGTCCCCCTAAAAATCCATACCAGACCCCTTATCCGAGCACGCAACCTGGCCGGCCGCAGGGGAAAAGCGGGGGACGAGAGAGCGCCCCCCCCTCCCTCCTGGACCGTACCAAGCCACGTGCCCTCAACATGGGGAGGATGTCCCCATGTTGATGGGGACAAGGGCCTCATCCCCACAACCCTTGCCCGGTGGTTGTGGGGGTCTGCGGGCGGGGGGCTTATCGGAATCTGGAAGACCCCTTTAACAAAGGGGACCCCCAGATCCCGGCCCCCCCCCCTATGTGAATTGGTAAGGGATACATTGTACCCCTACCATTTCACGAAGAAAGCGTAAAAAAATGTTAAAAAAAACCACACAAACACCTTAAAAAAGTCCTTTATTAAAAAAAAACAAAAACATTCCAGCGGTGAAATCCAGTGTCCCGCGGCGATCCCGATGTCCAGCGCTGTCCTTCATTGGTTGTGCCTGAGCGGACCTGATGGGGAACTCCCTCTCAGTATTTTAAATGTATAGACCCGCCCCTTCTAAAGTTCCCCATCAGGTCCGCTCAGCGGACCAGATGCGGAACATGAGAAGGGGCGGGTCTATACATGTATTACCAAAGTGAGAGCAGTTCCCCATCAGGTCCGCCCCCTCGGTATGTCGGACCCGCCTACGTCATTGGCTTGAGCGGGGAACTTCCTTCACTATGTAAATTTAAATTACACAGTGAAGGAAGTTCCCCGCTCAAGCCAATGACGTAGGCGGGTCTGACATACCGAGGGGGCGGACCTGATGGGGAACTGCTCTCACTTTGGTAATACATGTATAGACCCGCCCCTTCTCATGTTCCGCATCTGGTCCGCTGAGCGGACCTGATGGGGAACTTTAGAAGGGGCGGGTCTATACATTTAAAATACTGAGAGGGAGTTCCCCATCAGGTCCGCTCAGGCACAACCAATGAAGGACAGCGCTGGACATCGGGATCGCCGCGGGACACTGGATTTCACCGCTGGAATGTTTTTTGTTTTTTTTTTTAAATAAAGGACTTTTTCAAGGTGTTTGTGTGTTTTTTTAAACATTTTTTTACGCTTTCTACCCCCCAAATGACCCCTTTTTTTAAATTAGACATTCCAAGGTATTTAGTAAGATGCATCGTGAGGTTTTTGATATTGTAATTTTTTCCCACAATTCTTTGCAAAATGAAGATTTATTTTTATTTTTTTATTTTTTCCACAAAATTGTCATTGTAATTGTTATTTCTCTCACATGGCATGTGTATACCACAAATGACATCCCAAAATACATTCTGCTACTCCTCCTGAGTATGGCGATACCAAATGTGTGAGACTTTTATACAGCCTGCCCACATACAGAGGCCCAATATTGAAATGGCACCTTCAGGCATTCTAGGAGCATAAATTACACATCTCATTTCTCAACCACCTATTACACTTTTGAAGGCCCTGGAGCACCAGGACAATGGAAACACCCACAAAGTGACCCCATTTTGGAAAGATAACACCCCAACGTATAATCTATGAGGCATAATGAGTCTTTTGAATGGTTCATTTTTTTCCTGAAGTTTTTGGAAAATGCGGGAAAAAAATGAAAACGCATTTTTTTTACGCAAAGTTGTCCATTTATAAGATATTGCCAACACATAGCATGTACATAGCAAAAATGACACCTCAAAATACATTCTGCTACTCCTCCTGAGTATGGCGATACCAAATGTGTGAGACTTTTATACAGCCTGCCCACATACAGAGGCCCAATATTGAAATGGCACCTTCAGGCATTCTAGGAGCATAAATTACACATCTCATTTCTCAACCACCTATTACATTTTTGAAGGCCCTGGAGCACCAGGACAATGGAAACGCCCACAAAGTGACCCCATTTTGGAAAGATAACACCCCAACGTATAATCTATGAGGCATAATGAGTCTTTTGAATGGTTCATTTTTTTTCCTGAAGTTTTTGGAAAATGCGGGAAAAAAATTAAAACGCAATTTTTTTACGCAAAGTTGTCCATTTATAAGATATTGCCAACACATAGCATGTACATAGTAAAAATGACACCTCAAAATACATTCTGCTACTCCTCCTGAGTATGGCGATACCAAATGTGTGAGACTTTTACACAGCCTGGCCACATACAGAGGCCCAACATTGAAGTAGCACCGTGAGGCGTTCTAGGAGCATAAATTACACATCTCATTTCTCAACCACCTATTACACTTTTGAAGGCCCTGGAGCACCAGGACAATGGAAACACCCACAAAGTGACCCCATTTTGGAAAGCTAACACCCCAACGTATAATCTATGAGGCATAATGAGTCTTTTGAATGTTTCATTTTTTTCCAGAAGTTTTGGGAAAATGTGGGAAAAAAATGAAAACGCATTTTTTTTACGCAAAGTTATCCATTTATAAGATATTTCCAACACATAGCATGCACATAGCAAAAATTACACCCCAAAATACATTCTGCTACTCCTCCTGAGTATGACAATACCACATGTGTGAGACTTTTACACAGCCTGGCCACATACAGTGGCCCAAAATGCAAGGAACACCATCAGGTGTTCTAGGGACACATAACATGCACATACCAAGAATTACACCCCAAAATACATTCTGCTGAGCAAATGGTAAACAAAAGATTACCTGTTTTAGAAGCGCAGTTGTCCGCAGGAGGATAGCACTGGTCCAGGCAACAGGCAGGGACTTGGTCAGCAAAAGCGAATGCAATTGTCCAGGCAACAGGCAGGAATACTGTCCATAGTTCATACAGGCAGCTGGTGAGCATTCTGCAGTACTCCAATAGTTAACAGTCTTTTTGTTATATACAGTCCAGGGTCAGTGCAAGCAGAGATTGTCAGCAGTGACAAAATATTGGTCCTGATAGTAGGCAGGTCCATGTGGTGTGGTCAGTTCATGCAACAGGCAGAGGCATGATGGCATAGGTCCTACAGGCAGCAGGCAGAAGTAGGGCCTCGTTCAGGACTGAATGGGGACAGGGGTAGAGGCTTCTCCCACCCAAATCTCTTTGAAGCCTCCGAGTCTCCAGACCCTAATCTAGGAATGAGAAAACAAAAACAATTGTTTTCTTCATCCAGAAAAACAATTCTGGAGCCCCTCACATATGTGAGACCCCTGTGTTATGAATCCCACTAGTCCACTGGCAGGGTAAAAGATCAGTCCAAGAGGCAGGCAAAAAGCATGGTCAAACATTCCAGGGTCAGTTCCAGATCAGGCAGAGGTATAAACAGAATCGGTAGGCAGAAGCGTGGTCAAATAACAGTCCAGGGTCAGTTCCAGATCAGGCAGAGGTATAAACAGAATCGGTAGGCAGAAGCGTGGTCGAATAACAAGCCAGGGTCAGTTACAGAGAAAGCAGATGCATAAGGGGCGTAAAGATAAATGGCAGGAAGTGAACTAATAATTTATTTTGGTATGGTAACGGCGGAAACAATCAATCATGCAGAGGCCTGGTTCTGAAGGACATTGGGAACAATAATAAATGGTGTCTCTTCTCTCTCCTCTTTTGGAGCACACCCGGCATTTTTTCTGGCGTTTTTGGCCTGTTGGTCTGGGAGGGATTTTATCTGGGAAGTGGCGCTCAGAGAGTCGGCTAATGACATCGGATCTAATGTTTACTGGTGGGCTGTTCGGATATATAAGGGCAGTGGTGATTTCCTCCTGGAAGAAAAGGAAGGATTTGGGTCTTATAGTGGATTTTTGATATATTACATATGAGTTGTACATGGCCAAATTAAATAAATAAATGGAAACTTTCTTATACCACTGGTATGTTCTTCTTGTGGAAAGGTAGGGTTCGAGCATCTGGTCGTTGAAGTCGACACCCCCCATGAACTTATTGTAATCGTAGATGCATTTGGGTTTTTGTATCCGGCCATTCCTTCTGGTGATTTCAACGAATTCATTGTTGTGGATGGAAGAAAGCACGTAGACGTCTCTTCTGTCCCTCCACTTCACAGCCAAAATTTCCTCATTCCTCAAACTCGCCGTCTCCCCTCTTTTCAATTTTTTGGTGACCAGGCTTTGAGGAAAGCCCTTCCGGTTCGTCCGTACGGTGCCACATGCTGGAGTCTTCATTCTGTGCAAGTTTCGGAACAGGGGCAAACTTGTATAAAAATTGTCCACATACAAGTGGTATCCTTTCTCTAGGAGTGGGTTTATGAGTTCCCAAACTACTTTCCCACTGGTTCCAATGTAGATTGGGCAATTAGGGGGGTTCAGTTCGGTGTCCTTCCCTTCATATATGATGAAGCCATACACATACCCAGTTTCTCTGTCGCACAATTTGTACAGCTTCACCCCATAGCGGGCCCTTTTGCTGGGTATAAATTGTTTTATGCCCAGCCTGCCAGAAAATTTTATTAGGGACTCATCCACGCATATGTGTTTGTCTGAGGTAAACAACTGGGGGAAGGTTTCAGAAAAATAATTTAGTAGCGGCCGAATTTTATAAAGCTTATCAAAATTTGGGTCATTTCGGGGAGGGCACTGGGTATTGTCGTTGTAGTGTAGGAATCTCATAATCATTAGATATCGGGACCTGGGCATTACTGAGGAAAAGATGGGCATATGGTAGATGGGGCGGGATGACCAATATGAACGCACTTGATTTTTTCCGTTTAGTCCCATGCAGAATGTGAGGCCCAAAAAGATTCTAAACTCCTCCACTGTGAGGGCTCTCCACTGGTAGGGATGGGCATAATAGGACGTTGGGTTGCTTGCTATGAACTGTTGGGCGTATAGGTTGCACTGGGCCACAATTGATGCAAGCATGTCGTCAGTGAAAATTAAATTGAAAAAGTCAATCGGGGCAAAATTTTCTGTGTCCACCTGGACTCCTGGCTGGGCAGTGAAAGGGGGAATGTTGGCTTCTCCTGAATTAGGAGGAAGCCACAAGGGGTTCTGAAGGGAATAGGGAAGGCTGGCATGGGACCTAACCCTTTGGGACTGAGATGACACCCCACTGGTACGTGGCCTTGCTTGCCTGGTGGATGGCACTGCAGTGCTGGTGGATGGCACTGCGGTGCTGGTGGATGGCACTGCCTGCTCAGCAGAACGCCTTCGTCTGGCGGGCGGGCCCTCCTCCTCCTCCTCCTCCTCTTCTGAGGCTGTCAGTGCTCCACTGCTTAGGACAGGCTCGTAGTCCACGTCAGACTCATAGTCAGGCTCATAGTCTGAACTTGCGGAGGAATCCGAATCGGAGAGCTCCCTGTTGCTCTCGTCGGCCGCAAGAATATTGTATGCCTCCTCGGCTGAAAATAATCTTCTAGCCATTGTTGGCACTGACGACACGTGGCACTGATACGTGGCACTGATGACACTGATACGTGGCACTTATACGTGGCACTAATGGCAGATGGCACTGGCAGATGGCACGGGCAGATGGCACGGGCAGATGGCACTTGCAGATGGCACTGGCAGATGGCACGGGCAGATGGCACTGGCAGATGGCACTGGCAGATGGCACTGGCAGATGGCACGGGCAGAGGGCACTGGCAGAGGGCACTGGCAGATATGGGACTGGCAGAGGGCACTGGCAGATATGGGACTGCCAGAGGGCACTGTTTTTTTACTTCACTTTACTTTGATTGTAATAAACTCACTGACAGCAGCACAGATCTCTCTCTCTCCTCACACGCGGTCTCTGTGTGAGGAGAGAAAGCCGGCAATGAGAGATGATCTCATATGTTTACATTTGAGATCATCTCTCATTGGGCAGTGAGATCGAGTGCTGAATGGCCTCTGTGATTGGCCATTCAGCACGATCTGTGATTGGCTGTGTCCAAGGGACACGGCCAACACAGATTTTCCCCGATGCGCGCTCTCGGGAGCGCGCAGGGAGAGTGTAAATACAAGGACGTCCTGGGGACGTCCACTCGGCAGTTAAGGTCGGCGCTGCAGCCGTCTTTCGGCTATAGCGCGGATCTGAAGTGGTTAAAACTTCTTTTTGCATTGATACATGTCCCCTGGGGCAGGACCCCGGTCCCCAAACACTTTTTAGGACAATAACTTGCATATTAGCCTTTATAATTAACACTTTAGATTTCTCCCATAGATTTTTCGAATTTGCCGCGAACACCCCAATTTGTTCGCTGTTCGGCGAACAGGCAATGTTCGAGTCGAACATGAGTTTGACTCGAACTCGAAGCTCATCCCTAGTTGTCATTTGAAAAAATGTAAAAAAAAAATGTCCCTTTAAGAGCTATGGGCGGAAGTGACATTTTGACGTCACTTCCACCCTGCTATGGTATGGAGACGGGTGGGGCCATCTTCACCTCACTCGTCTCCATACCCAGCCGCGGAAAGGACCCGATCGCCTCCGCCACTACCGGCAGCTCCGGAAAGCGGCGGAGGGCACGGGAGAGTGGCGGGAGGGGGTGCCCCGCTCCCTCCGCCGATAACGGTGATCTTGCGGCGAATCCGCCGCAGAGACCCCCATTATCGTAAACCGGACCACCGCCTGAAGACGAGGCAGCTAGCTACTGCCATAACAGAGATATCCCACTTCAAAGTGCCGACGTACAGTCATGGCTGAAATTGTTGGCACCCCAGAAATTTTTCAGAAAATCAAGTATTTCTCACAGAAAAGTATTGCAGTAACACGTTTTTTGCTATACAGTAAACCCCCGTTATATCGCGGTTCAGTTTTCGCGGTCCCGGTATATTGCGTTTTTTTCTGTAAGACCTATTAACATTATTTTTTGGATTAAATCATTGTTAATTAAATATTTTTGTGTTTTCCATTGCTCTTGTTATGTCTCTCAGTATCTTTTATGTGTTTAAATGTGTTTCTATTGTTTTAAAAGTGTGTTTTAAAGACCCTAAAATGCTTTTAAAAGTACAGTGAAAGTTATAAAAACATGCCTAGTGTGTATTTAAATAGGGTACAGTAAACCCCCCTCCATCGCGGGGGTTACGTTCCAGACCCACCCGCAATAAGTGAAAATCCGCAAAATAGAAATACCCTTTTTAAATACACACTAGGCATGTTTTTATAACTTTCACTGTACTTTAAAAGCATTTTAAGGTCTTTAAACACACTTTTAAAACAATAGAAACACATTTAAACACATAAAAGATACTGAGAGACATAGCAAGAGCAATGGAAAAAACAAAAATATTTAATTAACAATGATTTAATCAATAAAATAATGTTAATAGGTCTTTCAGAAAAAAACGCAATATACCGGGACCGCGAAAACTGAACCGCAATATAACGGGGGTTTACTGTATTTCTATTTTGCGGATTTTCACTTATTGCGGGTGGGTCTGGAACGTAACCCCCGCGATGGAGGGGGGTTTACTGTACACATGTTTATTCCATTTGTGTGTATTGGAACAAAACAAAAAAAGGGAGGAAAAAAAGCAAATTGGACATAATGTCACAAAACTCCAAAAATGGGCTGGTCAAAATTCTTGGCACCCTTTCAAAATTGTGGATAAATAAGATTGTTTCAAGCATGTGATGTTCCTTTAAACTCACCTGGGGCAAGTAACAGGTGTGGGCAATATAAAAAAAACACCTGGAAGCAGATAAAAAGGAGAGAAGTTCACTTAGTCTTTGCATTGTGTGTCTGTGTGTGCCACACTAAGCACGGACAACAGAAAGAGGAGAAGAGAACTGTCTGAGGACTTGAGAACCAAAATTGTGGAAAAATATCAACAATCTCAAGGTTACAAGTCCATCTCCAGAGATCTAGATTTGCCTTTGTCCACAGTGCGCAACATTATCAAGAAGTTTGCAACCCATGGCACTGTAGCTAATCTCTCTGGGCATGAACAGAAGAGAAAATCTGATGAAAGGTTGCAACGCAGGATAGTCCGGATGGTGGATAAGCAGCCCCAAACAAGTTCCAAAGAAGTTCAAGCTGTCCTGCAGGCTCAGGGAGCATCAGTGTCAGCGTGAACTATCCGTCGACATTTAAATGAAATGAAAGGCTATGGCAGGAGACCCAGGAGGACCCCACTGCTGACACAGAGACGTAAAAAAGCAAGACTACAGTTTGCCAAAATGTACTTGAGTAAGCCAAAATCCTTCTGGGAAAACGTCTTGTGGACAGATGAGACCAAGATAGAGCTTTTTGGTAAAGCACATCATTCTACTGTTTACCAAAAACGGAATGAGGCCTACAAAGAAAAGAACACAGTACCTACTGAGAAATATGGTGGAGGTTCAATGATGTTTTGGGGTTGTTTTGCTGCCTCTGGCACTGGGTGCCTTGAATGTGTGCAAGGCATCATGAAATCTGAGGATTACCAAAGGATTTTGGGTCGCACTGTAGAGCCCAGTGTCAGAAAGCTGGGTTTGCGTCCGAGATCTTGGGTCTTCCAGCAGGACAATGACCCAAATCATACGTCAAAAAGCACCCAGAAATGGATGGCAACAAAGCACTGGAGAGCTCTAAAGTGGCCAGCAATGAGTCCAGATCTAAATCCCATTGAACACCTGTGGAGAGATCTTAAAATTGCTGTTGGGAAAAGGCGCCCTTCCAATAAGAGAGACCTGGAGCAGTTTGCAAAGGAAGAGTGGTCCAAAATTCCGGGTGAGAGGTGTAAGAAGCTTATTGATGGTTATAGGAAGCGACTGATTTCAGTAATTTTTTCCAAAGGGTGTGCAACCAAATATTAAGTTAAGGGTGCCAAGAATTTTGAGCAGCCCATTTTTGGAGTTTTGTGTGACATTATGTCAAATTTTCTTTTTTTCCCTCCCTTTTTTTGTTTTCCAATACACACAAAGGGAATAAACATGTGTATAGCAAAACATGTGTTACTGCAATACTTTTCTGTGAGAAATACTTGATTTTCTGGAGAAATTTCTGGGGTGCCAACAATTTCGGCCATGACTGTATATAGTCGTGCGGCGGTCCGGAAGTGGATAAAGCACACATACTGAAGACACATCCCATGACCAAGTGGAGCATCACATGCCGATGTGCATGCCGGTACCTGTGCCATCCTGACATCAGGACTTCTCAGACAATGAGCTTGTCCTTTCTCTATTTCAGAACCAAACACTCTTAGCTGCACTGCACAATTATTACAATAAAAAACTCGAAGTACATATAAGTCAATTTGCAGATAATGAAACATCCACATAGTTAGATGACTGCCAATTTGATCACCAGTATTTCCGTTTCAGTGGCTCACCGTGGAATTGAAAATCTTCAGTTTTATGTATCATATATATTTACACTATAATGCAAGTTCATCTACAATACTGATATATGTGTTTAATATTTTTGATGTCACAACCCAATAAAATACATTTATAAAATATGATATGGGGACCAGTTAGGCTTAGAGCTCTTTGGGGGATCCTATGGTAGCATGACCAATGTAAGGCTGACATCACATATGATTTTGTGAAGGATTTCCATGAAATCATCAAATATTTATTAATAGAGCACAACTTTTATTATCCCTAACAAAGTCATTGTTCAAATAAATTGGTTGTGATAATTCTATTTTTTCAATAAACTGACCAATATAAATAAAATATTCTCAGTTATATAACTCCAGGAAGAGAAGTATTGGTCAATGGTTGCCAATTGGATTCCTCCAGCTGTAATTTTCCAAGTGTACAATAGAAAATGTCATTAAATCAGTTTGTTGGTAAGGGAAACATAGACAATTCTCTACTTCATAGGCATGTTTTTGCAATTCTTTTGCATAATAGTAAATCCACACAATAGCTTTCCATTGTTTTGGTACATTGGACATTTATTGGACAGCTGTATTATTGTATATATTGGTGATAATGAAGTGTTTAGCATTTCCGCCATGCAGCACCTGGGTTTTGGTTTAAATCCCAACCACAGCACTACTTGCCTAGCGTTTGCATGTTCTCTCTGTGCCTATGTGGGTTTCCCTCAGGTACTCTTGTCACCTCCCACACTACAAAGACAAAATGGTAGGTTATTTGGATCCGAGGTTGGCCCTAGTATGTGTATGTAAGAATGTGAGATAGGGACTTTAGATTGTAAGCTCCTTGAGGGCAGGGACTGATGTGAATGTACAAAATATATGTAAATTGTTGGTGCTATATAAATACCTATAATAAAAAAATATGTTTTCCAGGTAGCTATATCAAGGTCTGTACCAAAGACTTAAGCCTCATACACACGATCGGATTTTCATCGGACAAAATGTAGGACTTTTGTCCGAAGGGCGTTGGCCAGGAACTTGTATTGCATACAAACGGCAAAGAATTGTCGGCCAACAAACACAAAACTACGTGTTTTTTCAGCTCTTTAGCGCCACCCTTTGGGCATCTTCTGCTAATGTTGTGTTATGGTGAGCATTGATTCTGAGCATGCGTGTTTGTACTTTGCAGTTTTGTCCGACGGACTTGTGTACACACGATCGGAAAATCCTACAACACACAATTGTTGGCAGACAATTTTAAAGCATGCTATCCCACATTTGTCCGTGGAAAATCCCACAACAACTGTCCGATGGAGCGTGCAAACGGTTGGATTTTCCGACAACAGCCTGTGTCATCACACAATTCCCGTCGGATAATCCGATCGTGTGTACGAGGCTTTACAAATAGCTTGTTATATCTAGAAATTTTGCAGTGATCATGTAGGGTGTTTATCCTTGGTAAAGCCCACCCATTTCACCCATTTTGACCTCAAAGAAATTCTGATCATTTCTCTAGAGTGCCCAAACCCTTGCAATTCCTTGAGAGTCCTGCCCCCCATTCACACACAAGCTTCCAAAGCCCTGATTAAAGCAGTTGTATACCCAAAATAATGACAAGCACCTACAGGTAAGCCTACATTAAGGCTTACCTGTAGGTGCTTGCAATATCTCCGAGACCTACACGGTCTCAGAGATATTTGCAAAACAGTCTGTACCGATATCTACAGCGCATGCAAAGGGGCACTGAGCGCGGCGGCTCTTAAATGGCAGCCCGCCAGACACTGCCGGATTTCGCACATGTGCGGGGATCGTGCCGTCCCATCACGCATGCGCGGGAGTGACGTCATCCCCGCTCCTGCCAATCACAGCGCCGGAGCGGTGGTACCCGGAAGTCACTCCGGGTATCATGGTTGCGACGGAGGACGTGTCCGAGGACCGCTGCGGGGGCTTCAATCTAAGGTAAGTGATTGATAATAAGCTAGTATGCTAGTCATACTTGCTCATTATGCCTTTGCCTTGCAGGTTGTGAGAAAAAAAAAAAGTTTTGCGGTATACAACCGCTTTAAGGAAGAATTTTGAAACCAATGAAAGGAATTGGATGATACTTGCGCCTAATGTATGTTTATTCTGTTCTGGGAAGTGGTTGCCACTATCCCTATTTCTGTACTTGAAATGGGAAAAGACCCTCTTATGAAATTTTAAAGGCAACCAAAAAAGAAAATGCATAACCATTTATATATAAAACCACTTTTTATTACAAAACTCTAACAAGACATAGCTTTGTTAAAAACACACATGGCCATATTTGGGCCAAGATCCATTGTACACATCAATATGCAGTTGATACTTTGGCAATGTTACATATCTCTTTGGAGGGTTTGATATTCAGCAGATAGTTTGCTTGAGCATCTTCCATCAACGCGTTTCTAGATTTATTAATTAATCTCTTCCTCAGGGATTAGATGCCTTTCAATTTATCCAAAAAATATTACCACTTATCATGATGACTGCCCATATCAACCTCCACTTGCTTGTGAGCAGGGGTGAGTTCAAGCAAGGATCATAAAGATTCCCATACCATGCAAAAGGGATTTGTAAAAATTACACAATGCCCATTTTTCACTGCTGTTCACCCAAACCAAGCTGTGCAGGTCTGCTCCTTGGCACATCTCATAGGATTGGGACACAATTAAGTAATAAATCTAGAAACACGTTGGATGCATGATGCTCACGCAAACTATCTGCTGAATATCAAATCCTCCAAAGAGATATGTAACATTGCCAATGTATCAACTGAATATTGATGTGTACAATGGATCTTGGCCCAAATATGGCCATGTGTGTATTTAACAAAGCTATGTCTTTTTTAGAGTTTTGTAATAAAAAGTGGCTTGATATATGAACGGTTATGCATTTTTTAGTTGCCTTCAAAATCCCATACGAGGGTCGTTTCCCATTTCAACACTGACAAAGGTGTCAATGAAAGTGGACAGAGATCAGCATATATATATACACAAATATCTAATGGCACCGTCATCCCTGTATTAATATAGAAAATAACTGAACAGGATATGGGATTTTAAAGGTGCTAAGTTGTAGAAATCACATGACAAATAATATATAAAAAATAGAAAAATATTTATTTATTACATACATTAAAAAACTGATAAATACACATATTTTGACCATCGCAGGTAAACACCTACTACCTAGCAATAGACAGTCGCAGAATGTGTTCAGTTGAAAGAAGCGTCTATTGTATTTTTACAGTTTCGCCTATAAGGCTTCGTCAGGAATAGACGCCAATGACACTTTAATACATTTTATAGACAGGTTCCAGCTTTAAGGTGTGAAAAAGAAAAGGAAACAAATTGATTACAATTATTTATTAATTTGTTTCTTTTCTTTTTCACACCTTAAAGCTGGAACCTGTCTATAAAATGTATTAAAGTGTCATTGGCGTCTATTCCTGACGAAGCCTTTCACACGCGTCCCTGGTCTCCTCTTGTCTTGGCGTTGATTGGCTAGATTGATAGCAGCGCAGCCATTGGCTGCTGTCAATCAAATCCAATGACGCGGGCGCCGGGGGGCGGGGCCGAGTCATACACTCAACGTTTTTGGACGCCGAGTGTATGACTCGGGAACGCGCCCACAAGGTAACCCCCTCGAGAGAGCTCTTCTCCAAGGGGGTTATCCAATGTGGGGAGGAGCCATGAGAGCCGCAGAGGGACTCCAGAAGAGGAGCTGCACAGCGGAGGTAATTATGACATGTTTGTTATTTAAAAAAAATAAAAAAGCAACCTTTAGTATCCATTTAATAATTGGTAAGCTGCAATATATACAATATTTGGTTTTAGTTTAAATATACAACTGATAAAGTCTCCTAAGTTTGGGTTCCACAGCTTCTTGATTTTGAGAGGGTAAAATATAAAATGTATTGTTTCTAAACATTTTTAATGCAAAATGTTCTAATATTAGCATGCTACACAACTCACCCAGCAGAAGATACGCTTGTGTCTTCAGGTTACGGTGTCAGCCATGTTTGCTGGGTTAATGTTCCGTCATTCTCTCCTTTACTAATCACATCCTTTCTCACATTTCCTCAGGTGGACTTGTCATTAACTGCAGTTGATATGGAGCTGTTTAGGTAAATGAGGATGTTTGGTAGGGAGACCCTACACCCCCTGCTGCCCCAGGAATGAATTAGCGTGACTGTTAATGGGTTCATGCCCTTGATGGTCGTAAATCGCCTTTCTCTGGCTAGGCACTGACAAAGCACTTTGATCTGGCCTCCTTGCTTTTCCATGAACAGGAAAAGGAAGGAAGGATTTTTCATGGACTGGTACTCACCACAGCCTCTGAGTTTTCCACTCTGCTGAAACTATAACAGCTTTTTAAAATCAATCAACTGGCCTTTCCCTCTCATCAGCTTGTTTTTACTTCCCAAGCTCCAGACAAATAGACTTAAATAGCAGCAGATTGTATTGTAATCTGCAGGAGTTTCTCATAAAGGCCTGGGTGTCCGCTCTTTTCAGAGCTCCCATATGGGGGTCAAATGGTGACAAAGTTCATGCAGAATTAGTCAAGTCAAAAGCTGACTTTAGTACCACTGTTTCTGCTTACAGCACCTGTGGTAAAACTAGTTTTTTTAGTCCCATAAAATACTTGATGGCTTTTTGGAGGGGGCTCCCACTGGATCTCACCAGCTCTGCCAATGTCTCAATGTGTCTATTTAGAACATTAATTCGGCAGAGATGGAGCTACAGATATGGCCTAGAACAGGGGTGTCCAAATTTTTTTCAAAGAGGGCCAGATTTGATGAAGTGAACATGCGTGAGGGCCGACCATTTTGCCTGACATTCTTTGAACCATTAAAATTAAAGGCAAATTAACTAATACACTGCCCAACAAGAATTCTCTTGCCTTTGTGGTGTGATGAAGAGTCTAAGGATGAGCTTATTTATCGGTGTATAACATACACCTTCACTTTAAGAGGGAAGTTTCAGGAAAAAACTAACATTTTAAATAAAGAACTGTGAAGCAAAATAAGGGTCAGTGCCCATCAATGCAGCCTAATCAGTGTCCATCTGCAGCCTCACCATTGCCATGAATGCAGCCTCACCACTGACATGAATGAAGCCTCACTATTGACATGAATGCAGCCTCACCCATGCATCCATGAATGCAGCCTCTGAATGCAGCCTTACCATTGCCATAAATACATCCTCACCATTGCCATGAATGCAGCCTCACAAGTGCCATGAATGCAGCCTCACAAGTGCCATGAATGCAGCCTCTGAATGCAGCCTCGCTATTGCCATGAATGCAGCCTCACCATTGACATGAATGCAGCCTCACCATTGACATGAATGCAGCCTCTTAATGGGCGATGCTCAGGATTTGTTGGGGGCTACAAAAGAGATATATATCCAAATTACTAGTGGGGCCGCATTAAACCGGAACGCGGGCCGCAATTGGCCCCCGGACTGGACTTTGGACATGCCTGGCCTAGAAGAAGTCTCTCTGGGAATCCCATAAAGGCCCATTCACACCAAGACAATTCCTTTGATTGATTTATTATGCATTTTGTTTAGGCAGTTATTTAATTTGAATGAGCTGCTGAATGCACCACCACAGATCCAAAAGTGCACTACTGCACTACTGCATTTTTGTAACACAGCAAACCACACTGTACGGTAGTGGGATACTGTGAATTACGGTGCGCTGCAATAAAGGTGCGTTATGGAGGTGTTTTAGATTGGTGTTTAACATGAATGACACTTCAGCCCACTAATGTGCAATTACCGTGTTTCAGGGCTAAATAATTTACTTTGGGATCGGAAGGGTTGCCCAGAGGTCCCTTTACTAAAAGTGTATTTAAACTAGGGTACTTGGTTCAAATCCCAACTATGGCATTACCTGTCTGGAGTTTGCATGTTCTCCCTGGGCCTGCATGGGTTTCCTCCCACACTCCAAGGACATGCTGGTAAGTTAAAGTGATTGTAAAGGTTAGATTTTTTTATTTTTTTTAAATAACAAACATGTCATACTTACCTCCACTGTGCAGCTCGTTTTGCACAGAGTGGCCCCGAACAGCGTTTTCTGGGGTCTCTCGGCTCCTCCCTGCCTCAGATAACCCCCTATGGGAAGCGCTCTCCCAAGGGAGTTACCTTGCGGGTGCACTCCCGAGTCCTGCATTCGGCGTCCATAGCCGCCGAATGCAGGACTCGGCCCCGCCCCCCGCATCATTGGATTTGATTGACAGCAGCGCGAGCCAATGGCTGCGCTGCTATCAATCTATCCAATGAAGAGCCGAGAAGACAAGGGCAAAGTTCTGGATGTGGGACTTCCCAGGGCTCAGGTAAGTAAAACGGGGGGCTGGGGGGGCAGTAATCGTCAGATGTTTTTTCAACTTAATGCATAGGATGCATTAAGGTGAAAAAACAGGAACCTTTACAACCCCTTTAATTGGCTGCTGTCTAAATTGGCTTTAGTATGTGTGATAGGAACCTTAGATTGTAAGCTCCTTGAGAGCAGGGACTTATGTGAATGTACTGTACAATATATATATATGTAAAGCGCTGTGTAAATTGTTGGCGCTGTATAAGTACCTGTACTAAATAAATACATAATAAATAAATCTAACTACAAAAAATACATATATTGTAGCTTATCACTCCTTTGATGTAGCGCTTGCATTCATTTTCTTTTTTCAGGCTTTTTCTCTTTATACTCAAATGGTGATTGTGCCAGTAACAAATTTCCTTTGCTAAGGTGTCAATGCTCACTCACTGTACATTTACGGAGGAACAGCATTGTCCTCCTAGCATGCTTGCTCCCAATTTTAACTAAGGCTGGGTTCTCACTTGAGAACGCAGCAGCTCACAGCAGGAGTCCTGTGGGTCTCCATTCACCTTTTCAGGTCCAATTTCAGCCTGAATTTTGGGCTGAATTCGGACCTGAAACGAAACAAAAGATGCACAGGGCTCCTGTGCAGTTCGTACCGGAGCCGCTGCGGAGATGTGTGAACCGGATCCATAGAAAGCTGGGCACAATCTCCTGCTATGCGAATTGGATGCAGGAAAAATTGCATCCAATTTGCGTAGGTGTGAACCCAGCCTAGAGGTTGACGTTCCGATGCCTGTACATTCAGCCTGTGTCCAAAGACCCAAGCCTCGTACACACGACCGGTTTTCTTGGCAAGAACCAGCAAGAGAATTGCTGGCAGAGCATTCTTGCCGAGTAAACCGTGCATGTGTACGAGGCTTTCAGGTTTCTCGTCAAGAAAACTGCCCAGAATCTCGATGAGAAAAATAGAGAACCTGCTCTATATTTTCTCGTCGGGATTCTCGTCGGCCTGTTTCCAGACGAGAAACCCGAGAGTGTGTATACTTACTTGTCGCCGTGGAAACCCGCGCATGCTCGAAATGACTTTGATGTCTATGGGTGCCCTCTGCAGACACGACAGCTTCACAACTTTTGTATTATTAATATACGGTGGGTAAAATAAGTATTGAACACGTCACCATTTTTCTAGGTAAATATATTTCTAAAGGTACTATTGACATGAATCTTTTCACCACATGTCACCCATACAATCCATAAATGCAAAGAAACCAATATATTCACTATATTATCAAAAGTATTGGGGCGCCTGCCTTTACACGCACATGAACTATAATGGTATCCCAGTCTTAGCCCCTAGGGTTCAATATTGAGTTGGTCCACCCTTTGCAGCTATAACAGCTTCAACTCTTCTGGGAAGGCTGTCCACAAGGTTTAGGAGTGTGTCTATGAGAATGTTTGGTAATTTTTCCAGATGCACATTTGTGAGGCCATGCACTGATGTGAACAAGAAGGCCTGGCTTGCAGTCTCTGCTCTAATTCTTCCCAAAAGTATTCTATCGGGTTGAGGTCAGGACTCGGTGCAGGCCAGTCAAGTTCCTCCACCCCAAACTCGCTCATCCATTTCTTTATGGAACTTGTTTGTGCACTGGTTCATTCATGTTGGAACATCCCCAAACTGTTCCCACAAAGTTGGGAGCATGAAATTGTCCAAAATGTCTTGGTATGCGGACACCTTAAGAGTTCCCTTCACTGGAACTAAGGGGCCAAGCCCAACCCCTGAAAAACAACCTCACACCATAATCCCCCCCCCCACCAAATGACAAAATCATTACTTAATATGGTATTGGACTGCCTTTGGCATCCAGGATGGCCTGAATTCTCCTGGGAATCGACATATATAAGTCTTATGCCGCGTACACACTATCGTTTTTCACGTCGTTAAAAATGCAATTTTTTAAATTGGGCATTAAAAACGATCGTGTGTAGGCTCCAGAGCATTTTTAACGACGTGAAAAATGGCCTAAAAAATGAGAACCTGCTCTATTTTTTCACGTCGTTTTTCACGTTGTTTTTTTTAACGACGTGAAAAACGGTAGTGTGTATGCTTTTACGAGGGGAAATAAAACGCGCATGCTCAGAATCAAGTATGAGACGGGAGCGCTCGTTCTGGTAAAACTAGCGTTCGTAATGGAGATAGCACATTTGTCACGCTGTAACGGATTGAAAAGCACAAGGCTGAAAAGCGCGAATCGTCTCTCAACAAACTTTACTAACATGAAGGGTGGCGCCATTCGAACTGAACTTCCCCTTTATAGTGCCGTCGTACGTGTTGTACGTCACTGCGCTTTGCTTGAGCGTTTTTTTAATGAACGTGTGTACGCAAGACAGGCTTGAGAGGAAACAAGAAAAATCACGTCGAGAAAAATTTCGTTTTTGAAAATGACATTAAAAACGATCGTGTGTACGCGGCATTAGTGTGATACCACTCTTCATGCAAAAATCCAGGTCACAATTCTGCACAATGTCCTTTTTTCTCTTTCGCTCAGTTGACCATGCCGACCACACTTCTGCTTATCAGACTATGTTTTTCCAGGAACTGTTTATGCCGTTATAAACTTTGATACTGTACCTAACGGCACCACAAATAAATTGGCAACTTCAGTCATAGAGGCACCAGCTAAGTGGACACCAACAATTTTTCCTCTTTGAAACTCCATAAGCTCTGACATGACTCCGTATTACTAGCAGCGCACGCAGTGAATGACGAAAGTGAGGCTTCCCACCTGTTATCTTGGTGTCTCACCGTACAAACATGATGTCACTTTCACACATGGAAACACTACATGATTTGCAGATTTTTGTCCACCCCCTATATATATATATATATATATACTGTGAGGGGGTTAGCTCGGCAGCGGGTGTGTGTGACCCCCGAGATGGGCTCCCCACACAAAAACAGGCCCAGCAAACGGAGGTTGTGGTTTTCAAAATCAAAAAGGTGCGGTTTATTTTCTATTTACAGTGACAAAACACAGCAAAGCAAAAGAAACATAAACAAAATAAATCCTGGTCAACTTGACCTCTGACTAAACATACAGGTTTCCTAACTAACAACTGGGATCAGCCTAGTGCTGTCCTAGTCCCTAAGTCCCTGGTTTTAAATGCCCAAGCAAATAGCCACACAGGCTTTGTCTCACCGCACAGGGGTTCACTCTCCCTAGACAGTCCACACAGGTCTGGTTCCAGGCATGAGCTAACATCTAATGAAGCTGGGAGTTCTTATAGAGGCCTAAATGAGCTGACAAGCTTCAGCTGGTCTCATCAACTCCCTGTCTGCACGACGCCCCACACTCTCCCTAGAGGTATGAGTCATCCATGAGCCCACTAGCCTTATACAACTCTCCACCTAGTTGTATAAGTCGGCGTAAAGCCTGAATCTGGGCGAAATATATCTACCCCCCTGGATGCAACCAGGTGACTTTACCTTCCTGCTGTCACATACCCCCCCTCTTGTTTTAACCTCGGGGTTGGAACACCAGCAATCAGGCATTCATGTACTCGAGACAAAGCATCCACATTCCCCATTTGAACGCCAGGGCGATGCTTTACTGTGAAGTTGAATTCCTGGAGGGCCAGGAACCACCTATTCACTCTTCTATTTGTTTCCTTGTTTTGAGCCATCCACTTTAACGGAGCGTGATCCGTAACCATGTCAAAGTGCCTACCTAGCAGGTAGTACCGAAGGGAATCTAGAGCCCACTTCACCGCTAAACACTCCTTTTCAACGGTGGCGTAATTTACCTCATGGGACTTCAACTTCCTGCTGAGGTAAATGACTGGGTGTTCTTCCCCGTTCCAGACCTGGGACAATACTGCTCCTAACCCCACATCTGACGCATCACTTTGTACGACAAAGTCTTTAGAGAAGTCGGGTGAGTACAACACTGGCTGGCTACATAAGGCTTGTTTCAAGAATTGGAATGCTGCCTCAGCCTCGGGGGTCCATTTAATCATGACCGACCCTTTCCCCTTCGTCAGGTTGGTTAGGGGCACAGCCTTAGAAGCAAAGTGGGGAATGAATCGCCGATAATACCCAGCGATTCCCAGAAAGGCTCGTACCTGCTTCTTGCTGTTGGGACGTGGCCAACTCTGGATGGCCTCGACTTTGTTGAGTTGGGGTTTTATTACTCCCCTCCCAATGGTGTACCCAAGATATTTGGCCTCCTCCTGCCCAATGGTACACTTCTTGGGGTTAGCCGTAAACCCCGCTTCCCGAACAGAGTCCAGGACTGCTTGCACTTTTGGCAGATGTGAGGCCCAATCTGTGCTATGGACAATTATGTCATCCAGGTAAGCCGCAGCATACTTCCGATGGGGCCTCAGCATCTGGTCCATTTTCCGCTGGAATGTGGCCGGCGCATTCTGTAACCCGAACGGCATTCTTTTATATTGGAACGCCCCGTCTGGGGTTACAAATGCGGTTTTCTCTTTGGCCGACTTGGCCAGGGGGATTTGCCAATACCCTTTTGTGAGGTCAAGAGTCGTCATGTATCGGGCTGTTCCCAGCCGGTCGATCAACTCATCTATACGTGGCATGGGGTAGGTGTCAAATTTTGTAACTTTGTTCAACTGACGAAAATCGTTACAAAATCGCCAGCTCCCATCCGGTTTAGGCACCAACACAATGGGACTAGACCAATCACTTTGGGACTCCTCTATCACCCCTAAGTTCAGCATTTTCTGTACTTCCTCCCGTATTGCCTCCCGTCGGGCCTCTGGGATCCGATAGGGTTTTAACTTCACCCTTTCACCGGGCGGGGTAATGATGTCATGCTCTACCCCAGATGTTTGTCCCGGCAGCTCAGAGAATACCTCCTTGTTGCGAAGCACAAACTCCTTAACCTCCTGTTGTTGGGGTTGTGACAAGGTGGCTGCTATTCCAACCTCAGGAATCACGCAACCAGTTTGAGCTGGTGACCAAGTGTCTGCGACTAGGGACTCTCTATCCCTCCAGGCTTTCAACAGATTAACGTGATAGATCTGTTCGGGCTTTCGCCTTCCTGGTTGTCTGACCTTGTAATTCACTTCGCTCACTTTTTCCATTATCTCGTAGGGGCCTTGCCATTTGGCAAGGAATTTACTTTCAACCGTAGGGACAAGTACCAGTATCCTATCCCCCGGGGAAAAGGTACGGGTCTTGGCTCCACGGTTGTACACTCTCTGCTGTGCTAACTGCGCTTGGGCCAAATGTTCCTTCACGATGGGCATTACCTGTGCAATTCGGTCTTGCATCAGGGCGACATGCTCAATCACACTCCTGTGGGGAGAACTCTCACTTTCCCAAGTTTCCTTGGCAATATCCAACAGCCCTCTTGGGTGTCTCCCATACAGTAACTCAAAGGGGGAGAATCCCGTAGAGGATTGGGGCACCTCCCTAATAGCAAACATCAGATAAGGAAGTAGACAGTCCCAATCCTTTCCATCTCTATCCACCACTTTCTTCAACATTTGTTTTAGGGTTTTGTTGAACCTTTCAACCAGCCCATCGGTTTGGGGGTGATACACAGATGTACGTAATTGCGTCACTTTGAACAATTTACACAGCTCCTTCATAACCCGGGACATAAAGGGTGTACCTTGGTCCGTAAGCAGTTCTTTACAAATACCCACCCGGCTAAACACAAGAGATAGCTCTTTGGCTATGGTTTTGGCCGAGGTATTTCGGAGAGGGATCGCTTCTGGATAACGGGTGGCATAGTCCATTATAACTAATATGTACTGGTGCCCCCTAGCGGACTTGATTATAGGACCTACCAAATCCATGGCGATCCTCTCAAACGGGACCTCAATGATGGGTAGAGGGACCAGCGGGCTACGGAAATGTGGCATCGGGGCCGACCTCTGACACACAGGGCAGGAGGAACAATAATTTTCTATGTCCTTCATCACCCCCGGCCAATAGAATCTCTGTAATACCCTCTCTCGGGTTTTCTCTGTCCCCAGATGACCTCCAAGAATGTGCCCATGGGCCAACTCCAACACCAACTTCCTGTAAGGTTTGGGCACCACAAGCTGCTCAACGGTTTCTTCTGCCCTTTTTGCCACCCGATACAGTAGGTCCTTCTCTACGCTGAAGTATGGGTAAGTGCAGGTATTATCTGGGTTCACTAACTCGCCATCTATTTTCACTACGTTTTCCCGTGCCTTTATTAGGGCGGGGTCTTTCAACTGTTCTGTGGCAAAGTTTTCCCTGTGAACCTCAAGATCAGAAAACTCCACAGACGGTAGGTTTTCGTCTGAGGAGGTGGGCTCCTCTCCAGTTTCTTGAGTCTCCCCTGCCAATACTGATAAGGGAAATTCCGGAGAGTCCGACTCCTCACCACTCTCAGGGGAGTTCTGGCTATCACATTCCTGGTACATAGGGGCACCAGTGGGGGGCTCAGGATCATCCCACAGTTCCCAGAACTTCGGAAAATCCCTTCCCACAATGGCGTCATGCGGTAACTGAGATACTAAGCCCACTGGATGAGAGAGGGTACCTTTGGGGGTCTCGAAACACACTGTAGTCACTGGATACTCTCGGGTGTCCCCATGCACACAAATAACAGCTACCTTGCTATTCCCAGAGACCTCTGTTTTAACTAACTCAGCCTTTATCAGGGTCACAAGGCTACCTGAATCCAGTAATACCACAACATTTCTACCATTAACACACATTTTGCATAAATGTTTCTCAGTTCCTCGAATGGCAGTGCATGCGACTGTCGCACACAGCGACTGACGTCTGCCCGTCAGAAAGTCACACTGCATGGGTTCCTCCACAACCGGGCAATTGGCTGCAATATGTCCCGCTTGCCGGCAGCGGTAGCAAACGATCCTTCTTGCGGCCTCTTGAGCCGCTGATTTCCCAGGCTGTTCTCGCCAAACTTGGGGTAGAGCTCCCACCCTCTCACTCTCTCCACCCTCACCCCTTGGAATCCTCTTATCCGCCCCTGGGGATGGTCTGGTCTTAGGGTGGAAAGTCCGAGTGTCTCTGGAAGAGGCCGTCAGGTTCTCTGTAGCCAAGTATTTCTCCACACGATCCACAAGACCATCGGCCGTCTCTGGGTCTCCATGGCTTACCCACTTTTGGATGGCAGTAGGAAGAGCTCTCAAAAACCGATCCATTACAACACGTTCCACAATCTTTGGTGCGGACAAAGTCTCTGGCTGTAGCCACTTTCTGCTCAGGTGAATGAGATCATACATTTGAGACCTGGGGGGTTTTCCAAGCTGGAAAGTCCAGTTATGCACACGCTGAGCCCGGACAGCCTGGGTGACACCCAGCCTTGCCAATATTTCAGCTTTTAGCATCACATAGTCTTTTGCTTGGTTAGGCTCTAGGTCATAGTAAGCTTTCTGCGATTCACCAGTTAACAGAGGAGCCACCAGTCCAGCCCACTGCTCCTCAGGCCACTTTTCTCTTTCAGCGGTCCTTTCAAATGTGGTCAAAAATACCTCTGGATCATCCTCTCCAGTCATTTTTGTCAATAAACGACTCACCCCAAAGGACGCGGTATTAGTGGGACGGCTTTCCTCACTGGTCTGCGGACGTTGCTGCATTACTGCTTCCATCTGTTGTTGTAGTCTCTGCTCTTGCTTCTGCAACAGGTCTATGAAGCGGGCCTCAGATTGCTGCTGGGCTTGTTGCTGAGCCTCCAGACTCTGTTGCAAAGTTGCGTTTGTCTGCTGCTGGGCTGCAAGGCTCTGTTGATGAGCTTGCTGCTGGGCTGCGAAGTTCTTTTGCAAACCTGCATTTGTCTGCTGTTGATTGGCATTTGCTAGAGCCAGCTGCTTCAGTATCTCCTCCATGCTGGCTTAAAAAAAAAAACTGCCTGCATTCTCCACCAACTGTGAGGGGGTTAGCTCGGCAGCGGGTGTGTGTGACCCCCGAGATGGGCTCCCCACACAAAAACAGGCCCAGCAAACGGAGGTTGTGGTTTTCAAAATCAAAAAGGTGCGGTTTATTTTCTATTTACAGTGACAAAACACAGCAAAGCAAAAGAAACATAAACAAAATAAATCCTGGTCAACTTGACCTCTGACTAAACATACAGGTTTCCTAACTAACAACTGGGATCAGCCTAGTGCTGTCCTAGTCCCTAAGTCCCTGGTTTTAAATGTCCAAGCAAATAGCCACACAGGCTTTGTCTCACCGCACAGGGGTTCACTCTCCCTAGACAGTCCACACAGGTCTGGTTCCAGGCATGAGCTAACATCTAATGAAGCTGGGAGTTCTTATAGAGGCCTAAATGAGCTGACAAGCTTCAGCTGGTCTCATCAACTCCCTGTCTGCACGACGCCCCACACTCTCCCTAGAGGTATGAGTCATCCATGAGCCCACTAGCCTTATACAACTCTCCACCTAGTTGTATAAGTCGGCGTAAAGCCTGAATCTGGGCGAAATATATCTACCCCCCTGGATGCAACCAGGTGACTTTACCTTCCTGCTGTCACAATATATATATATATATATATATATATATTTATGGTCGGAGCCCTCTGTATGAAGAGATATGGATCACATAAACACGCCACAAGACTAACAACACAAATAGACCTGAAGTGTGGCCTGGCCTGCTGTATGGTATGCCGAAGAAGGGGCCATACCTGAGATAGAGGTTGTGGGAATTCTGTTGAGAATTGTATGTAGAGGAGTGCCCTATAAAGGGGGATATGGGTGGGAGGGTTCCACGCACTAGAGCCGACACTGACCGTCGTGGATGGTCTGTTTAAGTACCCTTCGAACTCCTCCCATAACTTCAGGCTAGCTTCGCCAGCCTTCCTATTTATGGTCGGAGCCCTCTGTATGAAGAGATATGGATCACATAAACACGCCACAAGACTAACAACACAAATAGACCTGAAGTGTGGCCTGGCCTGCTGTATGGTATGCCGAAGAAGGGGCCAAAAGTCACACGAGGTTTAGGGAGAAATAGTTTTATTATGACAAGAAATGGTTAAATGGCGAGACTGTTAAAGGCTCGTGCTACTTCTGCCTGTGGATCGGGCACGTATCGTGCAAAGCACGAAGATTTCCACCTGCCCATGGTTTTGATGACGTGGTCCGGGACGCCGTTTCGTGATGCAGCTGAGGCTGCTCCTATGCGAAAGGAATGCCCTGAGTATCTTCCCGGGTCATGTCCTAAAGTGTTCAAAAGTGTCCTGACGTGACTGACGAACTGGTTCCCAGATAGGGGCTCGATGGGAAAAGGTAACAGTGGGCTGTCTCCGGGTAGGCCGGATAGTGTTGATACTAAACGGTCTAGTACATCCACGGGGCACCAGATATTACGGGTCTGGAAGATTTTAATCTCTACCCCGGGACCGCTTTGTTGGGTTTTTGACACTGCTAGGTGCAGGACAAAATGACTCTGGTGGCGAGTCAGGTGGTGCTTCCGTAGAACCTGGCCATTAGGGCCGGAGACCGTGAATTCGCTGGGGCGGAGGAAGCCGTAGAAGGCTAAATACGTAGCTGCCTGGATGACCAGGCTAGGTCGTACACCGAAAGGGGAACGTGCAAGGATAGTGGACATGCCCCGGAACATGGCGCTGGTAATAGGTAAGCGCTTAGTGCAGGTATGCGGTTGCTGCTTGTGGACGCCCCGTAAAATGGCTTTGACTGCGTGGGCGGCGAACAAGGATGGTGTGGTAGGATCTTGCAGGGACGTGAAGTGCTGGATACCGGCTAGGTACAGCCTGATGGTGTTGGGTGACAGTTTGAGATGGTTGTGGCAGTGCGAAACGAAGGCCAGGACGTGGCTGAGGTTACCTGGGAGTGCCCCAGGGTTGGTGGCTAGAAAACTGTTATAGCTTTTCCAGGCGGATCGGTAGGCTTTTAGCGTGTTGGGAGCCAAAGATGAATTGATGAGGGCGGAAGCCCCCTGGAGGTGCTGTTTTAACCCAGGGTTAGTTGCGACCAGTGCGGGATGTGCGACATGGTCGGGTCGGCTCCAGGCTCCTGCGAAAAGAACGTATGAAAATTAAATCGAGACAGAGCGTCGGCTGAAGTATTGCAGTGACCGGGGATGTGGACACAGAGAACGTTAAATTGATGGTGAAGGGAGAGAAGCACCAGCCTGCGGAGGAAGGACATGATGGCCAACGATTTGGACCTACCCTTGTTGATAATAGCGGCCGTGGCTTGATTGTCGGTGACAAAGGTGACGGTTTGGCCCGCCCAGGCGCTGCCCCAAACTTGGGCTGCGGCAAGTATGGGGTAGATCTCGAACAGAGAGGAGGACTGGCTAAACCCGGGGATGGCGAGTATCTCCGGCGGCCATGGTCCCGCAAACCAGTGATGGCCAAAAATAGCCGCGAAGCCTGTAGAGGCTGCTGCGTCAGTGACTACTTGTGGGGAAGAAGGCGACGCTGCGGGAATGAACATGGACCTGCCGTTCCAGTCCTCGAGGAACTGGTCCCACATATTCAAATCTGCGATGGCGGCTGCGTCAAGTCTGACGGGTTGGTCGGGATCTTGTGCCTGGGAGAGGAACACTAGAAGACGAGAAATGAAAGAACGCCCTTGGGGGCTGATCCTCATCGCGAAGTTCAGCATCCCTAACAGGGATTGCAGCTGTCTTTTGGTGCACCCTTGTGTGATAGTGAACATGTGAACGACTGACCTAATGCGGTTCAATTTATCGAGTGGCAGACTAGCCTGCATGGTGCGGGTGTCGAGGTTGATACCCAGGAACGTGATCAGTTGTGCCGGACCTTCTACTTTGCTCTCTGCTATAGGCACATTGAGGTTCTTGAAGACCTCTCTTAGACTTCCTAGGTCTACGGGGGGCTTGCTGGGTGACTCAATGAGTAGGAAGTCATCTAAATAATGGATAACTTCCTGGCAGTGTGCGTGGTGCACGAGGATCCAGGATAGGGATTGGGTGAACGTGTTGAAGAGCCAGGGGCTGCTTTTGGAGCCGAAGGTCAGTTTAGTTGCGAAGTAGTAGAGACCCTTCCACTTTACCCCGTGCCACCTCCATAGGTATGGTTCAATGGGCAGTAGTTTGAAAGCATCGGAGATGTCGGCTTTGGAAAGCCAGGCCCCAACCCCTGTTCTTATGATGGATTGGATAGCCAGGTCGACGGAGGAGTATTTGAGGGAGAACTCCTCTGAGGGTATGAGTGAGTTTAGGCTGGGTGTGGTGGAGGAATGAGGCGCGGACAAGTCATAGATCAACCGAAGTTTATTGGAGAATTTGCCCTTGACAAGCCCAATAGGGCTGACTCTCCATACAGAAAATGGGGACTGTGAAAAGGGGCCGATCATATATCCGCGGTCTAACTCAATTTGCAGAAGGGAGGAGATGGCTTCCTCGTCGGCGGCAGCCGAGAGTAGGTTTCTGCACTCGTACGTGGAGTCGGGTATCGTGATGAGTCCGGTGTGAAACCCTGTGCTGAACCCTTGTACCAGGAAGGCTGCTAGGGATGGGGTCGGGTGTGTGGAAAGGTAGAAGCCAAGCCACCCGACGTGCACCTGGCCTAGTCAGGACGGGCCCGGTTGTTTGAGGTTGCAGGTGGTCTTTGGATGAGCCTTCTGGCATAGGAGGCAGATGTGCAGTAGTCTGCATTGGGAGAAGAAGCAACCTTTGGTATTAAAATTGTTGCAGATGGCTGCGCCCCCTAACGCCCGGACGGGACGTCCTAGCCTGTCAGACTGGGACGACTGTATGGCTGTTGGCCAATTCTGGGGTGTGTAGGAGGTGGAAGGGAAGGTAGGGGGGCGTCTGCCGCTAGTCTCGGAGCACCAATTTGCCGTGTGGGAGGCCGATTGGCAGGTGGAACACAGAGGGGAGCGGAGGCCCGCAAAGTGGCGGCAAAACAGCTCGGTGTCCATAGCACTCCAGTTGGTGGAGAGCTGGAACTGGGCCAGCCTGGCTGCGGCTTTTGCCGAAAAGGAGCGATGGTAATCATAGAACGAGCACCCGCCGTACTTGTGTCCTAGATCTACTAGCGCGTGGAGGTAGAGGTCCAGTTCTTCCCTCCTGTCGGGGTTGGCTGAGCACACCACGTCTCTGAACAGGCCGAAGGCCAAGACGAACTCCGCGATCGAAAGTTTGCGGTTAAGCCTAGGGTCTTTGGCCTTCAGGATGACGGAGACGTCCCCCCAAGAATAGGACCTATTTTCTGCCCCATCGTGGACGGAGATGAGTAAGGACGCCAGGTTTACGTCCTTACCATCTAGGATGTCCTTCCTAATGCCCGCTGGGACGAAGTGGGCGGGAAAGATGGGGGTAGTGGCGTCGGGCATACCTGATGTTGTTGGGGGTATGGCGACGAGCGTAGCGGTCGGGGTTGCTGGTGGCACGGCTGGGCGTGTTTCCAGCGCCCCTACTCTGGACTGGACGTCCGTAATGGAAGTAGCCAGTGTAGCCACTATGTCGTGCAGCTGAGTGATGGCCGATGATATAGACTGTAGGGACGCCTGGGGTTCTGAAGGAGTTGCTGGTGGTGTTGGAAACAGAAGGCGGAAGAGTTCGGCTTTCCTGGCCGTGGCCGGGTAGGGGATATCCCTTCGGCGAAGTTCGGCCGTAAGCCTGGGGATGGTCCAAGCCCTGAGGGACTGTGTGGAGTCGTCCGCTGAACTTGAACGGGGTGATGGAGGGACGAAGGTGAAGTCATCACCGTCGACTTGCGACATGTTGGGGGCTGGAGAAAAACGAGAAAGAAAAAGAGGGGGGGGGGAATGTATGTTTATAGAGTGAGATGCCAGGTATGGAGGGGATAGAGGAGATACGAAGTGGGTAGAGAGAAGGAAGGGAGAATGGACAGAATAAGGAATGACAGGCGCAGAGGATAGCCAAGTTTTGCATACGAGCGCTTGTTGAGTGAAATTTAGAAAACTCAAAAGAGTGCGTGGCAACCGAGAGGAGCCAGGAGGTGACTGGCTAGGTAACCGATAGCTCGGGTGCCGTCTGTGCTTGGCACGGACTGACGAACCAGAGCCCCCAGGGCGTACTGGGGCGGGTAGCTTAAAGTCTGGTACACTAAGTAGGAATGTTTCGATCTGTAGTTCAATGACGTGTGGTCGGTCTGCCAACTCCTGCACTGCCAGCAAGGTGGATGTTGGCGACCTTGTCTGCGTAGTGAAGGATCTCGGATCGGCTTCGAAAACAGAGTGTCGTGTGTAGAGGTATGTGACAGTTGCTAGCGCCTGGTGAGCGGTCGAATTGTGTATGTGAAGGCAAATATGTCGTGAAAGAGTGCGGAGAGAAAGCAAGGAGGGGCCTTGCGTTTACGCACCTGTCTTGAGCCCTGGTAGCTGAAGTCTAGGTTGAGGTCGAGACGGGGGTTGACCGGGACCTGTGAGGAGGGTGACATAGATACACGTGTGTATATTTAAAATATGTATATGTATTTGTTTTTTTTGTTTTTTTAGGTAAGTGAGAGGAGTTGAAGGAGCGGTGGGTAGCTCCCAGGTGAAGAAGTGTGTAAGACCCCATTTCCCCATTTTTTTTTTTTTTTTTTTTTTTACCTGTGGAAAATATCGTCCGACCTGGATTGCAGGGTGGACAGGGTGGAAACTCAATCTGACCTGACCTGCGTGGGAGAAAGGGATAGAGAAATCGGTGAGTAGCCGTGTTGACTACTGGAGGTGATGAGTGGCTGGTGTGCAACCACTCGTCGAACGCTCGCAGCGCTTGCGAGGAACAAAATGCCTTAAGAAGACGAAAGAAGAAGAGTTTGTGACTTTCGAGTGTGTGGGGATGGCCGATTCGTAGTGAAACGGCAGTGGTGGTAAGGCGTGTGTGTAGTGACTCGGTCCGAATCACTGTGGCCGATGTTACGGCTGGTTCGTGACTTCAGAGATATACGTAGTTGTATTGGAGGTGCGGGTCGAAGCTGCTGGAGCCGGGTATGCGACTGCGTACGGATTGGTTGTTGCGACCAAGGATCCGAATCTTGGAGCCGATGCTACGACTGGATTCGGATGGTGTAGATGTGGTGTGGTTTATGGGGTTATTGATGCGCCGGGATCCGAATCACGTCACCGGAGCTGCGGCTGGACTCGGATCGACTGTCTGGTGTTTCGAAGGTGAGGGGACTTGTGATTGCCGAGGGTCCGAACTGTAGTGCCGCTGTTTCTGCGACCAGTTTCGGGCCGGACTGTTTGGTGTATGGTGTGTGTAGTAGGAGGTGTGAGGCATCAGTTGGGTGAAGGGAGAGTATCGTAGGAGGTGTAGGGCATCAGTGTGGATTGTAAGGAACGAATACTGCAACATGCGGAAACAGGTAATTACTTCGCAAACTAGAAACGAATGCCGGCGCTACGATTCGTTCGAATGGTAACGCCGGTCCTACCTGCGACAGCGAGTGACGACGAGAACCAACGAACGACTGCGAGCGACCTGGAACTCTCGATTCAAACTTTGCGGATCGTTGTGAGTTGGGAAGCGTCGGACAGTGACGACGTAATACCGCGCACTAGAGCCGACACTGACCGTCGCGGACGGTCTGTTTAAGTACCCTTCGAACTCCTCCCATAACTTCAGGCTAGCTTCGCCAGCCTTCCTATATATACTGTATTATCAAACCTTTTCTGATCTCTTTTTGCTTTCCTTTAGATAAGCTGGCATCAGTGGCACATGTCTGCTTCTCCCCATAAGGTAAACAGAGATACTTGGACAAGCCAAGATGTCCTATTTAAACCTAAAAATGCAATTTTAATATATGGTATCTTGTCACTCCTTAAATGTGATGGCTGCATTAGTTTACATTTTTTTTAAGGCTAAGAATATTTTCAGTACAGAAAAGTCCTGTTAATCTTGCAATAAGTACAGTGTCTGTATCACTTTCTGTGCTTGAAAGCATAAACATCCTTATCTGCCTTGTGTAAACTACTTGTCATCAATCCAAACGAATGCAACCACCACATCTAAATCTGGTAAGCTGCAATATATTACATATTTGTTTTTGGGTTTAGAACTATGCAGCCACTATAAAAATAATAAAAACATATTCTAATAAAGGCACACGGTAATTGACAACCAGTTTATCAATTACATTTTTAATTTTTAATGCTATCGTTGACATGCAAACCAAGCTTTCCAGTTGTAGTGAAAAGGCAACAGCACTCTAATGCCTTGTACACACGACCGTATTTTCTGATGGAAAAAGTCAGACGGGCTCTTTTCATCGGATATTCCGACCGTGTGTATGCCCCATTGGACTTTTTCCATCTGAAATTCCGACGGACTTAGATAGAGAACTTGTTCTCTTTTTTTCCGACGGACAAAAATTTCTATCGGAAAGTCCATTCGTCTGTATGCAATTACGACTGACCAAAAACCACACATGCTCAGAATCAAGCAGAAGAGCCGAACTGCCTATTGAACTTCATTAATCTCGGCTCGTCGTATGTGTTGTACGTCATCGCGTTTTTGACGATCAGACTTTTGTGTGACCGTGTGTATGCAAGACAGCTTGAGCGGAATTCCGTCGGAACTCCATCGGACAATCCGTCGGACTTTATTCCGATGGACAGTCCGGTCGTGTGTACAAGGCATTAGTCTTGAATCAGGAGTTTGCTAAAAAGTTTGCTGAAAGGAATAGAGTGCAGAATGGTCAGAATGATGACCTCATCAGAGATTGGCTTCACTGTCCAATCAGCAGGCTTGAGGTAGTCCCATGATCAATCTGTATTACTTCATTATGTCTAGGAAAGTGAGCAGACAAGCTGACTGTGTTGTCCAGTACGGGTGTCTTGATCACTGCCTGAACAGAATTATAAAGCTTTAGGCTGATAAACAGTTCAACTTGGAGTTCAGCTTTCAGAAGGAACGTCACTCCCCCTCCCTCCCCATGTGCTTTTTTCCCCTCTTACCTTTTTCACTGGGTTGTTTCACAAAACACATACTCACATGCCCAGAGAATCCAGCAGTGTCCTGTAGTGATCCACAGCTCCACTGTTGTACACCTGGTCCAGAGCCGCCATCTTTATTTCTGACATTATTGTAAAATGGCTGTCTTTATCGGGTTCTTGCAGTGAGCCCCATGTGTCATGGAACTCCATTATGGGGCTGGCTTCAAGAAGTGGGAAGAGACTTCTGGCCCCCTGATGATGTGCCAGGGCACTAGTGCATGTTTAATGGATTTGCCAAAAGCCTTCTGGGATGCATGACGTAAGTATCCTAGGAGGCTGTGGGCAAGAGGGGGTAAGTCATTTTCGTCTAGGCAAGAAACCTGAAAGTGCTGGGCAGTAGGGGATGAGGGTTACAGCTAGCCCAAAAAAAAAAAAAAAAAAGATATAAATGTTATGTGATTCTGTGAAAGAAGGGGGTCATTTAATGTAAAGTGAGTAAGAAGGGTATGCTTATTGGCTCATTTATGTGAGGTTGGGGGGTAGTAAAACCCCCTTTAGCTGCAGAGACAACAGCCAGGGGTATACACATGCCTCAGCAAGAATTATACTTCCTGTTGCATGACATAAGTATCCCAGAAGGCTATGGGGGAAGAGGTAAGTCACTCTTGCCTAGTTGAAAGTGACTTTTGCCGCATACACACGGTTGGAATTTCCGATGGAAAAAGTCAGACGGAATTTTTTCATCGGGTATTCCGACCGTGTGTATGCCCCATCGAACTTTTTCCTTCGGAAATTCCGACAGAATTAGATAGAGAATGGTGTTGAGCGAACCCGAACTGTAAAGTTTGGGTCCGTACCGAACTTTAGCTTTTTCCCGAACCCGAACCCGGACTTTGCGCAAAAGTCCGGGTTCGGGTTTGGCAATCTAATTACGCAGTTAGAAATGCTTCAGGGGCCAGCCAATCACCTTTTGATTAGCTGGTGTGCCCTTAGAAGCCATCATAGCCATGCCTACTAATGGCATGGCTGTGATTGGTCAGTGCAACATGTGACCCAGCTTCTATATAAGCTAGAGGCACACAGCACACACGTCACTCTGCTTCAGAATAGATAGGGAGAGGATCTTGTCTGCTGCTGCTGCTTTTAGGGAGAGATAGAAAAATACATGAGTTAGTCCTGATTCTGGAATCTGAGGGAAAAGATAGAGAGACAGTGTAGTGTAGGGCCAGGTTCCTGTTTTTTGCTTTTAGGGAGAGCGATATATTATATAGGAATAGGAGTCCAGATTCAGAGATATAACTCAGCGATCTGCATAGGTTTACCTGTTTGTGTTGCAGTGCACAGTCTTTTTACACTGCCATGAGCCCAGTGTCAGAGAAAATCTACCTTTTATCAGCAAGCTCAGTGCACCAGCACTGCATATATTACATTGAGAGATACACCGTTTCCATACTGTGGGTGTATTCTGCTCTTGGTAAAAGATCCATTTAGGACAAAAAAAAAGGGACTTTATTGTGCTCTTTTCCAAAAGACCCATTAAGGGCAAAAAAAATAAAAATTTCCATTTTATTTTGCTCGTGCAAAAAAAGACCCGTTTAGGGCAAAAAAAAAATAAAAAAAAATTTGCACTTTAATGTACGCTTGCAAAAAGACCCATTTAGGGCCACAAAAAATATTTTGCAGTGTGTTATACATATGTGGAGGCGTGTGAAATAAACCATTTCTATATATTTGTCTTCTACTGTGCTATACTAAAAAAACAACATTTTTTTTGAATAGCATTTTCTGCAGTTCTGTAGCTGTGCGATTCAGCGGTTACGTACTGTGGGTGTGTTGTGGTCTTCCAAAAAACGCCATTTAGGGCCACAAAAAATATTTTGCAGTGTGTTATACATATGTGGAGGTGTGTGAAATAAACAATTTATATATAGTTTTCTTCAACTGTGCTATACTAAAAAAAAAACATTTTTTTTTAATAGCATTTTCTGCAGTTCTGTAGCTGTGCGATTCAGCGGTTACGTACTGTGGGTGTATTGTGGTCTTCCAAAAAACGCCATTTAGGGCCACAAAAAATATTTTGCAGTGTGTTATACATATGTGGAGGTGTGTGAAATAAACAATTTCTATATAGTTTTCTTCTACTGTGCTATACTAAAAAAAAACATTTTTTTTGAATAGCATTTTCTGCAGTTCTGTAGCTGTGCAATTCAGCGGTTACGTACTGTGGGTGTGTTGTGGTCGATTTTCGAAATCCTCTTGTCCTACATACTGAGCAAGCGCAGTACAGGGTGGACACTATTCGACGGGGGACAGAATTCGACACATCACTGGCCTTACCCAGCCATTGTTGTATTTTTGAACCAGTGTTGGCTACCTCGTCCTCCTCCACCGCCGCTTCCACCTACACAGCCACATCCACCGCCACCTCAACCTCCTACTCCATATGGACCTCGTCCTCCTAGGTCAAGATTATAATTTTTATTTTATTTTTTTGTAGCGCACAGATCCTTTCCCCCTTACCTGCCTTTATGTTGTTGGCTCCTCGCAGGAGGGAGAAAGGCACACTGCACTACCAGCCCGTACCCTCCTATATAAAGAGGTTGAGCGGTGTACTTGACGGGCCGTGTCCACAGCCGGAGTCAAAACTCCTCCAGAGGATGATTCTCACCTCTACTGTAGGTAGAGGCAAGTCCTTTAATTCCCAGTAAAGTCAATGTCCACACCAGCTGAAATTACAACTCTTATTCTCTCATGGCAAAATAAACTCTACTCGGATAGAAAAGGTTAGAGCAAAGAAACAGGACAGCTTAAGGTGTGGAGGAGGTCCAGGCACAAACGTAGCACATTCACTTCACTGCTTAGGTTTCTCAAACAGTTTTAGGTGTACAGTCTCTGCCACAGACCTTGAGGTTGGTCTCTGCCACAGACCAGGGTGTATAAGGCCCCTGCCATGGGCCGGGTGAATAAGGCCTCTGATACAGTCAAGATGACCTTGAGCTTCTCCTTCTACGAACCTAGCCCATATCAAGGGGAAGACATCTCTCCAGGGAGTCAACAGACCCTTCCTTCACCGTGACTCCCGCATCGGTCCATCAGAATGATCCTCCCTTCCCTGGAACATGGTCCCCTACACGAGGCGGCACCCTAAGACTCCTCGACCCTTAGCGGACTCCAGACGAAGGCTCTGGACTCCAGGCTTTACTCCCGCACCTAGGCCTCCATACCCAGGGCAGCAGGAACTCCAGGATAGTACCTCACCCCGGGCTAAAGGTACCCGAGATGGAACAGGAACACATGCACCCAGGCCGAAGGCACCTGGGCGTGGACCCCACTGGACATCAGCCCCCAGGCCAAAGGTCTGCCCCTTTTATATGCTCTCCCAGCATGCACAGCAGGTTCCCCGCCCCGCTGTACTACTGCCAAGAGGGGACACAAAAGGCACAGCACTGTATCGGCGGTTCAACCCTAGCCTACCATGGCAGCGCCACCTGTAGGCCGCAGGGAACTGCACACCAATACTGTCCCCCGAGGACAAAATGGTCCATGAATCCTACAGAATTAGGGTGTTTGAGCCTATTTACCACTCAAACACTTCCCTTAAATTTAGCACCCCGCTACATTTTTATTTCAAAGTATTTTATTTTCCCACTAGCTTATCCATTAAATTGAATAATTTATTCCAGAAAGGGCGTATTCTGGGGCATTCCCACCATATGTGTGGCATTGTGCCGTTGAGTTTCTGAGGTTCTTAATGACTTCCCGTACCTCTTCTGCTGAAAAGGGGGCCTCCAGCATATTTTTTATTTTCTTTTAAGTTATTTTAAGTTATTTCCCTATCCACATTTGTTTGCAGAGCACTTGCCATGCTCTTAACAACATTTTGCTGCCATTTGCAGCCCTCTAGCCCTTTCCATTACTTTTTTTAGAGCCTTTTTAGTCCTTAGAAGTCCGGGTCCCCATTGACTTCAATGGGGTTCGGGTTCGGGGTCGGGTTAAAGTTCGGTCCCGAACCCGAACTTTTTTCCGAAGTTCGGCCGAACCCGTCGAACCCGAACATCCAGGTGTCCGCTCAACTCTAATAGAGAACATTTTGAAAGATTCTTTGCTTAAACGTGCATCCTCACAGGGTGATAACGTGGATGCACAGGTATAAGTGTGCCAACGTCCCGATATTTAGGGAGAAAATGTGCTAGCAAGACTAAGAAAACTGACTTTTGGCGGCACACAGGGAAGTCAGGTAAAAAACTAAGGGTATATTTTATTAGTAGAAAAAGGGTGGTAAAAAATACAAAAGTACATTCAAAAGTGTTGTAAAATACTAATAATTTGTATATGGCCTATTTTTTAGTCTTAGACTACGTTCTCATATATTGGACCTCTGGTGAAATACCTTATGCTTGATACATACACTGCCTGATATTTGTCTATTCATTTTGTATTCTCTGTATTTTTATACATTGAGGTTACTTATGTTATCATAATATCTTGAAGCAGCATTTGAGTATTACCTCAGGCCATATATAAATTATTAGTAATAATAAAATATACCCTTAGTTTTTTACCTGACTTACCTGTGTGCCACCAAAAGTCAGTTTTCTTAGTTTTTTTTTAGCACATTCTCTCCTTAGATAGAGAACATGTTCTCTTTTTTTTTTTTGCTGAAAAATTTCCGTTCGTCTGGATGCAATTCCGACAGACTAAAAACCACGCATGCTCGGAAACAAATCGACGCATGCTCAGAAGCATAGAACTTAATTTTTATCGGCTCGTCGTAATGTTTTACGTCACCACATTCTTGACGGTCGGATTTTAGTGTGACCGTGTGTACTGTATGCAAGACAGCTTGAGCGGAATTCGGAGTTTAGTCCGACGGAAATTCCTCTCGTGTGTACAAGGCATTAGGCATAGCACCCACTGAATGCGACCTATTCAAATAAATCGGGCACTCTGCTAGTGCCCCACAACCATGTGCATTGCAGAAATGTGAAAGAGCGATTAATAAAACATGTATAGAAAGAAAACTCCAAAAAAGCCCGCCAGCATGTTACAGGCTCAAAAGCAATGTGGTCTGATTGACGTACTGAACAGGTGTTTATTTTTTATTACAGCTCTGTTGTGGATTTACATGTGAGACATCAATCTCCCAGGACAAGAAGGTGCTAAGATAACATAGTATTAGCACCACTGAACCATAAAACTCTTGTCAGCCCTTTATGTAGCAATGGGCAGCTGTCAAACCCAAAGCAAGACACATACCTTCAGTTGAGTGAGACTTTTTTTTTTTAGATAAAGGCTCCAGTTCAGCTTTTAATGGTTGTTATAAATCTAATATACTTTCTGAGCATTGGACAGGAAGAGCGTAACGTCTCTGCACTTCACTTCTAACATGTGTGTCGCTGCAGACATTTAAATGTAGCAACTGATGCTGGAATGTTCAAAGCCATCCGTATATTAGCATTAGGCTTATAGACAAGACAGCATGGAGGCCTCATACACTTCTTCACTAATGGTGGTCTTTGAAAACACGTACGGATTACTGGATCAGAGGGTATGGATGTAGCTCCATCCATCTCTGCTACAGGTATATCAATGACATTTACATTTAAAACTTAATGCATTATATTTTTTCTATGTAGCAAAGATACATACCCAGTAATCCCCATTTGAGATGCTGACATGACCATTTGGCTTTACTATAAGATTGTGAACTACAAGTATTAGACCTTTATATTTAACAGTAGAATATACCAGTTTTTATTTGGTTGTGATACAATTCAGCATAATTGCATTTATTTTCCAATGCAGTATCCATACCTTGGACTCAAAGCCAATTTACCCTTTATTGACTGTTGTGATAAACTCAGTTAGTGCATGAAAGATCTAGCAACCACATATGTTTCTAATATAAGGTCCTTATTCAAATATTCATACTCATATTGGGAAAATGCGGAGGGAAGGGCAACAACTCAGATTTGGTTTAGTATTGGGGAGAAAAGAATAATGATTGGCCAGAAAGCTCCAAACCAGCTGAATGTTTTGTCTACAAAGAGGGCCCTGCTGAGGTTGGACCGGGGATGGTGGGCCTACAGCCCCACAATCATTCTACAGTACTAGTCCTGTAGGTTCTTTTTGGGCCCATTCACACTCTTCCATTTTTGTGCACATAGTGTTCTCATATGTTAAAGTGTGTTGCGTTTCGACAACCTGATATTTTTAGTATATTGGGTGCGAATGCACAGAGATTGACCAAAAAACAGCTAACAGTGTTAACGGTAATGCACTGGAGCTGTATTTCCCTACTCTGTTGGGGTGCCAATAGAAATTATTGGAGCTGCAATAAACTAACACATGTAACGTATTGTGGTAATGCGCACTTATCAAAATGTGTGTTTCGACCCTAACAGAGTGTCTGCTGCTTTTGGTCAGTTCAGACACAACCTATAAACTTGCATTAAAAGAGTGCGGCAGTAAAGCATGGTCACTGTGCTAGGTGGTCTTAAGCCCTGTACACACGATCGGATTTCCTATGTATTTTTCCATCGGAAATCCGATGAAGCTGACTTCTATCAGTCTTGCCTACACACCATCAGTCAAAAAACTGATCGTCGTAAAACATTCCGAGCCAAGAAAAATTAAGTTCTATGCTTCTGAGCATGCGTCGACTTGATTCTGAGCATGCGTGGGTTTTTTATCCGATGGAGTTTCCCATAGACGATAGTAATTTGCTATCGTTTTTTTTTTTCCATCGGATACATTTAAAACGTTCTATTTTTTAACACCGATGGAAAAAAGACCGATGGGGCTTATACACGATCGGTTTGTCCGATGAAAAAAGTCCATCGGACTGTTTTCATCGGTAAAACCGATCATGTGTACAGGGCTTTAGTGGTCACTGAGACATACTGTACATATAAAAATGATTTTGCATGTCAAGCCGGTTAGTTACATATGTCGGTACAAAACAGTGTTTCTCAACCTTTTTTCAGTCAAGGCACCCTTGAAGCTTGATCAAACATGACACCTCCAATTGGCGTCTGCTGCTCAGTGTCTGACCCTGGAGTAGTGGAAGGGCACCAAAACACCCAATGGGTAAAACCAAGGGGCAGCACAAGAGAGTACATGGCTGGGATAGAGAGATCCAAAAAAAAAAAACTATGAAAAGGAGATATATAGAATGAAGCTGAATTAATAACGTGCACATAATATAATTTATGTATCTGTTCATTAGTTTAGAGATTTGTTGTTGGAGGCATCTACCACTGAAGAAGGTAAACTGTATTTGCGAAACGCATTGAGTTAGATGCATCCCTCTTTTAAACTGGAATTACTTTGGTTATGTGAAGCATGTATTGGAAAATATATCAGCTTGATGTATATTTTATACTGACATATGTAGCTAACCGGCTTGATGTGCTAAATATTTTTTAAATGTACTGTATGTGTCAAATATTTTATTATTTAGGTATTATGCCTCATTTAAAGTCCCGTGGGCAACTATTTTGTTTTTATGTATGATATATATCGGGATGGAGGCATGGTACTAGAGACACTTGGTCACATTTTTGCTATTTCTATAGTAGTCATGGAAAAGCCAAAGAGGGTGTGAAGGGCTGGGCCATAGTTCACGCATAAGGCATCTGCTTATCTGATCACCTTGGTTTATTTCTTTAAAAGATGCATGTAAAAGCTTTATCCTGTCTCCAGGCTTAAATACTTTCTTTTACAGGTATTCCTTAAAAGACACAAAAAATATAAACCCACATTGTATGCACAATTGTTTTTGCAAAACACAAATATTACTTGGTAAAAGTGTAAAAATTCCGCCATCAGGAATTTTGTGGCCCCTTACAATTTGAGAAGTGGGGGGGTTGCCGCCACTAATTGAGAAGCGGCGGGGGGGGGGGTTACAACCCCTGGTCTTAAAGGGGTTGTAAACCCTCTTTTTTTTTTTTTAAATAGCAAACATGTCATACTTACCTTCACTGTGCAGTTCGTTTTGCACAGAGTGGCCCCGATCCTTGACTTCTGGGGTCCCCCGGCGGCGCTGGTAGCTCCTCCCTGCATCAAGTGTCCACGTTGGAGAAGGCTCTCCTAAGGTGGACACCCATGCGGGCGCTCTCCCGAGTCCTGCATCTGTGTACATTTACACAGAATGCAGTACTCGGCCCCCGTCATTGGATTTGATTGACAGCAGCGGGAGCCAATGGCTGCGCTGCTATCAATCTATCCAATCAAGAGCCGAGACAACGGGGAGAGAGGAATAGCCGAGGGAACGAACGGGCTCAGGTGAGTAAAACAAGGGGGGGCTAGGTGGTTTAGAAACCCCAGGAGGAGGAAGTAGCGAGAGAGAGTGGAGCTCCACATCGTAGAACTGTTGCTATTCCAGACCAGAAGCAGGGGGTACTGGACAAGTGTTCCTGGTTTAATAGTTTGCTATTATTGCCCATAGCTTCTGGGTGTATATACAGTATTTAACAACTGGGGACAGAAGTATATAATTCTCATGTTGTTATCTTACATGCACTATACCAGATAGTTCGGATTGTGATCCGTTGTGTAGTGGTCACCTTGTTGTATGTTAGTAGGTGAACCTATTTAATGCAATAGAGTTTATATGCAGCTCAGTTTAGTCTAGTTAACCCTGTCTCTCCTGGTCTTGGATTCTTTAGCTAGTTTTAACTACAGGAAGTCCCCGAGTTATGAACATCCGACTGACTCCTACCTACGGACAGGCTGCGTGGCCACTTTTTGACGGCGGGCACATTCGACTGAACCTTTTCGACAGCAGGCACATTCGACTGAAACTTTTCGATGGCGGGCACATTCGACAAAACCTTTTCGACGGCGGGCACATTCGATGGAACATCGGAAAACTACATATCTGCCATTCTGCGCATGCTGTTCCGACTTACGGACATATTTGACTTAAGAACCAACCTACAGTCCCTAGCCCGTTCGTAACTCAGGGACTGCCTGTAGTACTTAACAACCAGCATACTCTATAGCCAGGTTAGGCATCCAACAGCCACTTGATAGTTAGGTTAGGTCCAGTTGCATAACAGATTGGATGCTACTAGGGACTAAGCACAAAGTAGATTGGCTGACTCTGAGTTTCAGTGCCTTACCATCATTTCTGTTGGTAAAAAGCTGCATTCCTTTCTGATATTACCTGTTTGTACATTGGATGTACAGTATGTGATATTAATAATTTCTTCATATATGAAGCTTGTATTATTTTTCTACTGGTGTGCATGTATATACTTTTAGTAATGTTATATACTGGTTGCAGTAATTCCTCTGCTCCCAATTACTTTGATAAGATACCTGGTTAAGTTCCTAGGAAGGGAATCTCCTCTGTTCTTAGAGGCCCTGTCCTGGGTGGAGGCACTGCCAACTTCATTATCAAACCCACTCTTCCACTTAGTGAAGATTCTGGTTCTCTTATTTACTTACAGGTTTAGCACAATATTTAGTTTGGAGAGGGTCTCTCAAAACCCCCCAAAAGAGGCCTACACATAGTATCAGAGAAAGTGTAAAAAAAAAAAAAAAAAAAGTGAGCAAAGACATAAAATAACCACAGGCATCTGATTAAGGAAATCAACATATTTGGATATTAGAAGCCTTCCTATATTCAGATACAGAGACTAAATTGTAAATAGGTCATAAATAGGTCCACACAGATTTCCATTGGAAACTATACAATTTTTTTTTTAACTTTAATGAGAATTATTTTTATTTCTAAGGGATTCGATACGATTCTGCACATTGGCTGTTCTCATTAATAGCAAGTAGGTAAAATTGTTATCAATTACATTTAGGGCAATTATGTATAAGTGTGCCAACAAGAAATTCCTTTTGCCCGTAGCAGCCAATCAGTTTACACCTCTTATTTCTTCATTGCGGACATGAAAATACAATGATTTTTATTGGTTGCTATGGGCAATTGCTTTTCTTCATCTATAATATATCTATATATATATATATATATAAAAAATAAAACATCTATTATCTGCTCTGATCTGTATATTATTTTAATCCTTGCAGTTTCCTTTGATCCTGGTACAAGCTTTATAGATTGGCTTTACTCTACCATCATGCTATTTTTGTCACCATGATATGTACAGGTTTAAAATTCAAAAGCTATTAAACATGTCTTAAATGATGGCGGATAATTATAAAGTGTAAGATGCGCGGCAGAGAAAGAGTGCGCTTGCAGTGCTAGAATCCTCCTTTTATTGCGGCTGCATACCTTGCCAAAAGGAGACTGGTGTTTTTACTCATTATGCGCTATGAATAAATATCACCAAGATTCCATCTGACCTTTTCTTTTATTCCATTATGAAATATAGCATGATACACTGTGTCATTTTATAGGCAAAACAATGTCAGGATATTAATCCCCGGCTTGTGTTTTGGACCTATAAAGATTTACATAGTCAAATGGTGTTTTTCTTTTTTCTCTCTCTTTTTTTTTTGCAATCGCTTTGGAAGACTCTTGTTGCCCTACGTTATCAGTCCATATTCGATAAGAAGCTTTTAATCATTAAAGCTAGGACGGCAACTAAATAGATTGTGCATAATGGTCTTATATTCCATAATTCATTACAATTATACTTCACAGGCACTTGTTCAGCCACCTCAGGGGTACAATCTGGAAATTCATGTAGGCATTTCGAAATCATAATGTGGCAGAGAAGAGGGAACAGAAACACAGATTTTTGAGTTATAATGGAGAGATGTAATCTAGAATTACAGTGCTAATGGGGTACAAGTGGAGAAAGCAGAAACAGAGGTCATTTTGTGAGCTCAAGGACGTGTGTTGGAATTATCTTTAAATTCCCATTAAATGTATTTATTTAGATGATACTCCAGCCAACAAATACGTATTTAGAGGTAGACATACAAGTAAGTCAAACTGGAAGTAGCTTCTATTAGGAAACTATTTACAGTGATAGCAACCAAGATGACCTTTTGTTTTCTAATGTGTACAATGAAAAAAGTAAAAGCTGTGGTCTAATTGGTTGGAGTAAGTCATGCGTCCAAATTTTTGGATAATTTTTGTGGTGAATGAGACGTATTTTCCTGTTTGCTCTTACTTAGGAATGAGTGCAGGGATTTTATAAAATTTATTTGGCCGCAAAATTACAGATTTGGCCAAACTTTTGTCAAAATCAGTCTCAAGCCTTGCCATGTGATGGTTAAGGTACAATTTGATTGAAAAATAAAAAAATCAGCATTGAAATGGTGCTTAATGGCTTTGTTGATAAACAAAGCCAACCCTTATGCTGCGTACACACGATCGGAAAATCCAACAAGAAAACCGTGGGTTTTTTTTCCGACGGAATGTTGGCTCAAACTTGTGTTGCATACACATGGTCACACAAATCTTGTCTTAAATTCCGACCACCAAGAACGCGGTGACGTACAAGAAATTTGACGAGCCGAGATCAATGAAGTTTAATAGGCAGTTCAGCTCTTCTGCTTGATTCTGAGCATGCGTGGTTTTTTGCGCATCGGAATTGCATACAGACGATCGGAAATTCCGACAAGAACTCTTTCCGTCGGAAAAATAGAGACCCTGTTCTCAATCTTTTGTTGGCGGAAATTCCGACAGCAAAAATCCGATGGAGCATGCACACAGTTGGAATTTCTGACCAAAAGCTCACATTGGACTTTTCTTGTTGGAATTTCCGATCGTGTGTACGCGGCATTATAGCAACCCTAATGCTAATTCTAATCCCAGTTCTTACCTTAACATAACCCTATTGTTAACCCTAATCTTCTGTTTATGAACAAAGTTGTCATTGGCATGTCTGTGGTGAGTTATGTTCCCAGCTAATAGGGCTGTATTTTTTTTTTGGCACAAGAACAGGTCCAGTATAGATGAAACGAACATTCCTAAACCTCAGGAGCCAGCCAATAAACTTCCATTAGACCAGAAAAGCCACCACAAATAAGGAAGGTTAAATGTCATATCTATTTTAAAGCCCAACTCAAAGAATTTCAAATACAAAATACCCCCCGCACTGCAACGTTAAGTGCTCTTTAAATCTCAGGTAGTGGAATAAGATGTATCATTTACCATATTCCTCACTCAGGCTCGGGCACTCTTCTCCACTCCAGGTTGTAGATGGCCATTCTCCGTCTTCACGTATAATGCAGGGTTAATGGCCTTGGATGATACTTCATAGAGTCATTGTGCGACTGCTTTCCAAATCATCTTTGAGAAGAGGCTTCCGGGGATAGGACGCACTGATGGTAGGATCCTGCCGAGGTAAAAGGTAAATATTACACAACATTCCTCTACCCCTAGAATTAATGAGTGGGGTGGATCCAAGGTTAGTTTTTTGAGATTCCTGGAGTTTGGCTTTAAATTAATCATTTAAATAATTTATTCATTATTTTAAATAAGTATTGTTTGTATTATACATTATATTTTTTTTAAAAAAAATTTAAGTTTAACTTGAAAACTCTTGTTTACCCTTAGGGACACCAGCTTTAAATACAGATTTCACTTGTAGTACCTATTGGTGAGATTTTGATCACAATGAGGTCGTCAGGTAGCCTCTTCTGTCAAATCAGCATAGCAGCTATGTAGCAATTAAGTTTTTTTATATCACTTAACCATAACAACAATTATTTCACAGATTTCAGTACAGTTTTTCCTAAAAGGGAACCCTCAAAGCCATGACTGGACTTGGCGAGGATAAACCTATAGCAGGAATCAGACTGCCATCTCTGTATTGTTTTCCCCAATCTGCTTTACCGGCACTTCCGTCCTATATGTTGCTCAGTTATCAATGCCCTTTTAACCACAACTAGCCAGCCCACCGCTGCCTATGAGGGAGAAAAATCCATTACTCTATAGTGCAGTATGTATCTTTTATTTTCCAGAAACACCTGATATCAAAAGAATATTTGATGTTATAATGGTACTTGATAAAAAATGACTTGAAGATCCCAAGTAGTTCTTACTTTGGGTTAATTTTCTCATTGTGCAGTTCTGATGGTTGTAATTCATAAATAATGTTTTTGTGTCAAAAGAGATATTTTTTCTATGTCAAATCTAAGTGGAAGGCAATAGTGACTTTTCTTATTGTTCCCAACTTTCACCCCTTAAATATTTACCATTATTTTCTTGGCTGATAATTACATATTAAATATATTTTATCATTTAGCTTAAATGAAGAACAGATATATTAAAAGAAGAATATATAAGTCCCCACTAGTTGTACTAAGCTATATACCCAATACCCAACAAATTTGACTCTGATACTCCTAACTAAAATCTAGTAGAACCAATTGCCTTCAGAAGTCACCTAATTAGTAAATAGAGTCCACCTGTGTGTAATTTAATCTCAGTATAAATACAGCTGTTCTGTGAAGCCCTCAGAGGTTTTTTTACAGAACCATAGTGAATAAACAGCATCACAAAGGCCAAGGAACATAGCAGACAGGCCAGGGATAAAGTTGTGGAGATGTTTAAAGCAGGGTTAGGTTATACAAAAATATCCCAAGCTTTAAAACATCTCACGGAGCACTGCTCAATCCATCATCCAAAAATGGAAAGAGTATGGCACAACTGCAAACCTACCAAGATTTGGCCATCCGCCTAAACTGACAGGGCAGGCAAAGAGAGCATTAATCAGAGAAGCAGCCAAGTGGCCCATGGTAACTCTGGAGGAGCTGCAAAGATCCACAGCTCAGGTGGGAGAATCTGTCCACAGGACAACTATTAGCCGTGCACCCCACAAATCTGGCCTTTATAAAAGAGTGTCAAGAAGCAAGCCATTGTTGAAATAAAGCCATAAGAAGTCCCATCTGCAGTTTGCGAGAAGCCATGTGGAAGAAGGTGTTCTGGTCAGATGAGACCACAATTTTGGCCTAAAAGCAAAACTCTGTACGTGGCGGAAAACTAACACTGCACATCACCCTGAGCACACCATCCGTGAAACATGGTGGTGGCAGCATCGAGTTGTGGGGATGCTTTTCTTCAGCAGGGACAGGGAAGCTGGTCAGACTTGATGGGAAGATGAATGGAGCCAAATACAGTCTTAAGCCTCGTACACACGACCGAGTTTCTCGTCGTAAAAAACACGTCGTTTTTTTCGACGAGATTCTTGTTAAGCTTGTCGATTTTCTCGTCAAGCTTTCCATGCGTACACACTGACATTTCCCAATTTCCTCGTTGTTCTCCGCGGTCACGTCCAGCACGTACGACGGCACTATAAAGGGGAAGATCTTTTTTCTTGGCGCCACCCCTTGGGCTGCTTTTGCTGATCTCGTGTTACCGCGTGTGAAGTAAAAGTTTGGGAAGAGACGATTCGCGCTTTTCAGTCTTCGTACTTTTCAGATCGTTTTCTGCGGTTCAGTTTGTGCTTGTGGGTTCGTATCTTGACTTTCAGGGCATCTAGGCAGGTCGTATCTGTTTTACAGTGCGTTCTTGCCTGTTTGTTTCTGTTTTTCAGTTCGTTATTCATAGGCCTTGCTGTTCTAAAGTGCATTCTGTTCTGTACGTTCTGATAAGATGACCGTTTCATAGCCATGTCGCCTGGACGTTCTCGTCGTCGAATTCGTGCTGTGCGTGCGCTTGGTGTTGGTCTGCTTGTTTTGGACCAAGACCAGTCCATGAATGGTGTGAGGAGGAGTTCATGGACCAAGAATTGGTTGCTCCAGCGGGACCAATTCTGCCACATGCCTCTGCTGCGGGAGATCGTCGAGAATAATCCTGAGGACTACTGGAATTTTCTGCGGATGTCTGACCCCGTTTTTCTGGAACTGTTGGCTTTGATGTCCCCCTATATTACCAGGAAGGACACCGTTATGCGGGAAGCCACCAGTGCTGAGCAGAGGCTCATCGCCACGTTACGTTATCTGGCGACAGGGAGAAGTCTTCAGGACTTGAAGTTCACGACAGGCATCTCCCCCCAGGCTCTGGGCCTCATAATCCCAGACACCAGTTCTGCTATTATACAAGTCCTGCAGGAGGACTATATTAGGGTAAGTTTTCTCCATTAACATCACATTTTATGTATTACATGTATGCTAATGTATTGTATTTCTTTCATCCTTCCCTAATTACCATGATTGTAATATGCTGAGAATGTCCCCTTTGTCCTCATGCATGCTGGAAGCTTTAGATTGCCCCTTTTTTCTCCTCCATGCATATTTCCCTTCACTAACCTTTCCAGCAGGGGCGCCTGTTGCTCCAAATGTTTGGGGGTTCAAACCCCAATTTAGGAAATAAACGTCCTCCTTTTTTGCTCTGGTGCCTATTAAACGCCCCCATTTGTTCCCTCCAATGCAGCCATTTTGTCCCCTCCAATGCAGCCAGTTCCCCCCCAGCCCTGCACTTACCTTCTTGTGGTCAGTGCCATCCTTCTTCTGTCCTTGATGTCTTCTCCTTCCCTTGATGTTGCATCAGCCAATCATGTTACCATTAAACAGACTTGGTGAACATGATTGGCAGAGCAGCCTGTCAGTGTTTACCCAAGGAATGCCCCCCCCCTGCGTCCCCTATTTAACTTTTCTGCAGCCAATTACATCCCTCAGGCTGTAATGTGCAAGACAATTTTCCTTACTGTTTCTGATACGCAATTTTAAGCCCATAAATGCCACAGTTCTTCATATGTCGGTCGCTTAACAGGGGGCCATCCACCTGAATAGTGGGTGGCATAGACAATACATAGGTTAATGCAAGGCATAAACCTATGTATTGTTCTGAGTGACGGGCACAGGAGAGAGGGGGCAGTGCTCCAGCGCCCACTCTGGACGCACCGCCACTGCAATGCTATCCTGTGGCCAAACACATCTACCCCCCCTCCCCATTATAATTTATTAATTGACCATCATAGGGGGTGATGAATATGATACATGAGCCTTCCATTATACTTATTTAAAACACCTTAATAAACGTAGACTTTGCTTGATGTTGGCCTCTAATGTATTTTCTTAGAATCTCCTTGTAATGTTTGATTTGTGTATTCTAATATTTTTTCATCTTGTTTGACTCCACAGCTTCCTTCCACGCCACAGGAATGGCAGACTGTGGCATTGGAGTTTGCCACGCAGTGGGACTTCCCCAACTGCGGTGGTGCTATAGACGGGAAGCACGTCCGCATCGTGCCGCCACCCCATTCTGGGTCCTACTACTTCAATTACAAGGGGTTTCATAGCATTGTGCTGATGGCGGTGGTGTCAGCACGGTATGAATTCCTCTATGTTGATGTAGGGAAGAATGGCCAGATGTCCGATGGGGGATCCTTCATCCAGACGGAGTTTGCCCTCCGTCTCCAGAGTGACGACCTTGCATTGCCACCGGATGCAGGGAATATTGAAGGACTCCCCTTTGTTTTTTTGGCTGATGAAGCCTTCGGGCTCGGACCACATCTTATGAGGCCATTTCCTCAGAGGACCCTGACCCCAGAGAAGAGGGTGTTCAATTACCAGCTGGCCAGGGGCCGAAGAGTCGTTGAAAATGCCTTCGGCATAATGGCCAGCCGGTTCCGCCTTTTTAGGACTCCCATCCACTTGACGGACTACAAAATAAACTACGTAGTGTTATGCTGCTGTGTGCTACACAATTTTCTTTGCCGCAAATCTAATTCATATATGGCCTCAGTTTTGCCTGAGGCTGGACTTTCCCCTGATAATCCCCTGCCAGGCCTGGAATCTGCCCGTGCTGGCTTGCCCCCCCAAAATGCCCGTGATGTTCGGGACAAATACATGGACTATTTCACGGGTAGGGGGGCAATTCCTATGCCAGGCTATGTCTAAAGATTGCTGTCTAACGATCCAAATAAAAATCTTGTTTAAACTTCTAACTTTTCTTGGTTTCCTGTTTCCTAGTTTGTCTTAGTGCATTTGTAGTGCCAAGTGTATTTTCCTTTAGTAAATACCAACCATTTCACTATGTAACCTTAAAAAATTTACCAAATAAGGTTATAGCATATTAGAAAAAGAAGCTACACGTTGTTTGTGTTAAAATCTTTTACTATGTGCAAATTCACACACCTTTTTTTTTTTTTTTTTTCATTTTTTGTTTGCCTGGCCACAAACCGGCAATTGTTTTCTTAGGAAAATACAAAAACAACAGTTGCATTACAAAAATTACAAAATTGGATACCTCGGAGCAATCTGAGACATTCACTTACACAAACTATATGTCTCTATGTGCCCGTCCTAATATGGGGTCCTGCCACCCCTTGCCCAGCCAAAAATTGAATATGCACACAATTGGGATTATTTTCCTATAGGGATTTTAGACTCCTGATCCCTATTGTCAACATGTGCTATCTGCCATCAGGGGTGATCAATGGACATGTTTTGGGGGTGCAACCCCTTCCTCAGTTCACCTACTTTAGATACGAGGAAGGGGTTGCACCCCCAAAAGACGTACATGGATATCCCCTGATGGCAGATAGCACATGTTGACACACTGTGTGCAGATTCAATTTTTGGCTGGTTTGATTGTCAAAAAGTTTTTTACAAGTAGAAGAATAAACATGAACAAAAGGGGTTTGGGATGCCTTATTGAATTCTCCCCAAAACATCGAGAATGTCTTTAAATGTTTGATCCATCACATGAATTCTTTCTTTAATTTTGTCCAGTTCCGTGCTACATTCCATCACTTGCTGGATGAGGCGGAGGGCACTGTCAGCAGAGAAACCTGTACTATCCTTCACCCCAACATTCAAATCCCCTAAAAACAAAATAACAAGGTATTATAACTCTGCAGGCCTACCTCTCTTACCTGAAGCTGTGGTGACAGATACTGACCTGTTGTGGTGACCAGTTCCACAACGTCATCCACCTCTCCTTCCTGCACTTCTCCTTCCTCCACCTCAACTTCCTCTACATCCTTCGTTTGTGGGTCTTTGGGAGTTTGGGGTTGTTGTGAAGCTGTGGGGTTCTTGTGCTCCCTGGAGTGTCCTCCTCTCAGTCTTCTCTCCCCTATGAGAATCAAACAAAAGGTAGAGTTATCACACAGAAATTCTCTATGTTAAACAAAAAAACAGGCTAAATTGCTTGGAAGTGGGGTACAAGTGTGTGTTTGGGCGGAAGTTAAAGATGAATGCATTATTTCTGACCAAGAATATGTTTAGTATTCACCTTTGTCTGTCATTTTTTAGACATGTAGGTAACACAAAAATTCTCTGATGCACCTGTGTGGGACACCCAAAAAAGGCGGGTCTGGTGGCCCACACTATAGTGCTCCAAAGTACAGATGTGGAAGCAGCTGCTGAGTGTCCTCTCCTTTACACTGACAAAAGTTTGCATTTCATTCTCTTTACAAACACATCATCTAGCCTAAAACTTTGTGCCCCAAATTTCCAAAAAAAGGCAGATGTCTAATTACTTTTGTGGCTGTAAAATACGCCAAAACAGCGGATAGTGGCCGAACGAAGTGTCTGTAACATAACGAACGATTACTGTGCCCAACCAAGTTCAAAATATAACATTTTGGAAGGAAGTCCAATAAGAAAAAATAAATAAACCAGCAACATGTCAGTTTAGAAAAGGATTAATAGCATAAAAGTGTACATTTTACTTACTTTTTGCGAGCATTCTCTTAATGCTCCTCAACTGGTCTGGCTCCCTCAGTTTGAGGTCTGACCACCTCTTTCTGAGCTGCTCATTTGAGCGTTTCACCCCGAAATTCCTCTTCAGACTCTTCACGACTTTAGTGAGGATTTTGGCCTTCCTTCTATTTGGTTTGCTATACGGCCCATGCTTTGCGTCATAATCCGACTTGAGCAAGATGTCCACCATCTCCGCCATCTCGGCAAAAGACATATTCGATGCCTTGAATCTCCTCCTTGATCGTGACGTTTCCTCGGTCTCCGGGCTTGTCTCCTCCTCGTTAGTTGCGGAATTATCAGACACCTGCTGTAACTCCGCCATATCTGTCTGCGCGCCGAAAGAGAAGGGGCGGGGAAAAGATGTTAGTTAGAACGTCATGGGCGGGTGACGTGTGCGGAGCGACGTGTTCGAATTTTGACGCATGCGTGGTGTGTATATAGAAAACACACATGTGACTATAGTACGTTCGGTGTGCGGAGAGAGGAGTTCAAGTGACGGACGTGCGAACGAAGGTATGTGATTTTGTGACTTGGACAAATTGTTGGACTATACTGTTTTGAGAATGTTGTAGGATATATATGGTGACTACGATGTTAAGGAGGTTAGACTGTTTGCCTCACATTAGTTATATATTATTTCTTAAACTTGCAGATACAATATGAATGTCTTTATTAGCGACAAAGAGTTCCTGGCGGAATTTATTGACCGGGTAAGGGAGCTGCCCGCTCTGTGGGAGACGAAAAACCCCATCCATAAAAAAAGAGGGGTGAGAAAAGCAGCGCTGGAGAAGCTGCTCCCATTTGTGCAGACCAAGGTGCCCACAGCCACAGCAAAACAAGTGGACACTAAAATTGGGAGCTTGAGAGGCACCTACACTACTGAACGCTCTAAGGTCCTGGCTTCTCAGAGGTCAGGAGCAGCAGCAGGTGATGTGTATGTCCCGATTTTGTGGTACTACAGCAGCATGTCCTTCCTGGATGACCACATTGAGGCAAGGCCATCACTCTCCACTCTTCCCCCCAGACTTCCCTGCAGCCAACCTGAGCCTTCTCTGAGCAAGAGGAGGCAGCCATCCTGGATGATCCTGATTTGGCCATCTGGAGCCAGGTATAGTATTAAATGAAATTGCATTGGGATAAAATTAATGTTTGACAAATATGTCAAGATGAGAAACATACAATATTTTGGGTTCCACAAGTGAAATCAAGATCTCGAGACATTAGTCTGCACTTAATTGGGTGCTAAATAGTCAATCTGATGAAGGTGTAAATTAGAAAAAATGAATTCTGGATTTACATTCAAATTGCTTCAATCATGTTTATAAAGTTTGATGCAAAGATTAAACCAACATATTAAACTATGTCCCTTTTTCATACACAGGATGAAAACAGCCAGGAGGAGGGTCTGGAAACTGTCAGGCAGGAGGAGGAAGGGCCCAGTGGCAGCCAGGAGGTGGCAGGGCCCAGTGGCAGCCAGGAGGTGGCAGGGCCCAGTGGCAGCCAGGAGGTGGCAGGGCAAAGGAGAAGCAAAAGATCCCAGGTGCCTCCCATCCGGCTTCCCAAAAGAGGCAGGAGGGACAGGACCACCAGTGAGGCAGCAATGGCCCTTATTAAAGAGGCCCATGCCACCCTCAAAGAGCCCACATCCCCTGAAGAGGCCATTGCCGGCCTAGTGGAGGCAAAGTTCAAGGTGATGAGCATGGAGCAACGCCTCCTATGCGAGCCCCTGCTCATCACCTTGCTCAACAAGGGGGTGATGGAAAAAATTACCCCCAATACCGCCATTTGTGAGGTGGCACAACTGTCCCAACCTCAACCTCCTCCTCCACCTCCACATTCTTCTTCTGCCCCACCCCCTTCTCCTCCACCTCCACCTTGTTCTTCCGCCCCACCCCCTTCTCCTCCACCTCCACCTTGTTCTTCCGCCCCACCCCCTTCTCCTCCACCTCCACCTTGTTCTTCTGCGCCACCCCCTTCTCCTCCACCTCCTCCTCCTCCTGACAGGAGTACCCCTCCAGTGGCCCAGCCTCCAGCCAAACGAAGAAGGAAGGCTGCAGGGAAGGCTTCAGGAAAGGTTGCAGGGAAGGTTGCCAGGAAGACGAGGAAGTGATGGCCTTGCTTCATTGTGGTCGGACAGAAGGCAGCCTGTTGTAGTACCACACACTTGGGACATATATATCACCTGCTGCTGTTCCTGACCTCTGGGAGGCCAGCATCAGATTGTGTTCAGAAATGTTGGCCTTCTCAAGCTCCCAATTTTAGTGTCCACACAGGGTTGCTGTGTGCTCTGGGGTCCCTGGGATGCACAAATGGCAGCAGCTTCTCCAGCGCTGCCTTCTCTTTATTTTAGTTCAAACATGAATAAATGTTATTTTTCTTTAAGTTCATACTTGACTATGTGTATTTGTAAAAATGTAAAATCTAGCTTTGGAGTAAGCAGATACATTTGACTGACCAAAAAAGGGACAGATAACAACCCCCCAAAAAAATAACTAAATCGTATTTCCCAAAAAAGTGTGTAAAATTTAAATAATATATATTAAAAGATTCAATAGGAGATCACTACCAAAACATTGCGAAATTACAATTAACATCAGTTAGAAAAATAACAAATTTTTTAATATTCCTAAAAACTTGCACGATATAATACACATAAATCTTCTTAAGAGCAACAAGAAAAATTTAAAAAAAACATAGTCATAACTCTGTGTGAATATCAGCAGCAAAAGAAGTTCATTCGTTTGGATTAATGTCACATTCTAACGAAGATTTCAATGCACAACATTTAAACGATGCAAAAATTTGGAGCGTGACGAATGTGCTATCTCCATTACGAAGGCTTGTTTTACCAGAAGATGCGCTCCCGTCTCATAGTTGCTTGTGAGCATGCGCGCTTTTGGAAGAGTCGTAAAAGCATACACACGAACCATTTTCTCATCACAAAACAGGCCGACGAGAAACACGACGAGGAAATCTGGAATCCTGATGAGAAAATAGAGAGCAGGTTCTCTATTTTCTCGTCGAGATTCACGGAAATTTTCTCGTCGTAAAACCATACACACGAACGGTTTTCTCAACAAAAAAGCTCACGCGGCACTTTTCTTGCTGGTTTTGGACGAGAAACTCGGCATTAGAAGAAAACCTGTTAGACTCTGAAAAAGACTTGAGACTGGGGCGGAGGTTCACCTTCCAGCAGGACAACGACCCTAAACATACAGCCAGAGCTACAATGGAATGGTTTAGATCAAAGCATATTCGTGTGTTAGAATGGCCCAGTCAAAGTCCAGAACTAAATCCATTTGAGAATCTGTGGCAAGACTTGAAAATTGCTGTTCACAGACGCTCTCCATCCAATCTGACAGAGCTTGAGCTATTTTGCAAAGAAGAATGGGCAAAAATGTCACTTTCTAGATGTGTAAAGTTGGCAGAGACATACCCAAAAAGGCTTGCAGCTGTATTAGCAGGGAAAGGTGGTTCTACAAAGTATTGACTCAGGGGGGCTGAATACAAATGCACACCACACTTTTCACATATTTATTTGTAAAGAAATTTTGAAAACCATTTATCATTTTCCTTCCACTTCACAATCATGTACCACTTTGTGTAAAAATCCAATAAAATACATTTACATTTTTGGTTGTAACTTGACAAAATATGGAAAATTTCAAGGGGTATGAATACTTTTTCAAGGCACTGTATCATGATCATTCCACATCCAAAGATACCCTTCTGCTTTGAATGTCAGGTATGGCTCATGCTTATCATTGGCATCACTAATCTCAATCGGCCCAATTAGCCAAACACTTGTAGGCAAGGCCAGCCAGTTTGTACCCAATGTGGAGTAACTACACACAGACTCAAAGGAATGAGGCATGTTGTATTAGAACAAAGATGAACAACAAATGACACTTGGTAATAACAGCACCAGCTCTCCTAGTAGTTCTAACAAGGTGGTGACAGGGCCTAAATATCTAGGCTAACTCAGCATAATGATTCATCATAGTAGGATTGTTATAACACAGTCTCTATGAGGTAGAGGACACAAGAGCAAGCTTAGGATACCTGACAGCATTTGATGAATGAGGTGGCTGATAGGCGGTGTGGAGTGCTTTGGAAGCAGAAGGTAGTTTTAATCCCCGACCCCATGGGGTAAACTGGTCTACAGAATCAGGCATGAGATCCCTGCTCTTTCCTTCCTCTGCTGGAACCTTTCCCTGCTCTAGACACACTGTCCCTTACCAGCAGGTTCCTGTCCCTAACCTATTCACGTCACAAATTCATGCCAACTGCAGTGGGACAGTGCATTTTATTAGCACTGCCCTCAATAAAGATGGCCATGGAAGTCATTCAGCGCAGCAGCGTCCAATTAGATGGCTGCTCCCCTGATGACATCTATAGAGGCCTCAAAGGAACAAGAGCTCTCCTTAGCACCCTTCTCTCTGCATATTGGCTGCTGGAATAGAGCCACCTGTACGGAGAGGTTAAACTGCACCTGCCTACACGCTGGCCTGTATATTGGCAACCCTAAGCTTTCTCTATCCTTAAGTGCTAGTTACCAGGATGGACAGTAAAATCATATGGGGGTGTCACTACAAAACATAGGGACCCATAGCAAAACTTTAAGGTGTCCCTTCAACTTACTGGCCCATTACGGTTTTTTGTTGATTGTACTTTCCTATACTGTACACTAAGTAGTCCCCTATTGTTATGGGTGGCTGGATCATAGATTTAATGTATTCCCTTACCATATTACACCTAACATAAGTCTCTTTGCATACCCCAGAGAGGAAAAATTTACATATTTATTTGTGTATCTTAGTAGCTACTTTAAGAAATGTATTTGAGCACTGGGAATTTTTGGCCTAGGAGGCAAACACAACCAAGTAGCCCTTTCATTGTAGGGACAGATTTCTATGGGCTAAAGAGAGTGTACCACGCAAAGTGTGCTATGGCGCCTCATTGATTGCTGAGTATGGGAAAGGTGGGTGCTCCTAAAGGAAGTTTATTGTGACACATCTTCATATCTTTCAGCATCACCTTACTTTGTAGCTCTTGGCATTCAGTCACATGACATCTCAGTGCTTCGAAGGAAGTTGCTGCTGGAAGACTTCCCATTGTCATATGTTGTGAGGGCACGTCTGAAGGGGACCAGCAGATGTCACTTGACCACTGGTCCTGCTATAAATAGCGTCTGAATCATTGTTTCCAGTCAGGCCTACCAGCCCATCACACCTTATTAGTACTTGACCCGGGGGCAAAGGGCTTCTAGCCCAGTCCCTTCCTGTTTATTGCTTACCAGTACTTTTATTTAAACCTGTCAAAATGTTTGATTCGATTGTTAACCTCCTTCTGAAAATGTGAATTTTCTGACTATCTTGATGGTCCTCTGCCAAATAGATTGGGAAAGAGTGACTTCTAATCCAGTGGCGGCTGGTGCTCAAAATTTTCTTGGGGGGCGCAAACAAACTGAAAAAATAAACATCAATTGCAGCCACTGTGCCCATCAAACACAGCTACTGTGCTATCAAACGCAGCTACTGTACCAACAATTACCGCCACTGTGCCATCAAACGCAGCCACTGTGCTCATCAAATGCAGCCACTGTGCCCATCAAACGCAGCCACTGTGCCAATCAAGCGCAGCCACTGTGCCAATCAAGCGCAGCCACTGTGACCATCAAGCGCAGGCAATATGCCATCAAACGCAGCCACTGTGCCCATCAAACGCAGCCACTGTGCCCATCAAACGCAGCCACTGTACCCATAAATTGCCGCCACTGTGCCATCAAACGCAGCTACTGTACCCATCAATTGCTGCCAGTGTGCCCATCAATTGCCGTTACTGTGCCCATCAATTTCCGGTACTGTGCCCCATCAAATGCTGCCAGTGTGCCCATCAATTGCTGCTAATGTGCCTCATCAATTGCTGCCAGTGTGCCCATCAATCGCCGCTACTGTGCCCCATCAAATACTGCTAGTGTGCCCATCAATTGCCGCTACTGTGCCCCATCAAATGCTGTCAGTGTGCCCATCAATTGCCGCTACTGTGCCCCATCAAATGGTGCCAGTGTGCATCGCCCGGCACTTACCCATCTCGCAGCGGGTCACGGTGGTGTCCTCCATGCTCCTCGATCATGTCTTCTCCCGTCCTCTCTATCAGGCGTCCAATCACAGCGCCTGTCATTTTAGCCAATCAGGTGACAGGTAACCGAGCACCTTATTGGCGGAGAGGCGATTCAGTGTTAGCAAAGTGAATTCCTTCGCTTTCCTAACACAGCGCTGAATAAACAGTGAGCGCCCAGTATGGCGCCCGCTGTTCACCTTTTTGGACGCCAAAAGATACCCCAGCCACTGTTATTCAGGTGCCCGGTGCCTGAAAAGGGGCCCGGACATCTGAATAGGGGGTGTCAGCGGCGACCATAGATAGATTCATGCAATGCATGAATCTATCTATAGTAATAGAGCAGTGCCAGGAGAGAGGGGGCGGCGCCCATGTGCCCCTTATGGACGCACCGCCACTGTTCTAATCTGAATATTGTTTAATGTCAGCAAATCAGAAGGTGTTCCAGGAGATCAGGCAACTTAAAGTGGTCAGCAATAGCAGCTTACATATCTCTGTCGTGACAACTTTGCTTTAACATCTTTTATTTTAGACAGCATCCTTTTAAAAACACGTTCCCCACGTTGGGTTTGTGCACATATTCCATCACTGGGAATTTATACAAATGCGTTATTGGACTATCGCCTTTTTTCCTAGTCAGATCTATACCTAAGGCTAAACAAAAATAATTGCTTTAGGTGAGATCAACTGTTTCAGATAACAGAGTTTTCATTATTTTATTGAAAGCAGCATGTAATCTATTCTTTTTTATTTCCTTATGGATTACTAAATCTCTCCACTGGAGCTGCCTGTGCCTGCGTTCCATTGTTAAAAGACATCTCCAATTTCATTTTTTATAGCAGAGAGTGACAGGGACCTTGGAATGATGATGACATTAGCAACCTGACAGCTCACGTTTGTACAGTTTTGTCTCAGTGAGTATCACAAGCTGCAAACCGGGGGTTGGCAGCACAGACTAAGCATACTATTGCTTGGAGCGACTTTCTCGAATCCATTCTATTGACAATATTAATTTGTGCAGTTCCTGTATTTGGATTTTGAGCTAAATGCTACATGAGACAGATCTGAGTTTTCTTATTTAATTACAGCTGGAAAGCCGATGTTACAGTTCCTGTTTAGATAGGGACGTTTTGTGCAGATGGTGGCATTGCATTACGGTTTTTATTAAAGGGCAACTCCCGTTAAACAGTTAAATCCATTATGGTCTTCATTAAAGGGCAGCTCCAAACAAGTAAATCCATTTTAGCTTTCATTGAAGGGCAACTCCAGTTAAACAAATACATCCATTGTGGCTTTCTTTAAAGCTAAACTGTGAGCCCATATAAATAATACAAATTATTGTTGCCTTGTATTCATTAATTACATCATTAAATATATTTTTATAGCAATGCATGTACCTGAATGTGCACTGGTATCAGCATCTTGCAATCCATTATACAACGATCGATAAAACAGTGCTCATGTGGTTACAAGAAACATACTGATAGAAGGTGAAAACAAAGGGACCTCATCAGTGTGCTACTTTTCCTTTCACTGTCCAGTCACAGGCTATGTGGGGGACAAGACCTGTAGATGTGACCTAAAGGGACACTTAAAGGGTTAGTTCACATTTACAAAATGTAAAAGGTGAACTAACACCAAACACCCTCCCCTCCCACTTTCACAGAACCACTCTGATCTGTCCCGGAATTGCTGCACACAGAAGAGGGAGAAGAGCAGAGATTTCAAATCCCCATACCCAGGGCTGCTGATAGGGGGGGACCACCAGTCCTCCTGTAGGGGGCCCGTGCACACAGGGGGGCCCAAACAGCAGGAGGAATTAGTGCGGTCGGGCGGAGGGGCAGTTACAGACGGATGCCCTGTGCCCTCTCTGCAGCAGCTGAAAGACAGTTTCTCCCCCTCCTGCCGGCTTTCAGCTGCTGCAGGGAGAGATACAGACACATGGCATCATTCTTGTAATTTCTTCCCCGACACTGATTCCCCTCCCTGTCCTGCCTGCCTCTGATCCCCCCCGTGTGCCTCCATGTCACTGTGACCCCCCGTGTGACCCCATGTCACTGTGTACCCCCAGCGCAGCGCTGCAGGCTTCCCTGTCCTGTAAAAAAAAAAAAAAAATTGTAAAAAAAATTATAAATAATTTTTAAAAATTGTAAAATAAAATAATTGTAAAACTGTTAAACATTTAAAAAAGAAAATAGATATTTTGTTTTAAAAAAAGGGCTACTTCACACGGGTTTTCTGTTATGTTTGTGTCCGCTAATAATGAATTTAGGGTATTTTTAGTAAAAATATGGTCTTGATATATTGCTGGGGGCCCTGCCAGGTAGGCTGTATGGGGGCCCCGTGATTTCTAACAGCAGCCCTGCCCATACCGCTGGAACGGCTTTGGGGGGTACTGACAAATTGGTAACCCCAGAGGTATGTACAGTGGAGGCTGGGGGGTGTATGGTGTTCATTTACCTTTACGCTTTTTTTTCTATAAAAGTGAACTAACTCTTTAACCACTTCAGCTCCGGAAGATTTTACCCCCTTCATGACCAGGCCATTTTTTGCTATTCGCCACTTTAGTGTTACTTTAACCGGTCATGCAACACTGTACCCAAATGAAATTTATATCATTTTTTTTACACAAATAGAGTTTTCTTTTGGTGGTATTTGATCACCACTGGGGATTAAATTGTTTTGCAATATAAATGAAAAAAATATATATTTAAAAAAAACAATATGTTTTACTTCTGCTATAAAACATAAACATATCCAATAAAAAATTTCAAAAATAGAATTTCTTCATAAATTTTGGTCAAAAAGTATTCTGCTACATGTTTTTAATAATAAAAAAAATACCAATAAGTGTATATTGATTGGTTTGCATTAAAGTTATAGCGCCTACAAACTATAGTATATACTGGAAATTCTTTTTCTAATTTTATACTATTAATAGCAGCAATCAGCATCTTATAATGGGACAGCGATAGTGCGGCGAGCAATCTGAAACTAACTGACGTGGGGGGGGACTGACTAACTGCCACTGACTTCACCAGTGACATTATTAAAGTGATTAGTGATAATACTATACGCTGTCACTGTACTAATGACACTGGCTGGGAAGGGGTTAGGGTGATCAGGGCCGTCGGAACAGGACAGGCAAACCAAGCAACTGCTTGGGGCCCCCCCACCCGCGATTGGCGCCCCTCCCCCCCCCACGCGATTGAATTTAAAAAAAAAAAGTTAAAAAATTGTGTAGCACCCCCCCCCCCCCCCCCGCTTCTCCCAAAAAAATCTAAAAATCAGCAGCACCCCTCCCCCCGCTCAATTCTCAATCTGCTTGGGGCCCCCAAATTCCTCCAAACGGCCCTGAGGGTGATCAAGGGGTAAAAAGTGTGTGTGACAATGTGTAATGTGTGCTGCTTTTTATTAAAGATCTCTCAGTTTCTCATTCCTGTGAACTAACAGATCGATTTACCAACACAGAGCTCTGGCCTGTGATTGGACACAGCCGATCAGCAGATCCTGGCCATGAATCAATGGCTGGGACTTGCTTTCAGGCTCCCTCTGTGTACAATCATATAGGGAGCTGGGTGGGGGGCACACATGTGCATGCCCTAAACCTGAAAGCAGGTAGCGACATACACATAGCTCCCAACTGTCTCTGATTTTGAGGGACTGTCCCTGATTTGAAGCAATGTTCCTCTGTCCCTCTTTCCTCCTCATTTGTCCCTCATTTTAGTCTGATGTTCTGTATATAGTTATATAAAATGCACTTTCTATCTATCAAAAAATGTTTTCCAGCGCTAAACCTTTCATCTGATTTCTAAATTGCTGCATTTTTTAAATTCCAAAACCCAATATAAAGGAATAATAGTGGTAAAAAAAGCACTTGTGGGTTTAACCAATCGGGGGTGTGTCCTGTGCCTGCATACTTTTGCTGACAGGTGTTCCTCATTCCCATCTCAAAAAGTTGGGAGGTATGCATAAGAGTATGTCGCTATGCCTACAGTGGCCTCTCGGCCGCAGTACATTGTGGGCGGGCAGACAGCAGTTAAAGTACCTTCTATTGCTGCTGTGATCCCACTTCCTGTTAGAGGGTGGCTACATTCATTCTCTATGGTAGTGGATGTGTATTGATTATTTTTGGAATAAAGGATATTGTTTAACCACTTGTCTACTGCCCATCGTCAAATGATGGCGGGCGGAAGACTCTCTCGTTCTGACCGGACGTCATATGACGTCGCGGCTTGAAAAGCAGCTAGGGGGCGTGCGCGTGCCGCCGCCGGCGCGAGCGAGCGAGCGAATGCTCGCCACGTCGCTGGGAGCCCGATGCGTGTGCCTGGCGGCCGCGATTGCCCAGTAACCGAGCAGGACCGTGGATCTCTGTGTGTAAACACACAGATCCACGTCCTGTCAGGGAGAGGAGACCGATGGTGTGTCCCTTGTACATAGGGACACAGATCGGTCACCTCCCCCAGTCAGTCCCCTCCCCCCACAGTAAGAACTTCCAGGGAATACATTTATCCCCTTCCTCGCCCCCTAGTGTTAACCCCTACCCTGCCAGACACATTTATACAGTAATCAATGCATTTTTATAGCAGGGATCGCTGTATAAATGTGAATGGTCCCAAAAATGTGTCAAAAGTGTCCGCCGCAATATCGCAGTCACCATAAAAATCGCAGATCGCCGCCATTACTAGTAAAAAAATAAAAAATAAAAATAAATAAATGCTATAAATCTATCCCCTATTTTGTATCTGCTATAACTTTTGCGCAAACCAATCAATATACACTTATTGCGATTTTTTTTTACCAAAAATATGTAGAAGAATACATATCGGCTTAAACTGAGGAAAATGTATTTTTTTTTTTTTTTAAATTGATATTTATTATAGCAAAAAGTAAAAAATATTGTGTTTTTTTTCAAACTTGACGCTCTTCTTTTGTTTATAGCGCAAAAAATCAAAACTGCAGAGATGATCAAATACCACCAAAGGAAAGCTCTATTTGTGGGAAAAAAAGGACGCAAATTTCGTTTGGGTACAGCGTCGCATGACCGCGCAATTGTCATTCAAAGTGTGACAGTGCTGAAAGCTGAAAAATGGCCTGGGCAGGAAGGGGGTTTTAGTGCCCGGTAGGCAGGTGGTTAAAGTCACTTTAACTGAACTGAAGAAAAATCAGGCTTGAAATCCTTCCAGAAACTTCTTTGGCGTGTAAATCAGCTCTTCGACATGTATTTCATATGTGTATTTAGCGGTTTGCCTTCAGTTTATCTTTAAAATGTAACTAAACCTGGTTTCTTGCCTAGGCCAAAATGATGTCATTCGTCCCAGGAGTCTTCATGGGTATTTTTTTTCTTTCATCTGGAAGAGAGGGAGATGGCCCTTCTCAGCTAAGCACACCCCTCTGCCTGCATGCCTCAGCTAAGAGCAGATGAATTCCAGGAGGTATAGCCTTAGATTTGTATTTTTGAACAGCATTCAGGGGCATAAAAAAAAACTAAACTGTAGAGGCGTTTACTGGCATAATGTTTGCATAAACATATATAAACACACTTGTTAGCATATAAATATATTCTATTGTCTACTTGTTTTTTTCTCACTCCCAGGATGGACTATGGGATGTGTAATGTGCTTACAGCAAAGTACATGGCTGCAACTAACATCCACTGCTCATTCCAAACAAATGGAAATAAGGGGGAAAAGGAGAGGTTTACAAGCTCATGGAAGATGTTACAAGGAGGCAGAAGAATACAGTAAGAAGCAATTTTAAGAAAAATAGATGACAGGGCCTCTAAGTAGTAGATGTGTATGGATTATTTTTGGAGAATAAGGATATTGTTTAGTGTCACTTTAAAGAGGAGTTAGCCCTACTACTTTTAGGGCACTTACCTGTCCAGGCATCCAGCAGTGTCCTTACTCAAGCCTAATCTTTAATCGGCTCTCAGGTGCTGGCACCGCCATCTTGGCTGAGGGAAACTGCCAGTTTGTGAATGGGTCGGCTGCGGGACAAAGGAGGGAGATGACCATTGACTGATCGAACATGTTGGGAAGAGGCACACTTTTCTGTGTGTATACCATATCATTATTTTGACAATGTCACATTTCGGCTTACTGTTGTCAGTTCTATAAAATATATTTATTTTATAGTTTTCTACATGCTCAATATTTTTTCTTTTTTTAGCTGGAGACACAGCCAAATGCAAACTTTTTTTTTACTTGTTTTTGATAGAGAGATTAGAACACCTGCCAGGTTATTTTTGCTGTCTTTGCCCCCGATTAGAGAGATTCACTAATAGATTTGGGTTTGTCACCAGAACAGAAATAGAAGGGAAATGACAACCTAATGACAACCAGGGATTTCCCTAACTTTAGAGGGATTTCCCGCACCTCCTGTTGTGACTATGGAACAGGATGTAGAGAGAGAACTCCCCAGTGAGACTGAGATGACAAAAATGGCAACTATTCAAATTAATGGCAACCGTTCTAACACGTAACCTGCAAGGAAAGAGTTTTTTTTTCCATTAAAGCTTTTGTGGCAGACCTAACCAGGACAAGGGCTTTTGGAGAGGACTGCAGGGTAGCCTCTTTCCTCATGTCAATGGGCCCTGGCATTTGAGGGAGCTAGAAGAATTCAGAATGATGTCCTGTTATATAATGCAAGATGACCTAAGCACATTAAAAATTCAAGGAAGCCATGATGGTCTCTGCCAATTTAAAGCTCAGTGAGAAAATGTATGTGAAAAGAAAGCTGGTCTCTAACTAAAAGAGACAAACTAAAGTATCTTATGGAACAAGAAACCCAAAAGACACTAAATAGAGTAGCTAAAGAAAGATATCAGTGGGGAAATAAAACCAGTAAACACTTAGCTAAAATGTTGCAAAAGAAAAAGACCAAAAACTATATAGAAAAAATTCAAAATAGGAAAGGAGAAACAGTATATGCAACAAAAGATATAGCGGAAACCTTTAAAAACTACTATGGGGGGCTGTAGTCTGTAGAATAGAAGGGGTATCAGACAGGAGATGAAAGAAACAAAATAAAGGAATTCCTAGAAAATGCTAGACTGCCCAAGATCAATGAGAACGAAAGACTGATGTTAGATAAACCTATAACGGAAAAGGAAATAAATAAAGCTTTGACAGACTCGGCCTCAGGGAAAAGCCCTGGCCCCGATGGGTTTACAACGTTCTATCTAAAAAAATATAAAGATATTCTGACTCCCAGGCTGTGTCAGTACATAACCGGGCTGGGGGTCGAATACGAAATGGGCAGGTAGGCCTTGGCGGCTACGATAACAGTAATCCCGAAGGAGGGGAAGGATGGAACACTTTGCTCCAGTTATAGGCCCATATTGCTGCTCAATGCAGATACAAAACTATATGCCAAAGTTTTGGCAGAACGGATGAAAGGCTTGATGACCACTCTGGTCCATCCAGACCAGGTGGGATTAATCCCAGGAAGGGAGGGGAGGGACAATGGGGTGAGAACATTACTCGTACTCCAGAAGATAAAAGAAAATGGGTCCCCAGGTCTATTCCTGTCGATAGACGCTGAAAAAGCCTTCGACAGGGTAGACTGGGGACTCATGATACAAACATTAGAGAACATGGGAATTGGACCTAGAATGATCCAGCGGATCAAAACACCGTATCACCATCCTACCGCACCAATTAAAATAAATGGCATGCTATCCCCCTCCTTCGAGATGAAAAATGGGATGAGACAGGGTTGCCCCCTGTTCCCCCTCCTGTTTGTGCTGTCTTTGGAGCCCCTGCTTGCTACGGTCCGAAACAATCCCGACGTCAAGGGCATTATGGTAGGAGAAGAGGAGCACAAACTTTCAGCTTTTGCAGATGACGTATTGTTCTACATAGTTAACCCTAGGATTACATTACCCAATTTATTAAAGATATTAAAACAATATGGTGAAATATAAAATTTAAAAATCAACTTATCTAAGTCCGAGATCCTAAATATTAATATAAGTAAGCAAGAAGAACGGCTTCTACAAAACAAGTTTAACTTCCCTTGGCAGAAAGAACTAAAGTACTTAGGAATAAAATTAGCTAATTCAATGCAGAAAATTTACAAGATTAATTATATACCCCTATTAGATGAAATAAAAACTGAAATAAAAAATTAATATATAGGCCAATATCATGGATAGGACGTATTAACACTCTAAAGATGGTTCTCTTGCCAAATATTACGTACAAGTTCCAGATGTTACCGGTGACAATACCGCAACCTTACCTTAGAGTGTTAAAAACTATGATAATGAAATGTATTTGGAAAAATAAACAACCTAGAATTTATTTATGGTATTAAAACAGGAAAAAAAAACATTGGGGGCTGGCAGTCCCCGACATTAAAAAATATTACAACGCAGTAGTGTTGTCACGAGTAGTAGAATAGGTCAAGGACAAGCAAGAAAAAAGGTGGGTAAACATAGAAAATGCACTGGCTAATGTAAGATTGGGAAATGTAATATGGAATCCCCCACAGTACAGAGCACTAGACGACAACACTCACGCACTGACACGGAATGCACTTAAAATATGGGACATGACGTATAAACAAACAAATAGGGAATATAATTCACCTTTCATAGCACTAAAAGAAAATGAATACTTTGCACCGGGGAAAAAGATAGTTGGAGGAAATTGGATAAAAAAGGATAAAGCACAGTTAAGAGACATAATAAAAAAAGGGGAAATCATATCACTTCAAGAGTTAAAACACAAGGACGATCTGATGGCGATAAATGAATGGCGGTATCTCCAGTTGTGCCATTTTGTTAAGAACCTGCCCCAACCAATAAGATCAGGAGAAGATCTTACTCCGTTGGAACGGCTATGTACAGCGGATAGCACAAAAAATAGTATATCAAGGTCATATAAACTATTGTTAACTTTGGACGGACTGGACATCACGCCATACATAAAAAAATGGGAAAGGGAACTGGGGTCACAAAGATATAAAACCACTATAGGAAAAGTGGGAGGAGGGGAAGGGGGATATCCAGGTTCAATATATGATAAACACATATTTTTTTATATTTGAAGTGAAATGTTGTAAACTGTATTTATTCATTGATAAAATAAAATAAAGAATAATTAAAAAAAGAAAAGAAAGCTGGTTAATGAGATTTAGACAGTCCTGGGTCTTCTTGAATACTGTTGCCGAACTGTCTGGGTGGGCACTGGCACCTAGGCTTGACTAGGTGACTAGTTGTTAATTAGATTAGTGTTTAATTAGCTTACTGTTTATATTAGCTGTTCATTAGATGTACTGACATAACGGATTACAGTTTGCATTGTTTAGGTTAATGTGATCAAGCTCTTACCTAATCTTGTGTGGTATATGTATATTCTGTGTGAATTTACAATAGTCAGTTCCAGTTTGCACCTAAGCTAGTGTCGTCTAGTTCTTGGATGCAATATTCAGCTGTTTTACCTAGTTCCTGGTTCCAGAGTGGAGGTAGCTGTATCTTGATGGTGGCACCCAAGAGGGGTGCCAGGTGGTCCGTCCCAGCTTTATTGTAACATCAAAAGAATACAGCATCGCCATAAAACAATTCCACACACACACCAAATATCAGATATAGTGGTGGGGCATAGAAGAGACATCCAATACATTACACAAATTTGATATCTGAGAGCCTGAGCCACGCAAAATCGATGATCGGGTAAACCAGGACCAAGTGACCTCATTACAAAACAAACCTAAAAAACCGAGATTAAGCAGCACATAAGATAGATCGCCAACTACAAGAGCTGTGCTGATTTGACCTTGTAGCTCTCTAGTGGCCTCATCTAAAAGAGGGCTCCGATCGAGAGACATAGGTCCATGATATAGGAAAGAGTTTCTTATATTCACCTGACACACCCAGGTTATGCTGGAGGGTTTGGTTCTAGCCATAGAGTTACCTGATCACTATTGCTGCCCATGAACTGGTTATAGGCAGAACCTCTGATTGACTGGCTTTGACTAACAAGCTAATTAGAGACTCAAACCTGAATAAAGTTCTTGATGACAATGGCACTTGTATGAGCCCAGATCAGCATTTAGTCCAAGACTGGGTCAGAGGTTAGACGGGCTAGATGTGGATTTGAATATCAACTGTTGTGAAGCAGCTAAATAATTTGAAATCAACAAGATTATGTTGGGACCAAAAAGTTTAACAGCTATGCTCCTCAGCCAAAAACAATCATGACAATTTTCAGAAGTTGACAAAAGAACATGCCAAGTAATTATGGGGTTGATTTACTAAATCAGGTGCAAAATCTGGTGAAGCTCTGCATAGAACCCATTTAGCTTCTAACTTCAGCTTGTTCAATTAAGCTTTAACAAAAAATCTGGAAGCTGATTGGTTTCTTTGCACAGCTGCACCAGATTTTGCACTCTTCAGTTTTAGTAAATCAACCTCAATGTGTTCCTTTTGTGCATTTCAAGCCTTAAAGTGTTAATTCACCTTTACAGAAAAAAGGTGAACTAACACTGTACACACTCCCATCCACCCCCCTTCCCCACAGTCCTTGCTGTACTTTTCTCTGGCAATGCTGAACTCTCAGAGCCCATGCAATCCCTTCTCTTCTCCGTCTTCTCTGTGTAGCACTTTTGGAGTGGACCTGAGTGATTCTGATTGGTCAGTTCCTGCTCAGTGAATGGGGAAGGAAAGGGAGTAGCCATATAGGCTCCCCTTTCCTCATGGGGTCACTGTAACTGCAAGGTTAATACATAAGTTTCTAAGAAGGTTTAGCTACAGGGCTAGAGAGTCAATAGTTTTAAAAAAAAAAAAAAAAACCCCAGTCAGTAGATTTGATTAAGCTCAGGTGTGTTAGAGAGTTCTGGAAATCTGAGAATCAGTAAGGGATTGGTTAGTGAAATCAGGTGTTAGATCAGGAAAATTCTAGAAGCTGGTTTCTGGTCCATTTAAGGAGCAGTTCCAGGCAGGTTAGTGGTGCGATACCAGAAGATTCCAGCAGGAGGAGCTCACGTATCGTCATGGAAGCCCTGATTCGTCAACTGATCGAAAAAGCCGAGGCTGCGGGAGGGGAAGAATGGATTCGACAGTGTCTTGCCTCACCTTCATATCCTGATCCCGAAGCAAGCAGCGCGGAGGACCGATCAGCTGGGCAAACGAACAGCGCGGCGGGACCACACCAACAGCCATGCCCTGGAGCGGAGGGAGCGGTCGCGGGATTCCCCCATCATACAGCGGCGGGGACGGATGACGCCGCAGAAGAAGAGAAGGAGGCTGGTCGGAGGTCAAGCAAGAGAAGACGCCCATTGAGGAGGAGCGCAAGCCCGGATCAGCCCGCTTCTGCCCATGGCAGCCAAACTTTTTCTTCTCTCCCTTATAGGAGCCGACGCACATGCGCAATGACAGAGCCCGGAGAGAGGGGACAAAGCACGCTGGGGACAACAACAGCAACAGGAGAAGTACGCCAGCAGCCCGCCCGTGGTCGGCAGGGGGCTCGCAAGGGCGGAAAGGGAGGACAGAGAGCTGCATGTGTGACCACACAGCCTGAAATCCAACAAGCCGACAGAATCCCTGTGCGGTGTGCATCGCCGGTGTCATCCCCTGGAGTGATCCCTGCTCAGGGGGCAGTTGGTGAGTCAAACACAGCACATCAATTATCTATATTAGCTAAATCCTTAGAACAATTGTTAACTGTAATGCAGGCACAGGCTACAAATCAGCAGGTTCCCAGGGATAACAGTGCAGGGGTTTGGTCAGCTTGTACAGCTGAGCCCATGTGTATATCTAAGTTAGCCAGTGCATCTAATAACAGTAATGTAGAAGCAGTAAGAGGGGTGCAAGTCACAGGGCAAAAAGAGTGCATGCCTTGTTTTCTGTCCCCGCTGGGGTTTCACTTAGCCTCTACAGTAAAGGAAAAGATTTGGAGGGGGGAATATATTGATCTCAGTTCAATTCCTCCCCCTTCAAAAGAACCATCCAGGTTTGATAAAAAAGATGATAGGACAGATGAGGAGCGTCGCAAAGCTCTCATTAAGTCCTTTTATGGGTGGTTACAATCATTTATAATATACGCCAGTGTGCTTTGTGAAAAATCCCCTGAATTAAGCCCCCTTTTATTTCAACACATTGATATCGTTTTAGAAGCCTACAGGAGCTTCAGTGGCTTGTCATGGTTGCTATACGATGAAGCATTTAGGCAGAAGCTAGCGGTGCAGCCATCTCTACAATGGGGTTCAAAAGATGTTGGCCTATGGCTCAATTTATTTCTGCCTCAAAAACAATCAATTTTTCGCTCAGCTGCGGCTGCAGGGCCCCAGGTATCATCTAATGTAAATTATAAGAAGGGTGTGTGCTTTGCTTACAATGATGCGCATTGCAAATGGATGGCGTCTTGTAAATACAAGCACGAATGCGCTTTTTGTGCTGGGAATCACCCAGTTTCCAAATGTTTTCGGAAATTACAAGCAAATGCAAAAGAAGGTGTTTCCAAAAGCAGCAACACCAGTGATGCTCTCAAGCATGCTGCCATGGCTGCTTCTCTATCCAAACCAGCAGATAGCTTCATTGCTAATTAGCGGGTTCACAGTGGGTTTCCAGTTACCTAGTTTTCAAGGTAAAGGTTGTACAGTAGTGGAAAATCTGAGATCTGTTAATGAGGCACCTTTGATAGTAAAAATAAAATTGCTAAAAGAGGTCGCGTCAGGAAGGATGGAGGGTCCGTTTGACCATCCCCCCTTTTTGGATTTCAGGATTTCCCCTTTGGGTTTGGTACCTAAGAAAGAGCCAAATGAGTTTCGTTTGATACACCATTTATCATTTCCTTTTGGCAGTTCTTTGAATGATCAAATCAACACTGAGGCTATATCAGTGTCTTATTCATCTTTTGATTTAGCAATTGAGAAGATACGGTTGCTAGGGAAAAATGCTTTGATGGCAAAGGCAGATATTCGATCAGCCTTTCGGCTTCTTCCTTTGCACCCAGATTGTTTCAACTCACTCGGTATATGTTTTGACAATAAATTTTATTTTGATAAAGCATTGCCGATGGGCTGCTCAATTTCTTGTTTTTACTTTGAAGCTTTCTCAACATTTATAGAATGGGTGGTAAGTATGGTATCACATTCCACCTTTATTATTCATTATTTGGATGACTTTTTATTTTTAGGCCCGGAAGGTTCAGAGGACTGCGGTCAGCTATTATCTTCATTCAAATTAGTATGCCAACATTTTGGGATACCATTGGCGGAAGATAAAACTGTTTTTCCTACAACATGTATTGATTTTTTGGGTATAACACTGGATTCGGTCACCATGGAATTTCGGTTGCCTGGTGAAAAAATCGGCAAATTATCCCAATCTTTGCATTTTTTCTTGGGAAGAAAAAAGGTGACATTGAAAGAAATGCAGTCCCTGTTGGGGCAATTGGCATTTGCCACTAGGGTTCTTCCCATGGGTAGGGTTTTTTCCAAAAGATTGTATGCTGCCATTTCAGGATTAAAGAACCCGTTGGCCCATATCAGGCTATCTTTAGAGATCAAGCAGGACTTGATGGTCTGGTTGCAATTTCTGGAGCAATTTAATGGGAAAACCATGTGGCAGCATGATTTTGTGCTGGACAAGGATTTTCACCTTGAAACAGATGCAGCTGGCTCGGTTGGCTTTGGGGCGGTTTGGAGAAACCATTGGTGCTCTGCTGGGTGGCCTCACAGGTGGGTCATCAATGGGTTCTGCAGAAACATAGTATTATTAGAGCTATTCCCAGTGGTAGTGGCATTGGAAATATGGGGCAGTTTATTCGCCAATAGAAGGTTGCTGGTGAGCACTGACAACAAGGGAGTAGCCTTTGCAGTTAACAGTTTGTCATCTAAATCTCCTCCCGTGGTTTCTTATTTAAGATATTTGGTTTTTCTGTGTTTAAAATGGAACATCTGGTTAAAAGCGAAATACGTCCCAGGAAAGAATAACGTCATTGCTGACGCTCTTTCTCGCCTGCAGATGGACCGGTTTTTCAAGCTGCTGCCAGAAGCGGATCCAGTGGGGGTAATCTTCCCTTCCCGTTTATGGGAGATAGCATAATTTTCCAAAACATCCAGGACTCTGTGGCGGCTTCTACCTGGAAGAGCTACAGTTCTTCATGGTTATTGTGGTCAATCTTTTTAGCATCGATGAGTCTGTCTTTATCTAATCATTCGGAGGACCTAGTACTTCTGTTTCTACAATCATTAATGTTGAAACAGTATTCTTGGTCTCACATTAGTAAGACATTATCAGGGGTGTCATTTTTTCTGCGCCTTTATAATCTGCCGGCTTGTCACAGTTTTTTCTCGGTGCGGCAGGTGCTAAAGGGATACAGGAAGAATAATTTTAGAAAGGATATGAGGTCCCCAATTACCCCGGCTATATTAGCACGGATTTGTGGGATAACTTCAGAAGTATGCTTTTCTGCTTATGAAGCTGTCCTTTTTAAATCAGTGTTTACGCTCGCATTCTTCGGTGCGTTTCGGATTTCTGAGATCCTTCCTGCATCAAAGAGAAGTAACATAGGCATGTTATTATCTAATTTGTTTATGGGTTCAGATAATATAAAGTTATTTATAGCTACAAGTAAGACGGATGCGGTTGGTGTTGGTAATTGGGTGGCTTTAAAGAGGTATAGTGTTGAGAATATCTGCCCAGTAAGGACCCTTCAGGCTTACATGGCAGTTCGCCCGCCCAGTTCAGGGTTTTTGTTCATTCACAAGGATGGTTTACCAGTAACAGTTTACCAGTTTTCATCAGTATTGAAGAAATGTTTAGCAAAACTTCAGTTGAGCAACACTAAAATAACGTCTCACTCGTTTCGAATAGGAGCAGCCACAGAGGCTGCCAGGATTGGTCTAGAGGAGAGTACAATTAAGAAGATTGGTAGATGGAGGTCAGATTGTTACAAATTATACATTCGTCCATATTAATTAATTATTTTGTTTCAGGTCCCCTACATACAGTCTGGATTATAGGGCATTCTTTTATTTTTTGGGCACAGAAGAGAGCTGCTGATAGAATATATTCGGAGAATTTGGGCCTGGACCCTGCAGCCTTCCGGATTCATTGGTATGGTCGTAGGGGAATGATGTGGGAGGATTTGTTGTTTGAATTAAGTAGGCTATACGCTTTACATGAGGCTCCAGATATAATAATTATGCATGTTGGTGGTAATGACGTTGGGAAGTTAAAGACATTTGATCTAATTACCGATATGAAGGATACATTTAAGTTTTTACGTTTAGCCTCTCCAAATACGGTGTTTGGGTTCTCAGAGATAATTCCACGTCTGAGGTGGTTGGAATCCGCAGTTTTCAAGCCACTAGAGAAGGTCCGCAAGCGGATAAATAGAGCCATGGCGAAGTTTCTGAGCGATGGTATGGGTTTTTCATTTCGGCACCATGAGCTGGAGGGCGGTTTACAGGGTCTATATAGGGATGACGGGGTGCATCTATCGCCCATAGGTCTAGATATCTTAAACACAAATTTGCAAACATGCATAGAGTTGGCCGCGGTTTGGGGGGTTGGGGACGGGAGGGGTGCTGCAAGCCCCCCTCCCGTCGGTTGGGAGAATTAAGGAAAGTCAAGTTCAAGTAATAATCAGCTCGAGTCTAAGTGGCTGGGTTGAGTACGGGTATTGATAAACACTTGGTTGGAAAGTATGTTTTAAAAGTTAAAATTGGTGGATTATGGATTTATGTTTTGAAAACCAGTGAATCAGGCCGTGGCCAATAATTATCCAAAAAAAAAAAAATGTTACATGGAGATTAATAAAATTAGTTGTTTAAGTTATAACTTGCTCTGGTGTTTTTTGTGCTCTATGCATGTTTGCGGGGGTGTGCATGATGCATGTGATCCCATGGGGAAGGAAAGGGAGTAGCCATATAGGCTCCCCTTTCCTCATGGGGTCACTGTAACTGCAAGGTTAATACATAAGTTTCTAAGAAGGTTTAGCTACAGGGCTAGAGAGTCAATAGTTTAAAAAAAAAAAAAAAAAAAACCCCAGTCAGTAGATTTGATTAAGCTCAGGTGTGTTAGAGAGTTCTGGAAATCTGAGAATCAGTAAGGGATTGGTTAGTGAAATCAGGTGTTAGATCAGGAAAATTCTAGAAGCTGGTTTCTGGTCCATTTAAGGAGCAGTTCCAGGCAGGTTAGTGGTGCGATACCAGAAGATTCCAGCAGGAGGAGCTCCCCACCCTACCCCCCCCCCCATCTTTTTCCCGTCGCGGCCAATTCATGTGGTAGGCTCCCTCTGGTGAATTGCCAGAGGGGAGAATTAAGGAAAGTCAAGTTCAAGTAATAATCAGCTCGAGTCTCAGTGGCTGGGTTGAGTACGGGTATTGATAAACACTTGGTTGGAAAGTATGTTTTAAAAGTTAAAATTGGTGGATTATGGATTTATGTTTTGAAAACCAGTGAATCAGGCCGTGGCCAATAATTATCCAAAAAAAAAAAAATGTTACATGGAGATTAATAAAATTAGTTGTTTAAGTTATAACTTGCTCTGGTGTTTTTTGTGCTCTATGCATGTTTGCGGGGGTGTGCATGATGCATGTGATCCCATTGCTCTGGTCTGTCCCAGAACCACTGCACAGAGAAGAGGGAGAAAAGCTGGGATTTTCAAATCCCTGCACTGCTTGATTGTCTTCATGGGCACTGGCAGCTCAGCATTACCGACAAGTACTGTGGGCAGAGTTGCCAACCTCCCGCAGCATTTTTTACTGACAAAACACGGAGAATCTACTGGCGGAGCACATTTTTTACTGGCAGCCTGAGAAATTACAGAACTCCTATTGAAAACTAACACAATATTTAAACAGTATAAATCATGACATGGAAACACTGACAATACCTATAACAAAGTAATTTGCATTGATTCACACTTAAAAGGTCAACACAGCATGAAATTATCAGCCCCTGATTTTTACTTGCAGTTGTAAAAAAATCCCTGATTTTTACAAACTGTCAGTAAATTTACTGGTGATTGGCAACCATGACTGTGGGGCTGTTGGGACCAGGGGGGATGTGGAAGGTTTACAGTGTTAGTTCACCTTTTCATTTTTTTCTATAACAGTGAATTAACACTTTAAACAAAATATAGAAGCAGTTATTGCTGACCTTCTGAAAATTCTAGTTGCCTGGTTCTCTTTGGCTTTAATGTTTTCAAATTCTGCCCTGGAACAAGCATGCAGAAAAGGAAAGTTGGGCTAAAAAAAACGAAAAAAAAAATCTGCACACTTGTTCCAAATCTGTTACTTAGTAGTGCAGGTTTTAGTTACAGTTTTCATTTAGGCTCCATTCACGATTTTGCCTGTGATTCCAAAGCGCAGCAAAAAGCGGGATGCATTTGCGATGCCATTACTTCCTAATAGCACCCCAATCTTGGTGCAATTTTTCCGTGATTGTCACGCAATAAACTGCGCTGCAATTGTGGCAAATCACAATGCGCGACGCTGTCATCCAAAAGAAGCTCCTGTTCCTTTTTGAGTGACAGGCTTCACCTGTTAAGATTTTGCCACAATTGCAGCGTGATTTATCATGTGACAATCGTGGCAAAATTGCACCACGTTCGGGGTGCTATTATGAAGTAATGGCATTGCATACGCATCCTGCATTTTGCCGTGATTTGGAATCACGGTGTTTCCTCCTGCGCTTCAAATCGCCTAGGTGTGAAAGGAGCCTTAAAGTGGTTGTAAACCCTTACATAAACCCAGTGAAGTGACTGGCCTCAGACTCAGATGAAACACAGAGATGAAAAAAATCCTCCTACATAAGTTTTACTTGTTTATCCGTAGCCCTCTCTCCTCTACAGCCATCCAAAGTGCAGAATTTATACAGCTTCTTGGAACTTTCAGAAAGCAGGGGGCGGAGAGCTAAAGTTACAGTCTGCAGTAACCTGTAACCTAATGATGACACATTAGAGCAGTAGGTGATTGTGGTGACTAGTTCCAATAGGTAATGACTAAGCGCTAACATTTGTGTGAAACACGTCTACCTCTTTGTCCCCTGCTCCATCTGTCAACCACTTGTCATATGAAGCTTCCAAAAAAGGGTTTTTGGAAATGCAGCCGTCCCGGAATAATTTATTCATGTTAAAGTCTGCAGAGTTCAATGAGGAGAGCTGATTGGAGGGAAGGGAAATCCCCCTTTCACACAGCACACAGGAACAGAGCTAAGGCTGTCAATCACAGGCCGTGTGCTGGAGCTCCCTCCCCTGTCAACTTTTTACCTCTTGGTATCAGGAAAACTTGTCAGAAGTGATTCATGCAGATAGCAGAGGAACGAGGCAGCAAACAGAAAGACACTTGGTGCTCTAGAGAGAGACAAGTACACACCATAGAGGGAAAGGCTTTCTTCATATTCCATGTCTGAGGTTTGCAACCACTTTAATTTTTAATATTGACTGGAATATACTTTTAACTTCCATTTTAAATCTCACAACTTTTCATTAAACCATCACCTTCCACCTTCATTGAACTGATTTTTTTTTAACAATTGCCTAAAGAAATTGTAGGAAACATATTTAAAAAAAATTAGAAAAACTAATAAAAAAAAAAAATTGGTTCCGTCAGACAGTTAAAGATAAACTTTTATTCAACGGCAAAGAATGGCAGCGAGTGAAATGAAGGCCTTCATTTGGGTGAAATAGTGTGGTTATTTGAAATAATATAGGGAAATGCTAATTTAAGGCTGTCACTTTTTAATTAACTCTGTATGAATGAGAGCCAGTCCGTATCCTGAAGTTGTGACAGATCTTCAATCCTTTAAAGACATCCTATGAATATCTTAGCTTTGCGCATTAATAATATACTCAGCGTGATACACGGCATAACAGATATTATTGGAAAATTTATGACCCACACCTAAAACCGCACGCTCATACTACAACTTGTCACTACGGAAACCAAATGAAGAAGTAAATATTTTATTTTATTTTTCTCACTGAGGCCTTTGAATATTTTTTTTGTCTATGTATTGTGTTCATTAGAATGTGTAATTTCATTAAACTAGTAGGCAGGAAAAAAAGAACATAAAACAAAACATGTTTTTATTATATTTTATATTCCTTTTGATTTGTTTTTGGCTTTTTTCTCTTTATTAACAGTTTCGGGAAAACACCAAATTTACGCTTTATTTTTTTTAAGATAAGACAGGTTAAATCAAAATTGTTATCATGGTTGCTTCTGTGGACTTCAGTTGTAAGACAGTTTTTTTTTTTTTCTTTTAAGCTAAACTGTAATTACATAAAATGTATTGAAAATAATTAGATTTATGTTAAAAAGCAGGGAATAACCTCATATCCCCTCCTCTAGGCATTCCACTTACTCTATTTGACCCAGCAGTACTTTACTTGATATGACATGTTCACCTCTTCATAACCATATCAATCTCTCTACTCGTTTACGGGTGGAATATACACCGGCTTCCACTCCTCAGGTTGCCTCTTTGGCAGAATCTTTGGTTAGATTCATATGTTAGACCAGATACTATGTTATTAGTTTTATGTATGTTTACAGGCTTTAAGTTATGCTGATATGTCTTGCCTACCATGTACAGTATCTCACAATATGAGTACACCCCCCCACATTTTTGTAAATATTTTATTATAGCTTTTCATGTGACAACACTGATGAAATGACATATGGCGATACGTTCGTCATCGGTCTTGGCAGATCGGATCGGATGAGATCTGATGAAAACGGACATGCTGTCCATTTTCATCCGATCTCTCCATAGGAAACAGCGGTGCTCTGACGGGCCCCTCCCTGCTCAGTGAGCAGAGACAGACCTGTCATCCGCTAGCTCAGCGGAGATCAACGGAGCGATCTCCTGCTGAGCTGGAGGACTTTGCTAAGCGGATCCGGCTTGTGTGGAAAAGGCCTAACAGTGTAAATTTGCTGTCCCCTCAAAATAACTCAACACACAGCCATTAATGTCTAAACCGCTGGCAACAAAAAGGACTACACCCCTAAGGGAAAATGTCCAAATTGGATCCATATAGCCATTTTCCCTCCCTGGTGTCATGTGACTCGTTAGTGTTACAAGGTCTCAGGTGTGAATGGGGAGCAGGTGTGTTAAATCTGGAGATAGCTCTCTCACTCTCTCATACTGGTCACTGGAAGTTTAACATGGCACCTCATGGCAAAGAACTCTCGGAGGATCTGAAAAAAAAAATTCTACATAAAGATGGCCTAGGCTATAAGAAAACTGCCAAGACCCTGAAACTGAGCTGTAGCACAGTGGCCAAGACCATACAGCGGTTTAACAGGACAGGTTCCACTCAGAACCTTCCTCACCATGGTCGACCAAAGAAGTTGAGTGCACATGCTCAGCGTCATATCCAGAGGTTGTCTTTAGGAAATAGACGTATGAGTGCTGCCGGCATTGCTGCAGAGGTTGAAAGTACGGTGTAGGAGGAATTGAGTGGGTATATAATCCAGTGAACAGGTTGTAATGCTAGATATGAGGCGAGGAACCTCTTTCCAGAAGGGATGTATTTCTGGACAATCCCACCAGATATGGAGAATTGAGCCAGGTTCTTTATTACACCATCAAATGAGAGGCGATATAGTGGGATAGAATTTGTGGATTTTATTGGGGGTTCTGTACCATCTTGAGTAAAATTTGAACCCATTTTCCTGCATAGACACACACATTCATCGAACCTTTATAAATATGGGTATAAATACACTCTCAATCCTTTTGGCTCTGTATGCCACCAGAATAAAATTAAAACAAAACAGTCCTAATAAATCTGAAGTGCAGACTTTCAGCTTTAATTTAAGGGGTTGAACATAAATATCAAGTACAAATTTTAGGAACTGCAACCATTTTTATACACAGTTCCCCCATTTTCAGGGGCTCAAATGTAATTAAACAAATGAATAGAATCATAAATAAAATGTTCGTTTTTAATTTTTGTTGAGAATCCTTTACTGGCAATGACTGCCTGAAGTCTAGAACCCATGAACATTACCAAAGACTGGGTTTCCTCCTTTCTAATGCTTTGCCAGGCTATAACTGCAGCTGTCTTCAGTTGTTCTTTGTTTGTGGGTCTTTCTGCCTTTAGTTTTGCCTTCAGCAAGTGAAATCCATGCTTAATCGGGTTGAGATCAGGTGATTCCATTGCAGAATACTCCACTTCTTTTCCTTCTAAAGCTCCCGGGTTGCTTTTGCAGTGTCATTTGGATCATTGTCCATCTGTACTGTGAAGCGCTGTCCAATCAACTTTGCTGCATTTGGCTGATACTGGGCTGACAGTATATCTCTAATCACTGCAGAATCCATCCGGCTGCTTCTGTCATGTCATCAATAAACACCAATGACCCAGTGCCACTGGAAGCCATGCATGCCGATGCCATCATACTGTCTCCACCATGTTTTACAGATGACATTGCATGCTTTGGATCATAAGCTGTTCCAAGCCTTCGTCACCCTTTTTTTTCATTCTGGTACAGATTAATCTTTGTTGCAACCGTCCAAAGAATGCTTTTCCAGAACTGGTCTGGCTTTTTTAGATTTTTTTTTGGCAAAGTCTAATCTGGCTTTTCTATTCTTCAGGCTTATGAATGGTTTGCGTCTTGTGGTGAACCCTCTGTAATTGCTCTTGTGAAGTCTTCTCTTGATTGTAGACTTTGACAATGATACCCCTACCTCCTGGAGAATGTCCTTCACTTGTCTGGATGTTGTGAATGGCTTTTCCATAGAGAGGATCCTGCGATCTTCCACCACAACTCACCAGTGCGTTCTTCTTTCCTCAAAATGTACCAAACTGTTGATTTGGCCAATCCTAATGCTGCTATCTCTCTGGTGGATTTGTTTCATCTTTGAAGCCTTACAATGGCCTGTTTCACTTTCATGGACAGCTCCTTTGAACGTATGATGTAGGTTCAAAGCAATAGATTCCAAATGCAAGCACCACACTTATGCCCTGTACACACGATCGGAATTTCCGATGAAAAAAGTCCGATGGACTTTTTTCATCGGAAATTCCGATCGTGTGTGGGCCCCATCGGATTTTTTTCCGTCGGTGTTTAGAAATAGAACATGTTTTATTTTTTTCCAATGGAAAAAAAAACCATAGGAAATTCCTATCGTCTGTGTGGAACTCCGACGGAGAAAAAAAACACGCATGCTCAGAATCAAGTCGACGCATGCTCGGAAGCATTGAAATTTTTCTCAGCTCGTCGTAGTGTTTTACGTCACCGCGTTTTGGACAGTCGGAATTTGGTCTGACAGTGTGTATGCAAGACAGCTTGAATGGAATTCTGACGGAAAATTCCATCGGATTTTATCCCATCGGAAATTCTGATCGTGTGTACAGGGCATAAGAATCAACTCCAGACCTTGTACATGCTTAATTGATGAAGAAACCATGAAGGAGTAGCCCACACCTGGCCATGAAACAGCTTTTGATTCAATTGTCCGATTACTTTTGGTCCCTTAAAAAGGGGGGGTATTCTTAAGAGCTGTAATTCTTAAACCCTTCCTCCGATTTGGATGTGCATACCCTCAAATTAAACCTGAGAGTCTGTGCTTTCAGCCCATATCCATTATATAACTATAGCTTGTATATGTTTTGTTGATAAATACCTGAAAAAACTAACATTGTGCCTGTGTCCAAATACTGTATATAGTATATGGGCCTAACTGTGTGTATATATATATATATATATATATATATATATATATATATATACACACACACTATATTACCAAAAGTATCGGGACGCCTGCCTGTACATGCACATGAACTTTAATGCCATCCGGGTCTTAGTCCCTAGGGTTCAATATTGAGTTGGCCCATCCTTTGCAGCTATAACAGCTTCAACTCTTCTGAGAAGGCTGTCCACAAGGTTTAGGAGTGTGTCTTTGGGAATCTTTGCCCATTCTTCCAGAAGTGCATTTGTGAGGTCAGGCACTAATGTGGACGAGAGTGTCCACTCTAATTCCTCCCAAAGGTGTTCTATCGGGTTGAGGTTAGGACTATGTGCAGGCCAGTCTAGTTCCTCCTCCCCAAACTCGCTCATCCATGTCTTTAAGGACCTTGTTTGTGCATACACACATACATGACTCAAACCCCCGCCTGTCCCTGATGAACCACCCAAGGTTCAAACCATCTATGGCCGGCTTTAGAATCATGGTAAGTACTGGCCCCCTTACCCTGATGTTAACAATTGCCGTTGGGGGATCCTTTTTTGAGTTTGCTGGGTCATTCAGCAGAATTTACCCTTTTCGGGCATAATTTCAGTTTTCATAATAAATAAAAGCGTTTTCCAATTTAATTTCTGGCCCAGCCCTCCCAATGTGCTTTTCTCTCACTTACCTTATCCGTCACTTCCAGTAGATCATCTCTTAGCATTCAGTTCTTGTTAGGTCATCTCCCAGAAGCCTTCACTTCCTTATTGCATCACAAAAGAGTGTGTGATATGGTGTGTTCACCACTCTGGACCACACCTCCCTCAATCCAACACTACCTACCACCCACTTCCTATACAATCTGATTGTACAATCTCCTTTAGATCTCCCATCAGCTATGTAGTACAAGGGCCTATCTGATTTGATACAAATTGAATGGATTGTTCAGCTGTGTAATCCTATAACATAGTGCAGGGAAAATCTAAAGGAAATTGTACAGAGAGTGTACAATCTGATTGCAAAGTGTATGGCCATCTTTATACAAGTACATAGGAGGGAGTGGACAGAGACACTCAGTTGTCAGGCCTCGTTCACATCTCCACGTAGCGAAAACTCACATTCTGTAAGGGTGTGTACTTACCGAGGCCGAGATGCCGAGAGTGGTTCACCTTTGCGACTTGACGCACTCCACCCCCTGGAGTTGAGACAGGGAGTGGATGGCGAGAAGCGGCACCGGCTACCGGCAGGTGGTGGGTACTTGTAGACGGTCCGGTAGTGCTGAGTAGACTGAAGAACAGGCTTCAAGCAGGAACTAGCCAGATTGGTAAAGTTCAAACAGCAGGAGACAATTGAAGCCGGTGCAGGTTGAGTCCGGGTTGCAATTGCATAGGTAACAGTCCCGGCTGGGGGTCTAGCACAGCAAAAGGTAACAAGTCCAGAGAATACCGGGAAGCAGGCAGGAGTTCAAAGGAAACGTGGAAGTCCAAAGGTACAAGCAGGAGGTCAAGGATTGTAGACAGGCAGCAGATCCGAGTCACAGGCCGAGGGTCAAAACACAGGAGAAGGCAGAAGTCCGTATAACAAGCCGAGGGTCAGGTCCAGAAGAGAGATCAGAGGAATCAAGCCAGTCCGGGTCACAAGGAGATTTTCAAGATAGTTTTCCAGAGTCTTGGGTATACAGGAAAGCTGACAAACCAGCAACTTGTCAGTGCAACTGGGTTTCTTTAAATAGGCCCGCCTGGATTCCTATTGGTGCGCCGCCGTGCATATGCATGCGCCGCTGCGTCGGCGCGTGCACCCGAGAACGTAGAAGCGCCGTCCCGCGCACGCGCATGCGCCGAAGCATCATTCCGCCGCGCGTGCGCATTGGGCGCTGATTGGCGCTGTTGGACGGATTTCCCTGACACATTCCTGCATGCGTTTGTTTTAGGTGTTTGGGAGCGTTTTCACTCATCACGCATAGGGCAACCCATTCACTTGAATGGGCTGTCCTACACATAACAATTGCCCCAGAGAAGCTCCAGAACTTTTTGGGAGCAGAGCATAATGTGTTACTGCAGTTTTTGGTGCGTTTGCCACACTTAGGTAGCCTTTAACATGTAATGAATGACAACACAAGCATGATGCAAATTTGCAGCATTTCTGAAACACATGGCAAAGTGTGGATTTTCTGTGTGGCTGCCATGTATTTGGAAATACACAGATGTGAATGGAGCCTCATTGTTCTTGTGTACACAAACCAATTTCACTTTCAGGCCCCATTCACACCTAGATTAGTGGGAGTGCTTGTTTATTGGCTCGTTTTCCAGTGACACATAAAGGACAGCCTGTTGGCTTCAATGGGCTGCGCTACTCGTGGCAAAGTAGCACAAAGGACATATAGGTGTGGTGCGAATTGCAAATTTTTTACTGTATTTGTCACCTGTTTTTCACGTGGCAAAATGTGTGTTTTCTTCTGTGCTTGGTGTGCCGGTAACAATGAATGACATTGAAAGCGCAACTAGGTAATTTTAGATGTTCAAATTACCAGTCTCTGTACAATCACCTTTAGATTTACTAAAACTATATAATAGGAGGACACACCATCTATCCAATCACTCTGTATCCAATCAGGCAGGCCCTTGCACTACATCACGAGTGTCATGTGGGCTGCATGCGGATGTTTAGCATGCAGTCTGAGCCTGTCTGAAGGGACCCTGGGGAAGCCAGACAAATGCATGCATGGAGAAATGCTGGAGACTCTGTGAAAACTTAGTTGATGGGTGAAGGTGTGCTAATGTGGTCAGCTGGTAAACTTCTTCCTGTATCTTACTGGTTTCTCTGTCTGTAAGGCTGCTCTCACACTAAGCAGCGCTAGGCGATGGCGGTAAAGTGCCGCAATGTTTTTTTTTTTAGTTTTTGCAGTGCTTTTCGGCCGCTAGCGGCGTGCTTTTAACCCCCACTAGCGGCAGAAAAAGGGTTAAAACCGCCCGCAAAGTGCTGCTGCAGTGGCGGTTCGGTGGCGCTGCCCATTGATTTAGATGGGCTGGGGCGCTTTAGGAGTGGTGTATATACAGCGCTGCAAAGATGCGGCTAGCAGGACTTTTTTTACTGTCCTGCCAGCATACTGCTCCAGTGTGAAAGCCCTTAGGCTTTCACATTGGGGTGAAAGAAGAGGCTCTTTCAAGGCGCTTTGCATGCGCTATTTTTAGTGCTATAGCTCCTGCAAAGTGTGAAAGCAGCCTAAACCAGGGAATCTCTAAAGCTTTCTAAGAAATATAGCAAGGGCTAAGGTAAGGCCTTGTTCTCAAAATCAAAGAAAGCTTATATTTTTCTGCAAACAAGGTTCATTATTGGTATATAGGTATATAGAAGAGCTGGATTAAAAAAAAAAAAATGAACTTAGCCTTTAAAATACTTCTAGACTAACTGAGAGTCAGAACCTATCCATGGAGTAAGATCAACCTGTAGCCAATAAAAGAATTAACATGATTATGACACATAACCAGGTGTTAAGTCTTGAGAGAAATCACTAGCAGTGCTACCCCCAAAATTATGAAAACCAAGTTGCACATTCTTCTGAATTTATTGTGTGTAGAGACATATTTGTTACCTATTTGAGCTTATAGAGAACGCTCAATACCGGTAGTCAAAGACTACCGGTGTAGCCTCAGTTGTAGCAGCCCCTGTTCCCTTAAGGCAAACAAGCTTACCCATATTTGGTTGTCACCCAGACTTAATATACAATGCTATAATCGCTGGCCAGGTTGTACTAGAGGTAGAGCAATGATATACAAACGAGTACTTGTGGTCTTTGGAGGAATCAGGCATGGACTGATCTTTCAGAGGTGAGTAGCTAGTAGTGAAATTCAGAGGCAGGGAGGAGTCAGGACTTTCTGTGGTCAGTAGCATAATCTAGGGACAGGTGGAGGTCAGGACAGGCAGTAGACAATTAGCATTCTATAAACAGGCAAATGTCATGGCAGGTGACAGACAATAAGAGTAATCCAGAAAAGGCATAGACATGGACAGACAGCAGCCAGTAAGCATAATCCAAAACAAGCAAAAGGTCAAGGCAGGTAGCAGACAATAGGGTAATCCAGTGAAATGTCAGCAAGGTCAGAAATGTTAATACAGAACAGGGCTCTGGGTTTGTGGTGTTTAAATAGAGCGCCTACGAAGTCACAGCCAATCAGAGAAGAGAGGAGCTACTGGTAGAGGTGGGCCTGTTGACCTGCAGCTACATCAAAAATAAAGGGTAAAATGTTGGCTATAAAACAAAACTATGATATACTGTATAGTAAAAAAAAAAATCAACTGTCCCTTGTTTCCAAAGACAGCACCAGATTTTGGATATTTGCCCCTGGAAACCTTTGCCCCTGTAAATTTCACTTTTTTAAAAAGAAACATTGTCATTGGTTTTCTGACTGGTGTAATGTATGTCCCCAAACAGCCCGTCCATTCGTTCTCCTATAAGCACCCAATCAGTATTGCAGTAAGAATTTTTCCGTTCTAATTTTTCTCCAAACTGTAAAAACCAAGGCCGTAATATAATGTGATGAATCGCTTGCTATCCTTATCTATTATGAATGTGGAAAATGGTGCATTGTGGGACACATGCCCAGTTGTACAACCTTTTGCCTATAAACAAAATCAGTTCACCGAAGGCTTCCTGCCTGGAGAGTGTAAGCAATTCATAATCTCTTTATCAGATGCTTCAACAAAACACACTGAAACTACCTTCAGAACCTTTTAACCCCCTTTGTTGTTTCCTGGGGGCAAACAGACAAGACCTCATAGAAAAGGGTTAAAACTAGAACCTGCAGCCCCCTAATGAACGCTCTTCTGGGGCCTGAGTGCTGTTTGCTGTGTGATCATTTAAGTTAGTTAATTTTTAATAGTGTTGAAATTTTCATTTTAATAATTTAAAAGGCTTATTTATTAGATCATATCAAGCGATAATGCCAATTATAGCTGTGCTGTGTTACCTGCTAGGTAGTGAGATAGTGCCAGGCACATGTTTTTACAAGCTTAGAGCTTTTATCTGCAAATATTGGAACATAGTAGCATGAAGACACATGGGTACACTTATGCAATGTAGATTTTAGTGAAATGAAGCATTTATGCTACAACCTTGAAATGTAGGTTTATGAAACATAGTTGAATACCACCTTACCATAATAAAAATAATTATTTTTGGGCCATTTCTTTTGAGCAACTATTGTGCTGATTGTCCTTTAGGTGATTAAAAAAAAGCATGATAGCGTGTTGCTGATTGTATTCGCCTCCTGCTTGACTGGTTGCCATCATGATTCCAAAAAAATGAAGACATATACTCCTTGATATTGACTACAGAAGCCAAAGCACGCATTTACTTAACATACGAAAACAGAATTTTTTTTTTTTTTACACAATCATAAGTATACAACTAACACGAAAGGCGGGCATAAAATCAGTTAATCCTACAGTATATCACTCTGCACTATCCATGCTTTGGATGCTTTGCACCACTTCCAAAATATATAACTGTAGCGCTTACCCCTAAAGGGGCCGCTGAGAATAAACCTGGGTCTCCCAATGTAGTACAAAGGCTGCCAGTCAAATAAGCACAGTTCCATGCACATCGGTAATTCAGACTAAGTCTAGGGGAGGGGGGTTTGGGGAGTCACAGAAAACTCCAAAGCAATCAGTAACAATGAGAGGAGAACAAACATCTCTCTGATATTTCAATAGCAGCTTTATTGAGGTCGCAGGGAATGGCCAGTGTATCTAGGACCCCACCACAGCAGTCCATAAAACCACTTCTGGCTCTTGGTTCCCCTATGGCATTTGCACAGCTATCAGTCCCCAACAAGATCTTTACTCACAGTGTACCAGGAGCTGTCTGCCACCCAGTATACGCAGGTAGATCCTTAGTGAGTAATAACAAGCACCTTCTTCAGACCTAGGCTTTCCAGCAAATGTAATCCTCAGGCAAACTTCTCCAGGTTGTCAAACCAGCAGCTGCTGTGGCCCAGACAGTAGTCTCTTGTCTTAGTAACTCTCTCCCAGGGGACACAGTCCCATCAGGACACTGTAACTCTCCCCAAAGAGGATGGAACCTTCAGCACATTTATCACCTCCCCAGACACCTTCTGGATGCCTCCTTCCAGAGATTTTTTGGGGCATGAAAAATATTTAAATGATCGAAATCTCCCTGCCCTATGCTTTCAGAGGCAGGTGGGAACAATTAAACTCTCAGCTCAGGAAACACTTAACAGACCAACACAATCAATCATTGATGCACCCACTAAAATGAAGCCAATAACTAAATTTACCTAGAAGCCTATCTAGAGTAGGGTGACCAGATGTCCCCGTTTTCTGGGGACAGTCCCCCGATTGAAGACATGGTCCCCGGAGCCTGTCTGTCCCTGGATCTGTCCCCAGATTGGAGGGGGTGTGTGCCCGCGGGCTTCAGGATCTCCCTGGGGCTAGCCGCTAGTAGTTCTCTTCCCAACTGTATACAGAGGAGAGGGGAGGAGCCTCTGACCCGGGCAGCTATCGGCAACAGTGTACAAACAGAGCGACTCACTTGTACACTGAAGAGTGATGCCATTACATGCCCGGGTCAGAGGCCCCTCCCCTCTCCACTGTATACAGTCAGGAAGAGAATATACAGTTTCTGGATCCATGCAGCAGAGCGGTATCAATCAGGAGGCAGCAGGGAGGAGGGGGGGGGGAGCCGGACAACTGAGGTAAACAGACTGGGCACAGGGCACATTCTTTAAAGTGGCCAGGGCATGGCATGGGCAGAAGGGGTACCTACCCCGGGAGCGGGCTTAATCTTTATTGAGAAGGGCGCTGGGAATTTCTGCATTCTCCTCCCCACTGAACTTGCAGACTGTCATGGCACAATGTATTCACCGACTCCTCTGTTGCAGCAGCCCAAACTCTTCCTTATCTCTCCTACTTGTTGCAACTATTAATAATTCCCCTCCTTCACTAAGCTCCACTCTGCTGTCAGCTTGCTCTCCTCCACTGTGTAAGTCACTATCACTTTGTCCGGCTCATTTCACCTCCACCCTCCCTATATGTACTCCTGTCTCTGTCTTCCCTGCAAAACCCTGTGTAAGTAGTAAGTCAGCACAGATCCTCCTGTTTTATCTCTTTATTTTCTGTCTTCTCCATAAATCTGCAGTAAACACATTCTGCAGCCTCCGGTCTCAGCTCTTGGCATTCCACACCACAACCCATCTGTATGACACCCTTTCCATCCCAGTTTACTTCTATCTCTACTAACTGTCGTGTCACCATCATGCAGTCTAGCACATTCTCTCCTGTCCGTTGTTCCCCTCATGTAAAACTGCCTCCCTCCTGTAACACTGCCCCCCTTCCTGTCCCTCTGCTCACCTCCTGTGATGCACTGTCAATCTGCCCCCCAGTTAGTCCAGAGACCAATGAGCTGCAGTTGACTGGCAGGGGCAGCCCCACCCCCCATATGTCTTGTGTTTTCACCCTAGCAGTGCATAGTCTGCTCAGGGTGTTGGTAGTGAAGTCTGTATGAGGAGTCCAGCAATGGGGGAGGATCCACCTGCATGAGGAATCCAGGGATCCGGAGAGTCCAATGATGGGGAGAATCTTTCTGCACACATTACAATCTGCATAGGGTCACATGACTGATCTGTCTATCACTCGCACTGTGGCACTCACATATACATACACACTCATACACACGCACACATATTCTCACAAACATGTATACATGCATAAACACACACACACACACATGCCCATACATACATAGAATGTCCCAATCATGCCTTAGAGTGCCAGAATTGGTACACTCCTTTCCTGCACATACTACCCACTGCCATACACTCCACACTCCTCTCCTGCACATACTACCCACCGCCATACACTCCACACCCTTCTCCTGTACATACTACTCACCGCCATGCACTCCTCTCCCTCATATACTACCCACTGCCATACACTCCACACCCCTCTCCTGTACATACTACCCACCGCCATACACTCCACACCCCTCTCCTGTACATACTACCCACCACCATGCACTCCTCTCCTGCATATACTACCCACTGCCATACACTCCACACCCCTCTCCTGTACATACTACCCACCGCCATACACTCCACACCCCTCTCCTGTACATACTACTCACCGCCGTACACTCTGCTCTATACAGTCACAATTTAACATGACCAAATTCTGCATTGCTGGGCACTGGTAAGGCTGCATTGCTGGATACAGGTGAGGCTGCATTGCTGGATACAGGTGAGGCTGCATTGCTGGGCACAGGTGAGGCTGCATTGCTGGGCATAGGTGAGGCTGCATTGCTGGGCACAGGTGAGGCTGCATAGATTGGCACTGGTGAGGCTGCATAGATTGGCACTGTGAGGCTGCATAGATTTGCACTGGTGAGGTTGCATAGATGGGCACAGCTGAGCCCTGCATTCTTTAGGTAGTGCACTCCTGAACTCTGCATTCTGTTTTTTCTCTGTCTTATCTTCATAGCATTTGGTAGTCATATCATATCTCAAAAAATTCTAAGCAGTATCTTTTTTTTAATCTTTATTTATGGACGAAATGTGAGAAATAACGTACATATCATACAATCATTCCATAAACACATACACTACATATATCATTTGAGGAAAATATGCTTATTAAATAGTTTACCATTTGCCAATAAAAAAAATGTCCCCGGATTTCATTTTAAAAATCTGGTCACCTTAATCTAGAGGAGGACGCTACATAACACAAAAAAAACAGACTTATGCAGTCTTATGCTTCGTACACACGACCGTTCTTTCTGACAGGAAAACTGCTATGAGAGCTTTTGGTCGGGAATCCCGGCCATGTGTTCCGACGGGTAGAAAACCGTGCATGCTCAGAATCAAGTATAAAGCCGCGTACACACGGACGTTTTTCCCGTCGAAAAAAACAACATTTTTCCCATTCGACGAGAAAAACGATAGTCTGTGGGCTTTCTGTTGTTTTTTTCGACGAGAAAAACGGCATTAAAAACGACGAGAAAAATTAGAACATGTTCTAATTTTTCTCGTCGTTTTTTTCGACATGTTTTCCGCGGCAGTGTTTCCCATAGGGAAACACTGCCGCGGAGCCCACACACGGTCGTTTTTTTCGACCAAAAAAAAAAATGACATTTAAAACGGCCGTGTGTGGGGGGAACAAGCTGTTCCTCGTTTTTAACGTTGATTTTCTCGACGGTGTTTTCACCGTCAAAAAAATCGATCGTGTGTACGCGGCATGAGAGTGCTCTTTCTGGTAAAACTAGCATTCGGAATGGAGATAACACAGTCATCACGCTGTAACGGACTGAAAATGTGGGAATCGTCTCTCACCAAACTTTTACTAACACGAGGATCAGAAAAGCAGCCCAAAGGGTGGCGCCATTGGAATGGAACTTCCCCTTTTTAGTGCTGTCGTATGTGTTGTACGTCACAGCGCTTTGGACGGGCAGACTTTTGTCTGAGCGTGTGTATACAAGACAGTCTGAGAGGAATTCTGTCAGGAAAACCGTCGGTTTTTTATCAGACGGAAAAACCGCAAGTGTGTACTAGGCATAAGAGTTCTTACAGTCAATTGGTGTCACTGCTACCAGACAGTTCCTTACTAATGTTTTACCAACTATGTCTATCTTAGTTGTCTTCATACAGTGTCATGTTGAGATGCTAGGCCCTGTCCCAGACCACTGGAAGTAAATGAGAGCATATCCATTTAACATAACTTTTAACATTTAAAGTGTTACTAAACCCACAATAGTAAAATCAGTCTGTATATGTAGTAAAGCATGCTTGTTATACTCACTGTGGAACCTAAGGGGTTAATCTTTTGCAATGTGTAAAAAGGCTGTTTTATCCTGCCTTCTCTGATTCTCCCCTTATTTTACTGTCCCCAATCCATCTGCTGATAGAACAGAGCTTTGGAGGTACTCTGCACAGGCTCAGTTTGGAGTGTATTGCTAGAGAGATTTTTCTTTTTCTTGGGAGGGTGCATGTGATCGGCACAGGGCCAATTAGCACTGTCCAGGCAAAAAGTCGGGGGTCCTGCAGCCTCATAGGACAGACAGAGGAGAATGAACACTTCTACAAGCTTTAACCAGTGCTCGGCCAGACGCTGATAGAAGTCACAAGACTGCTCTAACTGCTGATGAGAAAAGGTAATTAGCAGTTTAAATTTACTAAAATAGTAGCATTTCCATGATCTGTGTACTGTGGGAGACCAGATATAGTTTAGTGGTTTAGTAACACTTGAACTATAAGCAAAATAAGCCAGATCCAGGGAATTCTGATATACATGTTCAAAACTAGACAGAAACAGAGGGAGCTACATGAGCTACCAGATTCTAAACCTTGACCACGAGGGAACAAGCACAAGGAAACTTGAATCATATACAGAACTAAGAACATAGATTTTCAAGGCTCATGTAAGCTATGAAGGAAGTGCCTTAAATACGTTTGCAGAGATGCTCACATGTGTGCACCACAGCTTTCCAGGCCCAGGCTTAGAGGTGACTGACCCCAAGTCATCTTCATCTAGGCAAGGTCATGTGTGACAAAGGCAAAAACCTTCTTACCACCCTTTGCTTTGGAGAAATCACGCAGGTAACTTGCCTGGCACATGTTCTTAACCTGGTGGAACAGTGTTTAACCACTTCCCTACCCAGCCATAGTCAAATGACGTCCACAGATGGGATCTCCCATCCTGGGTGGGCGTCATATGACGTTCTCGGCTTTGAGGGGGGATATCTGAATGATGCCTGCAGCTAGAGGCATCATTCAGATATCCTTGTTTAAAACCGGCGATCCTGCGCACCATAAGAACGATCATAGCGGCGGTTCCACCGCTTGATCGTTCTTATAGGCGGCGGCAGGGGACATCCCCCCCTCCTGCCGCCATCCGGTGTTTCTCCGAGCTCTCCCGTGCGATCGGGGACCCGGAGAGAATCGTCCGGCGCCGGTGGTGGGTCCCGTGATGAGCATAGAGATGACTGGTGACCAGATGGTCACCAGTCATCTCTATGATCGTCGGAGGCCCGGGCGCGATGTGATGACGTCACGCCCGGGTCCTCATATGTAAACAAAGCCGCCATTGCGGCTAGTAAGTATGAGATCAGTGAAAAAAATTTCACTGATCTCATGCTTTCCAGCCTGGAGGAGAGATGTGGGGTCTTATTGACCCCGCATCTCTCAATAAAGAGGACCTGTCACACACATTCCTATTACAAGGGATGTTTACATTCCTTGTAATAGGAATAAAAGTGATCAAAAAAAAGGAAAATATGTGTAAAAAATAAATAAAATAAGTAAAATAAAAAATAATAATAATAATAAAAAAAAATTAAAACGCCCCTGTCCCCAGTAGCTCGCGATCAGAAGCGAACACACACGTAAGTCCCGCCCACATATGTAAACGCCGTTCAAACCACATATGTGAGGTATCGCCGTGTGCGTTAGAGCGCGTGCAACAATTCTAGCACTAGACCTCCTCTGTAACTCTAACCTGGTAACCTGTAAAAAAAATTAAAGCGTCGCCTATGGAGATTTTTAAGTACCGAAGTTTGGCACCATTCCATGAGTGTGCGCAATTTTAAAGCGTGACATGTTAGGTTTCTATTTACTCGGCGTAACATCATCTTTCATATTTTCACAAAAAATTGGGCTAACTTTACTGTTTTGTTATTTTTTAATTCATAAAACCATTTTTTTCCCCAAAAAAGGCGTTTGAAAAATTATTGCGCAAATACAGTGCAAGAAAAAAAGTTGCAATGACCGTCATTTTATTCCCTAGGGTGTCTGCTAAAAAAAAAATATAAAATGTTTAGGGGTTCTGAGTAATTTTCTAGCAAAAGAATGATGATTTGTACATGTAGGAGAGAAGTGCCAGAATAGGCCCGGTATGGAAGTGGTAAAAAAAGCCCTGTGTTGAAGTGGTTAAATATAAAATACCTTGGCTTCTAGGAGATTCTTTCACAGCCTAGAAGGGATTGTGGCCACTTTAGGTGGCCATACCAAACTATGGCTCGACTGGCAGAAGTGCAGCACCAACATCGGTCATTCCATGCGATGGAACTCAACTATGGCCATGCTGCATATGTTCCACCAGCAGCAGCTGTCATCAGTGAGCACCTGTGTGATGATGATACGAGGATAGGCTAAGGGGAACAAGGGTTCTTTTCACTGCATCAATGGTTCAATGTTCAGGACACGTGTCGCCCTTTGAGAGGCAACTAAAATTTATAAATACTGTCAAGCCCCTGTACAATATTTATGGCTATTATTGCTAAGATAATAAACTCTAATTTCTATTTCAAGACAATCCCTCCTCATCCCTCCCTCTTATATTAAAGCCTAACCAGGCTGCTTACATACTGTCCAGTGACTGCACAATATTAGAAGCCATTGTCTCTCACATAATAGACTCTAAGGTTTATTTCAAGATAAAACCTGCTTTGTCTCTGAGGCCTCGTACACACGACCGAGTTTCTCGGCAAGAACCAGCAAGAAACTTGCTGGCAGAGATGTCTTGCCGAGAAATTCGTTCGTGTGTATGGTTTCTCGTCAAGAAAACCGACAAGTAATCTCGACGAGAAAATAGAGAACCTGCTCTCTATTTTCTCGTCGAGATTCTCGTCAGCCTGTTTCTCGACGAGAAAAGTGAGTGTGTGTACACTTACCTGTCCTCCGGGAAGCCCGCGCATGTTTGAAATTAATTTGACGCATGCGCGGTAGCTTCCTAGGCATAGGTAGGGTATACCAAGATGGCGGCGACGGCATCGAATGTGATGAGCGCATGCTCGTCGTAGTCGATGACGTCACCGCGTACGCTCCATTCAAAGAACCGCGGGTTCTTTGAATCGAGCGTGTGTACACTCGGCCGGGACAAGTTTCTTGTCCAAGAATCTCGTCGAAAAAAACGACATGTTTTTTTCGACGAGAATCTCGGCCGCGTGTACGAGGCTTGACTCTTATATTGTGATGTAACCAAGCTGCCTACATACGTCCAACCACTGTAAAATATTTGTGGCCATTGTCTCTCAGATAATGCACTCTAATTTATATTTCAGAAGCTTTAGTGAATTGTAACCTGGGCAGATTTGCTCGGTATTGTTGCCCAGGAGGCTGCCTTTGGTACTCACCAAACTTTGGAAGGGCAAACAGTAGTCCACCAATACACTTGACAGTGATTCAAAGTTGTGAAATGTTGACAAAGAACTACATTGAGATAAGTGTGGAGACACAAGACACCAAGAACCAACCTGTATCACCTCAACTCATGTTAAGTGATGGTTACCACTGTAGCATTTAAACAAGTAAATGTGCTTATTGTGCTTCTGTTACCTTTTCTTTATCCAGGGAACAATGGATGAGTGTCTGTGTCTATGTGCTAAAAAGTCTGCTCCCAGCATAACTGTGCTCGGCATAAGAACCTATTTGTTGATATAACTGAAGTGTTGAGGGCTAATCTGCTAGAATCTGGGGTGCTGTACACCTGTTAAAATGTTTCCAGGAGAAGAGTGCTCGTGTTGGGGGCCCAACAGTGTTGTTAGTTTCATTTTTTTTTAAAGACACATGCCATGACAGCTTGACTGTCCTAATATAATCCTTTATTTTATATTAGTGTCCTTTGTAACAATTAAGCTGCATTAGCAAGATTTTAGTAATGATGTTATGTAATAACCATCATTGTTAGAGGAACAGAATTAAAGCAGGATGCTACCACACCATAGAGAGCTGTACAACATACAGAAAACTATGCACAAAAATATAAATATTAATGAATGCATTAAATTGACAGGTGACTATCTTAATTTAGTTTAGGTGGTGAAACAAATTCATACCTTTACGGATATTTATGTTTTTTTTATCAGCCTCCATTATTTTTACACTCAATATATTATTTCTGGATGGCTGTCAATCCTGACCACCAAGAGGTGGGAAAATTACTTCATGCTGACAGCAGTTCATTGACTTCCAGTTTTAAAGATTACATCCCAAAAAAAATTTGGGGAGCGGATTTGACCAACTTTGTGGTATAATAACAGTTTTTCTAAATCTTCTATTCAACTTTTTACTTTTAGTTAGTGTTTGTTGGACAGTGGAATTTAACAGGTATTTAATACAAGCTGGGTATTTCATGAAAGCTTTTAGGATAACTTAGATCCCTTCTTCAGGCTTTATACATTGAATAAGGGGTGTATGTTATCCTGAAAGCCTGCACATTTAATAACTTAAAGGAGGAGTAGGGCCAAAGATTTTTTGGCCCTACTTCTCCTGGGAATCACTGGAGTGCACCTCATTCTGTAACCAACGTCACTCAGCTTGTCCAGGCTCTGGAGACATCCCAACTTTAATGTCGGGGTCCACTCACATGCCTGGCAGGCAACTGGCTCAGCCTCTCAGCATGCCACTGAGAGCGTGAGCCAGCCGCTCTTGCCCCCTCTGCAGCCCGGTGCTCTAGTGAGTGCTGAAGAGGCACTCACTAGAGTGCCTCTTCAGCACTCTTCTAGAGTGGTGAAGTGGTGTAGGGTGATACAGAGGGCAGTCGATGCTCTCTGCTCACTGAAGGCCAAGAACCAAGCGATCAGTGGTCATTAAACGTTCAGTTCTCGATGTAGAGGCGGCTGGGGCCAGATGTAGAATCAAACAAATGCTGCATTTACCTAGGTGAGTATGATTTATTTATTTATTTTCATATCCGACACTTCTTTTTTAAGTTATCCAGTCAAAGATCTCCAAACTTTCTGAAGTAAGATAATGACATTCTTGTGGCCTGATATCACTTGCCAATTAAAAAAGACTATGCTAAAATTACATCATTGTGGATTTGGCAGAATGACACCATTGTCACCCTGTATGATATATCTCATTATACTAATTTTGACAGCAGTAAAATGTTTTGTTTTTTCCAATGTAAAATAGTAGTGTGCTCTGGTTGTAGAGTTCCCTGTTGCTGTTCCCCACTGTTTCTGCACTTGGTCCCCTTTTTTTAAGATTAGCCCTGTTGCAATAAATCTGTCTCTCATTTCTGCATTACTAATGTGCCAATTGATTTTTTTTAAGTGTTAAAAGAGGTGCCAATAATTGTACCTACATGCAGAGCAACTTAGGCCATAGTTAAACCAAGCCTGTAATAGTGTTAGTGGATAACTGTTAACTTTCTAACTTCTTTCTAACCACTAATAGTGTTAGTGGATAACTGTTAACTTTCTAACTTCTTTTATGGCAATGGTTTCCAAACTGTAACCCAAGGGCCAGATGCGGCCCTTTTCCTGACCTTATCCAGGCCCTTGAGGCACCCACTGAAGACCAGGACATTTTCTACTTACACAGGCCCCAGCCTGACCCCCCTAAGGTCTGAAGGACAGTAAACTGGCTCTTTGTTTAGAAAGTTTAGAGACCCCTGTTCTATGGTAAGGATATCCACTTGTTAAAGGGAATCTGTCACTTTGCCCTTTAAGTGGCGGCTTCTCATGAAAGAGCAACCATACATCCACTGCTCATTCCTGTCACTCTATTGTCCCAGCAAAGTCTTTGATCAACATTCAGTGCGTTCAGTTTTGGTGGCGCATGTGAACCTCTCCCCTTCTTCCAAGGATGCAGTACTCGAAGCTGAGTGGTCAATGTCAATGACACTGTCACCTGGGGGGGGGGGGTTGTCACTGACTTTGTGCAAGCTTACACAGGGTTTGAGCTCCCAGCTTCATTTGGTAATAGAGGGGCGGAGGAGTGCAGATATGGTGAGTATCACTGGGTAGACATTGTTCTTCAAGAGAACCTGTCACTTTGCCCATTAATAGTTTCTCTAAAGTTTTAGTACCCCTCAGTTATGGTCATTGTCTGATGCTGTCTCTAGCTGGTTTAGGGACAAATTGGGGATCATTGTTTTTGTCTATAGCTTCCTATACTCATTTATTGTTAGTGTGACACCAAGATGAAGACAAGGATGAGCTAAATACTCGTATATTGAAAAGCACACTCACAGGATACAACTTTATATATCAATTGTTAAAGCTATCCCAAAAATATCTTATGTCTATGCCCATTAATACATTAAGACTGCCATTCACCTTACCTAGGTGGCAGATAACAGTTTATCACTGTGTTCCCAGCTAGTACAAAGCTAGTCCTAATTGCGTCTACAATTCATTTGATTTGAGATCAGCCATTACTGCATCCACCCCTCCCCTGGGCATTCACACATTCATTATCACTCTTTACTGTAGAGTGGTCATCCACGGGCTCTACCCTCCAAGAAGCCGCTCCGATAAAAATAGATCAGCCTTGCAATGGATGCAGTTTTAATTACCAACATCCAGGCAGGCTCCCTTCCTCGCCAGGCTGTTTCTGCACTAATTAAAGTGAGGAGGAGTTTATGGAGAGGACACAAACTCTGCCTTACTCCCTCATCTATTATTTACAGGTAGCAATACAAATAATTTCCAATTTAAAAAGCCTGAACTGTCCGGATAACTGGGCAGTGCACAGCTAACGTTCACACTTTGACGTGCATGAAAAAGAAAGAAGAAATGGAAATAAATTAATCTCAGATCAGACAAAAAAATACCACTAAAGTCAAATAAAATACAATTCAGATGGTTCACATCTGTGCATTGTACTGTGCTGAAACGCAGGTCCATTGAGGTGCATTGAGGATGTCCACTGGGGTGGCATTCAATGACACCGCAAAACAGGCAATGTTACCATACATCACGTGGTAAAATGTCCACATTACTGAGATGCAAGTCTGCAAACCCGGCCTTAATGAGCAATTCCAGGCCAAAAGTGAGCACAGCCGATGGATTGCTAATGTTATCCAGCAAATGAGCTAAAATGTCACTTAGGCCCAATTCACATCTGGGCGTTTGCGATCGCATGACAATCGCAGCCAGAATCGCACCTACGTTTAGGTGCCATTAAAAATAAATGGCCCCTGAACAAGCATGGTGCGATTTGCTAGTTTTGCAGAGCATTTTGGGATCGTGGGCAGAATCGCAGTTATTCTGCCCGCGATCACAAACGCCCAGGTGTGAACTGGGCCTTAAAGTGGTAGTAAAGCTTCTTAAAAATATATATATATTTTTTTAGCCCGCAAGGTAATATCATAATGTGCTAGTATGAAATACTTACCTTCAGGGCCGGGACAAGGGGTGGGCAGGAGGGACGGCTGCCCTGGGCACTGTGATATCATGTGAGGATCGGGGCACCACAAGGAGATTGGGGGGAGGGGATTTGTGTTGGGAGGGGGAATTTGGGGGGAGGGGGCAGCAGAAGTTAAAGCGGAGTTCTGACGAAAAAAAATATTAAAAGTCAGCAGCTACAAATACTGCAGCTGCTAACTTTTAATATTAGGACACTTACCTGTCCGGGGCGCCCGCGATGTCGATCTGTCCCTCGGCTCTCGGGCGGAGGCGCTGCCATCTTCTGTAAGGGAATCAGGAAGGGAAGCCTTGCGGCTTCCCTTCTTGGTTCCCTACTGCGCATGCGCGAGTCGCACTGCGGGACCCCACTGGTCCCTGCTGTCTTCTGGGACCTGTGTGTTTCCCAGAAGACAGCGAGGGGGACGAAGCAGGCGCCGGATGTGGCGTAGGTCGCAGAGGCGACCTACGCCCGGAAGTGGGAGAAAATACCTGGATTACACAGGTATCTGCTCCCTCCTCCCCCCTGAAAGGTGCCAAATGTGACACCGGAGGGGGGGGAGGATTCATTTTTGGGTGGAACTCCGCTTTAAGAATTGTTCTAGGAGGGAAAACTTGGGGAAGTGTGATAGAAGTGGTGATTTGGGGGGAATTGTGTTGAGAGGAGAGATGGGGAAGAGGATTTGTGCTAGGATGGGGGATTTGGGGGGTTTGTGCAAGAAAAGGTAATATAGTGGCAGGGGGGATTTGTGCTAGGAGGGGAAACATTTTTGGGATGGGAATTTGTGCTAGTAGGGATGATTGGGGGCATTTGTGCTAGGAGGACACATTTTTTTTGGGGGGGGGTGATATGTGCTAGAATGGGGGATTGGGAAGGGGAATTTGTGCTTGGAGGGGGGATTTGGAGTGGGTAGGGAGAGAGGATTTGTTTTCAGAGGAGAAATTTGAGGGGTAGAAGATTTGTGCTAAAAAGGGGGAATTCGTTTTGTTTTTTTTGGGGGGGGGATTGTGTTGGGAGCATATGTGAAATTAGAGGATATAAGCTAAGCAGGCAGATATTAGTGCTAAATTTTTTGGGGGGCAGGGGATTTCTTGCTGACACCTAATGTTAAAACATCTTGGGGGATGTGAAATTTGGCATGTTCACCCTGGACACTAGATGACCTTGTCCCGGCACTGCTTACCTTAAAACGAAGCCCTCCAGCAGTGCGCTGTCACCGCTAACAGGGCTTCCATCTTCACATGTTCTTCCTTTCCGGGTTTGGGGGTTCTGGCCGTCTAATTGGCTGAGCCGTGATGATGTCACTCCCAAGCATGTGCATGGGAGCCCCGGGCATGGCACGGAGCTCTGAAGAAACAGCACAGGTATGCCATTCCTTCAGAGCGCATGCATTGATGAGATCACCGGCTGCTGCTCGCTGGAATATCTCCTAAACGGTGCAAGTTTAGGAGATCTTAACTTTACCTACAGGTAAGCTTTATTATAAGCTTACTGTACCCGTAGGTAAAAATGTCACACTAAACTTCAAGACTTTACTACCACTTTAAAGCGGAAATCTAGTCATTTTTTTTGTTTTTGGGCAGAGCAGGAAAAGTTTCACACCTGGGCGTTTTGGGAACACAGCAGAATCGCTGCCATCCGGCCCGCGATCTCAAAATGCACTACCATCGCAAAATGCAGGTTCAGGTGCCATTATTTTCAATGACACCTAAAAGGCGGTGCGATAAATTGCACGTCAAATCACATTGTATGAAGCTTGTCGTCCAAAAGAAGCTCCTGCTCCTTTTTGGGTGACAAGCTTCACACAATGCGATTTGCCGCGCAGCAATTGTGGCAAAACCACACATTTTAGGTACCACTTTACTGGACAGTGAAGGAGAAGCAGCACAGTGATAAGCTCACCACTCTGTCCCTCTGCTTTCTCCTCCTATCAGCATGCTCCTTGTCATCGCATGAACTGATTGGCTCCTTGTACTGCTTCTTCCTCTCACACTCCAGCCCTGCTGTACAGGTGGCTGATATCAGGTCATATTCAGGTATTTAGAAAAAAACGCTATGCCTAAAGAAGATAGGTATAGAAAAGTGCCACACCATAGAACCTTTGCTGTTCTATGGTGTGGCACTTTTCTATGCCTATCTTCTTTTTGGCATAGCATTTTTTTTTCTATGTTATTTAGCCACTGAGCCCCACTTCTATTTAACCACTTCAATACCGGGCTTTTTATACCACTTCCATACCGGGCCTATTCTAGCACTTCTCTCCTACATGTACAAATCATCATTCTTTTGCTAGAAAATTACTCAGAACCCCCAAACATTATATATATTTTTTTAGTAGACACCCTAGGGAATAAAATGACGGTCATTGCAACTTTTTTTCTTGCACGGTATTTGCGCAATAATTTTTCAAACGCCTTTTTTTTGGGGAAAAAAAATGGTTTCATGAATTAAAAAATAACAAAACAGTAAAGTTAGCCCAATTTTTGGGGAAAATCTGAAAGATGATGTTACGCCGAGTAAATAGATACCTAACATGTCACGCTTTCAAATTGTGCACACTCATGGAATGGCGCCAAACTTCGGTACTTAAAAATCTCCATAGACTACGCTTTAATTTTTTTTACAGGTTACCAGGTTAGAGTTACAGAGGAGGTCTAGTGCTAGAATTGTTGCACGCGGCGATACCTCACATATGTGGTTTGAACAGCGTTTACATATGTGGGTGGGACTTACATGTGCATTCGCTTCTGATCGCGAGCTACCGGGGACACTGGCGTTTAAATTTTTATTTTTTTTACTTATTTATTTTTTTACACTTATCTTACTTATTTTTTGGATCACTTGTATTCCTATTACAAGGAATGTAAACATCCCTTGTAATAGGAATGTGTGTGACAGGTCCTCTTTATTGAGAGATGCAGGGTCAATAAGACTCCACATCTCTCCTCCAGGCTGGAAAGCATGAGATTGTGAATTTTTTCACTGATCTCATACTTACTAGCTGCAATGGCGGCTTTGTTTACATCTAAGGACCCGGGCGTGACGTCATCACATCACGCCCGGGCCTCCGACGATCATAGAGATGACTGGTGACCATCTGGTCACCAGTCATCTCTATGCTCGTCACGTGACCCACCACCGGCGCGGGACGATTCTCTCCGGGTCCCCGATGGTACAGGAGAGCCCGGAGAACCACCGGGTGGTGGCGGGAGGGGGGGATGTCATATTACTATGGCTGGGTATTGAAGTGGTTAAGGGGTGAGAGGATGAGTGCCTGGCGGTAATACCGCTTAATTGGATTGGTTTGGTTTCCAATTTTTTCATACTCTCATATTCAGGTACTTACACTGAAAACATGACTTTATTGATGACATGGAATCAGTGGTCATTTTGGCAGCAAATTTTGATTTAGTTTTAGTCTCATGCCGCGTACACATGACCGTTTTTCATGACGAGAAAAATGCCATTTTTAAAAACGGTCGTGAAAAACGGTCGTGTGTATACTCCAGAGCATTTTTCTCGACGAGAAAAATGCCCGAAAAAAAATGAGAACCTTCTCTATTTTTTCTCGTCGTTTTTCACGTCGTTCTTTTTCACGTCATGAAAAACAGTCGTGTGTATGCTTTTACGAGGGGAAAAAAAAAGCGCATGCTCAGAAACAAGTATGAGACGGGAGCGCTCGTTCTGGTAAAACTAGCATTCGTAATAGAGATAGCACAATCGTCACGCTGTAATGGACTGAAAAGCACGAAGACTGAAAAGCGCGAATCGTCTCTAACCAAACTTTATTAAAGCAATTGTATACCCGCTGACTTTTTTTTTTACACCTGTAAAGGAAAAGGCATAATGAGCTAGTATGCACAGCATACTAGCTCATTATGAAATACTTACCTTAGAAAGAGGCGTCGGTGTCCCTCCTGGTCCACGCCGAGGCAGCTGACATTATGCCTCGGCGTGTCTTCCGGGTATCCCGGCTCCAGCGCTGTGAGTGGCTTGCGCGCGGGAGACTTCTTTCTGGCAAGGTCCGGCGTCCGCCGGCCCTTCAGCCGAGAATCCCCTGTGCGCATGCGCCGCTGCAGTCAGTGGCGCAGTTTAAGGGGAATATCTCCTAAACCGTAAAGGTTTAGGAGATATTTTTTTTACCTACAGGTAAGCCTTAGTATAGGCTTACCTGTAGGTAAAAGTAAAAAAAAAGACTATACAACCGCTTTAACACGAGGATCAGCAAAAGCGTCCCAAAGGGTGGCGCCATTCGAATGGAACTTCCCCTTTATAGTGCCATCGTACGTGTTGTACGTCACCGCGCTTTGCTTGAGCGTTTTATTTCATGAACGTGTGTATGCAAGGCAGGCTTGAGAGGAAACACGAAAAATCACGTTGAGAAAAACGTCGTTTTTTTCCATGACATGAATAACGGTCGTGTGTACGCGGCATTAGTCTTAGGACTAAAATGGCATTTTATTTTTTGTCCCATTTTAGTCTTCTGCGATTGTTTTAGTTTTAGTCGTATTTAGTCGACTAAATCTCCAGTACATTTTAGTTGACTAAAACTCATTTTATTCATCTAAAATCTAATGGGTGTAGTTAAATTGTAATGCAGTATTTAAGCATTTCTCTACAATTTCCAAACTCATTCTATACTGCTGGAGTGAAAAATCGAATGTTATTATTTATGGTATTGAGGTATGAACATGCACTACAGACCAGTGTTAATTTTGACGTCAAATTTCAATTTCGTTTTAGTCTCATGCCCCGTACACACGATCGGTTTTCCAGTTGGAAAAAGTCCGATGAGAACTTTTGGTCGGGAATCCCGACCATGTGTATGCCCCATCAGACTTTTTCCAACTGAAAAACTGCTGGAAAAAGATCGAGAGCAGGTTCTCTATTTTCCCATCAGATCGGAATTTCCTATCGTGTGTTCAACTTCCGACACGCAAAATTCCTCCATGCTCGGAAACAAAACGACGCATGCTCAGAAGCATAGAACTTCATTTTCTCGGCTCATCGTAGTCTTTTTTGTCACCGCGTTCTTGGCAGTCAAAATTTCACCAAACTTTTGTGTGCCGTGTGTATGCAAGGCAGGCTTGAGTGGAATTCCGTTGGAAAAACCGTCCAACTTTTTTCCGAAGGGAATTCCGCTCGTGTGTACAGGGCATCAGTGTTTTGACTAAAATGCCATTTTGGCTTTAGTCGTATTTTAGTCCTCTCAATTGTCAACTAAAATGGTATTAGGTTGGTCGACTAAAATGTTTTAGTCGGTTTTAGTCTACGAAATTAACACTGCATGGGATAATCAAACATGTGGATTGTGACAGCTGTGAGCAAAAGAAGATAATTGTAAAAAAATACATGGGAGTCATTTTTCATTGCTGGTAAAGTGAACCCGCATTTGCATCAAACAGCCAATCACGTGCCGGGTAAGTTCCCAATTTTTTACAATTATTGGGTGTTTAAATTTGAACAGTTTTAGCAGCAGTAAAAATAAAGTCCTTTTCTCAGCCATGGCCAGAATACCGTTCTCTTCCACTAAGTCCAATTCACAGTGGAAGTTCTCATCTCCACTGCGTCGCCAATTGTTGTAGCCGCTGATCATGAAAGTAGAGCGTATTAAAGGGAACCTCTGTCCCCCAGAGCTTACAAGCACAATGTTGCATGTTTCTGAAATGTGTATTTGATCCTGTGAACATTCTGTTCAAAGGACAGCAAGATAAGACAGAAAGAGTCTTTTCTTTAGTCCGTCCTTCTAGCGAACCCTTGGGAGGGTTAAACAGGCTCAGATGCAGGCCGATATGATAAAGAAGCAGGGGAGCGCTGCCTTGTTTTAGGCTAGGGACCCTCTGAGGGTGCAGCCACACTCCAGAGAAGCCGGTCCCAGGCACATGGCCCCAGCTGTCACTGTGAGCGATGAATTACATGCTATAAGAAGGTGTTGACAGGAGCAGCTGGACATCACAGAGTGATGAAAAGAAAGCGAAATTCATTCAGAGTTCAGACAGACTGGCCCGCTGGGGGCACCGGCAGAGCCCAGAGTAGGAGCACTGCTCCACCTTCTGGACAACCGAGGGAACGTCCAGACACACGTTTACCCTTTAAGTACTAGGAAGGCACCTTTCAGCAACATTGAAACAGATATGAAGGGCCGGTGTCCTGTTGTTTCAATGAAAACAAATAGAACATTGATAACGGTTTACGGTAATAAAGCATATGTAAACCAATGACTATAATTTCATATTAGCTTTAACATGTTAATATAATTTCAAAGGTCACTTTCAATAAAGAAAAAAAAACATAAAATAAAGGAGTCGGGTACAATACATTCAAAATTGCTTCAATTCCTCAGATGTTACAATTCAATGGACCAAATGTTCTCAACAACCGGGCCATGGTCACTCCCTCCTCCTGGGCCTCCAAGTAGCTGCTGATCCCCTAACCTCCCATAATACCTCCCAGCTCTGATAGTGGCCTGCAGTGCCCCTCAACCTCCCAAAGTGTCCCCTTGCTGCAGAGCTTCCAGCCCCCCCCATAGATTCCTAGCCTCCAATAGTGTCCCACATTGCCTCCCAGCCCTCATAGTGGCCTGCAGTGCCCCTCAACCTCCCAAAGTGTCCCCTTGTTGCAGAGCCTCCAGCCCCCTCATAGATACCCAGCCTCCAATAGTGTCCCACAGTGCCTCCCAGCTCTCATAGTGGCCTGCAGCCCTCTCATAGATACCCAGCCTCCAATAGTGTCCCACATTGCCTCCCAGCCCTCATAGTGGCCTGCAGTGCCCCTCAACCTCCCAAAATGTCCCCTTGTTGCAGAGCCTCCAGCCCCCTCATAGATACCCAGCCTCCAATAGTGTCCCACAGTGCCTCCCAGCTCTCATAGTGGCCTGCAGCCCTCTCATAGATACCCAGCCTCCAATAGTGTCCCACAGTGCCTCCCAGCTCTCATAGTGGCCTGCAGCCCTCTCATAGATACCCAGCCTCCAATAGTGTCTCACAATGCCTTCCAGCTCTCATAGTGGCCTGCAGTGCCCCTCAACCTCCCAAAGTGTCCCCTCGCTGCAGAGCCTCCAGCCCCCCCCCCCATAGATTCCCAGCCTCCAATAGTGTCCCACAGTGCCTCCCAGCTCTCATAGTGGCCTGCTGTGCCCCTCAACCTCCCAAAGTGTCCCCTTGCTGCCTTACCCCCATCAGACAAGACCCTTTCAGGTTAAAGTACTGTTCTACGAGCGCCCCACAACCACGTGCAAAGCACGTGCCCTTGTGCGGGGTTGAAGCAAGCAATATTCCTCCTCACCACTTGAAGAGCGACCAAATGCTGACTGTTCTTCAGAGAGCAAAGCACATTTGAAAGTCCTTCATTTTTTTCATATAATTTTTTATAAAAAATAAAATAAAAATTACTTTTAATAAATAAATGTTATTTTATTTTTATTTTTATAACTGTCCTGTTGGGTGGCCTTTGGTGAAATAAAAGTAGACCCCTGATGTCTCACATTTGAGAGAGAGAAAGGGACTGGGACATAGATCCTTCAGTCCCTTTCTGTGCAGCCTCAGTAGCACTGGACAGTGAATGAATGGGAAGCACTCTGAGGCAACAGAGTTTACTAAGCTTTAGTGATGAATGGACATAGAAGTGATTGGTAAGGATCGCTCACTCTGTTTATTCAGGAAAGGAAAGGGCTGGTAAATAGGAACCGAGTGTCTCCGAGCATCTCTGAGTGTCTCTGAGCGTCACTGGAGCCCCCGCACCTCTGGCCACATGTGGTACTGCACATCCCAGAGGCTTGAATCCTGCTCGTATTGCGAGACAGCGCTTGCAAATCGAATCAAAAATCCTTTTTTTTTTTTAAAACAGCTCATATTGCGAAACGCTCCTAAACTGCGTTTCTCGCAATCCGAGGTTTTACTGTATGGATATTTTTACACCGTTACATTGATCCAGCTTGGACTGCTGTAACTATGTATACCTGGCCAATGTATCTGAAAACTGGAAATCACTGAAATAGACACCAATTGCTTCCGGGGTCCCACACTGAGTGGTTCCCTGCTACATTCTGAATACAGGAGGTCGGCCTCTTGATGCTTGAGCCATTCAGAAAATACTTTACATCAGGGCTCTATACATTCTGCGACCATGGCAAAAATTAAATGGCACTACTGCCGAATGCAAGGCATTAAAGTGAATAGGGCCATGCCACAACGTACCATTCACACAGCTGTGGCACAGTGAGTTGTCATTTTGAATTTTAAAACAGGTGATAAAGAGGAACATATCACCTCCTCACTGTGTGTCAAGCGCCCTCTGAAAAGTGATCCGCTGTTAATCAGTTTTCAGAGGAGTGGCAACAATAGCCACACATGAAAATTAGCCCTTACATATTTTTGGGAAATCTATGAATGATATGTTTAAAGTGGATGTAAACCCGATTCACAGAAATTTGAGCTGGGCACATATATCTGCAGTGTTTGGTTATCTCTCTTCAATGAGATATGTCCCGTAGCTTTCTCCTGAACCGTTTCTCTGTTATTAGCCTGATAATTCCTGACAAATTCTGTGACACTTTAGACAAAAGCAGCCTGAATCTTCTGTCTGGGGAGGTTGCTAAAATAGATTAGCAGGGAGCTGGCCCTGTTACAAAACACCTCTGAGAGTCTCTGACTATGATGAGAGGGGGTGTGTGCCTTTCCTCCAATCAGCTATCTTGGTTGTATGCCCAGACATTACACTCTGTGTTAAACAGGAAGAGAAAATTTCCTAACCCGATCTGAACTTTCTAAACAGCATGGAAAGGTGAAGACAGCAGATATACATGGAAAACCTATGTAGGGAGATTTGTTTCATCTCTGTGTATCATTTGAGGCTGTTCACTTTACTGGGTGTATGGAGGGTTTACATCCACTTTAATACTATGTGTCAGATGCAGAAATATGTTGCAATCGAGGCTTCGTTCACACCTGTGGCCAGGGGGGCACTAAAACCAGACAGTTGAGCCATGGTTTTACTGTTCTCAACTTCCCGCCTAAACATTATCATACAGCCATACACATCTGTACTCATATAGCAAAACCTACACAGCATGTCACTTTCGGAGGGTGGTGTCCCCCCGCTAAACGCAGCGAATGCATTTCTATGGGGCTTCACTGCAACTGCATGTAATGTACACAATTGCAGTGTACACTACTTATAAGATTAATTTAGACAGTAATGCTGGCCATACACTATACGAAAAATCGGCCGAAATTCGGTCGTTCAGACAGTTCGTTTGTTTTTCGAACAGTTAATGGGCACAAAATTGATAATCGTTGGGACGTTTTTGAGCCGAAAAAACGAAGGAGAAGTTTGGAAATTTTCTGCCGAACGAACGATAAATTGAAAGGTTAATGTGTTTCCCGTCTGAACTTTCTGCACTAGGTGTATGTAAAAAAAATAAATATTTTTTTTTTAATTTATGTCCACTGAACGATTTATCGGTCATTACATAATGGCACAGCCGAACGTTCGTTTTTCGAAAGTTCGTTCGGACGATTTTTCTTATAGTGTATGGCCAGCATTAGGAGGCGACATATCACCTCCTATCCACCTGTCAAACACTTCTGAAAAGCAATCTGAGTGTAGCGGGTATTTGAATTTAGGGGAAGCATCTGGTTGGTAGTGTAACCCAGATGCACTGATTGCTAGGGAATCTGAGGTCCTTTTATGGTTCTTGGAGGACTCTGGTGGTGTGAGGTTCCCTGGGCCTATAGGTGGCGTTGTTGCCGGGGGCCGGAGGTGAACTCACACTGCAGGACCGTGCCTTTTTGTCCTCCCCTGGAGCTGGTACAGCGGGGCGGGAAACCCGCTGTGGCGCGAAGGGAGAGGAGATAAAAGGGGCGGACGCCCTGACCACGGGGTCGGAGTGCAGAGTCAGAGGACATGGCCGCACCCAGGCACCTTCAGCTTGGGTGCTGGCGTTCCGGTGTTCTGGGCCCAGGTGCCTTTGACCTGGCCGGAGCAGAGATGGAGTCCATCTCAGGCACCTTTAGCCTGGGGTGAGGTACTATGGCAGATGCCTGGGGCTCAGTACCTTCGACTGAGTTCCGCAAGGGTGGAGGAATCCGAGGGGGCCCTAACTCCTTGGGTGCCCGTGTCTGAGTTTGTGAGGTCTGGTGTGCAGAACTTCTCTGGAGAGTCCGGCGCAGCATCGCTGGTGACAGAGAGGCCTCCGGTATCTCCCTTGGATGGATATCCTTCCCCTGACAGGGGCCGTGTTAGCGAAGGTAATTCACGTTCTATTTCACATAGTCAGTGGCAGTGACTATTCGCCACTGGTGATACCACAGTGGTTGGCAAGAGAAGGGAAAGGATTGTGCCTTGACCTAACCCCATTGAGACTAAGTTGTTGCAAAATAATCCAACTTATCCGTTCTGTGTGTTTATTCGCTGAGAAGAATAAAACTGTTGGACCTATTCACTGTGTGGAACTGTGGTTACTAGGAGCAAAGGAGTCAGGGGCGAAGGACAGGATTTGACTCTAGGACACCTACACAAAACCCAATCTTCTGGCCTTCACCTCTTAGCTATGGAGGACATGGGCCGTGGTGTATCTCATCCCTCTCCCCAGCACTAACACCCCTAGACAAAGAAAGACAAGCCGAGAATGAGAATGGGTGAGAGGGGTGCGGTCGCTACATGAGCAAGTATTGCTTTTTTAGAGAAACGCCAGTCCCTGCCCTACTTTTTAAATTTTTAGACAAATGACCTTTCTTCGGTTGGAAAACATTTGTGGAATTCCTCCACCAATATCAAAATGTTTTTGTTTTTTTTCACCTTCCCAGGCCGTCTTCTTGTACTGTGGATATACGCGGTATGCAGTTTTTTTCAGTTATGACTCCGTCACACCATTCCTGCATTCTAATCTGTTTATTTTGTACATTAGGCCCTGACTTGGATCAACAAATAATTTGGCTGGTTAGCTTTCATGTCCGCCTGGCTGAGTGCTCCGATCTCCTTTACAATAGAAAAGTATGGATTTCAGTTTGTTCTCCCTTTTTAACAGATGACCTAATAGGAACAAGTCAGGAAACAGGAGAGCGAACACTATTGACTTTTCCGAACTCCAGACAAATAAATACACAAACCAAATACATACTGTATGTACGAGCTGTATTAGCTACCAAGGTTTTTCTTCTGTCCATCCAGTCCTGAGATTTCCACAGCTCTTCAACACAGCACAGTCCTACCTGCCAGGGAAGAGACCTGATTTTTCTTTGCTGCAGTTTCATTTTCACTTATGCCCGCCGACTGTATCACTTGGCCCCGCCCCCCGGCGTGCCGCGTCATTGGATGTGATGTGATTGACAGCAGCGTGAGCCAATGGCTGCGCTGCTATCAATATATCCAATCTAGCCAATCAACGGCCAGACTCCGTGGAGAAGAGGACACCAGACACGCGCACAGCAGGTGAACGGGCTCAGGATGCATTAAGGTGAAGAAACACGAAACCTTTACAACCCCTTTAGGCTCCATGTACACAGAAGCTGATAAACTGCAGTTTATTGGCGTTTTGACATTTTTTTAAAAAGCCCATTAACTGCACTCTATGTTAGCCTATGTGTTCATGTACACATGGACGTTTTTTAGCTTTAATGAGCAGTGGAGTTAATGGGCTTTTTTCTGAATGCAAGAAATTTGCGTTCAAATTGCCGTTTTTTCGGCAGAAAAAAACGCAAAAAAACACAAAACGCCGAAAAAACGCTCATAAACGCTCATAAACGCTGGCCGCGAGCGTTTTTTAGCGTTTTTTGATCCATTGAACAAAAAAAAAAAAAAAAGCGAAAAACGCTACACTGAAAAACACTAATAAAAGCTAGTAAAAAAACGCTGATAAAACGCTAGCTTTTTCTGCTGCTTTAAAAACGACCGTTTTTGAGCTTCTGTGTACATGGAGCCTTAACCACTTGCCGACCGCGCCATGGACGAAAGACGTCCACAGCGCGGTCGAGTTATCCTGAGTGGACGTCCCAGGGACGTCCTCACAGAATCTTGCTCCCGCGCGCCCCCTGGGGCGCGCTCCAGGAAATGTCCGTGACCGCCGGGTCCGGAAGACCCGGCGCATCACGGATCACGGTAGATGGCCGCTAATCGCGGCCGTTTACCACGTGATCTCTCCGATCACTTGTAAACAGACCGGCGTCATGTGATGACGCCGGTTTCCTCTCTCCCCTCTGTGTACCGATCGGTACAGTGTGAGAGGAGAGGGGAGGGAGCGGATCATGTCCGCTCCCTCCCCCATGTCAGCTGTGGGCTGGATCTGTGACAATTGCAGTCACAGATCCAGCCATCCATCCATCCCTGCTCAGCCATCCCTGTACAATACCCTGTGCAATACTCTGCAATACCCTGTACAATACCCTGTGCAATACTCTGCAATGCCCTGTGCAATACTCTGCAATGCCCTGTGCAATACTCTGCAACGCCCTGTGCAATACTCTGCAATACCCTGCCAATACTCTGCAATACCCTGCCCATACTGTGCAATACTCTGCAATACTCTTGCCATACTGTGCAATACTCTGCAATACTCTGCCCATACTGTGCAATACCCTGCCATACTGTGCAATACTCTGCCATATTCCGCAATACCCTGCCATACTCCTCAATACTCCTCAATACCCAGACGATGCAAGGTATTGCGAAACGCGTCGGGAGATTCCACTGCTGCCACTGAACATTTTGCAAAGCGCTACGTATACTGGTTGAATGTAAGTGTATCTACCTGCATTTAATAAATAGTATCTACGTTATTACGCTATGTGCCCTCTCCTTCTTTCCTACAATATGGTTCCACTGTGAGCTATCCCATCATCATACCGGGTTCCGATATTTGGTGACACCACTAGACCCTGGATTTTGGACATTGATGTGTGCAACGCCAGCCAGGACCCTAGACCTACGAGTATACATGTACCAAGCCTGTTTGACCCTTTAGACATACATTTACTGGGTCCATTCCATCTGGTAAGCCTCCTTTCCATTTGGTGGTGGTCACGTTATAGTCATTTGTTCTTTGAAAGTCACCAGTTGTGTTTCAAGATTATCCACGTTTGAATGGTCATCAAAGACTCTATTTACACACATAATTTGTCAATTTTGGACTTTTCACAGACTTTTTTATATTCATTTGTTTTGAGCACCACACTTGGGTGTTTTGTATATAATTTTTATGTATAGCGCTACATTTTTTGTATATTGTTTGTTTTTTGCTTTTTCCATAGGCATTGTAGCTGCTCACATTTGTTAGTAGCGCGAATATTGTTTGTATTTTGGGTGTGAGAAATAACCTGCTAATATGACAATTTTGTGAAAAAAAAAAAAGAAAAAAAAATCTTGATTTTGCAAAGAATTGTGGGAAAAAATGACAACTTCAAAAAACTCACCATGCCTCTTTCTAAATACCTTGGAATGTCTTCTTTCCAAAAAGGGGTCATTTGGGGGGTATTTGTACTTTTCTGGCATGTTAGGGTCTCAAGAATTGAGATAGGCCGTCAGTACTTCACGTGTGATCAATTTTCAGGTATTGGCACCATAGCTTGTGGACTCTATAACTTTCACAAAGACCAAAAAATATGCACCAATTTGTACTTATTTTTACCAAAGATATGTAGCAGTATAAATTTTGGCCAAAATTTATGAGGAAAAAATACTAATTTGCTAAATTTTATAACGGAAACAAAGAAAAATTTATTTTTTTACAAAATTTTCAGTCTTTTTTCTCTTATAGCGCAAAAAATGAAAAACCCAACAGTGATTAAATACCACCAAAAGAAAGCTCTATTTGTGTGAAAAAAAGGACAAAAATTTCATATGGGTACAGTGTTGTATGACTGAGTAATTGTCATTCAAAATGTGAGAGCACCGAAAGCTGAAAATTTGTCTGGTTAGGAAGGGGGTTTAAGTGCCCAGTTGTCAAGTGGTTAAGCGGAGTTCCAGCCATAAACTTTTTTTTTTTTTTTTAAAGTCAGCAGCTACAAACACTGTAGCTGCTGACTTTTAATAAGGACACTTACCTGTCCAGGCCGCTCGCGATGTCGACCCCCATTGGATCGGGTGCAGGCACTGCCATTGTAACTAAGGGAAACCGGCAGTGGAGCCTTATGGCTTCACAACCGGTTTCCTACTGCGCATGTGCGAGTCGCGCAGCGCTTTGTGAATGGCCAGCTTGTCTTCTGGGGGACACACAGGTCCCAGAAGAGAGCAGGGGAGAAGGATGAGGGCCCGTCGGAGAAGAGGACATGATGTCCTGGGCCGCGGCAGCCGATCTAACCTAACCTGAAGTACACTCAGTACTTCAAAAAAGGTACAAAAGAGAAACATATATTTAAATGTCCAAAAAGGAGGGGTGGAGTGGAACTCCACTTTAGGCTGGATTCACACTTGTGCGGTGCGAATTCCAGCTCTGTTATCTCTGCAAGGAGATAAGAGAGCTGTTCAGCGTTTTGTGTGCGGTGGAACATGCGAACTTGCTGACCTGGGAGAGGGGGGGGGAAGTGTAGTGAGCATTGAAAAAAGTCCTGTTCAGAACGGAAGACATCTGCGAATCAGATGCGTGGCCATAGAAGATAATGGACCTGAATTCGCACCTCAGCCGCACCGCAATGTCTAGAAGACGCACAAGTTTTTTTGGCAATGCGCAGTGCGAATGCATCGCACATATGTGAACCAGCCTCATTGAAAAGAATGTATTTTTTTAATGTTATGCGAATTGGATGCAGTGTAAGCCGCAACCAATTCGCATAGGTGTGAACCTGGCCTCAAAGTATTACTAAACCCACAACAGTAAAATCAGTCTGTATATGAAGTAAAGCATGCTTGTTATACCCTAATGGGTTAATCCTTTGCATTATGTATAAAGGCTGTTTGATCCTGTCTCTCTGATCCTCCTCTTCTTCTACTGTCTCAAAAAAATAACCTGATATTTGCAGAGCCAGGGGACGGGCTGCACATGCTCAGTTTGGTGTGTATTGCTAGAGATTTTCTTGGAGGGTGCATGTGATCAGCACAGGGCCAGTCAGCACTGTCCAGACAGAGGGTCAGGGGAGAATGAAAACTCCTCCTGCAAGCTTTACTAGGAACTGATACAAGTCACAAGACTGCTATATACTGCTGTTAAGAAAAGGTATTTATCAGTTTATATTTACTAAAATAATTGCATTTCAATGTTCTGTGTACTGTGGGAGACCAGATATAGTGAATGCAGGTTCTGGGTTTAGTAACACTTTAATGCAGTATTTTCCTGACTCCCTCTATTCTTATGAGTGGAGTACATCCGACCTGGAGAGATAATAACATAGAACCCATCCCCAAAGCTGATCCGTCCATTGGATCGGGTGCAAGCGCCGCCATTGTAACTAACCTAGAACCATTGTACATGCAATTTCACAGGACGAACAGCTCTGCAAACATTTTATAACTACACCCCCTAGTGTTTTTACCGGCTTATTTACTACCTAAATAGCGACGGATTTGGAGCATGAGCCTAAGACATGCCAGCAACCTTGTGTTTTTGCAGACAGGGTCTCTTTAAAGGGTGATCTCCAATTAAATGAATTTCATGTAACAGATGCATGTCGTATATTAATGTCCTTGTGCAGTATATCTAATGTAGCACTGTCCCCGGAGGGCTTGCTGAGTGTTGAATTTCTTGAACTATTCACAATAGATGAAGACAACTCTCACTTGGCCTCACCGAATTATCTGTGGAAGCAGACTCACTGCTTGAACCATACAACCACATGTATGGAAAGGTAAAGTCTTCTTGTTCTCACTAGCAGCAGACTTGATAAATTACATTATCTTCAGGCCACTCTCTACCATCCCCTTTACTGACACCCATCCACTGACTCTTCTACCTGAAGGGGGCAGCCCTCACACGACAGGCCCCAAAGACACAGATGTGTACTCACAGTAGGCAAAATCAGATCCTTCCTGGTGTCTGCCTTCTCGTCAGCTCTGCAGGACCTCTGGGTTTAGTTTCTCTCTCTCTCTCTCTCTCTCTAGGCCCCTGGGTCCACCACCCAGGGCCACACTGCCCCCCCCCACGAAGGAGAGGGCAGACCCCCCTCTTCCTCCTGGACTCTGTTCCCCGGCTCAACTAACTCTGAGCACATGTACTCCGCCTTTTTTACAGTATCCCACAATGCAATGCAGCACTTTTCCTCTGCCAATTGCCAGGGCTGTAACAAAGCCTGTGCACTCACTTGCCAGGTCCACTCCTACTGTCCAATATGCCTCCCTATTGGACCAGTGGGGGACAGTCAGAACAAGCTGAGCTGCACCTAAGTACAATGAGCAGACCTAACCAATAGATCCTGCTCTCTGGTAGGGTCTTCCTCAGAGCCCAGCAGACTGCTCTGTGCTTTGAAACGCGTAAGTCGGCAGTGGCCCTCATCATATCCTCTGTGACTTTGTGGAGTGTGGGTTCGAGTTCCACTTACAGCTGCCACATACATGAAACATCATTGTACTGCGATTTTCTCTGCTACATTTGTGAGTAGTTCTGATGTTTTCTTTTTAATTAAAATCTATCCTAATGATAATACACTAGGCTGGTGCACCCTTGTTTTTCTTCTTTTATTTGCCATTAGAACACACCTGTCCATGAAGGGCTGCAAAGCCAGTGCTACCATCGTGCAAGATTGACTGTCTGATGATCCACTTGTGCGCAGGAGTGTTTGTGTTCTGTTATCAAAAGCACTCCAAGCATTACCTGACTATCTTCCTGATAAACAAAAAGTTTAAAAACTATACTCTCTTCCAGCACCTACCTAGGAGGGTGCTACACTAATTATACATGACATAGAATAGAAATGATATGATAAGAGTGTTTTGAAATTGGAAAAAAAAGTGCTGTATAGAGAGTGCTAGCTCTGAGACAGCAGGCATGTCAGAACAATGCAGAGAGACCGCTGCTTCCACATAGCAGCAGTCCACTCTGTAGCCCTTTGCCCTTGATAATGTATTTGTACTGTCTCTTATGCCCTGTACACACGATAGGATTTTCCGTCGAAAAAAGTTGGATGTGAGCTTTTGGTCGGATTTTCTGACCGTGTGTAAGCTCCATCCAACATTTTCAATCAGAATTTATAGCAGCAAATGATTGAGAGCAGGTTCTTTATATTTCCGATGGAAAAAGTTCTTGTCAGAATTTCCGCTCGGCTGTATGCAATTCCGACACGCAAAAAAACACTCATGCTCAGAATCAAGCAGAAGAGCCGAACTGCCTATTGAACTTCATTGATCTCAGCTCGTCGTACGTCTTTTACGTCACCGCGTTCTTGACGGTCGGAATTTGTGTGACCGTGTGTATGCAACACAAGTTTGAGCCAACATTCCGTCAGAAAAAATCCACGGTTCTTGTCGGAATTTCCGATCGCGTGTACGGGCACTGAAACTTTATTTGGGTTGTAATAGAATTAGAATTAGTGACATCTATCAGTATTTTGGGCTGGCTATAAAATATCCATTTAGTGAATCTATACATCTGAACCAATGTACCTGCTGTGGCTGGTAGTTACTCTGTCACCGCTAGCTAATTAAAGTAGGTTGTGAATAAATTATAGGCAGCGCTAATAAACAGTGCAATAAAATAAAATAAATGAAATAATAAGATTAATCAATAAAGATAAAGTGCCGACATGCAAAAATTTATGCATAGATGGTGAGCCCACAAAACATGCAAAATAAAAATCAGTATAAAGTCCATAAAAATACAACAGTCCATTTAAATGGGAATATATTACATTTGATGATCCAGAAAGTACTATTGTGCAACGGAGATTTTAAAAGGCAATCCACCACCAGGTATAAGCAGTTGACAGACTCCTCTTACCAGATATGTTGGACCGCAAATTATAATGGTCAGACTTGCATGTGTTACAGTATAGAGAACCCGCATCCAACAGGGAGAATTGCCGCTCAGCAACGAGTTCCAATGCAAAACTGAAAGGTGAAAAGACAAACTGCCATAGTGAAGCTTGTTTAACCACTTAAGCCCCGGACCATTTGGTAGCTAAAGGACCAGAGGTGAATTCAGAATTTTGCACTGCGCTGCTTTAACTGTAAATTGTGCGGACATGCAATGTTGTACCCAAACGAAATTTGTGTCCTTTTCTTCCCACAAATAGAGCTTTCTTTTAATGGTATTTGATTGCCTCTGCGATTTTTATTTTTTGCGATATAAACGGAAAAAGACCGAAAATTTTTTAAAAAAATGATATTTTCTACTTTTTGTTATAAGAAAAATCGAATAAACTCAATTGTAGTCATACATTTAGGCCAAAATGTATTCAGCCACATGTCTTTAGTAAAAAAAATGTCAATAAGCGTATATTTATTGGTTTGCGCAAAAGTTATAGCGTCTACAAACTAGGGTACATTTTCTGGAATTTACACAGCTTTTAATTTATGACTGCCTATCTCATTTCTTGAGGTGCTAAAATGGCAGGGCAGTACAAACCCCCCCCCAAATGACCCCATTTTGGAAAGAAGACACCCCAAGGAAATTGCTGAGAGGCATGTTGAGCCCATTGAATATTTTTTTTTTTGTCCCAAGTGATTGAATAATGATAAAAAAAAAAAAAAATTACAAAAAGTTGTCACTAAATGATATATTGCTCACACATGCCATGGTTATATGTGGAATTGCACCCCAAAATACATTCTGCTGCTTCTCCTGAGTACGGGGATACCACATGTGTGGGACTTTTTAGGAGCCTAGCCACGTACGGGACCCCAGAAACCAAGCACCGCCTTCAGGATTTCTAAGGGCGCAAATTTTTGATTTCACTCCTCACTACCTATCACAGTTTCGAAGGCCATAAAATGCCAAAATAGCACAAACCCCCCCCCCCCAAATGACCCCATTTTGGAAAGTAGACACCCCACTATTTACTGAGAGGCATGTTCAGTCCATGGAATATTTTATATTTTGCCACAAGTTGCGGGAATATGACAAACTTTTTTTTTTTTGCACAAAGTTGTCACTAAATGATATATTGCTCACACATGCCATGGGCATATGTGAAACTACACCCCAAAATACATTCTGCTGCTTCTCCTGAGTACGGGGATACCACATGTGTGGGACTTTTTGGGAGCCTAACCGTGTACAGGACTCCGAAAACCAAGCACCGCCTTCAAGGTTTCTAAGGGCATACATTTTTGATTTCACTCCTCACTACCTATCACTACCTATCACAGTTTTGAAGGCCATAAAATGCCAAGATGGCACAAAACCCCCCCAAATGACCCCATTTTGGAAAGTAGACACCCCAAGCTATTTGCTGAGAGGCATGTTGAGCCCATTGAATATTTTTTTTTTTTTGTCCCAAATGATTGAATAATGACAAAAAGAAAAAAAAAAGAAAAAATGTACAAAAAGTTGTCACTAAATGATATATTGCTCACACATGCCATGGTTATATGTGGAATTACAACCCAAAATACATTCTGCTGCTTCTCCTGAGTACGGGGATACCACATGTGTGGGACTTTTTGGGAGCCTAGCCGGGTACGGGGCCCCAAAAACCAAGCACCGCCTTCAGGCTTTCTAAGGGCGTAAATTTTTGATTTCACTCCTCACTACCTATCACAGTTTCGAAGGCCATAAAATGCCAAAATAGCACAAAATCCCCCCAAATGACCCCATTTTGGAAAGTAGACACCCCAAGCTATTTACTGAGAGGCATGTTCAGTCCATGGAATATTTTATATTTTGCCACAAGTTGCAGGAATATGACAAACTTTGTTTTTTTTGCACAAAGTTGTCACTAAATGATATATTGCTCACACATGCCATGGGCATATGTGAAATTACACCCCAAAATACATTCTGCTGCTTCTCCTGAGTACGGGGATACCACATGTGTGGGACTTTTTGGGAGCCTAGCCGCGTACGGGACCCCAAAAACCAAGCACAGCCTTCAAGGTTTCTAAGGGCATAAATTTTTGATTTCACTCCTCACTACCTATCACAGTTTTGAAGGCCATAAAATGCCAAGATAGCACAAAACCCCCCAAAACTACCCCATTTTGGAAAGTAGACACCCCAAGGAAATTGCTGAGAGGCATGTTGAGCCCATTGAATATTTTTTTTTTGTCCCAAGTGATTAAATAATGACAAAAAGAAAAAAAAAATGTACAAAAAGTTGTCACTAAATGATATATTGCTCAAACATGCCATGGTTATATGCGGAATTGCACCCCAAAATACATTTGGTTGCTTCTCCTGAGTACGGGGATACCACATGTGTGGGACTTTTTGAGAGCCTAGCCGCGTACGGGCCCCCGAAAACCAAGCACCGCCTTCAGGATTTCTAAGGGCACAAATTTTTGATTTCACTCCTCACTACCTATCACAGTTTTGAAGGCCATAAAATGCCAAGATAGCCCAAAACCCCCACAAATGACCCCATTTTGGAAAGTAGACACCCCAAGCTATTTGCTGAGAGGCACGGTGAGTATTTTACAGCTCTCATTTGTTTTTGAAAATGAAGAAAGACTTATTTTTTTTTATTTTTTCAATTTTTAAAACTTTGTGACAAAAAGCGAGATCTGCAAAATACTCAACATACCTCTCAGCAAATAGCTTGGGGTGTCTACTTTCCAAAATGGGGTCATTTGGGGGGGTTTTGTGCCATCTGGGCATTCCATGGCCTCCGAAACTGTGATAGGCAGTGAGGAGTGAAATCAAAAATTTACACCCATAGAAATCCTGAAGGCGGTGCTTGGTTTTCGGGGTCCTGTACGCGGCTAGGCTCCCAAAATGTCTCACACATGTGGTATCCCCGTACTCAGGAGAAGCAACAGAATGTATTTTGGGGTGCAATTCCACATATAACCATGGCATGTTTGAGCAATATATAATTTAGTGACAACTTTTTGTATTTTTTTTTCTTTCTTTTTGTCATTATTCAATCACTTGGGACAAAAAAAAAAAAAATATTCAATGGGCTCAACATGCCTCTCAGCAAATAGCTTGAGGTGTCTACTTTCCAAAATGGGGTCATTTGGGGGGGGGGGGTTTGAACTGTCCTGGCATTTTATGCACAACATTAGGAAGCTTATGTCACACATCATCCACTCTTCTAACCACTTGAAGACAAAGCCCTTTCTGACACTTTTTGTTTACATGAAAACATTTTTTTTTTTGCAAGAAAATTATGTTGAACCCCCAAACATTATATATATATTTAAAGCAAAGGCCCTACAGATTAAAATAGTGGGTGTTGCATTTTTTTTTCCACACAGTATTTGCGCAGCGATTTTTCAAACGCATTTTTTGGGGGAAAACACAATTTTTTTATTTTTAATGCACTAAAAAACACTATATTGCCCAAATGTTTGATGAAATAAAAAAGATGATCTTAGACCGAGTACATGGATACCAAACACGACATGCTTTAAAATTGCGCACAAACGCGCAGCGGCGAGAAACTACATTCATTTTTAAAAGCATTTAAAAGCCTTTACAGGTTACCACGTTAGATTTACAGAGGAGGTCTACTGTTAAAATTACTGCCCTCGATCTGACCTTCGCAGTGATACCTCACATGCATGATGCAATTGCTATTTACATATGACGCTAGACCGACGCTTGCGTTCGCCTTTGCGCAAGAGCAGGGGGGGGACAGCGGTGCTTTTTTTTTTATTATTATTTATTTTGCTATTTTATTTTTAAATTGTTCCTTCTATATTTTTTTTTTTTATCATTTTTATTGTTATCTCAGGGAATGTAAATATCCCCTATGATAGCAATAAGTAGTGACAGGTACTCTTTTTTTGAAAAAAAATGGGGGGTTAGACCCTAGATCTTTCCTCTGCCCTCAAAGCATCTGACCACACCAAGATCGGTGTGATAAAATGCTTTTCCAATTTCCCAATGGCGCTGTTTATATCCGGGGGGGGGGGGCATTCCCTCCCACTGCTTGTAAAAGCAGTCCAGAGGCTAATTAGCCACTAGGATTGCTTTTACATGAAAGCCGGCCGCTGGCTGAAAAGAATAATACCCGCAGGCATCAATCTGGTATAACCATTCAAAGTCCAGCAACATACCAGTACGTTGCTGGTCCTTGTTGGACATGTATTGTAATCTTTTTTTTCATGCAGCCTGTTGGCTGAAGAAAAAAAGAGATTGATCGGTGGGTATGCCCACCATTAGAATACCTCCCTTCATCCACCCACTTCTAATGATGGGCATATATGCCGAAGCATGGGGGCATCCTCCCGCAAAAAAGTTATGCCGCGTACACACGGTCGGACTTTTCCACGGGCAAGCCTTCGTCGGAATTTCGACCGTATGTACGCGGCATAAAAGGTTATGCCGCGTACACACGGTCGAACTTTTCCACGGGCAAGCCTCTGTCGGAATTTCGACCGTATATACGCGGCATTAGGAGCAAAATCGCTCCTCCGCCCCTGCTGCCCCCATGCTTCGGCATATATGCTCTTTTTTTAACTGTGGTGGTGAAATCACCTCCTACAGCGTTGGAGTCACGGCTTTATGTATCGTGGGAGCAAACGCTGTTGCTGTCAAGATAAATAAACCCGCGATGCAACTGAATGGCGTACCTGCTAAGCAAATGATGGTTAACATTAAAACAAAGTAACATTACAGTACAACAGTAAGACCTTACCATACCATACCTGCAAAGCAAATACCAAAACAAAACCTAGTAAAAAATAAAACATTTTTTTAACGCAACCTGTGCCTAAAATATATATATGCCGAAGCATGGGGGCATCCTCCCGCAAAAAAGTTATGCCGCGTACACACGGTCGGACTTTTCCACGGGCAAGCCTTTGTCGAAATTTCGACCGTATGTACGCGGCATAAAAGGTTATGCCGCGTACACACAGTCGGACTTTTCCACGGGCAAGCCTCCGTCGGAATTTCGACCGTATATATGCGGCATTAGGAGCAAAATCGCTCCTCCGCCCCTGCTGCCCCCATGCTTCGGCATATATGCTCTTTTTTTAACTGTGGTGGTGAAATCACCTCCTAAAGCGTTGGAGTCACGGCTTTATGTATCGTGGGAGCAAACGCTGTTGCTGTCAAGATAAATAAATCCGCGATGCAACTGAATGGCGTACCTGCTAAGCAAATGATGGTTAACATTAAAACAAAGTAACATTACAGTACAACAGTAAGACCTTACCATACCATACCTGCAAAGCAAATACCAAAACAAAACCTAGTAAAAAATAAAACATTTTTTTAACGCAACCTGTGCCTAAAATATATATATGCCGAAGCATGGGGGCATCCTCCCGCAAAAAAGTTATGCTGCGTACACACGGTCGGACTTTTCCACGGGCAAGCCTCCGTCGGAATTTCGACCGTATATACGCGGCATTAGGAGCAAAATCGCTCCTCCGCCCCTGCTGCCCCCATGCTTCGGCATATATGCTCTTTTTTTTAAACTGTGGTGGTGAAATCACCTCCTACAGTGTTGGAGTGACGGCTTTATGTATCGTGGGAGCAAACGCTGTTGCTGTCAAGATAAATAGATCCGCGCTGCAACTGAATGGCGTACCTGAAAACAAAAAATTACATACCTGAAAAGCAAGCATGATAAAACATTGCAGAATAGAATACAGTTAAAAAGAGCAGAACAATAGAGAGAAAATAGAGAGAGAGAGAGAGAGAACAATAAAACGGCAACTATTTTTGGTTTTTTTATTTTATATTTTTTTTGTGTTTTGTTTTTTCCTTTTTTTTTTTTCTTTTTTACACTTTTTTTTGTAACTTTACCAACTGTAATGGTTCGGGTCTCTCAAAATGTAATGGCATCTTGGGAGACCCTGTGTAAGTGTGTCCTAGTCTGTGAAATGCTGTACCCTACGCTAAAACTTCACTTTTGAGTGGTAGCGATCAAAACATTCACCAAGGCAAAGACCAGGTTTGTCAGGACAGAGTGGACAAAAAACACGGGTGTCACGCCTAAATCCGCGCTTGCTACAGACACGACATCTTTTTTGGGGGGTTCGTTGGGTAGGGGTACTCGGGAGGGCATACGGATAATGCCTCTCATGCAGCCGGCTTACCGCATTTGGTAGGGGATGGTGAGGTGCAGAACCGCCTGGATACAGGAGTTCTGTGACAATCTCATCCGGGAATTTTAGGAGAGATAACGTCCCGCCTGAAGCTCTGTATAGCACATGAGCATTCAGCAAAGCCAATTGGAATAAGGATAGAGACACTTTTTTGTACCAGCGTCTCGCCTTACGGTCAATTAGATACGGCGCCATCAACTGGTCGTTGAGGTCCACCCCTCCCATATTTTTGTTATATTCGTGGACACAGAGGGGTTTCTCCACAACACCAGTCGCCGTACGAATTTGGACTGTTGTGTCTGCATGAAGAGAGGTAAGAAGGAAAACATTCTTATTGTCCCTCCACTTCATAGCGAGCAAGTTATTACACTTCACGCAGGCTCTCTCCCCCAGCCTAAGACGGGCATCTACAAGCCGCTGGGGAAAGCCCCGGCGATTAGGTCGCACGGTGCCACATGCTCCAATCTGATGATCAAACAAGTGACTAAACAGTGGCACGCTCATGTAATAATTGTCCACATACAAGTGGTACCCCTTTCCGAATAAGGGTGACACCAAGTTCCACACTATCTTGCCAGCGCTCCCTATGTAATCCGGGCAGTTGACCGGCTCAACCTGACTATCTTTTCCCTCATAAACCATAAAGCTTCATACATAGCCTGTTGCCCTGTCACAGAACTTATAGAGCTTGACCCCGTATCTGGCACGCTTGCTGGGAAGGTACTGCTTGAAAGCCAAGCGGCCAGAAAATTTAATCAGGGACTCATCAACGCAGACAACTTGATCGGGAATAAACAAGGCTGCAAAATGTTCGTTGAAGTGGTTTATGAGGGGCCGAATTTTATAGAGCCGGTCGTACTCAGGGTCCCCGCGTGGACGACAAAGTTCATTGTCGTTGAAGTGCATGAACCGCAAAATCTGCTCGTATCGTGTCCTGGGCATGGAGGCAGAGAACACGGGCATGTGGTTAATTGGGTGCGTGGACCAATAAGCACGCAATGACGGGAATTTATGTGTGCCCATGTTGAGGGAAAGGCCCAGAAAGGTCTTAAATTCGGAAACCGTAATTGGTTTCCAAGCTTTGGCAATTTTAGGCAACTGGGGGTTAGCGGCGATGAATTGACCAGCATACAAATTACTCTGGTCCACAATAGATCTATAGAGATCTTCCGTGAAAAACAGCGAATAATAATCGATTGGCATAAAATCAGCTGTTTCCACCTGAGTTGGGCAGTGAATGGGGGAAGTACGGGTTCTGCAGAAGTGGTGGGGACCCAATCAGGATAGGCGAATTCTGCAGGAAGGGCACTATGGGCACGACGGGCCTGCCTTTGTCTTCTTGGTGGCAGCGGGACACTACTTGTGCTTGCCACCTCGCCAGCTTGAACTGCACTTATGGGACTCGCCACGTCACCACGTGATACTGCAGTGCTGGATGTACGCCCAGGCTGTACTAGGCCGCTGGTGCTTGCCAATTCACCAGAAGGAATAGCGGCGCTTGTACTACTCTGCTCCATGATACGAGAGCCCTGCGGTTCTTGCTCCTCAACAACCTCAGAAGATCGGGATCGGGTACGCCTGACCTTAGCAGGGACCTCAACTTCGTCGTCCGAGCTATCTGACGTGGGGCCGCTGACGTCACTGTCTTCTATGGGAAGATATTCTGAGCCTGAATCTGACAGATACGTGACCTCCTCTTCACTATCTGTCATGCTCAGAATCTCGTAGGCCTCTTTACTAGTGTACCTTCGACTTGCCATTTTGGGCTCTAAATTTAGGGGTACACTAGTAAGATTCACAGGTAAAAAAAGCACCTGACTGTCACCAAATGTATCAAACGCTACCAAAAAAACTGTTAGCGATCGCAGGGATCAGGACTGTCTCTGCGAACGCTGCAGTTATGTGTCTTGTGTTTGGTAAGTGACAGTGATCGATCGATACTGCACTTGGGTGGGCTGGGCTGGGCGGAGGGGCTAAACGCAGGTGCTAGCAGGTATCTGGGCTGATCCCGCTAACACTGCGTTTTTGGGAACCCTAAACCGCTGGGGACGCTAGTATAGATCTGATCAGATACTATACCACTAAGGGAGGTGTATGCTTTGCGCGTGGGTGTTAGCGTTACTGGCACTAACCTAACGCTGCCTGGGGTGACGCAGACCCTCTCTGGCGCTAAAACCTAATTGATATCACCCGCCGGGCGATCAGGGGGTTAAACCTTTATTGGGTTATATACGGCGGGTGCCCTGATGCTATAAAAAGCAAACTAACCAACCAGCGTCACCTGTAACCTTTATATGGTGATCACTGGTGAAAGGGTTAACTAGGGGCAATCAGGGGGTTAAAACCTTTATTAGGTTAAATATGGGGGTACCCGACGCTATATAAAAACCTGACGGGTTACCTAAATAACGAAATAACTCACTGGGTAACCATTGTCACCAGTGACGCTTATACGGTGATCACTGGTGAAAGGGTTAACTCTAGGGGCAATCAGGGGGTTAAAATAATATATGGGGGTACCTGACGCTACTAAAAACCTGCGGCGAACCTAAAAATAATTAACTGGCTATCTAGGACACCAGCGACAAGAAAAAAGCGATCGGAAAAACGATCGCTTAGTGACGCTGGCGTTAGGGGGTGAAAGGGTTACCTGGGGGGCAATCAAGGGGTTAAACCTTTATTAGGGGGGGTTAGGGGGCTACCTTGGACCTAAAGGGGCCTAATCCTAACTGCCCTGCAACTTTTTACAGTCACAAATGACACTGATTGCAGTGATCAGTAAAAAAAATGATCACTGCAAACGGTGCACTGTGACTGGGGGTACTGGGGGTGATCTGGGGGGTGATCTGGGGGTGACTGGGGGGTGATTTGTGTGCCTACGTGTACTGGTGTCAGTGGGCTGTTGGTGCACTTACTGTGAGATGTCTTCACTCCTCGCGCCGGATCGAAAAGACCGACACGAGGAGAGATGACATCACTTCCTCCTGCCTGTGTTTACATTACAGGCAGGGGAAGCTCTCTCATTCGCCGGGAGCGATCGAGAGGGGGTGGCCGGAATCGAACGGCCGTCCCCTCATGCCGGATCGCTCCCGAACACTTAACCACCGCTCACTGTACAGAAGGGGGGTCCGATCGGACCCCCCAACTATACAAATGCGATCACGTACATATACGTGATTCTGCCTGTCGGTGCCATTCTGCCGACGTATAATTACAGTGGGCGGTCGTTAAGTGGTTAAAATCTCACCATTTACAGTGGAACCTCGGATTGCAAGTAATGCGGTTAACGAGCGTTTCGCAATACGAGCACTGTATTTGAAAAAATCCTAACTCGGTTTGCGAGTGTTGTCTCGCAAAACGAGCAGGATTCAGCCCAAAGCGGTGTGCAGTACCGCGTTTGGCCTGAGGTGGGGGGCGACGGAGCCGAGCGGTGCCGATCGCAGCCGATCGTCGCCGCTCGGAAATGCTCGGAAAGACATGGAAAAACTCAGTTTCCGAGACTTTCCAACCGACCAACCGACCAAGGTGAGCCGAGGTGTCCTCAGGCCTTTCCGGCCGTTTCTGAGGCTCTCCGGCGCCCCCTAGCTCTGGCCACATGCGGTATTGCATGGCATTGAAGTCAATGCGGAACAAATTATTTTTGTTTCCATTGACTTCAATGGGGCAACTTGCTTTGATATGCGAGTACTTTGGATTACGAGCATTTTCCTGGAATGGATGCTCGTAATCCGAGGTTCCACTGTATTGCAAAGTTTGTATACAAAGACTCCAGATAGTTGCACTACAATAAAACAAAGACGATCCAGCAGGCTGATGGCTCCTATAGATACAAAGCCGCAAACGACGGCAAAGCGTGCGTGATGATATCGTAAACAAGCCCATTCCTACGCGTTTTGTCATCAGTGCGACAGGCTGTACCTGTACCAGGTAAACCAGAGCTATACAGACTGTGACAAATCTCGGGAAGGGCTCATTCACACGCGTGGCCAGGGGGCAGTAAGAGCAGGCAGTTAAGCAGTTAACCACCCACCTAAACACAGACATGCAGGCCCTCAGAGCTGTGCACATGGCAAAAATTCAACTGTATGATGCATTTAGCAGGTGGTACCACCTCGGAGTGCAGCCCATTTAAGTAAATAGAGCTGCGCCACAAGCCCCCGCTATCAGAACACAGTAACATAGTTGGGTGGATCCTCTAGCCGCCTCGCATGTGTGGACAGGGGAATAAAAAAAAAAACGATTCGTCTATAGGCAGCCTAAAACAAGTGTGTTACTGACTGGATCACCAGGTGAAAATAAAGGAAAAAAGCTCAAACAAAGAAAACGAATGCAGCCATAGTTAAAGTGAAATGAAATTTGAGCTAGGCACATATATCTGCAGTATTTTGTTATCTCTCTTCAAAGAGCCATGTCCTGTAGCTCTCTCCTGACCCGTTCCTCTGTTATCAGCCTAATTCTCTGACACATCAGATAAAAGCAGCCTGACATTTCTGTCTAGGGAGGTTGCAATAAATAGATTAGCAGGGAGCTGGCCCTGTTACAAAACACCTCTGAGAGTCTCTGCCTATGTGGAGAGGGGGTGTGTGCCTTTCCTCAGCAATTTTAGCTATCTTGGCTGTATGCCGAGACATCACACTCTGTGTTAAACAGGAAGAGAAAATTTCCTAACACGATCTGAACTCTCTAAACAGTATATAATGTGAAGACAGCAGATATACATGTAAAACCTATGTAGGGAGATTTGGTTCATCCCTGTGTATCATCTGAAGCTGTTCACTTCACTGGGTGTATGGAGGGTTTACATCCACTTTAAGGATTGATAAGCTGCAATATATTACATTTTTGTTTTGTGGATTTTATACCACTTTAATCTTGCGCAGTTTTCTAGTCTGCACATAAAGCTTCCATCGGAGCCTAATCACGCAGGTGTCTTGCTTAATAACAGGTTCCCTTTACAAGGTTTTCCTGTATCAGGAAACTCCTTTTACTCGACCATGTGAACCGTCTAGACAGCTGATATAAATGGCATCTGCCTATCACCTATTTATTCCGCTAGACATAAAAAGCAAACAACGCACAGACAGCTCATTCAATCATCCGGGAATTCATTCCGTGAACTGGATGTGATCTTGGCGTTCCGTAAACAGGTTGCGGAACCGAGGCCTGTGTTGTGCTTTCCTAAAAACTGACAGGTTGTTTAATTATCCTTGTGTCATTAAGTTTTAAACAGTCATATTTTTGCTAATGGACTGACTTAATTTGACAGATTGTCGTGGATTCTTGGAAAGCTCCGGTGGAAGCATCGCGCTCTCCATTTGGGGATGTCATTAAAAAAGGAAACCGTCACAAATTCTGGCTAAAATAATCTGCGGTTGTAAAAAAAACGGGAGCATCAATATTCACTTGAAGCGGAATCATTTGTTTATTAACCTATTAGCATGTTAAAAGTTAATTGTTTGAAGCACCCACTAATGAGTGCGTTTAATTTAATGCAAAAAAATTGAAACAAACAAAAGGAAGGGTTTAATAACCGTTTTGCAGGAGATGATTAGAAAAAAAGTTTTTCTGTATTGAATTGAATGTGCAAGATAAAAAAGAAAATCTAAAATGGAAATTGATTTTGGGGGGGGGGAAGAGGGAATTTAGCCTAAAAATTTATCACAGTGAAATTGGTTTCAGAAGGCACCTAAAGAATGCGCAAAGTGATTTTCAAAAGAATAAACTTTATTGATGTTTTTTATTGCCATAAGCAAGCTGTGTTTGGGAACATGTGCTTAAAAATATGAAAAAAATATATTTCATGTTTCCTACTGTCACCAAATACCAATCAGGATACCGATGTTGGTATGAAGGGGAGATTGGAGCGTATTTATTAGACTCCATTCACACTAGCCACATGCTAAAATTATTCACTTAAAGCAGGGTTTGTGAACCTGGGGTCCATAGACCCCTAATTGGTCCATGGATGGGTTTCAGGGGGTCGTGTGGGTCAGATAAAGAAGAATGTTTACATTCACTATACAGCCCTCCCCTTGTCTCAATCAATAGTCTCCCATTGAAAGAAATTATTCACTTGCCGACCGCCCCATAGCAGATTTACTGTTGTAGGGCGGCTGCGCTGCACAGGATCACGTATATATACAGTAGCTCACATTTTTGTAAATATTTTATTATATCTTTTCATGTGACAACACTGAAGGGACCAGTATGAGAGAGTGAGAGCGATAACACCAAATTTAACACACCTGCTCCTCATTCACAGCTGAGACCTTGTAACACTAATGAGTCAGATGACACCGGGGGGTGAAAATGGCTTATTGGGCCCAATTTGGACATTTTCACTTAGGGGTGTACTCACTTTTGTTGCCAGTGGTTTAGACATTAAAGGCTGTGTGTTGAGTTATTTTGAGGGGACAGAAAATTGACACTGTTATACAAGCTGTACACTCACTACTTTACATTGTAGCAAAGTGTCATTTATTCAGTGTTGTCACATGAAAAGGTATAATAAAATATTTACAGAAATGTGAGGGGTGTACTCACTTTTGTGAGATACTGTATATTCAATGCATTCCAAAGTTGTGTTTATGTGAATAGATTTCATCCAGGGCTGTCTTTAATATTGATTGGGCCCTGGGCAAACATTCCCCCCCTCCATTCTGAGACATACCAAAAAATATCAGGTAGACTCAAAATCAGTTTACTGCAGCAGATCACGCAGCGAATGAAATTGGTTGCCAGAAGTTACAGCCTATCCTTACCGCTCACTGATTGGTTGCTAGAGGTTACTGAACATTATTACAGCTTACTGATTGGTTGCTAGAGATTACAGCACATCATTACTGTTCACTGATTGGTTGCTACAGATTACTGCACATCATTACCACTCACTGATCAGTGGAGCAATCCCAAATAATTGTGCAAGTAAAGCGGCACATTAATAGACATGCTACAGAAGAGGGTCAGAGATTGCAGGCATACTACAGGAGAGGGTCAAGAAAACAACCGGAAGGCATATTAGATACTTAATTGACAAGAAGACAAACTGTATCCAATGATTTTCGGGGGAAAAAAAAGGATCCCCTTCATCATGTCTTAAAGCTAAGAGCAACAGTGTAAATTGCACTCTGTTTAGAATTCTTCTGAAGGTTAAATGTTTTCATGAGTGAGACAGCTTGGGTTTCACTCTTCACATAGATTATACTTCAGGAGTATCTAAACATTAATGTTCAACTTACACTATTGCTACTTTTTCTGATGAAGGGGGTTCTTTTGCCTCGAAACATGTTGTCTTCTTGTGATTTAAAGATTTAAAGCAGATCTTCACCCGAAAGGGGAAGTTCTGCTTCTTTGTATCCCCCTCCCCTTTAATTATTGTCACTTTTTGGGGTTCAGGAATGCAGGTACCTGGTTTTGACAGGTACCCGCTCCCACCTCTGCTCAGATCGATGTGACAACGTGGGAAACAAGCTGTGAACCCTTACTTAAGATACAGGCACCTGAACATGCAGCTGATTGAAGAATCAGCCTGGGTGAGGACAACGCTGGATCCCTGGACAGGTAAGTGTCCTTATATTAAGAGTCAGCAGCTACAGTATTTGACTTTTATGCCTTGTACACACGAGCGGAATTTCCGACGGAAAAAGTCAGACGGGAGCTTTTCATCTGATATTCCGTCTGTGTGTATGCCCCATCTGACTTTTTCCGTGGGAAATTCCGACGGAATTAGATAGAAAACATGTTCTCAATTTTTCCGTTGGAAAAAAATTTGATCGGAAATTCCGATCGCCTGGATGCTTTTCCGACAGAATAAACACCACGCATGCTCAGAAACAATTCAACGCATTTTCGGAAGCATAGAACTTAATTTTCTCGGCTCGTCGTAGTGTTTTATGTCACCGCGTTCTTGACGGTCAGATTTTAGTGTGTCCGTGTGTATGCAAGACAGCTTGAGTGGAATTCCGTCGGAACTCTGTCGGAAAAACCTTCGGAGTTTATTCCGACGGGAAAACCGGTCGTGTGTACAAGGCATTCGTTTTTCTGGGGGAGACTGGAGTTCCTCTTTAATTTGAATTCATAATAAAGAATTGTGGACTTAAAGAGGAAGTAACCCCCCCCCCGAAAAAACGGGATAAAATAAGACCCTGCAAGAGAAAGGCAAAATGAGCTAGTATGCATAGCATACTAGCTCATTATGTGGCACTTACCTGAAATCAAAGCCCCCGAAGTCCTCCTCGTTTCCCTCCGCCGCTCCCCTCGGAGCTTCTTCCTGGTATCGCCGCTCTGGCGCTGTGATTGGCCGGAGCGGCGATTATGTCACTCCTGCGCATGCGCGCGGGACCGGCATAATCCAGGCATGTCCCATTCATTATGCTGGGACGCTCAGTGTGCCTGTGCCGTTGTCTACGGCGCGCATGCGCCATAGACATTGGTGTAGTGTTTTCTGCAAATATCACCTTAACCGTGTAGGTTAAGGAGATATTTCTTGGACCTACAGGTAAGCCTTAATCTAGGCTTACCTGTAGGTGCAAGTTGTCAGTGGGTTTACAACCACTTTAAGAGCGGTACTTTTATATTCAGTTTTTACCAATCACAATATTACAGATTGTCATGGTTTCAGGGAAACACTCCTGGGAGTGACAGCGCACTAAAGATAGGGTGACCAGACATCCCCGGTTTCAGGGGACAGTCCCCTGATTGAGGACACTGTCCCCGGACCAAGTCTGTCCCCGGTTTTGTCCCCGGATTGGATTTGAACAGGGGCTGGGGAAATTTTAAAGACAGTCAGTGTAGAATAAAAAAAAAAAAAATTCTGAATTACACCCCCCCACTCCGCAGCTCCTACTAGCTTAGGGGGGGGGGGGTATTTTTTCCATTACCTGTGCCCCTTTCTGATGATCGTGTGCTGGTCAGAGCGGAGGGAATATTTCTTCCGTTTCGGGCGCATTCCCATTCAGCTCCGCTCGCATGTTCTTCTGCCTTGGCTCAAGTCCCAGCCAGCCTCCTGCCTGTTTATCTCCTTGCCTTCCCTGGTGGAGTGATCTTCCTCCGCTCCCCACCCAGTAGTAGCCGGGGCCCGGAGAGTAAGACTTGACAGGCTGTGAGGCGGGCGGCAGCGGCGGCGACGGGCAGAGAGTCGCTGATTGCCGCCATTACTAGTAAAAAAAAAATATGTCCCCGGATTTCATTTAAAAAATCTGGTCACCTTAACTAAAGAGGACCTGTTACCATTTGATAATACTATTGTGACTTCTTTAGTTGACCAAGCACAATCTGTAATTTTAAAAATCAAGGAAAATTTTTTAATGATTTAAAACCCAAGTGCTGTCATCACCACACGTGTGTTTACATTCTGCCACTGTGTTCCGAACGCGTTTCCTAAGTAGATTAACAGATGAAAACATCCTACTCGCTGTTGTTATTGTTCTGGATGTACTTTGTCTACCATATAAACACTACTACCAAAACACAAGCACCAATGTTTCCTTGAGACCTTTTCTGTGAACTTAGAAGAGGAATCACCAGAAGAGGGGTCTAACACAAATACCACTGTAGAGGGCTGTCCAGCACAAACACAACTAATCATCAATGCTGTCATCAACATCCACACGTACCTGTCTAACCAGCTAACTAAACATGCATACAACGGGCGGGACATTAAAAATGAATCCCACTGGCCTCATGTACAAACATATATCTCTCTGACCTCTGACCAGAGGAGACCTCCAGCTGGCCTTCTTTATGGGCCATTACTGACCTCTGCTTAAAGTTATATTCCAGAAGCAAACAACATTATGCCCACAAAAATGAGGATATGATTAACGAGGCAACTTCTAAATGTATCCATGGACAACTGCTTTTTTAAACCATTTTGTACATTAACGTTCCTCTGTAGATTTAGATTCATTTTATTATTATTTTTTTTACTATTCTCTATTTTATTGCTGTTGATGATGATGACAATAGACATTATCAATATTATTTCTGAAATTTGATTTTGTCATTTTGGATATCAGAATAAATTAGCAGATCTATTTTGATACAGTGATATCAAAAATCCTTAGTGTTACTAAACCCATAACAGTAAAATCAGTCTGTATATGCAGTAAAGCATGCTTGTTATACTCACTGTGAAACCTAAGGGGTTAATCCTCTGCATTGTGTAAAAAAGGCAGTTTGATCCTGTCCAAAACATGTCCAGAAAAGATAAAATTAGTGGAGTCAGGCTGCACATGCTCAGTTTGGTGTGTATTGCCAGAGAGTTTTTTTATTTTTTCTTGGGAGAGCGCATGTGATCAGTACAGGGTCAATCAACACTGTCCAGACAGAGGGTCAGAGGTCCTGCATCATGATAGGACAGCCAGTGCACTATGAAAATTCCTCCTACAAGCTTTAACTAGACACTGATAAAAGTCACAACAGTGACTGCTGATGAGAAAAGGTATTTAGCAGTTTATATTTACTAAAATAAATAAATTTCTATGTTCTGTGTACTGTCAGAGACCAGATATAGTGAATGCAGGGTGCTGGGTTTAGTAACACTTTAGGGCCCCATTCACACTTCAAATACATTTCTAATAAAAAGTGTGAATCACTTACAAAACCCAAATAAAGAGTAAATAACAATAAGACACTTGGTGAGTATAATTATTAGAATATATACCTCTCCATTAAAATAAAAGTCAAAAAAGCCAATGTAAGGTAGGGTGACCAGACATCCCCGGTTTTAGGGGACAGTCCCCGGATTGAGGACACTGTCCCCGGACCAAGTCTGTCCCCGGTTTTGTCCCCGGATTGGGTTTGAACAAGGGCTGGGGCCCCCACACCCACTCCGCCGCTCCTACTAGCTTAGGGGGGGTGTATTTTTTCCATTATCTGTGCCCCTTTCTGATGATCATGTGCTGGTCGGAGCGGAGGGAATATTTCTTCAGTTTCGGGTGCATGCCCATTCAGCTCCACTCCCATGTTCTGCCTTGGCTCAAGTCCCTGCCAGCCTCCTGCCTGCTTATCTCCTTGCCTTCCCTGGTGGAGTGATCTTCCTCCGCACCCCACTCAGTAGTAGCCAAGTCCTGGAGAGTAAGACTTGAGGCGGGCGGCAGCGACAGGCAGAGAGTCGTGATTGCTGCAAATACTAGTAAAAAAAAAAAATGTCCCCGGATTTCATTTTAAAAATATGGTCACCTTAATGTAAGGGCTAGGTATTTTTGGTTTTGCATCAGTTCCTAAAGCATTTTTGATGCTTAGTGAATTTTGGCCCCATGGTATATTAAAACTGACCTTAACCAGATCTCAAATTGAAGTCCAATTCTCATGTGCACTAACCCTAAAAATGAAACAATAATTGACCACCATTTTATTATTAATTAAAGGGTTTGTTAACCCACATTTCTTACTTTATATAATCTGCTCTGTCGTCTAAGGATTTGTCCCCCTGTGCGTGTGTGTGTTGTATATAAAAATAAAAGCTGTATATGCATTATTTGTGAGCGCTGATTAGCGGTCACGTGTTGTGCCGCATCTCTTCTCTCCACGCCTGACAGATGCAGCGGGAGGTGCTCAGATTCCCCCACTGACGTCAGTCTGTAGGGGTGGAGGAGGGAAGGAGGAGAGAGCCGGAGAGATACGGCGCATCACGTGACCGCTGATCATCGCTCACAGATAAGGTATATGTGGCTTTTTTTTTAATACAACACACACACAGGGGGACATATCCTTACAAGACAGAGCAGATTATATAAAGTAAGACATGTTATTGAAGCAACAACAGGGGAGGCAGGGGTGGGCCCTGACACAGGAGCCAACAGGCATGGAGGGGAGGGGGGAGGAGGACACAACAGCAGAGAGAAGAGACAGCAGGCTGCGGATGACAGAGCCACGCAAACTGACCACGGTTGTCACCAAGGCCACAAGAACTAGTGTCCCAATTGGAAGATTTCCCCTTTATTCCAGTTCTTGTGACAGCCCAAAATTTGTGATTTTCTTTCACTTTCTGTCTAGATAATAATTGTCTACAGGACAAATAGAGAGGGGGCACATACAGAAATAAAAACCCAATAGGCGTTCTAATCCCTCTCCACTCTTTCCAAAACATAAAAAAAATATTGCATTTATTTGTATTTTAAGAAAAAAAAGGCCTTTTTCAGGATGTTTCCTATATTATGCACATTCAGTGGAGACTATAGGCAATAGGGATGAGCTTTGTGTTCGAGTCGAACCCATGTTCGACTCGAACATCATCTGTTCAGCCATTCGCCGAATTGCGAACATTATGGGCCGTTCGCGCCAAATTCGAGTGGCGCGTCACGGCCCATAATTCACTGTGGCATCGCAGTCCATTGCTGGCTGATGATTGGCCAAGCATGCACTATGACCTGCATGCTTTGGCCAATCACAGCGCGCAAAAAACGGAGAGCCATAAGTGGCCAAAGCCAGGGTGGCTTTGGCCAATTATGTCTGAGGGTTTAGTACACGCCCCACCCTATATAAGGCCGCCTCCGTGGCAGCCTTGTGTAGTGTGTTGCGGTGTTGGTTAAAGAGAGAGCTTCCAGAAAGAGAGAAAAACAGTGTAATTTATATTGAGTTAGATAGAGCAGGCAGGCAGGTCAGTTAGCTGCAGTTACATCCTAGGTGTTGTATACATATTTATACACTGTATTCAGTTTAGCTAGATCCGTTCCTGTTATTCTCTATACTGTGACAGGCAGGCAGGTGATTGTGCTAGCTGCAGTGTTTCACTTAGTGTACTGTGTGCTTTGCATAGCGTTCACCTAAAGCTTACCTGAATACAATTAGTGGCGTTCTCATAATAAAACCACAGGCAGGGAGCTGCATTAATTTCATTTAGTGTACTGCAGTACTTCTGTCCTTTGCACAGCGTTCATTTAAAGGAACCTGAATACAATTTGTGGTGTTCTCATAATTAAACCACAGGCAGAGAGCTGCAAGTATTTTCAGTTAGTGTACTGTGTCCTCTGCACAGTGTTCATCTAAAATTAACTGAAGACAATTGCTGATTTTCTCATACTAATACCACAGCAGGCAGTTGATTCTGATAGCTGCATTATAATAAGTACAGAGATAGATATAGATATAGATATATATTTATATATATCTATATACATCCCACCTTTGTGCAGCTACATCTCACTGCAAGCCATTAGTATGTCTGGAAGGCAAACAAGGAGAGGCAGACAGTCACGAGGCAATAAAAGAGGGCAAGCAGGCTCTGTGTCTAGAGGCAACAGTGCTGATCGTGGACATGGTGCATCCTCTCCAGCACATGGCCGTGGGACACGCTTGTCCTTCTTTTTGTCTGCTGGCCATGTTGAGCCGCAACATGCCCAAGACTTGGTTGAATGGATGACCAAGCCGTCCTCATCCTCCTCATCCTCTCTCACCCAGGCTCAGGGTACTTTGTCTGGCAAAGCAGCTGCCAAAGCGGTCTCTTCCCTCGGCTCAATGGCATCAGTCACTCCTTCCCTAGCCCCACCATGTCCTCCTGAGGAGTCCCCGAACTGTTGGGTACATGCTCCAGGAGGATGCCCAGCGTTTTGAAGGCTCCGATGATGGAACCCAGCTAGAGGAAGGCAGTAACGTGAGCCCAGAGAGAGGGGGTAGTAACATGAGCCCAGAGAGAGGGGGTGCCCAACAAGGACAGCTATCTGGAAGTCATGTTCCCCCAGCTGCAGCATACTGCCAGATTTGCTCCAGTGATGAGGAGGGAGGGGATGATGAGGTCACTGACTCCACGTGGGTGCCTGATAGGAGAGAGGAGGAGGAGGAGGCACATCTCCAACGAGGCAGGATGCCTTCCACGGGCCAGCTTAAGGGCAGCACACCGGCTGCATCACACCGCAGAGCTCCGCATGTGCAGTTCTTTGGTGTGGGCCTTTTTTCAGACGTGTGCAGCAGATAGCATCGTTGCCATTTGTAACATATGTCTGAAGCGTATCTCGCGTGGCCAAAACATCAGCTGCTTGGGCACGACGTGCTTGACCAGACATATGTCGACCTGCCATGCAGTTCGTTGGCAAGCGTACCTAAAAGACCCACACCAAAGAACAAAGCGTACCTCTCCTTGTTCCTCATCAGCTGGGATCTCCAACCCCACTATACCTTCAGTCCTCTCTGAAACCTGCACTGAGAGGAATGAAGGTGTAGAACTAGGTGTGTCACAGCCATGTACTTGCGGGCAATTTGCTATTGGTACACCGACGTCAGATTGTACCAGGCAAATTTCCCTGCCCCAGCTGCTGCACCGCCAAAAGAAGTTTGCTCCCAGCCATCCACATGCCCAGCGGTTGAATGCTAGCTTGGCTAAATTGCTAGCACTTCAACTGCTGCCTTTCCAGTTGGAATGTGCGGTTCCTCTGTGGCAGGTTCCCAAACGCCACTTTTTCTCACGGAAGGCGATTCCGGCTCTCTACCGGCATGTGGAAGGCAATGTCTGGAAAGGGCGGTCAGCGGTAAGGTGCATATTACCGCTGACTTGTGGTCCAGCAGGCCTGGACAGGGACGTTACCTATCTTTCAGGGCATATTGGGTGTCTCTGCTGGCAGCTGGGAAAGATGCAGGACAAGGTGCAGTAGTGTTGGAGGTTGTTCCGCCACCACGCCTCCAAAATTTTACTACTGGTGATTCTGACACACCTCTCTCCTCCACCCCCTCCTCTTCTTCTTCCTCCATGGCCTCTACCTGTGCTTTGTCCTCAGAACCAGCGGTGCTCCGTAGGCGTTCAAGGGGCTACGCAAGTATGCAGGCAAAAAGATGCCATGCGGTGCTTGAGCTGGTGTGCTTGGGGGACAGGAGCCACACTGGGGCAGAGATTCTGTCAGCTCTGCAGGGGCAGGCTCAGAGGTGGTTGACACCATGCCAGCTTAAGCCAGGAAAGGTGGTTTGCGACAATGGCACCAACCTCCTCTCCGCCCTCCGAGAGGGACAACTGACCCATGTGCCCTGTTTGGCTCAGGTCCTTAACTTGGTGGTGCAGCGGTTCTTGGGCAGGTACCCGGGCTTACAGGAGGTCCTGAAGCAGGCCAGGAAACTCTGTGGGCATTTCCGTCGGTCATATAATGCCAGTGCTCGGCTGGCTGACCTGCAAAAGGATTACAACCTGCCCAAGAACCGCCTAATCTGTGACATGCCCACCAGGTGGAACTCTACGTTGGCCATGCTGCAGCGGCTGCACACGCAGCAGAGGGCCATCAATGAGTATCTGTTGCAATATGGCACCAGGAAAGGGTCAGGGGAGTTTGGATTTTTTTCCCCACGCCACTGGGCCATGATCAGGGATGCATGCACTGTCCTGACACCATTTGAGGAGGCCACGAGGATGGTGAGCAGTGACAGTGCATGCATCAGTGACACTGTCCCTCTTGTCCACCTGTTGGAGCACACGCTGCGTGGAATAATGGACAGGGCACTTGAGGCAGAAAAGAGGCAGGAAGAGGAGGACTTCCTTACCTCTCAAGGCCCCCTTTATCCAGTGTTCCTGCTGGCCCGCCTATCACACAGGAAAAGGACGAGGAGGAGGAGGAGGAGGATTGTGTCAGCATGGAGGTGGAGCCTAGCACTCAGCATCAGCAGCAGTCTTCAAAGGATCAATTACTGTCCCAAGACACCCATGGACTTGTACATGGCTGGGAGGAGGTGGCTGCGGATCATGTCGTCCTGAGTGACCCAGAGGACTCTGGACCAAATGCCTCAGCAAACCTACGCTGCATGGCCTCCCTGATCCTGCAAAGCCTGCGGAAGGATCCTCGTATTCGTGCGATCAAGGAGAAGGATCATTACTGGCTGGCAACCCTCCTTGATCCACGTTACAAGGGTAAGGTTGCGGACCTTATCTTGCCATCACAGAGGGAGCAGAGGATGAATCATCTTCGGAAGGCCTTGCAGAATGGTCTGTGCAACGCGTTCCCAGAGACTGGGAGGTTACAAATTCCTGGTCCTGGACAACGTGTTGCTGAGGCTTCGGTCAGTCAAAGAAGGAGCGGTTTAGAAGGTGGCTGTCTTACCGATGCGTTCAGACAATTTTTTAGTCCGCAGTCCTAAGGTATGATCAGTTCCAGCAACCATCGCCAGCGTCTGGTTTACATGGTACAGGAATACCTAGGGGCAAGATCAGACTTGGACACCTTTCCCACCGAAAATCCTCTGGGTTACTGGGTCTTGAGGATCGATCACTGGCCAGAGCTTGCATAGTATGCAATTGAGCTACTGGCCTGTCCTGTATCCAGCGTTCTTTTGGAACACACATTCAGTGCTGCTGGAGGCTTTGTAACCGATCGCAGGGTGCGCCTGTCCACCAACTCGGTGTATCGACTGACCTTCATAAAAATGAATCAGTCTTGGATCACCACCAGCTACCAAGCACCTGATGCTGATGTAACCGAATATTTTTTTTTTAAATGTCAGATCCCTTTAAGACTGCCTATGCTGATGCTGAGTGACTATCCTGTTATGCTGAGTGATTATCCTCTTCCTCCTCAATGTTCATGTTGATAGCTTGTAAGAAAATTTTTGGTTCTGGGCACCGCCACCAGTGGCTAAGGCTCAATTTTTCTGCCCCTGTTTAACAGTGGCGTGTAATTCCAATTTTTGCTGCGATACTTTGCAGCAGGGCTCATTCCTGCACTCCAACTATAGTATCTGTGAGGGGTTGCAGTGTTGTGGCACCAGCACCAGTGCCTACGGCCCAATTTTTCTGCCCCTGTTTAACAGGGGCGTGTAATTACAATTTTTGCTGTAATACTTTGCAGCAGGGCTCATTCCTGTGCTCCAACTATAGTATCTGTGAGGGGTTGCAATGTTGTGGCACCAGTGCCTAAGGCCCAATCTTTCTGCCCCTGTTTAACAGGGTTTAACAGGGGTGTGTAATTACAATTTTTGCTGCAATACTTTGCAGCAGGGCTCATTCCTGCGCTCCAACTATAGTATCTGTGAGGGGTTGCAGTGTTGTGGCACCAGTACCAGTGCCTAAGGCCCAATTTTTCTGCCCCTGTTCAACAGGGGCATGTAATTACAATTCTTGATATAATAGTTCACAGCAGGGTGTTCCAGTGCTCACCAAGAGTAACTGTGAGGGCTTACAGTGTTGTGGCAACACCAACACCTAAGGCTAAAATTTCTGCAGAGTACATAGGGCAGGCCCCTCCTTTCAAACATCTGACTTTCAAACGACTCCTACTTACAAACGGAGGGAGACAACAGGAAGTGAGAGGAAATCTACCCCTAGGAGGGGAAATTCTCTCCTGTAAGAGTTAATATGGGAAAAAGGTGTCTCCTCTCCACTGATGCTTTATCACCAATCCTTGTTTCCCTAAAAAAAAAACGAATTTTCAAAATCCAATTGTCATTGGGATGGAAAGTGAGGTGAAATGTTATGAACAGGTGCACAGAAAGCAAAACAAATGTTACAGGGGTGATAACCCTTCCCTATGTTTTCCAAAAAGCTTCAAAATAGATTTTTTGGCTGGAGCTACACTTTAAAAATGTACCAGTTCAAAATTACAAACAGATTCTACTTAAGAACAAACCTACAGTCCCTGTCTTGTATGCACCGCCTGTATACTGCTGTTCAGAGTATATAGGGCTTGGGGGCCTTTCCTTTTTTTAATTTGGGTGTGGGGTTCCCCTTAATATCCATACAAGACCCAAATGGGCTGGTAATGGGCTGGGGGGGTACCCATGCCGTTTTTCTCAATGATTTTCATCCATATTGCCAGGACCACACATTACATTAAAGCCGCAAGCAGTTTAAATGATTTTTATTCCTTTAGAAATGTCATTTTGTGCAGGGACAGTTCTAAACACGGGAAACATGCGCCACTTTACAGGCATACTATAGACACCCCCCAGGCACGATATTTAAAGGAATATTTCACTTTTATTTTTTCACTTTAAGCATCATTAAAATCACTGCTCCTGAAAAAACGAACGTTTTTAAAACTTTTTTTGCATTGATACATGTACCCTGGGGCAGGACCCTGGTCCCCAAACCCTTTTTAGGACAATAACTTGCATATTAGCCTTTAAAATTATCACTTTTGATTTCTCATGTTCGAGTCCCATAGACTTTAACGGTGTTTGAAAGTTTGCGCAACCGAATCTGGGGGTGTTCGGCTCATCCCTACCAAATATATAGGCTCTCCCAGCAGGCCAAGGGATTCAAGAAAGCCCCTGCTCATTGGCTGAGATACCCCATATACCCATAACCTGGCCTTTGGTTGCCCTACTCATATATAATACCACAAAGTTCCCGGCCACCTAGTGGTAGAAAAGAAAAGTGCAACGAGGCCAAACTTAGGGGGAAATCAATAGATCTCTATCAACTGCAGGAGCTACTCCTGACAATAAATTTGTAGAGGAGCTCCATGACTAAACCCCAGGGTGCTACATATTTATTTTGTATTTATTTATTCATATATTATTACTATTACATTTTTCCTTTGAGCAGAAAATCACTCAAAAACGTGCAACAAAATGCACGAATACGCACAAAACCGCGCATTTCCATTAATTCCTGTGGTAATAAAAATGTGACAAGAACGCCCAAATCTGCCTGATTTGAGCGACAAAAAAAGCTCCAGAACTTGTTTGAGCTTCATTTGTTTGGCTTCAGGCGATTTGGAGTGGGGATGTGAACCATCTCCATAGAGAATTTTCCCCCTTCCAGCGTTTTGGAGCTTGAAGCTTCAAGCTCCAAAACGCTCAGGTGTGGATGCAGCCTAAGAAACACATTTAAAAGTTTTTGGAATGTACAGTATCTATACTCCCTGTTGACTCCACCAACTGTGAAAGGGTGTTCTCCCTATCCTAGAGTTACCAGTCAAAGATTTGTATATTGCTATCATATCCCCTCTTAAGCATCTTATCCTGTACGTTTTGAAAAGCAGAGCCATTTCATGGGACAAATTTTTAAAAGCTGTGACATTCCCAGGAGATCAGGGATGTGACAGCTACAGACCACTGAAAGTCACGAGTCGGTGTGGTCACTCCAGGTTAAATCGCTTTGCTGCTGTTTGCACATAATCCTCACAGTCATATCTTATTAGTGGTCTTGCGGTTGCTGAATAGGCTGCAATTCTTTCTTGCCCGCGTGCCTTTACAAGGACAAACACCACAACCTCCTGCATCTGGCTCTAGCACCCCTGGTGAAAATGTCACCTGTCACCGGAAAGCCGAACAGCAACTTCTCTGTGAACATGTTGCGTTTGGATTAAGCAGCAGAGGATGCAATTATGAATGGTATGTAGCAGTAATCAGCTCTTCTTCTCCAGGGTCACTAATGGGTCAGGCTTATTATGCATGTGTACATCTAGTTAATAAATAGCAACTACCATTTTAAAGATAACGCAATTGAAAACTCATTTGTAACTTCACAAGAAAAAAAAAAACACACAGCTGTTATCACCTCTTCATCTGTTTCATTTACATTATTTTCAAGGTAATTAAAAAAAGTATTAGAAAAAAAAATTGACATAAATCATCACACTGAGAGACACTGGATTTAATCTTATGTTAAAGCTAAACTCTAGGCCAACGCTATATACACACATGAAATAAATACATTAGAGCTGTTTTACCTTCCAAAGGATTTGTATTTCTGTCCATCTAGTCTCAAGATTTACACAGCTGTGCTACACAGCATGGCCCTCTTTAGCAGGGAAGGGGTCCCGATCTTTCTATGTTGCAGTTTTCCTTTCACTTAGTGAATGGACAGTGAAAGGAGAAGCAGCGTGCTGATAGTCACTCTACTCACTTTTCCTATCTGCACCGCAGTACTGCTTGTCTCCTTTTACTACTTCATTTCTTACAAAGATCACAGGTCACATTGTTTACATTAAAAAAATACATTAAATTATTCATTATTACATTTGTGTGAGCCTTTTATATCTGCTTAGGGTTCAACTTTAAAGTGTAAGTTCACCTTTTCTCTATTGGACAATTGGATTTACCTCCGTGGGTGATTAGCTGACAATAACCATGCAGCCCATGCATCAGCGGTCCATGGATTGGAAATCATTGCTATTCTCCCTCTTCTCTGTGCAGCGCTTCTGGGATGGATCAGAGCAATTCTGATTGGTGTTGGTGCTGACCAATCAGAATTGCTCTGATCCATTCCGGAAGTGCTGCACAAAGAAGGAGGGAGAAGAGTAGGGATTTAAAATTCCCGGGCTGCTGCACAGGCTGCGTGGGCACTGCTGTGTGCTAATATTGAGTGGGGATATATCCCAAACTCCTGTGTCTATGACACCGTAATCAAATTGGATATTGGGACTTTGAATGAGTCATGTGTATGCAGCATAATGAGTGGAATGGAACCTATTTTTTCCGGGTCATGCGTTGTGATTCCCTGTGCAGGGCAGCACACATTCCCGGAACAAAAAAACCTCCAATTAAACATTTGATCAATTTATGGTTCATGAATTCACATAGTACCCAATATAACATAGATTGTGTCATGTAAAAATGCATGACACACAGTTTCAAAAAGAAACATAATAATAAATTAGAAATGAACATGATCAAGTTGACATATTTAATATACATAATTAATACAAAAAGAGCAGTTGATAAATAAAATAAAATACGTATACAGATCCAATAATGTACAATCATCATAAAAAAATTAATGAAATCATACAGTAAAGTGCATAGTTAAAAAAGGCTGGTATTGGCATCCTTTAATCAAATGACTCATGTGTCTTGACGCGTTTCGTGGCAGTTGTAGCCACTCATCAGGAGAAGAATGCATATACTTTGGCTACAGGGCAAAAATGGAAAAGAATGGATGAATAAATAAATGCTTAAAGGGTATTCCATGAACTCTATAAGAGGGAACTGAGAACTAATACGTTACCTATTGTGATACCCAGGTGTATATATATATATAGAGGCCAAAGCGACTACCCACGATGGAGTGGGATGGTGGCTCTGCATTAGCTTGTCTCGCCCGGGGTTGAGGCGGAGGTAACCCCCCTTCCCCCACAGAGGCTCCAGAAGGGCCAAAGGGGGGCACAGTGGACACATGCGGCCAAGGGGCAGAACCGTGAGCCACGACACACCACCGGGGATGAGGCCGATCCATGACATGCATGTCAGGCTCTGGGGAGCGAATGAATGAAAAAACAGAAACCAAAAATAAGAAACCAGGGTAATAAAGGGGATGCAAATGAAATAAAAGGTGAGTGTGTGGTGTGATCAGTGAGATGTGAAAAGGGCTGTTGGGGGTATGTGTAAGGGATATATCTAAATGAATACCTACAGTAATATGTCAAATAAATGTCCTCGGACAAACCGTAAGTGTGAGAAGGATGTGTGGAATGTTCTAAACACACCTTGGAAACTGGGAAAGATATGTGAGGGAAATCTCAAACAAAATTCAATAAAATATCAGGACATAATGGTCCTGCAAGGTGAATAAAGTATGGTGTGTATGCTGACATAGATATGAAGAGTGAAAGTGTGTGTATGTGAAGGTGTGTGTGAACATATGTACTGAGTGAAATGAAATGAGTTGGAAAACCCCCTCAGAGATACCTGAATCAGAGGCATCCATGGATGCACTCCCTCCCCGGAAGGACATGGCGTGGAATGAGCCCCCGGCATGTCCCGGCCGCACTATATCAACAGGTGGGGGGCGAGTCCCCGCCAACGTCATGCAATGGTGTGCAAACCATTGGTGGATAGGGCAGAGTCCCGCCTTCGGCAATGAAGCCTTTGGCGGAGGCCCGCCCAACCCCCAGGTGCACATCAGATGAAATGGCACCAAAATGCCGGGGGCTCACTTCAAGCCATGTCCTTCCGGGGAGGGAGTCCATCCATGGATGCCTCTGATTCAGATATCTCTGATGGGGTTTTCCAACTCATTTCATTTCACTCAGTACATCTGTTCACACACACCTTCACATACACACACTTTCACTCTTCATATCTATGTCAGCATACACACCATACTTTATTCACCTTGCAGGACCATTAAGTCCTGATATTTTATTGAATTTTGTTTGAGATTTCCCTCACATATCTTTCCCAGTTTCCATGGTGTGTTTAGAACATTCCACACATCCTTCTCACACATACGGTTTGTCCGAGGACATTTATTTGACATATTAGGTATTCATTTAGATATATCCCTTAAACATACCCCCAACAGCCCTTTTCACATCTCACTGATCACACCACACACTCACCTTTTATTTCATTTGCATCCCCTTTATTACCCTGGTTTCTTATTTTTGGTTTCTGTTTTTTCATTCATTCTCTCCCCAGAGCCTGACATGCATGTCATGGATCGGCCTCATCCCCGGTGGTGTGCCGTGGCTCATGGTTCTGCCCCTTGGCCGCATGTGTCCACTGTGCCCCCCTTTGGCCCTTCTGGAGCCTCTGTGGGGAAGGGGGGTTACCTCCGCCTCAACCCCGGGCAAGACAAGCTAATGCAGAGCCACCATCCCACTCCATCTTGTGTAGTCGTTTTGGCCTCTATATATATACACCTGGGTATCACCATAGGTAACGTATTAGTTCTCAGTTCCCTCTTATAGAGTTCATGGAATACCCCTTAAGCATTTATTTATTCATCCAATTCTTTTCCATTTTTGCCCTGTAGCCAAAGTATATGCATTCTTCTCCTGATGAGTGGCTACAACTGCCACGAAACACGTCGAGACACATGAGTCATCTGATTAAAGGATGCCAATACCAGCCTTTTTTAACTATGCACTTTACTGTATGATTTCATAAATTTTTTTATGATGATTGTACATTATTGGATCTGTATACGTATTTTATTTTATTTATCAACCATGGGCGTCCGCTCCATAGGGCAAGGGGGGTCGTTTGCCCCCCGGAATCGAGAAGGTATTGGCCAAATTGGCAGTGTTCTACACCCTCCGCCGCCCTTACACCCACTTCCAGCCCCGCTGTACCTGCTGAAGGTGAGAAGGAAGGAGAGCCAGGCTGTGTGTGCGGTATGGAGGGAGCAGGAGATGTCCTACAACATGTGTGAGTGTGTGTGACTGCAGAGACATGACGTCATAGGACACGTCATACATATGGTCAGTGTGGTCAGTGTGCAGTGTAGTGGTCAGTAGTCAGTGTGAAGTGTCCAGAGGTGCAGGGTGCTGCTGTGTAATGTAAAGGGGTCCAGTGATGCAGGGTGCTGTGTAATGTAAAGGGGTCCAGTGATGCAGGGTGCTGTGTAATGTAAAGGGGGTCAGTGATGCAGGGTGCTGTGTAATGTAAAGGGGGTCAGTGATGCAGGGTGCTGTGTAATGTAAAGGGGTCCAAAACTGTGGGGTGCTGTGTAATGTAAAGGGGTCCAGTGATGCAGGGTGCTGTGTAATGTAAAGGGGTCCAAAACTGTGGGGTGCTGTGTAATGTAAAGGGGTCCAGTGATGCAGGGTGCTGTGTAATGTAAAGGGGTCCAGAGCTGTGGGGTGCTGTGTAATGTAAAGGGGTCCAGTGATGCGAGGTGCTGTGTAATGTAAAGGGGTCCAGTGATGCAGGGTGCTGTGTAATGTAAAGGGGTCCAGAGCTGTGGGGTGCTGTGTAATGTAAAGGGGTCCAGTGATGCAGGGTGCTGTGTAATGTAAAGGTGTCCAGTGATGCAGGGTGCTGTGTAATGTAAAGGGGTCCAGTGATGCAGGGTGCTGTGTAATGTAAAGGTGTCCAGTGATGCAGGGTGCTGTGTAATGTAAAGGGGTCCAGTGATGCAGGGTGCTGTGTAATGTAAAGGGGTCCAGTGATGCAGGGTGCTGTGTAATGTAAAGGGGTCCAGTGATACAGGGTGCTGTCTAATGTAAAGGGGGTCAGTGATGCAGGGTGCTGTGTAATGTAAAGGGGGTCAGTGATGCAGGGTGCTGTGTAATATAAAGGGGGTCAGTGATGCAGGGTGCTGTGTAATGTAAAGGGGTCCAGAGCTGTGGGGTGCTGTGTAATGTAAAGGGGTCCAGTGATGCAGGGTGCTGTGTAATGTAAAGGGGTCCAGTGATGCAGGGTGCTGTGTAATGTAAAGGGGTCCAGTGATGTAGGGTGCTGTGTAATGTAAAGGGGTCCAGTGATGCAGGGTGCTGTGTAATGTAAAGGGGTCCAGTGATGCAGGGTGCTGTGTAATGTAAAGGGGTCCAGTGATGCAGGGTGCTGTGTAATGTAAAGGGGGTCAGTGATGCAGGGTGCTGTGTAATGTAAAGGGGGTCAGTGATGCAGGGTGCTGTGTAATGTAAAGGGGTCCAGAGCTGTGGGGTGCTGTGTAATGTAAAGGGGTCCAGTGATGCAGGGTGCTGTGTAATGTAAAGGGGTCCAGAGCTGTGGGGTGCTGTGTAATGTAAAGGGGTCCAGAGGTGCAGTTGTGGAGAGGGGGTACACAGTAGTGACAAAGAGATATTTAAAGATGCAGGGGGCACAGTGGGGTGTTTTTACATTTTAACGTGGGGGGGTCGCTTTTAAACCCCGCTAGCGGTCGAAGAAATGGTAAAATGCGACTGTGTATCGCCGCTGCTGAAGAGCCCCCCCCCCCAAAACATTTCAGCGGATGCCCATGTTATCAACTGCTCTTTTTTGTATCAATTATGTATATTAAATATGTCAACTTGATCATGTTCATTTCTAATTTATTATTATGTTTCTTTTTGAAACTGTGTGTCATGCATTTTTACATGACACAATCTATGTTATTTTGGGTACTATGTGTATTCATGAACCATAAATTGATCAAATGTTTAATTGGAGTTTTTTTTGTTCCGGGAACGTGTGCTGCCCTGCACAGGGAATCACAACGCATGACCCGGAAAAAATAGGTTCCATTCCACTCATTATGCTACATACACATGCCTCATTCAAAGTCCCAAAACCTTTCTTTTTTCCTTTACTACATACTGTACATACATGGGGATGGAGGCATGTGTATGATACATTTGGCTTGGGCGTTACGAGGTCACTCTCTCCTTTTTTATTTTTCGCAAATTTGATATTGTTTCCTCTTTCAAAGGCCGTGTGGAGACTCCATACTGCCTTTGAAAGAGAAAATAATAACAGCCCTGAAGAAGGGGGGAATCTCTGTTCCCCGAAACATGTTGGCTTGACCATTTGTTGTTTCTTTCAATAAAACAACTATAAATTCACCTTTACTCTGCTTCTCATTGGATATCGGGTGCTCCTTTCACCTACCCTTACAAACATATGCGGTACCGGCCTTCAAGGTCCTACCCAGAGGTAGCAGCGCAAGTCCTCCAAAAAGGGCTCACCACCACCCTTCTGTTCAGTTGGACTGGAATCAACAGGAGGGAACTCTCCCTACCCACACCAACCATCACCCAGTCACAGACCCTCAACTGAGTGAGTCAGTCCACTGTGATCTCCAACCCGAAAGAGCATCTCTAAAGTAAGCAGAGTATAGCTCCATTCAAGTCTACACGAAGTTCCTGCACTGGTGTGTCCAGGCTTGAGGATGTAAACACCAGATGAGGTCGCCATCACAACCAAGAGGTAAGAAAGCACCTAGTGGGGTGGGTTCTAGTTTAGATAAGGTTAGGGGGCTATGAAGGGTGTTTTCTTTCATTACGTTTGTACTTGAAACTTATAAAGAGAAGACTGATAGGTGGGCTGGTAGTTGAGTTTTAGTACCATATTACAATTTTCAGGATATCAAAAGGCACCAAAAGTTTTGTGAACTTTTAGGCTTCATGTACACTGCTGCTGGTAAACGGACGTTTAGGAGCAGTTGGGTGTTTTTTTCAGCTGCCCCTGAACTCTTCTCCATATTATCTTATCAGTACATGTACACAGGGTAGTTTATAGTTATTTCTAGGCAGTTGAGGATAGAAGCATTTTTTGGAAAGCAAAAAAATGCATTCAGGACGGATGTTCAGAGGCATTTGAAATGCCAAATGCCTGTAACAGCTTGTAAACACGGTAACTCGCATTTAGCCGCATTTTGTTTACAGGTGTTTTTCATGGAGATACATTTTTGACTATTTGGAAGAAAAAAAACACCTCTAAACGCAAACGCGGCTAAATGTGGCAAACCGTGGCATGTAAACGCGGCAAAATGGATGTTACTATCTGTCACGTTAAATTGTTCAGGAGAAGTTTTAAAACGCCCCGTGTATATGAAGCATAAAGATGCTAAAAAAATGTAATCCTGAAACAATCCATTAACTGAAGTCCAATTTGTATTAATTTCATACATCTATTAAATTACACATTAAAACTTCTCAATACAAAAGAAGCATTTGAAATCCTTTTATATATATTCAAAATTACATATGCAATCATGAAATGCAAGTACAAAATTAAAAACTATTTAACATATATAATATATATACAGTTGTGCTATTCCTCTAAAAAAAAAAAAGTCAGATCCAGATGTGAATTACTAAAGTCCGTGAATAAAGTGCAAATACAAAAGTGCAAGTGGTGATGTTACTCTTCACAGTGCAGACATCAGGGTGCTGTGCTCCCCTCCTATGTGCCCTCACTTACCGGCAGTTGTTGACTCTAAATTTTAGAGTCTATATGGTTAAGGTACAAAGAAAAGGAGCAGCTGCTCCAGGTGTATGATGATAACCTGAGGTGGAGTGTCTCGTAGAGTGCTAGCCCCGGCCCGCCTCCGTGGGAAACTTGTAAGAAAAGAAATGGCTGCACATCCAGGAATTCCGGTTGCTTTTTATTGTTCAAAGTGATAACACCAAAGACACCAACACGTGGTCACGTAGACGCGTTTCACACAAACATCTTGTGCTTAATCATTACTTTGAACAATAAAAGACAATCGGAATTCCTGGATGTGCAACCATTTCTTTTCTTACAACTATATGGTTAAGGTAATCTCATCCAGTGCTGTTGTTCTCTATCTCCTTCACTCCACTTGGGCAATGGCAGGGTTTAGTGATATGTTTTCATTCATATAGAGGATTACAAAAAGGTCTACACATTATTTAAAATTAAAAAGAATATAAAATTACACTCACAAACAATGATGTAATCAGAGCATGAAATGCCGGTCCAGAAGTCCACACTAACGTGTTTCGCTCCTCCCACAGTCTTCAGAATTTGGGGATGCCGGTGATTGGATGTTATTTTATATTAATCGCCCCTCCTACTACTCCCACATAACCACCTACTACACCAAATTCCTGACAAAATTTCCACTTCCTCTTACCACCATATTAGGAGTAAAATTTGGGTGTATGATTTCTAATATCACTTCCGCTTCCTCTTACCACCATATTGGAAATTGAATCTCAGAGTATATTATGTGTCTTACTATAGGAATCAACGGAAACTGCCATGTTGCTACACCCGATGCCTCAATCATATCATACCTAAAATTATTGTATAAAAATATTTTAAAGTGGAGGTGATGTGGGTTAAATCTCCATATATCAATTACACATTATATAAATGTATATATTATATATTCCTAACATTGTTCTCTATTAGTATGCGTTATCTCTCTTACAGATTTAAATATACTGTTTTTTAACACCTATAAATTGTTATGAACATATTATAATATAAAATGCATATATTTTCTACTCATAGTATTTCTATAATAAATGAATTAAATAAAATACAATATTAAATCCTTACAAATATATTTATGTGTGCATATATATGTGTGCGCATATATAAATATACCCAGCATGCAATATTATGCATGACTCCTTGTTGAATAACTAAATATTGGTAATAAAACGACTTGTGCATAACAGAAAATTTTGTTTAGTTTTGTTTTGTTTTCATTTGTAAAATACATAATTTTGTTCTGTTATATTCATTATGTTACGTTAATTTGTTTTCGTTAATTTGTTTTTGGATAATTCGTTATTTCTATTTCTGAGTGTCGATATTTGTTATACTGATTTGATTTGTTTTGTATGTATATTGATTCTATTCGATATTTATGTATTGTGACAGCAGGAAGGTAAAGTCACCTGGTTGCATCCAGGGGGGTAGATATATTTCTCCCAGATTCAGGCTTTATGCTGACTTATACAACTAAGGTGGAGAGTTGTATAAGCCCAGCTGATGCTAGTAGGCTCATGGATGACTCATACCTCTAGGGAGAGTGTGGGGCGTCGTACAGACAGGGAGTTGATAAGGCCAGCTGAAGCTTGTCAGCTCATTTAGGCCTCTATAAGAACTCCCAGATTCATTAGGTGTTAGCTCATGCCTGGAACCAGACCTGTGTGGACTGTCTAGGGAGAGTGAACCCCTGTGCGGTGAGGCAAAGCCTGTGTGGCTATTTGTTTGGACTTTTACTAAACCAGGGACTTAGGGACTAGGACAGCACCAGGCTGATCCCAGTTGTTAGTTTAGGAAACCTGCATGTTTAGTCAGAGGTCAAACTGACCAGGATTTATTTTGTTTGTTTCTTTTTGGCTTTGCTGTGTTTTTGTCACTGTACATAGAGAAATAAACCGCACCTTTTGATTTTGAAAACCACAACCTCCGTCTGCTGGCCCTGTTTTTGTGTGGGGAGCCCAACCAGGGGGTCACACACACCCGCTACCGAGTTAACCCCCTCACAGTTGGTGGAGAACCAGTGGCAGTTTTTTTTAAGCCAGCATGGAGGAGATACTGAAACAGCTGGCTCTAGCAAATGCCAATCAACAGCAGACAAATGCAGGTTTGCAAAGGAGCCTTGCAGCCCAGCAGCAAGCTCATCAACAAGCCCAGCAGCAATCTGAGGCCCGCTTCATAGACCTGTTACAGAAGCAAGAGCAGAGACTACAACAAATGGAAGCAGTAATGCAGCAACGTCCGCAGACCAGTGAGGAAAGCCGTCCCACTAATACCGCGTCCTTTGGGGTGAGTCGTTTATTGACAAAAATGACTGGAGAGGATGATCCAGAGGTATTTTTGACCACATTTGAAAGGACTGCTGAAAGAGAAAAGTGGCCTGAGGAGCAGTGGGCTGGACTGGTGGCTCCTCTGTTAACTGGTGAATCGCAGAAGGCTTACTATGACCTAGAGCCTGACCAAGCAAAAGACTATGTGATGCTAAAAGCTGAAATATTGGCAAGGCTGGGTGTCACCCTGGCTGTCCGGGCTCAGCGTGTGCATAACTGGACTTTCCAGCTTGGAAAACCCCCCAGGTCTCAAATGTATGATCTCATTCACCTGAGCAGGAAGTGGCTACAGCCAGAGACTTTGTCCGCACCAGAGATTGTGGAACGTGTTGTAATGGATCGGTTTTTGAGAGCTCTTCCTACTGCCATCCAAAAGTGGGTAAGCCATGGAGACCCAGAGACGGCCGGTGGTCTTGTGGATCGTGTAGAGAAATACTTGGCTACAGAGAACCTGACGGCCTCTTCCAGAAACACTCGGACTTTCCACCCTAAGACCAGACCATCCCCAGGGGCGGATAAGAGGATTCCAAGGGGTGAGGGTGGAGAGAGTGAGAGGGTGGGAGCTCTACCCCAAGTTTGGCGAGAACAGCCTGGGAAATCAGCGGCTCAAGAGGCCGCAAGAAGGATCGTTTGCTACCGCTGCCGGCAAGCGGGACATATTGCAGCCAATTGCCCGGTTGTGGAGGAACCCATGCAGTGTGACTTTCTGACGGGCAGACGTCAGTCGCTGTGTGCGACAGTCGCATGCACTGCCATTCGAGGAATTGAGAAACATTTATGCAAAATGTGTGTTAATGGTAGAAATGTTGTGGTATTGCTGGATTCAGGTAGCCTTGTGACCCTGATAAAGGCTGAGTTAGTTAAAACAGAGGTCTCTGGGAATAGCAAGGTAGCTGTTATTTGTGTGCATGGGGACACCCGAGAGTATCCAGTGACTACAGTGTGTTTCGAGACCCCCAAAGGTACCCTCTCTCATCCAGTGGGCTTAGTATCTCAGTTACCGCATGACGCCATTGTGGGAAGGGATTTTCCGAAGTTCTGGGAACTGTGGGATGATCCTGAGCCCCCCACTGGTGCCCCTATGTACCAGGAATGTGATAGCCAGAACTCCTCTGAGAGTGGTGAGGACTCTCCAGAATTTCCCTTGTCAGTATTTGCAGGGGAGACTCAAGAAACTAGAGAGGAGCCCACCTCCTCAGACGAAAACCTACCGTCTGTGGAGTTTTCTGATCTGGAGGTTCACAGGGAAAATTTTGCCACAGAACAGTTAAAAGACCCCGCCCTAATAAAGGCACGGGAAAACGTAGTGGAAATAGATGGCGAGTTAGTGAACCCAGATAATACCTGCACTTACCCATACTTCAGCGTAGAGAAGGACCTACTGTATCGGGTGGCAAAAAGGGCAGAAGAAACCGTTGAGCAGCTGGTGGTGCCCAAACCTTACAGGAAGTTGGTGTTGGAGTTGGCCCATGGGCACATTCTTGGAGGTCATCTGGGGACAGAGAAAACCCGAGAGAGGGTATTACAGAGATTCTATTGGCCTGGGGTGATGAAGGACATAGAAAATTATTGTTCCTCCTGCCCTGTGTGTCAGAGGTCGGCCCCGATGCCACATTTCCGTAGCCCGCTGGTCCCTCTACCCATCATTGAGGTCCCGTTTGAGAGAATCGCAATGGATTTGGTAGGTCCTATAATCAAGTCCGCTAGGGGGCACCAGTACATATTGGTTATAATGGACTATGCCACCCGTTATCCAGAAGCGATCCCTCTCAGAAATACCTCGGCCAAAACCATAGCCAAAGAGCTATCTCTTGTTTTTAGCCGGGTGGGTATTTGTAAAGAACTGCTTACGGACCAAGGTACACCCTTTATGTCCCGGGTTATGAAAGAGCTGTGTAAATTGCTCAAAGTGACGCAATTGCGTACATCTGTGTATCACCCCCAAACCGATGGGCTGGTTGAAAGATTCAACAAAACCCTAAAACAAATGTTGAAGAAAGTGGTGGATAGAGATGGAAAGGATTGGGACTGTCTACTTCCTTATTTGATGTTTGCTATTAGGGAGGTGCCCCAATCCTCTACGGGATTCTCCCCCTTTGAGTTACTGTATGGGAGACACCCAAGAGGGCTGTTGGATATTGCCAAGGAAACTTGGGAAAGTGAGAGTTCTCCCCACAGGAGTGTGATTGAGCATGTCGCCCTGATGCAAGATCGAATTGCACAGGTAATGCCCATCGTGAAGGAACATTTGGCCCAAGCGCAGTTGGCACAGCAGAGAGTGTACAACCGTGGAGCAAAGACCCGTACCTTTTCCCCGGGGGATAGGATATTGGTACTTGTCCCTACGGTTGAAAGTAAATTCCTTGCCAAATGGCAAGGCCCCTACGAGATAATGGAAAAAGTGAGCGAAGTGAATTACAAGGTCAGACAACCAGGAAGGCGAAAGCCCGAACAGATATATCACGTTAATCTGTTGAAAGCCTGGAGGGATAGAGAGTCCCTAGTCGCAGAAACTTGGTCACCAGCTCAAACTGGTTGCGTGATTCCGGAGGTTGGAATAGCAGCCACCTTGTCACAACCCCAACAACAGGAGGTTAAGGAGTTTGTGCTTCGCAACAAGGAGGTGTTCTCTGAGCTGCCGGGACAAACATCTGGGGTAGAGCATGATATTATTACCCCGCCCGGTGAAAGGGTGAAGTTAAAACCCTATCGGATCCCAGAGGCCCGACGGGAGGCAATACGGGAGGAAGTACAGAAAATGCTGAACTTAGGGGTGATAGAGGAGTCCCAAAGTGATTGGTCTAGTCCCATTGTGTTGGTGCCTAAACCGGATGGGAGCTGGCGATTTTGTAACGATTTTCGTCAGTTGAACAAAGTTACAAAATTTGACACCTACCCCATGCCACGTATAGATGAGTTGATCGACCGGCTGGGAACAGCCCGATACATGACGACTCTTGACCTCACAAAAGGGTATTGGCAAATTCCCCTGGCCAAGTCGGCCAAAGAGAAAACCGCATTTGTAACCCCAGACGGGGCGTTCCAATATAAGAGAATGCCGTTCGGGTTACAGAATGCGCCGGCCACATTCCAGCGGAAAATGGACCAGATACTGAGGCCCCATCGGAAGTATGCTGCGGCTTACCTGGATGACGTAATTGTCCATAGCACAGATTGGGCCTCACATCTGCCAAAAGTGCAAGCAGTCCTAGACTCTATCCGGGAAGCGGGGTTTACGGCTAACCCCAAGAAGTGTACCATTGGGCAGGAGGACGCCAAATATCTTGGGTACACCATTGGCAGGGGAGTGATAAAACCCCAACTCAACAAAGTCGAGGCCATCCAGAGTTGGCCACGTCCCAACAGCAAGAAGCAGGTACGGGCCTTTCTGGGAATCGCGGGTTATTATCGGCGCTTCATTCCCCACTTTGCTTCTAAGGCTGTGCCCCTAACCAACCTGACGAAAGGGAAAGGGTCGGTCATGATTAAATGGACCCCCGAGGCTGAGGCAGCATTCCAATTCTTGAAACAAGCCTTATGTAGCCAGCCAGTGTTGTACTCACCCGACTTCTCTAAAGACTTTGTCGTACAAAGTGATGCGTCAGATGTGGGGTTAGGAGCAGTATTGTCCCAGGTCTGGAACGGGGAAGAGCACCCAGTCATTTACCTCAGCAGGAAGTTGAAGTCCCATGAGGTAAATTACGCCACGGTTGAAAAGGAGTGTTTAGCGGTGAAGTGGGCTCTAGATTCCCTTCGGTACTATCTGCTAGGTAGGCACTTTGACATGGTTACGGATCACGCTCCGTTAAAGTGGATGGCTCAAAACAAGGAGACAAATAGAAGAGTGAATAGGTGGTTCCTGGCCCTCCAGGAATTCAACTTCACAGTAAAGCATCGCCCTGGCGTTCAAATGGGGAATGTGGATGCTTTGTCTCGAGTACATGAATGCCTGATTGCTGGTGTTCCAACCCCAAGGTTAAAACAAGAGGGGGGGGTATGTGACAGCAGGAAGGTAAAGTCACCTGGTTGCATCCAGGGGGGTAGATATATTTCTCCCAGATTCAGGCTTTATGCTGACTTATACAACTAAGGTGGAGAGTTGTATAAGCCCAGCTGATGCTAGTAGGCTCATGGATGACTCATACCTCTAGGGAGAGTGTGGGGCGTCGTACAGACAGGGAGTTGATAAGGCCAGCTGAAGCTTGTCAGCTCATTTAGGCCTCTATAAGAACTCCCAGATTCATTAGGTGTTAGCTCATGCCTGGAACCAGACCTGTGTGGACTGTCTAGGGAGAGTGAACCCCTGTGCGGTGAGGCAAAGCCTGTGTGGCTATTTGTTTGGACTTTTACTAAACCAGGGACTTAGGGACTAGGACAGCACCAGGCTGATCCCAGTTGTTAGTTTAGGAAACCTGCATGTTTAGTCAGAGGTCAAACTGACCAGGATTTATTTTGTTTGTTTCTTTTTGGCTTTGCTGTGTTTTTGTCACTGTACATAGAGAAATAAACCGCACCTTTTGATTTTGAAAACCACAACCTCCGTCTGCTGGCCCTGTTTTTGTGTGGGGAGCCCAACCAGGGGGTCACACACACCCGCTACCGAGTTAACCCCCTCACAGTATGTATATATATATATATTCGTGATACCGATTCGTAGTTTGGAAAGTCGTTTGTTTATTGAATGCATTAACACACACAATGACAATATCTCTTCTTTGCTCAAATACAATACAACACACTTCTCACTCAGTTCTCAGAAATGCACTTTGCCAGTAATCCAACATCCAGCACAAAATTAATCAGCTGATTGGACTGACTTATTCTGAGTTGAACTGTTGTTTAATTAGACCTTTAATGAATGAACAAATCAAGTTGAATTATTTAGTTAGTTTCACTATAATTTCTTTCTTATTAGTTGAAATTTGTTATTTTTTCTTCGGAAGAGGCAAAATTTAGACGAATTTCGATTTGTTACTAAATAAATTGCACATGTCTAAATAAAGCAATTAATGTCTATTTCTACATTAAGGCCTGTGGGTACCAACGCCCTTAGTTGGTAAATCCATTTTGTTTCATTTTGCAAAACAGCTTGTTTTATGTTGGTACCCCGCCAGTGCTTATCTATCCTGTCTAGGCCACAGAAACGTCATTGTATTGAATCTTTATTGTGATTCCTTCTAAAGTTTTCAGAAAGGCTATGTTGGCGAAATCCTTTTTTAACCACTTCCCTACCCAGCCATAGTCAATTGACGTCCACAGATGGGATCTCCCATCCTGGGTGGACGTCATATGACGTCCTCGGCTTTGTAGGGGGATATCTGAATGATGCCTGCAGCTAGAGGCATCATTCAGATATCCTTTTGAAGTGCCGGCGATTCTGTGCACCATAAGAATGGTCATAGCCATGGTTCCGCCGCTTGATCATTCTTATAGGCGGCGGGAGGGGACATTGCCCCCCCTCCCGCCGCCATCCGGTGCTTCTCCAGGCTCTCCCGTGCGATCGGGGACCCGGAGAGAATCTTCCGGCGCCGGTGGTGGGTCACGTGACGAGCATAGAGATGACTGGTGACCAGATGGTCACCAGTCATCTCTATGATTGTCGGAGGCCCAGGCGCGATGTGATGATGTCACGCCCGGGTCCTCAAATGTAAACAACTTACTTGCGGCTAGTAAGTATGAGATCAGTGAAAAAAATGTCACTGATCTCATGCTTTCCAGCCTGGAGGAGAGATGTGGGGTCTTATTGACCCTGCATCTCTCAATAAAGAGGACCTGTCACACACATTCCTATTACAAGGGATGTTTACATTCCTTGTAATAGGAATAAAAAGAGTAAAAGTGATCAAAAAAAAAAAAAGTTAAATAAGTTTAAAAAAATTAATAAATAAGTAAAAAAAAAAAAAAAATAATAAAAAATAAAAAATTAAAACGCCCCTCTCCCCGGTAGCTCACGATCAGAAGCGAATGCACACTTAAGTCGCCCACATATGTAAACTCCGTTCAAACCACATATGTGAGGTATCGCCGCGTGCGTTAGAGCGCGTGCAACAATTCTAGCACTAGACCTCCTCTGTAATTCTAACCTGGTAACCTGTGAAAAAAAATAAAGCGTCGCCTATGGAGATTTTTAAATACCGAAGTTTGGTGCCATTCCATGAGTGTGCGCAATTTTAAAGCGTGACATGTTAGGTATCTATTTACTCGGCGTAACATCATCTTTCATATTTTCCCCAAAAATTGGGCTAACTTTACAGTTTTGTTATTTTTTAATTCATGAAACCATTTTTTTTTTTTTAAAAGGTGTTTGAAAAATTATTGTGCAAATACCAGGCAAGAAAAAAAGTTGCAATGACTGTCATTTTATTCCCTAGGGCAGGGATATGCAATTAGCGGACCTCCAGCTGTTGCCAAACTACAAGTCCCATCATGCCTCTGCCTCTGGGTGTCATGCTTGATGCTGTCAGAGTCTCGCTATGCCTCATGGGACTTGTAGTTTGGCAACATCTGGAGGTCCGCTAATTGCATATCCCTGCCCTAGGGTGTCTGCTAAAAAAACATATACAATGTTTTGGGATTCTGAGTAATTTTCTAGCAAAAGAATGATGATTTTTACATGTAGGAGAGAAGTGCTAGAATAGGCCCGGTATGGAAGTGGTATAAAAAGCCCTGTATTGAAGTGGTTAATATTAGTGATGTGTTCCCTTAACCTGTCTCTTAGTTCAGGGGTGGTTCTGCCTATGTACTGTAACCCACACAATCACTCTAAAGCATCTGTATTGTGAAATCATCCCTTAAAACAGTCAAACAACTGCTTAGCTTGCCAGAGAAAACAATGAAAATGATCTGTAGATGCCACGTAGATGCTAGTGTGACATAATACTTTAAGGGCTGTGTCTGGAAGCTTGTTTCCCTAATAAACCTCATGGTTTGATTCTACAGAGTGCAGCTTCATTTTCTGCTTCACTAAAGCACTTTGGGGCTCATTCAGATATGTGGCTATCATTAGCACCCTTGTAAAAAGTGGGATGGATTGCTTGCATTGACAGGTACTGAGGAGGCATTAGGTCACCTCCTCACTGCCTGTTTTAACCCTGGAAATACAACACCTCCATGCAACAACCATGCACATTGCGCACAATTAGGGCACAGCCCCTTTCACTTGAATGGGTCGTGTTCAGCAGCAGTACCACCAACCACATACGAGATGCTGCTTCATTTTTGCTGTGGCTGCAAAGCAAAGCTTAATTGCCTTCATTTACCGCTGTACATATGAATAAGCCCTTACGAAGCGGAAATGTGCCATATTTTAGAGTGTTAGGGCAATGCATCACTGGTGATTCTGTCCAAGAATTATCAAAATGCAATTGTCACTGGCTTTCTGTAATGAAAATCACTCCTTTGCTAGCTGAAACTAAAGAAATGTGATTGCCAGTGAGGGAGCAGGGATTAAGTGACACATCACTGGCTCGGACAGTGACGGAGCAATGCCATAGGAGGTGAGTTGGGTTTTAACATTTCTGTTTTTGTCGCTAGTGTGACATTGACCTTACACTCTGCGCAGCAGCGGATTTCCATATTATTTCTTCTGCTGCGGCTGGAATGAGAGAAGGTTACTGAGTTAATTGGTTTTATTTAGTCGTTTAAACATATCCTCATGCTAAAACAATATCCTGCTTTTAATTAGGCCAAAGTTCTTCTCCGTAAAGGCTGTAAGTGAAATATATTTTTCTATACCTTTCTTTAAGTGGGCACTGTCTAAAGAAAACAAAAAACAGCAGAGTGAGAAGCCAGTAGGAACATGTGCAAATTTACAGTAAAGGTGCCCTCCAGTCTAAGCATTGCTGTAGTGCACCAGACCAATTTAGGCCCTGTTCACTCCAGTGCAACTTCAGATGCGATATGAGTCAGAATGAGTTACTTCTGACAAGTTTGCCTGACACCAAGAGAAAAAAGGTGACCTCCAACTGATTGACGGCCTCAGCTCTTCTCATGTGTGCTGTGTGAATGGGGAGTGGGTTCATTCCTTCTAATCAGCGCTGAGTTCTCCTTACTGATGTAACTTCAGCTCTCAACCCCCCGTGCTTCAGATCTGAGAGATCCTGTGTAAATACTGCATTTTGAATGGATATAGGGGACAGACTGCTGTAGATAAAAAGATACAACTTATGTAGGAGAATTTGTTTAATCTCTGTGTATCACCTGAGGCCAGTCACTTCACTGGATATGTGTAAGGGTTTATAACCACTTTAATCTCTTAAAAGGGACAAAAAAAAAACAGAAAACATTTTTTAGTGGAAGGGTTGGAACTTCTGTGTGGTTGTATTGTTTTCTCTGTCCCTGTTCAAGAAATTTCCTATGTGATCATCTGTACAGGAACTCGGGGAAAACCTTCCTAGATGGACACACTCAACAATAAATCCTGTCCATTTGAAAGTGTGAGGCAGGGCTTTACCTTCTAACGAATTTTCCTTGAGTCCTGGGTTTGATTGTCCTTCCAGGGGGTACTGGTGGCCATAGTAGTTGACGAGCACCATTTAAAGTCTTGTAGTGCTTCTGATTATTACAAATTACATTTATTTGGGAATGGGAATTCTAATATCACAGAATCATACAGCTGTACCTCCGGTAATGTTGTGTACTTCATCCAATGCAAAAAAATCAACCAAGGATCTTATATTGGCAAAACAGGACAGAAATTACAAACAAGAAGGAATTTATACACACACACACACACACATCATCAAAGAACATAAGGAAGATGATTTTTGCAACTGTCCCTGTGGGACATAATTTCTCACAACCAGACCACACTACGAAAGACATGCCTCTTTTTGTTCCTAAATGGAACTTCACAACTACTCAGGAAAGGAAAACTTTTGAACCAAGAAATATAATTCTGATTTACACAAAAGATAATCAACTAAAAGTTTTCTAAATCACTATCCAACAACTTTATGACCACTCTCATCTCTGTGACTGGTATCCCCTTTCAGTCCATAGCCCTCACCAGCTATCCAAGTTTAGTTTACTGTATTTATTGGCGAATAACACTTTTTTTACCCTGAAAATAGAGTGTAAACTGTGCCTGCATGTTATACGCAGGGAGCTGTGGAAAGTTTTTTCCCTGAAACTTCCCTCTTAAAGTTAGGGTGCATGTTATACGCCTGTGCGTGTTATACGCCGATAAATACGGTAAATACGATAAATACGATAAATACGGTAATTACCGTTGTTGTGTATGTTTCTTTTTTCCTTCGGAGAATGTATTATTAACATTCTGATAAATCTTTGTGTATTGGTACCTCTTAGACATTGAAGAAGGGGGCACCCCCCAAAAGCTTGTCCTGAAAGTTTAGATGTCAGTGCAAATATAAAAGTATCATGGACTGTATAAAAGAATCATGGACAGTACTCAATTTATTTGGAAACATATGTTTAAAATATCTCCAATGTGTTCTGGATTAAGCCCCTTCTTCAGTGCTAAGGCTTAAAAACATGGGTATGCTCATGGTAGCTTGGCAGAGCCAAACAGACTACCTTGAGGCTGAGCTTGTGCCTCAAGAACTTGATAGAATTCAAGCTCAGCCCCACTCAAGGTGATATACCATTTCCAAGCTTAAGCCATAAAGCAGTAGATTGTTATGTTTCCAAATAAATTTGATTAATAATGATCAGAAAGCGCTATAAGACTTTTTCTTTAATGGAGTTCTTCACCTAATATGACACACGGTATAATAAAAAAAAAGGACGATAATTCTAACCCAACGTGACACTACTAAAACTAAAATAATAAAATGACCAAGACCAAAAAAATTTAAATTGCTTTGGTTGAAGTCAGTTTGTAATATACATATTCTTATTTCCTCATTCACAGATATTGCTGGAACTAGTCCCTAGCCGATTAAACATATAAAAATATAATTATGTATTAACAGATTTTTCACAAGGCTTTAGGGATGGGCACTTGCCTCCAGGTTTTGATGCCCATGTGTATGTATTGTAAGCCCAACAATGCTAGGTAATATGATTTGTGCAACACGGCAACATCCTCACTCATGAAAAAGTTCACATTTTTAAGCCGATGATTTGTTTAACACAGAGATGCTTGGTTCTCCATTTATCAGAAATTCAATTAGTGGCAATCGTCATTATTAATTTTATTGGAATTATTAGCAGCGGAAGCTGAAGAATGGAATTCTGAAGCCATTTCTTATGAAGCCGCCTTGGGTTAGGAAAGCAATGTCACTGGGATATTAATGAGATGCCTTGAGGTGCAAATGATATTTTAATAGGTGTTACCTAACGAGACTGCCCCTCATACACAGTCACACATTAACTGGCACGTTTTCCAAAGATCTTACCCCTTGTTACAATCAGTTATTAGAATGTATGAACACTGGCTTTGACACTTTAATAAAGTATCAGCCATCATCAATTTAAGATTTAATAAAAATAAAATTAAAAATGTATTACGATTTGCCGCCTTATGTTTAAAGTACAATTTTTTTGCAAATTTTTAAATGAGATTTTCTCTTCGAAAATGATTGCCGGATCCGAGGGCTGGATGTTGAGAGAGGGCATGGAACGGAATTACGATCTTGCCGAGACGGGAGAAGAATATGGAATAATGGCAGGTGAACCAGGAGGTGAAATTGAATAGTAATTAGGTTCGACACAACATTGTAGGGAAGAAAAGAACAAGTAAAAAGTTATCTTAAAGGGTTCTTAGGCCTCAAACGTAAGTCGGCTTACACAAAGGAGGTATTAAAAATGCATGGGTTATATATTTGAAAGTTCCTGTAGCTTAAGCGAGCTCGACAGATTTCACATTGTGTCAACATTTTCTGTACTGATGACTGCTGAGCTTTACCTTTGTTTAATGTTATCAGGCATTTCAGGCTAGGGAGAGGCAGATTCCATTGTACCACAATGGGATTTTTCAACAGGAAGTCTATTGTGTGTTGCGAAATATTGCCCTCCATAATAAAACTTGAACATAAATATTTTCAGTCCTGATAAGCTCTTGACTCTTTTGCATATATTTCTGTTAATGTTATTGATAGCTCTTTTGTAGAAACAAACTTCTGCTTCAGGTGTGCTAATTCTTATCTTATTTTGTCTTATCCACACAATTAAATTTTAGGAAAATACCAACATAGAAAATGTAAAATATATTATTGTACGAAAAAAAATAAAACTCAGTGGTCTGAAAATGTACAACATTCAACCCTTCTAGCCTCCAAAAGGGACTTGATAAAACGCTTTTCTAAAATGTAAATAGCCACAGAGTTCTCAGTAAAATATCTCTATAACATCTCATGGCCAATATTAAAATAAAAGCAGAGATTCCAGTAGAATGCCCACATATGTCAAAATCAATATTTAAATAAACACAGATGTCCTTGCAGTATACCCTCTTGCCATTTGTGGACCTACTCCAATCTATGGGCGTGCAAACATAATGATATATACTGTATTTATTGGCGTATAACACTCACTTTTTTACCCTAAAAATAGAGGGTAAACTGTGCCTGCGTGTTATACGCAGAGGGCTGTGGAAAGTTTTTTTCCTGAAAATTCCCTCTTAAAGTTAGGGTGCGTGTTATACGCCGATAAATACGGTAGTAATGAATAAACGCAAAGCAATCTTACCTGAATGTTATACATTCATCCTAAAAATTTGAAAATGGCGGCAATTTATTGAATGTATAACTGTCAAAGGGAGGTTGACTTAGAAAACCAAGTCACAGAGGTTCATAATACAAAACTGCCCAGCACTCAGCCTTACTTCTGAGAAAAGGTAACACATGAACATGTTTCTAATATTTAAAATGGTTGTAAACCTCTGACATAAAATATGAACAAAGCATATCCCTCTATAGTGTGTACTTGTTTCAATACAGAGCTCTAAAGCCTCATACACTTTTTTGCTAAATAAACAAAAAAAACATATTTTTTCATACATTTAGGCCAACATGTATTCTGCTACATTTCTTTGGTAAAAAATCACCCAAATCAGTGTATAATATTTAGTTTGTGTGAACGTTATAGTGCCTACAAACAATGGTATATATATTTGAAAATTTATGAATCCTGATTTACTAAAGGCCTATCTCATTTCTAGAGGCCCTAAAATGCCAGGACAGTACAAATACCCCCTAAATGACCTATTTTTTTAAGTAGACGCCCAAAGGTAATTAGTAATGGGCATGGTGAGTTTTTTGAAGTTGTTCTTTTTTCTCACAATTTTGGGGGAAAATTAAGAAATTTAAAAAAAAGGTTTGTTTTTATTCACATTTGTTTTTTACATACTGTCACCAAAACAGTACAGCGTCACCATATGACTGGTGTGATGCTGATCAGGGACTACAGACTGATGATAGTATGTTAAAATATATATATATATATATATATATATATATATATTATATTTTTCAATTTCTTAAACTTTTGTTTAAACTACATTGTTATTCTTTTTTTTTTTCTTACATTTTTTAACATACTGTCACCAGAGCAGTACAGTGCCACTGTAGTGACATTGTACAGTACAGCTCTGGGGAGGTGATCAGGATAATTTTTTAAACTAGGATTGCTTATTACAGTGCTGATTACTATATAAGCAATCATTTTACTTTGTAAATGGCATCCATTCATGTGTCATTGTGAACAATTGTGATAGCTGTGCTTGACCAATGCTATCACATGGTACAAGTCCCTGTACCACGTGATCACTGTGACCAATCAAATAGATCATCACAGTAGTACACAATGGAAATTAATTAAAGTCATTGTTTACAACTGACATGTGATCGCTGTGATTGATCATAGCGATCACATGGTACCATTGCCGTGCACAGTTGCCAAGTACCACGATCTGTGTTCCATTGTGCTGGTGGACAGAGTGGGTCATGGATCACACTGCTGCACAACCCCTAGGGAGTGTGCACAAGGTGCGTGACTGGGAGGACGTCCAATGAGGGATAGCGGTGCTCCCGCCCGGCCATATTATTACAATAAGCCAGGTGGGAGGTGGTTAAAAATGGCTGCTGCACTTCTGCATTAATAAATATTCAGTGTTTGTAAAAGGATAACACAGCAGTGACAAAGAAAGAAGTGATCAGCTACAGTCCAGGTTACACCAATATCATGATTACATAGCAGTGACTAAACTGATACTCATACTCCTATATGGGCATAGGAAAGTGTGTATCACAGCAAAAAGAGAAAACGGCTGCTTTTTTAACCAGAAAAAGAAAGGTAACTACAGTAATTACAGAATGCACACAATACACAACCACCCAATACTCAACCTTGCTAGCCAAAAAAGGGGACTCATACATACTGTACGGTGGCATTGTGGTTAGCAGGACTGTGGCCTTGCACCAGGGACTTTATAGGCTCCATTTAGCAAAGAATATGCACGTTCACCAATGCAATGATCATGCATGGAAAATAATCCCCTTGTCTTTTAGTTATTGCCTAAAGCTTGTAAAAGTTTGTAACGTGTTTTGGCGCATTTACAGGCGTGAATCGCTTTGGCGTTAATTCATTTCATTGGCCGGGATAATAATTTTTTCTGGGCATTAAAATGAATTAATGCTCAAGCACTTAATGCACCTAGCGTTGTCACGTGTTTACAAGCGTCAGGTGTTTTTTCTGCCAAATCACTGCTGCTCCTGGGCCAGTGTTTTTTTTTTTCTTCTGACACTAAACGCTGCTAAAAGCCTATGTGTGCATGGACACATAGGCTAACATGCAGGGGAGTTTAGCAGCAGCTTGATGCCCATAGAAGCAGCTGCGAAAATGTCTAGAGCTACAGCCATTGGAGTGCCAGATGCCTGCACCCCCTGCCACACATTGTGGTTCAATCCGCTGACCCTTACGTCACCAATGTGTCCTGTAGTGACCTAGGGGCTGATGGGAGAAACCATAGAGTGGATGACCAGGCACCTAATTTTCCCATTAGTGTTTTGGATGTGAATAGGCTGTTTATCTACACCAGATTGAAGATTGAGGAAATTAATGGTTAGGCAATCCCTTTTGCAGGTTGTGTTCTGTTACATTTATTTAACTCAGTGACAGGCTAGTTAAGATACCTTTGCTATTCCACCAGTGCCGGCGTGTCCATAAGGGCGCACGGGCATTGCCCCCTCTCTCCAACCACCCCCTCTATGACCATTGGTCTTCATGCATAGCATGAATCTATCCATGGCCGCCGCTGACACCCCCTATTTGGGTGCCGGCCCCTTTTCGGGCGCCGGGCGCCTGAATTACAGCGATGGGGGGTGTTTTTGAAGCACCTGATTAGAGCCATAGGCTCTAATAGGCATTAAAAACGGTGACCTGCGAGCACCATGCTTGGCACTTGCAGTTCACCCAGGTGTGATAGAACAGCAAATGAATATTCACTTTTCTAACACTGAACCGCCTCTCCGCCAATCAGGTGCTCTGGTCTGTTACCCATAACCTGATTGGCTGAAATGACAAGCGCTGTGATTGAACGCCTATCAGGCTTCCAATCGCCTATAGGAGAGGAGGGGAGAAGACCCCGGGCGGGGATCACAGTGGCGGCATTCGATGGGCACAGTGGCGGCATTCGATGGGCAAAGTGGGAGCATTTGATGGCACAGTGGCAGCATTCGATGGGCACAGTGGTAGCATTTGATGGACACAGTGGCAGCGTTTGAGGACACAGTGGCAGCGTTTGATGGGCACAGTGGCAGCGTTTGATAGGCACATTGGCTGCGTTTGATGGGCACAGTGGCTGTGTTTGATGGCACAGTGGCTGCGTTTGATGGGCACTGTGAGGCTGCAATTGATGGTTTCTTTTTCAGAATTTTTCAATTTGATTGTGCCCCCCCAAAAATTTTGAGCACCAACCGTCACTGTATTCCACTGTAAGTTTATTGGCTTCCTCCTTACGCATGTTCATTGGTGACTGGTGAGATGCATGTGAGACTTCAGAAAGTCATGGCCATATACAAGATGGTGGCAGAGCTCAGCAGAGAATCAGCTCCAGGGAAGACAGCACTGAACTCAACGGTCTAGTAGGTGCCAGTTTCCTAAAAATCAGCAGCTACAGTATTTGTAGCGGCCGACCCATTTTTTAAAAACAAGTCAAGTTCCATTTTAAAAACAGGACCTACAGTGTGCAACTGTTACAGTGACATGAGATTGTAAGCTCTTTGGGGACAAAAACAGATGCAAATTATTCTCTGCACCCTATATATATGCACACAAATATATAAAGAAAATGATTCTAAATGAGAAGAAGTGAGAAAACACTGATTATAATCAGCACCGTGAATACTGTTATATTTAGCACAGTGGAGAGGATCCAGCCTATGTGGGGTAGCTAACTTCCTGTGCTCCTAATTACTATAATATGTTGCAGTTTTTGACAGCCTGTCTTCTGCAGCATCTCCTTCTCACAAGCTGCTGCACAACGAAAAGCTGAAAATTGTAAAATTGTGCAAATAACACTCAGGGCATTTGCATAAAAATTGGTTGCAAAAACCAATTAGCACTTCATTAATAATCAATGAAGTGGCAATTTACACATTGCCCAAAAGCAAATTGTAAATTCAATTTTGCGTATAATTGAGAATTGGGTGCCATTTATATACAGCTGCTTGAAATGACCTGAACACACAGGAGTTCGGGGGGAAAATGAACTCTTAGGAAAAACACACGTAGTACCTTCTTGGCTGTTGAATCCTATTTAGTGAAAGCATTTTGTAGGAAAGCAGATTTAAGCAGCAATCAATAACATATGCAGGCATAAATAAAAAGGCAGTGCCAAGAGCGATCATGGCTGACGATGTGAAGAAACCCATGGCAACTTTAAAGTGCAAGTTTTCACCTTCAGCAACATTTTCCAAAAACCCCCTTGATCAAATTCCATATCTTCTGAATAGTACATACCATCACTCCTCCTTTTTCAAATGCTGCACCTCCTCCTGTTACACATGCAGGTGTTGGGGGCCTCTCCACAAAAAATGCCTGCCTCTCCATCCCCCTCCATCCTGCTGTTTGCTGGACTTTACAACTGTGCGTCCCCCCCCCCCCACCCCAGTGCATGCATGTGCAGTGTGCTCTCTCTTTCTCTAACTGAGCTCAACCTCTGCAGCTAGAGAGGGAAAGCCTGCACTGCACACGTACGCAGTTTGAACGCCCCAGAGAGGCTGCTAAAGACAGAGGGGGATTGCGGGGCCAGTGGTTTGTAGACAGGTGTAGTCTGTACTCTCCACTGTCAGTGGCACTCATTTGAAGCGGCAATGCTGTAGTGGAAGAAAGTCAAGGAGAACTTGGTTCCTCAATAACTTCCTGCTGGTACCGGGGGGACAGATGTCACATGATCTTGGTGGCCATCTTGGGTCAATGCAACGTCTATTTGATAATCACATATGGTGGCTGGTGTGTGTTGGCATACTGTGTCTCAGCCCCTAAACAGTATACTGATATACAAAACAACAATGCCCAAGGGACTTTGAGAGACACATTGAAAATGATAAAAAAAAAATCCAATTTATTCAAGATACATTTGAGATCTAATCAGTTTGCACCTCCTGCTTGTATTATAAGATCATCTCTTGAATGTACTTTTTGTATTCATATTTTAACCTATTCAATTTATATATTTTTCTATATTTCTGTGTATTTTCTGCACCTAAAAAGTCCCATAAAAAATCTTCTCTATATGCTATTCAAGATACATATCATAAAAAAATCTAAAATGTTAAACATCTAAACAGGGATGCACATGATGAATAGAGTTCTTGTACACTAACTCTCGATGCGTTTCGCGAGACAACACTCGCATCCTCAGGAGAATAAGAAACTCATATAAGGTTCAAATAAGGTATCCAGAAACAACACATGCTGGATGTTAATCCCAACAGTAAATAAATTGTAGCATAACCCCAACAAACATAAAAAGGGGAAAAAAAACTAATTCGGTCCCAGCCATCCACATGCTCAACGTCTGAATGCTAGCTTGGCCAAATTGCTAGCATTGCAACTGCTGCCTTTTCAGCTGGTAGCCTCTGCCCCCTTTCGTGAATTTGTGGAATGTGCTTTACCTCAGTGGCAGGTTCCAAAATGCTATTTCTTTTCACAGAAGGCCATTCCGGCTCTCTACCGGCATGTGGAAGGCAATGTTTTGGCCTCGTTGGACAGGGCGGTCAGCAGTAAGGTGCATATTACCGCTGACTCATGGTCCAGCAGGCATGGGCAGGGACGTTACCTTTCCTTCACGGCGCACTGGGTAACTTTGCTGGCAACTGGGAAGGATGCAGGACAGGATTCAGTATTGTTGGAGCTTGTTAAGCCACCACGCCTCCAAAATGCTAATGGTGATTCTGCCACAGCTCTCTCCTCCACCCCCTCCTCTTCTTCCTCTATGGCCTCTTCCTCTGCAGATTTGTCCACTGAACCAGCGGTGTTCCATAAGCGTTCAAGGGGCTACGCAAGCAGTCAGGCAAAAAGATGCCATGTGGTGCTTGAGTTGGTCTGCTTTGGGGACAGGAGCCACACTGGGGAAGAGATTCTGTCAGCTCTGGAGGGGCAGGCTCAGAGGTGGTTTATGCCACGCCAGTTTAAACCAGGAATGGTTTTATGCGACAATGGCAATAACCTTCTCTCCACCGTCCGACAGGGACACTTGATCTATGTTCCATATTTGGCAATTGGCACACGTCCTGAATTTGGTGGTGCAGCGATCCTTGAGCAGGTACCCAGGCTTACAGGATCTCCTGAGGCAGGCCAGAAATGTCTGTGGTCATTTCCACCGGTCATACAATGCCAGAGCTCGGCTGGCTGACATTCAAAGGGAATGCAACCTGCCCACCAACTGCCTCATTTGTGACATGCCCACCAGGTGGAACTCAACGTTAGCAATGCTGCAGCGGCTGCACACGCAGCAGAGGGCCATCAATGAGTACTTGTGTGAGTATGGCAGGACAGGGTCAGGGGATCTTGGCTTCTTTTTTGCCACGCCAGTGGCTTCTGATCAAGGAGGCATGCACTGTCCTGTCACCATTTGATGAGGCCACGAGGATGGTGAGCAGTGACAATGCATGTATCAGTGATACTGTCCCTCTTGTCTTCCTGTTGGAGCACACGCTTTGTGGAATAATGGACAGGGTACTTGAGGCAGAACAGCGGGAGGAAGAGGAGGACTTCTTTGCCTCTCAAGACCCCCTTTATCCAGATAGTATTCCTGTGAGCCCGCCAAACACACAGGAGGAGGAGGAGGAGGAGGATTGTGTCAGCATGGATGTGGAGGATAACACTCAGCAGCAGTGTTCAAGGGATGGTTTTCAGTACCCAGAAACCCAAGGACTTGTATGTGGCTGGGAGGATGTTGTTACGGATCATGTGATCCTTAGTGACCCAGAGGACTAAGAATCGAATGCCTCTGCAAACTTACACTGCATGGCTTCTCTGAATCTGAAAAGCCTGCGAAAGGACCCTAGGATTTGTGGTATCAAGGAGAGGGATCATTACTAGCTGGCAACCCTTCTTGATCCACGTTACAAGGGTAAGGTTGCAGAACTCATCCTGCCTTCGCAGAGGGAGCAGAGGATGAAACATCTTCAGGAGGCCTTGAAGAATAGTTTGTGCAATGCATTTCCAGACCCTGGGAGGTTATAATTTCCTGGTGCTGGACAACCTGTTGCTGAGGCTTCGTTCAGTCAGAGAAAGAGCGGTGGAGAAGGTAGCCGGGTGACCGATGCCTTTAGATAATTTTTCAGTCCTCATTGCCAAGGTCTGACCGGTTCAAGCAACCATTGCCAGCGTCTGCATTACATGGTGCAGGAATATCTAGGGACAAGAGCAGACTTGGAGACCTTTCCAACAGAGCATCCACTGGGTTACTGGGTCTTGAGGATGGACCACTGGCCAGAACTTGCTCAATATGCAATTGAGCTACTGGCTTGTCCTGCATCCAGCGTTCTTTCTGAACGCACATTCAGTGCTGCTGGAGGGTTTGTAACGGATCATAGAGTGCGCCTGTCCACAGACTCCGTTGATAGGCTCACATTTATAAAAATGAATCAGTCTTGGATCAGCAGCTATCAAGCATATGATTCTGATGTAACTTATTGAATTTTCTATGGATGTGGGATCCCTTGAAGACTGCCTATGTTGAGTGACTATCCTATTCCTCCTCAATCTTGATGATGCAATCTTCCAACAATATTTTTGGTTTAGGGCACCACCACCACTGCCTAAGGCCCAATTTTTCTGCCCCTGTTTAACAGGGGCATGTAATAAAAAAATTTGATCTAATATTTTTCACAGCAGGGCCCATTCCTGCGCCCACCAAGAGTAACTGTGAGGGCTTACATTGTTGTGACACCACCACCACCACCAAATGCCCAATTTTTCTGCCCCTGTTTAACAGGGGCATGTAATTACAATTCTTAATATAATATTTCACAGCAGGGCCCATTCCTACGCCCACCAAGAGTAACTGTGAGGGCTTACAGTGTCGTGGCACCATCACCAAAGGCCCAATTTTTCTGCCCCTGTTTAACAGGGGCATGTAATTACAATTCAGGCCCAATTTTCTGCAGAGTATATAGGGCAGGCCGTATAGTATATATACTGCTGTTAAGAGTATATAATGGGGACCCCATGCCATTTTTTTTTTCAATTTGGGTGCGGGGTTCCCCTAATATCCATACCAGACCCAAAGGGCCTGGTAATGGACTGGGGAGGACCCATGTCGTTTTTCTCAATGATTTTCATCTATATTTCCGGAACCCGACAATACATTACAGCCCCAAGCAGTTTTAAAAAATTTTTTTTTTTCATTTACAAATGTCATTTTGCTGTGGTATTGTTCTAAACACGGGAAAACTGTGCCACTTTACAGGCATACTATAGACACCCCCCCAGGCATGATATTTAAAGGAATATTTCATTTTTATTGTTTCACTTTAAGCATTATTAAAATCACTCCTCCCGAAAAAACTGCAGTTTTAAAACTTTTTTTTGCATTGATACATGTCCCCTGGGGCAGGACCCGGGTCCCCAAACACTTTTTATGGCAATAACTTGCATTTAAGCCTTTAAAATTAGCACTTTTGATTTTTCACGTTCGTGTCCCATAGACTTTAATGGTGTTCGCGTGTTCGAACAAACTTTTTGTCTGTTCGCATGTTCTGCTGCAAACCGAACCGGGGGGGTGTTCGGCTCATCCCTAGTGTCTACCCTCTGGGCCTAAGGCCCCTTTCACACTGGGGCGGGCATATGCGGTGACGGTATAGCGGTGCGATTTTCAGTGCCCTATACCGTCGTGTTTTACCGCGATATGCGGCCGCTAGCGGTGTGGTTTTAACCCCCGTTAGCGGTCGAAAAAGGGTTAATACCGTTAATACCGCTATAGCCGCAGTTTGCGGGCGGTATTACCGCGGTGTACCATTGATTTCAATGGCAAGGAGCGGTAAAGGAGCGGTATAGATCCAAAGATGCGGCTTGCAGGAGATTTTTTTGTCTCCTGCCAGCGCACCGCCTCAGTGTGAAAGCCCCTCGGGCTTTCACATTGAGAATGCTGGGGCAGGAGTATTTCAGGCGTTATTTATGCGCTATTTTTAGCGCAAAAACGCCTGAAATATGCCTCAGTGTGAAAGTAATATACTGTTCTCATCCACCTCCGTCTAAAAATGTATTCTTTTCCCCCAGTGCACTCTGCTCAAAGGTTCTTGCTGAAAGCATAGGGAGTTTTTTTGGAAAAGGTTGATGAAGGTGAAATTACACTTTAACTTTCCCAAAGCTTACAAATAGTGAAAGATTATTTCTGATTGGTTAAAAAAGATCAATGAATTTTGCTTTTCTGCCTGATTTAATAAGCAAATTGCTAGGCTAAGCTAGGCTAAGCCAGGATGACCCATAGGTCTATCTCCCACACCTTTGCTAATTCACCAAAATTTGAGAAAGCAATTCGAAGTTTCACCTGCAGTGCCACAGACACACGAAAGCCTGGTATTGCAATCTAGCTATTTAAAGGGTTGATGCAATTCTAAAACCATGAATAAATATGACCCCTCAGCTCTCCCTTGTCCTGCTCATAACAGTATTCAATGTAAAAAAAGGCACCTTAGATCCAGACTTGGTTCTTCAATACTCCAGCTGGACATGTCCTCGTTTTATCATGCATGCATCTTTTTATCACGCATAGTTCCAATAGAAAATAATGACATGTACAGTAAATAGTATGCTATTCCCTGAGATCCAAAGTTGTGTGTGCCAGCTTGCCAGGATCCTCATGTACCAGGAACCCCAAATGTTCTTATGAAGAGGGCTGAGCATGATGGGCATTCTAAAGCCTCGTACACACGGTCGGACTTCCATCGGACTTTTCCGTGTTTTTTTGTCCGAATGGAGTTGGTTGGGAACACCCATAGCATACACACGCTCGGACTTTTCTGCAAACTTTCTTAAAACTTCTTATAAACATTGCGTGTTTTTTCTGCTCTTTTCTGCTCTTTACTGCCACCCTTTGGTCAACTTCTGCTATTGTTGGTTGATTTTAACATTAGTTGTTTTGTCCATCGGACTAAAGTCCGATGGTTATCTGTACACACGGTCGGACTTTGCTCCATCAGACTTTTGTTGGGCAAAAGTTTGTCCGTTTGCAGACCCAACTTTTGTCCGATGAAATCCAAAACCAAACGAAAAAAGTTTGTCCGATGGAGCGTACACACGGTCGGATTGTTGGTCCAACTTGCTTAAAATGAAGTTTGTTGGGCAAAAGTCCGACCGTGTGTACGGGGCTTAAGAAAACCCAGTACTGCCTGTATATGTCTTGGCAGACTTTTTTCACTGGTTAAAGTGAAACGACACTGTATCTGAGCACCACAAACTAATAATGCTATTTTATTCATTTTTAATATTTAACGCAAGCTCCCCCATCCATCCATGTCTGCATGCTTTATAATTGCTGAGAAATTACTTTGAAAAACTTACTAGCATTTCTGGCTGTGGCCATCTTGAGTAAGGGCACATGAATTATGTAGCATTTACTTGGAATTCATCTGCCCTTAGCTCAGGCATGCAGGCAGGAGGGTGTGCAAAGCTTCATCCAGGGCTGGTTTAGGCGAAAGGTAACCGAGGTCTGGAGTTTTCTCCATGTGCATTTAAGGCAGAACTTCACCCAAAAGGGAAAGTTCCACTTGTTTGCATCCACCCCCTCCACTGCCACATTTGGGAAAAAAAATTGGGGGGGTGGGTACCGGGTTTTGACAGGTACCCTCTTCCACTTCCAGCTCAGATCGCCAAGGCGATCTGAACTGGAGGTTCGGCCCACCTCCTTCCCCCAGCAGTATTCTTGGACACACCTTAGTCCCAGAAGACTACGGGACCATTCACCATTCACACGGACACAGCTCAGGTATGTGCAGTAGGAAACCGTCTGTCAAGGCCACAAGGCTTTACTTCCTGTTTCCCTTACTAGAGATTCCGGTGCCTGCACCTGAAGGCAATTAAAGAATCGGCTTGGGTGAGGACACTGCTGGATCCCTGGATAGGTGAGTGTCCTTAAATTAAAGTCAGCAGCTACAGTATCTTTAGCTGCTGACTTTTTGAATTTTTCTGGGGTAGCCTGGAGCTCCTCTTTAAGGCTCTTTTTTTGGCATTAGGCCAAATTGCTATTCTTAACCTCTTGAGCCCCTGCTGGCTCCATCTGTTGGCCAAAAATGCTAGATGTGTGATTTGGCACTTACACAGGACTAATGCCGCGTACACACGATCGGACATTCCGACAACAAAACCGTGGCTTTTTTTCTGACGGATGTTGGCTCAAACTTCAACTTCAAATGTTGTCGGAAATTCCGATCACCAAGAACGCGGTAACGTACAACACTAAGACGAGCCGAGAAAAATGAAGTTCAATGATTCCAAGCATGTGTCAAATTTTTGTGCGTTGGAATTGCATACACACGATCGGAATTTCGGACAAGAACTTTTGTTGTCGGAAAAATTGAGAACCAGCTCTCAAACATTTGTTGTCGGAAATTCCGACAGAAAATGTCCAATGGAGCATACACACGGTCAGATTTTCCGACAACAAGCTCACATCGAACATTTGTTGTCCGAAATTCCGACCGTGTGTATGCAGCATTAGGAATCTCTCACCACCCCTACAAGATAGCATTCGTTTTCCGAACAGCAATTCCACAGAGTACCAATGCACTCACCAGCATTGTGGAAGTAAGGGCAGTAAATCACACGTTCCCTATAACAAAAATTACAGAACATTTATTTTTGCTTGGTGATGCCAAATGGATTTTGAGGGAGCACGGGTGGGCATGAGTTAAAGTATAACTAAATGCGAAACGGGCATGAGTTAAAGTATAACTAAATGCGAAACGTTTTCGTTTTGGATAGAGTAGAAATAGATTAGAACACCTGTCAGTTTTTATCGCTGTATGTGCCCCCGTTGGGGAGATTCCCCCTCTCTATTTGTCCTGTTTACCATTATCATTGAAAGTGAAAGTAAAAGAAAATCCCAAAATGTTGGGTTGTAACCAGAAAAGTAATAGAGAAGAAATGTTCCTATGGGGACACTAGTTCTGGTGACCTAATGGTCCCTGGGGAAATCCCTGGGATTTCCTCTCACTTCCTGTTTGGCTATGAGTCAGGAAGCAAAGGGAAATCTCCGCAATGGAACACAGATGCGAAAATAAATCTGACCGGGGTTACAACCCTCCCTTTCTCTATCCAAAATTAAAATACAATTGCCTATAATTCTACTCTAAGACCACTTGCCGACCGCCTCACGTAGATATACGTCGGCAGAATGGCACGGGCAGGCAAAGCAACATATATATACATTGCTTTAAACCTGCCCCCTAGCAGGAACGCGTCTGCCGCAGTCTCCGTGACCGTGCCCGCGGGACCAGCGGATTCGATGTCCGCCGGTGTCCCATGATCGGGTCACGGAACGGCAGAACGGGGGGATGTCTTTGTAAACAAGACATCTCCCTATTCTGCCTAGTGACACAGCACTGATCGTCTGCTCCCTCTCATGGGGAGCAGCGATCAGTGACATGTCACAGTAAGCCACGCCCCCTAACAGTTAGAATCACTCCTTAGGACACACTTAAAGCGGAGCTCCGCCGTTAAAAAAATATTAAAAGCCAGCAGCTACAAATACTGCAGCTGCTGACTTTTAATATATGGACACTTACCTGTCCTGGAGTCCAGCGACGTCTGCAGCAGAAGACAAGCAATCGCTCATCTATCTGCTGCCCCCACCGCCATCCTCGGTGAGGGAATCAAGAAGTGAAGCGTTCCGGCTTCACTGCCCGGTTCCCTACAGCGCATGCGCGAGTCGCGCAGCGCCGTCCTCACTGGTCCCCGCTGTGTTCTGGGAGCCGAGTGTTTCCCACAACACAACGGGCGGGGGCGGGAAGTGACGCACTACCCGCAAAATACCCGCAGAGAGGACTCCCGGAAGTGGGTGCAAATACCTGTCTTAGACAGGTATCTGCACCCCCCCCCCCTGAAAGGTGCCAAATGTGACACCAGGAAGGTTCCGATGAGCGGAAGATCCACTTTAACCCTTTCAGCGCCCCCTACTGGTTAACCCTTTCACTGCCAATCACATTTACACAGTAACAGTTCATTTTTATAGCACTGATCGCTGTATAAATGTGAATGGTCCCAAAATAGCACCAAAAGTGTCCGATGTGTCTGCCATAATGTTGCAGTCACGATAAAAATCGCAGATCGCTGCAAAAAATTATAATAAAAATGCCATAAAACTACCCCTATTTTGTAGACGCTATAACTTTTGCGCAAACCAATCAATATACGCTTATTGCGATTTTTTTTTTACCAAAAATATGTAGAAGAGTATTGGCCTAAACTGAGAACATTTTTTATTTTATTTTTTAAGTTGGGGATATTTATTATAGCAAAAAGTACAAAATAATGCATTTTTTTTTCAAAATTGTCGCTCTATTTTTGTTTATAGCGCAAATAATAAAAACCGCAGAGGTGATCAAATACCACCAAAAGAAAGCTCTATTTGTGGGAAAAAAAGGACGTCAATTTTGATTGGGAGCCATATTGCACGACCGCGCAATTGTCAGTTAAAGCGACTCAGTGCCGAATCGCAAAAAGTGGCCCGGTCATTTGGCAGACAAATGGTCCGGGGCTGAAGTGGTTAAAATCTTATGAAAAAAAATACTACTGCACCTGCTTAACCAGTTGTCAATCGGCCGCCGTCAAATGACGGCGGCAGGAAGACACTGTTATTCTGGGCGGACGTCATATGACGTTGCGCCTTTAAAATCCACTAGGGGGCGCGTGCACGCCGCGTCACTGGGTACCCGATGCGCGTGCCCGGCGGCCGCGATGGCCGCCGGGCAGCTGCGATTGCCCAGTATCCGAGCAGGACCTTGGATCTGTGTGTGTAAACACACAGATCCACGTCCTGTCAGGGAGAGAAGACCGATGGTGTGTCCCTTGTACATAGGGACAACCATCGGTCACCTCCCCCAGTCAGTCCCCTCCCCCCACATTAAGAATCACTAATAGGGAATACATTTAACCCCTTCCTCGCCCCCTAGTGTTAACCCCTTCCCTGCCAGTCACGTTTATACAGTAATCAATGCATTTTTATAGCACAGATCGCTGTATAAATGTGAATGGTCCCAAAAATGTGTCAAAAGTGTCCGATGTGTCCGCCGCAATATCGCCGCCATTACTAGTAAAAAAAAAATATAATAAAAATGCTATAAATCTATCCCCTATTTTGTAGACGCTTTAACTTTTGCGCAAACCAATCAATATACGCTTATTTAGTTTTTTTTTTACCAAAAATATGTAGAAGAATACGTATCGACCTAAACTGAGGAAAATTTAAAAAAAATATTAAAAAAATGGATATTTATTATAGCAAAAAGTAAGAAATATTGTGTTTTTTTTCAAACTTGTCGCTGTTCTTTTGTTTATAGCGCAAAAAATAAAAGCCAGTGGTGATCAAATACCACTAAAAGAAAGCTCTATTTGTAGGAAAAAAAGGATGCAAATCTTGTTTGGGTACAGCGTCGCACAACCGCGCAATTGTCATTCAAAATGTGACAGCGCTTAAAGCTGAAAAATGGCTTGGGCAGGAAGGGGGTGAAAGTGCCCAGTATTGGGGTGGTTAAGCATATTTAGTGTTATAACTTGTCCCAGCCCCCTGTCACTGTCACATTTGCTGGGCAGCTTGGTCTGCAAGTAAATGTGGTAAAAAATGTGGTGTGTAAAATCAAAAATAGAATTCAAATATGCAATATGACCATTATACTGTATGTACTAACCACATACAGTTATCAGCATACAGTATTGTTTGTGAGAGTAGTTTTTTTTTTAAACTATCCTTTGAAAAGAAAAAATGCCATGAACCAGTCTCTCTGACCTCTGGGTAAACTCATGCTAAATAATCTGTTAAATTGACCAAGAATTGTGACAGTCAACAAGGGTAATGCAGCACAAAAAAATGAGTAAATAATGGGAATCATATAATGAAAAGAAAATAAATCAACATCCAGGTTACAGACAATACAGCAAGGCTAAACACAATCACAAACACCAATAGCTAATCTAATAGCACTCACATATTGGAGACAATTTACAACTGGCTGTCATGAGCCATTTATGTGCTTTAATGCCACAAGTAACCATCTCTTGACTGAGGTTGTTTGTTGAAAGTGTAAGATGACTTACCTATACTGTACATAAAAAGATAGATAGATAGATAGATAGATAGATAGATAGATAGATAGATAGATAGATAGATAGATAGAGGGAGAGAGAGAGAGAGAGAGATCGATAGACAGATAGATAGATAGAGAGAGAGAGATCGATAGATAGATAGATAGATAGATAGATAGATAGATAGATAGATAGATAGAGATAGATAGACAGATGACTTACCTATCCTGTACATAAAAAGATAGATAGATAGATAGATAGATAGATAGATAGATAGATAGATAGATAGATAGATAGATAGATAGATAGACAGAC